>CM055870.1:2257331-3666081 GCA_029582165.1 Portulaca oleracea
TACTGTAACAAGGAAGGAATCAAGATCAAACAAAAACCCAATATCCCAAATATCCAATTTTTGGAAGAGGGGTGACAGTTGAATGGGACAATATGAACCACATACAGTTAGTTATGAACCTACAAACTGCTCAATTTTGAGTGGGTCTCTAAAATGAAAGAGAAAGATATAGAAAGAGAGGGGGGAACCTTCAGAAGGGTTTGTTGGCTTCTCTGATTGCAGATTTCCCTTTGGTAAAAATTTCCCTCCATCCAAGTTTAACCAAATAAATATCCCAAATTCAATGGGGAAAATTGCATTCCTGGGTATATAAGTGGACGATGGAATGCCCAGAAAAAATGGAAGAATATCCTAATAACTGCCGATCGTTGAAAAAACCTACGGAGTTTGAAATTTTGCGAAGTGTCAAGCCATCTCAGCAGTCAGCTCAGCACATCGTTCCCAATTGACAAAAATAATGTCCTTGTCCTAATTTGTTTGGTTGGAAAAGTTTGCTTAAAAAGTTTAACTTCTTTGATCAAAAAAAAAAAAAGTTTAACTTCATAAATTTTTAATTATTTATGTTTAAATATACTACCCCGTTTATATTAATTGTCGTCTTTGAAACATGCAGCCAAATTTCAAAAATTTTGATCATAAATTTGTCAATGTATATAATGCGTTGATATATAAAATTACTATTATTAGATTCATAATGAAGAATATTATTCTAAAAGTATAATATTACAATTGTTAATAACATATTATGAAAGAAAGTATCAATCAAAGGGTGACATTAAGACCGTAAAAGTCAAAATTATGACAATCAATATAAATTGAAAGAAATATATAACAGTAAAATAGTAAATAAATTGATTTCATTAGACTTGTAAAGGAAAAATACCATTAAAAATATAATATTAGAAAGTTAGTTTAAATTATGAGACAAACATAAAATTAAAACATTAAAAAAGTCAATATCACAAGATAAAATGAAAATGAGGAAGTGTCATAGTAATAATCGTACTTTGGTTTTTGATATTTTCTTTTTTGATAATTTAAAGTGTTAATAGACTAAGCAGTTTGTAGCAATGTTGCGGAAAACACCTAAAACACATCATCATACTACATTAAACCTTTAATCCCACATGCATTAACGTTTAATCTTTGGTTAAAGTTAATTACAATTAACGTTAGCTCAATCAATGTTTTAAAAAAGGTTCCAAAATTTGAAATCGAACTTTTAAATATTTATTTGAAACAAAGATATATAATGCCAATTACAACAATTACTTTTTTTATGGAATACAATAGTTTTACGTATATATTCAAAGTTTATGAAAATAAATGTCGTTTTTAGGGATCAAGTGAGGGTGAATCCCAAAAACTAACTAGATTGTAGAGGTAGAGCCTCCATAAGATAAGGATGATTTATTTGTTGAGGTGGTTGCAAATAGTCTTGTGAATTTTCAGTTCAATTCAAATGTTTTTCCTTTCGCGATTCCACTCGGTGGTGATTTATTGGATTATTAATGAATCATTTCAAATTCTTTGTACTGTTTGGAGTCACATTAGGCTGCTACAAATGTCCTTTTCTAGTGATTTGAATGGCAATGGAGAAATAGATTTTCTGTCGTTTACTCTGAATCGAATAGCTTTGCTGATTTTGAAGACTTTCTTGGAGAGTTTCAAAACTCATGTTAGGGAAAAAAAGAGGGGTGATTTTTAAATTTTTTGGCTCTCAATAATCCAAAAAATATATATATATATACTACCTGTATCATAGATGAAAATTATCGTTATTGAAAAATGTTTTATTATTAATCATTATAATTTGTGAATAATCAATAATAAAACCAGTCTAATTGACAAACATTTTGGATTGATGGTCGTATATCAAAATCTTTTATTTTTATTTATTCTCCCTCCAATATAAAAAAGAAAGTGCATGTCGTGTGCTTCGGATTAATCATACAAGTGTAGTGTTACGGAGGAGCATCTCTATAAATGAAAATTGACATGACTAAAGATTAGCATTCCTGAACCGCCTAAACTAAACTAAACCCTTGTATTTCTGGGTTTTCCACCCACCTTCATTACATACAATCTCCTGCCAAACCACATGATCTCCAGCCTCTGATTCCAAGTTCTGGGTAATCTCTGCTGTATCTCTTCCGCAAGTTTAGTCGGAAAATGTCGTCACTTGGAGCTGGAAAGGGTCTTCTGGAGGTGGGAAAGTTCGGGCTCTATGTAACAATTCCGATTGTTCTTATGTACACCTTCGCTAACAACACCAAGAATCTTCACAAATTCATGGGCGGGGTAGTTCTCTTTCTCTTAACCTAGTTTTTTTTTATCCCCATTCAAGCAGTTTTTACTGCACTCAGTTTATGCCCACTTTGATTTATTTATCAATTTTAAAGTGTGATTGAGTTACGTATCTTGTTTTAGAGATTGTTTACAACAGATTCTCTCAGTCAACAACTAACTTTCTTGAGCAAAATTGACAGTTTTTGAGAGCTATATGGATCTTTGACCTTGACTTGTTGGTTTCTTCATTTCTTTTGTTTAGTTTTTTGGGCAAGATTGATTATGTAATGTGTGATGGCTGTGAAATTTGATGATTTTCTCACTTTGATGAAAAGTTAAGAATTACCAATGTGGGTTCAGCTGTGATTACCTTATTCAACTTTAGTTATTGGGCTGCTTTGATATGTGAGCTTTAAGTATGGCGGTTCTGTAGAAGAGTACATAGAAGCAGTATGCCTTTTGTTATTCTAAGTTTTGTGCAATTGTATTGATTTTATGAAATGGGGTAGAGTAACCCGGGTGGATCGTGTAAAAGTGGAACCTATGAGTTTATAACATGGCTTCTTAGAAAGTCTTTGGTGATGTTAAAGAAGTTGTGGTTGGACCTTGGAAAAGAATTTGAGCTCCAGCTGTTTGAACCCGGCTCAATTCGAGCCTTTATCACTTGGGTAGTTTGATCCCTTGTAATTCTGGCTACATAGAGCTTTATGGAACTGGGTGAATTCATGGTTAAGCACTTAGGCTATGTAAGTGGCCTTTTTGAGATAGTTTCACAACTTGGGATCCTCTTCTTGAGAGCAAATAGAAGCGAAAGAGATGTCTTTAATGCGTTCGCTCCATTTCATCAGGCTCCTATGTAGGGAGGGTTGCCTTTTATGAAACTCCATAGACAGTACGCGCAGGAAGGATTGACTTGAATTATATTTTTCACTTGATCCAGATTGTGGTGATTCATTTCGCATGGTCAGTCAAGCCTGAACCCCTCTGTTGCTGATGTTGGTGGATGTTTGTGATCGTTGATGGATTCTCTTGACCAAGATGTGTAGTAGTAGCTAGATCGCTGGAGTAGTAAATAGTTGAAGTTGATAGATAATGAAATGAATGTACCGTTTGGTTCTCATTAACCGGGGTCTTATGAACTTTTGGGATGGCAAGAAGTTGGCTAATGCATCAGCAAAATTTTTGGTGTCTAGCTTCAAGTTTAGCATTTTCTGTTCCAGCAACAAAACACGTAACAAGATAGGCAATGCATCAAATGTAAAGGTTTAAATAGTGTGATATATTTTTGAGCTCAAATGCAGGAGTGTTTGCCTTTCTCTTAGTTATTCTTTGAAACCCCTTCAGCTAGCCAAAAGCTACATCAGCATCTCTTTCAGTTGCCTCTCTCACTTATCATGTTTGTTTTACCCTTGTTCTCCATCATTTACCGCTTCACGCTATAGCCATTCCCTTCTCCCATTCAGGCTGCTCTCTTTGTTGCCATCTTTGTGGGGCTTTCTTCTCTATTTACTGTTGATGCACCATCAAATGGTTGATTGTGATCTCAACCATGGTCTCTGAGAGCACCATGAAGCTCTTGGTATGAACTTGAAGATGTATTATGTGCTTTCTGGTTGATTGTGATCTCAACCATGATCTCTGATTGCACCATGAAGCTCTTGGTACAAACTTGAAGATGTATTATGTGCTGTCTGGGCCATTATACGCGACTATTGTTTTCTTCATCTGTTGCTGCATTTTGCTGCATGACTCTCCGTGCATTTATTTCAATTCAGACATCTATTCCCTGCAATGATAAAGTAGGATCTTTTTTCCCCATACTGAGCAGCTAGTGTTGGAGGGTTGGTGTTGGGAAGTGCAAGAGTGTTGAGGGAAAAGGTGGGGTAACTGGGTAAGCTAGTGGGACAGAGGCATATTGGAGTTTGAAAGACAAGTAGATGCTGGCCAGGGAAGATTTCTATGGTTTGCCAGAGTTTTCTAGCAATGCTGAGTTACTGTTGGTTACATGATACATCAAGAAAACGAGCTCCAAAACCTTTAGGTGTGTGATACTCCATAGAGAAAGAGAATCATTTTTCAACGAACCTTCCACGACCAGGAATAAGATGTTTATTTCGTTGGTCTGCTTTAATATACGGGAAATCAAAACAGGCATTAGCATGGGTTGTCATGCTTAAATTTGATAAACTTGTAGCTGTTTCTTTTTATGTCCATTATCTGGATAGTTGAAAAATATTATGTTTTTCAACTTAAACTGTAATGGACTAAAGTATGCCTCATTAAACCTTGATTCTTTTCCATGGAGCTGTAGGTAGTGAATATTTTTTAAATCTTGAGTCAATCGGAACCTGTCTCTCTAAATTACAAAATTAGTGGTAAGACTACTTTGTCCAACCCCTCCATACCTTACTTTGGGGGGGGGGGGGAGGGAGGAGGGAGGCGGAGGGGGAGTTGAGGGCAACTGATGGATGGCAATTGTCCAGAGGCTTTATTTCCACAAAAATGGGTGACTGTGGTTTCGGTATGACAATGAAAGATTGCTTTCTGGTATTGTTGAATATATGAAGCAGAAGTCTTAAGAAGCAGCTGCTTCTGGTTCATCGACTATCTGTCTGTGTATAATATATATGCTAGTTAGCAGAGACGTGAGAGGAATTTGCACTTGTGGCAGCCTTAGAAACCTTAAAGACTCATTGTTCTAATAGTAAATGCAGACTTATCTAAATATATGAGTTTCAAGTTTCAACCTGGCTACCATAAGCTAGTGTGAACACTCATTGTCATTTTTCGAAAGCTATATGGATCTTTGACCTTGACTTCTGGTTTGGTTCCTTCATTTCCTTTATTTAGTTTTTTGGGCAAGCTTAATTATGTAATGTGTGATGGTTGTCAAATTTGATGATTTTCCCCCATTTTTAGGAGTCACTGGCTTCCTTTTTTTTTGTTGGGGGGGGGGGGGGGGTTGATTATATGAAGAATTAAGAAATTACTAATGTGGGCTAGCTGTTATAACTTATTACCCTATTCAAGTTTAGTTATTGGGCTGCTTTGATCTGTGGCCTTTGAGTAGGGCGGTTCTGTAGAAGAATACATAGAAGTCGTATACCTTTTGTTATTCCAAGTATTGTGCAATTGTATTGATTTTATGAAATGGGGTAGAGTAAGCTGCGTGGATCGTGTAAAAGTAGAACCTATGAGTCTATAACATGGCTTCATAGACAAGTCTTTGGTGATGTTAAAGACATTGTAGACTTGCAGTGGTTGGACCTTGGAAAAGAATTTGAGCTCCAATTCTTTGAACCCGGCTGAATTCAAGCCTTTATCACTTGGCTAGTTTGCTCCCTTGTCATTCCCGCTACATAGAGCTTTAAGGAATTGGGTGAAGTCATGGTTAGGCATTTAGGCTACGTCAAGTGGCCTATTTGAGATAGTTTCACAACTTGGGATCCTCCCTTGAGAGCAAACAGATGCGAAAGAAATGTCTTCAACTCGTTCGCTCCATTTTATTAGGCTCCTATGTAGGGAGGGTTGCCTTTTATGGAACTCCATAGACAGTACCCGCAGGAAGGGGTGACTTGAATCATATTTTTTTACTTGATTCAGTTTGTGGTGACTGGTGAGTCACTTCATATGGTCAGTCAAGCCTGACCCCCTTTGTTGTTGATGTTGATCACTGATGGTTTTCTTTGCCAAGATGTGTAGTAGTAACTAGAATGGTTGGACTAGTAAATAGAAGTTGGAGTTGATAGATGATGAAATGAATGTACTGTTTGTTCCTCATTAACTGGGGTATTATGAACTTTTGGGGATGGCTAAGAGTTGGTCAATGCATCGGCAATCTGTTTTGTTGTCTAGCTTCAAGTTTAAAGATAGGTGGCATTTTCTGTTCAAATTGTGTGATCTATTTTGAACTCAGACACAGGAATGTTTGCAATTATCATTTCTCTTAGATATTATTTGTTAGGAGTAAGAATGAAACCCCTTTAGCCTAGAGCTACATCAGCATCTCTTTCCGTTTTCCTCTCTCATTTACCATGTTTCTTTTACCATTATATGTCCATCCTCTGCCGCCTCATGATATGTCCCAGCCCTTCTCCCATTCAGGCCACACTCTTTATCACCATGTTTGTGGGCTCTATTGACTGTTGGTGCATCCATTTGATGGTTGATTGTGATTTCAATCTTGATCTCTGATTGCAGTGTGAAGCTCTTGATATGACCTTTAAGCTGTATTATGTGCTTTCTCGGCCATTCCCAACGTGCATTTATTTCAATTCAGACATCTATTCCCTGCAATGATAAAGAGATGGTGGTGTTTGGGATGATGTGTTCATGTCATCTTGTTGTTTTTTGCTCTTTTTCTTTCGGGATAAGATATGACACCATTCATCCAGAAACTTTGTTTTCACAAAATGAGTGACTGCTTGGTCGGTACATATTAATAGGAGATTGGTTTTCAAGTTCTCAGCATCATTTGAGGATCCTCTGAGTGAATGTGATGAATTCAATAGGAGATTGATTTTCATGTTCCTTGTTTATACTGCTTGTACTGGCCTGCAACAAGTCATAAATTTACTGATTGCATTCCTTTGTGCAGCGTTCTTACGTGGTCTACCCTCCCGAGGGACCCAGGTCTCCATCGCCAGAGGAGATGCGGGAGATGGCTCGAGAACTAGCCCGTAAGAGGAACATTCACTCATCAACTGACGGGAGGCTCTGAGCTGAATCCCCTAGAAATCTTTGTTTCTTAAGCTATTTTTCACTGCTGAAACCTTCGAATATGTAACAGCAAATTGGAATATCTGGAGTTAGATTTCATGTTTACAGTACATTTCTCAGTTCTTACCCCCTGAATAAATGACACTTTTACAAAGCACAAGCAGTGAATCCCCTAAACTTGGGTGTAGATGATGTTAGTATTTTTCACTGGTCCCCTTTTGTAAGTAGCATTATCAATCGTAATGAAGCAATAATTTGTGTTCCTTTTTTCTTCTTCTACTGTTGTATTTTGTCTAGTCTTGTTTGTAATCCTCTCGTGCAGCCTGTTTGGGGCTTTGGAATGATAAAAGAAATGAAGTTATTACTGAGTCATAACAAGAAAATCGGCAACTTTCTGCTTCTTCCATCACTTGATGATAATGATCTTAGGCAATCATAAGTATGTTGAAGCATCCTGCTCTTCAACTTTGCAAGGAACCAAAGTTGACCATGAACACTATCGATCATATGCGTTGTGCATATTTTACTTGTTGTGTCACACTATCCTTGATTGACTCCCTTTTAAGCTAGCATAGGGTTTTATAAACAAATCGAGATAGATATGGTTAAAACTTTCCAAGGACATCGCATTATATAGATGTTGGTTGTTGTGTCACGTTGTACAGATTTTACTTGTTGTGTCATACTATCTCTAAATTAATTCACTTTTAAACTAGCATGGGGTTTGCCAAGCAAATCGAGATAGATATGGTTAAAACTTTCTCAAGACGTCGCGTTATATAGATATTGGCTGTTGCGTCACGCTGTACAGATTTTACCTGTTGTGTCATACTATCTCTAATTGACTCACTTTTAAACTAGCATGGGGTTTTGTAAGCGGATCGAGATAGAAATGGTTAAAACTTTCTCAGGACGTCGCGTTTTATAGATATTGGCTGTTGCGTCACGCTGTACAAATTTTACCTGTTGTGTCACTCCATCTCTAATTGACTTACTTTTAAACTAGCATGAGGTTTTGTAAGCAAATCGAGATAGATATGGTTAAAACGTTCTCAGGACGTCGCATTATATAGATATTGGTTGTTGCGTCACACTGTACAGAATTTACCTGTTGTGTCACTTCATCTCTAATTGGCTCACTTTTAAACTAGCATGAAGTTCTGTAAGCAAATTGAGATAGAAATGGCTAAAACTTTCTCAGGACGTCGCATTATAGATATTGGTTGTTGCGTCACGCTGTACAGATTTTATCTGTTGTGTCATACTATCTTCAATTTATTCAATTTTAAAGTGGCACATGGGTTTCATAAGTGAATCTAATAAATATGGTTAAGATCTTCTCCACTTGTTAATGGTGCAGGATATAAGAAGTATACTATGAGTTACATTGTCATTGATAGATCCTTTGATATAGATATTGGTTGTTGCGTCACGTTGTACAGATTTTACCTGTTATGTGTTACTATCTTCAATTGCTTCAACATTGAAGTGGTACATGGGTTTCATAAGTAAATCTAATAAATATGATTAAGATCTCTGTTTGTTAATGGTATGCAATACAAGAAGTATGCTATGAGTTACATGGTCATTGATAGGCACTTTGATATAAAGAAGCAATATTTTTTTGCCAAAGGAAAGAAGCAATATTCCCATTTCTAGTGTAAAAATACTTGGTGCATGGGATTCATCAAAGCAACAAAGTTGAGGATACACAAAATTTCAAACAAAATTTATGTACCAGGTGATTGAAATTGCCTTGAACAAGTTATAGTTAATTAAAATTAATGCCTTTTTGGAGAAAAAGTTTCTCTTCCAAGCTCAAACTTACCATTTTCTGTGACTTCATACCCTTATGCATAATTTAAACTTCTTTAATTGTCTTATTCTTTAGCTTTAATATGAAACAATTAGACAAAATGCCTAAAATTAACACAAAACTTTGTCTTAACACCTTTATTTCAATTCTAGGGGTTACTTAATCGGATTTTTTGAATGTAAGTTTTTTTTCCCTCGAGTTTGAAATGTATCCTAGTACAAACGTTACGTTCTTCTCTGAGAAACTTTTAACAAATAAAATAGTGGGGTTATGAAGGGTATATAAACCACTTGTAGAAAACGCATGGGGATATTTGACAAAGATAGAAAAATCAAAGCTATGAATTGGCACCATCCAAGACAATCTCCTCTTGAGTTTGTCGATTGCAATTAACAACTATAATAGCTTTGTCTTATGCTTTACAAGCATTCAAAGTTTCAGGCTATCTTCATATGGTCACATTAACCTCATACCCTAGCTGCTCAAGGTTCCGTCACTTTAGACAGAAAGAATCAAACATCAGATGAAAAATTGATCTTTGATACCCAAATTTCTTTTGCATTAGGCATTTCACACATGTCCGAGTTCAGGTCAAAATTTACTATAAGGATGCATTTGATTGGTTCGAAACCCTGAGGAAAATTTTATGATAGAACCACAATTTCCTATATTTTCCTAGACAAGTTTTCCTTTAGGTTCTTTTAGGAGGGGCTAAGGGAAATATTTCCTAGAAAAATCAAATGCTCCCTAAACAAATCCTCCCTAAACAAAAAAAAATTCTTCGGAAAATTTTTTTTAGGATTCTTACCAAACGCTCCATAAACAAAAGGTCTGACACAATTTTTGGTCAAACCAATAGATGTCAAAATTCATACCAAAATACATAAGTTACCTATCTAATATTTTAGATCAGACAAAAAAAAATTAGGGCCCTACGGAAGGAGGTGACAATTGACCCAGGTGGGCACATGAATGAGATCTTGTCGGCAACAATAACGATACTCCCATCTTCTCTAATTAATAACACCCATCATCTTCAAAAGTATTCACATTATTATAGTTAAGTTATAATTACAGCTCCATTTCATATATGTCCGCCTTTGTTTATTCAGTGTGTACGCTGCTTCTGTCTTCTCCTACCTCCACAACACTTTTCAATATTGTCTCATGCTTTTCTCCCTTTCTCAATCAACGCAATGATTTCCGCAGCATTCTTCTTAGACATTGATAACTATCTGTAAAACAAAGCATTCAATCCGATATTCGTAGCTTTATTGCTTTAACCCTTGTCTCAAGAATTCCATAGGCATCGGAAGTAGGGGTGGCGATGGGTATCAGATTCGACCCAGATTTTCAAAATTCGATCTGTATTAATGGATCCAGATCATTAATTTGAATCTGATGAATCCGACATTAAGTCCGGATCCTAAATGGGCATTTATTGGATTGGATCTTGATATTCAAATTTAATACATTTAAGACTCCTAAGATTCAATTTGGACATACAGCAAATTCAAGGACATCAAGAATGATGCCTGTAAAATTGGTCGTATCAGAGAAATCAATGTCACAAACTTACAAAAGTAACACTGTAATAACTTGCCAAAATCCACAAGACAACGACAATGTGATGAAGCTGCTCGTGAAAAGCTGAAAATCTTAAGTTTCATTTCTGGAAATATGAATACAATCATTTAAAGAATGGGACGGTAAAAAAAAAAAAAAAAAAAGCAAATCTTCATCTCCAAAACTGCCATGCATTTTCCAGAGTCTACAATACAAGTGATCGAGATGAAGAGCATCTAAATTATAAGCATTGTAGTAGCAGTATGTATGATCAATGTCACTTCTTTCCAGTTCCAGGCCCTTTTAGGATCCCGGAGCATTGCTTAAAGAAGCAATAAACTTAACACACACAAATAGTTAACAACAAGAGCCTCATGTATGATCATTCATTCTAATCATGCTACAATCAGCAACAACACCCAACAGGATTAGTTTACATTACCCTCGACGAGCTTCATTGTCATCACAACTTCGATTCAGTGTCATGGCTCATACGTCGGATATCAAACTGATCCACATACTCCAATGGAGTTGCCGTCTCGTTCCTTATCCTCTTGATATTAGGGCTCAACAAACCCCGGTGCCGGAACCCATACAACTTCAGCACTTGATTATCTGCGAAATTGAACGCCCGCTCCATGCTCTTCAAGCACCTCTCAACAGGGTAATCCCCGTAGCTCCCGCACGGCTTACAACCCACAAAATGTGTCACAAATGGCCACCTCTCGTCGCCCAAACCTGGGTGGTGCTTCTCCAACATCTCCTCATACTTGTCCACCAACCCGGTCCAGAAACCGTGCAGATAATACGAATTCTCCACAAATACCTTGTCCATCCACACATTCTTCTGAGAAATAAGCAAGTAAATCAAAGCGGATTGATCATCAGCTTCGAACGAAGGCCTCCCACTCAAAAACTCAGTCACAATTCGCCCGGCTTCTTCCCTAGTAGGACCTTTAGGACCCATGGGAGCCCACACATCAAGCAAGTCCAGAGTCCACTGACAGTTTCTGAACAAAACACTCCCAGTATTCAAAGCAATCCAAGACTTCTTCTCGTACAACAAATCAGGATACCCATGGATAACCATATTATAATTCTCATACTTCTTAATAGGGATCTCGAAAACCATGTCAGTAAACAAAGCATCACTATCCATCCACCAAATCCACTCGATCTCAGGGTGGGAAAGCATCAACCGTCGGATCAACGGCAGCTTAGCCCAGTACCCAGAAAGATCCTTATCCAAATGAGCCATATTATACACAATCTCAATCCCATGAAGACGGCAATAATCAATCTTGTTCTTAATCGACTTCAAAAGATAATGATCACCAATTGGATTATCACAAGGATTAGGGGGAGACCCACTTACCAGCAGAATCCGGGGCTTCCCACTGACGTAATTCGGGTACCCGGGATTCGAATCCATCCAATTTCTTCTCTGGGCATCCCAGTCGGAGATCTTGGGGCCGAAGGTGAAGGTGACGTTGGGGCTGAAGGGAGGGCCGTCATCCGGGTCGGGTTCGCGGCCGTCGGCCCGGATCTCGGCGATGACCCGGCGGGCCTCCTCCTCGAGCTGCTGCCTTTCTGGGTCGATTTGAGAGGAGAGGTTGAGTCCGATGGTGCCACGGAGGACGAGGATGGTGACGAAGCCGCAGAGGATGGTGATCTTGATGTTGTTGATGGTCTTGGCGATCTGGCGGCCACGGGGGAGGCGTGGGCGGCCGCCGGTGGAGGATGCGGTGGTCGGCAGGGCGGCGCCGGCGGAGGACCGCTTCTGGGCTTGCCCCATCGGAGGAATTTGGTGGGTTTTTTGGGAGGGAGAAGTAGAGAGAAGTGAGTTGAAGAGGGAAGATTGGGGGGGAATTTAGGGTATTGGGATTTGCAGAGGGAACGTGGTGGGGTGAAGAAGAGAGGAAGATGCAAGAGGAATGGCAGACGTCAGCGCGGGTCAGCACCGACATTTGGAGAGTATTATGTATAGTGGTTGATTGGCAATTTTGAATTTTTGATTTTGAAATTTTTGGTAGGCTGCTTGTCTTTTTTGCTCAAAGGATTACAACTACAAGACAGTTATTAGTGAAAACTACGGCTAATTGAATGGATTATGGAGACGCGACGCCGAGTCGTAGGGTAAATTATCTTAACGACTTTATTTTCTAAGTGTTTTTTTTTTTTTAAAGTAGGTAAATAAGAGTGACAGTGATTTTTGCCCTGGTCATCGAAACACAATTATTGGGAGTATATCATCCATTGGTTGGGCCAGGAATTACAGAGTTGGCCCGTAAGAAATGTTTGGATGGGCCTTTGATTGGCCCAAATCAAAATGACAATGATTCAAGGGTATTCAAATCATTCGATATTTGTATTTCAATAGTTCTTATTCTTTTTTGGGCATCGGAGAATACATCAATTACGGAGTGTTTGATAGAAATTTTAAGAAATTTTTTCTCGGAAAATTTTTCATGGGTAGTTTTCCATGAGAAAGATTTTCTCAGGAAAAATTTTCTTAAACTTTCTGAAGGAAAACTTTCTCTAGGAAAATATAGGAAATGGGGGCCCTCTAAAAAATTTTCTCAATGTCAATCTACATCCAAATATGAGGAAAATAAGTCAACTAAATAAAATTAACCGTTTTTCCATAGTTTTTGACCAACCAAACGCACAAGTAGGATTAATTAACTGTGATGAAAACAAAAGTTTGATTATTTTTTTCCCCCTTTTTGAGAGAGAGAGAGAGAGAGAAAAGTTTGATAAGTTGGGTTGCCATGGATTTGATGATTTGGTGATAGTTGAATCACACTAACAAGTTTAAGTCTAGCTAACTTTTCGAAAGATAAACGTTTTAAAAATAAAATAAATGCCTTAGACAGTAAGCGCATTGCTAACCTTAGATAGTAGATATATTGTTCTTTTACAGTCTATTTGTTATGTAATGGGAATGAAAATGGAAAAATACAATGGCAATGGAAAATAGGATGATAGGATTGAAATGAAAATAAAAATGTATTTATGAATTCCAAACTTCCTTATTTATCACGTGGTACTTCAAATGGAAATAATATAGTTAGGAAACAAACATGGCACTGAAAAGATGTAGCCGAAAAAAAAAACCGCAAAAGGCTTATGGCAAACAAAGCAAAAGGAGTAAGTCAGGAAAGCTTAGCAAACCAAATTATGTTCAAATTATGAGTGAGCAGAAAATTTGGATACTCAAATCTAGATCAAGAACCGATTAATTTTAGTGAATTTGGATTCGGATCTTAGTTACATTGTAACGTCATGACCCCTCCTAAGTTGTGGACATTATCGATAACCACTTCAAGGATTGCTGATTGACCCCAAAAATCATCACGAGTCTTTTCAGCGTACTTCCTCCTCGCTCACATGTTGCATAAGAAAACTTCCCAAGAGGTCTACTCCCAGTCAAACACGCTTAACTGAGGAGTTCCCAATAGATGAACTACTATAAAAGAAGGTGCACCTTGGTGATATAAGTAGTCATTTCAATCCCTTTAAGTCACACGTAACCATATGCTGGGGTATTACAATCACTCTCACTTAAACACACAACGTCCTCGTTGTGCCAAAATCCACTCTAGAATTTTTGCCCAATTAGGTGATTGCCCATAGATCTCCCGTCCACGAGTGCAGCTCACGTTCGTAGGTCGGCTATGATACCATTTGTAATACCCTGACCCCTCTCAGGGCGCGGACATTACTGATAACTGCTTCAAGAATTGTTGACTGGCCCCACAAATCACCATGAATCTTTCCAGCGTGCTTCATCCTCGCTCACATACTATCAAGGAAGACTTCCCAGGAGGTCATTCATCACGAGACTACTCCCAGCCAAACATGTTTAACTGAGGAGTTCCCAACGGATGAATTACCATAAATGAAAGTGTACCTTGGTAATATAAATAATCATTTCAATCAATTTAAACTATACTTAACTATATATCGAGGTATTACAATGAATTTAGGTCTGGATCTTAAAAATATGATCCATTTATAATGAATCCGAGACTAGATCCTGACATGTAAGATCCAGAACTGGAGGCAGTGTCCATGATACAATCAATTATTTTGAGATTATTACTACAAAATCCAAATTTAAATACTATTAATACAGAGTATATTCAATCAATCACTAAATTTAGGGATGACAGTGAGTCCTGGACCCGATCGGACCCAACCCATTAAGACGGTTTTGGGTCCAAAAAATTTGGACCAAGTGGGTATGGGGCGGGTCTGCGTCTGAAAAAAATACCGGGTCCGGATCTGGGTCCAAGCACAGACCGACGGACCGGACTCGTAGACCCATTTAAATATAGACATATATAATTTTTTCCTTTGAAAAAATAAAAACTCAAATACTACGCCGCTACTCATCTACTATCTGGCGCCTGCTGGGACTCCTAAAAGTATTGGACCTATTAAAGTGTTGACTTCTATTTTCTAAAACCCTAGTGTACTATTTTTTCCTTTGAAATGTTTTTATTGTGTTAAAAATAAATGTATTTAAACATAATAGTTATTATTATACATGTGTACAAGTATAAAATTAACCCAACAAATTAATAAATCTAATAAAAAAAGCATAATAGAGTTGGACCCATTAAGGATCCGCTAAGTACCCGCGGACCCGCCGACGCTGAGTCTAGGCCTAGGTCTGAATTTTGGGACCCATCGAATCCTGGGGCGGGTCCAAGTCCAAAATAAATATAGCGAGTCCGGGTCCGGGGTCCTAGACCCACCTCAAACCCTACTCATTGCCATCCCTAATTGAACCCTTTCAAGTCTAATCAGTCATAGATCTAAGCCCATGATTCTCGTTACATACTCATATACTATGATACTACTGTAGTATAATATATGTTGTGCACTTGTGCACTCAAGATTAATTTGAAAGTAGCCTTGCTTGTTCAATTTATTTGAATATGAATTTAAGTGACCTCAGTATTTTGTTTAATTAATTAAATCCAATATTTTCTTTTGGAAAAAAATAAGTGATTTTCCCCCAGAAAACTTGCAACCCTTCCTTGCGGTATGCAATGCAATACGAAAGTATGGGAGTTGGAGTATGGACCCCCTCCAAGAGGGAAAAGGAAAAAAAGAAAAAAGAATACAAAAAAACAAAAAAACAAAAAAAAGGAAAAACCTTTAGCCTTCTATGGTTCTGCCCGTAGTCCAGTCATTTCCTCCATAACGCACGCGCTCCTCTTTCTCTCTCCCCTCCCGATCTCCGCGAAGGTGTCTCGCCGGCGATTTTGCGACTCCGGCGCCGGTTGACTCCTGCCGGTGATTTTTTCCTCCTCATCGCCGCCGCCATCACCGCCACCAGCAGGAGGTCCGCCATCTTCGCCATCACCACCACTATCATCATCGGCTTCCTTCTTCTTCCTCTTCTCTTGCCATCACTATCGTGAATCTCTGTAAGCTTCTTCTTCTATCTTGCTGATATGAATTTTCAGCTTTCTATGATCTATCTGAAGATGCATTTCAGTGATGAAACTGCATCTTAGATTTCGAATCGGGAGATATTCCTCGGATAAGTTACTGAGCTGTGAATTGTATGAATTTGGTGGAAAATTGTGGTTTGGAATTCATATTTTTAGTATGATCTGTTTTGATCCACGTTTAGGGCTCACATTTCTGTTCCTTTTCCTCATCGGCGAATGCTGGAATTCTGGATCAACGATGATGAGGAATTGGCGAACTGAGTAATCAATTTGTTAGGAATAGTTGTTCGAGGTGTTGAATCAAGGATGCCAAATCACAGATGAACTTCACCTATTAAAAAAATTCACAAATGAACTTCCTGATCCACCGTAGTTACCTGGGGCTGATGGATGAATTGGATATGAATTAGGTATTGATGATCCATTTTTAGCATTGAATCAATAGTCCTCACTCCTGAGCCAGCTTTGGTCTGATTAGTTCAGAACAGGCTCGAGTTTTGAAAGATTAAACATTGAGTTGGACTCCTGTTCTTTGGAGAAGCAATGCTTGCGTATGTACAGAAATGCCACCCTGGTTTTTGAGGTGAATTGGAGGAGAACGATGAATGTGTAACAAATCTCATTTCAATTGCAGCTTTCTGTAGGGCAAAAATATATCGATTAGGACATGACTGTGCCACGGCAATTGCTGGTAGTATGTAACTGCAAAAAAGTAAACCAAACCATTATCAATTAATAACCCAGAGACACTTATGGTGGATCGTTTTACAAAATGGTCAGCCTTATCGAAGCAGTTCAATCACAAAAAAAAGGAGGTTTATATTAGGATCTTATGTTTGATCATGTTCATTACCAGGTCGAAAGAAGTAGAAAACAATTTGGTAAGACATTTTGCTTTAGTCCATGTTTCCTTTTGTTAAGGCCTCTATTATAGAACTGAAATTTGAGGGAATAATCCATTATAGTAATCATGCGGCATTGCGTAATGTTTTGAGGGAACTGAATTCTTATCTTGGGGTGAATGTTTTGAGTTTGATTTGTTTTCTTAAAGTTTATTCAGTGTTCCCATTGGGCATTGGCTACTATATTTGATTATACTGATCTTGAAAACCTTAACAAGCTGAACCTGTTTGCCTGTCTGTTCATTGTAAGTTATTTGACTTGGGTATGTGCATTCTGTGTAACAGATATAGCAGCGGTGCATTGTGTTTGACTGAGATGGGGCGTTTAAAGCTCCAATCAGGCATAAAGGCAATTGAGGAAGAACCTGAGGAATCTGAAGTTACCTCATCTGATAAATCTGCTTTATCATGTATGATTAACTCGGAAATTGCTGCAGTGCTAGCAATCATGAGAAGGAATGTTAGATGGGGTGGTCGATATATGTCCGGAGATGATCAATTAGAGCATTCTCTTATTCAGTCGTTGAAGGCATTGCGTAAGCAAGTGTTTACATGGCAGCAACCGTGGCATAGTATTAATCCTGTTCTGTACCTTCAGCCATTTTTGGATGTTATCCGATCTGATGAAACTGGTGCTCCCATCACTAGTGTTGCTTTGTCATCTGTATACAAGATCTTAACTCTTGATGTGCTTGATCTAAACACTGCCAATGTTGAAAATGCAATGCAATTGGTTGTTGATGCTGTCACTAGTTGTCGATTTGAGGTGACAGATCCTGCTTCAGAAGAAGTTGTTCTAACTAAGATTCTTCAGGTCCTCCTGGCTTGCATGAGAAGTAAAGCGTCTGTTGTTCTGAGTAATCAGCATGTTTGCACCATAATAAACACTTGTTATCGAATTGTTCATCAAGCTGCCACTAAAGGAGAATTATTGCAAAGAATGGCTGCCCACACTATGCGTGAACTTATTAGATGTATCTTCTCACATCTTCCTGAAGTGGAGAATGTGGATCAAGCTTTAGTTAATGGAACCAATTCAATAAAATCAGAGGTATGGTTTTCCTTTCTCCTCTGCTTTCTTGTGTCTTCTTGTCTCATACAATCATGTGCAGCACGCCCCACCAATTGGTTGAGAAGTATAATTATGTTTCTGTCACACTGTGGATAGTTCTTACATCAGGACTAATTTAGCCCTAAGATGTGGAGCATGTATGTTACTCAAGTTTTCTTGACGGAAGTGTGACTTTTGTGAAGTAAACCCCCTCAGGCAATGCCCCTGTCTCCCTTACCCGAAAGAAAAGAGCATGTAACCAAGTTAATTCTCTCTTTTTCCCCTAATTATTATAGAGGTTGACTTGTTCAGTCTGTACCTAATTTCATTTTTGATGATGTGGCATCAGGCGTCAATAAGAAAGTTAGTTTGTGGATGAATTTTCATTACCACCATGGTAACATGTTTAGTACTGAACTTATCACAATCTGCTCCCTTTTGTTCTGTTTTGTTCAAGTGAGCAAGTGTGACTGTGTGAGAGAGTGATCATTTCAGCATTGGGGGCTTTGTTGGTTTACTTGTCTGCCTTTCTTGATGTTGACATATTCGTCCTGCTCTACAGCTTCACTGTTTTATTGTTATCATGTCTTTTGGCATCTCTTCAACCGTGCCCATGTATTCATTCCTCTCTTTTCTCTGCTAGTATTGTCTTCTACATGAATTGCATTTTGATTTGTTGCATGAGATCTGTAATAAGAATTGCCATTATGGGATTGTCATGTACTTTCTATTGTTATGCAGATGGGTGGCCCAGATAATGATCACATTTTCTCAGCTAAGCAGCTCAATAATGGCAATGCTAATGCTGAATATGATGGGCAGCTACCAGCTGTAGGTCTGGGTGCTGGTGCAGTAGATGAGAATGGTGCTGCGAGTGGGAAGGAGGCAAAGCCATATGATTTACAGCTGATGGCAGAGCCTTATGGAGTTCCCTGCATGCTTGAGATCTTTAATTTTCTGTGTACTATGCTGAATGATCTGGATCACTTTGGCATAGGTCCAGGATCAAATGCTTTGGCAATTGATGAGGATGGACCTCTCTTTGCATTAGGTCTCATTAATTCGGCTATTGAGTTAGGCGGGCCTTCTTTTGTCAGGCATCCTAGATTACTGAATTTGATACAGGATGAGCTCTTTCGCAATCTCATGGTGTTTGGGCTATCACCAAGTCCTCTAATTCTTTCTATGGTGTGTAGTATTGTGCTCAATCTGTATCATCATCTACGAATGGAACTTAAACTACAGCTTGAGGCTTTCTTTTCCTGTGTGGTCTTAAGACTGGCTCAGAGCAGATATGGGGCTTCGTACCAGCAGCAAGAGGTTGCAATGGAGGCACTTGTTGACTTCTGTAGACAAAAGACATTTATGGTGGAGATGTATGCCAATTTAGATTGTGACATAACCTGCACCAATGTGTTTGAAGATCTTGCTAATTTATTATCAAAAAGTGCGTTTCCAGTGAACTCTCCGCTTTCTTCAATGCACATTCTTGCCCTAGATGGTCTTATTGCTGTTATTCAAGGGATGGCTGAAAGGATTGGCAATGGATCGCTTGGTCTAGAGCAGGCTTCCGTCAGTCTTGAGGAGTATACTCCATTCTGGATGGTCAAGTGTGATAACTATGGTGATCCTAATCACTGGGTTCCTTTTGTCCGCCGTAGAAAATATATTAAAAGGAGACTGATGATTGGTGCTGATCACTTTAACCGGGACCCCAAAAAGGGTTTGGAGTTCCTTCAGGGGACACATTTATTGCCTGAGAAGCTTGATCCGCAGAGTGTGGCTTGCTTTTTCAGATATACTGCTGGATTGGATAAGAATCTTGTTGGTGACTTTCTGGGGAACCACGATGAATTTTGTGTTCAGGTTCTTCATGAGTTTGCTCAGACTTTTGATTTCCAGGATATGAATCTAGACACTGCTTTGCGGCTCTTTTTGGAGACTTTCAGACTGCCTGGAGAATCACAAAAGATTCAGAGGGTGCTTGAGGCATTCTCAGAGAGATATTATGAGCAATCTCCACAAATCTTGGCTAACAAGGATGCTGCCCTTCTGCTATCATATTCACTTATAATGCTCAACACGGATCAGCATAATGTGCAGGTTAAGAAGAAAATGACAGAAGAGGATTTTATCCGGAATAATCGACACATAAATGGTGGTAATGATCTACCTCGAGAATTCTTGTCAGAGTTGTATCATTCTATCTGCAAGAATGAGATTCGCACTACCCCAGAACAGGGAGCTGGTTTTGCGGAGATGACACCAAGCCGGTGGATTGATCTTATGCACAAATGCAAGAAAACTCCCCCTTATATTGTGGCAGAGTCCAGGGCCTACCTTGATCATGATATGTTTGCTATAATGTCCGGCCCAACTATTGCTGCTATTTCTGTGGTATTTGATCATGCGGAGCATGAAGAAGTGTACCAGACCTGCATTGATGGTTTCTTAGCTGTAGCTAAAATTTCCGCTTGCCACCATCTTGAATCTGTATTGGATGATCTGGTTGTTTCTCTGTGCAAGTTCACTACACTTTTGAATTCGTCTTCCGTTGAGGAGCCTGTTTTGGCATTTGGCGATGACGCAAAAGCCAGGATGGCCACTGTTACTGTCTTCACCATTGCCAATCGCTATGGTGATTATATCCGCCAAGGCTGGAGAAATATCCTGGACTGCATACTAAGATTGCACAAGCTTGGGCTTCTTCCAGCTCGTGTGGCCAGTGATGCTGCAGATGATTCAGAGCTTTCTGCTGATCCTGGGCAAGGAAAACCCCTCACAAACTCTCTGTCTGCTACCCATTTACCTTCCATGGGTACTCCTAGGAGGTCGTCTGGTCTTATGGGCCGATTCAGCCAGCTTTTATCTCTTGACACTGAAGAACCAAGGTCACAGCCCACTGAGCAACAACTCGCTGCTCACCAGCGTACACTTCAGACAATTCAGAAGTGCCACATTGACAGCATCTTCACAGAGAGCAAGTTTCTGCAGGCTGAGTCGTTGTTGCAGCTTGCACGAGCACTCATATGGGCCGCAGGTAGGCCTCAGAAAGGAGCTGGGTCGCCAGAGGATGAAGACACCGCAGTTTTCTGCCTTGAATTGCTGATTGCGATCACATTGAACAACAGAGACAGGATTGTTCTTCTGTGGCAGGGTGTCTATGAGCACATTGCTAATATTGTGCAATCTACAGTCATGCCCTGTGCCTTGGTGGAAAAGGCTGTTTTTGGACTTCTAAGGATCTGCCAGCGCTTACTACCCTACAAGGAAAACCTAGCTGATGAGCTCCTTAGGTCGCTGCAGTTGGTGCTCAAGCTTGATGCAAGAGTAGCAGATGCCTACTGCGAGCAGATCACCCAGGAAGTCAGCCGCCTGGTCAAAGCCAACGCCACTCACATCCGGTCTCAAATGGGGTGGCGCACGATTACTTCTCTACTTTCTGTCACTGCCCGGCACCCGGAAGCTTCTGATTCAGGATTTGATGCCCTAGTTTTCATCATGTCTGAGGGGGCCCATTTGTTGCCATCTAATTTCATTCTGTGCGTTGATGCTGCTAGACAGTTTGCTGAGTCCCGTGTTGGACAAGCTGACCGCTCCATCCGTGCTTTGGATCTTATGTCTGGTTCAGTGAGCTGCCTGGTTAAGTGGGTTCAGGAGACTAAGGAGGCCGTAAGGGAGGAGGATGCCATAAAAATGTCTCAGGATATCGGCGATATGTGGCTAAGGCTCGTGCAAGCCGTACGGAAAGTCTGCTTGGATCAGCGAGAAGAGGTCAGAAACCATGCTCTTTCATCACTGCAGAGGTGTTTGACTGAGATCGAGGAGATTCACCTCGCGCACAATCTCTGGTTGCAGTGTTTTGATGTGGTCATATTCACGATGCTCGACGACTTGCTCGAAATAGCACAGGGCCAATCTCAAAAGGACTACCGAAACATGGAAGGGACTCTCATGATCGCCATGAAGCTCCTCTCCAAGGTGTTTTTGCGATTGCTGCCTGAACTTTCCCACTTGACGACATTCTGCAAACTATGGTTGGGTGTCCTGAGCCGGATGGAAAAGTACATGAAGGTCAAAATCAGAGGGAAAAGGAGTGAGAAGCTTCAAGAGCTAGTCCTGGAACTGCTGAAAAACATGCTGTTAGTGATGAAAAACAGCGGAGTGCTTGTACAGAGGAGTGCTTTAGGTGGAGACAGCCTATGGGAACTGACATGGTTACATGTAAACAACATCTCCCCATCTTTGCAATCTGAAGTGTTCCCCAGTGCAGGTGCTGATGAGGCGGCCTCTACCCCAGCTGAAGCAGTGGCTGCAGAAAGTTAAAGTTGATGGCGCCATGATCTTAACTTGAGAAATCCCTCTTATACCGGTGTGCCTTCCCGTTTTTATCCAAGTTCTGCCCCACCAAACGCAGTTGCATGCAACGTTGACAGGAAGGTTGGTAAAAAATGGTGTTTGAGCTTTATCATATACAGTTGGTGTTCCAACCAAGCCATTGAGTGCGTTGAAGACGAAGTTTCATGTGATCTGACAAGGGCTGTTGAGATTCTGCAGTGTGATTCGATCCGTAGGTGTATTTCGGTAGGAAAAAGTGGAATGTATCTTTGATGTTTTGGATTAGTAATGTGAAGGTGAAAGAGGAGGGGGCTTGCTTGAGTGGCCTCTTTTTCAGAATGAATAGTCACAACTCAAAAGTAGAGTATTATACTGCCCTGTAATTGATGTGCAGATATTCATCTTGAAGATATCTGTTCCTTGTTGAAAGGTTTTGTATGTTAGCTACTTAATTCATGCTGTTTCCTATTCATTTCTATTTCTTTTTGGGAAAACTTCTTGTTTAGAATGGATGAAGCTGGGAAGATGTCTGTTACTACTGACTTGCCTTTTGGGCTAGTTTTTTCCCCCTCCGATGACATGGACAGTTCTTTAGGGTGTCTACAAATCTTAATGGCCCTTTATGCGCGGTTGTAAACTATAAATACCTCTAGGTATAAAATTCATACTCAAGAATACAATCTACTACTATACAATTGTTACACAAAAAGTAAAATTTAAAAGGCAATATAAGCCATGAATGTACCAATTTTTTAGAAGTGTGCTAATATATTAATTGAAATTTTAATGAACTTCTGAATAGACAAAAAAAAAAGACTTAAATAAATATAAAAAATATTTTGGTTGGTTGATTTTAACTAATGGGCTACAGCTAATCTTTTACTAAAAATAATATATTTAGAAAACTTTCTTTCTTTATTTATAATAGAAATGTCTTCAAACAAAATACCATGATGATGTAGTCGTGTCATGTGTTTTTTTCCTCTCATTTTACTCTTGAAATTAGTCCTATCCTGTCATTTTAATTAAATTTTGTATTACATAATATTATCGCTTTATAATTTCAGTATAATATTTAAAATTGTGTTATACTGTAATATTTATTCAACTGTTAATAAAATTATTTAATTTACCAAATGATTTTATGACTAGATTTAAGTTATCATGATCAATTATTATCATATAATGTCAATTTGTAGAGCTGTTGCCAATAAAATCAACTTTAACAAAAATGCCAAAACAAAACGCGGGCAGCCACTATAAAGAACCATGGGCGGTGGCACTATCGTTATTGTTGTTGGCTTCTTGCACTCCCGCGTATTGTTTGCCCCAGGAAATCTTATTCTGTGGATTTTTTGTTTTTCCTTTTCCTTTTCCTTTTCCTTTTCCTTTTTGTTTTTGAAAATATGAAGCATTAACCAGAATAACGGATACACACACATGCATCCTCCTCCCCCACTTCCTCCTTCCTTCCTTGAAACCACAAGGCTCGAATTCTCTCTCTCTTTCCCCCAATTTTCCCTCCATCATTTGCAAGCCTCAAACCCTAATTTGATCCTCTGATTCTCTTTTCTTCACCGTCTGGATCAATTCTTTGTTGATCGATTTTGTAGCGTCTGATTCGCCGGAGATCCGGATCATGAGCGGCGGCGAAAGCTCTTCCGATAACTCCGCCGGCGGTGGTTCGTCGGCGTCGTCGGCCAAGGGTGGAGGAGACAAGCAGAAGGACAAGGCGAGGGTGAGCAAGACGTCGGCGATATTGTGGCATGCGCACCAGAACGACCTCGCTGCTGTCAGGAAGCTTCTGGAGGAAGATCCGTCGTTGGTGAGTGCTAGGGATTACGACAATCGCACTCCGCTTCATGTCGCTTCTCTTCATGGTTGGGTCGACGTTGCCAAATGTTTGATTGAATTTGGCGCTGATGTTAATGCTCAAGATCGCTGGAGAAACACCGTACTTTCTCTCGCTCTCTCTCTCTCATTTAATTCCGTTTGTCAAATCTTGTTTTGATGATGCTGCTCTGTGCTGGCTTTGTGAGATAATTATTAACTGGCGGAAAATTTGAATCATGAAGCTTGTGTTTTGATGTATGTAATATAACTGTGAAACCAAAATTTACGAGGTGAAAATCTGAAACAAAAATCTTGCAATATTATTTGTTAGTGTTCTTTAGTTCAATTGATTTTTTTTTTCTGTTGCTTTTTAATTCTGTAAAAATAGTCGTTTTTTGAGAGTGTATGAAGTGAGCGTTTTTTCCCCATTTCCCTTTTGCCTTTTATTTTGTGGTTAGTGGGGGGATGAGGATATCTGCTGTGCGCTTGCTCGTCCATTGCAGTCAACTTCAATGTCATTTTTTTTAAAGTTTTTGCTTTTGGATAGACTATTTCATTGGTTAGATGACCAATATTTTGAGATCATTGCATCAATCAGATAATCTAAAATATATTCTCAGTCCTTATAATGGTTTCTATCACAAATTCAATGAGCATGTAGCGTCCTGCAAGGTCAACCTGGACTGTTGAAGGACATTACAATCAGTACTAGTGGGGCTACACTTTAATGCCTCTAAATTAATTCAGGGTGTTCCAAAATTAGCATCTTGCTTTTGAGTTTAATTGCAAGAGATTCTCTGTTTGCCAAGAAAGGGATGGCATGAACATGATGAAGTTTGGTGAGTGACCTTAATTTCACAAGGACAGAGGAAATCATTTTGGGTCTTTCAGAAATAGAAAGTCATTTGGCTGTCTGTTTAGGACTAAGGAAGCATTTAATTTTTACCGGAAATAAGCACGTGAGAGCTCTATTATGGACTTGATGTGTTTTGTCCTTCCTTTGGTGAATGATGCTCTGGAATTGTCTATGGCTTTTAGGTTAAGAACACATTTTTGAATGTTTCAAATAGAGTAACCAGGAGCAAAAGATGATGCTACCAAATAAATAAGCTAGTGAATGACAGCTTTCTAACACATGGAAGATAATTTAGCTTGGTGATTCTAACCAATCGGAACTAGTACTCAACAGTCCCATGAGCTCGGATGACTAGGACTGGGGTAAGGTTTGCCCCTTTGATTGAGCAAATTGTAGAATTGAGTATGCCATTATTGGCCTGTTGGTTTCCATTCTATGAAAACCAAACTATATGGTTGGCAAATTGGTCATTTAGCTTAAGTTGAGTTTGGGTTGATCTTGGTTTGGGTTGATTTGCTGTGGGGCCAAAATTAATTTTTCCTTGTGTCCTTGAAGGTTTTAGGTCACCTTGCTAGGTATCATGTTGAATCAATTTCACAAGCTCTTACTACTCAGATCAGGAAAACGTTAAACGTGCATCCCTTTTTTATGATTATAGTGGCATCCTTGTTTGTTGCTCTAAGTTATTCCGTCAATAACCAGCTGAAAACTAACTATTTCTTATTTGATGACAGCCTCTAGCTGATTCAGAAGGCGCAAAAAAACACGGCATGATTGAGCTATTAAAGTCATACGGTGGATTGTCCTATGTAAGTATCTCTTTGGGATGCTTATAAACATTCTCCCAGTTTCTATTACACTAGCTATCTGGTTGAGCTTGTTTGTTTTGACTACAAGAATTTGAGATATGTAGAAAACAATTTGAAACTAGTTATGCAAGACCATGAAGCAATTCGTGTAGAAATATGTTGAAATAAGAAAAGCATTTGAGATATGTAGAAAGCAACTGAAAAAATGGAGAAATCTGTAAGAATCTTTTGAGCATGTAAGAATCTATAGAAGTCTCAAACTTTTTCTGAAGAAATTAAGAATCTGTAAAATTAATGTTCAAGTCTATGTAAAAGAAGTCCTACAAACATGTTTAATTTAACAACTCCTCTGGTTCAATCCTTTGGTAGATTGGGTAAACATGTCAAAGTGCCTATACCCATTGTTGCCAATTGGATATGCGCGGTCATCACGACTGAAAACCAGGTTTGAACTGAACAAGTGTGGAAGTAACCTTTTCAATCTGGAAGTAACTTTTCCATTTGTATAAATGATATGGAATATTTCCTATCAACAGATGACAGATACCAATTAGTCTATTACCCATAGTTGTATGAAGGCCGGTCCAGCAAGATGTATGCGAGTATAATAAGTGTCAATGCTCACATTTGGGGAGTCAGGCAAACCAATGATTTGTAGTTCAGTGAGTTTAGATTTGGTAGAAAACTCTCATATGTGCATGAGACATGCTCTTTGAAAATGATTTTCACATGTCGCTGCTTTCAGCTTTCGTTGCTACTTTCTCAGGTTATATACCTTCTTGCTGGTCTTGTTGAATATTTTGCTTATCTTTTGAGTAATTTCATTGTAGGGACAAAATGGGAGCCATTTTGAGCCAAAACCTGTCCCCCCTCCCCAACCAAACAAGTGTGACTGGGAGATTGATCCTTCTGAGCTGGACTTCTCACACTCTTCATTGATTGGAAAGGTTTGATTCTTGATAACTTGGGTTTGATCATGAGGGATTCATATCTAGGAACATTTTTGTATACAAGTCCTCAAATCAGATGATTTTAGAAAGTTCCTTCGTAATTCTGATTATATTGGTCATTCCCAACTTCACCATGATGGCAAATAAAGATAAAAAGGGACCTCAAGCACCAATGACCTGTTTTTATTTTGGCTGTAAGAGTTCACGGGATAAATCCTATCTATGCTCTAGCACTTTTTTTGAGAATTGATGAATCACAAGATTGCAAATCAAGTAATGCTAGCGGGAAAAAAACTGTGCCCCTTGTGAGTTTGAAAAGCAGAAGAATATTAAGCTGAATCTTGGGATTCTCTCTGATTAACTGGTCATTTTTGGATGTATATACCCTTAAATATTTGAGTATGTGATTGAGTAGGCAACTCTTGGTTCTTTTGCTTTGTAAGATAGCAAGTTAAGTTGTCTTATCCAAGGACTACCTCCTGGATGTCTGACATTGATCATAATTCGACTCTTGCAGGGATCATTTGGTGAAATTGTGAAAGCCCATTGGCGAGGAACTCCAGTTGCAGTCAAGCGCATACTTCCTTCTCTTTCAGATGATAAACTGGTCATGTAAGATCAATTTGAAAACGGCCTTCAGATTTCAACTCTGCTATCTGTGTCTCAGCTTTATGTAGTGGCTGGTGTATATGTACCTGTTTCGGGTAACTTGTGTCACGTGTGTCGTTCCAAATTTTAACTGAGGGATGGTTAACAGCTAGGTGGATTTCAAGCATTTCAGTCCTGTGAAATTTGGATTAGTTGCATTCAGCCAATTGCTTTCTTGATTTTAAGCTCTGGATATTTTGATTTTCAGCTGCTATATGTATGTATATTTGTAAATCTGCATTAAATTTGCCTACAGCTTTTCAACATAAGGATTATGGATCTTTGGCTAAATGAGATAGGAGCATGGCCTCAAAACAGCATGTCATTTATACTTTTGTATTGCTTGGATGCAAGAAGTTTATTTCTAACTTGGAAATTGGCTTCTCAAACAACTCCATACTGATAATGACAACCCCATACTGATATCTTTTCCACTTCTCTTGTTCAGTCAGGATTTTAGGCATGAAGTCAATCTGCTTGTAAAGCTTCGTCATCCTAATATTGTTCAGTTCCTTGGAGCTGTTACTGAAAAGAAGCCGTTAATGTTGATTACTGAATATCTACGAGGGGTAAGTTGATGCAAGTTTTAGCTAAAATGTAGTTCTGTTGGAGGAAAAGATAATTCGGACTCAGTACAGCTGATTTATGGAAGTTGCTTCTGCTTTCTGACATCCTTATCTGTTCTGTAGGGTGACCTACATCAGTATCTTAAAGAAAAGGGGGCTCTTAATCCGTCAACAGCAATAAATTTTGCACTGGACATTGCAAGGTATATTATCGAAACTCCTGCAAAACCATTTATGCTTCTCCAGTTTTATCGATAGCATATCTGAGAGTCCTTGCAAAACTCAACTTTCAATAAATGGTCCTGATGAGAGCAAATGTGTTATTCAGGAACGTCTATAGATAAGAGATTTTCCTTTGTTAATAGAAAAAGCAATTTCAAGCATAGAATGTAGGAATTAGCTACTAGAAAAATGAATCAACTGCAAATAGTTAGAATTCTGTATCGTATATGTCAATAGAAAATAAGATTGAGCAAGTCTTGTATGCACTTGTGATGGAAATGTATGGCCTTCATCACTAGATCAAAAGGATCGAGAACATCTGTGTTTTAGTGACTTGCTTGGTCTTCTCTTCTCTTGCATTTGTATTCTCTTAAGCATTGGTTTCTGTGATGAACAAATCAAAAGGATGTGAAATACGGGAACAGACTTATCCTGTTCTTGCTCCTCTCTTTGAAGTTCTGTTGAGAAACTGGTTGAATGATTATGAATTTAGTGTTATCTATTCTTCTTTTTCTTATTGGGCTGCTGAAAGTGATTTATTTTATTTTAGATAACCTTTGTCGAGTGTGCTAACACTGATTTCCTGGTTCTTAATTGCCAGAGGAATAGCTTATCTTCACACTGAACCCAACGTCATCATCCACCGAGATTTGAAGCCAAGGTTTGTGTGATTTCCGCATTTCTTTTTCCTTTTTCATGTTTTTTGCGGGGGGCGGGGGGGGGGGGGGGGGGCGGGGGGAGAAACGGCCATTATTAGTTGTGATAATTTCCGATGGTTTGGAATGTATAATATATGTATAATTGCACTGCTTTCAAGTTCAGGAACATGTAGCTCATCCCTGATTTGCTTGTTGTATTGATGGATTTGACAATAATTTCCTATGTTTTGTTTTTTTTCCCTGATGAATGACAATAATTTCAGGAATGTTCTTTTAGTAAATTCCAGTGCCGACCATTTGAAGGTTGGAGATTTTGGATTAAGTAAGCTCATCAGGGTTCAACACGCCCATGATGTCTACAAATTAACAGGCGAAACAGGAAGCTGTAAGTTCCCCCTTTTTTATTTTGTTTGCCTTTCTGACTTGAAGGGGTTGTTCCTTATTATTTATACTTCTACTCATCCATCCTCATTATCATTTGTTTGGAAATACCAGACCGTTATATGGCACCTGAAGTGTTCAAGCATAGGAAATATGACAAAAAGGTCGACGTTTTCTCCTTTGGCATGATTTTGTATCAGGTACGTCAATTCATATTTCAATTGCGGTTAATCATCATGACGTTTGAGTCTTCAATGTTATTCCTCATAAATTTGCAACTTCCCCCAGATGCTCGAGGGTGATCCTCCGATGGCAAATTACGAGCCATATGAGGCAGCAAAATATGTGGCAGAAGGACACAGACCTACTTTTAGATCCAAAGGATCCATCCCAGAACTGAGAGAGTAAGTTCCATATCAATTATATAGCCTATTCTAAGACATCCAACAATTTGATTGTTTTTTCAAACCTAAACATTGTTGGTTGCTCTGATAGTTGACCTAGAATAGTCAGTTAACTGAAGTACTGAATTTATTGACATTCTAATACACATATATGGAACCAGTGCCCCTTCCCCATTCTCCCGGAAATCCCTGCTCTTCAGTGTAGAACTGGTCTTGAAATAGTAAGACTACGACCTGAGGCAAAATGTGTCGTGCCCTTTTCTTGGCACTAGTAGATGCGTCAAATTACTGCAGAGTTAGCGCAATAGGACATGACCCTGATGCTTTTTTTTAAGGGACCGCGACAGAAAATTAACCCGTATAGCCCTTTTTTTTTGCATCTCTCATTGATCTCGTATGATATGCTTGTGCTGCCACATATTTGTTTGATGGATTGCCAATTTCATGGTTGTTTCTTAAAAATGCAGGTTAACCGAACAGTGCTGGGCTGGTGATATGAACCGGAGGCCTACATTCCTGGAGATAATTAAGCGACTTGAGAAAATAAAGGAGCGTCTCTCAACCGATCACCACAGGCACTTTTTCTCCTAAAACTCGAACTCTGGGCATTCTTTGGCTATTCTTCCAATAACCTGCTATTCATTCTATTGTCCGCGATTGTCCTTCATTACATATGTATCTTCTGAACGTAGACTCCAAATTTTGGAAGGTGTAATTTTATGTTGTGGTATCCAATTATTTCAACCTGAATCTTATTTGATTTTGAGTGGTCTGTATGTCACAGGGGTTTAGCTAGGTATAGGTATTACATATGGATTTCGATAGTTTTTTCTGCCATTCTTTGTCTTTAATTCTTTTGAGCAATTTGTAAATCCCAAATATAGTAGAGTATTATAGTAATGTATTATATGAATTGAGTTTCTATTGTGTAGTTCCCAAAGGGATTGTTTACTTCCATAAATTGCTCCTTTTTTTTCATATTGATAGGGTTTATAATTCGGGTTCCATGCAAACTGTCTTAAACCCCTCATTTGCCTCCCGAAAATTCGTGAGCTCAAAACATCGGACCTTAGAAACTCTAATCATCAAAGACACGGGGTAATGGATGATTCTCCAAGCTGGTTTACCTTTGTGTATGGATTTCGCGGTCTCAAAACGTTGCATGGTGAATTAGGATTCACTTAACGCTGGTCTTGATGAGCATTGCTTTAATTCCTTGGGTAAGGAGCTTCTCCTTCCACCCCTTTAGCTTCTTCTAGACACGGTCCTGACATTTTTGAAAACTTCCTTTTTTGACCTCTGAATGAAGGTTGGCATGCCCAAATATCTATCATGAGATTCCACGAACTTAAAACCTAAACTCTTCTGGGGCGTGTGTTTCAGTTGTTCGGTCACATTGCGGCCATACGAAACCGTGGACTAAGCTATTTCAACGATCTTCAAGATCTCCATCACCCGTGTCCCCTAGAGTAAAAATTATACATTAGAGAAATCTAGAAGAACACTCACATAATGATCCCAAAAGGGGGCAAAAACCTCTAGAGAAACACAAAAATTACACAATCATTTACTTCGTAATCACCTACATAGTTATGTATAATGACTTTAATTAGAGCAAGCTTTTAAGTCACTGTGTCTTGACAATCAGAACAAAAACTATGGACAATATATATGCCCAATCAGTGCAACTACAAGAGAGACTTATTCCACTGGGAATACAAAGATCAGAAACCCATTGCCCTGACCTGAGTTTGCATTGCCTCTTTCCATCAATTGTGTCTTGACAATCAGCATTTTTTTTTTTTTTGATAATTAGCGGCCGAAACACCCTTTTATTCAACTGGAGAAGCAAAGCCAAAGCGACAATGCAAGCAAGGCAGAGAACTACCAAACAACAAAACAAAAGCCCATTCGGAGTAGTCTGACATGAGGAAAATCAGATGAAACAGATGAAATTGACATTAAGCACAGCAAAACTGATCATGAATCTACTGAAAAATGATCGGAATTTGGTGAAAGTTCATTGCCAGTTGATCCACCGAATACGAGTGTTTCTCCTTTCATTCCGTCGACCACAGACAAACTCGCCATTTGACAGTGTGCAACACCAGCAGCTTGTCAATTTCTTGATTCTCAAACAGCACATTATTGCGATGATGCCAGATTGACCAGATGACAGCAAAAAACGCAGCAATCCAAAAATGAGTTCTGATTTTACTTTGAAATTTCACTTGAAGCCAAGCATCAAACATATCCTTCAAGGTTGATTTTTGCTGCACAAATCTTCCCACAGACATTGCATAATGTCAGTCCATACTGACCAAGCAAAAGGACAGGAGATGAATAGATGAGAGTCACTCTCAATTCCATTGTTGCACATCGGGCAGGAGGTTTCATATGATTCAAGAACACCTTTGAGTTGCAGCATCTCCCTCGTGTTTAGGCATCCTAACAGAGCAAACCAGATTAGAATTTCCACTTTTGGAGGCGCAAGATTTTGCCAGATCGAGCTCATGATTGAATCATACTGAGAATGGCCATAAATGATTTCCACTTTTGAAGTTTTTCTGAGGTTGCTTCTATAGCAGTTGGGTTCGGAGACTGTCCTCAGAAGCCAATTCAGCAATGCTTAAATCCCTTTTCCATGCTAAAGCCCATCTCCAAGATTCTCCCTCAAACCAACCTTGATCACTGACTGTTCTTTTTTGTTGACAGCAATCTGATATAGATCAGGGAACACATCTTTGAGAGGTTGGTTATTAAGCCAAGGATCCTCCCAAAACCTGATATTTGCGCCATTGCCCAGCTGCACTCTCAGATTGTGCAGTATGACAGACTGAATTTGACAATCAGCATTTGTAGAGACATATTCCACAAGCACAAATGCTGCTTCTGTTGATTAGGGTTGATGAAAGACAGCTGACAGCATACACACCAACACCATGCAATGCAACTTGAAGTAATGTCATGAAACTTGTCTGGCACCTGAGTGACTTACAGGGTTAGTAACCTTTGTGCTCTCCAGATATGCACAAATTGACCTCAAATGACCTAAATCACCCAATGTGGCTGATTTCAGAGCTATCAAATTGCTTAATCTTCCTTTTTTTTTTTTTCATCATCTTTGTGATCATGGTACTGGAATGGCAGGGGAACCAATCTGAAAGCTCTAAATTTGCCAACATTGTTCAATTGCTCGTTTTCCAACCTTAAACCAAATATACATGTCTCAGAGACTCCAAACATAACTAGGTGCTTGCTCATTTTCTATCTATTATTATCAACTTCGCAACTCCAAATCAAATCTGAGCAGATTATGAAATTAAGACGGGATAACTGCAGTGACCATGAGGAGTTTCTACTTTCTAATACTGCACAGGTTAATCAGTACACCAGATTACAACAATTAGCAATGCTTGCATAGAATGAGTGAGTACAACGATATTGCTCATTAGACAGAGTGCCCAACATTGGAATAGTTAGAAACAAGCCACTACAAATACTGATCTTACATATATATGCCGAACATTGTAGTTACATGGAAAATTTAAATTGAACCTAACATTTTTAATACATATACTCTACGCCTAAGACAATACATACAAAACATGCTAAACTTAGGGCGGAAAACATCGATCAAAGTTGAACTGCCGGCCCAAAGTGAATGGTGGGAGAGAGGCTGATGTCCGATGCCGGTGTCACCGGGGACGGCTCCGCAGTGGTACTAACTTCGCTGTTGACCGTCTGCTGCTCCGATTGGATGCTCCACTTGGGGCTGGGGCCGGGGCCGAGAGTGCCTCCTTTGTCTCCTCTCCGACTCTGAGTCGGAATCGGCAGAAATGTTTGGGGCAGCAGTTGGATGTTTTGCACAAATAAATACCCCCCATGGATATCAAAGCAACTGGCGCCAAAACTTCCCATATCAACGAAAGATTGAATCCGGCTCCGGCGTGAGGTTGACACTCTGTCATATGTTGGTTCCCCGCGTAGGCATCGCAACTCACGTTCCACATTGGTAGCATGGGGCCCGAGAACGCGTTGTTGCTAAAGTTAGCTCGGACCAGTCGGGGAAGTTTGCTCAGAAATTGGGGGATCGGGCCAAACAGATGGTTGTCGGACACGTCCAACACTTCGAGTTGGGTCAAGGCCGAATAGGTATCTGGAATCACTCCGTAAAAATGGTTATCGGAGATGTCCAGTACCCTCAAATCCCACAGGAGCCCAATGAAAGGGGAAAGGGACCCTGATAGTTGAAAGTGTGAAACGTTTAGGCCCACCACGGTGCCGTAGGCGGAGCATGTAATGCCGGTCCATTGACAGTAGTCGGACCCGGACCAACACCCCAAAGAACCACTAGGATCTTCGACACTGTGCTTGATTCGATCAAGTGCACCCAATTCTTGATCATCCAATGCTTGAGCTAGCACAGTGGCCATGAAAATGAACCAAACAAAACAAAAGGCAGATAAAAGAGAAGCCATTGTTGATGTTTGTTTGGAGGTGGTGTGGGGAGGGGAGAGGAGGGGAGGGGAGTGAATGGAAGAGAAACAAGACTAGAAATTTGAAAACAGAGATCAGTATGTAATAGTAAGTAAACAAACAACCAGCAATGTCATCCTGCATGCTTACTTCCAACACCTGAAAATCTTTCTTTTTTAAAAAAAAATCTATTATTAGTGTTTTTTTGGTAATGATCTAATATAATGCAGCTCACACATTATGCATTGAGGAGTAAATATAAGTAATAAGTAGTCAAACCCTCTCTGCCAGTGCCTATTCCACAGAGGAGTCAGACAAAGGAATATATGCAACGTAGAAGATTTGAAAATGAGATGTGTGTTTGATTTCCATGTTCCCAATTGCATAATAAATTAGCTAGTCAACGGGATTCACATTTGTTGTGTCCCTTGAATTTGGTTCTGTGAATATATATTACTTCCTCCTCATATTATTTGTCCATTTATAATAAAAATTTTGAAAATCAACAAAATAAATTACTTGGATATTTAGTACTACCTACGTCCCTAAATGAGTGTCAAATTTTCTAACTACCTTGTCCCTTTTAATTTATCAATTTTACAATCTCAATTATTAAAATACTCATATTACCCTTATTAATGATGTTTTGAAAGTTTAAATATTACTACGTACTTAAGATGTGAACAATCATTGCTAAGTGAAAAGGGCATACTTGTTCAAGTGTAATTGTTTTACTCAATTTTCTAGAGACAATGGACTTGTAAAATTGGTTAAGTTGACACTCAATAAGGGACCGATGTAGTATTAAATTATTTGTATATACTTCTCTTTCCTACTTTTCTATTTGTGTCTAAAAAATTAATAAAACTAGTAGTTAGTTGAAAAATGTTACATTGTAATTATAAAATGACAACTATCATGGGATAAAAAAAAAACTAGTTAGAATGACAACTATAATGAAACAAACGTTCTGTTTCTGTTTTTTCAATCATGGCCACATGATTTGCCACAACCCGCCACATTTTACCGCAAATCATTACTTTTCTCTCTCCTCATCTTTCTCCTCTATTTTTTACATCCTCTTTCCTCACCTACTCCACATACCAATAACCCACCACAATTCCACCACACCTCATCACACCATTCTGCAAAATACCGTATAAAAGAACAGGGTCGTAGTGCATATATATGTGTATGTATATATATATACATGGTTAGTGTGGCATTCGTATTAGAGGTGTCTTGATTCTTGAATGTATTTTGGGTTCAAGTAAATGCGCGCGGTGTATTTTGATAATGAGAAAGAGTGAAATGCTTGACATCCAAAATAGCATGGAACATAAAAGTATAAATAAATAAATAACATGCTATAATATGGAGGCCACAGTCCTCTCTCATTTAGCAAAACACCCACAATCTTTATTTTGAAAACCTGTTGGCAAAAGTTAATGCAGATTTTGAAATATACATGCATATAGCAATTGAAAATCAAAATATACAGAGCTCAATACCAAGAAAGCAATTGGATGAACCCAACTAACTGAAATTTCACAGGACTGAAATGCTTGAAATCTACTTACACAGCATCTGTCAATTGAAATCCTGCACAAGAAACGTTGTACAAGATACCCGAAGCAGATACATAATACAATCACTACTTAAACCTGACTGATACAAAGTCTAACAGAATCGTAATCTGAAATTTGCTTCCAAATTGATCGATCTTAAACGACCAGTTTATCAACGGAAAGAGAGGGCTAAACTGGAGTTGCTCGCCAATGAGGTATTTCTCAATTTCGCCAAATGACCCCTGCAAGAGTAAAATCCAGAAGATAAGTCCTGAGATAAACTCATAAGGGGCACGGCGCACGCTTTCTTCTGAATCAGCTAGAGGCTGTCATCAAGTGAGAACAAATTATTGTTCAGCTGGTTATTGCCACAAGTAACTAACATAGAGCAATAAACTAAGATGCCACACAATAAACATAAGACTGAGATGCACATTTTCTTGGTTTAAGTATTAGCTAGTAAGAATTCGTGATATTGATTCAACATGATACCTAGCCGAAGAGACCTTAAAACCTTCAAGCACACAAGTAGGGAAACTTTAGTTAGCCCTACAGCAAATCAAACCAACCCGAAATTAACCAAAAACTCAAGCTAAGCTAAGCGACTAATTTACAAACCATATAGTTTGGTTTCTTCAAGGTTGCAATTGACTGCATCAGTGGAGATAATCACAATGATCACTTATAGTGACCCATATATTCTGCGCTCAAGTCGTTAGACAAAAAAGATCCAATCTTTACGTGATTGACACTTGACAGGTTGCAGGTTCTAGGTTCACTATGCTGACAAACAAATGAAACACATGAATCTAGCTCAACCAGCACCCAAATGGTCTTTGGCATTCTTACAGATCAGTACATAATTGAGCTGAGATTTGTCAAAGAAATTAGTGGGTTAATGGAGAAAGAGTAAAAATTAAGGGGGTAAAATTAGTACTCTAAGAAGGGTCACACTTCCTAAAAATCACAACATTACTGACTACAAATTAATGTATAGATCAGATATCCAATTCCCATTAGATTAGATTAGATTAGATTAGATTAGATTAGTTGTCCAAGCTTGTAAGTTTCCACAAGCTATACAGATCTTCCTCAACATTCTAACTAATCATAATTGGAGTTTCATCTATTTACCTGTTCTTTTATACGGTTGGCTGCGGTATGACGCGATGCGGTGTGGTGGAATTTTGGTGGATTATTGTTAAGTTGTGGTGGGTTTTGTTTTTATAATTGTAAATTGTATTGGTAAATGTGAAAAAGTAATTGGAAAAAGTGGGATGAAATATTGTGGTGGATTGGTATGTTGTGGTGGGTTGTGGTACCGCAGCCAGCCAACCGTATAAAAGAACCCAACTCCTGAGCTAAAAATGTATAAATTCAACCAAAAATTAATGAATCAATTAACACCAAAAACATGGCTGCCTAAAACATACAAATTCAACCAAAAGTTAATCAATCTACTTAGGCCCCGTTCCTTTTTTATACGGCTGGTTGCGATTTGGTTGTAGTGCAACGGGGAAGAAATGTTGTCGATTGTGGTGGGTTAGGGAAAGTTTAAGTTTTAATAAAAAGATAAATTAAAATTGAAAAAGTAGATTGTGGTGAGTTGTGGTAGATTGGGGTGAATTCTGGTCGAATATGAAAATTGTGGTGCGGTGTGGACCCGCAACCAACCACCCGAAAAAAAGAACGGGCCTTAATACAACTATAGCAACGGCAAGTTTGAGATAGCATAGGAATTACTCCATCTCGTTCCATATTAACTGTCGTCTTTGGAAATTGTGTAATTAAATTTCAAAAAATTTGACCATAAATTTCTCAATATATACAATGAATTGCTATATTAAATTGCCATAATTAGATTCGTGGCGAAAAATACTATCATAAAAGTATAATATTGCAATTATTAATAATATATTATATAAGAAATTATCAATTAAATAGTAACATTGAAGACCGTGAAAGTCAAAATTATGACAATTAATATGGAACGGAGGGAGTAAAACAGACTAAACAGTATAGCAACCAAAAAATTACCTCTGCCCATTTGCCATTGTAGTCTGCAGATAGATCAGATAAATTAATAATGGACTCTTCAATTTTGACTATGACTGGGAGCTGCGAATTAATGAATCAATTAAGGAATGAAATCGCAGTAAAAACAGAGAGGGAAAACAACAACAAGAAGAAGAATTTTAAATGCCTGCTTATCTCAAAAGATCTGATGAACTAGCCCCCCCTGGCTCTAGCCACATAAATGAAATCAACAACCTATGGTAGTACTTCATCTGTTGTATATTAATTATCGTCTTTGAAAATTATGTAATCAAATTTTAAAATTTTTAATTATAAATTTTTTAATATATACAATGAGTTGTTATATCAAATTACCACCATTAAATTTGTAACGAAAAATAAAATCATTAAAATAGAATATCATAATTATTAAAATTATAATATATTATGTAAAATATTATCAATAAAAGAATGATATTAAAAATAAAAAGGTCAAAATCATAACAATTAATGAAGATTCTACATGAAAATTAATATTCAACTGAGGAGGTATTAACCTTTTCTGTGTGGGTCTGCTGGGTGTCACGGGGTAACTTTAATTTGTACAACACCTGTGCGGCGCTAGCAAACTTTAACCGAATTTTATATTAGAAGTTTGCTAGTAAGCCTTTCACAAGCTTAACTTATACTATGAGAGACTAAGAAAGCTTTGAAGACAAAGAAGAGAGACAAGAGAATGTTTGGGAGAATGCTTTGAGTAATGCTTCCAATTGTTGGTTGGTTACAAATGAAACCCCAAGGGGTATTTATACACTTCCACCTCCTCAATGGACGGTGGAGATTGATTTGATCTAACGGTCCATATTGTGCCTCTAGAACCTTCTATACAAGTATCCAATAATCTATATATGTGTAGAGTACTCTAGAATATTTTAAGACATTCATGAGTAGTCTAGAGAACTCTAGGGAATTCTAGTGAATTCTAGAATAGTCTAGAGAATTCTAGAGACCTCAAGAAAGATACGGAATATTCCGGATATTTCTAGAATATTCCGGGACATTCCGGATGATTCTGGAAAATTCCGTGACATTCTCCCCCACCTAATCCGGCGACGTCCTCGTTGCCTTCAAGTCCTCATATGCTTGGATCTGTTTCTTGAATTGCCATAAGTTTTGGATAGGCTCCCAGCTTGATTCGCTATTAGGAAGACCCTTCCACTTGACAAGTAACTCCCTGCTCGGAGGTAGACCTGGTTGGCGCACCACTCGGTTGGCAAGAATCGTCTCTGCTTGCTTATCATGTTGGACCTTGATACCCATTGGTGCCCGTTGAGATATGCCTCTACTTGGATCATCTTGGTCTCCGTGGTAAGGTTTAAGTAAGCTTACATGGAAGACAGGATGGTACTTGATCCTGGGAGGCAACTCCACCTTATAAGCATGTGCTCCGACCTTTTTGATAATGGGAAACGGTCCTTCGTATCTTCGAAGTAGGCCCCGATGTCGCCCTTCTAACCTCGCGTGGTTGTAGAGCTTAACAAGCACGAGGTCACCAACTTGAAATTCCCTTGGGCGCCTCTTCTTATCAGCCCATTTCTTCATCTTCTCGGAAGCCTTTTCCAAGTAAGCTCGCGCCATCCCAAGTTGGTCATTCCAATGCTTGGCAAACTGAAATGCGGGTGGGATTGGACCTTTATAGCCCGTAGCAATAGTGCTTGGTGTCAACGGTTGTTGTCCTGTGACAATCTTGAATGGACTTTGGCCCGTGGACTCGCTCTTCTGCAAGTTGTAGGAGAATTGGGCTACGTCAAGCAACTTTGCCCAATCCCTTTGGTTGGCACTCACGAAATGCCGAAGGTACAACTCCATATATCGGGAGTTTTTCAGCATTTACTCCCATGACAAAACCCTTGGTTTTGGTGTAGGAGAGGCCCAACTCATCGGCAAGCTCCTTGGCCATATAGACTGTATCCGCACCTGTGTCCAACAACGCTTGGAGAGGCTTGCCGTTGATGTGTGTCTCTACGTACATGCGCCCATGGGATCCTTCCTCGACCTTAGCTTGGACGACGCTAAGGAATTTTAGAGAAGATATCTTCTTCTCCTTTTCCTTCGTTTCTTCTTCCCTTACGAGGGAGGCAATCTTTCCCCTCATAGGACAGTCGGCAACCCGATGTGGCCCATTGCATAAGAAGCATGAGTACCTCCTCGGAGCGTCATCCCTTTTGCCTTTACCCTTGTCCTTGTCGTGGATTTTTAAGGGTCGATCCTTCTTTGGAGACTTGTCTCGATCTCCCCCACCTTTGCCATTGTTACTTGGCCTCGTATTTGGTCCCTTGGAGAACTCTCGCCTACGTTCGGGCAGAGTATCGGCAGCGGCAATTGCTGAATTGATATCATTTACCCCTTGTCGCTTCAGCTCCATCTTAGCCCACGGTTGTAATCCTTCAAGGAACATAAACAACTTGTCCTAGGCACTCATGTCGGTGATCTCCAGCATGAGTTCTTGGAACTCCTTGATGTACTCCCGAATACGTCCATCCTTGTGTTGGAGATGTCGAAGCCTAGTGCGAGCTTCAAATTCGGCATCCTCTGGATAGAATTGCCTCTTAAGCTCCCTCTTAAGTTGATCCCAAGTAGTGATGGGATCGGATATGCCGGTGGTGGCATCTTCACACCTGCGCCGCCACCATATCAAGGCAACATCTTTGAAGTAGCGGGAAGCGGTGTTTACCTTCTTCCTTTCGTCCAATATGTCATTGGACTCAAAGTATGACTCCACATTCCAAATGAAGTCATCAATCTCATGTGTATTCCTCGACCCCTTGTAGAAGGGAGGAGGAGGAGGAGTGCTATCCTTCTTGGAGACGAAAATCTCCCGAGCGCCTCCACCATTAACCAACAGGGCCATGCAAGTCTTCAATTGCAACTCGAGTTCTTCCACCTTGTTGGAAAGAGACTCGATTGTTGACTTGCAGTCAGCCAGCTCCTTCCTAAGGGCTTTGTTGGAATCCTTCAACTCTCTTTTGAGAGCATCATCCCCATGAACAAGCTCCGCCTTGAGAGAATCAAAGGCGCTTTGCACATCATCCTGGAATTCCTTCATCTCATCCTTAGAAGCGAATTCCTCTGTGTCTTCGGCCTTTCCCATTAAGGCCTCGACTTCCTTCACTAGGTGGGACATGGTGTCCTCCACCTCAGCCACCCCTTCGTCAAGAGTGACATGTCCCGGGTCCTCCATGCTCTCCTCGTTCCCCTTGCCCTTCTTGGAGCCTTGCTCGGCCACACTCGACATGACTTCTCCCGCACACGAATTTCTTAAAACCGATGCTCTGATACCAAATGTCACGGGGTGACTTTAATTTGTACAACACCCGTGCGGCGCTAGCAAACTTTAATCGAATTTTATATTAGAAGTTTGCTAGTAAGCCTTTCACAAGCTTAACTTAGACTATGAGAGACTAAGAAAGCTTTGAAGACAAAGAAGAGAGACAAGAGAGTGTTTGGGAGAATGCTTTGAGTAATGCTTCCAATTGTTGGTTGGTTACAAATGAGACCCAAGGGGGTATTTATACACTTCCACCTCCTCAATGGACGGCGGAGATTGATTTGATCTAACGGTCCATATTGTGCCTCTAGAACCTTCTATACAAGTATCCAATAATCTATATATGTGTAGAGTACTCTAGAATATTTTAGGACATTCATGAGTAGTCTAGAGAACTCTAGGGAATTCTAGGGAATTCTAGAATAGTCTAGAGAATTATAGAGACCTCAAGAAAGATACAGAATATTCCGGGACATTCCGGATGATTCCGGAAAATTCCGTGACATGGGGCAGCTGGCACACTGCAGGAGGAGATATCAGAGGACAGCAAGTGGGCCAAGGACTATAGTACAAAATGCAAATCTACAATGACCCTTTAAAAGGATTCAGTTGGTAGAATCCCCTGATTCGACAGTAACCTCGTTTGTACTTCCAACGAGGACGCGTGCTGATAAAGTTTTGGGTCGGTCATAGGGATGACAATGGGCGGATCGGGGATGGGGGAGTAATGAAGTATACCTTCGTCCCCATCTCCGTCTTCATCCCTGTCCCCATCCCCGCTTTGAGGAATGATTCTTGCTTCATCTCCATTCCCGTGGATTCCTCATCCCAACGGGATCCAACGGGGATTTTTTAAAACTATTCTAAATTTAGCTAAATTTTAATCGAATCCCGGTTTTTAATCGAACCCAGTTTTTTTTAACATGTTCAAAATACAACGTATTTAACTTGCTCAAGTAGTAATACATCAAAATCAAACAATAATAAACTGGGAAATTACTACTTTGTCATTCCCATTAATATATATATTAAATTAGAATAAATGTTATTTGGTAATTTTAACATTTTCGGGGATGGGGACGGGGAATTCACCCCGGCGGGGAAAATGGGGACGGGGATGGGGAAAATTTTGTCCCCATCCCCGCCCCGTCCCCTAGTGGATTTTGAAAAATCGTCTTCGTCCCCGTCCCCGTCCCCGTCTCCAATGGGGGCGGGGATTTTTCTCCAGAGCGGGGCGAGGCCCCGACCGGGTTCAGGGATTCCCCGCCCCATTGCCATCCCTAGTCGGTTATGTTTTAGGGTTAGGTCAGATAATTAATACTATCTCTGTCCCAATTTCTCTGTCATTCCAACTATTTTTACAAAATCAATACACCTTAAAATTGGGGTGAAAAGTTTGAACCTTATCTAAATTGTCTCTATATTTATTGATGTAATAGTAATTGAGATTGTAAAAAGTGATAAATAAAGTTATTAATTAAGGATAAAAATGGAATTACAATCGTTGGAATTATAAAAGTGACAAACAAATTGGGACAAAGAAATTAGTTATTTTGACAAACATTTTGGGATGGAGGTAGTATTTAGATTTGGTCTATTTAGGTTGGATCGGATCGGATAATTTCGACGGACTTAAATTCAAGTAAAATTTGGATTTGGACAATAGAAAGAATAGATATTACGTTTAAATGTTAGTCATTTCGGTCCATGTCAAATATTTTTATGTTATTGGCATGGGCGGACCTAGGGCCACGCGACGGTGGCCACGGCCACCGTTAACCAAAAAAAATTTAAAAAATGAAGTATAATTTGGAATAAAAATTATGGATTTTATATTTATTATATAAAATACTAGTGTATTAGTCACCCTAATTAGAAGGTCAAGATCTGCCACTGGTTATTGGTTCCAAACTTATTTATTAAAGGTAAAAATAGTAAGGCTCTGTTCTTTTATGCGGTGCGGTGGAATTTGAAAAAGTGTGGTGGGTTGTGATAATTGGTAGTGGTGAGAGTTGTGGTAGGTGGAGGGAGAGAATATAAAAAGCGAGGAGAGAGAAAAATAATAAGATATTTTAGTAATGATTGTGGTAAAGTATGGTGGAGTGTGATAGAATATTGAGTAGTGTGGTGTAGTACTTACCGTATAAAAGAATGGGGTCTTATTAAAAATCTAAAAGTGACAAATAATTAAGAACAAAAAAAAAATTAATTAAGCACAAAGGCAATAATATATCAACAAGAACTGCAATTTTTTATTGCTAGCGGGTTTTTTTGTATAAATATATAAATATTGTATTGATGATTGTGAAAAAGTAATTGTGGTGAGTTGTGGTGAATTGTGGTAGAATGTATTTTGTGGTGCAAATCATGATAATCATGCAGACATAGCCACAACCAGAAAAGAGTAGGGCCTTAAACCAACTAAATACTGAAAAATCATACATAGGATTTGAAACAATAAAAATACAATGTTTTTCAACCATATATAAGTAAACTATCAAGCAAAACTCATAGTAGAATTCATACATTTTTTTAATAGAACAGAATTCATATATACTTATTGGCATGTTGTCTTCAAGATCAACTATGATGAGCTTAGACACCAAATGTATCTTCTTCGTAGTCATTTTTGGACCATAAACAACCCTCCCACAAACCAAACTTACAACCGATCCAACGGCCATCTTTAGAGAGTACAGGAAATGGAAGTATACAAGTTAAAATAAACCCAAGTAATATCCCGAGGGACACCATCCCAATCCACCACACTATATAGATTGACGCCATATTTGACACTTCTTCTCTCCCAAACGCAACTCCGATCACCTCTTATTGCCTTTTCCACTCTATATTAATAGGATTTCATTTCATCTTTTTTGTTTCCTACAACTATATCTCCCATATACTATACGAATATATAGGAAATATTGTGATTGAAACCAAAAAGATACGTGGAATCTTATCAATATTACATTAATATATATATATATATTGATAGGATTTCACGTATTTTTTTTTTATTTCCTTGTAATCACAGTATCTTTATATATTTTTTTTATTTCCTTGTAATCACAGTATCTTTATAGTATCAAAAAAAATTAGGAAAATTGGATTCTAATAGTGCTTAATTTGGCGGATTGTATACGTTGATATTAGTTAAATAAATGTAGACCATTGATTATTTTTGTCAATAGCTTGTTGTATAAGTCAATTAAATATAATAAAATCTTTCCTCTTTCCTATTTCAAATTAGATATTTCACCTAAAACATACCTCATTCTAATACAATTAAATACAATTTTGACATGTTTCTTTGTCTTGTTTTTCATATGTATATATTTTCCAAATTTATGTACTCCGTGCTATCTAAGATATTTTCTAGGTTTAAATTAACTTCCAAATTTTACATAAACAATAACATGATTATTATTATCGGAAATAAATGACATATTAGGAATAAAAATGGATACCGGTGAATCTTGTCAATTTTCTATTCCCCTCTCCTTATATATATATATATATATATATATATATATATATATATATATATATATATATAGATATATATATATATTGTGAATTGCCTTTAAATATTGGTCTGATTTTCTTTCTAATTCTTTTGAAATAAGGAGTGATCGTAGTTGGATTTGGGGCTAGAAGAACGATGTGTGGAATAGGATCTTTAATTATACCATTGAAATTCTTTGTTTTGGGTATCGTCCTCTTTTATGTTCTTATATTTCTTCACATTTTTCTACTTTGGATATGTAGGCGATGCAGAAAACAAGATGAAAGCCTAAGTTCATCATAATTAAAGTATGGAACTCTTGTTTTATTATTATTATTATTATTATTATTATTATTATTATTATTATGCTTCATAGTTTCTACTTTAATTGAAGTATGTACAAGTCTAAAAGTATTGTGAATTGCCTTAGAATATTGCTTGAGATTGCAATTATTATCAGTCATGGAGAAGCAGTTGCTCTTTTGATTGAATTTGCGAGAAATTTAAGTTCTTTTCTAAATACTAATGTAATGTTGTTCCCTTAAGCTTCTGTTTCTGTTTTGCGCAGAATATATATATATTTTTTTGATAGGGTTTTGCGCAGAAATTGTTAAGACCATGTGGTTATTCCCTTGTTCATCAGCTTTTATTTTAGGGTGATGATAAGTGTCTTGCCCCAAGACACTCCTTAAATGTCTTATCCCTTATAAAATCAATACTTATTATCGTTTTTAACCCCAATTTTTTTGACAGATACTATTAATTATCAATTATAAGAAGCTTGGAATGTGTTGGCTACGTCAACAATTAAAATTGACACCCTAATGAATGAACCCCATCCGTTGGGCATATTTTAGACGCTTTTTTGTAAATTTTTAAAAATATAGATAAAAGTGTGATTTTATACAATTTATATATATTATTATAGTTATAGAAGTCAATCATATAACTTTTTTCCAATTTAATTCACAAATATATAGGTTTTCTATAATGACAAGACACAAAATATGTGTCTTGCACAAGACTTTTATCATTTCCCTTTATTTTATGTGTTGTTTTTGTTGATTGCCTGCATTTTGGCATCCCATTATCAAACAATTACGGCCTCAATTTTATATTATTTGTCATCTTTAAAAATTATGATGTCAAATTTATAAAATTTTGATCATAAATTTTTCAATATCTATAATAATTTTTAAGTTTTGAAAATCAACAAAATAAACCTAGTATTAAATTATTTGTATATACTTCTCTTTCCTACTTTTCTATTTGGGGCCGTTTGTTTAATGGGAATTGATACTTGGGAATGAGAATAGAGGGGTTGGGATTACAATTATCATGTTTGTTTCATGGTAATAAAAAAAAATGGGGAATGGGAATGGGAATAGGAAGGGTGAATTCCCAAGAATCTATTACCATGGGGTGTGGTAATTGATCTTGGGAATTTATTAGTCTATTTTAAATTACAATATTACCCTTAATATTAGATTCCCTAATTTAAAAAAATAAACCAAAACGTTTTATGATTAGCAATATTGTTTAGGGTAGCCGTTTGATTCTCCTTTCCTATTATTATAAATATTTTTACCAATATTACTCACCCTAAATTTTTTTTTAAAAAAACCTCTCGTTTTAAAAAAAATTTAGCACATTAATTACTCACCCTAATTTAAAAAAAAATAAACCTCATGTTTTAAAAAATCTTTATGGACTTTAATTTTAATTTTTATTTTTTCTATATGGTAATTGACTTTCTACGAGTAAATGTGTGTCAATTATGGCTTTCCATCGATTTTAATTTATTAAAACATTCATAAATTAATAAAAAGGGCATTTTAGTAAATGTATTTTAATTCCCAATCCTATTCCCAATGTCAATTACCATATAACAAACAAAAAGTTTGGTAATTCATAAAGACATTTTAATTCATATTCCCATTATGAATTTTCATTCCCAGCAGCATTATTAATTCCCATTCTCATTCTCAATTCATACCAAACGGCCCCTTTGTGTCTAAAAGTTTAATAAACCTAGTAGTTAGTTAAAAATGTTACATTGTAATCATAAAATGACAAGTACTATGGGATAAAAGAAAATTATTTAGAATGATAACTATAATGATTAATGAAACAAATGTAGTGCATATATATATATATATATATATATATATATATATATATATATATATATATATATATAACATGTATGATTGAGTATGAGTTGCCCTAATTTTCAAAATATATAGGATTCTTAAAATAATTATGAGACAAACAAAATGGGACCAAGGTTGTATAAAATCTCCATCATGCATTCATGCATCTCCATTGATGCCTGGTTCGTTCAACTGTGCCCTCAATTCAGCATTAGGTTTTTTGTTGGGTTTTTGTACGTACAGTGTTTACTACTATAGAGTAAACTATACTGTAAATGCAATCATATAGGCAAATGTAATATGGCTCATCTGGTAAATTTTGGGCTTGTTGGGTTTGTTGCTGCCTAATGCATATTTTAATTTTGGCCTTTTATTTTATCAAGAACATCAAATTATTTTTATCATAAATATTATTGTTGTTGTTTTTATCAAAAAACATTCCTATTAATTTATCTTAATTTGTGGGCCTATGATTATATAAGGTCAAGTATATAGTTGTTTCAAATAAATTTGAGGAATTTATTAATTAAATTTATAATTTTTTGATTATAGATTACTTTTTTTTGGGGGACGCTTTAAATTTAATAGATTATACGACTGTATGTTATTGTAATATAGAGAGTTTCATGGCTAGGAGCACCTCGTCGTTGGTGTTGGAAATTGAGCTCAATTGGTTAATACCAAAAAATTATTCGGAGGTACCCAATATTTGGCGAAACTATTTTTCGGTACCCAACTTTTCAAAACTCATTTTGATGTACCTTTAATTTTTGGGTTAGTAATTATTTGGTGCTTTTCCGGCGATCAATTTTATTAAGTGACCAAAATACCTTTATTCTTCTTCTTCAAGGGTATTTCTTCAAGAATCGAAGAACGATGGTATTTCAATCATTTAATAAAATTGATGACCGAAAAAACACCTAATAATTGTTAACCCAAAAATTAAGGGTACCTCAAAAAGAGTTTTGAAAAGTTAAGGTACCGAAAATTAGTTTCCCCAAATATTGGAGTACCTCCGAATAATTTTTTGGGTTGATACAGCAGGTGGAATTACTTTATGAGTTTACCCAACAACAAATGATGGGCAAAATCATGAATACTATTGTTATACCATGTAAAGTATTTAAAAATTCAAAGAGCACAACAAGTATGACATGACTTATTTGGTCAAGCAATTGTGGCGTATACTGTGACACCCCAAATATATGGTTAAATGTTGCTTAAAGAGATTAAAATAACTATTTACTCCCTCCGCCCCAAATTTAATAAACATTTTGACTAAATTTTGACCGTTAATTATTCATAAATTATCATGAGTTACAATATGAAATTACCCTCATTGTAATTTTTAGTAAATTGTCTTTCTAATGACATAATTTCATATTATAATTCATTCTGATTTGTGAGTAATTAACGATCAAAATTTTGTGAAAGTGTCAATTCACTGCTAAAAATATGTGTATTACCAACCATATTTTTCCAACCAATTTAAACTGGTTGGAAAAACCAACCATTTTAGCAACCATTTCATATCCAACTATTTTTCAAAAAAATTAGTAGGAAAAATGCTTGGAAATTCCAACCAATTTGACTAAAATGATTGGAATTGGTTGGAAAAATAGTTGGATTTTTCAACCATTTTCAAATAGTAGGAAAAAGGATGGTAGAAAAAAATTTCAACCAATTTTGCTAATTTTAGCAAAATTGGTTGGAATTTCCAACCATTTCCCCACGAAATAATTTGAAAAATAGTTGGAATATCAAATGGTTGCTAAAATAGTTGGTTTTTTCAACCATTTTAAATTGGTTGGAAAAAAGTGGTTGGTAATACACATATTTTTTAGTAGTGATTAATTTGGGACGGAGTGAGTATATCACCAAGGTGCAGTTTTTTTTAAATATTGGTTTAGGCGAAGCCAAATATTGACCAGCACGATCCAAGTCGAACAAATTTTGAAATGTAGGCAAATTGATTAAATCAAACTTGAACTATCAATCTTACAATAAACATATTTAAATACTAAGAACAAACAAGTTGTAAATGACTTTTGAGCTTACAACAAAGACGTATAGAGAAGCAGCCAACAAAGGCAGGGAAATTGTTCAAAAACATTGTAAAGCCAATTTACTTCATGCCGAATGAAAGATAAAATGTTTTATAACAAAAGTCAAACATATGTATAACTTTATTTAGCGAGAAATATATGAAAGTATATTTTGTTTAACTTTTATTAGTAGAGTTTTGTAATGATAAATATCAAAATAAGTAAGTTTGGTAGATAATTAATTTTCTATTCACATTAAATGTAACGGAAAATTGAATTTTAATAACCCCTATTTTTGACAATTGGATGATAATAATTCCTTTTTTTTGTACACAAATGGTCTTAAAAAAATAATACTATATTATTTTGGTATGAAATCTACCTCCATATTTTCAGGTTTTTTAAATTTTTAGATATTTCTAATATTTTCATTCATTCTCCAAAAAAGTTTAATGTGGTGTGTGGAACTAAAGGGAGTTTTAAATTTTTTTTTGAGAGTCCAAACAGTTATTATGATTTTTTAAGGAAAAGAAGGGGAAAATTAAAAAAAATTAGAAAAAATAACAATTTTGGATAAACTACATTATAAATTCATTACAAATAACAGGTCGGGAAGCATTTTTTGGAGCAAACACAAGTTAATTAAGATTCACGATATTTAGAGTATACACTCGTTAGTGGTCCAAAAAATACAATTTTATTTTGTTTGAGACTACTGACATATAAAAGAAATGTAGGGATTATGATAGTCCAATAGGCAAAGTAAGGATTATTAGAATCCAAATTTCCAAATGTAATAACATTCTCCCTCCGTTCTTTTATATAAATAATTTCTCACATAATATTTTTGTACAAAATACAAAATTATAATTTCTTAAAAGTATTTTTTTGTTACGAATCTATTAACATCTAGTTTTTTAGATAAATCATTTCAGAAATTAAGATATTAATGGTTAAGATTTTGACGACAGTTAAGTAAAAACGGAGGGCGAACTACTTTCATAATTAAAAATAATAATTTATTTACATAATTAATGTGCTTTATGATAAATTAACTAAATTATTATAAATATATTTGTATTGCATATATATAAAATGAGTGAAAAGTTTAATGTTAATTAGGAATGAGTTATAATTTATAAATCATGATAATAAGTAGCTTTCTAGTATGAGATGGTTGATTTTGCTGCCCATTAATATACTAGCAATTTGACGAGTTGTTATATAGTCCGCCGTGGTGTGCTTATTAGGTACATCATATTTATTAAGCGTTTTCAAAAATTCATCACTATTAATTATAAAATTTATTATAAATTCATCAATCATTTTTAAATTTATCAAATTTGTGTAAAAAAATTATCATACAAAAAATTGATATATTTTAATATATACAGTACACCACGATGAACGTTATAATTTGCGCAATTTAACTGGATGATGAATATGTTTTTGTCCGTCTTGTGTTGATTTAGAGTAATGATAAAAAAATTATATATTGGGAGCAAAAAATAATTTCCTCCACATTGAAACGGTGACCTTATGAGCTCTATTGCTCTATACAAACTCTCATGAAGACTATTGGACTAGTTACTTTCTCAATTTGAGTGTCAAGCTAAATAAATAATGTTGTTGTTGTTATTACCATATATAATACGGTCAATATTTAGTAAGATTATAAAAGATTTTTATTAGAACTAAAATATTTAATATATTAGACTATGTATTAAATTTAATAAAATAATATAAATTTAATAATAAAAATAAAATAAAATCAATGGTTAAGATTACTATATATATATCCATAATCAATGTTAATATTCAATTTAACTATGATATATAGTTGAAAAAAAGTTGACTATCACATACTTTCCATTTCTTTTGAAATTATATATTACATTACAAGATCAACTTACCATATTGATTAACTAATTAGTTACTATAATTTAAAAAAAGTTGATGAGAAATAATACGTTCATAATTATAGGAAACAAAAAAGATACTCTAAATCTTGTCGATATACCCCTCCATCTCTCCTCTCTCTATATATTCAGATGTATGCATGTAGGAAATCATCTCATGCGTAGTTATCTGAGCTAGGTTTTGGAGAAGCTAAGGAGCATAATGGTTACAATGGATGATATATACTACTATACAGGGGTTTGCGTAATTAATCACATTTCTTGAGGGCTGTGGGATTGGTGGCGTGCTTCTTGTCGTGTACTACTGTAGTCTGTACTGGCTAATGATTTTCATACTTCACCAGTTTGTATGCCGCAAATGTGAACCACCCCACCAGCAACATACTGCATCTAATGTGTAAGCCTGCCGATCATCATGATAGTACCAAACAAGTCTCCAGTTTTATTTTGTTTTTACTTTGCTTGGTTATTTGTATCTCGGTCAATAGTTATATTTTTCGTTAATTATATAGTTTAAAAGTATTGTCTTTAGCTTCAATCTTATACTAGATCTATCGTGTTTTTCCATTATTATTATTATTATTGTTATCAATTTGGTTACTCTTTCTACAACAGTTTACATGTTTTTCCATTATTATTATTGTTATTTGTATCTGGGTCAATAGTTATATTCATATTGTTTTGATTAGAAAAAAATATGTCTGTATTCGATCATGGCTAGGCATTCACGTACATATGGGCTATGATGATCATACAATCTAATGACATAACATTGTAGAATTTACAAAATAATGTAGCGCCACATTTTTCAATTTCTTTGATCGATTGTTCATATGATGTCGATTACATGATTTTCAAATCACGCAGTTTTAATGTGGGGGCAAATGCTGGCTGGGATCATTGTGTACATGATGATGATGATATATTTGACGGACGTTTGGAAATTAGATGTCACACGTGCAGCTTCAACGGTCAGTATTTGAATGGGGGCATCATTAGCAGTGATTCTTCCTCTAAGTCACATTGCTGATGCATTCCTCGGAAGCTTCTCTGTTCTCTTGCTCTCCATCCTTTCCCATACAGCGGTAAAGCCTCTTCTCATGCTTCTTTTCGGCTTAGTTTTATTGAGGCTATTCTTATGAAATCGACATGCTGATAATTGAAAGTCCAATGATAACTTTATCGTCCAACATATTTGTACTGTGTTATTGTTTCAGGGACAGTGTCTGCTATGGATGTCGACGCCACCAGTACTAGCGCTGTCATACGGCAACTGTACAGCCTACAAGCCGGAATGCATCGGGCCCCACCAAAAGCTGCTCTTCTACACAGCGCTGCCGCTCATAGCAGTAGGAGCCGGCGGCAGTTTCATTAGCATCATTTCGTTCACAGCAGAGCAGGGCGAGCAGGAGAACGACGGGGAAGTCGGCTGTGGCTGGTGCTGCTGCATTGGCGGCTGCACCCTTACTTTGATGCACTTTGCCGGATTCGGGATACTCATAGCCGCCGCCTTTATCCAACCGTGGGCTGTCTTGTTTGGGATGTCTGCTGGGTTTGCGACATTCTCTACACTTGTTTTTCTCACTGGGATATGCTCCTTCAAGTACGTGGGCCACCAGGGAAGCCCTTTAACTACCATCTGTCGGGTGTTTTTGGCGGCTTTATCCAAGCTGATCTATAGGGTTCCTCGGAATAAAAACCAGCTGTATGAGAAACTTGGCCTTGGCGTTGATCAAACTCTGGGTCTTACCAGGGGCTTCAGGTAACTCTCTGAATTTTCCTGTTTTCTATCAACAATCTAGTTATATCAAGGGTTTTGAAAAGTAGTATGAATTCATGATAAGGATATCAATCGTATCATCAACTATACCAGTACAAATAATGCTACCTTTCGCATAATAAATCTTTCCCTATATTAGCCTCCAATTTGGAGATAAATAGATATTGTAAAATAATGTGTCTCGTATTAAAATTTTCTTATATACTAAATATAATCAAACATATTATAATAGGAATTGATGAGCTACTCATTTACATAGTTCATTCATGTAAATTAATGATTATTTTTTTTCGATTATTAGTAGTAATGCGCTAAAATTAAAAGTTAAATCTGACGTTATACGTAAAGATATAACCACCACCAAAATGAAATATTACAACCAAATAGCTAAATAAATTAATAATTATATATTTAAAAAATATTAAATCACATTTACGAAATCAGTGCCTTAATTTTTTAAACAAAAATAGAATGAGTACATAGCTTATAAATGGTCAAATAAGGAAATGATCTGTGATCAAAGTGTTCCTAGACGCCCAATTAAGTCCCAACCTTTCTTCTTTTGAATCGGACAACAACACAAATGATTCTGATTCGTGCTATCCTTCCCCCCAAATGGACCAGTAATGAACTAAGAGTAATAATAATCCAATTATTCAGCATGTCTTTTTCTTTTTTTGAGTTTGGTTGACTTGGCCAGTATATTATAAATTTAAGACATACTCCCTTTATCGTCTTTGAAAATCCTACGGTCAAATTTCATAAATTTGACCATAAATTTCTCAATATATATAATGAGTTGCTATATAAAATTACTATCATTAAATTTGTAACGAAAAATACTATCATAAAAGTATAATATTGTTATGTAAGAAATTATCAATCAAAGAGTGACAATGAAGATCATAAAAGTCAAAATGATGACCATTAATATAGAGCAGAGGGAGTATATGAACTCTTGAACTTTTCCATGTTCAAGGGTGATCCCTTTTGAGGTAAAATCTTTTGTACATTATTTACTCATTTGTACATCTAATCAGTTTACTCGTTTTTTATTAATTTTTCTAAACTTATCCATACTATTAATTAGTACCAATTCAATTCAAATTTTATCAAAGTTATTGAACCATACCTTACCTCTAGGGGAACAACCTTCATTATTGTTTAATATTAGATCTTTTCAATATATAATGAGGTAAATAATTATAATTTTACTCCTGATTCAACTTTGAAGTTAAGCAAAAACTGATTAATACCACGAAATTTCAATTTCATATATAGGTGTCTGGAGAAGGCAGCGATTGTACTTCCCAACCGGCCACTGGAACAGCAGGAGCGAAACCGCTGGAGACTTTGCAGCATAACCGAGGTCGAACAAACCAAGGCAGCATACGCATGATCCCCATGTGTCTCCCTTTCGTACTGGCCATAGTCTACGCCGCCGGCTTCACCTACTTTCTGGAACAAGCAAAGCACCTGGATCGCCGCCTTGGCAAACTCAAGCTCCCCGTCTATATCCTCGCCCTGTTCTATGAACTCGGCAAGAAGCTCACTTCCAAAATCTACGACTGTTTCTGCTGCTACTTCGGAGAGGATGAGGACGGCGACCCCAGGCTCCCCTCACGTGCGCAGGCACGCTACCTCCCACCGGCCGGGGTCATGCTAGCCCTCGTGTTTGCTATACTGTGTTGCATCACCGCCGCAAAGGTGGAGGCCCGGCGGCTGGATGTGGCGAGAAGTCACGGTCTGCTCGACAAGCCGGATGAAATGCGGGTCCCCATGAGTGTGTTTTGGCTGGTCCCGCAGTGCATGTTGCTCGGGGCGATGGAGGCCACGTATATGCCGAGCTTTGGGATGTCCTTGGCGTACAGTGTCCCGGGGTCGTATCCCCCCGTGGCGAAATGCGCAATGGTGCTTGCATTGACGGGGCTGGGTGGTTGGATCATGAGCAGTGCTCTTGTCGTGTACATCTTGAAGAAGTCGACTCATTGGTTTCAGAGCACGTTTAACCATAGCCGGCTTGACAATTATTACTGGGTTTTGGCTGCTCTAGGTGCTGCTACTTTTGCCTTTTATGCTGTGATTTTGGTCATATACTGCTACAGGGATGCTCGAGGAGAGGATGTTCGTGAAGCAGAAGGTGATACTGAGAACCGCAACATGAGTTGCTGCTGTTGCTTATGAAGTCGAAGCCATGTAAAAAAAATATGTAATGTTATGTGATTAATGTATATAGTTTGTCATCATATTTCACCCGAGAAATTGAGTTTTCAGAGCTTTGGTTCACCGAGTTCCAAGTGAAATTGCAACCACTGCAGAACAGTGGTCTGAGTTGTAAATCGTGCATGCTTTGCTCAGAGTATATACTCTCATCTCTCAGTTGTACATTGTCTATTTGTAAAAAGTTGGGTGGAAGCAGAACTGCCTTCTGCCAACCATCAATAAAGTAATAACTAGCGTGCATACAGACATTAAAACTATTGTCCATGAAAGTTATGATACAGAGATTTGGGAGAGACCTCGCGTGATCAATTTGTGGGTTGGTAGTCAGAAGCCTTTTCTCTTAACAAAAACACCATAAAATGAGTCTTCAAGGAAGCATAGTGACAACCTTCATTGAGCCACAGACTACATTGTTTGGGTTATGTACTATATTTGCAATTGAGTGAGGTTTGCTCCTAAAAGCATGTCACGACCCAACACTAAGAGAGCCCTATCACTACTATCTTTTGCGCCTCTTTTGCTTCTTTACAAATGGGACCTTATCAACATGTAAATAAATGAGAATGAAAAAGCTAACGAGGAACGCCTAGATAAGGTGGTGCAAACTCCCCGCCTCCACCCCATTGTTTTTAGGCTGCTCTGCAGCAGACAGAGTATGTCTTTCAACTCAACCAAACAAAGGGAAAGTATAGGCCATTATTTACATTTTTTCTTTAAAAAAAAAAAAGTCACTGAAAGCAAGCAAAGTTTAACATAGGACTCATAGGCCAATCAATAAACTTGAACAAGAAGGAACTCACCAAAAGCAAATCGGAGGAAAAGATATACGGAGATCTATTTCTATAATCACGTATCCACCTGGCTTGAAACCAAGCGCGTGAACCATTCTAGATCAACAAGAGGCGATATCCTGCTTTCCTTTCGGACAGCAAGGACGAAAAGAGTATAGCTCAGCAGATAGGATAAGCAGCACCATAAAACAGTAGAAATAAGATGTAACTGAAGTTTGCCACAACAGATTCTCGTGGCAGATGAATCAATTGTCTCAAATGATAAATACCAAAACCAATACTTCCAAAACCCGCCCAAGTGAGGTATGGAAGGGTCGGACCGTCGGATGTAGCAGTCCCACCCCTAAATTTTGCAATTTAGAGAGGCGGATTCTAATTGGTCCAAGATTAGAAATCAAACCTCTCAGTCAAACCCATGACACATTAAATAGGAAGATCCACAAACATCCTAGCCTCAAAATATGATCTTTAACCGCACATCATACATGTTAGGAAATCAATTACGAGAGCCCATGAACTTGAATCCAGTGCACTCAAGTTTAACCAGACAACCCAACTAATACAAACATGAAACAGCACCCAATACCATCAAAATACTGAACGATCAAATCAAGACTCTAACTATGGAAAAATGAACCACACACCAACAAGAAAGTTGTAAAAGAGAGATGTATTCTAACAATTGGTGGAAACAGCCGAGAATCAATTCCTTTCTCAACTGGCAACAAAAACAGTATAGTTCTCAGTGACAAAATCACCATTTGTCATACATGCTTATTAATTTAACACAATAATCAACTAAAACAGCTCTAAAATGTTTCAGGTCACCAGTTTCTATATCATCAAAATGCCGTAAAAATTTTGCTTTAGTTACCTCTATGACAAGAATAGCTTCCCCCTCAACAAGAAGCTTCAATTCAGGTCCCAATCAGCAATCAGTGAACTTAAAACAAATGAAAGACCCCAACTTTGGGTGAACAAAAATCATCAACTATCCTTCTGAACTTCAATTTCCTGCTTCTGATCATCATTCTTCTTCTCAGATTCACGTTCCATCTCCTGCCTGACCTCCTCCTCAGCAGCTTTCTCGGCCCGGAGAATCGGCTCGTAGTAATCGGAATGAGCTTCCATACACTTCTTCAAATTCCCGGTTACTTGGAAGCATTTCTCGACGATATCTTCCTTGTTTTTCTCGGCTTCTTCCACGCAATTCTCCCAAGCAATGAATGCGTCCTTGCAACCACCGCCCTTCATGAACAAGCAAAATCCGCACTCTCCCTCTTCTTCTTCGTCTGCTTCTCCTTCTCTTTCGCCGTTTTGTGAGTCTTCAATTGGACCCTTTTCAGCCTGGGTGTCCGATTGATTGGAGATTTCTGGGGTTTGAGATTCTAGGGTTTTGGGATCTGGGTTTTGAGAATCGGACGAATCTGAGGCGGATTGCGATGACATCGTTGAAGAAGACGGAGGAGGAAGAGGGTTATGGTTATGGTGGCTAGGGTTTGAGAAAAGAGCTCCAATGGGCGATGGACGAATACACAAAACCCTCACTAAACCCTGCCAAGACCAGAGAGTAAATTTTGACCAGAAAAAAACTGGAATTTTTCTTGGCTATGCAATTGAATTGAAAATCGGAAAGCTGGGAATAGGTCGGTTAGGAAATTGGAAGACAGCGCGGCAGCGCCTAGCAAAGATGACTTGGAATTTTAGTACCATTGAATATTGGTCGTTAGCACCAACTTTTCCATTATAATTAGCCTATGAAGTTTCTAGATTGCAACGGAAAACTTTTTTTTTAAAAGAAACACATGAATATATATGCCAAAAAACAGTGCAGTAAAAAATTACACAGATGTCAACAAATATTATTTTAAAAAAATATAACTAAAATTTCAATAAATATTTTTTCAAAAACAACTAACTTTAACAAATACATATTTTTCAAACAACCAATACAAAAAATAAATCCAAACAACTAGAAATAAACAGCTCATAGACAACAAGACTTTACCAAACAAGACCATAGTTAACCCTAGTTTGACACATTACTTTGTGCAATAAAAGAAGCTAGAAACCTAAGTACATGAGTAATGAATCCTGCTTATGCACATTCTTTTATAAAACATATCTTTTTTGGATAGACGAAACCCTTAAGTTAAAGTTATACATTAGAAATTTAGAATAACACTCACATAATTGATCCCAAAAGGGGAAAAACAAAACCTCTAGAGAAACGCAAAAATTACACAATCATTTACTTCGTAATCAGCTATATAGTTATGTATAATATGACTTTAATTAGAGCAAGCTTTCTAGTGGATGTGTCTTGACAATCAAAACAAAAACTATGGACAATATATATACCCAATCAGTGCAACTACAAGAGATACATATTCCACTGGGAATACAAAGATTAGAAACCCATTGCCTGACATGGCCTTGCCTCTTTACCATTCCACAAATACAAATGTTGCTTGCCTGCTTCTGTTGATTAGGGTTGTCACACACAATTGATGAAAGACAGCTAACAGCATACACACCAATGCAATGCAACTTGAAGTAATGTCATGAAACTTGTCTGGCACCTGAGTGAGTTACAGGGTTAGTAACCCTTGTGCTCTCAAGATCTGCACAAATTGACCTCAAATGACCTAAATCACCCAAGGTGGCTGATTTCAGAGCTATCAAATTGCTTAATCTTCCTTTTCTTCTTTGTCTTCATCATCATCTTTGTGATCATGGTACTGGAATGGCAAGGGAACCGATTTGAAAGCTCTAAATTTGCCAACATTGTTCAAGTGCTCATTTTCCAACCTGAAACCAAATATACATGTCTCAGAAACTCCAAATGTAACAAGGCACCTTATCATTTTCCATCTATTATTATCAACTTCCGCAACTCCCAATCGAATTTGAGTTCAATAGAGAATATGAAATTAAGAGGGGATAACTATAGTGACCACCGGGAGTTTCTACTTTCTAGTCCTGCAGAGCTTAACCAGTACACCAGATTACAACAATTAACAATGCTTGCATAGAATGACTGAATGACTGCGAAAATCAGGTTTCAGGTGCAACATGAGTCAGACAAATTGGGATATGTCCAAATTGTTGGACAAATTTTCTATCCCACACCCAATTTGTTCCGCAATTAACAAAATCGACAAATCGAGAAATCTAGGTAAGACACAGCATAATTTAGAAGGGCTAGACCTCTGTCGGGCCTAGTTCGGTGCTAGTGTGACCCCTACCCCTACTTGTATTCACATTGCAGTATACCCCTGTAGATGAGGCGGCCAGTGGTTGTAATACTTACCCTTGAAAAAAGTAGTCTCAAATATAGGCAATTTAACAGGCCTAAATAGTGAATAACTACCTGAAGAAGTTCCACATGCCACGTCGAACAATTTCCAAACAGGAAATTGTGGTAGAAATAGCTGTCTTCCGCAGACCCTTGATGTTGAACTCTAGAATGAACTGCAACCAAGCAGCTCTTAGAAGGACATTGATGCCCTGCAAAAATAAGCCTTATTCTCATGAGAGACAGAAAACATATTGAAAGAAACAGACGAGACAGCAAAAGTTTACAGCCAATCACCATAGCTATATAGTAAACACTCTTGTGAGGAACCACCATTTTGTTCCTCAAGCAGAAGTTATGTGAGTTCCATCGCAGAAGCCCCCAATCGACCACAATATCCCAGTATGTATTATACACCACAGCCATGGCTGAGCTGACAAGGGCCATGACCAACCAGGCTGTTCCCTTTTTAAGTTCGTAAACTGTTCTTATAACAACAGCCACCACTGCCATAAGGTACTTCAGGGCGTTAAACCCATGGACTGAGTCCCTTTCTTGAACTAATCGGCGAAGACACTGTGATGAAGCATGAAATCATCAATACTCTACAGATTAAAGGCAAATACATACATATAAAAACCCATACCGTCTGACAGCTGGTTGAGTGTTTCATATTTTTTTTAAAGTTCAATTGGTTAAGAAACAATCGGTGGAAAATAAAAATGAACCTGGAGAAAACGGATCCAATATGGTATGACAGCTATGACATAGTAGAAAGCATCATATACTCCATTATCATGGCATGTGCTTTGTCCCTTGGGGAAACCTCGCTTACTGTAGTAGCAAGCGTAGAACTCTATGCTTCTAATTGCTGAAATCTGAGGTTATAAAACATATGTAGTTCCGTTAGTGCATGATGTAAGATACTTGGATCTAATTCCTAAACTGAAGTAGCAGATGAAGAATACAACCTGACTTGTCAACTGGTCTGCCAAGAAAAAATCTGAAAGTGTAACCTGGAAAGAAAGGAAGTTAGTAAATAGAAACTATTTTATCTGATCATCTGACTTCATTAAAAATTTCAGAAAATTTAGTTATTACCTCATAGAAGGGAGCAAATATACAGCGGAGTAAGTGTCTTATAAGAAAGAAGCGGCTTGAACGATATATGATGTTGAAGGGACAGACAAGGATAATGAGAAGTACCTGCACCACATTGATCACACATTTCGTTCAAAGAAAACCTTGACACTGTTTCGCTTGCTTTTATCAATGAAACATGTTTCATGAACTGTGTTCACCACCGTCTCAACAAAATATCTATTAACTTTCTCTTACCGAAACCACTAGAACAGGAATTAACTTGGCAAAAGTCTTCGGATCTCCAGCTTTCAAGCCAATAATCAAGTTGAAATCCGCTAGGAAAGTAGCAAGAACAAAAACCGCAACTCCAGTGCTGATGAGGAACAATTGCTGGAAACCTAGTTCAGCTCCCTGCTTGATATTGAATATAAATGGATAATTGATTCGATACCGCTTCCAAAAGTATATGTCCGTGGCGTACATGAGCATATGCAGGACTAGATACAAAAATAAGCTGCAACGAAGACAAATCTCAGTAAGGATAAGTGGTAGGAACACTGAAAACTGAAATATTATATAAAACCTTAGAAACATCAAGCTTGCCTGTAAAGTCCAAACATGTTATCCAGGTAAAAGAAGCCTTCTTCTTTCTTCAAAATCTTCCTTGCCCGTATCAAGAGAATGATCGCAATCACCAATGCAACAGAGCAACCAGAAAAGAAACCTGGAAAAACAATAGAAAGCATTTCTTACTAAGCAATTAGACACTCCCACATCTATACCAGAATTTGCATTAATATGAATACATTCCCTTGATTTCATGTTTCTACAAACCTGAAAAAAAATGTAACTCTGTGCTTTTCTCTTTTTGGTTGTGGTCGCAGAGTCTTCATGCCTTCCCTCGGTTTTGCACTGAAAAAAATCTTGACAAATTTGCTCTCAACTTTCTCCATGAGCTTTGTAACCTGCTCTGGCAACAAAATACTATGGGATCATCAAAAATTCAAAATAATTTCTTATGCACAAGATTCGTTAACTTCCCCATGGTGAATTCTACTTTGCAGAGGGTTTTTTTTTTCCTACTAGCATTCTTTGTGTTGCATTCGAACCTGTAATTTTGAAATTTCTTGGTATGGACAATTGGACATACAGTGAGCAGTCAGATATGGGGTTTCATGACATAGACTCCCAATGTGTACAAGTTGACAACAACACTACAAGCCATATCCAACGGTATTTGTTTTTCTTATGCAGGCAAAGACGACGATCATCTTTAGGTAAAGAAATGATTATAGCATCTTCACTGCAGACAAGGAAATTATATTCCCCAAAAATGGAAAGGGGAACAAAAAGAGTGAGACCTACCTCATCAGAGCTTCCCAGGAAGGACTTGTCCACAATTTTCATGTATAATTTTGATGCATTCCTCGAAGTGATCTGCATTTATGCATTTTGTCAGTAAAATAATAAAGGGTAATTCCATTTGATAGGCTCCAATTTTTGCCTATTCCAAGTTGTCAACATTGTCTAGAAGTTGAGCTCTATTACAGGACTAAAAGGCAACATTCACACATTAATTCTGACGTGAGGAACGCTGAATCACATTGTCTAGAAGTTAAGTTCTATTACAGGACTAAAAAGCAACATTTACAAATTAAATGAATGGTTCATGAGGAGTGCTGAACCTTGTCGTATTTCTTCATGATCTTGGCAAAAGCTGAGAGATTCATAAAACTGGTATTTAGTCAGGAAACAGATCAGCTCATGGCAATCATAGTAACTAAGGTGATGAAGGCAAGAAAAATCAGTACAAAGGGATTGTGGTTCTTCAAATATGTGAGGTACCTGTAGCTCTTTAAAAGCTGAAGATTGTGGTAGAATTCTGTAAAAGCAACTTTTAGTTGTTCTTCAACCTCTTTAAACTCTCTCTTGCTAAAATTCAAGTTTCTACCATTGAGATCTCTTATGAGGCCTCTTATGATTGATATTGGGCCTTCATGCATGTCATTAATTCTGACGTGATCAAGAAGCGTGCGGAGATCTTTCCTATTTGTCAAGCTATTCATGTTACTGCTGCCTGCTCCACTGTTACTTGATGAAGGAGCTTCTGTACCACAAAAGGAAATTTGAATTTGATCCCTTCAATAATACTCATAAAATGAAATTAACTAACCCAAAAATTTAAGGCATAAACTCTTTTACAACAAATTTCAGTAAGTCCACTTTGTTAGCTTGATCGATACCTCTAGCAGGAGTAGTCGTTGTGGAAGCTTTCTTAGTATCTGGATCGGGCCATTTAAAGCTTGGGTGCTTCACTTTTAGCCGTAATGCATCATAAGCATTCATTTGCTTATTTAATTCTTCTGTTTCTTGTGCTACCTTAGCCACCTTCTCTGAATAAAATGCAATGACCTTATTGAGCTCAAAATCCAGTTGTTTGAAGAACTCGACGTCATGCTCCCTACCTATCTCATCCTGTGGCAACAGGAGAGTTGTTCTGTACATTGTTCTGCTGTTTTCTCCTGCAGTTGGAGTAATTGGGCTAAACTTTAATACTTGGTCTTCAACATCTCCTTCATTTAGCTTACTTTTAGACTCCACTTTGAGCATTCTAAGGGGGCTGTAAATGGAGAATTTGTTCTGTATGGTTCTTAAGGGAGTCTGTGGAGTCTTTGGCACTTGGGATGAGCGAATTTGCCTCAGTATTTTTTTCAAACCATCATAGTCCATGTACGCATCTACCCACTCCGGCACCATTCGACTCTCGTACACTTTCCCAAACTTCATTTTGTCAATCAAACTTCACCCACAAATGAAACTACAGCTCACTATATCTCCTTTTCCGTTTTTTCTTTTTGTTGTAAATTGACACAAACACACCTGCAAGAAATAAACCCCAGTTTCATCCATCAAAATTGGTATTTCAAAGTTAAAACAAGCCTTCAACAGTTAAGGCAATGGTAATGTAAATTCATCGATAACAAACTTTGAGCTATGAACAAAGAAGCTATAAATACAAAGAACCAATGGTACCATAACAAATAAAACCACAACCACGACATTATCCGGAATATCAATGTTGTGACTTGTTGTGAACATCTTATTGATTAAAGCAACTGCTTGATGATATGATTCTTTCAGATACAAAGCATCAAATCGAAAGAAGTACCTGCAGGGGGGTAATGGGTTGTGATCATAACCTTTCGCTCACCAAATCCCATCATAAGCTTCTGATTTAAGCATCGAACCAAATTTTTACCCAGGCTATGTTTCAACTATGAGTCTATGAGCCAAAGTTTACTATGTTGACTACCACTTCTTCCAACAAAAGTAGAGTTTCTTCAGCTTACTATAGTACAATGGCACAATGCAGAAGGCTAACTCAGAAGATTTTTAGTATCTTCTGTGTATATAGTCTTATGATCTTTCTCAATGTATTAAGTACATCAAACCAGCAAGGATGCCAAGTAAATCAAATCCAAGTAGAATATGTTTAGATTCAGTTCGTAACTTCGAATAACCTAAGATCATACTAATGAGTTAAATTCAAAGAAAGAAAGGAACAATTGAAATTGAGAAGAACAGAAACATGAAGCAGCAGCCATACCTGAGCAAAAGTCGACCTAAAATTTCTCTCATTACATACAATTACTAAATATATATAGCTAACAAATAATTAGTTCGTCCATAAGTTTGTTAATGGCGGATTTCATCAATTCAACTACATAAACACTACCAGTACGTATTTCTGAATCAATAATGGATGAAAATTTTAAAAACAAAAACAAGGATTTAGATTCAATAATAGTGGAATATTCCATGAAAATGCCGAAAATGATTGCGTAAAGCCATTAATTAGGAACAGCAAGTCAATAGATAGAGGGAGGAGAGAGGGAAAGAAGAGACGACCTTCAGAAGTCGCCATTGTTGTCCGTACATGGGGTTGCTTGAGCGCCGAAACCAGCCTTTTCTGTGGTGTCTCATGGAGTCCATGCCAGAAATTTGACCAAATACTACTGTTCACTTCGTTCCTTAACTAGCAGCCAATATTCGGGGAAACTATTTTTCGGTACCGCAACTTTTCAAAATTAATTTTGAGGTACCCTTATTTTTTGGGTTAGTAATTATTTGGTGCTTTTTCGGCATCAATTTTATTCAGTGACCGAAATACCCTTATTATTCTTCTTTAAGAGTATTTCTTAAAAAATGGAAGAACAAGGGTACTTTGGTCACTTAACCAAATTAATGACCGAAAAAACACCTAATAATTTTTAATCCAAAAAGTAAGTCTGCAAAATGAAGTTTTGAAAAGTTGCAGACTGAAAACATTTCACCAAAAATCGCAGTCACGAAAGTAATTTTGCTATTTCTAGCTTCCTCGTACTTTTTTTTTTTTTGGATGGATCATGGTACTTTTCATTTGGTTAAATTATTCAATTTTTATAATTTCAACAATTATGAATTTATGATACTAATAATAATTTTTTGATCTTATTTTAAGGATATTTTTAGTATTTTGTAATTTTTTTAATCCTATTTTATATGATTTCAACAAAAAGTAGATTTATATGATTGATCACAAAAAAGTAGATTTACATTAAGTATTTGTTAATTTTTTTCTATTAGAGTTTTATTTAAGTAAATTAAACTGTATATTTTTGTTAAACTATAATTTTTTTATTAATCTATACGTAAATTCAACTTCCAAAAACATTTATTGAAAAGAATAGTTGTTACACCAATCTTAATAAAATAGTGGATTTTTTTTTTCAAAATTAATGTTTCCCTTGTCTTTCAATAAATTACTAAAAGGTACCCTATATTTTGCGGTATCTATTTTCAGGGGACCATATTATTGAAAATAATTTCTAGGTACCCTGTGTTTTATAATACCTATTTTCTGGTGACAAATTATCTTTTAGTTTTATTACAAGATCCCCGAAACTATGTAAAATTGCAAAAATATCCCTACTTTGATAAAAACTTGTCTATTTATATTTCCACCTGCATTACTATTTGTTTTAAAGAAGGGAAATTGGATTTAAATAATCTGAATTTTGGGTCATAGTAGACTAATAATCTGAACTTTAGATTTGGTTCTAAATAATTCGAACTTTGATCCCCTTGGATTCTAGTAGCGCATCTGAGTTAAGTTGAAACTTAACTCGGTGGCGAGATAACGTGGCGACGGAGGCACGTGCACGAGCTTTTGGTCATGTCATACTTACTATTGTCATCCCGTTAAGGTTAAGTTGTGACGTGCTATTAGAATCCAAGGGGGTCAAAGTTCAGATTATTTAGAACCAAATTTAAAGTTCAGATTATTTAGTCTACTATGTCTCAAAGTTCAAATTATTTAAATAAATTTCCCTTTAAAGAATTAACATCTCCATATTTTTCATTGACAAACTCTGATATTTGTTTTTTAAAGAATTACTATATGTTCTGCATTACTATTTGCTTTGATACCAAATGAAAAATATGGAGATACTAATTCTTTAAAACAAATAGTAATGCATGTGAAAATATAAATTGACAAGATTTTATGAAGGTAGGGATATTTTTGTAATTTTTATAGTCTTGGGGATCTTATAATAAATCTAAAAGATAATTTGTCACCAGAAAATAGGTACTACAAAACACAGGGTACCTATAAATTATTTTCAAAAATATGGTCCCCTAAAAATAGATACCGCAAAACATAGGGTACCTTTTAATAATTTATTGCTTGTCTTTTGTAATCCCTCATTTTTCAATGTGATTACTGCAAGAATTGGAAAAAAAATCTAATATTGCAGAAAAAAAATTGTGATGTAGTTACTAAAATAAGAAGAAAAAAATTGCTTAGATATTCTAAATCAAAATTAATGTTTGATGTTTCAATAGATGTTAATGCTGAAATTAAAAAAATAGTAATTAATATAATAATAAGAATGTAAAGTGATAGAAAATATAAAATGAAAAAAACAATCAAAAGTCAAATAAAAAAAAAGAATTGAGGGAGTAACAACGGAGCATTTTGAAATAAAGTTTTTTTTTTCTTTATTATTCACAAGAATAGTTTTTTTTCTCTTCTAATGGGAAGGAAATACAACATTTAACTAACTTATATTTTCATTATTGAGTGGAAATTTTTTTTTCTACACCGATGAAATATTATTTTTAAGTTCTAAAGGCACTTTCCTAGCATTACTTTGCACCCAAGCAATTTGATAGTACGTGATATATGTTACATTAACTTTGAATTATGTACTGACCGTGCATTAGTACCAAGGGGCAAGAAAAATTAGCTGGACAATTATGGCGATTGGTGAGTCAACTTATCAAATCAAAATTATTTATATTTCTCTACTACTATATAGGGTGCCAATTGCTGCATTTGTTATGTTTAATGATAAGTTATTAGCATACACCCATCTCTTTGTAATTATATCAGATAAACTTTATTTATATTGATTTTCTATTAGTTTTTCGGAGTATTTAGAAGCACCATAATATTAATATCCACAAAAACTATGGCCATCAAAATTTATGATAGAATAATAAACTTTCCATTTCTATACCACTAGAACATTGTGCTCTTGATTTGAAATGCTTGTATTATACTATGTAAGGTGTACCTTATAAATCACATAAACGGAGTGAATCACAACTCATTTGGAAACCATTTACTCAAGAATAAATAAATACAGTTTGATAGGCATTTTCAAGATGACATGGTTACAAACTTAAAATTTCACCAACAGAGATTGGAGATTTTTTTTCAAGGAACAACATCAGAAGGCTTTAACTCTAAGGATCCTTCCAGTGTGACACAAAATCTCGAAAGCTATTGCCCCCATTTCACCATCTTCCAAAGCTACTTTGCAGTACCTCCTTGTGCTACAAAAATTCATCATAAATGCCTCAGAGACAGCATCCCAACTTTGCACAAATGTCGATCGTTGCAGGGCTTGAACTCGATCTTAAGCTTACCAAGCATCTGAAGAATGAGCCATTCAATTCCCAAATGTACTGCTTAATCATCCTTTTCTTCTTCATCCCAACTGCTTAATCATCCTTTTCTTCTTCATCTTCATCTTCGTCTTCGTCATCATCACCTTTGTGATCACGGTAGTTGAATGGCAGGGGGACTGATCTGAAAGCTCTAAATTTACCCACATTGTTCAAGTGCTCATTCTCCAACCTGGAACCAAAATGCCCATGTCTCATACTGTACATATTAACACATATATCTGGATGCTTAATTACTTGAATTTATTCTCCTAGAGTTATCAAGTTGGGAAGACAAATCAGCATGTCCGAGATAACCAACATTTACTCATCAGGATGAGTGACAATTCAGGTTCAGGTTGTCGTGTCGAACAGATTGCTAAATGCCCCAAAATTCAACAAATTCACTCCTTTATCCCATTTAACTAACAGGGGAAGCTGATATTGGAGAAAACAAAATGATTTAGTACCTGAAGAAGTTCCATATACCACGCCGAACTATCTCCAGACAGGAAATTGTGGTTGAAATCGCAGTCTTCCTGAGGCCGATGATATTGAATTCCAGAACAAGTTGCAACCAAGCAGCTCTAAGAAGAACATTGATGACCTGCAAAAAATAAGCATTGTTAATACCATGATTCATGACAGTCAGAAGCAAATGGAAACAAAGAAAAGAAGACCCCTAAGGTTACAGCCAATTACCATAGCTATGTAATAGACACTCTTGTGTGAAAGCACAATTTTGTCCCTTAAGCAGAAGTTCTTGGAATTCCGTCGTAGGAGGCCCCAGTCAACCACAATATCCCAGTATGTGTTATACATCACAGCCATAGCTGAGCTGATGAGGGCCATTGCCAACCAGGCTTTTCCCTTCTTCAGCTCGTAAGCTGTTCTTATAACAACAGCCACTACTGCCATAAGATACTTTAGCGCATTGTATCCATGCATCGAGTCTTTCTCTTGAACCAGTCGCCTAATACACTTTAAGCAAAAGAATCAAGAATAAGTTCCATGAATACATATATATACATCTGATCAATCATGACCATAATCAAGAAAAAAAATTTACCTGGAGAAAACGGATCCAATATGGTATGATAGCTATGACATAATAAAAGTCATTGTATACTGAATAATCATGGCACTTGCTTTGTCCCTGAGGGAAACCGCGTTGGCTGTAGTAGCATGCGTAGAAGTCGATACTCCTTATCGCTGTAACCTGAGGTTTTAAAAACAATAGTTTCATAAATGTGATGAGATGTGTTTGCTTCTATTCCTAACTCTTAACAACATGGTAAAGAATACAACCTGACTCGTGAGCTGGTCTGCCAAGAAAAAGTCTGGGAACGTGACCTGCGGAGCAAGGAAGCTCATCAACATATTGAATCTTTCCAACACCTTAACCGATAATTTCAAGTCTGACCTCCATTACCTCATAGAAAGGAGCAGATACACAGCGGAACATGCATTTTATGAAAAAGAATCGACTTGAACGATATATGATGTTGAAAGGCCAGAACAGGATAGTAAGAAACACCTGCATGATATTGAATCATAAATCTCATTTAGAGACGATTTTTTTTTTTGAAAATGTTATCGCAAAAGATAAAAGGAGCCTATAAGTATGAGTCTCTTCTCACCAAAACCACCAGGAGGGGAATCAACTTGGCAAAAGTATTGGGTTCTCCAAGTTTCAACCCAATAATCATGTTAAAGTTCGCTAGGAAGCTGGCAAGAGCCAAAACTGCAACCCCAGAGCTGAGAAGGAACACTTCTCGGAAACCCAGTTCAGTTCCCTGCTTGAAATTGAATATAAATGGATAATTGATTCGATAACGCTTCCAAAAGTATATGTCAGCAGCATACATGAGCATATGCAGGACTATATACAAAAATAAGCTGCAATGAAGTTACATTCTTTGTGAGTATATAGTTCATAAAACTTCTGAAAATTGAAGAATGTTGCAAAGCATAATCTGCATTAAGAAAGATCTGACTTGCCTGAAAAGTCCGAACATGTTATCCATGTAAAAGGTGCCTTCTCCTTTCTCCATTATCCTCCTTGCTCGCACCATAAGAATAATGGCAATTACAAGCGCAATTGAGCAACCAAAAAAGAAACCTGGAATGAACATGGAAGGACAATTTGGATTCATCAATGACTGAATGGCACATTATAGTCCTACATCTACCAGTGGAACTTAACACTGCAAATGCTTTTGCATACCTGAAAGGAAAGTTACTCTGTGCTTTTCTCTTTTCGGTCTTGGTCTAAGAGGCTTCATACCTTCCCTACGGTTTGCATTGAAGAAGTTCTTCACAAATGAGTGCTCTACACTCTCCATGAGTTTCGTAACCTGTTCTGGCAAGAAAGTGAACCAGTGAGTATAATATAGGGGATCATCCAAGTAGTTGTTTTTGAGCATAAAGTAATAAAAAGATCAGGAGATCCAGGGTTTACCTCATCAGAACTTCCTAGGTAGGAGTTGTCCACGATTTTCATGTATGACCGGGATGCATACCTCGATGTGGTCTACAAGGATGCATTCATTTTGTCAGTAAACAATCAACTATTAGACAATTACATGAATTTATAGGAAGACATAATGCAATGTTCGCGGACGAAGTTAACTGATCAATCATTCGGTGTCTAACCTTGTCATATTTCTTCATTATCTTGGCAAATGCTGAGAGATTCATAAAACTGGCATGACACAGAAAAGGTAAATAAGCACCATGCTATCTATCACATTACAGAGTGATGAAAAGAAAATAAATTTGCTGTATTTGTAATACTTATGGCAAAAACTTGTCAATCCTTCTGGCAATACCTGTAGTTCTTTAAAAGCCGAAGCTTCTGATAGAACTCTGTAAAGACAACTTTTAGTTGTTGTTCGACCTCTTTCAGCTCTCCCTTGCTGAAACTCAAGTCTTTGTCCCTGGAATCTTTCATTATGCCTCTTATAGATGACATTGGACCTTCAAATGTGTTATTAATTTTCACATTATCAAGAACCTTCAGGAGCTCGGACTTGTTCACGCGATTAGCAATTGCCCTTGTACCTCCACCGGTATTTGATGAAGGAGCTTCTGCACCACAAAAAACAAGTTCATTTCGATCACTTTGATCATATGTAAGCGATAAGCCTGTGATCAACTACATGATGAACAAGTATATATGTACCTCTGCTTGGAGTAGTTCCTACAAGAGTTTCCATAGGAACTTCCGCATCCGCTCGTTTAAAGCTCGGATGATGCACCTTGATCCGCAATGCAATATAAGCTTCCAACTGCTTGTTCAACTCAGTTGCTTCTTTTAGTACCTCATCCACCTTTTCTCTATAAAAAGCATTGACTTTGTTGAGCTCCTCATCCAATTTTCTGAAGAACTTGACCTCATCCTCTCCAACTATTTCTTCAGGTGGCAGGAGAAGTCTTGTCCTGTAAAAAGTCCTGTTGCTCTCTCCAACAAAGGGACTAACCTTGATCACTTGATCCTCAAGATCCCCTCCATTTCGCTGATTTCTATCGGAATCTACTTCGGATCCTCGAAAGGGACTGTACATGGATAGTCTGCTTTGTATGGCTCTCAAGGGAGTCTGTGGTGTTTTTGGTAGCTGGGATGAGCGAATTTCTCGCAGGATCTTTTTTAAGCCATTGTAATTCATGTATGCATCGACCCACTCGGGCACCATTTGTCTCTTGTAATCTTTCCCAAACTTCATTTTGTCAATCTGTATTCTCTAAAACTGCCTCTATCAATCAACGTATTTCCTCCCTTATTTGTCAGTCTTAATACAAACACCTAAGAGAAAGAAACCCAAGTTTTAATCACTACATTAGTACTTGAAACATGATAAAGAATAAAGCGTAAATCAGATTGCAGTACACAATTATTTTTCTTAAATACTACTGCAATATAGCTCCATATAGACAGCAAGAAGCAACCAGTCATTAGCAAAATTAAGCAATTACATCTCATTGATTAAGGACAAAGGTAACAAACAAGGGAATACTCGATGATGTGATTACTTCTAAATTCAAGCCATCATAATGAAGGATGATAATTAAAATGCAACGCATGAAATTCAATTTCTTTAAGTGGTCATAAACAACCTCTCTCACCAAACCCAGCCCCTCGGACACGACACCATGTCCAAGGATGAAGATTTGCCTAAACATCGGATTAAAGAGTTTAATCAAAATTCAAAAAACATTTTTGTTATCAATCTAATTGCACATTTTACATTATCGTAGAACACTATAACTAGTCAACTAGACCAAATTCCACAGTTTCATTCATAGCAGCTGTGATTCCATTTCGAATCCTCTTATCTCTACAGTTTGCAGAAAATTCAAAAAAATGACAAATTCGGGGAAGAACAAGGAAGAGGAAGGACGCATAAGCAGCCATACCTGAAGCTGGAATCCAGCACAAATCTTACAGAACGCAAAAAACACGGGAGCATAATCGCCGAGTATATATAGCTAACCACTCATTAATTTATTAATCCACTTGTTTATTCAATAAACACTCCGAATAGCGGATTATTTCGTTGATTAGTAAGCGGATTACTTTATATGCAATTCATTCACACTAGCAATTGATGAATTTTGAATGAATAAACAAAGCGTAAGAAAACACGAACACGCATCCTCGAAGATCATCCAAAATCTATTCCTCAGAAATGTTTGTTTTTCCAACATTGTTGAATTGGACGCGTGAATGATAATACAAACAGCTGGAGAGCAAACAGGGGAGAGGAGAGAGAAAGAAAAAGAACCTTAGAAAGAGGAGTAACTTTTAGCTACAGCTATAGCTAACTAGCTGTGGTAGCTTAAGAGAGAAGCTACTATTTTAGAGAGAGAATATGGCGAAGAAGACGCCATTGATGGATTCTGAAAGCTCCATTTTCTCTCTCTTACAGTAAAATGTGTTGCTTGTTCACCGAAAACACTCCCTGTTGCACTAGTGTTGTTTCTACTTTCTAGCCAGGTGCTTTAAAGGTTCGTTAATGCGCATGACGTTTTGATCGGGTGTGCTCAAGACCACCGTAGCTGCTGTGGTCCTGAGTGTTGGATCCTGACTCATCAGCGCATCGCAGCCGTTGAATTACGCGGAAACTCGGCTTTTTCGTTTTTTGGTGTTTTTTATTATGGTGTTGTTAATTCAATCGGATTGCGTAAGCGGAATTTGGGGGATATCTGGATTGATTTCTGTTTTCCCTCCTTTTTCTTTTGGGTGTGAAACTATGAGTAATGAGGCGGCAAATACGGGGTTTACACGTGGCAAGCGTTGGCGGGAGCGGCTAGGTGATGTGGTTGAAGAAATTGTGTGTAATTCATGATTCATGACTCATGAGTCATTCCCACCTTTTGCTTCCCATACCTGCTTGCGCTTGTTAATTATATATACTAGTTTAATATCAAGCACCTTATCTTCTTTTTCCAATTATTATTTAGGTAAAAAATCCACATTAATCATGTGATAAGATCCAACACTTTATTTATTAATGTACATCAATTACAACTACAATTAAGGCCCCATTCTTTTTATACGACTTACAAGGGTTGTGGTGCGATGCGATGTGGTGGAATTGTTGTGAATTGTGGTGAGTTTGGAAAAGTTGTGGTGTATTGTAATGAATTATGAAAAGTTTTGGTTTTAATAATTGTAAATATGTTGGAAAATGTGAAATTATAATTGAAAAAAGTGAGATAAATTAAATTAGAAAAAGTAGATTGTGGTGGGATGTGGTAGATTGTGATGGATTATGGTGAAATATGACAAGCTGTGGTGTAGAGTAACACTGCAACCAGCCAGTCGCATAAAAGATCAAGGTCTAATCATCGGTCAACATAAGTATTAAGATACAATCTAACGTTATCTCTTAATTCTCTGATCCCTTGTACCATCTTTGCAGTTCACCTCTTCCTCTATGTTCAACACTGTCAGCCCCAAATGATTCTCAATTTCTTTACAGATTCATGATTCAATCTTTCAAATGCTATGCAACAGTGATTAAGAGAAATAAACAAAGCAAATTATGTAAAATTATTAAGAGAAATAAATAAAAGTTCTCGATTTGATTCACGCATAACGCGTCAAACAAAAGTTAATTATGATTGTTTGATTTTTTAATTATTTGAGGGTTTTACAATATATAGATCAATGTTCTCCAAAAAAATATTATTTAGATCAATGTTTGAAGATTAATTTAAATGTCTTCTTTCTTAAATCTCTCCGTCTCAAACACTCATAAAATTGCTAGTGCTCCACTATTCGGCATTTTGTTAATCACTTTTTTCCTCTCTATATGGTGCATTTGTAGATAATTAACTAGACATGTATGTGATTGGATAATCTGAAAACAAATTCACGAAACTGAGAAAATTTTGGCTTGCGATCTTATCAGAAAAAGCAGTGATGATGAATGATGCGTATGGAATTTGGTTGAATAAAAAACCAATGGACGAAAATTGAAATTAAATAGAAGCCCCCTCTTTGTATCTGGATAGGACGTCAAAAGAAAATGACTTGGATGCCAAAAAGGTGCAATTTAGGTTGGAAATTGAAAAGATAGAAAAGGACGTCAAAAGTTGGGGAGAATCAGCGACGGAGACGCTTGATTAGACTGCGTGGGCTACCTAATCACACCAAAAGCATGCATTAAGGACTTGTACCTTTGCAGGAGCTTAATTAATTGGTCTTTGTTATTGCTGCGCACCAGCTATAATCCTAAATATCTCAATTGTTTTGTGGTCTACTGTAGTTTGCATTATTATAAAAAAAAATCAACAATATCAAATTACAAAATTCATCAATGTATTTTTAAAGTTATCAAATATTTACATAAAATCATCATATAAAAAATTGATATATTTCAATGTATGTAGTGTATCTAAATATGTACACCACATTGAGCCGTATAAATTTCATACATATCTACATTCATTCAAATTTGTGCAAATCAAAATGAAGTATGCTGTATTGTCTTCTAAAATGAAGGAAAAACTGCTGATATACTCCATTTGAAAAAGTGGTTGTATGTTGTATACTTGTACTGGAATTTGGAGTAGTTTTACATGAGGAATAAAAGGAGGGGGAAGAAGGTCAATTAAAAGTTTAGTGTTTTTTTCAATTAAACTAAGACACCGTTCTTTTGTGCGTTGACGCACCCAAACGCAACGCAAAATCAATAAAACCTAACGCATGACAAACGCAAGATAACACAACTTATCACAATCTACTATTCACCTCTAATCACCTTTTTATTATTTCTTACCACAACTCAACGCAATTTAACGCAACTTATCGAAACACAAACGCTATTCACAAAAGAACGGTGCCTAAGATCAACTTTTACTGGTAATTGTAGGAACAAAGCTACTTTACCATAGATGTATTCTTCATTGTCCCATCATAATGAACAGTTAATCATTTTTACTCCTAATCTTTTGTGAGTTTGTCTCATAATTATCATCCTACCACTACAAATAGTCAAGTAGTACCCAATTATAGGGAAAACAAAAAAATGAAGTTAACTTCACAATTGCTAATGGCCAAAAAGATTTTGTCTTTCTTTTTCTTTTTTTTTGAGGCCTTGTCTTTTCATTTTATCTTTTTCCTTTTAGGGTGGGATTTTGGTATAATTGATATACAAAATGACATCAACATTGCACGTTAAATGTTGAAGGAAAAAGACATGATATATTTATTATATCACCATTTGCTACTTGAAAAAATTGTGCATTATCTGCTACATTATTATATATCATGGATATGATTTTTTTTTCAATAATTATATTTTCTTCAATAGTTTTATATATATAACATCACCGACACAAAATTAGATATTTTTATACAATATTATATCAAAACCCTCACTGAAGATTAATATACTGAATTTATACATATATATGTCAACTTTTCAATATGATTATTGGTAATGAATTTAATGCTCTTCAATCACCTTGAACTAAATCTATAATTTAGTTTTATTGTTCTACTGACTACTCTTTTTTGTGTGTTGGGGCAGTGAATTGGTGCATGCCCAATGGGCCCGATAGTTCCCTCGCAACGAACCCAACAAGTACCCAATTTAATATCCAAATAAGCCCAGATTAACTCAGCCCAATCCCTCCACAAGGCGCAAACTTATGTTTTCTGCCTTTACTAGTTTACTGGTGCAAAATTGCTGCTAGTTTGAGAATATGATTTCTTTCTGGTCAATATTAGTCCACCTCCTCAGTTGCATCATATCCTATGCTCCACCATGAACCACGAAAAACTCTTCCGCACTTTAGAATGAAGCATGTGTCCTTTTTTCACTGGTTCCTCATCTGTTCTTCGATCATCATCCATATCTTAATTTTCTTACCCATTTCTGTTCTTACTTGCTCTGTTGCACAGTCCAAATCAAAGCAAGCTAGAAAGCTTTGAGCAGCATGAAAGCCATCAATGTCCCAACATTTCATCCAATTCAAAAACTCACCAACCCACCTCAAAACCCTAATTTCTTCGTCACTCTTCACCCCTCTACTTCTTCCTGGATTGCCAAAACCCTACCCAGAAACACCTCATTCGTCACTACTCTCTGTTCCGCAACACCCCACACTCAAAACGACAACACAACCGATGAAAATCACAATCCCAATCCCAATCTGCAAATCCATCCAAATTCCAAGGGTTTGATCTTTGATCTGGGTTCAAGCAACTCATGGGACAGCCTCGAAATCGGATCCCCTGTCGTCAAGAGATTCCTGAGCGACGACCAAGAGAGATGGTTCATGTGGTACCACGGAAGATCCGAGAACAACCCGGGTTCGGATTCAATCTGGTTAGCAGTTTCAAGCAATGGGATCCACTGGCAGAGGCAATCCAGGTCGATGATGAATCCCGGCGAGGATTGGTGGGCATTCGACACGATGAGCATTCGACCTTCAGAAGTTATGGTCATGTCGAGCACCAAAGTCAGAGCAGCTAGTTCTGTCTACTGGCTCTACTACACTGGCTTCACTTCCGAAGAGGTTCAATTTGGTGGGAATTCAGGGAGAGTTTTCAAGTCATTGCCAGGATTAGCAATCAGCCAGGACGGCACGAACTGGGCACGAATCGAAGGTGATCATCACAGCGGTGCTTTATTCGACGTGGGTTCGAATGGCGAATGGGATTCCCTATTCATCGCGTCGCCCCACGTAGTTTTCCATGCTCCCGGGGATCTGCGAATGTACTACCACTCGTTCGATCCCCAGGAGAACAGATTCTGCATTGGCATTGCGAGGTCGAGAGACGGGCTTAAGTGGATCAAGCTGGGGAAGATCATGTCAGGCGGGTCGACCCGGGGGTGTTTTGATCAAGTGGGGGTCCTCAATGCTTGTGTGGTCAAGGATAAGAAAACTGGGAATTATGTAGTGGCATATGAAGGTATGGCTGAGGATGGGAGAACGAGCATTGGGCTCGCGGTTTCCTCAGATGGGTTGAAGGATTGGAGACGGGCGGGCGACGAGGCGGTGTTGGTGGGTGAAGAAGATGGATGGGATGGTGAGGGGGTTGGGTGTCCATGCTTGGTGCAAATGGAGGGAGATGGTGATCAATTGAGGTTGTATTATAGAGGGGTTGGAAAGGAGGGTAAAACTGGAATTGGACTTGCATTTTCTCAAGGGACTCAAGTTACTACTACAAGGTTTGAAAGATGGGCTGGATTTCATTTTTGATTTGGTATTTGGTGCTCCAAAGATGTTTGTATAATGTCATTGGAAATGGATCAAGTAGTGTTGTTGCATCTAACAATCTATGTGTGTGTTGATAAAGAGTTTCTTTGAATCTTAGCTTTCTACACATTTGTTTGGATTGGACTTTGGTTGGTAGTTAATGGTTGTTCATTAATTTTATAAGTTTTGGTAAATGTTGAAAAAAGAATTACTATGTTTTTAAATAATTTAAATATTTATAAATTAAATTTTTAAAACTAAAAAATTAAGAAAATATGCAAAACATCAATTTTTGAAATAAAAAAATCAGCCTTATGAAAAAAGGAAAATTACCAAAAAGAACAAAGAAAACTCTCGATAATGAACGGTGAAGTTGTGTTTAGAATTGGGGGTTTGGATTGTTTGAGGCAGCGCTGGTGGGTGGGGAGGAGCGACACCAGAGATGTGGAGGTCGCCTGGCGGTGGAGGTTGCATGGGAATGGTCGGGCGACGGTGGGTGGTGTCGGTGGTGGTGTTTTTGATAGGTATTGATTGGGGTTTGCCCGGTAGTGCGGTAGGATGTTTGAGCATTATCATGTAGTGACAAAGTCAGGGAAGGCCTGGAGCCTGTCGTGTAGTCGTAGCTTGGTGGTGGTGGTGGTTTGGGGTGGTCAAAAGTAGACCTGGCAATTTCTGACCCGACCCGATAACCCGACTCGAACCCGCCCGAAATTGTTTTGAACGCGATTTTTTCAACTAAACCCGAAGTATACCGAACCCGAAAATTAGTGGGTCAAACCCGACCCGCCCGTTTGACCCGAAAATTTAACTTTTTGAGTTAAACTTTATTAAAATTTGTGACTTTGCATTCAAATTTTTAACTATTAAACTATAAGCCCAATTTATTTATTTGTTATTTTTCTAATTTAAGTTAAAATAGTTACAATAATCTAAACATTACTAGAAGATAATCATATTTTATGATATATATTGTACAAAAAGTAGTATTTTAGATACCATTTTTTAAAAAGAAAAAGCGAAAAAGGTCATAATCATGCAGTTGGGTTGGCCAAACCAGAAATCTGTCGCCTGTATTTTCTCGACCCGAAATATACCCGACCCGTATTTAGAACCGACTAAACCGCCAGCGGACCGACTGTGAGTCTAGTCAAAAGACGATAGGTCTCAATAGTAGTGGTGGAAAAGGGAGTTTTCGATCGCTGGTACGGCTGACATGGTTGCTTGGGCATGCCAACTCAGCTTTTCGACTCTCATTATTTATTACAATTTGAGACTTCTTGATCTTTTAATCCTTTGTGGTCAATTATGTATTTGAGTCATCATTGAGGTCATTAACCCAAAAGAAAAACAAAAGTTAAAACACTACTACAGTCCAGGGGCGGATCTGACTCATTGTCAGTAGAGTCAAGCGACTCCACTGGAATTTTGGGGGGAAAAAAATCTGTTTTTGAAAAAAAATAAAAAATATATAATATATGTATATATACCGATCATGCATAGAATGAATCATTCAGCAAGGATTAGCCAGGCGGTCCGTGTATTACTCTTCTAATTGAGAGGTACAGGTTTGAATCTCACCAGGCGGTCCGTGTATTACTCTTCTAATTGAGAGGTACAGGTTTGAATCTCACCAGGCGCAATGGTTGGTGTTTTTTAAAATCTATTTACTATTTCATTCATGATTTACCAAAACACGAGTTCAAATTTAGCAAAGGAAGTTTAGTGAAGTGGTTTGCATGTAATTTTTCTAATACTTGGGTGCATGTTCGATTCTTGCTAGATGTATGTGTTGGACTTTTTTAAATCTTTTCACTGCTCAAGACATGAGTTTGTGTGCTAGAAAAATCTAGCTCAGCCATCTCTGACCCTCCCTCCCCTCAAATTATATGGTCCATTGTGGTAGGTACAATTTTTTAATATTGAAATATATCAATTTTTTATGAGAAGATTCTTTTTTTTTTTGTGTGTGAAATTTGAAAACTTTAAAAAATGACGATGAAGTTTTTAATAATATTATAAATAGTGTATTTAGGTATACCACGGTGGAACATATAACGAGTGCTCCCAAAACCCACCAACTCAAAAATCAGAGAGCTCATCGTCGTCGACACACGACGACAACTGCCTCTGTGCGTCATTTGCAACCGCCAGCTGTAGTCTACGGTCTGCAGCCAGTCTCCGTCTTCGATCCATGTCTCTATCTCCACCCTCTCAACTCAACCTCTTTTGATTAATTATTTTAAATTACTCTCTATGTTCTAAGCTTCTATTATCATTCGTGATTCTTCCATAATCCATTCTCAGTTCATTCTCAATTCTCGTGATATTCTTGTATTTTCTCAATTCTTGTGATATTCTTGTATTTTCTCAATTCTCTTGTGGTTAAATTAGGATTTGTATTTATTGATTTGTTGAATGAGTAAATATTATCAAATTAGGAGTTACCCATGAATGATTGAATTATGTGAATGTTGTGAAAATATAATTTACTAATTGGATGCATAACTTATTATGTTTATATTTGACTTCGGATATGGTCAATTGCTAATATTTGGAATATTACTTGCTAGTTAATTGAATTATTGCTAGTTAGTTAAATTATAGAAGCCTAATTTGCGAAATTAGTTTAGGTGCGGTTAAAGTTTAATTTTTTTTAGCAAATTGTTATTGACTCCACTGATTCTAAATCCTAAATCCGCCACTAGTACTACTGTGCAAAACTGGCCCAATAATTGTTTGGGCCACAAACCCATAACCTGATAATCCACTATATACCATCAGGCCTAGTGATTGTTTTTTTTCTAATTTTTTATAAAAGACTTATTGATTGTTGATTATGAATTGTTTTAATTTTTTTTCAAAAATCACAGATTTAATCAAATTACTTGGAAAAATTCAAGAATTTTTTTTTCCAAGAATTTAATTGGTTTAAAAATCACAAATTTAATTACTCGGCTAAATTAGCTCATTCAAAGGTCAAAGTAATGCCCTTTAAAGTTACATTCCCTTCCCTCAAAAAAAAAAAAAAGAAAAAGAAAAAAAGAGAAAAGGCTACACACATTCCATAATGTGAACATGTAATGGCAATTGGTAACATTATAATGCTTGGAAACGAAGATAGCAAGTGAGCCAATAATCAATCACTTTTTTGAAAATTTAATGATTAATTATTTCAAAAAAAATTGAAAATGATAAACATCTTGACACAAGATGACTCTTAATCATCTTGCATTTCTTCAAAATCACTAATAGAGTGAAATGTCATTCTAAAGGTATGTTTCATCATTTTAAGGGTTACTACAACTTATAAACAAGTTAAAAATAATTATTTATTTATATTTATTTCGTAAATATAAAACTATGTATAAAATGTGGATTTTCTACTATGATTGATAAAATTAGGCTATTATTATATTTTTTTTTCACCTACCTAATAAGTATTATATTATTATAATTGATAAATATATATAATTATTAAAGAAAATATTAATAAAAGTTACAAAAATATAAAATATGAATAACTCAAGATGGTTATCATGGTAAAAAAAAAAACGAAAATCACAAATTTAAGATCAAGAATAGATATTAGGTTTATCAACCCTAATATGAGGGAGCCTTATTTTAAAAAAATAAAAATCAAAACGTAGCTCATTTAAAGGGTAAAAGTAATACCCCATAAAGCTAAATTTCCTATTGTAATAAGACACCGTTTTTTTGTGCGTTAATGCAATTAACTACAACGCAAATTACCGCAATCAACCGCAACATATCGCAACATACCGCAAATTACCATTACATTTTTACTATTTCCACCGCAGCTTACCGTAATATACCGCAACGCACAAAAGAACGTTAAATATGTAAACATTAATAACAGATGTTAAGTTTCCATTAAACAAACCCTAGCCAATTAATAAGAGGGAGCTTTTCCTTTTTATTCCCCTTAAAAAAAAAAAACTCAAAGGGTAAAAGTAATGCCCCTTCAACCAGAAATTACTATTGTAAAAATGTAATGGCCTTATGCTTTACGTGCACTTGTCCCCAACATACAATTTTTGAAATGTGAACACTAAACAACCTCTTTTAGAGTATGGATATCAAAACACGTATTGATCTTCATGTTGATATTTACAGTTAAGGCTCAACATATTGATGGTCATCTAGTTGTATTTATAAATACCCTTGGAATAGCTTACATGAAACACCAATTAAGCTAAGGTTGAAAAATATTTGAAAACACATTAGACATAAGAAATAGATATGGATATGGCTTACATTTTCAGTTGCCAAGTACAACGAGGGAGACAAGTTTTGCAGTGAGGAATACGTTCAGGTTGCAAGGTGCAAGCCGGATGGGTCTTGTGCCTATGAAATAAGCTATCTTGGGGGATCCAATTCGACAGGCTACATCGCCCAAAAACTTTTCGGGTTTGATCCTGACTCTGTCCCCAACGTAAATATGATGTTCGGTTATGGGCTTGCCAATTTTTTACGCCTATCTTGAGTTTGGTTGGATTTCTCAAACTGCAAATAAACTTCGCCTTCCAATATCAAAGGAGCAAGACTTACAAGTGAGCATAATTGGAAGCTACCAGCTGTGTGGGTACTTCACAACACATCAGATTGTCGACTATGGAAAGTCTGAAGTTGTTTATGTTCCAGCCCAGGCTCAACGACTCTAAAAGCTCAAATCTAGTCTAATAAGTATGATAAATGTAGTTTGTTATGATATTTTAAGCCTTTTATTGTTTGCAGTCTGATTTCAAGATTACCAAAAGTTTGTTCAATAGTTTTATGCTTACGCGTTGCACATATGTTGCACGTAAGATATTACTCGAAAATAGCAAACACAGGTGCACTTCGATTGGCTTTGCCCTATTTGTACATCAATCAGACGAAGACTATTAAGTGTTTCATGAACTCGTCGTAATCAGGGCCTTCCAGATTGGACAAGGTTAAGCCAACATCAAGGAAGACTCTGATTTGGTCAGTGTCGAACACAAGAATCACGCCCCAAACTGGTGGGTGTCATCCCAATTATCATTTTCACTAGACAACCAAGTCAACATTACATGTCACATTGTCGAGATGCATACATTGGCTCTGTTTAGCAAACAACTGCTAACTGTTGGTTATTAGTTATTTGTATTGGTTATTTGCATTGGATAATTGTATTTGCTGTTTGGATTGATTATTTGAAAAAGTTGTGTTTAACAAACTTAGCTATTTCTGAAAAGATATTTGTTGAAATTCCATTTATACCCCTTTATGAATAATAGTTTTAGGATAATATATGTGTAAATTTAGACAATTTTTGGACTAAAAGACCTTTCTACAATAAGTCATTTTCAATAGGATGTTCTAATCACCAGCCATTGAAAATTGGCTAATTGTGACCAAACAACCAACAAAATCGGTTGTTTACCGAACATCTAAACAATCTATTTAGCACCCCAATAAATAAAGTTTTGCAATAGATTGTTTAATAGACTATTTATCAAATATGACCGCTTTACATTCTTAAGAATCAAGATAGCCGAGAATGAGGGGACAATGCAATTGTTACAAACATAGCTCGGACAATACCAAGGTCAATAAGAAGAGATGGATGCAAACTTGGACGTCATGTTAATTTTTTGTCTTTCTTTTCGTGTCTTAATATTTTTATTTATAATGAGTTCTCAAGTGAACAATTTGTGATTCACCAAATAAAACTGTAATTTATTTACTATAACTTGATTGTTTAATAAATGTGCGTTTGATATGGGCAAATACTTCTTGTTTTCGATTATTAATAGTCAAAAGACTAAAAGTTCAAAACATACTGCAATCCGCTTACACCACAGCAAGTATCCACCACCAAAAAAAATTACAACCAAACTGCTAAATAAAGACACAATAAGGATTTAACAAGCACCATAGCCAAATAAACTATTACATCGCAAATAATAGCAAGATCAATGAAATTAACTGCTTGGCTCATCAAGGAATAACACACCAATATCATTGCCAATAATCACCTTCTTTCGTTCAACCTCAGCTTCAATGTCATCAAGATTATCATTTTTCGACAAGTTCGCACGCATTTTCATCCTAATCTTCTGGCGACCTTTTTGCCTATGAGCAGCTTTACAAGTTGCATCTCTGACAATCTGCCACTTAGATTTCATCAACATGTTCAATTTCCTCTTACTCCTGTCTTTACCCTTTGAAGCCTAAAGGATGGAATCTTCAAGATCTGCAATTATGTCATGCTCAGCCACACCATCAGAGGATTCAATCGGAATGCTATGAGTACGCTCACTGTCAGAGTCGGCCTCCGGATCCCTAAAGGCTGACTGATATGTTTTTGGAACCACTCAAGAGAGCATCTTTGTAGGACAACCTGCTTCCATGTTTTCTGCTATCCAAAACACCATTAATTGGGTCCGTAATGGTTTTACTAGATGCATCCACAGACTCATCACAATCGAGAGACTCAAGAGTCAAGATAGTCGGCCACAACCGTGTCATCTTTCCCAAAATTCCTCAACCCATTGTTAACCACACCAGGGGACGAGATGTGCAAACAATTCGAAATAAAATCACCACCAAAGTTCTTCTTAGGGATCCACTTCTGGCTAAGTTTTGCAGTAGTAGAAGGTCTAACAACTTGTTTTTTATTGAATTTGCCACAAGAGACAAAACTAAGAAAACTTCTAAGGCCATTTGTTTTTTAACAGCTTGTTTTTTATTGGCAAATACTCCTTCCTCGCCAAATTATTTGTCATTTGAAGCATAACTCACAAAACTAAAAAAACTTTTGAAAATGAGAAATGGTGGATAAATGATGAATAAAAAAGAAAAGTTGAAGAAAAAGATATAATTAATAAGGTTAACCAATTCCCTCTTTTTAACCCAAATATTTTCACGAACCAATATGATTTCCTATAAATTAGACCAATGAGTGTTATCTTATCTTAAGACTTTTTGCCTCAAAGCTATAATCACCTTTGATTGAGAAATTTTATTTATATTTGAATGACATTTATTTATTTCATAATGGAGCATATCATATATGTACTTTAAAACAAATGGAGTAATTGCTAGCGTATATTGGCCTGCTTAATTCACGACTAGCACCATTGTAGGGCTTAATTAGCTCATGATAATTTTGTGCTCAATTACAAAAGCAACACTTCTCTAAGCCTCTCAGAACCAAATGGCCTTAGGTTCAAGCATCAAGCATAAGATCAAGAACAACAAATCTCAGTATTGTTCCGATAACATGAGGTCTAATTGTGAAATAATGGACTTGAGCCCAATTCAACTCCAAAAGCTAGCTTAGGAGGTTGAGGCACCCAAGACATTATAAACACCACAATATGGGTGTCAAAGGCCAATGTGGGACAACTCAACACGCCCCCCTCACCACGAGGCGCAGACAACTGCGGATGCGGCCCCAACATCAATGACCCTGGCTCTGATACCATATGAAATAATGGACTTGAGCCCAATTCAACCCCAAAAGCTAGCTTAGGAGGTTGAGGCACCCAAGACATTATAAACACCACAATATGGGTGTCAAAAGCCGATGTGGGACAACTCAACACTAATGTAATTCATATATAGTCAATCTTCCCACAAACACGAAAGTTTATGAGAAGGTGATTGCAGCAGAATCGTGTTGCATAACAATATTAATATGCAAGATATCAATACTATCATACATATTCGGCTATACAATATAGTTGTAAAAATCTAATCCAAGTCTACGATCTTACAATTCTATGATCCAAAAATCCTTCATAAATCCAAATCTCACTAGAATTTTAACGTATCTAGGATCTTACGATCCTCTCTCAGAATAATGTGTTTGAATCACACTAAAATTCTATCATCCTATGATGTAATGCCCGCCACGAACAATAATAAAGAGATAACCTATATTTTATCTTATTTAACCTTGTTTCAGTGAAAACTTAAAAAGCCGAGAGTGTTACCGTGTTTTCTAAATCGGAAAAATAAGACTTTTTCTAATGTCTAAACAAATAATAGTATGTTATTGATGATAGACAACCCTAAAAAGATGAGGTACGTCAGACCCTAGTGACAACTGACAACTTTAGATGACGAGGCCGATGGATCAAACTCGATTTATTAGATGCACCCGGACTATGTACTCCAGATATTTACAGGTGAACAATTATCACAATTAGAGTAAACAACTTAATATATATAGATGAACAACTTAATATATATGGGTGAACAATCGTAGTATTTGAAACACATGCTCTGAGTGCACCTAATAAATTGTAGGATCAAACGGGCAACATTGTAGTATCAGGAATCCGGAACCTTGTCATCTGAATTTCAGTGGTTACTTTCTCCTGACCGTTATTATTTATGGGACGGCGGCAGCTAGGGCAGGTAGGACGGTTGTCACAATGATCAAGCCAATCATTAAGGCATCTGAGTGTGGAATTTATGTCCACATTTACTCAGAACACACACTGATCTTGCTTTCTTCTTCTTCTTATTCTTCTCGTTCTTGTTCTTGTTCTTGTTCTTGTCTTGCTGCTGAGTTTCAAAGGGTTCGAAGCAAATTGTGCACTCAGTACAGTTTTCCGCGACATTCTTGATCCTCGTCTCATCGTACTCATACATGACTTTCTCTTCTCGATTGCGATAAAGGCGGATGAGGAGAAGAACTGCCAACATGATAAGACCCAGCAGGACAGACATCGGAAATTTGCCCCTACTTGTGAAGTTTAAGTCCCAGGGTGCTGGAGCTATGTTGAGTTGATCCAAATCCATGCAACTGAAACTAATCAAACAATTCGATATTGATGAACGTACAAGATGATTAAACTACAATTAGGAAGCGATTGTGTGATTAATGAACAAGGGGATTAATTAGGGATTGTTTGATTGTTTAGTTTATATAGGGGAGTTTTGGAGATTATAAAACTTGATTGGTAAGTTTAAGCTAGTAACCGGTTTCAGAGTTCAACTAGGAATAGACTTTGCTAGTTAAATCTCGTTTAATGTTGATTATTTTTTCTTTAAAAAGAAAAAAAAACAATTTGCTTGGGGTCATATTTCTTGGCCCATTGAGTTTGGCCCGTTGAGTTTGGTGGTGTGAGGCCTGAGGGGTCATCAAAGGGTTAGAGTCGTGCATGGCTGATGTGGGCTCATTTCTTGTCAGCGGCCCAGAATATTATTGGCCCAGTTTCATCTGCTGAAAGCATGACAAGAGCTCCTCTTTAACCCAAACAAATATTCTCAGGAAACCCAATATGATTTCCTATAAACAAATATTCATCTGTCTCTAAACTATTACGACTATTTGATGGAACAATTTCATTTATACCTTCTAAGTTAGAAAGGCCATTTATTGGTCTGACTATACAATCCACTTACAAAGAAAAAATCACATGTATTAGGAAGTCAAAAATGTTAAACTCGATCTATATATTGCTTATAAGATATGATATCGGCAATCCATCAAATTTAAACATAGTTTTCAAAAATATTTTGAAATAATGCTTTGATGATGTCAAGCTTCTAAGATTAGATTTTCCATGTGGCAAAACATTGGGCCAAAAATACTAACGAAATCATTAAAGGATATTATCGTATCACAATATTCCAATTTAAATTAATCAAATTGTCAATTACAATAATTTTACAATAATTTTTATATGATGTATCTTATACTGACTTATACCAGACCCCAAATAAATTTCAGTAGAAAAATTTGCATACTGAAATATTAATTAAGCTTCTAAGATTATAGATGATTTCATATAAAAATTTGTTTTATCCTTATGAAAAAGTATTTCAAGGAGTATTTTCGTATTTTTTAAAAGATAAATAGAAGACGTAAATGTGAAAGGATACTTTGACCTTTCTTTGTCAGTAGTTGTGGAGGGTAATGGAAGTCAATTATCCAAATGTTGAACGTGGAAATTTAACTGTCTTTTGGGCAAATGACAAGAAACAGATGGCGGCAAGTAAACCAAGCCAAACAATCTTTATTTTCTCTGAATAAAAACTAAAACAAATAAGAATCTGACGGCTGTGATTCATAGAATATCCAATTTCACTTGCCACGTCATAGGAGAGCACACATCACCACGTGCCACTACCTAAAAAAATGAAAAAGAAATACGCTTTGTTTAAAATAATTGGCTAATTACAGTGCCTAAGGTGAGTTGGCTAGATAAGAGCCACTACTAGTTAATAAAATGTTTAACTAACACTAATTTTAACAAACGATAGTACAATGCTTTGTGCTTATCTTTAAGCCACTTTGGTAGGGACACATATCATCCATTCGTACTATTTAGGCACCGTTCTTTTGTGCATCACGTTTGCCTTGCGTTTGCGTTAAGTTGCGGTGGAAATAGTTAAAAAGTAATAATAATTTGCGTTATGTTGCGGTAGGGTTGTGATAAGTTGCGTTGCGTTTGGGTGCGTTAACGGATAAAAGAACGGTGCCTTAGTATTTAACATTCTTACTTTTGCTTAAAAAATAGTTTCTATTTACCCTCGGAAACATCTGTCGAGTTAAATTAGGGGTAAAACTTATTGTAAAAAAATTGAGTAAGATTAGACTGAGATGATTCAGACATAGCTTTAGGATCGCGAAAGAGCAATGATGCTCTTGTTAGGAGGTCCGAAGGGATTGAGATATCCCTTGATCGTTGGGGATGTAGAAGACTTAAAAATCTCATGTGAAAAGTGATAAGAAAACTAAGACACATGAACTTAGCGGAAAATATGACATTAAATAGAGAAATTTGACAGATTTGTATTAATTAGTTTGTAGGATGAGTAAGGATATCGTGCTTTTAGCTAATTTGTGGTCTGCTGCTTCTATTATGAAAATTAAATTACTTTGTATTGAAAACATTGCCAAAATAGAAATAAAATAGCAATACTATGCTCATATATCAATTTGTAAAATTCTTCCTTTGAACGCACACCACAATACAGGAGAAAGTAAATATATTGAATTGATAAGATCATCATTATTATAATATATTATCTGAGGTTACTCTAAAGCTAAGTTTTCTTTTCTAATTTAGAGATTAAAATAATGGTGGGATATGTTGTCTCCTAGTTAAGGGCAGCACGAAAACGAAGCCAAAAATGTGTGCAAGCGTAAGCAGTGATCACTTTTGAATTATAAATATAATCAGTGCAAATTATGACAAATACATATCCCCAATTAATCTCCATTAATTCTTTTGATAGAAAAATCTTCACTATGCAGATCATGATGTATATGCCATTATATTACTAACTTGTATTTTATCCAATTTAAATCATAATCATCTAATTAGCAAGATCGATGATTCCAATTTTCACATAGTGTGGAGGCTGCTTTTTTTTTTTTTATAGATAATTTGCAAATAGTAGCTTATATTATTATCGTCAAAATTTATAGTTGCCCTTTTGATCAACACCAGCCTAGAGCTTTTAACCCGAAGGTTCAATGCTCAGTGTTTTCGGTTCCCTCTGATTCAGATAGGGTCGTCTTCTTTGCTGCTGACGCTCAACCACGCGGTTCATTTCAGAATACTTTTTTGTTTTAAATAAAGAAGCGCGCACTTGCTAGCCCTTCTAACACGGGTTAATTACAACTTTTCAGAGCATCATTTCTTACATTCACGATCCTCTTACTCTTGTTAATATGTATTGTTCTTTCTTTCTTTTCATTTTTTAAAAATGTTTTTCAAAATATTGTATTTCTTTTTTGAATTTACTACTATATATATTAAATGTTGTACTAATAACATATTTTAACTGAAATTTATTGTTTTAAGATTATATATATATATGTGTGATTGATGTCTCCGCATGTGTGGACACGCACGTGTACATGCACACACACAATCATTGGTATTATTAAATAATAACTAAGGCATGAAAGTCTAGGTATGAAAGTCTTGAGATGAACAAGCTGAAATAATGGAAAATTGAATAAATATGATATATCTTGTTCTATTCTTTTTCCTCATAAAATTCACCTACCATCTACATTAATTAGTACGATTTGCCATAATTTTCTTCACATTATATTTTCATTGGACTTTTATGTTTTATTTACACAGATGACAAAAAATACTTATACTTCAAACAAAGTTTTTCCAAAATCACACACACCAATATGATTTTATTTTTCTGGGAAAAAGATTGTCCATATTATCAAGGTTATATATATATATATATATATATATATATATATATATATATATAGTCAGCTTCCAAGAAGCAGATGATGCACATTTTCTTATCTAATCAAAGACCTTTTGAGAATTGATCGTACTGTTTTGATTTTGATCTTATATTTTTTAGAAAAAGATTAGTACTAATGCTAATGATGCAATCATTCTAATTAAACAATATTGTTTTTCTAAATTTGTGCTCATACTTCACCAGTACAGAAGATAATGCTAAAAATATTAGGTTGGGTGATGTAATCCCCTTTCCAGATTCATCGATCAGAATGAAAGCTCATATATAATACAATCCAATGTGAAAGCCAGGACCCAAAGTTAATATAATAGTAGATTACAAGTAGTTATATTTGTTTGTTAGCATTTAATTATATGTGCAAATTATTGGTCCAAAACTTCATTTATCCCCATTTCCAGCATGCTTAAACAGCAATTTTCTAGTACTTAGTACTTCCTAGTTGATGCATACATATATAGTATGCATAGTAAATAGTAATCCATTACTATATATGTTCATATTTAAAACTATGTTCAAGTACTTCGTTTTATACATAGATAAATTGGGAAATTGGATTCTAATAATCCCTACTTTTGCCAATTGGACAATAATAATCCCTACTTTCACTTTGTATTCTGGTAGTTCAAAAAAAATAAAATTGGATTTGAGTGGGACGCCGCCGGTTGAGTGGTGGTGACTCAGTGGTTTTCTGACATGACACATTAAAGCCAACCCGGTCAAACACATGGTCAAGGTGCCATGTTAGAAAACCACCGAGTCACCACCACTCAACTTGGTGGTGTCCCACTCAAATCCATTTTTTTTTGGACCACCAGAATACAAAGTGAAAGTAGGGATTATTATTGTCCAATTGGCAAAAGTAGGGATTATTAGAATCAAATTTTCCTAGATAAATTTAGGTATAAGTCAGTGGCAGATCTCGAACTTTTAATTAAGAGTGATCAATACACTATTATTTTATATGATAAACATAAAATTTATAATTTTCGTTCCAAATTATACTAATTTATTAAATTTTTTGGAGTTAACGATGGTCGTGGCCACCATCACTGTACCCAGAGATCCGCCAGTGGGTGCAACAAACGTCTACTATGACATTTATATATATAGCAAATTATTTTTACAGAAATTATGATATTAATTTTTAATTGATTTATTGTTTAACCTCAACTCATGATAAATGAGAATATTTCCTTTAGGAACTAAAGATAGATTGATGGTGTATTTACAAATTTTTCACCTTGGTGATAAAAAGAAAGAAATTTTTTACCAATAAAATTTCATTATCAATTATAGTTTTCTTAGAAGTATTTTGTACTCCATCACAATAATTTTTTCTCCATAAGATAATTAGTTAATTACTTGAACCTTTGAAAGATTGAAGAGCTAGATATATGGTCATTAGTCAAGTAACAAGCAATAACAAGAATACTATATTTTATATATTAAAAAAATTAGAAGTAAAAAGGCATGACATCAGTGAATAATGAGGTGTAACTCTAAGCACTAAAGCAATTACTTATAAAGGAACCTCAAAGTTGAAACTAGATAAAATGTGAATATAAAAAGAAGCTTAATTAATTAGGTGGCTAAACTAAAACATCCCATTTTACCTACTCTTACAAGCATAGTTTTTGCAAGTCAAAAGCCCTCCAATCAACATGACCTAATATCTCTCAATTATTCTTTTTTCCTTTTTCTTTTTTTTTCTTCACCTTAATTATCTTCCACTACAAGACAAGAAGGGATCAACCATAAAACCCCATCACCTCTCCTTGCAAACATTTCAAACACCCAACATCTCCTCCTCTTCCTTAGAAGCCAAACAAGAAAAGCAACCTCCACCATCTTTCTCTCTCTACTCAAGCTTTCTCTCTCTAGAAAGCACAAGAAAAATAAAGGAAAAATCATCATGGTATCAATGGAGGGGAAGGGTAAGAGAAGCTCATCAGATAATCTCCCACCTGGGTTTAGATTTCATCCAACTGATGAAGAGTTAATCATATATTATCTCAAGAATCAAGCCATGTCTAAGCCTTGCCCTGTTTCTATCATCCCTGAGGTTGATATTTACAAATTTGACCCTTGGCAGTTACCTGGTAATCAATGCAAAACTTACCCACATAAACTGTAATTAAGTTTCTTAATTATTGATATTATTATTTGGATATGGTTAATGATATATGCATGAGTGTATAGTATATTGAAATATTGATAATTGGGTTGTGTAGACAAAGCTGAATTCGGGGAAAATGAATGGTACTTCTTCACCCCACGAGACAGAAAGTACCCTAATGGGATCCGACCCAACCGGGCCACGGTATCGGGTTATTGGAAGGCTACGGGCACGGATAAGGCCATCTATAGTGGAGCTAAATATGTTGGTATCAAAAAGGCTCTCGTCTTCTACAAGGGACGACCTCCTAAGGGTATCAAGACCGATTGGATCATGCATGAGTACCGATTAACTGAATCCAGACATCGACCCATCAAGCCACACGGATCCATGAGGGTATGCCTCGATCCCAGACCCGTCTTCTACCAACATGGGTTTCATTTTCTTATACAAAATTATAAGTCATATTTATATGAGTCACAATAGCCATCGCTTTTGACTTTTTACAATTTTAAATGTATCATTTTAACCTTCAACTTTCTGCATTATATATTTATAAAAATTACATTAATATATTTAAGTAAGAGTATTTTGTAATGATAAATTTAGCCATATTAATTTTATATTTTTAATCAAAATTTATAAATGTTAACCATGCATATAACTTTTTGTTTCCTGTGACATTGTGGATTAATTGGGAATATATCATGCAGTTGGATGATTGGGTGCTGTGTAGAATATACAAGAAGAGACACGTGACAAGGACAGAAGAGATCAAATCAGAGGAATCAGCATCACCTGATGAATTACAATTACAATCACAATTCTTGGCCATTGGATCAACAGGGGCAAATGATCATCAGATGACAAGTCATGATCATCATCATGATCATCATAATCAGCAACAACAACAACAACAAGAAGCAATGAAGTTTCCAAGGACCCATTCACTGTCATATCTGCTGGATTTGGACTATTTGGGTCCGATTGCCCACTTGCTAAACGACAACACAACTGGGTATGATGCAAGCGTTAATGAGTTCCAAACAAATATGGGCAGCAATCATGCTGGATTTGACCCGAATGTGGGTCCGTTTTTATCACAACCCAATACTACTGGATTGAACTGCCAGCAGATGTATGGGACCCCATCTAATTTTAAGTAGGTTAATTCTGCATGAATCTTTGTGATCATCTTTGATCTAATTGTCATTTTTTAGGGTTATTTACTTGTGAAAATAGCGTTAGATTCTTGAACGTTGTAAAAATTATTCCAAACAATAGTTCGTAGTTTGTTTTATCCTTTTCGAAAGAGAGGCTAGCTGGTTAGATTGTTTAGCAATAGTGTCACGTGTTTATATTTACATGTACTTGATATCATATCAAATGTATTTATCAAAATCATTAACTTGACCTCTCTTTTTTTTTCTTTTTTTTCCTTTTTTTTGCATATAGAGCATCATTTTAATACATTGATTTTTATTCAAGATGATTATATAAAATTGTGAGACAAGATATGCATGTGACATTGTGACAACAAAGAAAATTAAAAAATAGTTGTGGATTAATATACAAATCGACATAGCAACTATGTTTTGAGCTGAATAATTTTTTATGAAATTATTTTATTAGAGTGTATTAATTAACTCAAAGAAATAGATGATAACAAGATAACACATTATAAATAGCGCATGTTATAAAAAAAAAGTTGGAGGGAGTATTTCTTTTATTTTTTTATCTGTCTTTTACAATTTTTTGAGGTCCATCTTTGATAAAATAAATCAAAGTATAATTACTTTATAAAAAAAATATAATATTATATTTTTTGATAGTATTTTTTGTGACCAATTTAGTGTTATAAATTTTATTTGATAAATCATTATACTAATTAAGATATTGACAGTCAAATTTTATAACACTAAAATCTAAAGGCAACAATTAAATAGAAATGAAGGGAGTATATTTTTTTACTCATTGAGACTCATCAATATTGAACAACACTACCTAGTAATTAGCAATAAGTACTGATCTTAATGTTCAAACTTACACAAATTATGTACTCCTTCCTTTCTATTTTATTAACTATTTTGACCTTTTTATTGTACTCAATATTCTTTTTTAATCCATGACCTTGCACATAATACTTTATAATAAAATTATAACAATATATTCTTATAATTAATATTATCTTCCATAACAAATATAATAATAGTAGTTTACAAAGTAAATCATTATATATGTTGAAAATTACTCAAAAAATTAAAAATTTTAAGCTGAACTGAAGTAAAATTAAAAATGTAAGGTTATAAATAAGATGAAAAAAGAGGTACCAAACTAGTGGGAGTCAAGTGACAACCATTTCCATCGTCGAACCCTCCCATCAAAATTTAAATTTTGATTAAAATAAAAGATTTTCATTAGGATGAAATGTGAGGTTGATGGAGAAGTTAAATTTATTATAAATAATTTGATACCTTTGATGTATGAATTATTTTATTTTTATTTTGAACTTTGATACATGTATGTTCCTAAAGATTTTTAGTCTGATGAATAGGAAAGGAGCAAGTGGCCATAGAAATTATAAATAAATAAATGATGTGCTATTGGCACGTTTACTCTGCATCTCAATTGTAAACCTAATTTAACATTAAAATAGTGACGACTGGCGAATATAAATTATGCGCGCCATTTCACCAATCTCACCAACCGAGCATCTCCGACATCCCACATTCCTACTTAATTAAGTATTTTTTAGGGTTTGTTTTATATCATTTTTTCATAAAGATAAATTGGACTCACCTTGTTAGGATTCTATTTCAGAAGGTTTGTTCGCGAGACTGCATAAATAATTAGGAGAAGGATTATTGGACGCCAATAATACCAATTTTGGGGGTATTGGACACTAATAATGCAAACTATTTTCTTGGACACTAGTAGTATCAACTATCGACCTATTTTCCTCCAACTGTATACGACCGAGTTGTTATAGTTTTAACTCATCGGAAGGATGACGTAGCTCCATGATGTGTGACGTGGAAGGAAGAGGTTGGGTAGAAAATGTTGACGTGGACACCAACATGTCTTCCATATCACATATTATGGAGTCACATCATCTTTTCGATGAGTTAAAACCATAACAATTCGACGGTGTACTGGTAGAGGAAAATAGGTCAATAGTTCGTACTGTTAGTGTCCAAAAAAATAGTTTGTATTATTAATATCTAATACCCCCAAAGTTGATATTATTGATGTCCAAAAACCCTTAGGATAAACTTTCATATAAGAAATTTTACAAATAGTGGGAAATAATCGATCTCACCACTTCCTTAATATGATTTGAGCTTTGTTCATTTGGTGGTACATTTGGTTGGATTATTTTTTCTTTAATAAAAGTTGTATCTAGTGAATGACAATATTTTCCCTTTGTTTAGTTGTATTTAGTGAACGAGAAAATTTTTCCTATAAAATTATTATTTCACAGACAAATTCAAGAAAGTTTTGCCAAAGGATGATAAAAAATTTTCCTATAAGATTATTATTTCACAGTCAAATTTAAGAAAGTTTAGCCAAAAGATGATAGAAAATTTCGAAGAAAATCTTTCTTGAAATTCTATAAAACAGGCCATTAGACCCTATACTAGTTTGAACACGTACAACCATAATATGCACCATATATTTAAATATAATGGAATATTTAAAAAATATATCAATTTTTCAAACTTAGAATCACCACTTGAGCTAAATTAGCTTTAGGTTTGGGACAATTTTTGACTCAAGTGAATTTAAAATACATTAATATCCATAAATTTTATATAAAATTTAATTTTAATCATTTATTTAACGGACAATGGACCATCAACCTTTGAAAGAAAAATTTCACACTTAAAATATAATAAATAGTTTGGATGAATTAAAATTAGGCCGATCCCAGTACAAAGCTACTCACAAATTACTCATCTCATTATCAACATGAACTAGCTAGCATTGTATATTGTGATTATATAGCTCTTCTTTATCTCGACTCAAATTATAAAAATGAATTTGTATTTAATTTTGTATTCCACCCATCCAATCCCAGGTGAAGATTATGGATAGTACAAGATTGACTAAGACAATAATTTGAGGTTAATTAATTTATGTGAACAAGTTTGATTGTCCAACAGCTGCTTTTAATAAATGAATTAGGCAGAAAGACTAATAATTTCATGGACAAATCACTGGCAAACAAATCAAGTTGAAAAGCATTCAGAAAGCCAACCAAAAATGGCATAAAAAGATAGGGATTTTGGTTGTGGATGATTTTGGTGCATTGCATGTGCATGGATTGATATTGACCTCCATGAAACACATTTAATTCCCATTAATCAAATTAATCCCCCATCATAATCATATAATTAAGACAAAATAAGGATATGTTCGAGCCGCCAATTCTTTATTGAATAATCAGGGAATTAATTATTGGTGTTAATTACTGCCATAGGTCCATTTGATTTCACCTTTGTTGACATAATTAGTAGGTTAATTTGTTTAGTTGAATTGTGAGCGTAATTATGGAGTTGTGGTCCTGTAATTTGGACTTGGTGTGTACGAATATGGTAGGTTGTTCGGATGATTCAGTTGATGGCTTTCTAATTTAGATAAAACGTTGTTGACTGGGTTTGCTAATTACAGCTTTACATGCAAGGTCCATATGGATTTGAGATTTTTATTTATTTTACTTTAATTAAGTTTATTTACTATAATTATAATTTTATGTTTATTTAGAAAAGGATTGTAGAAATATGGGATTGCGGTCCATTGAAAGTCAATATAGGGTAAGAATTTGTTGCGCAGTTGACATAAATAGAAGACTACCTAATAATTTACCCAAATCACAAGCATTTTGGTACTCTTAACTAGATAACAACATGAAAACTTCTATATCTATAAATAAACAAAAAAAGGGTGGAGGAAAAACTTACATTTAATAACTAACCTACAAAGTAATCAAATCATCCCCAAACCACATGAATTAATTCAACTTTGGCGCATAGCTTATTCTTGCCACAAGTCATTACTTTTCTCTCTTCACTTTTCTCCTCTACTTTTTACATTCTCTCTCCTCACCTACCCCACATACCACACCCCACCACACATACCACACCCCACCACACCACACCGCAAAAATAAAGCAGAAAAGAACAGGACCTTTATGATCATGATGTATGTAAATAAAACAACTTATATATCCTTTTCCCTGATAATTGATGCCCAAAAGCAAAGGCTCAACCTTCTCTTGTACTCGCCATATTATTAAGGTATAATTTCAGATTTCGTTCAACTTGCACAATTGTATGATTGTATCCAACTCTGATGCAGCATGTCTCAAATTCTAAACCCTTCATTTTTTAAATAAAGGTAAGATACAATTATTTAGACAAGCTTTTTGTGAAGGGATTTATTAAGAGTATCCTGTAGAAAACAAAAGAAACTTAAATGACATGAGTCTTGGAGCAAGACATATTTTAAGTGTCTCGCCCTATTTTTAAATCATATTATTATATATTAAATTGAAATAAAATGATACGATTGAAATTTATAACTATAATCAGTATATCACATATAAATTGTGTAAAATTATCTTTTTATTCATTATTTTTCTTTAAAAAAATGCTAACGGATGAGATTGATTCGATTAGGATATCATTTGTTTTCATTGGCGTAGCCAATTACTTATAATTGATAATCAATACTTACTATTAAAATAATTAATGTCAAAATTCATAAAAATTTACTAATTCAATGAAGGGTTTGATAATATTAAAAATGTAGTCTGTCAAGCTAAACTAGCACTAGCACCTATTGGGGAAAAATTGAGAGCGAGAGACTGGATTGAGATAGTTGGACAAGTCCTTAGGAGGAATGAGAATGCCTCAATTAGGAGGTGTGAAGGGATTGGGATACCCCTTGGTCGTCAGGGGCGTGGGAGACCTAAAAAGTTCACGAGAGAGGTGATAAGAGCAGACTTAAGACACCTAGGCTTAGTATAGGACATGTCACTGGATATGGGGAGTGGCGGCCGCTAGTATTAAGCTTGTAGCATGTATGTTTTTGCTCCGCCTCAACTCCATAATGTAACACATAGGTGTGTAGTTTCTTACCTTACTATACTTTTTTCTTTTTCAAAGAAAAGGTTGTCCACCAGGGTTTCTTTTACTGTCTTTTTTGGTTTCCGAAGTGATTTTCGGAAAATGATTTTTTTTTAATATGTCAAAATCAGTTTCTTCAAGAATTATTGTATGTTCATGAGGGTAATTTTATTATCTCCAAACCGCACTCAAATGTGTTTCCTTGAAAGGTTGTTCTTATTGTTGTTACTAACTAATTCGACGAATGATAAGATACTTGGTAAGTGTATTTTATATGTATGTGATCTTGGGTTATTTAGAGATAATTTGAGCGATTTTTGATATGAATGTATTATTTTTATACTCGAATTATCTATTTTATGCTTGGTTGGAGTTTGGTATAGTTTTGTAGGAAATTGATGTTAAAGTGAAGAATTCAAGCTCAAAACCAAGTCAAAGGAGTCCAAGTAGATCACAAATCAAGAGAGAGATCCATCCCAAGGCCCAAATATTGGTCCAAGAAGGCATTGGATGCCGTCTGGCACCAACACAGGTGTAAAAAGACTCAACACCAGTCGTTTCAGCCTCCAGAAAGTCCAGAATCCAACTCCAGTGAGCAACACGGTCTGTTCACGTCAACAATACTAAAGAAGTATCTTGAAGTAAAACACGTATCATCACCATACAGAAAGAAACCCATTACTAGGGTTAAAACTTCAACCTAATTAGAATTGGACTGAACTTAATCCAATATGCAGTGCTATTTCCTTGACTAAAGGCATAAATGATGATGAATCACACGAGCGCACAAGTGCATGCACTGATGCACATATATATATATATATATATGGTTATTAAATCCTAAGATTTATCAATAGCTACTAAAGTTTTCGTTTTGTTCTCTCTTTTCTATTCTATTTTTTCAGTGATAATGAAGTAACGTTTCAAATTTTATTGGCTCTTTTCACTCCTTTTGACATTTTGAGTTATTTTGGTTCAACAAGTAACCATATCAAACATGAAAATGTATAGTGGATTAATGAAGATGTGTAACATCTCAGTTGGCTGTAGAAGGATAACAGCAAGACGACATCCACATTTATTGGTCAAATTATTGGGTTTATTATAAGACATTCACGAGAAGTATTCTTAGGAAGGTTTGCATCTTTGACTACTTTTCCTAGTCCATTTGGATAATCATCCAATCTAAAGTACCATTCGATAGAATCCCAGGTGATTTTTTATATTGCACGTAAAATGAACATATGAATCTTCTTGACCCCAAGCAAATTTAAATAAAGCACAGAAAATTGCTATCTGAAAACAATTTAATTCTTTAATCAAAATCAACTTCAAAACTACCATAACCAAAGTTTCATTATATTTCTTCAACATCAAATAGTAGTTAAATATGTAACGTGGGCGCCTCTCGAGCTGGGACATTACCGATAATTGTTTTAAAAATCACTGACTGACCCTACAAATCACCATGAGTTTTCTAGCGTGGTTCGTCCCCACTCACACATTGCCTGGAAAAACTTTCTAGAAGGTCACCCATACTGAGGCTACTCTCAATCCCAACCAAACACGTTTAACAGATAAGTTTCCAACGGATGAACTATCTTAAAAGAAGTTGCACATTGGTGATATAAGTAGTCATTTCAACACTTTTATGTCACACTTTAACCATATATTTGGAGTGTTATAGAATAATACCCACCAAATCATTCGATTGCGTAGATAAAAACATGTTCATAAACTCAATCTACAATGAATAATTCATTTAAAACATCGGTTTATATGTTATCTTATCTGTAATACAAGTACAAAAGCTACATAGTTTGAAGAGTCGCACCAACTTTTACGCCCTAAACGACGTGTCAAACAAGGGAAAGGTATATCCATGGTGCATGCACAAATGGATCGAATTAAGCCAAAGTAATTAACATAATTAAGAAGCCCCAATATATATAGGGGACCAGTTAAACATGGCAGGATTACGATTAATAATCTTTTTTCTAATGGAAAAGCAATAATCTAATTGGGCAGCAGATCAAACTAAAACTATAAATAGTAAGAGATAAGCATGATTGGCTCCTTGATTGATTATCCTTTTACGTCCAGGTGTGAAGCGTTCTACGACTAATTTCGTGGTCCCGAATGCTTTGAATAGTTCCACGTACGTTAATTGCTCTATTAGTTATCCAGAACCTCTTAATTAATGTTGATAATCATCGTCATTAGCATATTCTTCATTCGCAAACATATTCCATTTTCATAATAGTTAATTAATAAGCTAGGTGATTAATTAATGGCAGCTAATTATCCTCCAGCTTATGGGTTAATTACATGGCTGCAGATAGCCACCTTTCGGCGTGGCTTTCCAACTCATGCTTAATTAGTTTGCTTAACTCTCTTGAATTGGATGACTGATTTGTGTATATGTGTGTGGTGTTAAGTTGATCGTTCAACTTAACATACTAATCAATTCAGAACATTGAAGGTAGTCCTAATTTTGTTATTCTCAATACATGCAATGCAATACGTGTTCATTGATGCATACAGTTAGGTTTATGTTAATCGGGTCTTGTCAGGTACCTCCAAGTTTGACATGCTTGGAATGTACATAGTGGTGTATTTTTGACACTTGATATTTATATATATTGACTGTTTCAAGAGATAATATTGTCAAAGAATTATCTCAATGGAAAGTTTAAATTAATGGTCGAAAGTTTTACGTGTTGGCGGATTTCGGTGTAAGTCAAAGGTAGATACGATCACCGGTAAATTTAAAAAATTTAGTATAGTTTGGGATAAAAATTATGGATTTTATGTATATCTGATGAATATGATAATGTACTGACCATCCTTAACCAGAAAACTTAGATCCATAATTGGTTTTAAGAATATGACAATGATAAACATCTTCACTCAAGATAGTTAATAATCATCTAAAATTGTCCATATTTAACATTTTTGTGACTTTTAATAATATTTATGGTATTATTTATATATATATATATATATATATATTTATAATCAACTACAAGAATATAATACTTATTAACTAGGTCAACAAATGTCAATAGTAACTTAATTTTATCAATCATAGTAGAAAATGCACATTTTATGCATAATTTTATATTTATGAAAAAATATAAATAAATAATTATTTTTATATTATTTATAATTTGTAATAACCTTCAAAGTAATGAAACATACCTTTATAATGATTTAAATATACCTACATTTAACTTTATAAATAATTTAGATAAATATAAGATGGTTATTAACCATCTTATGTCAAGATATTTATCACTTTTAAATTATATATGTGTGTGTCATAGGTCCACATACATTGTATAAGTAACGATCCAAGATTTTTAGAACGAGATAGCTGCACATGACATGTCTAACCATTAGTAGGACTAAAAATAGTTGCAATTGAAAAAAAATCATGATATTTTTATGTCCCGCAAATATGAGCACAATACCTTAATTTTGGAATACATATTATAAGGCATAAATATATATGTTATTTCTTTACGTATGCTTCTTGTTGTATGTTCCATATTATGTGTTACTTTGATCCTTTTTCCATTTCTAATGTACCAATTTAATCATAAATTTTGAATATAATATTTTATTAAAAATTATAATATAATCTTTTCCCTCGATCATCTCTTACTCATTGGAAGTTATTAATTGTTTATTTTGTATGTTTAGGGAAAAAGGTGGTTACATTTTCCAGAATACTTTTGACCTATATGATTTCTTGGGCAACTTGTACTTGTATGCGATATGATGTCCACAATTATTCTACTCCATGTTATAGTCACTGTCTCACTGAGACTGAGACTTCATCCTTAATTAACTAATTAAGTTGGTATGTGTTAATTTCTTCATGTATTACTTTGTGTGATTTCTCAAGATAGAATATATACAGATGGCACGTTGGTACACTCACTTTCTAGGCTTCTTTGGAGATAAAATATTTTACTTGGCCAAGAATAATTGTAGCTATATGTGATAATTAATGTAATCCTATGTCAAAATCACATCCTTAAAAACATTTTTATAAAAGATCTATATATGATCGATGTATAATCAATTAATTATGTTCTAATAAATAAAATTTTATTAAATCAAAATGGTCCAGCTCAATCCAATCTAATATAAACATTTAGTACCAAAAAATAATTAGAAAATAAAAGCTTTGGATTTGAATAATCACAATTTGAGTCATATGGTATGTCTAATAACATGAATTTCTTATATCCATGACAATAATCCTAACTTTGGGTGCGTTGGATTTCAGTAGTTTACCACCGAGTTTTGATCATTGTAATTGTTGGTACCGTGACATGGCAATGGAATTTGTTTGAATTTGGTATTGCATGTAAGACAACCTTGTCCACTAAGTTGAAATAGCCAGAGTTAGTATTAATCTATTAAAATCTAATATTCTTTTAAAGTTTGAATTATTATAATGTATATTAAAAGTTTATATTATTCATCATATCACGACATAAAGTTGAGATTATTCACATTAAATACAAAAGACTAATTTTTCTTTCTAGATTTTTGTATTTAGCTAATCTCTCGCATATTTTTTTATCTTCAAAGCATTAAAAGTTGTGCTCAATTTAACTATTTCAACAAAATCCGACCAAAAAATAAATATAGCAAAAATAAAAGAAAAGAAGCATATCCTTATCCCCTCTTTTAAATATAAAAAGAAAGAAAAGAAAAAGAGGTAAGGTTGCTTTTAATCCATGTTGCCATATGCCCATATAAGTTAAGAAAAAAGTAGGGAAACTCAAGTGTCTTTTCTAGCAACTTTGGAATGTAACAAACACATCAAAGCCATCAATCATAGAAGTAGTAGTATTATAAGATAGAGCACCTAAAAACATGATTAACAAACTTAATTGAGAATGTAGGTGGGTTGGAGTAGAAATTGTCAACATTTGGAGGAGCCCATTGATTAGTTTTGTAGGGTAATTATATTGGAGGATCATGTATGTATGTACTGCCGGGTGGAACTCCAGAGAAACTTGGTGTGATTGTGACTTACACTAATTATCTCATGTCACTTACTTCATGTGAATAGTAGAGTCTTCTTGGGTCCCAAATGTTGGCTTCATTATTCAACTTGTCAACCAATCATGCATGAGTACTAAACCAAGTTTGTTGAATCAAGAGTGGGAATCTTATTAGACAACTTATTAGAGAAGGTTTGGTTGATGGAAAAATTCAAAGAAATTGATCAATTTTCTCATATTGACAAATTTTCTACGTATTTGGTTGTATTTAGGCTTTGAGAAAAACTTTCGGCAGCACACAATTTTCCATCTTTTTTTAGAGAAAATTTTACTTAGGAGGAGGCGTAAGGGAAATTTGTATGGACCTTGTTGGGAAATCCGATGGTGAGTAGATTTCAAAAATACACCCACCAAACCCTAAGTAAAACTCTGGAAAGTTGCAATAAATAACAAGGGTAATTTGGACATTCTAAACATTTTTTCCCAGAAAAGTTACAATTTCAACCAAACACTATACAAACATTCCTAGGAGTTCTAGGATGAAAATCAAACGTTATAAATTACAGTTTTCTAAGGAAAATTTTTCAAGAGATATTTTATCGGGAAAAGGTTTCCTTGAAATTCTTACCAAACGCTCTCTTAATGTTATTTGGTTGAACTGTACGTAACTCAAATAAATTCGTTAAGCAAACAATGTGATTTGAAATAGTTCGCAAAGGGTTGAAAATTTGTGACTCTCTAATTGTTAAGGTATGGAAGCTAGGTACAAAACTCAATGATGTTCCTCCTCAAATTCCTTATTGATCAGGTGACATTATAGACCTAACAAAACTTACCTCACCTTAATGACTCACCCAAACCAAACACGATCAGAACCTGAAAATGCCAAAACTAATTAACATGTAATGAACCCGGATGCGATAACACCCAACCTAACTAGACTCGATGCAAATTTACCTTTTATAAAGTTGTTCGTGCAGATTAAAGAGAAACTCTAATCAATGTTAGGATGAAATCTTATCTAGACACATCAATCATTACTACTGAAGTCAGAGGTCTTAGAGATAGAATGAAAGAGGCTATCATGCAGGCGCTTTATCATAATTGAAGGCGATAATCTTGTAATGATACAATCCGCTAGAGGTTTCTTTGCTGTTCCATGACAAATCAAGAGGATCGTTCATGATATTAAACATCTTCTTACACATTGTCAATGTGTAACAATCAAGCACACTTTTCAAAAAGCGAATGCAGCGGTTGACTGACTATCAAAACTTGGATACACTCCGAACTGATGGAAGATGAGATTACATAGAAAATCAGGAGTAAAACATTTTAGAAATTGATAGGATGAGAATAGGTTTCTTGTGAAAAAAACTTGCTAATTCACACTTGTCTCTTACTCAATAATGGTAGGGAGGGAGAGATAAGTTGTTCCATACTAGCCTTGCCCGTGGGACTATGACGTGATCTACCACGAGCCATCTACAGTAGTTGGAGACAGTAAAATTGTTGCCTATTGTCATCCCTCACTTCCAAGCTTGGTAAGGATTCAGTAACAGTCTTATCGTTCATGACTTTCTTTTTCCCATGGTGAAATGTAACTTTATATTGAAATTAAAAGATTCTGAAGAATGAAAAACGACATGATTTTTTGCCTAAGCATCTTCTTAGTACGTAACTTATGTTTTAATGTTGTTCTTATCATTTTCAATATTGTCCTAAATGGTAGTTACATTTCTTTTCATAATATCGTGTTGCAATTGTAGAAAGTTTACCTTAGTCAACCCTAACGAGATATAATCTATATATATGTTTTGACACTTGGATATATCCCTATTAGTTGATAATAGAACAAAATTTGTATGCGTGCAACATTTACATCAAAAAAGTGTGCTTGATTGTTATATATATATATATATATATATATATATATATAGACACACATACACAGAGGACTATAGGAGGTGTCGATATAAACTATTTGGAGAATTCTTGTTCCACGTGTTCTCCTTTCTTCTCATATCTATTTAGCAAATTGAATATAGTAATGATTGACTTCATTAATCACTGGTGTTGAAAGGATAAAACTTTTAGTACATTTTTTATGTTGAAGTTGTTAAGTTGTGAACATAATTAATATGGATTGAGTTTTTTCAAAACATTATTAATACATGATGTGATGGAATAAAATTACACCCTTTGATTTTTCAATATGACTTTTTAGGGTCTAGACTAAAAATTAAAACTTAAGAATAAAAAATGTCAAAGCAAAAAAAAAACATTTTAAGAATAAAAGTTAGAACTTATTTTGAAGACAACAACAATAACCTCTAGTATATGTCTCATTTTGTTTGAAGTCTACAAGAATTCAACTATAAACAACTTTATCTTGAGAAATATCATTGTCCATAACATAGTTAAATAAAATGAGCTCCAAATATAATTAAATACTAATTAAATAAAAAATATTAGCATAAATTTTGAGACTTACCAAAAAAATCAAATCACTTGAATTATTCTAATTTACCCTGTTAAAATTAGAATTAATATGTGAGCATATGTAGATAGCATCTTTAACAACCACCAATTGCAAGTCCCACTTGCCACATTCTCATACTCTTATTAAGGTGAGGTTAATATTGATTGGCTCATTATTATCAATGATTAGCTATGTAAGCACTATGCACTTTCACACATCACATCTTTAATTATCTTATCATTTCTTTATTCTGATTTCTGAGCTACCACAGACATTGTGCTAATTCATTAAGATGGTGGGAAAAATAATTTCTTTCCTTCTTTTCAAGGCTTAATTTTATTAATTTTCTTTTCACCAAAAAGAAAATTCATTTCGTTCAATCTTCTATATATAGTATCTATTGTTGAGTTTGAATTGGAATTTTTGTAGAACTTTGGAAAACTTTAGGAATTACTTACAAATATTTAAGAGTTGTAAAATTTGTAAATGAGGGTCTAAAATTGCCAAAAGAAATCTTAAAGTTATGAGTGGTTTTAAGCTATAGATCAATTTTTAATTTCATAAATGAGTTAAAAAAAATTGTAAATACTTAAACTACCTTTTTTTTTAAGTAACGAAAACTTGATATATATTGCTCTTTTTTTAATCATTAAAACCGCGTAAGAAAATTAAAGATGAGTACTATGTCCAAATTTTTGACTAAATTGGTCAGTGTTAAAATTTGAATAATAAATCTTTGACCATGCCAAAATTTGACCGGATTGAACACAATTTTACTGCTATATATGTGTCAATAAATGAAATCTATCAAAATTCAAAGTTCATTCAATACTATAGATGGTAGGCCAACTCAATTAAAAGCTAAATCCAATTTTTCACAAATTGAAACTTCATAATTGTATAGTTTACTTACTTAATGGATCATCCCTTAAAGTCAAAAACCCTTGTATTAAAAGCTAGGCCCAATTTCTAAAGCATACCCATGGGCTATATATGTTGGTAGGCCAACTCAATTCAAATAGCGTTAACAAATGTATTATTCAAAGTCCAGCCCAATTTCTAACCCTTATATTCAGAAATCGGAAATTTCCCTTAAGCACCTTGTGAGAATTTATGAAGAAACTAAATGAAGTTCAAATTTAAGCACCTTTTGAGATACATACAACCATACTTACACCGCATCATACTTTCATAACATAACCCAAAAAAAAAAAAAAGATGAAAAGAAAACAACAAAGATTACAAGTAAAAAAACCAAACATACAGCTAATTGTAATTCCCTCAACCCCATTTCATGACCATTTTGTCTGAAATCTCAATATGTACCCAAATCAATCAACCCACTGCACAATCAAGGCTATAACTAGCTTTGAACTGAAACAAACTAAAGAAACATTATCAATTTACTTAGTGGTAATTAAGCTGATTAAGAATAAGCTTAATCAGCGACGACTGGAGACAGCGAATGCAGAGAAGACGATGATGACAACGAAGCATACGACAGCGACAAACGAGCCGATCATGGATCCAGAAGCGCGTTCGCAGAAGCTGTTGTACTGCTGGCATATCGAGAACCAGTTGGCTGAGGTGTTGCCTTTGTGTGCTAAGTATACTATTGCTGCTGTTGCTGAGGCTGCTGCTGTCAACAAACCCAGTGCCACCTACATACGTACATACGTGCATGCATGCATGCATGCAGACAGATAATTAAGCACCTAATTATAGAGATGATGGACTTAATTAAGTGTTTGAGATGATTATTAATTACCGCGTCGAGGATGGTTAAAAAGATTCTGGTGCCAACAGCTCCGCTCCTTATGATGTGGAAAATGGAGAGGGTAAGAGATAGGACCAAGTAGCCTGTTACTATACCGTTTGCCACCACGAAGAACCTGTGTGGTTAAATCAGAGTAAACAAACAAGTTTACCCGTTAATTACTGTGGGTGTTTATTGGATTAAACTTGGACCAGACCAGGTAAGGGTTTACCCTATTGTAGGGATCTAATCCAATACGGTCGTAACGTACGGACGGGGTACAACCGTACAAGGGTTCCAATGCCCAAAGCTGGGCCCACTCCCACCCCAACATTTTCTAAATAGGTAAGGGAGAAATGTACCCTATGAATCGAACTCTGAAGGGCTGGCCTGGAATAGAAGGTAGACTTCTTACTACTTAAACCATGTAATTAGTACTTACGTGAAAGTAGGGAGATCGCTGTACTCAGCTCTGAAGCGGATAAACTGTGTGAAAAAGGGGAGCGTCTCGTTGGTTGTTCCCATGGCAATGGCACTTGCTAGAGTAGCAATGGCGGCCGCCAACCTCAGTATGAAATCTAGGATGGAAATCCCCCGCTTTGCTCCATTTTGAGTCATGGATCTCTCGCCGGTTTCAAGTGATCCTTCTGCCTTCATCATTTTGATTATGATGCTTTCTTTGATTTGATTTAGCTCGATATATTTGCCTATGAGTGTAATTAGATGCTTAATTAATGGAGCTGTGATCTTAATTTGAGAATTGAGGAGGCTAGGCTTTGATATATATGATGATGCTTAGTTTTTAATTGATGATTTGAAGAGGGATATTGGGAGGGCATATATATACTACAGTGCAGTTTGAGAAGAAGGATTAATTGGGTTTTGTTAAGGCTTAATGGGTTGGAGGGAATAACTTTGAAGAGCATTGAGTTGGTGTTGTTCTACCTGCTTTGCCTTTCAACTTTCTACGTAATCATTCATGCATACCACATTATTTCTTAATTAGCTGGTCAATCTGGGTTGTTTAGGTAGGATTAGGATTCCTAATTTCTTTAATTTTTAACCAAAAAAAGAAGGGTTTTCTGGGACATGGCTTATCCATGCCCAGAAACATAATAGAATGATATGAATTTTGGATGAACTCGAGTTGACTTTATCTAAACCACCTAGTTAGTTCAGGGTGCGTTTGGTCAGTCAATAACCTCGGGGAAATGGTCAATTTTCCCGGGTTGACTTATTTTCCCCATGTTTGGGTGTGGCCACTTTCTCCATTTTCCTAGAGAAATTTTTCCTTGGGTGGTTCAAGGAAAATTTTCTCATGGAAAACTTCCCATGTGAAATTTCTTCCCTAGATTCCTACCAAACGCTCCCTTAAAGTAATCTGGTTTTAGGTTGAAACCAAATCAAACCCATCTGGTTTAATTTTAGGTTGAAACCAAATCAACCCTACTCACAAGTCACAATGGCCTCTATTTAATTTTTTATTTATTATTTTTTTTGAGGGAATGGGCCAACTTTGAAGCATTATGTATTTTGGGCCATGATGAGTTTCTTAAGGTACAAGGCCCCAGCCCAAGTACCCAACCCAAATTCAGAATAGGCTTTGTTCTCCTTAACAAAAAAAAAAGGAAATAAAAAAGACAAGGGGAGTGAAACTAAATCTAATGGTAGGCCCCTGTCTGGAAACTAACACCAGTATTCAGAATTGTAAGTGTCAGACAGACACTCCTTTTAGATTCTCCCTCACCTCTACTTCCCACTTTCTCCTTTCCTCATTCCATCCTTCATTCATTCAATTCATTCTTCCACTTTCTCTCCTGAATCTTCCTTGATCAGGTACTCTTCTACTTGCTTAATTCATCTCCTTTGTATGTTCTGCTTTTCCTGCTTCAATCTATGCACCAAAACTTGATTTTTATCTGTTCAACTTGCTCCTGAGTTTGCCACTTTGCGTACTTCTGAAGCTGGTTTGCTTGATTCTTGATTTTTGACCTGATTTCCCCCAGAATGCTGTGATTATTGTCCATGGAAATGGAACAGTATTGCTGTGCTTTCTGACATCACTCTATGTAGATCAGGATTCATTCATCCGTTGACTCATCCCAGCAATTTGCAATAATCTTATTTAATGTTCTTCTTTGGGGATTGGTGTGGGTATTTGTTTTTTAATTTAAGATTATCACAGATGTACCCTGATCTAGTTGGTTGCCTTGTTATGAATGTCTGTAGAAAAACTGAATGAGTGTAAGTTGCTGATATGCTTAATTAGATTGCCTGTTACCAAATCCATGTTTTCTGCAATGATTCATTGTTTTAGTCCGAACTTTCTGAATTATGAACGAAGCCTCTGTTGGGAGTATGCTCCATAATTGTATCATGACGAAAAGGAATTGGGAAGTCTTTTGCCGTGCAGACTTGCGGTGAGTTGAAACCTGGGGGAGTTCAAAAGTCATTGGTTGAATCTTGTTGATGGAAGATTCACTGTATGGAGGTGAAAAGTTGTATTACTCCCTCTATCTAAGAAGCACACGGATTCGGATATGGAACACACTGATACGTAATTTTCAAAAAAAAATGGGATATGACATGTAGTTGGATACATGTGTGAATTATACCTATTTTCTTTTCAAATGATAAGATAAACACTAAAATGGTTTAATATAGAAGTAATTCAAGGACGAAACTACTGAACAGAGATTATAAGAGCAAATCTTGAATCTATTACATTGAATTTCACCAAGCACATCCAACATTTTGTGTTGCCAGCTTCTTTTTGGGGCGTATTTGACACATATCAGGAGCGTATCTGAGCATATCCCTGTCGGATACTTGTCAGAAACGGATAATCTGTCCTCAGAGACGTGTCCTTGCTTCTTAGCCCTCTATATAAGTGAGGGTTTGATGTTGTCTATATATCCCAAATCCCAATCAATCCAAAGTGAGTGCACTGAGAGGAAAGATAGATTTGTGAGAGGAGTTGAGAGACTCTAATACTAGCTAGAGGAGAGTAAGATGCTTAGTACTGTGAGTATACCCATGTAATCCATCTTTTCTAATGTTGTAGTGAATGTGCCAGTTCTAACGGATCGTGGTTCTTCCCCATATTGTTGTGACTGATTTTCCACATAAATTTGGCACGTTGATACTTTTCTTTGTTTTGTGTATGTGTTTGTTAGAGTTTGAATTAAGGTTGCTATGATGTGACCTTGATTCCCCAACAACCTCTTCTCTCTCAAGTGATATTAGGGAGGAAACAAGTCTGAGTTTGGCTTGAATATCAAACATCTGATGTTGTGCTACTCGTCTCTGTCTGAGTTGACATTCCGTTGTCTCTCTTATAGCTGACATACTTCTGTAACATCAACAGCTGAAAAATGTCTGGCACAAGCAACGGAGAGCACCCGGATCAGGTCATTGTTGAGAGTAACCCACAAGGACAAGTGGATAATGAAGCTCCGAAACAGGAGACAGGACATATTGATACTAAGAAGGAAGAAAATCCCATGCCTTCACCCCAAGAGGAGGTAAGAAACCGGGAAATCTGAAGCGAAACGTGAACTAAAACTGTTGGATAAGTACTTGTTCATGTTTCCAAATGAGGTTTTAGCATATGTGTATTCCTGGTAACTTGTTGCCTTAAGACTTAAACAAATTGGCTTCAATAAATACAGGAGGCCGTGATCAAGAAAAAGTATGGAGGAATTATACCCAAGAAGAAACCACTTATATCAAAGGCAAGTTTTCAGCATTGTTGAGAGTTACCTGTATCTTTGTCGCGAAAGTACTGCATACCAATGTGTTCATCATTTTAAATTTTAAGGAACATTCGTAACTAAGTAACATCTCCTTCCAGGACCATGAACGCGCATTCTTTGATTCTGCTGACTGGGCGTTGGGAAAGGTACTCGTAGTTGTAGCCCTTCCAACTGTATATTGAAAGTTTTCAACTGTTGACGTTAGTACATATACAACTTTTCAAGGTTTTACTCTCACTAACCTATGCTTTTTTCCGTGTGTTTTGTGTCTTGGGAGAGCAGGGATCTCAGAAGCCCAAAGGGCCCCTTGAAGCTCTCCGTCCAAAGTTACAGGTAACCGCTTTTTGTTATTTGGGCTCTTCGATTAGGTCTTGCATGCTTTGGAAGATCAAGATCTTGTGTTAGTCTAAGGAGATATTTAACTTGGCTAATATTATGTATGTTTCTAATTTGTCAGCCAACCCCACACCACCAACATCGTTCAAGGCGCTCAGCTTATGCCCCCTCTGATGATGAAGGTAACCCCGGGTCCTATCAGATTTAGGGTTTCTTCTTTTCAACTTTTCTTAAGTACATATGATCAGCATTCAACACTGATCAATACCATTTACCAGTCATTAGCACCAACTTCGTTCAACACTGATCAAACAATACGTTACTTATGATAAGTTGAAAAAAACATGTCCTCAGTAGTTGGAATTCTGATAACATCTTGTAAATTACCCTTGGTATGCCTTCTTCAGAGGGTGCTGCTGAAGATCACGGAAGTTCAGGAGAGCAAGACACTAATAACGAAGCTGCTCCCGCAGATCAGAACTCCGTTAACTAATAAGCTAGCTTCTACTACAGTTATCATGTTCGCACACCACCTTTTTTGTTAGATTTATGCGGAAAGAGAAGCATGTCTTCTCTTCAGTGGTAAACTAATAATCAAACAATCTTATGAGACTGCTGTCAGAAAACACATACAGAGCCTTATCAGTTGATGGATTATTTACAGAATTACAGTAATTTGATACTTCGTATCCGTGTGATCTAGCAAATATTGGTTGCACCCTTTTGTGATCAGGCCAAGGGTCCGACGAGATTATACCCACTTGACCATTTGCCTTGTCTAATTCACTGATGTTTCTGCAGTCTTTAAATTTACAGTTTTACTGAAGTTCAGCATTGTCAGAATCATTCACTCTATGTAACTCTTGGGGGCGAATTTTTCAATTATCCAGTTTGTGAGAATCTGATTTTTGTGCTAGAACTGTGATTAGAAATATCTAGTTACCCAACCAATTTAGATGCAAGTAATACCACTTATCAATTGCACAATTGAAAGATAAAATGAGAGTTTCATCACCATTCACCATATACCTGGATTTTGCCTAATGGCCGTAACTAGGGTTGTTCATTTGTCCGGACTGATCCGAATGGACCGAGGACCGAATTCGAGCACTAAGCTGGATCGAGGATTGGATTGAAAAAAGTTTAGTCCTGGACTGGACTGCTCGAACTTTGTTCGGTCCATTGGTCCAGCCTGGACTGGATTATACATGAAGAAACCCAAAATTTTAGTAACCTCGGTCCTTCAGTTCGGTCCATGGGTTGGACCAAGGACTAGGTTGAACTTCCTTTAGTCCATTCAATCTAGTCCTCAGTCCCTTTTTTAGTTCGGACTGAACCATGAACAGCCCTAGCCCTAACGTACAATAAGCTAAACCCAATGCCAGTTACCAACAATTAGAATTGTAACATTGCTAGAATTGCTTCCATTGTAATCTATCAAATAGGAAAAATAATAAAAACATTGTGGATAAATCAAAAACCACTAGATTAAAGCTGGATAATGATAGAATTAGAACTTGTTGGATTGCTGCCTAACTAGAGGATTGTTGGTGGCATGCATGGTTGGTAACATTCTTTTGTATTTGAAATTTTGAATATATATTTGAGTAAACTTTGTGGAATCCTTGAGTGATCTTGAAGCTATAACATACTACCTGTGTCCCAAAAATATGTGCACTTTAATTATCTCCATCCTTATTTTTTTTCTTAATTTAATTATTAATTTAGGTGGACATAACATAAACTTTTAGAAGGCAACTTTTTAATATCATAGTCTCCTATTATGGATCAATATAATTTATGTCAAAATTTATTAAAATAGATAATTAGTAGTGTCAATATATTACTGTATTTATAATAGGTTTGCCCTGCCTTTTGTACCAAAAAACAAAATAATTTATAATTTAAGGGCGACATGGTCATCCCAAAAGCTAACTGGGCTAAGCCCTACCTGTTGGGTTCTAATTCAAGAATATTAGGAGAAAATATTATAAGTTAATGACAAAGAATAAATACCAAATTGTTGACAATAAAAATAGCCCATTGACCTCTTTTGTGTATAGCGTAAAGACATAAGCCGTGAAAGTAGGTGGTGATGATGGATAAACATTAATACAACACCCACAAAAATAAATGGAGAATATTCGATGTGCTCACTAATTATATTACTCCCTCCGTTTTTTTTATTTGTCATTTATGATTTTTAGTTTAACAATAATTTCGAATATAAATGTTTTACAAAAAATATAATATTATACTTTTTTAATGGTATTTTTTATTACGAATTTAATGATATCAATTTTATATAATGAATCATTGTACAGATTAAAATATTAACGGTTAAAGTTTTGACATAATTTCTAAGGACGACTAATAAAACCAAACAGAGGGAGTACACTACTTCTTATTGTGTCCACCAGCTCATAGTCAAAAGCCCTGGGAATTGGGGAATGCTTGAGTTATGCATTGTATGTTAGGGTTTGATTGTTTGAATGCATTAAATAATTAGGAAGATGTCACAGGTATTGGATTTGGAAATATTTTGAGGATTAAAGCGACATAATGATTATTTTTTCAAAGTGTTATGAATTGTGTTACATCCAATTTTTAATACTTATTTTTCTATTATTATAGATAATGTATGGAGGAACACATACATGGACAATGCACCTAGTTGGTTTTGATCAATTCGGTGGTGTTTTAGAATTTAACATTCTAGCATTTTGGTGTACTAGTTGCTTTTTTGAGTAGTTCCAAAACCAATCGGGTGGTGGATGGGGATCAGGGAGTTGACTCTGACAATGATCGCACTCTCAGTGTATTGGTGGAATCCCTTGATGATGTGGACGAACGTGATTTACTTGATGATCTTCAGGATTCCATCCTTGAGGCTTCGAAGGGTAAAGCTAGGGGTAAGAGAAAACAGAACATGCTTATGAAAACCAAGTGGCAGCGTGTCAGAGAAATAACTTCCAGAGCTGTTCGTGGCCAAAAGGATGGTCAGAAGGATAGGATTGCCTGTCGTGCGGAAGCTGATAGCCTCGATGATATTGATGCTAAGATAGATCGTATGGCTGGACTTGGCAAAGATATTGGCGTGCGATTCCCCGATGATCCACCAAACTAAAGTCTTGATCTTCTGGCAGAGTGTTTGAGTTGTGATGGTCTTTTGGCAACCGTGGATGCGATTGTCCTGGCTGGGTTATTTTTCTTTAGCATGTTTGGTTGTAACCTTTTTTCTTTTGAGCTGATTGGTTGTTGTTTTATTTTGCGGTTTGCCGTGTTTTGTAAAACTCTTAAGCCGTTTGGCTTTTAACAATCGAGAAAAAAAAACACATTTTAGTGTACTGTAATACAAATTTAAAGTGTTTGTAACAATTCAAACCTTTAAAATAGAGTGTAGTTGCGATCCAATTTTATTTATATATGTATACATATAGATTTATGATAAGAAATACTCCATCCGTCTCAAATTATTTGTTCACTATTCCATTTTTTGATGTCCCAAAATTATGTCCACTTTCCTAAAATGAAAAAATTTTATTTTATTGAAATTACTAAAATACCCTTAGTTTTAATTTTAAAAGTATTTAAATATGAGAGGAAAAAGTATAAATAATAATTTTGAATTCAAAATCAAGGGTATTATTAGTATTTTATTATTAATTAAGATTAATTTATTGATCTTCCTTAAAATGTATGCTAAATCCAAGGGGACAAATAGTTTGGGATTCAGGAGTATTTTTTTAAAAAAATATAAAATAATAAAATTTTATTTTTAATAAAATATTCTCTAAAGTTTATGATGACAATAGTACTACAGTGATTGCAGACTTGCAGTGATAAATATTGTGAGAACTGACTGAGGAGGGAGGATTGTGAGCGACAGATATATTTTGCACTTTGCAGCAGTTTTAGCCTTTAGGGGGTTTATCTGATTAATTCTAATCTTTTTTTTTTAAAAAAAAAAAGAATGGGAGTAGTAGTCTTTACTCTTTAAACAATGCCAAATTGCCAACGGACTTTAAATAAGCTCAGAATTCTGGGTCTCTGACATTATTAGGGTTTTGGGTTTCGGAAGAAAGAATTGGGGAACGACATTCTTTGGATTTTCTTCAGTTGATTGATCATCATTCCCAGGTACCCTCTTTCTCTATTCAGTCTTCAACACCCCCAAATGAAAGTTCTTCATCTTTGGATTAATGGAAAATGTTGCTTAAAAATATTCCGACAAGACCTAAAAAAAGGTTCTTTCTTTCTGGGGTTTGCCTAATTTCCTTTGTTTTAAGGTAGAAATTGGGCTTTCCCTTTTCTTTTCATTTTTGGTGCAGTTCTGTGTGCTTTTTGGTTGGTTGATCGTCTGTATGTTTCTTTGATTTGTTCTGGCTTGATCATTTGTGCAATTGAATTTGTTGTTTACTGGGTATAACTGAAGCAATGAGTTTTGTTTTTGTAACTGAATCAAGGGTTATGAAGTTCAAAGTTGATGGATTAAGAGTTTCATCTGGAGGAATAACAATGGGAAAATAAACAAGTTTTCATACTTCAATCCAATTTCAAAGCACCAGAAATATGTAAAAATCTAGGTTTTGGAATGAAGTTGTGCTTGAATAGCCTCAATAACTTTTAATTTTTGGAGAACTGACCAACAACAGACTAGGGAAGGGAGTATATTTAAGTGACATTTGATTAGGTTAGGTTATCAAGGGCATGTACCATGTTAACTATGCTTGAGAACTGAGAAATTGTGCATATCAAATTGAATCTCAGGTGGAGCTCCATTTTTCGTTATGTGGGCATTGATTGATTAAAGGATCAGACACATACATACGAGGGAGATCCCATGTTTTTTTAGTTCAATCCAAAGTAACCCAGTGTCATCTTGCAATTGTGTGGTCCTCATCAGGGGCACTTATTGAATTTGGTCCTCGGAGCCCATAACTTATGGAATTAAATTTTTCTGCTCATTGAATTCACATATTGTGGCTCCTTTTCTGGTTAGCAAACCGTGTGGTAACAAGTCTTCATTTGATTTTGTGTTAAGCATATTGAGAATGTTGTTGTCTTGACAAGTGTGTAGCTTTTGGTATCATTTTGCCAGGACTTGAAATTTTGAGACATCAGGGTTCATAGATTGCTAGATTATGCTCATCAATGCTGCAAATTTTGTACCTGAGGCTCTGAGGATAGTTTTTAGTTTACTCAGACCCAATAGTTGCTGGTTTGGTCACCATTGAACAAAGGATTGACATTGACTCACGTGGTGGTTCTGCAAAAGATAGCTGAGACGGGGTCTCTTTGTTGTGTGGCCGCAAGGCCACATGCATGTAATAATGACCCAACTGGGGAGCGGTCCGTGGGTGGTACTTACGAGCCATACTTGCGAACTAATACAAGCTTTTCTCCACCACATTCCTCGTGGGATTATCGGTTCCAATCTGAAGGGCCACACTATGGTTCTAATGACAGCATTGGGTTATCAGGGTCAACATCATCAAACAGTAAAGAAAGCAGGAGCTGGTTGAGAGGAGGAGGAGGAGGCTGTCCTCCAACTTATCAGTGGTCTGCATCGGAGAGTGGAGTTTTGTTCTTCAGTAGCCCATCAGATGCCTCTCTGATCCAGCCATGGACACCCCCACCATTTCAGGGAATCAATATCAGTGATTTTGAAAATTCTACTAAGAGAGGTGCATGCTCTTTTGATGGAATTATCCTTTAGTTTGAAACTGTCTGTGTTAGTATCCATTCTTGTGCTCATTTTGCTTGGTAACCGCCACACCCCCCCCCCCCAAAAAAAAAAAAAGAAAAGCTTGGCATAACCACTGACAGAACATGTTTGGAAGGCAAAAAATGATGCACTTTGTGAAGGCCCATAGTCTATATTCTATACACCTCTAGCTTCTGCAGATGAGGTACGAGTAGGAAGTGTTGCCTTTTAGGCTTATCCCACCAATATTGGTTATATTATGTTTGCACGATATTAAGCTAAGCTGATTGTCTAAGCATTAACATTATGTTTTTAGAATGTCATGATGTCTTATATGATGGACTTCCATGTAATGCTTAATGTGAAGCATTTTGTGTGGATTTATATATCTTGGCTCCCTTTAGGCCATAGGACCTGCCTGTAAAAGCACCTCTTTACTAAACCTCTTTCTTGTAGCAATGCGGGGCTTTGCTATGGGATGAAAGGTCACACCTTATGCAGTAGACCAAGATATTGTCAGTCAATATGATATGATTCTGCTGCAGTAGGCTCTGTAACTATAGACAGTGAACATTCATCTAGCCGGTTAGATATGCTGGAAGCCTGGAATACCCAATTGAGTTTGAATGATTATCTGTCACCTGATATTCCTCGGATTATTCTATTGAGTTTAGACTTCCAATCCTTTTGTTTCTTTCTTTGTGCCATGGTGAGCATGGTGGGGACAGTGAAAGTTGCACTCGGTAGTCAGATGGTGCTCTTGTAGCTGAAGTTCCCATAGTTTTTTTTTCCCCAGTTGGTTTATCTTCATATAGTACTTGCAAATCTAACATACGTTCGTAATGTTGCTTTGGCTGATCACACTGCAGATTACATGTCAGGACGGCTATCCTTCACACCGACAATAGAGGTAACTATCTTTCAGCCGTTGTTTTTGCATGTTTGGAACACCAGACTATGGTTTGTGGTCTTGACAACATATTCTCTGTTTGAAGGGTTCATCCATGGTGCCATACGCTGGGGGCTCCATCTCATCCTGCTCAGATGGAAGCGAGTTTGATCACCCTAGAAAGCTAATCCTTTCCAGTTTAACCTCGCAGAACTTCCCCATGCGCCGCTCATTCAAGTCCAAGGCCATTCATCCCTTATCATTTTCACTCCAACCACCTACAACACGACCTGCTTCTGGAAGCTCCGGAAGCCCAGCTTCAACCATTGACTTCTTCGACATTTCTGACCCCGGGTCATACGAATACGATTCTCAAACCCAAACAACAAAAACATCAAACTCCAGTAGTGAAGTGTCCAAGTGCGGGCTATGTGAAAGGCTGCTGTCTCAGAGATCGCCATGGAGCTCCAGACGGGTTGTCAAGAATGGAGACATGCCCGTGACCGGGGTGCTTTCCTGTGGCCACGTGTTTCACGCTGATTGTCTGGAGCAGACGACCCCAAAGTCATTTCGAAGTGACCCGCCTTGTCCCCTCTGTCTCAAACCCGAGACAGAGAACTCTGACAAGTTGAGGAATATGTTTCCAAGGCTCAGACAGGTTTCTGAAGCGGGCCCATCGAGAAGTTGGGGCTGCGTTGAAGCGGTTGACTGTCATAGGAACAGTTTGGTGCTCCTCAACAGGAACAGGATGAAGAGGAATCTGTCGTTAAAGGCCAACTCTGGCATGAGAAGATTGTGATTTTGTTGGGAAAACTTATAAGGTTGAGTTATGAAATTGTTTGCTTGATCATGCACAGATGTAACTTCTGTAGGTTGTTAATGCCTGTATCTGATTTAGATCACATAGAGTTGGTTGTATTTGCGGGTGACACTAAAAATTATGCGTAATTTGCAGTCACTCGAAATTTCTGTATTGGTTTGTTTGCTGTGCAGATTTTCATGGCAGAAAATTTTCATTTGTGTGCTGAAAAAATTGCATGATTTTCAAGTTGGGAAGATTTTGTAGATGGGATGATTCCATGTGAGAAATGTAGTGCAGTGAACCAAAAATTGCCCAACCCAAACTGAACAAAGCAGAAATGTCTAATGATTTAACTTTAATCTAATCTGTACTCAAATCAAATGACCCATTTGTCAAATGTAGTATTGTGAGACTCACAACCTTGTGATGAATTTTTATGAATATAATTGTGACTAATAATTCATTTGCGGAGATATTAATAAAATCATTCCAATATTATTAATTAGTCACAGTAAAATATAAAAATGTCAATTTAAAAGGAGTTCATCTCAAGGAAATTTTATAGGGTTTAAGGCCAAATAAGACCGTGAAAGTGAAGAAGCCATTGATGGGCCGCTTCTTATGGGCCAGCCTTAGTTGTACTCTGTGCACATGGGTTAGCGTACTACATACCATGTTTCCGACTGGTCTATTTTGTAAATTTGATTAGTACACAACTCAGCCCAACAATAGTAACAACAACAACAAACGAGAAACACGTTTGAACGTGGTTTAAGGGATCCAAACTATGCAGTCTTGTCCCATAAACCTAAGTTCATAAAAAGACTGATTTCTGCGGATCCAAAAAAATTTTCTGGAAAACCTTTCAAGAACAATTTAAGCACAACGCACAAGCGAAGTCAAAGGAAGAGGATTGAAAAACCAATAAAGCAAACTTACGTAGTGAAGAGATGCATACCTGTGCAATCATATTGTTGAGAGACAATTTAGCCCAATAAAACCTTTAAATGTACAATTTCTATTTCTTATTAACAAGAACAATAATTTTTTTTTAGAAATTAACAAGAACAATAATAAGATAAAGAAATTAGGGCATTCAAGGATGAATTATCCATTTTTGTTACTTGAACCGAAAAGGAGATGTCCTTCAAAAGAGTTATTGACTACTCGTTAAATTTAATAATCTCTTTGATGTACAAATACACAACTCCAACACCCACCCAGAAGCACCCCTATTTATGTTTGGATCTTCTCTTTGATCTTGAACTTGAAACCTATTGCACCTTAAGCAAGAATCATGCCATTATACTATTTCTTACTAACAATGAACTAAACTGAATTATTCATAATAAACTAAAAGTAACAAGTCTTAAAGTCTATACAAAAAAATTATACATGTAAAGATTACAATATATTTAAAATTGTTTGCATTTACCTAGTGATTGGGTCATTTTTTTATAAAAAAATATCCAAAGTCAATAAAAGACGTATAAATAAATGAGCAAAGTTGAGAAACAATTCAACACATTAGATTAGCAATACAAGATATCAAATACAACTTAACATAGAGCATATAGCGCAAGAGAAGAAAACAACTTTTATGAGTTGTGAATCTCTCAAAATCAAACACCTCATTCACACACACTACTAGGAAGTAGGAAGTAGGAACTAGGAATTGACTGCTTGTAGGGGATGCGCCTTTACTTTTTTTTTTCATTTCTTCTTAAAATACCTTCTTATTTTATGTAGATCGTCTTTTTTTGAGAAGCCAACATCACATTCAATTTTTAAAGCTCTGCGTGCTACCAATACATCGCTAATGCATGTACTACCTTGCAATTGAATAAATCGGGTGAGGTTCAGTTCAGGATATATACCAAGGGTGAATATTGTTTGGGTAGGGCTAATTTACATCAAATTAATTTCAAATTGTGTTAGTTTTAACCTGATAAATTTATCTTGCAAAATTACAAAAAAAAAAAAATCAACAAATTTATATATTTGAACCGGATCGCATTATTCAAATAAGGTCCATTAGTTTAAGATGATAGTCAGATTCTTTTTCACATAAATCATTTGGGTAGGTCAATTTGTCAAGCATTTTTCCTTTTTTCCTGTGAACGTGTAGCTTTCAAAAAAATGATGAACAGTTAAATTTCCTTTGATAAAAGTGATTAGATTAGGTTTACGATAAGTTCAGAATTTTATTATATGCAGACTTGGATGTATTCAATGTAACATGGAAAAAAGCTAGTTAATCAGGATTTTTATGCAAAACATTTTACATCATCAAATATACTTTGATTGCACCTATTTTATAATTTAAAATAGTTACCTTATTGCCAAATTAAAGTTGTTCAAAATTAGTAATAGTATTTCAGGATCGAATTAATCACCATATTAAAGTTCAAATTACTAATTATATCATAAATCATAGTTGAGATTATTCAAATTTAAAACCTATAAATAAAAAGAAGAGATATTGAATTCCTTTTATTTCGAGTGTGTTTAGTAGAGAAGGAAATATTTTCTTCTTTTTTTTCTAAATTTTTAGTGTTTGGTATCAAAAAAACTGAAAAAAATAATTTTCAAAGAAAATCATTTCGCCCACAAGAAGGAAATAGACTTCCTCTTTTCAAGCAAGGAAAATTATTTCACAAATTTTCAATCGACTTTTCCCTCTCTCACAGTTTTTCTCTCTCCGTTTATAGATTATATCTATATATGTTCTCTTTCTATCACCCCCTGATTTCGTCTCTCGATTTTCTGTCTCTCCCTCTTTAGTAAAAGTAGGGTTATGCAAAACTACCGGGAACCGACCCTAGTCTCGGTTTTGGTCAGGAATTGGTCCCACAATCCCATGGCCTTGGTTTCGGTGGGACTCGGGTTGGGACTGAGACACAAGTCTAAAAGTGATGTTCTCTTTCAATAGCTCGACTTTGTCCGTCACAGATATTTTAAAAAAAATTTTAGTGCATTTTACTCACGTGCTACGTGCGTGCTTCCACCTTCCATATTGTATATTAAACCACTAAAAGTCTAAACTATAAAGCAACTAAGCCATAATGTCTCAACTCCCAATCTCTCGCTCTACCACCACTATGTGTCTACGCTCCATGTCTCCAATACACCATCCTCGCTCCCACCTAGAGTCTAAGAACTTCTTCGTCGTTGCTAACGACTGAAAGTTTGAACTCTAAAGGTTAATCTTTGATGTGAAATTGCGATGTATTATGTTGTAATACATGACTATGTAAGTGTGAAGTTGTATTTTCTTTATGACGTGAAACTGAATTAAGTTGGTTTATGGAAATAGAAACCGTTAGAAGTTAAGTTAACAACGATTAATTAGATACCGATTCATTTCTCAGTTCCAGTAGAATTGGAACTGAGACCAAAATTACCAAAATTTATGTCTCGATCATAACTGCAGGTAGAATTGAAACCACAAGAATAACCTAGACTAATCTCGTTGATCCCTTAAGTAAAAGTTAGGTTTATAATCACTTGATAATTTCATATAAGCAGAGTTTACTCCATTCAATGTAACGAGGAAAAAAGTTAGCTAATCAGAATCCTTATCCAAATTAAAATTTTACATCATCAAATGTACTTTAATTTGTATCTTTTCTTTGATTTAATGATTAATTACAAAGACCTCCTGTGACTTATTCATGCACCTGCCGACACACACTTCCAAAAAAAATTACGAAAATAGCAAATGTAAGGTCGATCATACATATGATTCTACTAATCAAGTAATTATGTTTCTTTCAGGGTTCTTAATTAACATTTTTTATTATCACTAACTTTGTTTTGTAAAAATGTATCACGTCAATATGAAAACAAACAATTAGTAATTGAGAACAGCTATCAAAAATACTACAACAGCACTAGACGGAGGAAGTAGCGACGGCAATTACCAATAATCACCCCAGAAATAAATGGCTCAGTTACAACTACAACTACTCTATAATTCTGAGGAATTTTAATGAATAATGATACCTATTTCTATTTTAAATTGTCTATAAGTTACATACCCATAATTTTTAATAAATTATCTCTAGTAATTATATATATTTATCAACTTTAAAAGTGTAACATTTATTAGCTAGATCAAAAAATATAAACTATAACCTAAGCTTATCGATCATAGTAGATCATGTATATTTTATATATAGTTTTATATTTATGAAAAAAATAAATAAATAAATAACGATTTTTATGTAATTTATAAGTTGTAGTAACCATCAAAGTAATGAAATATGCATTTATAATAATTTAAATATGCCTATATTAATATTTTGAGTGATTTATACAAAATTCAAGATCATTATTAATCATTTTGAATTAAGACACTTATCATTTTACTTTATCATTTCATTATTGGAATGAAATAGCCATTCAAATCGCCTCACTCAGCCACTCTTAACTAAGCTAGCTTTCAACTCTTGGAGTAGTTAATTATCGCCTTCATATTTTTTATGGAATTTAGAAAATGTATAATACTCCGTATTAGCTAATATTTTGATGGAATTTATCTATCTTAACTAACTTTCTTTTTTCTTATGTATAAATTTTCTAATTATGTTGTCTCGCCCTTCATAAACTTTTTTTTTTGTTAATTTGATTTTCATAGTTACTAACATGCTTGTGCATAGTGTTTCTTGGGTTAGAATCTATCCGAATATAATGTTACGTAGTTTGAACGTAAAGTTGTCGTGGCTCCCTGATTGGGTTGTTGCAAAAAGATTTACGTCGTTTTCCAGTGAATTAGAATTATGTGGATGGAGCCAACACAAGAAGGACAAGCTAAGGGCCTACTTCTAATAATAAGCCCTAAAATGTAAGCCTTAATCCTCACGAGAAACATGGCTTCCTTCGTCACAAGATTTCATTATTAATTAGGAACGAAAATAACACCCTTTTTTTTTTGGGAGCATCCTATCACACCATGCAATACATCCAAAAAGAACTCCAAATCAATCAATGCCATGTAGCTTTCATATTTTCATTGACGTGCCTACTCGTGTTTTTCGAGCTCACCATCAACAAATTTATACAGATTCAAATGGTTAAAATTTAAAATTTTACTGAATGTTTAATTTGTTTGTGTATGACCAGATCATATTTGCGTATAACTAGTTTTATTCTATTGACATACATTTTTCTTTCTAAGTTGGAGAATTATGATAAAACAGTATGTTTGGGCTCGAATACATTTATGTTAGGGATCGGATTCAGATCTATTGTTGCCAGTTGTTGGTCACTTGTTAGGGTGTGAAATAGAGCAATATATGCAGCGGAAGGAAAGACAGGATGATTATGGAATCGAGGATAATAATAGAGAGAGGCAATGATAAATAGGGTGAGACAGTATTTTTAAGTGGGAAACCGAAGAACTCGGAGAAAAACTCACGGGCAACAACCAATATCCACTAGTAGAAAAGGAGATATTACAAGAGGTAAAATATATATGTGAACTCTTGTAGACTCTCATAACCTAGGGATGTAAAGGGTGAAGATGTGGAAATACCACCGTACCTCCCTCATGGGGAGTTTGAAGGCTCTCACATCGACTACATTGGTTTTTACCGCTTAATTACAAGAAGAACAAATATCTCTATTTATAGTAGAATGAAGGAAAGGGAAACTAGGTTAAATATTATAAAACCTAGAAATAAAGATTTAATATCCACGCGCAACACAAAAACACCAGTATTTGGTAGCGCTTAGATGGCAGCGCCTTGTATCGGGGAGCCACTGGGTGTGGCGCTGGTAGCGCTCGATGGACGCTGGCAGCGTCTGGATTCTTGGCTCGTTGTTGTGAGGCGCTGGTAGCGCTGGTAGCGCCTGCTCCTTCCTTCCTTCAATCAAAGAGATTTTGGGCCATAAAACCCAACAATTTACAATCACTAGGAAATAAACAATGGATTGAAAATGAGTGGCAAAATATAATCAATCATGCAGGTGCGTGAGAGAGAAAGAAAGGATCGAGAGAGAACGAAAGTAGAGAGAGAAGGGAATAGAGGGAGAAAATGGTTTTCATTAGGTTGGAATCAAGACAAATAAATAAGGGAAGAAATTCCATTTTTCTGTCATCATACATTGAAAAATGGGAAATTTTCCATCCCAACCAAATAAAACCTTAATTAAAAAAATATTTTTTTCAACTATTCATATTATAGGGGCATGGGAGGGTACGTAGTAGACTAGCAGCAGATTTTCTTTTCTTCTATTTTTTGGTGGCTGATTTTTAAGGCCCTGTTTTTTTATATGATTGGCTGCGGAGTGGTGTGCTGGAATTGTGGTGAATAGTGGTGGGTTGTTGAAAGTTATGGTGGGTTTTGGTCGTAATAATTGTAAATGTTTTGCAAACGTGAAATTGTAATTGAAAAAGTGAGATAAATTTCTAAATATTTCATAAATTAAATTAGAAAAAGTTGATTATGGAGGATTATGGTAGATTGTGGTAGATGGTGGTAGAATATGACAAGTTGTGGTGCAGTATGACACCGCAACCAACCTGCCGCATAAAACAACAGAGCCCTTAATCACGTAGAAACCGTCACATAAATACTTGATACAAAAGTGGTTACTTTTTGTTTTTGAAATGTAAACACTTCTTCAAACCATTCATTGATTCAATGTACTTATGTTATATATGATGTGGAATTTTGACATGGCTAGCTCATATTATGGCTGTTTATAGGGGATGGCTTGGCAACCTTTCTATGTTTCAACATCAAGAGGTATGTCTTTTTACCTATTGAAAATTAAATTTAATCATCAGTTGAACCTAAAAGACAGGAACTCCAACCATCTTTACTATAAAATAGTGGTCTATCAAGATTTCAATAATATTAGTAGAAAAAAAGTACATCCTATTTTCAAGACCCCATATTATTTGAGCCACTAGCTTTTGAACAACTTAAATATATGAGTAGCCAAGGATATAGTATACTGAAATCTTATTATTATTATTATCATTATTATTATTATTATTAATATTATTATTATTAGTTCTTTTGTTCTCATTGGTGTCCAATTGATTTAATTAAGTGATTTATTACTTACAATTTCTTTAAATAAGATTTGAATTCGTATTGTAAATGAAACAAGATTGTGATATAAAAGTTTATATCTTTTCAGGGGGTAACAATATATAGCTTGAAGCCATATTCTTTGCGAGGGTAATCACCCACAACGTTTTTCTCACTACTCCTATTCAATTTTTATTTATTTTTAACTAAGCCTACCTAAATGGCTAAAACTACACAACTTTTCTATTTATGAAATAATTCATTGGCTACTTCTACCTACTTCTATATAAATTTATGAAGTACCCAAACCTCGTCAAATTTACCGAACTTTTATATATTTACCGAAAAAACAGAGCAAGAGGATGCTTTTGATTGAGCTTTAATTTCTCTGCCAGTAAAGTTTTAATCCAATTATGTTTCTTTTATCAAAAGAAAATGTTTAATCGAATTTGGTCCCAATACAATTGCATGAAAGGGATGAAGATAAAAAGGCATGAAGTTAGTGTATTCTCCATTGTGTACCTATTTATATTCTCACTATCTCATATATACTAGATCAACATTCACGTACGATCGAGCACCCTAGTTGCACACTTGCACGTGTAAGAATAAGGGTTTCTTTTGGTTTATCTATTCTTTATGTGTGTCAATACTCAAATTAAATAAAAATAAGAGTTAAAATAAAAATGTGAAATAAGTTTAAGTTTTATTATTTTTATTTGTGTGGAGGAACTTACAAATATGTTGGGTCAAAGCATCTTGAACAAGTGGCCAAATGATAATATCATCCGTCCGAAATCTCATGAAAGTAAAAATGATATCAATTTTATAACATTCTTTCTTAATGCTTTGAAATCCTATAGAATTTGTTACTTTCTAAATGCTCTAGACATTTCTACTTGGGGTAGGTTCGGTGTGGGGTTTTTTTGGTGGGCAACTTGTTCTTGTTTGGTCTTTTTTGAGTTTTTTTCCCCTATTTGCTTGCTTTGGGGGCTTTTGTTGGAGTTGTATATTGATAAGTTGGTTTCGACTTTCAATAACAATAATCAAAAATAACTTTTTTCTTTTTTATTTTGTACTATATAGTTTACAATTTTAATAATATATTAATAATTATTATTTTATTTTATCCTCAACATTTACCGAATGAATCGTATGCTATGTAGATTTTAATTAAAGATATTCTAGTAATTTTCTCACTAATATCTTATAATGTTTTGTTATATTAATGTATTACCTTTTCTACACCATTCCTTAGTGCGTTTTAATTCAATTTAGGCTCCACTCTTTTATGCGATAAATTGCAGTGCGGTATCATACCGCATTGCACTCTTTAATGTCTACCACACTTCACCACATCACGTCACATCACAATCATTATTACACCGCACCAACCGTATAAAAGAACAAAGCTTTAGAGGGAAGAAGGAAGGGAGGGAAAGGGAGTGAGGTAATTAGGATTAACCTTGCTTCATGGGGAAGAGAGAAAAATCATTAAAATTCTTCAGTTCCCCTTATTTCTCTTAATTTTGAGGATTAATAAAATGAAGGTGAATGAAATAAATACTTTATACTCCCCTCCCCTCACAGTTCACTTATATAGTTATATTCCCAAACTTAAAAAGTTAGATAATCCCCTTACATTAGCTGTTTGCATTGATTGTTTACTATTGGCTGTTTGGATAAACTGTTTATATTAATTGTTCGGATTGATTGCTTAGAAAAGTTGTGTTTAATAAAATTAGTTATATTTCAAAAAGTAATTGTTGAAATTTCATTTACACACTTTATCACAAATTTTAGAATAATATATATCAATTACTTTTATCAATTTATGATGACATGTATGTAATAAGAAATTTTGGGTTAAACAGTAATTTCTACAAACGATCAATCCAATAGGCTATTAAAGTTCCGCCTATTGGATCGAACAGTCAAGTGAATAGTTGTTTACCAAACACTTCTTTAGCTTATTTAACTTAGCCAAATTTTTCAATAAATTATTTTTCTCGATAAGTTATCGAATAGGATGTCTACTAAATAAAATAATAAAATTTAATGACAATGGCATACTCTAACAAAATATTCAAAATGAACACAAAAGATTGTTAATTGTTCTTTGGATTATTTGAAAATTTGGAATTGGTCAAAAAATAATGGAAATAGAAATGAAAGAGAAATTGACTTGGGGGGAAGCATATAGGTGCAGAAGGCAGGGCAGTGAATCTTGAGGAGCAGATTGAACAGTGAAAGGTGAGACCAACACATAAAGCTCCTCCGTATCTGAAAAAGGCAGCAACCGACAACGCTAGTACTCCAGTTCCTTTGTTTTCTGTTTAACGGCCCAGATTTCATTTCCTGATTTTTTTTATCGCTGCCCAATGAAGAATTCTGCCAAGTCCTCAACCCCCGATGTTGGTTATTGGCCGTTTAACTCTTTTTCCTTCTTTGCTTTCTTGCTTCTTTCTTTTCCATTTTCCTTTTGGTCAATTATTCTCACTTTTAAAGCCCAAATTCTTCCAAGTGGTGAGACAAAATTGGACAAATTAAGTTCGAATGTGTTCATATAAAAATTAAAAAGATAGAGGAGTGAAGATATGAATAAAGATGGGTATTTTGATGAGGTTGGATAAATATAATTTGAGAAGGAAGGGGTAGTTTTTAATGTTATGTACTTTATTAATGCTCCATTCTTTTATACCGCTGATAATAGTAGGGTGCGGTGAAATTTGAAAAAGTGTGGTGGACTGTGGTGAGTTGTGGTAATTTTTGGTGAGAGTTGAGACATGTAGGGTAGGTGAGGAGAGAAAATATGAAAAGTAAATGAGAAAAAGGAAGAGGAAAAAAAGTGAAGAGATATAGATGTGGTGCGGTGAAATATGGTAAAAGTTAAAGAGTATAGTACGGTGTGGTGTGGTATCAAACCATAACCTACCACGTAAAAGAATGAAACCTAAATTTTGACTAACTATATCCTAAGTTTGACTATTAGTTTACATTTCCCAGGCTGAAGTTATTTTGCACTACCGCACTAGTTAAAGGTACAGCTAGGAAAGCCAATAAATTAATTATGCTACCTAGTATTGCCCGTCCGTAACAAACAGGGGTGTGCATTATTTGGGTTTCAACCGAATAAACCGAAAACGAAACAAATTGAACCGGCCCAAATTGAACCAATTTTTATTCGGTTTGGACTTTAGGCCTTAATCGGTTTTCGGTTTGACTCGATTCCGACGAAAAACCATAAAAAAGTGTGCATTATTCGGTTCAAAACCGAATAAACCGAACGCCGAACCTAACCGGTTTTGTTCGGTTTTCAATTAGACTTTACTCCCTTATTTAGTTTTCGGTTTGGACCGATTTGGTTCGGTTTGGACCGATGAACAGCCCTAACAACAAATGCCATCATGCCATAAAATCTTGCTTAAACTTTAGTCAAACAATTGCATTATGAATTTTTACCCATCATTTTATCGTTTCTTATGATTGGTGTGGATAATTGACTTGAGATCTTACTAACTAAATTGTATAATAATTCAATTATTTGTACACATAGGAAGAGATTTGAAAAAATAGCAACATTTGGAAGGAATTTGTAAAACTTGGAAAGAGTTGAAATAAACTAAGAAATTGGAAATAAATGATATAATTAAAATTGTAAGGTGTTAAAAGGAACAGAAGATTAGCAATTCCAACCAATTAACCAATATGAACATAAGAAATGATAAATGTTTTGGACAAGACACTTATTAAGTGTTTTGTGATGCTACAAAACCTATATATTTGTAAATTAAATTGCAAAAAATGATATGATTGACTTCTACAACTATAATAATATATATAAATGTTATAAAATCACATTTTTATCTATATTTTTTAAAATTTATGAAAATGCGTCCAAAATATGCCCAACGGATGGCGTAGCCAAAATATTCCAAGCTTCTTATTATTGATAATTAATAATATCTGTCAAATTATAAGAGAGAAGACGTTTAAACAATATCTTGGGGCAAGACACTTATCATCACCCCTATAACCCTTAAGGCTCCATTCTTTTATGCGGTCGGTTACGGTGCGGTACCGTACTACACTGTACTTTTTAATTTCTACCACACTTCACCGCACTAAATCACAATCATTACCAATATATATTTTTTACTTTTCACATTCTCTCTTCTCACTTACTTCATCTACCACAACTCTCAATACGTCTCTCACCACAACTCACTCCACTTTTTCAAATTCCACTATACCACATCATTACCACACTACAACCAATCATATAAAAAACGGAGACTAAATGTTAAATATTACAATTTTAAAGATATTACTCGATTATTTCTAAATATATACAATATGGAAGGTTAAAATAGGGAACATAGCGATTGATGAGGTGAATTTAATTTTGATCAGCATGAGCAGCCCTTTCACAGGAGCAACATATCAGCTTTAATTTGTTGACGAATGGGGGGTCAAATAAATTAGATGGAAGGATTGATTTGTCCCCAGGAGAGAGTCATAGTAAAATCATAGTAAAGGGTCCATTTTTGCGATTGCATTCAATTACTCTTCAACTACAATTTTGATAAAATGAGTAGTGCACCAATTGTATACCAAACAATTAAAAAACTGAGCAGTGCATCAATAAATGTTCTTCTGTAATTTACATCTAGCTTGTACCTGCTGCTCTGCTCAGTCGGCTCACATTCTTTTTCACACACGCAGCATCAACATATTAAAACTGGTCAGATACTCCCTCTTCTGTATTGTCAAACTGATTTCACCCTCAGTCAAATTCTTAGATAACACTGGCAATACCAATTTTTAATCACTTGTCAATTTTTTTATACTAATTTTTGCATGAGATGGTCTTATGGTAAGTTATCATGAAAATCTCACATATAATTATTTTTCTTTTCAATTTGTCATGAATGGTGGTAACTGGTAATTACTACAATAATGTACCTGTAATATGTATCATACAAGGCTTACTAATTATTTTTTAGGACCTACTTTACCCCTCCTGACAACTCAATCTTTTATGTAAAAAAAATATTAAAAAAATTAAGCAATCCATAATCCTTTGGATTGTGCTTTGAGATCTTCAATCTCATGATTCTTCCTCAATTTGCACAACACAATCCATTATGTTCCCTTTTAAACCTTCACTAATCCCTCATGCTCACCTTGCGAAGTCATCGAATGTACGAAAGATTGTGTTAGCAAAGCAATGTTCGGTTTAGCTCATGATTGAAAATGTCCGTAAAACTTACAATATCGATCTTTGTTTCTCTATCAATCATTTTAAAGCTGAAATGGCTATTTTTTTTCAATTATTCAAAGCTCCAAATATACAAAAAAATCTAGAGAATCACCTTATAAAATATCAAGGCACCCACCTACACACTAACTACTATGTACACAAAGCAAGCCTCATAAAAGGAGCGAACAAACGTCATATCTAACCTAACCTTCGAAGACGGTAGTAACTCCAAAAAATTACCAAAGACTTAGAAAAAATACAGAAAACTCACAAATAAAATTTAAAAAGACTCAGTAATCAATCCAAAATTAGAAGATACTACACTCAAATCAAATTAAACTGTAAATTACTCCTTACCTTCATTTTAAACTTTTTCACCTTGACCTTATCCTCCCACCAAAATTCTGAATATGGTACCAAGTACCACCATCCACCATCCTATTCCAATCTCGCATAAAAGCTTTAGGTAAGATTCTCAACCATTTTTAACCCTATGTCCTCCCTTAAAAAGAAAAATGTCTTTTGTTTTTACTAAATTCTATAAAAAAAAAAGGGAGAGGAAATGTCACTTTATATCTGTTGGTCCCAGCTTACCCCCACCATATTCTAGCGCTCTATTTATTCCCCCCCTTCCTCTCCCTCCATTTCATCCTCAACCCAACTCAAACTCAATTCTCTCCTCTGTTTTTCTCCTTCTACATGTAACTCCCATTAACTACACTAATGACTTAATTACTACTAATGTAATAAAAAAAGTGGTAGCATGAGATGACTAAAAATGTGTGCTTAATCTTGCAGGAAAACAATGGCACCAGTAGCTGCATTTCTTCTTCTGGGTTTGGTCTCAGTATTGGCCCCACTTGCGGAGGGTTTCGGCCGGGGCAGCGGCTGGGTCACCGCCCACGCCACCTTCTACGGCGGCGGCGATGCTTCTGGCACCATGGGTTCGTTCTCAGTTTTCCTTTTCCTTTTATCTTTAGTTAAGCTAATTAATGATGAATTAACAATGGCGATGATTGTTCAGGGGGAGCATGTGGGTACGGGAACTTGTACAGCGAAGGGTATGGCACGAGCACGGCGGCGCTGAGCACGGCCCTCTTCAACAACGGCCTAGCTTGCGGCTCATGCTACCAAATCCGATGCGCAAACGACCCAAAATGGTGTCTCCCAGGGTCGATAGTGGTGACAGCCACCAATTTCTGCCCACCAAACAACGCCTTACCCAACGACGCCGGAGGGTGGTGCAACCCTCCCCTCCACCACTTCGACCTCTCTCAGCCCGTCTTCCAGCGCATTGCTCACTACCGCGCCGGCATCGTCCCCGTCGTCTACCGCAGGTACTAATCACCTAAATCTCTTTTTTCTTTACATCCCACTGTAAGTGCTGTTTGGTTCATTAATTACTGGTAAGTGCACGGTTTGCTGTGTCATTGGATGTCATTGTCTTTACAGGTACAGAGAAGTTAATTGGGAGATTGGTAAAGTTGTTTTTGTCATGTTCAGTTTTTTTTGGGTTGTAGTGGGGGGTGTTATGCTTTACATCTAATAATCTAAAGGAAAAGAAAAACTAGCCTTTTTGTTCTTAGAAGCTCCGTAGATTAGCACCAGTTTTATTTCCCACTTCTTAATTACCCACCTACTTGATATCTCCCTGATTACGACCCTCACCTCCAACAATCTTAATTAACATATTCTGATCATGTCCCTTAACAAATTAAATTAGGGAGCGTTTGCCAAGAGCTTCACATAAATTTTTTTCCAAAAAGACTTTCCCCGGGGAAAATGTTAAAAATGGTGGACTGATCATTAAATTTTCTTTGAGGTCAACCCACATTTAAATGTGAAAAAAATAAGTTAATTTCTGAAAGTTAAATAATTTTTTCGTGATTTTTGACCGACCAAACACACTCTTAACGTACCTTATTTGCAGGGTTTCATGTAAGAGAAAGGGAGGGATAAGATTCACAATAAACGGGCATTCCTACTTCAACCTAGTCCTGATAACCAACGTAGGAGGAGCAGGGGACGTACATGCAGTTGCAATCAAAGGTTCAAGGACACGTTGGTCATTTATGTCAAGAAACTGGGGGCAAAATTGGCAAAGCAACGCATATCTCAACGGCCAAGCTCTCTCCTTCAGAGTCACCACCAGTGACCGCCGTAGTGTGGTGTCCTACAACGTCGCCCCTCCCAACTGGTCTTTTGGTCAGACCTTCACTGGCCGCCAATTCCCTTGAATGCCCCTGCTCTTTTCGAGCAATTACCTCTGGATCCTTGCCTTCTTTTCCTAATATTAATGTTTTATATAATATTAGGGACTCTTAAAACTGGTTGGTTACAGTCAAAGTGTGAAGTTTAATCCCTCATGCTGTCTTATGCAAAGGCAGAAATGGGGGAGGGCAGAGGTGTACTTTTACCACCCGCCCATTACTAGTATTATTAGCATATATTACTATATATAATTTACTTTTACTTTTTTTTGTTTTAATTAAAAAAATGGCTATGTTGTGGTATTTGGAGTTGAGACTTGGAGCTTCAAGGAGCTACATATGAGGATGTACTAATTAATGTATAATTTCCACAATTAGTAATGAAAAGTGCTTTACTGCTTCCTACTAGTACTAGTCTACTATTGCAAGAACTACTAGTTTTGAAGTTTGAAATAGTTATTTTGTCCATGTTGATTAAATTTTAACCATATAAATTTATTCAAATTTTATTATGCTACCTTGTTGATTAATTTCTAACATAATTAGAAAGTAAATTTTGATATTACATAGAAAAGCAACTTCAAAATGTGGAATGAAAGAAGAACAAATCAAACCCTAGCCACACAACTTAACACAAAACATTTTGGACATCCCTCTAACTCATATGCATAGTGCATCTGACTTTGTAGATTAATTCGTTTTATGGTTTTTCTTTTTCTTTGTGTACGTACTTACCCAATTTTTATATATTTTTTTAGCATTAGTTTTATAAATAATAATTTAAAAGCAATGACAATTACTGATGAGAGTAAATAGAACCACTATTTGCATATTTAATAATATTTATAGAGATAAGATTTAAAGTTTTGGCCTATATTTAAGTTGCATAAAAATAAAGCTAACATTTAAAATTGCAATTGTTGAGCGTTGACATCATGTAGTTTCATTAAATAAATGGCAAGCAAATTAAAAATAGAGAAAGAGTAGATGGATGGAGCAAAAAGACCTGGACCAAACAGTACCTAAAACCCAAGTGATAGTTGAGTTGGAGATAAAAAGAAGCAAGAAAATAAATAAAATGCGGGGAAGAAAGAGGGATTTGTGCCCTTTTTAGGATGCATGCAGCTGATGCATATTAATGTCAGATTTTTGTCGGTGTTTTATGTTGATAGTGATTGCATTTTGTGTTTTATGAAAACTCTTCTTTTTCCCCTCAAGAATAAATCAAACTCCGTAGATGGCCAATTGGCCACCAATGGTGTTCGGACAACTTTTTCACTACTAGTACCATTCACGGTGAATTTAAATTTAGTTTAAATATTTGATATTTTAGGGTCGCGGTTTATAAGTGGTAAGTTAGATTTATTTTTGTCTATTCTTATCTTATCCTATCCGATTTTTTAGAGAACAGTTAAATCAAAGTCAAAATTTTAGTAATAAAATATCTTTATCTCACCACTAATTTACAAGCCACAAATTTTATCTTTACCTTTCATGTCCTTACCAAATCTAACTTGTATCTACCACTTTCAAGAACATAGCCTAAAACGAGCAAATAGCCCTTATAGCCTAATTTTTACGCGATTGCCCTAGTTAGGATTATTGTTATGATTTTTTAGGATGGAAGGCAAGCTCCTGTTAAAAGAAATTGTTGGAGAAATCTAGGGCGGGAGCTCACTTCAACCAATATCCATGTTACATAAGTCAAGTGAGGTTCCATCTTAAAGACCAATTGGTGTTAAGAGGAGTAACTCACTTGACTTATATACCATATTTTTTCTCTTTAATTTTCGATGTGAAACATTATACTCTTGGATAAATCCTAATAGAAAGAAAAAAAAACATTTTTTATGAGCAAAAATAAGAAAATACTAGTGAAATATTACTCACCATGGGGCCCAATCCACAATCTGGAGTAGCAACTAATAGGCCAAGTACGGGCGAATGAAGATGAACTTGATGCAATTATCTTAGACCGGAAGGCCCAAAATATTGTTATATTAAATTGGGCCTATGATAGCAGGCAGCAAATGCAAAACTGGACCATGGACCCACGAAATATAAGTATGGTTGGTATTTGCCGTTGTGCGGATCTGTTATTGCCAGCGCCTACGTTGTAATAAAAACTTGGGTTGTTAAAGTGTGACAATGACATTATAGTCAGTTGTGTTTGGTGTTTGTCATTTCATTTTGAATACTATCTTCAAGTTCAGCTACCCCAACCACAAACATTGTTCCAATGCATGAGATGTGGATTGTAACCCAACCCCCCCCCCCCCCCCCCCAATAAAGTTTGTGTTTAGATCAACCATATTAAAATTTTGTACTTTTTTCTCCAAAACTTTGATGAATAGGAATGTATTTTGTTTAGTGCTTTTATACATTTGTATAAAATATAAAAGAATTCAGAAAGTAATGGGTTTTTTTAAGATTCTAATGTACTGTATTTTAAAAGTATCCAACAATACTAATATACTGTACTTTGAAGGTTTAGATTTTAATTTCAATAGGATCGTAAGCTAAATTATTATATAATTGTCCAAAATAACACTCACGTGGCTTGCACACAACATCTATCACAAAGTAATATATTTATCGTATAAGAATATTGTATTCTAATATTATCCAATACCTTTAAAATATAGTATATTACTAAAAACCTTTTTTTCCCCTTGAAATTCTAAAATATTATCCTCTAACTATTTTAAGGGTTTAGATTTTTTCTCAACTGAAATCAACAAAATAGCACATTACTTGTCTAAATTTCCCAAAAAATTTCCTCAATTTTCAAAAAAAAAAACCCTTAAAAACACTAATTATGATTTTACTGCATTAGTTAAAAAAATATTTTGAGTAGAGCATTCTACTCAAATTTCCCAAAAATTACCTCAACTTGGGTTTCTCTGTTGGGATGTTGCCATGTTGGCTGGATTTCCGTTTAACTGGGGTCTACGGTAGTCACTTGTAATCCTGAAATCCTCTTTCGCTCCCTCTCATTCTATCTCGATTCTCAACGGCAATTTGAAACCCTATTGACGAACTGCATTTAGGCCTCGTAAAGGAGGAAGCACCAATCGTTAACCCCATCGCCAGGTTAGGGTTTACGTTCTTGTTCTTTCTTGTTCCTTACATTTCCAATTGATTTTCTTTCGTGTAAGGCCTTCAAAATTCCCCCCTCGATTTCGATCCTAATGCGATTTATAATCTCAAATTTTTGACTTCTTCCAATCTGGCGTCAATTGGGGATTTGAACTTTGAAGAACAAATTTTGGGTTGGCCGACTTTTAATGCGAATTATACTCTCAAATTTTCCAGTTTATTGCTTTAAATTTCCCTTGAAATTGAAGGGAACAAGTCTCATTTGATATGTTCTGAAAAGTTTGCATCCTTTCTGCCTGAATTGAATTGTGTGGGATTGATAAATTTATCTTGGTGACTCTGAGAAGCATGTCCACCCTTGAAAAAGTTGTCAAAATGCACATAAAAGCTGCCGCTTTTGTTATGCGAACAAATTGCCTCAAGCTTTCAGAGTTAGAAAAGCAGTATTACTAAACACTACTACAGCTCTTCAGCTGTGCTTACGCTTAAAGATATGGAATCTGACACTAAAACCTGGCCAACAGAAGGGACACCATGACATGCTATCTGATTCTGGAGTTCATTATATGTTTTCCAACCAGTGCATGATCAAATTTTCCCATTTTGTGGGTGAAACTTGGCATTGCACATCCTAGGCATCTTCAGAAGATCTACTTCCATTTTTAGCCATAATTGTTTGTTCATCGGGTAGTCGAAAAAAAACAGATGCCGAGCACAACTACGAGCTCTAGTTGGATTCTTTGGAGCTGGATATCACCAATGGTTTGTTGCTGGCAATGCTATGCTTCGTAAACAATCCATCAAGTGGGAGCTGACATTCATAGACCCTGCCTATATTGGATTATCTGTGCTGTCATGTTTGTTTTGTTCTATGAACGACAAATTTCCAGTTTCACTTGGTGTGTGCTTTATGCGTCTTCTTTGAAAAGCAATTTATGTTGAACCATAAGGTTCCATACATGTGGTTATGGGAGTCGGGGGCATTTAGGCATGGGCTATGTAGATGTCTGATTCTTTGATATAGCTATTTAGGACTTCACTTCAAGCTCAATTTGCTATTCCACCAAGATTTGTATGTGTTTGAAATAACTGTTATTGAGCATTTGTGGCTCAACATGTGGAGAGAATGGCTCAATAATTAAGTTCATGTGTGCATCGTTGAGATAAGTCTTAAATTTCTACTTTGGTGGAACATAAGCAAGTTGCAGGAGGAATAAATGCTTATTTTCCGTTTTGGGATTGTATGATTGGCCTCCGAAAACATGTTATTACAAGAAATGGTGCACCCCGATAACCCTCGTGTTATGCTGTAGAATCATGCTGTAGGTTCAGAAGGAAAATCTGAGGTATTTGGACCTTCATAAGTTAGTTCAGGGGATTTTCTTGCTGAAGTTATATTTACTTGCGACTTCAGTTTCTCTTTATTTGGATAAGGAAAGCCACTTCAGCCTTTTTACCTCTATGAGTGATGAATTTGTGTTTATTGCTTCAGCTGATAATGACAACAGGCTTGCTTACAACTACCATCACACTGCCATTACAGGAGGCTCCAAAACATAGAACACATTGCAGTCAGCTTTTCTCTTCAAAATATCACTTTGCTTCGTCTTCTCCGTCATCTCTTTGTCTATCTTCTATTGTCAGTAACAATAGAAGACAACCTGTAAGGCATTTCTATGTCTCGATGTGTCTCCCTTCCTCCTCCTCCTCCAGCTCCCCCACTAGGCTCTATGTCAGCGGTTAGTTCTCTTTCTCAATCGATGTAATAGTTCCTTTTTCTTCTTTTTTACTTGTTTGGTGGTTTTTTTTTTTTTTTTTTGGGAGGGGGGGGGGGGGGGATAAAGCCTAACTAATCCTTAAATTGGTGCACGCAGGTCTCTCATTCCGTACCACGAAGGAAAGTTTGACAAATGCATTCCAACAATTTGGCCAACTCATAGAAGGTGGGGTTGTAACTGGCTATACTATCCTCCTCTGTGCAGTACTGCAATCTGCGTAACTTTTACAAATGACTCACATTTGGTTTTAAATGTTTATGGGACTGCTTGATGAAAGTCGCTACATTCTTGAACGGAATGCAGTGAACCTGGTGATGGATAGAATTGCAAATAGACCAAGGGGATTTGCTTTCCTTCGTTACGCTACAGAAGAGGAGTCTAAGAAAGCTATAGAAGGAATGCATGGAAAGGTACCTAATTTTCTAAGCAAATTCTTTGTAAGTTGATGCAAATTTTCTTGTAGTCATGGAAAGAGGACTTGGCATCTTCTGTGTTGTGAAGGTTTATGAAACGTTTACAAGGTGAGATAATAATGATGGATGCTTTGAATTTCAGTTTCTAGATGGGAGGGTGATATTTGTGGAAGTAGCTAAGCCAAGGTCGGAGCTCCAGAACAAGAGGAATCCACGGTGATCAGAATGCTTGGTAGCAGAGTGGCAGTCGCTGTACTTGAGACTAGAAATGGCATTAGTATGGAATAGCAATTTTGATACAGATTCAAGTTGCTTGTGGATAACCGTAACAATTCTTTCGCAGATGAAGCCCTCGACAAACTTTACCAGATAGATGAATTACGTGTGTGGCCGATATAATGTATTTTTTGAGTTCTTAGAAATAGCCAATTTTCTGATCCATAAATGAAGACTTGGAGCATTTTATGGATCTCATCTTCATCTGCTGATGAGATAAATGTGAGGCCTCTCTTTTATTTTTCTCTCCTGAGTCCCGACTTTAACTCACTTTTTGTCTTTTTTTGAGGTACTTGTCAGAGTTTAAGAAGTTTTAAAACCTGACCTATACTATGATACAACAAAAATAAGTTTCAATATAGTCTTGCATGAGGTGATCATGAATAAATGAATCTTGTTATGAAAGTGAGAGAGGATTAATATTGATACGCACAAGTAGGGTAAGTAAGATTAGGTAGTGTAAATGAAATTTTATAAATATTGATAGGTAAGATAATATTGAAAAATTATGTTAGATAATGTAGATAAATTCAGGAATTTTAGGCAGCGCAAGTATTGTAAAAGTGTGGCCTGTGGGTGGGTCCTACGTTGGACGAGAAAGTTATCTGCAATGGCTACTGTGTACGACGGTCTTCTGCACAAACCAACCAACCTTGGCTCAGTTTTCTCCTAAATGTTTCCAGGATGATACTCCGACTGAGCTTCCTCCAACCCACCCAACCTTTCCTCTCTCCGCCGCCCAAACTCTTCTCGACCCTCCATCCTCCGTCATGTTCTCTCTCCTCCTCCGCCGTCACAACTACCGACCCCGGCCTCCAGTTCCGTCGAAAGCTCCTCTACTTAGAATCCCTCAACGTGGACTCCTTCAAAGCCCTCCGCATAAACCCTAAATTCCGCTCAGTCCCTCTCCAAACCCTAAAATCGGTAGAATCATGCCTCTGTTCCATGGGCATCTCCCGCTCCTCCCTCGGCCGCATCCTCGACATGTACCCTCAACTCCTCACCGCCGACCCCCACCTCCATCTCTACCCCGTCTTCGAATTCCTCCTCAACGATGTCGTTCTTCCCTTCCCCGACGTTTCCCGCGCCGTCGTTCGCTGCCCTAGGTTGCTCGTCTCCAGCGTCGACGACCAATTACGACCCGCTTTGGCGTTTTTAAGGAAATTAGGGTTCGTCGGCAGGCATAGGATTGATTGGCATACTACGGTGTTGCTTGTTTCCAATGTGGAGCATACTTTGGTGCCCAAGATTGAGTTCTTGGTGAATTTAGGGTTTTCGGAGTCCGAGGTGGCGAATATGGTGATTAGGTCGCCGGGGTTGTTGACTTATAGTATTGAGAAGAATTTGCGGCCGAAAGTTGAGTACTTTGTGAGGGAAATGAAGGGGGATATGGCAGAGATTAAGAGGTTTCCGCAGTACTTTTCGTTCAGTCTTGAAGGGAAGATTAAGCCTCGGCATAAGCTTCTGATGGATCATGGGTTTTCAATGCCATTATCAGAGATGCTCAAGGTTAGTGATGGCGAGTTCAATGTAAGGTTGCTCGAGATGAGATTCCGAATTGTTGATTGTGCTCAATTGTAGTAAGTTAATCATCCTACATTGTGAGTGTATATTGTTTTGGTAATTTAATCACTGTGATATAGTGTTATTCCGATAGTTGGAGATGCCTGTTCTATGAGAAATTGTATGTGTGCAATACATATTACATGCACTTGGAACATGTGCTTCGGGTAAGTATGAGTGAACAATTATGCTATTGAGAGTGAACAACAAGTATGTAATTATGTATCATTGAACAATTATGCTATTGAGAGTTACCAATGACCATATTTGGAGCACATGCTCCAAGAGCATGTAATAAATTGCAGTATGTTAGGATGCAAAGATTTTCGAAATCATGTAAATGATTCGTTGAGTTATAGTTATGTACTAGCTTATTTCTTGTACATGTTCTGTTTGAAATTGGTTTGCTGCTAATGTGCTCTGAAAATCTGTTGCTTTCGCCTTTTGGTTTCGAATGAAGTGTCAAATGTTTGCATTGTCATGGAAAGATAGTTCATTCGTTTCTTACAGGACAGAGGATGTCAGTGAAATTATTCGAGCAAACCTTTTCAAGGAAGATAGCTTTGTCTTGGTGAGTTCTTGAGGATTAAACCATTCAGGGGTTAGATTTGGCATTTGGGATCGAGGAATTCAGGGAGTGTAGGTTTGAATCTTGACTGAAGATATAAGGATTTTAATAGACCTATCACCAAGTTGAATGTCACCTAAATTTTGGACTTGTTTTGCAATTGTATCCCAATGAAAATGAAATAGTAGGATGAGAAGGGGGTTCAATGACTTGACTGGTGGTTGTCGTTGGCTGGTTCTCGTGATCAAATATTCAAATAGCTAATGGTTGGCCACTGTGATCAATCTTTATTTCCAGAAACGTTCGACTTGGAAGTCTCCTGCAGCTGTATGATGCTCTGCTCTCTGTTTGGGAACCACTTTAGGGTAAAACCTTTACATGTGATAGCCATGCAAGGAGAGTTAAATCTTGGTGAATTGGTGCTTCATCTGTAAAATAAGTTTGGAGTCTGTTCATTGCTTACTGGAGTTGATTGGAGCTAGCTTCAAGTTAGCTGGATTTCGGTCGGGTATTTGTTTGTAATCATTGTTAGACTGCATGTGTTGGTTGGGTAGCGCCTCTTCGGTAGAAAAATAAATTTGCGCCGCATTTTAGGAAAATCTGGGAGGCAACTGAGGATTAGAGGGTTTGTAATGAGTGTAAAATGTGTAGCTTTGTCGATTGGGATCTGACATAGTATCATTTGAGTCGCTGTATTTGTAGCGCCCAACACCAACAGTATAGTTACTAAGAGGTTTATGTGCGTCTTTTTTCATCGCGGTGGTGCAAAGCATATTCTCTAGTTGAACTGACATACTCATCCTAGGTTCTTGGAGTGTATTCGGATGCACGACTGCTTAGGATTTTGCTTTAAAGATCGAATTAAGGTCAAGGACGACACAATGTATATCAAAGAAGATAATCAAATTTCAGTGCCTTAAATATACTCAAGGGGTTTCAGATGTTAATCCTTTGTTTCTTACTTTTTCAGCATAGCAACACCTCTCTGTTTAACTTGCATGTACTACCTCCATCCCAAAATGTTTGTCATTTGAGTAAATTTTAACCATTAATTACTCACAAATTACAATGAGTTACAATATCAAATTATTAGCTCAAGACTTGAGAGTTGTAAATCTTTTTCCCACTTTAAGTTTGTGTAAATATACTCAATAGTACTCTGGGCTGGGCTGGGCTGGGTTTGGATGGGCTTATGCCTTAGAGTCGGCCCAATCCTGACTCCTTAAGTTGCTCTAGTCCTTTTTCCACCACTTTGTTTGTTCTATGTAGTAAATACCATTCCCCTACTTATTTGACATTTTGACCCCTTGTCTTGTCTTGACTGCAATTTTTCACCATTGATTAAAGTAAGGAAATGTTTTAATAAACTTTTTAAAGTAATTTATTGTGCTGTTCAAGTCCTCAATGACCCAACAAAATGAAGTTATTGATCTTATATCGTGATTGAGATGTGAAGGTTTCTTTCAATTGTTGTGGGTGTAAAAGTCCTTGTTGTGTTATTTATGTTTAACTATTCGGTGGTAACTTTTATCTTTTAGAGATGTTTGTTTGTTGTTTTGTATATACGGTTTGTTGTTTTCTATAAACTTTTAAGTTTTCTGACTCTGACTCTCAATAATCGAGAAAAAAACATAATGATTGTATCTAATTTAATACATGTACTGTCTAATCAGAATCATGAGATATATAGTTTCAGTTGCTTTTTTAATATAACATTTTCCCCCTCTCATGATCACCATAATGGATGGATATATATGGTGTTACTGTAATTGATATGATAATAGCTAGGAAGGAGCAGTTATAATAAATAGCTCTGATGTACTACTGGCTATCTCTCTTTAATCTTCTTACATCAACTGGTGTTGAAGACTACTGCAAATTAACTACCATCGACTTGTCTTAGTCCCACCTTTTTCTTTTTTATATTTTTAATACCTATACTCTAATTTTATTTATTCATTCTTTGGATTTTTAGTCAAGTTTCTTGTACTGCTCAACTACCAGGTTAATTTTTCTTCACAACGTGACATCAAATTTGTGTACTATGGCACCAAGTTTTATTTCAACTACAAATTGAAATGAATGAAAAGGGCTGAAAGTTAAACTATTTTGTTTTACTGTTTGTTTGTCTCCATTTATTAGCTTCTTATGATGAGGATGATCATTTCAGTGAAAATAATGGCGAGTTCTTGAAGACTATGGTAAAAATATCATGCTCTTTTTACAGATGAGATTGAATATGGTAACTCTAGGTGAATAGGTTAATCCCAAGTCCAAACTTATCTAAAATTACTAAAATTTACCTCAATTTACAAAAAAACGAAAACCAATACTAAAACTAATACTCCAAAATCCTGGACAGGTGAGGTATGGATGGTCGGATATAGTGGGTTTATCCCTAAATTTTGGAATTTAAAGAGATTAATATCAATTTATCTGAATTTACTTAATTTTGTATCTATCTTATCCAATTTTATCCATGAAAGAAACAGGCAGGAAGCCCATCAAAGTATCCTACTTATGTTTTCTGAACTGATTCTAGTGAATAAAATAGAAGCAATAGATGATGGATGGGGTGGCAAGGCCATACCATGCAAAAATAAATAAATTTGAGCAAAGTATGGTCACTTCATTTGCTTCCCTATATTAACTTTGGGTATGATTTTGGTGATTTGTGATAGATTTTGTTTAGAGAGAGAGACAAGTGTAACAGACTTTCCATATGCTTAGGTTGGATAACCCCCACACCTTGTTTGAGCCCAGGAAACCAACTCTATTCTTTGTTTCTTAATTGCCTTTATGTTTGTTCTTTGTATACATATGCCAATCACTGCTCTATTAATTCCTTCCCATATGCTTGGTATTGCTATGCAACACTTTTGGTCAAAATCAGAATTAAATTTCCTTCTCTTTTCAAATTATCATTTAATACCAACCTTTTATTGCACAGCTTTGAATATTCTGATTCTAATATACTACTCTATATTGTTAGTAAAAGGATGATATTTTAATTTTATTTTTTGTTAGATTGAAAATGGGAAGTCCCATTGTACATTACATGTGGTACTTTGATGAAAATCAGTTTGAATTTTCGTATATCAGTTCATCCTAATTTATGTTGCTCATTTAGCATTGAGAGCTTTTTTCATCTCTTTTTTAATCGTTAATCTGGTAAAACTGAAAGGTACAAGCCTATAAAAAGTCAAATAATACAGAATATGGATAGAAAAGTTCTCTAAGCGGAAATTATGTCCTGAAAACTCAATTAGCCATTGCGGGTTTCGGTAAAGCTCAACGTTAACCGTAATTTTGTGAGTATGCACCCGCTCCCCTGTCTAGTGGTCGTGTTGATAAGCATCTAACGGACAACAATTTTTAGCATAGATCCTACTTTTGCAGGACTATGCGATACAAGTATGATGTCGGAGTATTCTTTTTCTCTTTTTTTTTTATGGGTATAGAATTTGACATGAAAATAGTAGAGTATATATGTATAACAACTTTGGTGTTTGAATTTGGTCACCAACTGAGTGTCCTAATATTGCCCATGCAGTTGGTTGGACATGAAAGAAACAGAAGCATGGGGTTTGGGGTGGGTGGGGGGGGGGGGGGGATCTCAAAACAGAATCTGATGGCCCACTAGATCTGTGTGTGTCAACTGTGAAGTGTGAACTGTAAATACTGAATGTATGGTCATACTCACTCACTCACTCAATAATCATACATACATTCATATATTCTTTGTGACTGATAATCATGCATCCTCATCTCATGCATGCATGCATGCAGCTTTGACCATTTCACCTTAACTTGTTGCATATATGTGTCTCATTTGATTCACCCAAATATATGCTTCTCTCACCTTGATTTTAACATGGGCCCCTTCATCTGTTTTGCATGTCTCCTTTCATGCCATCATCTATCTATATGCTACCAAATAGGTGGAAGTAAATCATCTTCAGTTCCGAGCTTCTCGTTAAGGTTTAAATCTTAGTGAAAGTAAAGAGAAAAAAAAATTATTTGTTCAAATTGTAGAATTGGTAGATCATATTTGTCATAAACAATTGGATAATTACTTCTTATCTCCTTGGCCTGGAAATTTTACAATGATTATCCTTGAGATAAAATCTCAATGGGCAAACTTACTCTTTCTTTCCTTTCCTTTTTTTTTTTGGAAAAAGTTAGATAAATCATGTATATGCTCCATCCAAATCCTCTCCTCAATATGCATTAAAATTTTTAAAAAATGTGTTAGTTGCATGTCTAACTTGTTTTCCTGATAACGTACTGCATTTGAGTAGGGTTAAATGTATTTAAGACTGCTAGCTCAATATATACTTAATCAATATATGTGGTCATTATAATATTTTATTAGCATAGTTAAGACAGATAAGTCAATAAAAGGCTATCTAATATTATCACTAGCTATCTTAGTTTTGGTAGTTAATGTCAAACTATCAAACTATTAAACGTAACAGTTTCATTTAAATTACTAAACAAGAAATAACTTATAAAACATATGGAGAATCTGTTCTCACTTCTCATTCTCATGTTGAGTAATCATCATTCTCGGGTTGACGATGTTTGTTGATTGATTTGTTTGTTTTAGGGTTCAACGTACACTATCAGAAATATTATATTACTCAAAGTTATAAGGTGGGTGAGAAAATAAAACTTAGCTGTTGTTCATGGAAGTAATTAGTTTAGGGAAGCAACGAACGAATGTGAGGAAGACCTCCTACTTTGGCCTACCAATTAAGGAAGTGTACGTTGTCTGGTTGGAAATTCTTCTCTAATTAAATGCTTCTTTTTTTTTTTTTTTGACGTTCTCTAATTAAATGCTTCTTAATTCTTGCTTATGTATGTTGTTTACCTACTCAAGGCCTTCCAAAGATTTGCCCCCGTAAAACGACGGTAATCATTACAAATAATTTAGAGTATTCAAACTGATAATATAATTTGATCGAAATCGAGTATTCAAAGTGATTTCAGATATGGGGCTTATAATATGTACTCCCGATGGGATTACTAGACTTAATTATATATATTTACTAACATTTATATTTATTGTTTATTATGCTTCATTTATCAAACAAAAACAAGACTTGATGTTTTGGAGTACTTTGGACGCAATTTTAGTAAAAAACTTTTTAGAACTGTTAGTTTATATATACAAGGAGTGATTCATTAATAGTGACATAATATGGACGCATGCAAGGGCATTGCATCACAAGTTTGAGAATTGGCAACAAAAGAGAGAAAAGACAAATAGAAACCCCTACCTTCTAATTTGTTTCTGTCGTGTTTTTGAACCTGTTTTTAGTCAGAGTTAACGTGATTTTAGTCTTCAAATTGGATATGGCTTACATTCATCAATTCTTCGAATTGACTAATTAATATCAAAGCCATCATGGCTCTACCTATTAATCTTAATAATATATGAATATTGAAAGTTATTAAAACATTAAAATTTACATCTACAACATCCGCAAAACATAATCTACAGCAGCTAAAATATACATACAAATTAAATGACCCGTAAATAAACACCGAACTATAAACCACTTCAAAAAAAAAAGGTCAGACAATTAGCAAAAAATTACTACGAGGTACCCTAACTTTTGATGAAATGTTTTTCTGGTACCCCAATTTTTTAAAACTAATTTTGAGGTACCCTTACTTTTTGAATTAGTAATAATTTGGTGATTTTCCGGCCATTAATTTTATTAAGTGACCAAAATGTCCATGTTCTTCCCTTCTTGAAGAAATAGCCTTGAAGAAGAAGAATAAGGGTATTTCCATTTATTTTTTCCTTTGCTTTTTTCCTTTTATTTTAAGGATGAAAATCTGAAAACTAGCTCAAAGGAAACTACGATGGTATTTATTTTCTAGATGATTTCTGAGGACACTGCTCCTTTTAATCTATTATAAATATTTATTAGTGCTTATGTTGTTGATTCATATTTAAGTCATGTTCTTTTGTGTGGTATTATACCACATCTACCACAATTTATCATACTACCACAAGCCATTACATGTTACTATAATACTATGTATACCACACTTTACCACAATATATAATTAACCATAACTTTGATATTTCTTCTAAACTTTTCTTTCTCCTCGCTTTTCTCAAAAATTTTCACTTTTCTCTCTACTCACCTAACACAACAACCATTTTCACAATTTTTTATCAAACTGTACCATATTGTATTACATTATCCACATTTTCACCATACCATTACCACACACTTTATCCACCGCCGAAAAGAACAAGGTTTTAATCTTTTTGAAACATGTTAGTTTATGTAGACTTAATTGATGTACGAAATGTTATTGAATTTGCTCCCTCAATTTCATATTAATTGTTTTCAATGCGCTCCTTTGACTAAGAGTTTTTTTAGAGTATACTTTATCAAAAAAGTACAACATTATACTCTTATAAACAATATTTTTTCTGTTATGAATCGAATGATAGTACTTTTATATAATAGAACATTATATATGTTAAGAAATTAATAACGCATAAATGACAATTAATATGGAGCGGAGGGATTCTTAAATGTGTGTTGCTCCCAATATATATGATTTATATTTACTATCATTTTTTTTAAACTCGGGTAAAGACAAACAATAGTGAGCGCAGGGAACCCTTATATTAAAACATCTCCCTGAGATATTTTCATATAAGATAGAAGGAAAAAAAATTATAGAAGAATTACAATTCCAAATTGTTTTAAGAAGAAAATTATAGCCCTGATTGGCTATCCAGTCTGATACAACATTAAAACGCCCCTAAAATGACAAATAAATATACATCATCATCGGAAAATATTAAATTTCTTGATATCTTTCCAATGACAGATAAATAAGAATTCCTAATCTTCAAAAAATATTGTTACATTACAAAAAATTTGAGTTTAATTGATATTAATTCATTGTTGGACTATTGACCAATGCCATCCCCAAATTTTGAAATATTCATATTAAGAATAAAATTCCAAATATTATGATAAACCATCTTTAAAATTAGGGATGTTAAAACATAATAATCCATCTTTTAAAGTGACCAATAAACAGATGGAGGGAGTATTTTATGGAGGCGGCTAATTAAGGGAAGGGCCGGCATATCTATTGATCCAACCATGGGTCAAATGATAGAAACTTTTACTCCCTCTGTTTTTTTTTAAATTATCGCTTTGATAATTGTGTCTAAAATTTTGGTCATTAACATCTTAATTTGTACAATAATTCATTATATAAAATTGATATTGTTAGATTTGTTATAAAAAATACTATTAGAAAAGTATAATATCCTATATTTTTATAAAAGTATTACATGTGAAATTGTTAATTAAAGACGGACCTCAAAAAGCGTGAAAGACAAATAAAAAAATGGAGGGAGTACTAATTACCTTCATTAATGTACGGCGGCTTAGTAACAAATCCTTTTTATTTAATAAAAAAGTACTATAGTAGGTTCAATTTTATACCCTTGTTTTTTTTGGTGTTTAGTTTCCATTTTGTTTTCTTTTGTGTTCTTTGTTTTAGTTAGTACCTGTTTTTATCTTAGTTGGCTACATGAAGTGAATGTTGGAGTTGAAGGGTTTGTTTCATAACATATAAGGTGTCATTTTCAACTCACATAAGCTAGGGTTTATTTTATGCAAATAGGGTTATCACCTATTACTAATATATTTATATACTCTATCAATCCCTTAAAGCACCCCTCTCATATCTCCATTTGTTTGTTTTCATCTTGAATATTATGCAAGATTTCATTGTTCGGGTTCATGATGCTAATATTTCAACAATGGTGATACATACATCAAATAATAATGTCTTTGTTAAGATGATCATGTAAATAGGGTTATAATTGACCGCAAATATTAATAAAAGATTGACGATGAAATGACGTTCGCAAATTTCATTTATATCTTTCGATGCAAAAAAGTTATTTCCATATTATTTTTTTATAGATTTAATTAAATCAATCCGACGATAATTTTATTATGAGTATATTTTATTTATATAACCCATCCATTTGCAGGATCAATCTAGAAGTATGTTGATTTTTTATTGTTAAATTATATTCTTATTTTATTAGTTCTTTCTTTCTATCTATTGATAGAACTTTCTTTTCAAGAAGTTGTACATGTTTTCTAAAATATTATAACTTCTTTTTGTTTTGTTCATTAAAAAAAATAAATTATTTGTTATTAGACTACTCTATGAGAATTAGTAACAACTAACGGTTCAACATGTACAAATCAAATTTATTAAACAACTGCTTCCACTCAATTTCCTAATACTTGTCACTTTAATTTACTTTATTTCTAATAATTTTTGCACTATCAATCACTTCATAATTTTTATGAGTATAATATTAATGACCACCATTTTACTCTATTTATCCTTAGTAATTTGATCTTATGTGATTAAACTACTTAGCTATATAAGAGGTAATTTTTATCAACATAAATATCAATCAACTGGTATATATTTTCTTGATAATCATACATTCAAATCGTAAAAGATAAAATTATAATTGTTAAAAAAAATGAAGGTAGTAATTATGAAGAAATCTTTTTTTTTTGGAGAGAAATTATGATGAAATCTTGGTAGATACTATAGATAGAGTACAAGTTTTAGCAAGAGATATATATGGAAAAAAATAGGAGAAAAAAACTACTCCTACATTGCAATAAAAGTTGTACGAGCGTAGCGCATTGAACAGCCGATCTACTTGCATGTTCCCAATGTGAATCTAACTTTGTGAGGTATGACATTATGAAATTACTTTCTCCTCCTCATTTCATTCATTATTTACTTTTAATTACTGATTTTTTTACATATTATTTAAACAAAAATTGTCTGTTAATAGCTATTTTTCACGGGTTTAATGATAATAGAGTTCACATAGATTATATAGTAGATATTTATCTATTTTTTGAAAAATTAATAGTAAAAATCTTTTAAGTTTGACAAGACAAAAATCAATATGATGATGCATTAGTGCATAACAGCATAAGGCAGTAACTTGACAGCGTATATGAGTAGTACAAGTTTGACAGTATGTAATTTTACCTGTATACACAAGGGTGACATAACCTACAGTAAAACTCGTCTCAAGGCCAAAGAAGAGCAGGATTTTTTACTGAGCACAGTAATTTAAGCCAATTGAGGAGTTAAGTTTGAGGGAAAGACAGTAAATAGTGGATTCCTAAAGATGGAAATATACCCACATCCTTTTAACTGGGTTTAAATAGTCATGATTTTGCATTTTGCAGGGGGAGGGGCAGAGAGAGTAATTTTTCGTGTTTGAATTTTGTCATTCAGAGTTTCAGAGCTGAATTAGGAAGACGTTAGCAGTTGAGTTGATTGGACGGATCAAGGATGTACTTGGAAGGATTTATGATATCCCAATATAACAGTTCCCATTTTCAGACCATGCCTCTTCTTTCTCGTTCTTTATAAATATGTAAAGTCAGTGAATTTGCTGCTGAATTAACCACTGCAATTTATTAAAAAGAAAACCCCTTTTTGGTTATTATCTAACTAATAAAACCCTTGTAAAGAATAATTTCATCACAGGGAGAACATATGCCATCTAGTTTCAAACCTTTAAAGTTTTAGTTGAGATTCATCCTTTCACATCATCTACAATTCTTATTTTTTAGAAGATCATTCTATTTTGCAGGGGGAGGAGCACCGTTCTTTTGTGCGTTGCGTTTGCGTTGTGTTGCGTTAGATTGCGTTGGATTGCGGTAGGAAATAATAAAAAGATGAGTAGAGGTGAATAGTAGATTTGATAAGTTGCGTTATCTTGCGTTTGCCATGCGTTAGGTTTTATTGATTTTGCGTTGCGTTTGGGTGCGTTAACGCACAAAAGAACGGTGCCTAAATACAATACAACCAATGAGAATGGATTTCTTATGTGAAGTTGCCGACTACCTACACCTAGGTGCTGGCTACCAAGGGCAAGTTGTGTAAGCAGACATGAGAAGAGTAATTAATTACTCCCTCCTTCCCATATTATTTGTCTCTTAAAACATGATTTACAAAATCAATAAAACTTCCAATTTGCATTAATTTATATTGTTGGAAATGAGAAAAAGTTGAATAAAATAGTGAATAAAAAAAGAAAAAAGGTGAATAATAAAGAAAAATGGTGAATAAAAGAAAGTTAGTTAAAGTGACAGATAATATGGGAAGTAGGGAATAGTTTTTTCTAAAGGAACAATTTGTGTCTAAATGTCATATCTTCAAAAGGTAAATGATTTTTTAAGGTATCATTGATAGATAATTATACATATTGTAAATAACAACTGATAATAATTTTAAAATACATAAAATGATAAAATATAGCCATTTTCTATTCCTTCAATATTTGCTAGCTTAAGATTTTGAGATTTAACTTGTCTGTCCATCAAAAAATAGAGGTTCTTTTATTTGAAATTACATTCTTTCAGAAATCCTTTTTTTCAAATTACATTCCTTCAGAAATCCTTCTTTCTTGGTTTTTTTGGGGGGGGGGGGGGGGAGGGTTCACTAACTTAAGCTAACGTGCCTAATTATTTGGTTATCTACTGTTAAACACCAGTAGGCTAGAGATGACTGAGAGGTGCAAGGACATGTTTTGGTGGGAAATGTAGTCTACTCTCTAACTGGTAATCCAATTCTTAAGCCAAGGGCATGTTAGGTAAATTAATGAGCACAATGATTTCTAATATTAATTATTATTATTGTTATTATATAATTCATAACAAAAAATTTATCATATTAATAATATTTTTTAATAAAAACAATACGTGAAAAAATGAATAAAAGAACGGATTATATATTAAGTGCACACTGTTTTGAAGATATAATTATTAATATATAAGTGATAAAAGCCAAGGTGTAAATTTGTTCAATGTGTAAAAATCCAATAGTATTGATTAACAATTTAACAATTAACATAATATTATATGAATATTTTGAATTAGTTAAAAGGGGGGATACATAAGTGACATTTATGGTTGATGAGTCTACTTCAGGTTCAGTTGCCCAACTCTCAGAGTGAGAGAGAGAGAGAGAGAGAGAGAGAGAGAGAGATTGATGGGATGGTTTGAGAGAAAGAGAGAGTGAATAAAATTCAATTTAATTAAAACTTAATGCTTTTGCATGCAGGTAGACCTCCATCTGATTTAATATAGGGCTTTTCTTTTCCTCATTTTTTTTCCTTCCTGCAACTCTTCAATACTTGACAAGAAAGATCGCATTTTCTCTTAATTGTACCAAAGTACCAGTCCAAATACCCCCTTATTTTTCAAAAAAAATTCTATCTGATTTTGTTCAATTGAAAAGCAATATTTATTTACATGCAATATTAATTACAAGAGCGTTAATTTACCCACCAAACTATACAAGGTAGCCGGATTATAACCTTAAGTTAGGTCCACTCTTTTTTGAGAATCCATGCATACATGTATGTATATATACGATCGACTAGTTGTCATCTATCTATCTTTTCATATATACTTTGTTGAGAAAGCATGCATTTGCATGGGTCAGTAAAAAGTGATTGATTAGAAAACCAATTACTCTATATTACCATGCATTATCCTTTTTTTTTTTCTTCGGGTAGGTGTAGGCCGTATGGGATATACGGCAAGAAACATTTAGATCTATAACTAGAACATAATTAATTTGGAATAATTATCAAAAGATGATAAACCGTTTGTTAGTAGAATTATAAAAAATGATATGCTAGCTAGGAATGTTAACCGTACCTTTGAGAAGTAAAGTGATTATCTTTCTAATACAACAATAATAGACCCAATATAATCTCGTTTAAGGTAGAGTATCAGGCCCCGTTGTTTTATACGGTTGGCTGCGGTGTGACGCGGTGCAGTGTGGTGAAATTGTGATGAATTGTGGTGAGTTTGGTAAAGTTGTGGAAAGTTGTGGTGAGTTTTGGTTTTAGTAATTATAAATGTATTGGAAAATTTGAAATCGTAATTGGAAAAAGTGGGATATAGTAATTAGAAAAAGTGTATTATGATGAGTTGTGGTAGATTGTGGTGGATTGTGATAGAATGTGACAAATTGTGGTGTAGTGTGGCACCGAAGCCAGCCAATCACATAAAAGAATAAGGATCTGGATATAGTTTGTCTCCCTTCATGCATAAAAATAAAAGTGCATGAAGAAAATGATTCTCTTTATGATAATATGGTGAAATGAAAAATAAAGCACATACAATCTAGCTTGAACATGAGAACATTTGGTTGGTACTATATGCTTGTTGAATGATGCAGTACAGTGCGGTACTACAGCTTATCATACCACTCAATATTCTTCTACACTTTACTATATCATACTACACTTTATCACAATAATTACCAATATATCTCAATTTTCTCTCTCCTCACTTTTCTTTTCTACTTTTCAAATTTTCTGTTCTCATCTACCACATCAACCACATTTTTTACAAATTTTACCATACTATTGCACATCTTACCACACTTTCCGCAATTTCACCATATCACATCATTTCTACATCTTACCAACCGCACAAAAGAACATGGCCTTAACCACAATTTTACATTGCGTAACTTATCTTAATAAATAAATTTAATTTTCAAATCATTCTGTTTTATATCAAACTCACCAACTAAACCAGCTAGTTAATTTTGTTCCTATATAATCTTCTGATATATATATTTTTTTTTTGGATCCAATCAATAGAAGCAATTCAAAACTAGGAAAACCCAAGAAACTTATTCCCCAATCCATCAATCAATTCAACAAAACCATAACCAGAAAACCAAGAAATTTAATCCCTTATTCCAATCAATCAATCTATATACTAAACATAAAGGTCAATGTAAACCCTTAACTTGTGCTAGTGAAACTAACTTGCAACCTTGAATATGAAATATCGATAAGGTTTGAATGTCCTTTTAACTTAAAACTAGGATATCAAGAAAAACATCATAAACTTTTCCTTTTTCTCCACTCTTTTCTCTCCTACATATAACACATCCATATATCTCGATCTGCATTGATTTCCTTTTCAAATAAAATAAAGTAATAATAATAATTAGATCAAACAGATGGACTACCAAGTCCATCTCTACTTCCTATCATCCAAAATGTTCACACACGTGTGATGTTATACCAAGCAGTTAGCACCGTTTTGGCTAACGTACGTTACGTTTCACACACCCAGTTTTGTTCATCAAACATGAATTAGTCAGACCTAATTTTCACTTACATTTTATTTTCTGCAGCTTCTTCATTACTACTAGTCATACTACTACGTATACAAAGCATTATTATTATTGATTATATTTATTTTCCATTGGTTGTTCATCAATGCCCTTCATCAGGAAGGTTTGACCCTAATCTTCTGATTTTTGTGTCATCCTGTTCCGTTATCAAGTAGCTAAAACTAACTCAGTTATCTATTAACTTCAAGAAACCCAGATATTTTTTTTAAAAAAAAATGAGTTTTTTTTTTTTTGAAATTTTTTTTATAGGGGGGTGTTTGGGAAGTTACATGATGAAAAGGGGTGAGTCAGCAGGGTGTTTAACAACTTGTAACCAGTTGGTATTTATTTAACTGAAGAAGCCTGGAAGTAGGTCTGTGTTAGAGGGCAACTTTTTCCCTATTTTCAAGTGTTTTCTTGTTATTAAATTGATAACTTAATTCCTGCTTTTCTTTCTTTCTTTCTTTCTTTCTTTCTTTTCTCCATTCCATTTGGCAAAAGCTTGTCAATCATTCCTCTTGTTGAGATGATCAGTTCCTTCCCCCTCATTTTCTGATCTCTCTCTTTATTTATCTCTCAGGAAATCATGCAACAGATTCAAGACTACTGCATGCTCGCTCGTGTAACTGTTGCTTAGCTTCCTACTTGGCTACATAGACTAGCTATTCCCAAATTTTTAAAGAAATCAAAAGAGGGTTTGTCTGTCAGAAGGCAAATCTAGGCATGCCCAACAGGTGTTATTGTTACTATTAATACAACACCTCTAATCACATCATATCATATACCCTTCAATATATTCACTACTCTTTCTATTTCTTCTTCTTCTTCTTGTTGGGTTCATCTTGAAGATCAATGGTTATGAGTGGTTTTCCAGACATGGGTTCTCTGTCTCTGAACAAACCCAGCTCATTTGGGTCAGAAGAAGGCTCCAGGATCCCCAGAGGGTACCCCTTGATGGGTGATTTCATGTTCCCTAAATTTGAAGGTGATGATCAAAGAGGGTTGACCAATGAAGGTAGAGATAAGTTTGTTGAGAAGCATGGGATGGATCTCAATGCTAGTTGCTGTAAAGATGAGGACTTTGTTGGGGAAAGCAACAAAAACAAGAATGTGGGTTGTTCAAAAGAGACCAAGGTTTGCACAAGAGGACATTGGAGACCTGCTGAAGATAGCAAGCTTAAGGAACTTGTTGCTATCTATGGCCCTCAGAATTGGAACCTCATTGCTGAGAAATTGCCTGGAAGATCTGGTATGTTTTTTCTTACCCTACCTCTTCTCCTTCTTTACTACCCCATGAAAATATGTATATGTTTGAATATTTCAAAATGAAAATTGTTTATGGGATACCAATAGATCAGACTAACCATAGCCTGATCAGACTTGTTAGAATATAAAACCATTTCTTGGGTTTCAACCATCAGCTTAAGCTTTTGGTTGAGATGTTTTCACTTGGTATCAGAGCCAGACCTGAGTAGGAGGTCTCAGGTTCGAAATTCATCCTTTAAGCCCAAAGGGCATTCGCGTGAGGGAACGTGTTACAATATAAAACCATTCATGGGCTTCAACCATCAGCTTAAGCTTTTGGTTGAGATGGTTCCATGAGACTCTTGCTTAGGGCATGTATGAAGGGAGGATCCAATCATGAATATGATCTGCTTACTCTTCCAATGAATTCATCAGGGAGGAATATTGTTTTAATTTAGTAAATTTAAATTTGCTAATATATTGGTTGAACTTTGGAAGGTAAAAGTTGTAGATTGAGGTGGTTCAACCAGCTAGACCCAAGGATAAACAGGAGGGCATTTACGGAAGAGGAAGAAGAGAGACTAATGCAAGCACACAGAGTGTACGGAAACAAATGGGCCATGATAGCAAGGTTGTTTCCTGGGAGGACTGACAATGCTGTTAAGAATCACTGGCATGTTATCATGGCTAGGAAGTACAGGGAGCAATCCACTGCTTACAGGAGGAGGAGAAATCTCATGGACCATTCTTCACCATCCTCTAATATCTCATCTTCATCATCTCTATACCCTCCAAATCATCATCATCATGATCATCATCCTCATCATCATGATCATCGGAGACCATGCTCATCTTCTTCATCATCTATGGAGGACCCACAACAACCCAGCTACCACCACCCTAACAGTGCTGACAACAACGCGGTTTATGCTCAACAGCTTCCCTTGGATTTCTTCTCTGGTCAGTCTCTCTCTCTCTCTCTCTCACACATGAAAGAGTGGATTAGGGTGCTAATCATATGCATAATGCATGATTATATAGTTAATGGAAAATTGGACAAATTAATGATCTAATCACCTTTTACTGAAGGTTTTCAATTTCTAAAGGGTTTTTGAAAATTGTTTTGCTGGGTATCTTAGAACCAACCTTTTTGCAATCACCTATGTTTGTTGAGTTAAAACTATCTAAAATTTAGATCTCAAACCCTGTATATATTAGACTTGTATTGGGAGATTGTTGTTGGGGTTATTAGATGAAAATTTATCAATTATTAGAAACTCTATCATAGTTGAAATGTTTTTGCAATTGTTATATATAGTTAAAAAATATTACTATATAGTTAATGCTATCTTTAAAAATAAGAAATTTTTATATATATATTGATTGAGTAAATTGTTACAATAGTTAATTATATTTATTAAAACAAATTATTTTAACGAATTTTTAGAAAAATTGGTGGCGCGGAATTCACAACTACCATTATGTAAAAAAAAAAAAAGGTCCTTTTAACTATGTTAGAAAAATCGTGTTAGGGGTATTATTTTACAAAGTTCTATTTATTTTCTATTAAAATTTACCCATAAAAAAAAGTCAAACTATTGGACGATCTTGTTTGACCTAGTAACAATACTCTATTCGACAAGTCCGTATCCTCATGTTGAAAACTATTATATATATATAATTTCCAACATATCAAAATACTGTTCGAAAACTAATATAGAAAGAAACAGATGGAAAAATTAAACAATGTACATTTTAAGAAATAAAAATTGATTTTTTTTTAAAATAATACCCTCACAAATTACATTATTTATGTCCAAGTTTTTCATATTAGTTAGTCACTAAAGATGCATATGTAACTGTAACATATGGTGTACTGTATATATGCCCAATGCATGTGATCTATAATATTCTTGGTGAAATTTTGTGTTTGGCTGTGATCTGGGAGCATGTGTTTGTGAATGAATTGTAAAGTGAGTGTTATGTTATGTTTCAGGTACAAACAGTGAAAGCAGGTGTTTGGATAGGGCAAAAGCAATGGCAACTCCAGTGCAGCAACAACAGCATCCCTACTACTGCTACTACTACTACTACAACCCCCAGAGTACCCAAACAGGGCCTTATTCATCATCAGTACAGTCACCACCACCACCACCATCATCAACAGTATTACTGGGTAACCCAGTTGTGGAGGGCCCCATCTCACCCCCCTCCTCTCCTTCTCCTCCCTTCATTGACTTTCTTGGTGTTGGTGCCACTTGACTTTTTCAACTCATCACTCTAATTTTCAACTCATGCACCTCACTAGCTCCTAGGGAAAAAGAAAAAAAAGAAAATGTACGTAGGGAAGAACAATGCATGGTTTAGTTTATTATTTTCGATGTAGTTGAAGAAGATCTTAATCTGGGATGTTCTCCAAATTAACTGAGATACCATTAATGGCAAAAAAATGAAGGTATTTTTCACCTGTTTTCCATCAGTGACAGTGACAGGGCAGTCCATTTTTATATATGCATGTCAATCCAATCCCATCATCATTTGTTTGGAATAGAGGCTATTTTGAGCAAAGACCAATGGTCCAAATATGGTTTTCTGTTAAAGCTGTATAATCATATGCTTCATTTCATATCATATATGCTTTGGGAAACTCGTGCAATATGTATAGACCCAAGAGATAATATATGGAGAAATTTGTGAATGCCAATGATGGCGTAATTGGCGTCTGCAGATGTAACAACTCACTGCCTATTTCGTCAAACTCTTTGTCAACGTCCAGTTTCATATTTATTGTTAGTTCCAGTAATTTAATGGAGTATCTATCAGTGTATAAAAAAGTTGAAAGTTTTACTCATACAAAGATTCATATTTTACATTCATTCGAGTCATGTACATATTTTAATGAGTACAACAAATTCTTTTAAATTTTTTAGGGTATATTTGGTTGGTCAATAATTTCGAAGAAATGATTCATTTTTCCGGATTGACTTATTTTCTTCATATTTTGATGCAGGTTGACTTTAGGAAAATTTTCACGATTGACCCACCATTTTTTCCATTTTAAATTTCTCTCGGGTTCCTACCAAATGCTCCCTTATTGTCATGATTAACATAATATTTTGCTGACACTTTTTTTTTAAGGGATATTTTGCTGACACATAGGACGAGTGGATATAAAACTCATATCATTTTCAAAAATAATAAATCCCTCACAAAATTTCTATGAAAATAAAAGGTGACAAAATATGGGTATGTTGCTAATTTGTTACTCCATCCATCTCATATTATTTATCTTTTTGACTAATTTTTCTTTTTTGTACGTACCATTTTTTCGTTTTAAAATCTTAAAAACATATTCGATTTCACTTACTTCTCCTACTTATATATCATTATGCTCTCTAACAATCACAATAGCAGTACCAAAAGCATTCATATACACTGCAAGAAAAGAGGCTTCGTCACACGCTTAACATATTCATTATCCACGCTTATATATAGGGATGAAATCCTTTATCATGTTTAAGTAAGCCTGCAAAACATACAATTAAAACATATAATATTATATCTTTTGAAAAATCTCATGTGATAAAGAATAGAGGGAGTAATTTTTATGCAAATACCAGCACTATTTGTTGGCTTTCTTGTGTTTGCAATACATCCCCCAAAAAATGGCTTACAATTTGGAATGGAGGGTAGGGTAGTTGGAAGAAATTGACCTGACCAGAAATCGACTCGAACCTGCCCGAAAAATTAAGGTTAAGCCTGAGATTTTCAAACCTAAAACATAAATTAATTCGAAATCGACTCGTACCAAACTCGATCCGAAATTGACCCGTACCGAACTTGATCCGAAATCGACCACCCCCGCCCAAATTGATAGGTGGTGTGTTATTCAATCTTTTGAACCGTCTCATATCCAAAACCACGTTGCTTGTTTCTTGTTTACATGGGCATCTTCTTCTCATATTCAATGCATTGTTCCTGCATACTTTTTAACCTAAAAATTATCCGTTTTGTTCGACAAATTAAAGTTTGCTACATCCTCAACCCCATTCATTTCCCACCAATGCCCGCATGTAATTGTCCACTTAGTTATTACCGTTATTTTTCTGATTGCCATGTTAGAAAGTATATAATAAATTATCAGTTACACCATAGCTTACAATAATATAATATTGTGATTATTAATAAATATTATTGTAACAACCCACCCCAAAATCATGTTTAATTATTTATAAAGCACAGTAATTATCCAAATCGCGTTATAAATTTTTCGCGTTTACCTTTATTTATTTATTGATTTACTTATTTATTTATTGTTATCGGTGTCGTGTCTCGTGCAGGAGATGGCTAAGGTGCCGAGTTATCGGCTTAAAAATTTTACTTTACATGTTCATATATTGGGTTAAAGTATTTCAGGTTATACAATTTATGTTATAAAATTATTTACTCGTTACGTTAAATTGTATCGGGTTTTACCGTTTACGCGGTTGGCTTAACCGAAAAGGGTCTAATTATTCGACCCCGTAACATTTATATTTTATTACCCAAACTTTAATTTATTTGGGTTATATTTATTTCGTTTAAGTACAAGTAATATTTATGTTCATTTATCCGGGTTTTCTTCATCCAAGTGTTATTTTATTTTAACCCAAGTTGTTACCAATTGATTTTATATAGTATAAACTAATTAATTGAGATTATTACATTTGTAATTATTATTTTTGGTTACAATTTCAGATTTAAGTAGATTAAAGGGAGAGTATAGTACTAGTAATAAAAGGGGGGTTGGGGTTTATTTCACATCATTTTATATCATCAACTCAAGAACAACTCTCAAACTCTCTCACTACCCCTCTCCCTCTTCCTCACTGCCGAGCCACAGCAGCCACCACCGGAGGTTTTTCCGCCACCGGCGCCAGCCACCGGACCACCATGCCGCCACCGTCATTCCCTCTTCCCTCCCTACTTGTTTACTTCCTCAAATTCTCCTCTAAGTGGTATAATATCCAAACCCTAAACTCAAGCTTTATGTTCTAAATCAGATTTTCATGTTTTTATCATGTATAATTGTTGTTTTTCATCTCTTTTATGAGTTTAAAGCATGAATTTATATTGTGGTTAAGTTAGGGTTTGAATTTGGGGAATTATACATGTAAATTTGGATGGATTTTGTGTGTTTAAGAGTGGTATTATATTGGATGTTTAAATTAGCTTTTGCATGTGAGTTTTAAGGTCTTATTTGAGCAAGATTAAGAGGTTAAATTCTGGAAATTTATTGGGTAATAGCTAATTTGAGGTTTGATTGGAAATTGATACAAGTTGGAAGCCATTGGAGATGTATATATTAGCTTGAAGGGCTAAAATGGATTCTGTTTAAAATCAGATTTTTACAGGGAATAAAGGGTGAATTTTGCCCAGATTTTTGTTTCAAATGATAGCCTAGTTCATTATCTAACTGTAGGCTTTGGAATTTCGAATTTCTGACATGTATAGCCCGGGTTACGACCAAAACCGTAAAGGTACAAATTTATATACGAATTTCTGAGTCAGTAGGTTTATGCTCATTTTTCGTCAAGTTAGAGATTTTATTGGCTTTGGAGTTGAACATAAAAGTTCTAGGTAACACTTTGGGCTTTCCGAAAAGGTATGGTATGCGTTCATACGATATCGGGATTACGAGATATGGAGTTTTCATTGAGGGATTATAATTTAAGTTCTGCCCAGAATGTTTAAGAGTGTATCTGGGTTGATGACCATTTTTCGTCCCTTTGGAGACTTTATTGGTTTTAGTGATAAACATAAGAGTTTTAGGTTACTCTTTGAGCTTTCCAGAAACATAAAGTATGTGGTCGTCGGATATCGGGAGTGTGAGTTACAAGCCCGGAATGCAGGGCTGTCCGGGATAACATTCTGCCCAATTTGGTTTATGTAAATGTATGTCTTTTGGGCTTTAAATCAACCCAATAAGGGGGTTCTAGGCATAAATGGGTCATGGTTATAAGTTGTCATTTTAGAGTTATATGTTTAAAGCTAAGAGTACCATTATGGAATCTCAAGTGAATCTTAAGGATTGTTCGAAAAGCTAATGAGTTTAGTAAAGTATTTTCACCTCCCCATCTTCCTATAGAATAATATTCCAAGTCTTGAGCTAGCTAAGAGTTCTTCTAGCTTGGTAGCTTCCAAGTTCAAAGTCAAGTCCATCTTTATTGCCTAAATCATTGATCCCAAGCTTGTTCTTATCGTATTCGAATATGTTCATCGACTTGCTTTATCGTTCATTTGTCATCGTATTATCGAGTCATGTTGAACTCCACCGTGCTTACCCTAGCTGTCAAGTTATAATTACCCATTCACCATCGATTCAAGCTTGTTTTATTGGATTCAAGCCCTTCCATTTGGATCATATCCTACGTCATTATTCTCATGTTTTCCGACCCGGAAATTTCTAAAGTTATATGTGTACTGCTTCTGTCCGGGCCATTTTTCGGGCCCTTCCTTTCATTTTTAGCCTTCGGGCCAGTTGACAAAGTTAAAGATCATAATTTTCCCTATTCCGGGATGTACTTTTTTTCTCCGTTTCGATTTTCCTAACCCAAGTTATGCTACAAACTCTATTTTGATACAACCTGAAATTTTATTTCTAAAGTATTTTATTTATATTTACTAAGTTTCTAAACTTATGATTCTAATTCAGAACCTTATTCGGTTCTTCCTTTTTTTTATGTATGCTTACATTGGTTGACAAAGTTTCAAAGGCCATCTCCAAGCCGAGCCGAGCCGCCAAGGTCTTTAGTGTCTTAAGGTACGCAAATTGTCCAGCTTTTATGATCTAAGCTATGTTCATGGTTCATTCAATTTCTGCCATGTCAAGTTTTATGGTTTCTGATGTCTTTATGTTTAATAGTGGACCCGCATTCTATGCTTATTTCTCTGATTATGTTTTTAGCACTCGATCGAGTGCCTTGACTGCTTGTCGATCGCTTAGCAGTCAATCATTCCAAGTTTAGATCAACTTGGGCATACGCGTGTGTGAGGTGCTTGCACCGATCGTAAGGGTTCCACCTACTTTCTATCTTCATTGATTTATGGTTATGCATATGTTTATGTTCATGTCATGCAAGTTCTATTTTAACCCCTTCCCCGTTTTCAAAACGAATTTAAATGCCGGCACTAAAAACCGTTTTCGAACGGTTTGACGTGTTGGAGGTTTACGTACTGAGTGTTTCCCCACTCACTTTGCGAATGTTTTTAATGTTTTGTTTTAGGCGGTCCGAGCTCCCAGGATAAAGGCGAGGTTAAGCAGGAGTAAGTCGTCTATACAGGGTGGTTCTCTAAAGGCGATCGATGATCGGTAATCAAGGTTACTCAAGGGCATTAAAGGCCACAGGGTTGGGGAAAGACTTTATGATATGTATGATTAAAAGATGTATTGTGTATTTGTACGTAAAGTCTAGCAGTTGGGTTGTATGGAGTTAAGTACAGTTTTATGGTGGATTGTTATATTGCGGTTGTGTGTTTTGCCTTGTCCCGAGTGGGGACGGCGGTAATGCCTCGACCTAAGGTGTTCCGCTGCGCTAATCACAGGTTTGGGATTTTAAAGTATAGTCTTAATCTTGTGATTAAGGTTGGGGCGTTACAGTTGTGGTATCAGAGCGGAGTTATAAGGAGGATTCGAGGATATAAAAATTTCCACGCAATTGTGATATACATTTGTGAAGTATGGATGCTAAGTGTGGAGACATATGTGTCCCTTATAGGTGTATGGGTCCTTTATGGATTGAGTTGGAAATATGTGAAATTTTTGGGATGGATGTTGAGCTTGAAGCTCTAGATGAGTATATGAAATGTAAGAGTTTTCCCTTGCAGGTTGCAGACTATGTAAAATTTGGGATGGTCCAATGTATAGGGGAAGTTCTGCCGAAATTTCTGTAGAAATTTGAAAGTTTAGTAGCAAGTTTAAGAAAACCTAATTATAGGTTGTGTCTAACTTAAAAGTTTAGTATGAATGAAGCATGTTATGTGTATAGGTGACGTTATGGACACGAAGCATGTTGATGCAGTCCTTAAAAGAGATTTTAGTCATCCAAATAAGAATTTATAAGTCCCAATTCCAAGTGGAATCGATGTAAAGCTCAAATTAGGGGCTAAAAGCCTTTCCAAGGTGTAGAGTGAAATGATTAAAGATGTGTATATGATACAAATGTTTAGTATGATTTAAAGATAGTAAGTAAGGTCACAGTAATCATGAGATGGAACAAGAGTTCCTTTTTAAGGTAAGTAAGGTTCAAGTTGGTTGAGTCTCGGACCTAGCCTTAATTTTCATTTGTTTAAATTCTTTCAACAAAGTCTATCAATGTCAAAGTTATTAAAACTTTTTACCGATGTCACATGGAACATAGAGCATAGATGGGTCACAATCGTGGCCCTTTGTCCAACCTCTTCACGATGTTACGGGAGCCCAAGATCAGCGTCCAAGTTCATCTCAAGAAGTTGCAAACCGCCTTTGATCTCCAAGGTGCGGCTAACCCGCAAGTTGAGTATCGCAATGATGAGTGCCGAGTTGGTGCTTATGGCCACCCTTCCCCACAAGAGTCTGTGGGACGATGTAAGAAGTTACTTCCGCCAATTGCTCTGTCAGGAAGAACCGGTCGATACGCCTGGTCCTTCAACTACGACTACATTGAGCACAGAATCACACCGCATTGGAAGTAGTCACCATTCAAGTTGCCCGGCAGGCAATTACGTGTACGAGTTAGGGCTTTGCCTACACGAGAGGTTATCGTTATCGCTCCCAAACGCGAGAATAACCCTTCCACACGTTTCCCTCCCCACGACGTGGGTTATCACCGTTAGAGCACGAACCCGCGGAGGAAGAAAGATTCTAATATGGATCCCGACAAGCAGGAAGGTAACCAAGAGCCTAAGAGCACTAATGATTATGGTTAAGGGGCATCTCATCATGAGAATTTACGCTGATTGACTCTTGTACAGGGTTAACTAGAAGCTAACCTCCGCTAAGTTAAATGACCGTATGGACCTACGTGGTGGACCGATTCTTTTGTCCCAAGGTCATCTCTCGTAACTAGTTAAACTATGCTAAATTTATGGGGCCTCCCCATGCCATTGATTAAAGGGAGGCATTGGAAATAATTTGGGGACTTTAGAATTTGTTTAGTGTTAAGATGTATTGCGGATATGGTTGAAAAGGGGTACCCTAAGGGCAAAAGGAAGGGGCATCCTCATATTCTAGGATGTTTACATTGGTATTATACGTTGAAGGTTTCTAACTAGCAAGTGCTTGCAATAGCCCTTTAGGGCGGTGAGTTTTATGTCATTATAGGGCCGTGGGAAATTAATTGGAGTTTCCTTACTATACGAACATGCTTGAGGATTTTATAGCCAAGTGAAGCGAGGAAGGCCTTATGAGAATGCATTTGGCTACAAACTAAGGACATATACAGAACAAGTTATAAAGTGGTGATGACAAAAAGTTATGTTGAATAAGGGTATTTTCCGTGGTAATGTTGGAATATGTTTCAAAGATCGGGGAAATCAATTTGAACGACAAGGTCCTCAGTATAACCTGGGGATAGCTACGCGCCCAGGCACATACTCATTCCGCGACTAGGATAGGAGAAGATGCTTTTGGAAGATAGCTAGTAACGAGCAACCATTGCGGGGAATCAAATTTCTTCGGTATGACTTTTATACTTCAAGTTCATCGCTCAAGTTCAACTTTTATTCCCTGTCCTCAGTGTACATCCTCCTAATAAAGTTTACCCTCTTATCGCAATATTAAAGTCCAAGCTTTTCGTTCCCTATCCTTGTTTATTCTCAAGAATCTTTATCAGATCCTATCGTTGTTATCAGTTTAGTGTGTTAAAACATTCAATGACCTGCCTTTGATGGCTCGTTGCCAATCCATGAACCAATTCGTCAGGACCATTACCTACTCTCGTCTGTTGATGACTCGTTATGTCTCCAAAGATAAAACTTCATTAGACTCATATGACCCTTCTTATTCGTTAAGATTCATCTTTTCCAGGTGATGGTCACGTTCTATCATGAATTTGAATATTCTTTCCAAAGCTTGGCTTCCACCAACATCATATTTTGTTTAGGATTAATAGCTTATGCCCTATTATTCCAGAAAGTTATCACAAAGTATTCATACTTTCCAAACTTTAATTGTTTTAATTTGAAGATCGATCCTAATAGCTTTTTCTCTAATTCAAGCTCATCTCGATGCACTTATGAACTTCCTTATTCACGAAATCATTGCAATTATCATCTTTGGCAAATATGCTATCTCTTGTTGATACGCTTTTCTTAATTGATATACATGCGTCGTTGGACTAAAGAATACCTTTATTCATCCACGCTGCTTTAAGGCTTTAAGTCTACCAGTGTAAACCTCTGCTTTGTTGTTATTCATTTTCAAAATTCATGTTCTTACCTCTTAATTGATGGCACTTTCCTATTATCGCGTTTCCTCCATCCCTGTTGGTACCTTTTATAAGAAATAGATGCCTTGATGGAAGTTAATAAAGGGAGGAAAACGAAGTAGAGAAATATTAGTTTGTATGGAATTATATGATACCTGAGGTAAGATGGGAAAGGTAGAGAAATTGTTGTTCAAGGAAATACTAGGGACCTTCGGGTCAAGGCTTCTTACGATTAGATGTTCATGAGTTCAAGAATGTAGAACGTTCGAAGAAAGATTAGCTCTTCTTCCAAAGGATATAAGAGTCATATGGATATATTTGACAAATAAAATGTTCTTGCCATATAATTTATGATGGGAAGAGAGTGCTCAGCTAATTAACAGAGATGAAAACCCAGTGTTTTGGGACTCGTCTTAGAAAGTGATGCCAACAGAAATGAGTTTAAGGTTGTATAAATAATCAGCGTAAGGTGCTCGTCACGATGATGACCGTAACCTTAAGATGAGATACGATATCATGGGGACATATGGAAGGAATGAACAGACAACGTGCCTATGACAGACGAATACAATGACAAAGTCTTACACGGGCATGATAAAGAAGACTATACTTGGACTACCAAAGGTTGAGCACGAACAAGAACAAGTACCCCTCTCAAGTATCGAAGGACTGTTCGACTCACCCAAGGGGCAAGAGTGTCATCTGAGATTGGTTAAGGTTAAGGTACCAACCACTCAGAGTTAGGGTTGAGAATACTCCTAAAACTGCCTTTAAAACAAATTATGGGCAATATGAGTTGCGGTAATGCCTTTTTGGACTTACGAATGCCCAACAGTATTTATGGATCGGATGAACCGTGTGTTCAAACCTTAGGTGGTTAAGTTGTAGTGGTGTTTAACGACGATGTTTTGGTATACTTGAAAAGCCGAAAGAAACATGTGCATCGCTTGACAGTGGCGTTTCAATCATTAAGGGAGCAAAGACTGTATGTGAAAAATTTTCAAAATGTGAACTCGAGTTCAGAAAAATAGGATTTTTGGGAACATATAGTGATCCACGAAAAGATCTGATTGGACTCTGACAAAGTATGCGCCATTAAAAGTTTGGCAAACCCACTGTAGTTACCAAAGTTCGAAGTTTCTTAGTTATGGCCGAATGCTATAGGAGATTGTTCCGAATCTTTCTAAAATAGTTCTTCCAAAGACCAACCTCCTCAAGAGGTCAACACGGTTGAATGGACCGGCAAGTGTAAAGAAACCTTTTAAGTGTTCAAAGAAAAACTAACAACCGCCCCAATGTTACCCCTTCCCGAGGAAGGAAAGGAGTATGTGGTATATAGCAACGCGATTCATTAAATTTGAGACATGTGTTAATAGGGAGCGACAAGGTAGCGACCTATACGTCACACATATTAAAGTCAGCTACGAGGATTACCCCATACATGACCTAAAGCTCGCAACAATGGTGCCGCGCCGAAATTTGAAGGCTTTACATTTATGGGGTCTCTAATGCCATCGTTACGGATCACAGGAGTCACAAAGGTATGTACACTCAGAGAGAGTTGAATCTAAGGCAACGGCGATTGAACTCATTAAGGATCATGACTTGGATTCCAACGTCACTCCAATAAAGCAATTTCGATAGCTAATGCTTCGAGTAGAAAGGCTTAGCGTAAGGTGTTAACTCGTCTTGTAATACGTCCATAAATGCGGCAAGAATTCAATAGAGAGAGAGCATTGTCCCTACAATCGTCCGTCTTGGAGGGGACCAAGATAGAATGAATAAATGCCCCAGGACCCAAAAGGATTATGATAATCTAGCCACGAAAGGAATATCTGGATTTTTAGGCCATGAAAGCAAAACCCTAAGGTTTCAAAATAAACTATGTATACTGATAAGGGAAGCTTAAGGCTTGAGCTTTTGAAAGGAGGCCACAAATCGTTGTACTCTGTGTATCCTGGAGGTACAAAAATGTATAATGGTCTAAAAGAGCACCTTTGGTGACCTAACGTAAAGGGAGGTATAGCCGACTATGGGGATCAATGTTTGCCATGACAAAAGGGTGGCGAGCGTTAAAGAGCATCAGGTAACTCTAGACCCTTAGAAAGTCCCACGTGGGAATGGGAATCAATTTCTATGGATGCTATCAGGGGAGTACCCCTCACAGCTTCTAGAAGGAAAAAAAAAAAAAAACATTTGAGTAATTACGGATCGCCTTACCAAGTTGTACGATTCGCTCCTATCTATGAAGGAGGAAAGGTAGAGAGATTGGCCAATAATTGCGTACAAGAAGTTGTAAGGTTACATAGGATTCCAAAAAGGACATAGTATCCGAATGTGATACGCGATTTCAATCACGATTTTGGTGCTAAGACTAATGGTAATAGCTTCTACCATCTAGAAAGCGACAGCCAGACGGACAGAGTAAAACAAATTGTAAAGATATGTTACGCGCATGCATTTTAGGTTTCCAAGGAAATCAGGATGAAATTCCCTCGTTCATAAAGGTTTCTTATAGTAGTAAGTAGTAGATATTAGTCTACCATTCGAATGGCTCCTTTTAAAGCGTCTTATAACAGGAAATGTCACACCCGCGATGTTAGGGTGGATTAGTTAAAGCTGTAGTCACAGGTCCGGAGTTAATCCAGGACGCATCACATAAGATCAGAGTCATCCGACCACATGTCAAGATCGACCAAAGAAGGCGGAGACCGCTTGATCTTCAAATTGGAAATCGTGTTTTCTTTAAAATGATTCAACTCAAGGAGATTCGAAGTTTCAATATCTAGGGGAAGTTAAGCCCTTGCCATAGTAGGGTCTTACTCCGTTGTGGAGGAGATCAATCCAATGACATATCGTTTAGAGGTACCTTTTAATCTAAGGCAATTACGTAACGTTTCACGTCTCTCCAACCCCAGAAATATGTATCGGGCTCGACCCGCAATCTTGAAGAAGAACCTCTACTGAAAATGGAACACAGAATCAAATGACTTCACTCACAGGAAAGTCCCTTAGTCGAAGTACTTTGGGCAAATCAAGACACCTCGGAAACCTCTGGGGAAACCGAGGAAGGAAACGAAGGAAAGTTACCCACACGTCTTATAAGGAATATCAAACGCAATGGAACCAACAGCAAGTTTCGGGGACGAAACTTCTTTTAAGGGGGGGAGGATGTAACAACCCACCCCAAAATCATGTTTAATTATTTATAAAGCACAGTAATTATCCAAATCGCGTTATAAATTTTTCGCGTTTACCTTTATTTATTTATTGATTTACTTATTTATTTATTGTTATCGGTGTCGTGTCTCGTGCAGGAGATGGCTAAGGTGCCGAGTTATCGGCTTAAAAATTTTACTTTACATGTTCATATATTGGGTTAAAGTATTTCAGGTTATACAATTTATGTTATAAAATTATTTACTCGTTACGTTAAATTGTATCGGGTTTTACCGTTTACGCGGTTGGCTTAACCGAAAAGGGTCTAATTATTCGACCCCGTAACATTTATATTTTATTACCCAAACTTTAATTTATTTGGGTTATATTTATTTCGTTTAAGTACAAGTAATATTTATGTTCAATAATCAGTTATTACTTCATACAAGTGTTATTATATTTAAACACAAGTTTTTACCAAAATATTTTAAATAGTAAAAACTAAATAATTTAGATTATTACATTTGTAATTATTATTTTGGTTACAATTTCAGATTTAAGTAGATTAAAGGGAGAGTATAGTACTAGTAATAAAAGGGGGTCAGTTTATTTCACATCATTTTATATCATCAACTCAAGAACAACTCTCAAACTCTCTCACTACCCTCTCCCTCTTCCTCACTGCCGAGCCACAGCAGCCACCACCGAGGTTTTCCGCCACCGCGCCAGCCACCGACCACCATGCCGCCACCGTCATTCCCTCTTCCCTCCCTACTTGTTTACTTCCTCAAATTCTCCTCTAAGTGGTATAATATCCAAACCCTAAACTCAAGCTTTATGTTCTAAATCAGATTTTCATGTTTTTATCATGTATAATTGTTGTTTTTCATCTCTTTTATGAGTTTAAAGCATGAATTTATATTGTGGTTAAGTTAGGGTTTGAATTTGGGAATTATACATGTAAATTTGGATGGATTTTGTGTGTTTAAGAGTGGTATTATATTGGATGTTTAAATTAGCTTTTGCATGTGAGTTTTAAGGTCTTATTTGAGCAAGATTAAGAGGTTAAATTCTGGAAATTTATTGGGTAATAGCTAATTTGAGGTTTGATTGGAAATTGATACAAGTTGGAAGCCATTGGAGATGTATATATTAGCTTGAAGGGCTAAAATGGATTCTGTTTAAAATCAGATTTTTACAGGGGAATAAAAGGGTGAATTTTGCCCAGATTTTTGTTTCAAATGATAGCCTAGTTCATTATCTAACTGTAGGCTTTGGAATTTCAATTTCGACATGTATAGCCCGGGTTACGACCAAAACCGTAAAGGTACAAATTTATATACGAATTTCTGAGTCAGTAGGTTTATGCTCATTTTTCGTCAAGTTAGAGATTTTATTGGCTTTGGAGTTGAACATAAAAGTTCTAGGTAACACTTTGGGCTTTCCGAAAAGGTATGGTATGCGTTCATACGATATCGGGATTACGAGATATGGAGTTTTCATTGAGGGATTATAATTTAAGTTCTGCCCAGAATGTTTAAGAGTGTATCTGGGTTGATGACCATTTTCGTCCCTTTGGAGACTTTATTGGTTTTAGTGATAAACATAAGAGTTTTAGGTTACTCTTTGAGCTTTCCAGAAACATAAAGTATGTGGTCGTCGGATATCGAGTGTGAGTTACAAGCCCGGGATGCAGGGCTGTCCGGGATAACATTCTGCCCAATTTGGTTTATGTAAATGTATGTCTTTTGGGCTTTAAATCAACCCAATAAGGGGGTTCTAGGCATAAATGGGTCATGGTTATAAGTTGTCATTTTAGAGTTATATGTTTAAAGCTAAGAGTACCATTATGGAATCTCAAGTGAATCTTAAGGATTGTTCGAAAAGCTAATGAGTTTAGTAAAGTATTTTCACCTCCCCATCTTCCTATAGAATAATATTCCAAGTCTTGAGCTAGCTAAGAGTTCTTCTAGCTTGGTAGCTTCCAAGTTCAAAGTCAAGTCCATCTTTATTGCCTAAATCATTGATCCCAAGCTTGTTCTTATCGTATTCGAATATGTTCATCGTACTTCGTTTATCGTTCATTTGTCATCGTATTATCGAGTCATGTTGAACTCCACCGTGCTTACCCTAGCTGTCAAGTTATAATTACCCATTCACCATCGATTCAAGCTTGTTTTATTGGATTCAAGCCCTTCCATTTGGATCATATCCTACGTCATTATTCTCATGTTTTCCGACCCGGAAATTTCTAAAGTTATATGTGTACTGCTTCTGTCCGGGCCATTTTTCGGGCCCTTCCTTTCATTTTTAGCCTTCGGGCCAGTTGACAAAGTTAAAGATCATAATTTTCCCTATTCCGGGATGTACTTTTTTTCTCCGTTTCGATTTTCCTAACCCAAGTTATGCTACAAACTCTATTTTGATACAACCTGAAATTTTATTTCTAAAGTATTTTATTTATATTTACTAAGTTTCTAAACTTATGATTCTAATTCAGAACCTTATTCGGTTCTTCCTTTTTTTTATGTATGCTTACATTGGTTGACAAAGTTTCAAAGGCCATCTCCAAGCCGAGCCGCCAAGGTCTTTAGTGTCTTAAGGTACGCAAATTGTCCAGCTTTTATGATCTAAGCTATGTTCATGGTTCATTCAATTTCTGCCATGTCAAGTTTTATGGTTTACAGTGTCTTTATGTTTAATAGTGGACCCGCATTCTATGCTTATTTCTACAGTTATGTTTTTAGCACTCCTGATCAGAGTGCCTTGACCTGGCCAGTGTCGACTGCTTAGCAGTCAATCATTCCAAGTTTAGATCAACTTGGGCATACGCGTGTGTGAGGTGCTTGCACCGATCGTAAGGGTTCCACCTACTTTCTATCTTCATTGATTTATGGTTATGCATATGTTTATGTTCATGTCATGCAAGTTCTATTTTAACCCCTTCCCCGTTTTCAAAACGAATTTAAATGCCGGCACTAAAAACCGTTTTGAGCGGTTTGGCGTGTTGGAGGTTTACGTCTTGAGTGTTTCCCCACTCACTTTGCGAATGTTTTTAATGTTTTGTTTTAGGCGTCCGAGCTCCCGTGGATAAAGGCGAGGTTAAGCAGGAGTAAGTCGTCTATACAGGGTGGTTCTCTAAAGGCGATCGATGATCGGTAATCAAGGTTACTCAAGGGCATTAAAGGCCACAGGGTTGGGGAAAGACTTTATGATATGTATGATTAAAAGATGTATTGTGTATTTGTACGTAAAGTCTAGCAGTTGGGTTGTATGGAGTTAAGTACAGTTTTATGGTGGATTGTTATATTGCGGTTGTGTGTTTTGCCTTGTCCCGAGTGGGGACGGCGGTAATGCCTCGACCTAAGGTGTTCCGCTGCGCTAATCACAGGTTTGGGATTTTAAAGTATAGTCTTAATCTTGTGATTAAGGTTGGGGCGTTACAATTATATAATGAATTATAGATAAAAAAATATTGAAAATTGTGACAGTCAATTAAAAGATAAATAATTAAAATTTTTTAACAAAAAGATTGCAAGATAAAAGACATTTTTAATCATGACAACCAAATTCTTTTAAGACCTTGTTCTTTTTTGCGGTTGGCAAACTGCGGAACTATAATATACTGCAATTTGCTACAAGTCACCACACTTTACCACAAATCATTACTTTTATCTCTTCTCACTTTTGTCTTTTACTTTTTACATTTTCTCTCATCACCTACCCCACATATCAATAACCTACCACAATTCCACCACACCCAGTCACCCACCATAATTCCACCACACCTCACCACACCATAACGCAAAATACCGCAGAAAACAACTGGGCCTAAATGAGTTTCTTATTTTTTTACATTTCTAACAATAATATTTAATAAAATACATCCCATATTTACTCGCTCAATTTTTGTTTTATATTTAGGGTAACATTGTTGTATTTTTTACGTTATTGTTACTGTTTTTAGGTAATATTATTAATTATTAATTTATTATCGTTTAAAGTTACTGGTAGGTCTATAAAAAAAAACTTTTATTGGTAGTACCTCGTGCAACAGTCACACTACGAATAAAGGCTGTCGTATAGGAAATGAAAGCCCAAATGCACAAGGCCCAGTTTCTGGGAATGACCTACTTTTTACATTGGGTTTTGTTTTAATGTCAGCCCATCAGGAACTTAACTACTTTGTCAACAAACTTAACAAATTAAACTTCTCTTGCTTTCCCCGTCAAACACGCGCGAAAAGAAAACTCCCCCCCAAAATGAGGAATATGAAATTTATTTTCTAAAAAAGAACAGAAAAATTAAGCACAACAATATTGAACATCCTCTCAGGGGAAAATTTTCACTTCTGACTCTGAGCCAGAGAAAAACATGATTAGTACTATTAAGATGAAGAATTAAGGGACAACTCCATGAGCTTTAGGAAATCATGAAAATCTAACACACCCTTTCCAGTTCTATCATAATTTCTGATCATATTTCTGCACTTTTCCAGAAGATGAACACCTGATTCTTTGATGATACCCAGCCCAGAAAGCACTCTGCTTAGTTCCATGGCATCAATGAACCCATCTTTATTCACATCAAACACATTGAATGCCTCCTTTATTTCCCCCAAACTGGGTTCTTCTTCGTCGAATACTCCAATCAAATCATCCTCATTTACCTTTATTTGTGTCTCCTCTGCAGCGTCGGCATCGGTTTTGCACTGCATTCCCAGGCTTCTCATCACTACGTCGAATTCAATTGAACTGATACTACCATTTCTGTCATTCCCCTGTTTTGGGTGATCGTTTTTCGGGGTTGAGATTTCATGGGTATTGGACCAATATGAAGATGATAATGATGTCAAACTGAGAAACTCAGAAAGAAAGGAAAGAAGTAGGTTTGAGAGGGAGATGAAAGTTGTAGGATACATGGATGAAATGACAAACATTTTTGATTCTGAAATTCTGAAGGAAGAGACTGAATCTTGTTTTGAATATGGTTATGTTTGAATTGGTGTTTCTGCATATGTTGGTATATATATAAGCATGCAAACGCAACTGAGATTGCATGATAAGTTTGACGTAATCAGATGATCTGGAACAAATTCAATTACTTAGCTGGAAGAATATGCATATTTATTTCCAGGAACCCTCGAGGATTTGGAGGAGGAAACTTACTCAATGAATGATTGAAGAAAATAGTAAAATATAAAAGGAGACCTTTTCTGAGAATATTACTTTATTGTATACTATTACAGGAAATATAACCCATTCGAGATTGACTTAGTTTTGTTTAAGTTGACTGGGTCTATGCTTGGTTACAAGTGTCGTACGGGTACAAAGGTGGCGGTTGTGTTTTTAAGAAGCAGAGTAATAATTTAGTGAGGAATTCAAAGGCTGTTACGTTGTTGAAAGACAAAAGACAAATTGAAATTTAAATGCAATTACTAGTAAATGGGAATGAATGTCCTTCCACATTTTAGGTGGAATAAAAGCCGATAAAATGACTCTTCGTTGAAATTTCCCACCAGGATTCTTTCCTTCCGTGAAGTTGCACTCGGAGGATCCTATGTCCTCCTATCTGTTTACTTCATGCCGACCTATAAATAAGGACGCAATTATAAAGATTATTGGCGAAAAATAATCGAGGGTCAAATACAGACATAGACATTTAGGCTCTGTTCTTTTCTGCGGTTGGCAAACTACGGTACCACAACATACCGCAGTTTGCTAGAACTTACCACACTTTACTACAAATCATTACTTTTCTCTCTCCTCACATTTCTCCTCTACTTTTTACATTCTCTCTCCTTACCTACCCCACATATCAATAACCTACCACAATTCCACCATACCTCACCACAGCATACCACAAAATACCGTAGAAAAGAACATGACCTTAGTACATCACTGCAAAGAAACAATAATAATGGTAAAAACTAATAAGTTTCGACGAAATTTCATTGACAGATGTATAAAAGAAATTAGACCGTCTTCTTTATACACACGAAAATGTATGAATAATCAAAATGTATGAATAAATTGATTCTGATGGACATAAAACAAATCCTTTTAGAAATTGAAACAAAACCAAAATCAAAACTATATGGAAGATTGCTTAGGAAACCAAAAGTAGAGATGTAAGAATACTCATATGTTAGGGTGGAGTTTAGGATCGAGACAAATGCCCAAAATCGTTTGTGACTCGTAAAACCCGCCCCAATGAATAAGAGTATGGGTATAAATAAAAATAATAATGATAAATAAATATGGGGCGGACATAGATATATCTGATATAAAATAGGTATCAATATGGTGTAAGTCATACCCTTCCTAATTCAGCCCCTATCCATTTTGTACACACCTCTCACGCATGTACCCACCCGTCTTAATTAATACTCATTCCAAATTTCAATAATGTAATGGGTTAAAAACCTGAATTTCCAAAATGAGACGATAAAAAAGGTGTTACATGAGTGTTTGGTATGCAAGGTTGCTCTCCAACTCTTAACTTTGTTGCTATAAAGGCTCTGTTGTGCCAGAGCCTGTACATATATGTTGATGTACTTGCCAAAAAGACACTCAATTGTTACATTCCAAATATTTCTATAAAGTTGTGAGGTGCAATTTGATTAAGGGATGGCAAAAATTCTCTATCTACTAGCAAGTTTTTAAGAGCCTCATATCTTACTTGGAAGGAGCAAAATGATGCATCTTAAACAACAATGAGTCTATCATTTGAGCGAAAAGGAGCTTTGTAGCGTGGAGCACTCGTGGCTGGTTCTTTAAGGATGTCCATTTCGATAGGTTGTCCAATAACCGTACCCATCATCAACAAAACCATGGTATAGTACTTGTTCATATTCGTAGGGAATGTTCACAACGTAATTGGGTTAAGATGAACTTCGATGGTTCGGTCAACAACCATTGTCCAATTGCAGGGTTTGTTACTAGAGTACATTTTGGTCGCCCGACCATTTTGATCTTTGAAAAACCATTCAAGCAAGTTTCTCGAGAGTGCACATTGGGGGAGAGTCTTATCCTAATCCAGAATATTCGAGGCAAAATCAAAATTTTGTAGCATACCAATATGATCTTCATAGCAATGGAAAAACTAATCAACTAGCTAGAGGAGTGGTGCATTCAATATATTTTTCGTGAAGCATATATAACACTAGATTGGATGGCGAATCAGAGACATTTTACGAGTCTTCTTTCTCTTTAAATATCATAATAGATTTTATGGCGAACCAGAGACATTTTACAAACCTTCTTGCTCTTAGGATGTTTGTTCAAATTTCGAGTTTTCTTTAATCTTATTTGAGGACAACAGTAACAAGCACTTTAATCGAAGGATCTCCTCGGTTACTTTAGATTTCCTTTCACTCGAGTTTAAAAAGAAGTTACTAAATGACTAGATTTGACATTTCAAATTTGTCAATTGAACATAACATCAGTGATCGAAATTAATGATTGGTGTCATTTATTTTAGCAAATGTGTTAGTTAATTGTCACTTTTATGAACAAATTTTCTCCGTACCCTGTACTAATCATTCGCTTCATGTGCAATATAAATGACAATGGTGTAAATTGTTTATTTTCTTAACAATATTCAATTTTATGCGACGTGCAACACAATGACTCTAAAATCAAAGGATAAATGTCACCAATGATGTAATACTTTTAATAAGTGATAGCTTTGAGTCTGATTTTATTCAACAATCAAAATAAACGTGTTTTATGTAATGTGCCTTCTAACACAAAGTGACATGCATAGAATGGGCCACCAATGATGTAATATACAAAATGAGTTTTGCATAAATTGTAACGATTACTCAGCTTATATAGGTATGCCCAATATCCACATTAGTTCTATTCATGTCCACCCCTTCCAAATTGTATGGTAGGTTTTGTGTGAAATGACCTTAAGATAAGTTATCGTAAAACTATCTATTATATGTAATGAAGGTAATATGAGATAAAATGATAGTGTAATAAACTACCAATGAATTAGGCGTGAACAAACTTGTATTATTGGTCCGGAAAGAGTTAAAACATAAAAGAGCAATGGGGAACAGGAAACAAACAGATAGCACTACACTACTAGGATACAAAGGGCAAAATAGGAAATGAAATGACAGGAAAAAATAGGCAAAAGATGAGTAGGGCAACTGCTTTATGCAAATTATGCTTTTTCTTCCTCTTCATAATTGGATTTTTCCTTTTCTTTTTCTTTAGGTGACTGAAAGAGATGCTTTTGCTTTGCCTTTTGGTGGTTTGTGGTGATCCCAATTCGGGCTTATCCACAACTGTGATTGTGAGACTGAGACAGGCCCTACTTCGTCATTTCTCACAATAATTTTGTCATAAAGCAGGCAAAAAGAAAATAAGAAAGGGAGTTAAATGGGCAGGAGGAGACCAAGAGGGACCTGCCATGCTGGCAAATATACCCAATCATATACCACATTTTGATTTGTTTCCTCCATTTCTTTGGGCATTTCTATTTCTTTTTTCCAACTATGCACAAAATACAGAGTAAATAGTAGTGGTAAGGGACTTGACCAGAAAAAATTATTTGTATGTTAATTTATGATGGGAATAGTTGATATGAACATGACACAATGATGAGTAAGTGAGTATGAGTAGATGGTATCAAAATTTCATATCCTTGTATTATTTTTCAATGTTATTTTTATTGAGAGTTGATGTTCTGTAAGATAATACCTGATGTCCCTAAGTAAATTTCTCATGTGCCCTTTGCATACAGCATACTTGATGCCCTTCAATGCAGTGCTTTATGTCCTCATGATATCCGGTCACATGTATTCACCAAAAGGTCATGCTCCTTTGATTTATTCCCATTTATAAAAAGTGTTTAGCTGTATTTTTTTTTATACGGTAAATTTTTCATACAAAAGTTAGAATTCGTAAAATTTTCAAATGAAAATTATTTTAAGAGCCTCCTTTTGTCATCACTGATTAAAATGTCCCATTAATTATTCATTACCATTGTGCAAATGAAGGTGAGATTTAATATTTATGATAGTAATATAAATCTCTTAAACATGTGAATACCATTGTACTATTTGCAAACCACGGGTATTTTAAGGCTAGTCTTGTGTGTTTTTATTTTACTTTTTTGAATTTGCTTCTCTCTCACCCCTTTGCAATCCATTCATTTCTTTTCAGGCTCAGTTTTTTCTGCGGTTGGCAAATTGCGATACCACAATATACCGTAGTTTGCCACAATTCACCACACTTTACCACAAATCATTATTTTTCTCTCTCCCCACTTTTCTCTCTTATCACTTTTTTCCTCTACTTTTTACATTCTCCCTCCTCACCTACCCCACATACTAATAACCTACCACAATTCCACCACACCTCACCACACCATTCCGCAAAATACCGCAGAAAAGAACAGGGCCTCAGTCTACTTCATAAGTCATAACTCACCAAATCACCACACACAATCTATTAGAGGCTCAAATGATCACACAAACATACTCTTGTAATCAACATAAATTATAGATATCATATATATATATATGTCTTCAGGTTATCCTCTATATCCCAAAAATAGATCAATATACACACAATATAACTGAGTGTACAGACTGACATATATGTACAGTACAAACTACAGACTTTCTAGGGGGCAAAAGGGGGGTGAATTTAAGACTCACTCTCACTCTGTTATTTTTGAGGATGTCTGTTGTCTGCTCTAACTTGATCAGAAGCACTTTGAGCTGACTTTCCATACTTCTCCTGGCTTCCAAAGGTGTCATTGTCAATCAGTTGAAGAGCAGCCACAACAGACAACCAACCTCATTTGATTATTTATTTATGCTGATGAAGATTCAATCAAAGCAGCCTCACTATCCAATTTCATGGAACAGCAGTGACCTTGAGAAGGCAGCAGGGTTGGCTTGATTAAGTACATCGTTGCAATCTCGGGGACAAACATTATCCCTTTGACAATCAATAACACCCTTGTTACACTGATGGAATCCTCCAAAAATCCCACCTCCCCCGGTATTTGAACATCTAGCCGCCTTGTCTTTATTCCTCGCAGGACCTCCACATACAGAGCTCGTAGCGACCTCCATCGGATCATCAGCAATCCTCAATGTCTTTGGTGCTAGTTTCTCCTTTTGGGGTTCGTCGGCGTCCCTAGAGTGCTTTCCCAAATGGGGGGGATTCGGATCCGCGGGGTAATTTGGTAGCAGATGCAAATTCCAAGGAGTAGTACTGCAAATCCACTGAGGATGAGGAGATAACCAAGGGATTGGATTCCAAGCAAAACAAGCCATTTGAGGCCTCACGAAGCCATTCACATTTAGGGTTGATGAAGAGTTTGATTCAGAATCAAGGACCCTTCTTATAGGCATGGCTAACCCGGGAACTGATGACGATGATGAGTTGGAGTTGGTCTTGGTCTTGGTCTTGCGGCGGCCGGACCCCACGGGGACGGTCCGCATGGAGCCCCCGGCGGTCCAGTACCTCTGGCAGTTCTTGCAGAAGTAGCGGGGTTGGTTCACGTTGTAGTTGTTGAAGTAGCAGAATTTGGTGTCCATGCTGTTGCATCTTGGGCAGGGCAGTATTTCTTCTGGCTTCTTCTTTGGAGGCTCCTGCGTCGTGCTCGTTTCGTCGCTCTCGTCTTCCTTAAGATCAGGGTGTTTGTGATCGTCTGCCGGGGTTTTAGGGGTGGTGTTGTGATCAGAGGTGGTTGAGTGTGTGGTGCTTGTGGTTTTAGACTGTTCTAAAATTGAGATTGAAGATGATTCTTCATCTTGATTGTTGTCGTCCACAGGTGGCTCTCCTGTTGAACATGTCTGGTTCATGCAGCCAAGGCAAAACTTTAACAACAACATGCATCACACATGTACAGGAATAGGATTGTGTACATATTTCCAAATTCCAACAAAAAACACAAAAAAAATTTCATGAGGAAGGTTGCCTACTTCTAGATCCTCAAGATCATGCTCAAATGTGGTGGGAGTTTATTGTTGTTGTTGGATATATACAAATTTCAGAGGCTCTAACCACATATTTCAGACATGGAGATTTCATGTACAAGATTTTCAATCAAACCAAAAGATTTCTGGTGACAGTGATGTTTGTCAAGGTAAAATTGACTGTATTTGAATCAATCTCCCTAACAGGCCTGCTCAATTATGCACATAAGAACATCCTCCTCCAAAAATGAAAAAAAAGGTAACCCCAAAGGAAACTTAATTCAGAAACCCCAAAATTTATCAAAAGCTAAAAAATGAAAAGAAATGTTTGGACATCCTAAAAAAGGTAACACCCAATGGCCAATACTACCATAAAAAAGCCTCACAGAAATCAAACAAAAACTGAAGAGCACATGAAACTGAGCAAATTGCACAAAACAAAACACAACCCATTTGAAAGCAGTGAAAATGAACACATGGGTAGTCATCAGAATTGCAAACTACTGAAAATAAGACTCAAGGAAACATGGAAGAAACACACCTCATTTTGGGAGGTTTTGGGGTGTTTACAGCAGAAGAGATTCCCATGAGAAGTTGTGCAATCAGCAGCAGCAGAAGTCTGGATCCTTGCAGCAATCACAGTATCATCTCCATATGAATTACTACATCCCAACTGAATAGTCCTCCCAAAAAGCTTGATTGCTGAATCTTTCTTCTCCAACATGTTTCAGGCTTTCACCACAATTCTCCTATTTGCTTGGTTTTACAGAAGAGAGGATGAAACAGAGGTCCTGTTTTACCCTGTTAAAGTTTATCTGTTTTGGTGGGGAAAGCAAGGTGATCAACTGGGATAAGTTGGTGATGAGGGATATATAGAACCTTTGTGGTGGGGGGGATTATGAAGGTGAATGCCAAGTCACCAAAAGGTTGAGAGGTATTCAGAGCCACAAATTAATGTGGGGGTGTAAAAAGAAGATCTTTAAATGCTTTAATACAGAGAGAGAGGGAGAGTGGTTGATTCCACACTTGAGAAAAGAAATCAAATATAACCATGAGAGTAAGAAAGATCTACTTTTTTGCCCATGTCACCCCCACCTCTGTCTCTCATCCCTAATAATCCTTTTCACAGCTCTTAACCCAAATCAACTTGGGTTACCACTTACCAGAGGTTCAGTTTCATACTCTTGGTGTGGATGAGTAAGCATTGATCCATATTAATTTCAACTATTAATACTCATTAATATTATTCAACATTCATTAGTAATAAATTTTTTATTAATAAGTTAAAAACAATAAGACATAATAAAATTTCTTATTCCTCCCATATACCGTAAAGATTGAGTTGTTAGAGAACTTATTTCTGAGTGCATAGGAGAATTTGAGTAAGAAAAAACTTTTGCGCATTTAATATTATTGACAGATTTTTCTTTCAAATAATTATATTACCAAAGGTACTCTAAAAATTACAGTATGGTTAGATAATTGACCTTCACCACTGTGTTTGTAGATTCTACCATAGTTGAATTTATTTTCAACTATGGTAGTTGAAATGTATAATTGTCCTTAATTTTGTTATTAAAAATTAAAATTAATATATATTCATCATAGGACTTGTTACAAAATTGAATATTTTTTAAAGGAAATTCTACCATAGTTAATTTTTTTTCAACTATCGTAGTTGAAAAGTGAAAAGACCATTAATTTTGCCATAAAAATTCAAAATCAATGTAAGTTGATCAAAGTAACTTGATACAATAATTAACCGCATTTAGGAGAATATAAATATTTTTAAAAAATATAATTTATTTTTAAAAAATAAATATTATAAAATTTTCAACTATCATTCTTAATTGAAAATAAAATCAACTATGATAGAATTTTCAATGTTTCAATTTGGATTAAGGGGAGTAAAAGATCACGAAAGCGAATAGGTGCAAATTATTAGAAAAAATGGCAGGAAGGCCACGTCAGTGAAGAAAACTCCAAGGAGGAAAAGAGGGGGGCCCATGAACAGAGGCAAAGGTGAAAAAGTGGAAGAAAGATTATCTGCGCCGTCTATTACAAGGGACAGCTAATAGGTATGAACACGTGGCAGTCCTAGAAAGAGCATCAACCCGGAAATAAAATTTTGGTTTTTGACGAATCTTGTTGCTCCCCAACAACACGTGTCGACTCTATACGAAAAAAGTTAAAAAGATACCCTCCGTTCCATATTAACTATTATCTTTCGAAATTGTGCAGTCAAGTTTAAAAAATTTTGACCATAAATTTCTCAATATATATAATGAGTTGCTATATAAAATTACCACAATTAGATTTATGACGAAAAATACTATCATAAAATTATAATATTGTAATTGTTAATAATATATTATATAATAAATTATCAAAATAATGTTGGAGACCGTGAAAATCAAAATTATAACAATTAATATAGTCCGGGAGATAACATTTTGTTAAACGTTTTGGAAGTTTATTACGATTGGATGCATATTCCTCTTACTATATACTACCTCCATTTTTATTTATCTGTCGCCTTGAAAATTATGTTGAAAACTTTGATCATTAATATTTTAATTTGTACAATGATTCATCATACAAAATTGATATCATTAGATTTGCAATAAAAAATACTATTTAAAAAGTATAAAATTATAATTTTTTATAAAAAGTTTATATTAGAAATTATTGATTAAAAATTGGTACTAAAAACTGTAAATGACAGATAAAAAAAAACGGAAGGAGTATTTTTTTTAGTTTTCATCCTTTGCCATTCCAGACCCATAAATAAATAAATAAATAAATAAATACTCCATAAATAAAGTGCTACTTTCTCTTTAAATTAATTATGAAAATTTTTCTTTGCTTCAAAGTTAGTATTGAATTTTGTTACATATTGAGAATTACTCCCTCTGTTCCATATTAATTGTCGTCTTTGGAAATTGTGCAGTTAAATTTTAAAAATTTTGACCATAAATTTTTCAATATATACAATGAGTTGTTATATAAATTTACCACCATTACATTCGTAATGAAAAATACTATCATAAAAGTATAATATTACAATTGTTAATAAAATATTATGTAAGAAATTATCAATCAAAGAATGATATTGGGTACCGTGAAAGTCAAAATTATGACAATTAATATGAAACGGAGGGAGTAATAGTGTGTCAGATTACTTGGATAATAAATATTTCTTGATTTTAGCACGGAAGTTGCTGGCCGGCCACTCAACTGTTCAAGCATTTTATTTGAGATTATAAATTTGGATCAGTGTAATTTCAGATCAGTAATGTCTAAGCTCGCGTCAATTTTGTACATTAATGACTTTATTATGTACTCCTTAGAGCACATACTCTCATTAATATAATTATTATGTATTTTAAAATGTGTATTTATCATGTTTTAATATTTTTATTTAAAATTTATTGACATAACTTTTAAATTTCATATTTATACATTTTCCAAACATTTATTTATTTTGTATTTATCTTTTATATTTTTAAACTGTTCCACCATTTGTTTATTTTATATTTTTTTCATAAAATTTTTTGACAATTTTTAAAGTCTATAATTATACACCTTTCAAATATTTACTTACTTTATATTAATTTTACATAATTATAATTTTTAAATATAATATTTCTAAAAACATGATATAAATGTAGCAGCTAGAAAGTTTAACGGATGTCTTCTCATATCTCCGCATTCAGCTGAAGCTGTATTACACCCAAACACAACACACTTGGATTCAGCCGAGTCACCTTCCTTTTTCCCAAACAGAAGAATGTGAGGTTCATATTACTCCTATGTATAAACCAACTTACGATTCTTAGCCACGAATTTTATTCATAGCTGCAATACTTTATTTATTTATTTCATTCTGAGCCACAAGTTATTAACCCATTTCTATGGTCGCCTGATTTTCCATCACTTTTTATTCTATCAATTTACCGTTATCTCCTTTGGTCATTTGGTGGGCATCCAATTCTATGTGCAGCTCACAGAATAGGCTTTTGCTTTGCTTTAACTGCTTTCTACGAATTTTAACCCCCTACAATAACTGTAACATTAAAGTTATGGTATGTATATTTTAGGTTGTTTAAATTTTTTTGGTATGTATAAAATTTATAAGGTTCATAGAAATGAGGTTCATATAGCTCATAGGTTAGCAAAATACATGATGAGACATTTTGATGTATCTTAGTTTTTTAATTTATTACTGATTATTCTGACGGGAAAAAAAAAGCAAAAAGGGGTTTCCTAAACCCTAAAAATTACCACCAAAATGGCTCTATTCAAACTTTTTTTCCTCTTCTATCCAAAAAAAAAATACATTTCACCAAACGGTACTGTACTCGTGTGTGTATATACACTTTTAGGGCTCTTTTTTTTTTTTGAATCCAGGTAAACTAGAGATATAAGGAACTTAGAGACCATTCTCACAAGATGTCTTCTTAAGTTATCATAAAGCAAAATATAAAAATGATCAGAAGACGGGCTAAAACTCCAAACATCTAGGTTTTGAGTGGAGTACTCCCTAGATATTACAAGCAGCACAAATCAGACAGTTGATGAATATATATAAATTTTACGCCAAACCCTAAACCCTAAAACCCTCAACCCTATCTAAATTTTACCCTTGTGTATTGTTGAGGCATCTGTGTAAGTGCCTAAAAAATTAGCTACACAACCTAAATTATGAAAGGTGAAATTAGACAAATTAGTTGTTATTTATTTGAAGTAGAGGTTAATTGTACGTTTGGCTTTAATTGTTTCGAATTTGGAATTAGCTATTTGTACAAAAAAATATTTGAGATAGTTTTTAATCAAGATCAAAAAACTAATTCACCAAACATTTCATGAGCACAACACCTAAGCATACCATACATACATTATTGCTAAAGTCACCAATAGCTCATCAGTTACGTTTCTTAAATCTCAAAAACTAGAGTACGTACTGCATCTGTACATACAATACACAAAATTCAATACCAAACCAAATGAGATCATGACGACTTACTTATATGATTTTAGGATGTGATATAAGCCTAAAACCTTGCCGGATTAACTGCTTAATCTTCTATTTTATGTGGATCACGATTCACCAAGTAGACTTAATTATATGATTTTAGAAGTTATTAACAGGTGATTTCTCCAAATGAAAACAGCAATGACAGTTTTAAGCATCACAGTTTCTTTGCCAAACACATATTACAAGGCCTAAATCGCAACGATTAGGTTAAGGATGGGGCATAAGCTTGGTGACGTCATATTGACAATTCAATATGTCGTTTCTAATTAGATGCTTATTAGCTTTTAGCATAAACTTTGAACAATTTCTAATTAGATGCTTATTTTCAACGCCATCACAAAAATGTAGACAAACAATCAAACTTTATAGATTAGTAATTGACTATTAACCAATTAGCATAGTTATTGCAAGTTGCAATACATTTCCTTTCTAAATAAAAGCCCAATTAATCTTAATTATAAAAGCGCAAGAACATATTTTTGCTCCAGCCCAACCGACTGTTTCCTCAAGTCTTGCGCTAGGCCCATTTAACAACAAGGCGAACTGCTATTGGGCCTCATGCCGATCCCCCTAGGACCTCTAGGGCTCTAGGTTGAGGAAAAGCCATTATAACTTGTCGAAATTCGAAATCTTTGATTTTCTCCTCTTCTTTTTTTTTTTTCTTTTTTTTGGATAGACAGAAATTTATGACTTTGGGTTTAACAAAAAAAATGTGTCACACACCAACCTTTTAAAAAAAAAAAGGGAAAAAGGAAAAAAAAAAACAACAAAATCTAAGGAGGGGCTTAGGACTTGGGAGGTCTAGTTTTATCCCAATATAATTCCTTTTATTTGCACAAATTATACCACTATGAAAAACCTACCCCAGTCCACCACATGCAATTAAAATAAGTCAAATCTATGACAAATTTTACATTAAATACTGATATTTTTTTAACAAAAAAAAAATTAACTTCATCTAGAATTAAGGTAGGTACTCTAGGGTTATCATGTTACAATTGCATTATTTGTCTTTTGAGTGATCATAGTGGATCTTTTGACCATGGATAGCAATGCATGAACACTATTCCAACCATTTTAGACCACCCGGCATTGTTCGTCCAAATCAACATAGCTAGGTGTAAAACTGGTTCCTAGGACTACAATCCAAGATACCAATTCAATATTTGTCGACATCAAAAACTCCCCGTGTGTACGTCCCATGTTCTATAGATCTAAAGAGATCCAAATGTAAACAGCTTTGCCTCACTGAACGTCAAGGTTCAATACTTGTCGAGATTTATTGTGCAAATTGTGGAAATAACAGTTGCTAGATATTGCAGTAGTAAGAAGCACCAGTTTCAGATCATAAGTGTGGGTTAACAAGCTATCATTATCGTCAAAACACCTAGTAGCTTGCCATGTCTATGTCTAGCTTACGTGCATCAATTCAATCCGTTTCCATCATCAAACAACAATTTCAAACCAAATTTCTGACCTTCTGTAGTTCTAATTTTGAGAGGAAGTGGGAAGTTAGCTAGCTATGTATTAGTTCAGCATAGAGCATCAAAGTCAAAAGAGCAGGCATACAAGCAATTTAAGCGGACTGTAAAACAACAGCAGGGAACTCAAGTTGATTGCACGGCAAGATGACATATGATCACAGATCACATCCCAACATACCAGTATCAAAAGACGATGTCTTTACCAGAAACCGAAAGACATACCGAGGTTACCCTTCACCTTGTACAGCTTCAAGAGGAAATCGTCCATAAGCGCCCTTGCCAACTTACCTGCAAGAAACAGGACATTTCTGAAATGTGACAATTTGCATATTTGACAGCAAACTCTCATTAAATCTCAAGACCAAAGGTTCATGCCTAATGTTTTGTCATTAGTTTTCTTTCTTTGTATGAGTAAGAAAGATAATGGCTGATATGGACAGCCAACACTTCACAGTAAGATCCCTTTCTGTAATCACTTAGCAGTACCCAGTAGTAACTATCTGACAGTAATTTGTGGGTTGAGAAAACTATCAACCAATGCATGTGGAGAATAAGTTAAGAAAGGTTGATTAAGCTTAATCTTTATGTTTGCCATAAAGACAGCCTACAGACAACAGAGGAATTTAGAATTGTAAGTCATAAAACAAGCACATAGTTTTCAGCCCTTTTTCAATTCCCACAAAGTGAAGTGATTGTCAGGCACTCAACTCAATAGACTAAAAATGGATCTTAAAGGAAAAAAAAAACAGCACATGTTGGAAAGCTACTCATTTCCCTGGCCTCCACTTTCATGGTGGGTTCTATGTACCTTCCATATCAGTCCTTTGACATTATAATACTCCAAATTGATGTCTTTCATTCACACTATCAAGCATCAGGGTTTCACACTGTTAAAGTCATGGATGAAAATATCACAAATGAACACCCTATACTATAATAGTAAGCACAATATGTCCAATGAATATGACTTCTTTTTTCATTTCTTTATAGGTTTTATGGAACCCACTTCAAAAGGGTTTCTTTTTCACATTTTTTGGTCCATCGGAATCAATCTCTTCATGCGTTTCCATGCAGGCGCGGGGGATGACATGTGAAGATTGCCAACATTAAGATCCTTTCAAACTCCGCATTAGTGGGACTACACTGGGAATTGTTGTTGTTGTTATTTTATGGAACCTACAAAAAGATTCCTTTAGGAAGAAAACATGAGAGAAAGTGCGGAGTGATGGGGACCGACACTTAACAGTGAGAGATGTTAGGCAATTCTCCAAAAGACTCATGCTTTTCTAACTTTGTTGACCTTAATAATATAAATGGCATGTGCACTATCAGACTATCTCATACGGACCTAGACCTGTGTATATAGCCAGCATTATAAATATGTCAACCCTTGGGAACTAGTTTTCTCTACAACAGCAACAGCTGAAACTAAGAAACAACAAACACTTGAAAGCAAGCTTACATTCTTCAATCAGAAGTTCAACATGGGTTTTCGGGCGTTTCATCTAGTGCTTCTCATGCTCGCTTCCTATTACGTCATCTCCTCAGACGCTATCCCCATGTCGAGTACGTCCACAAAACCCTACTAGCTCCTTTCTTAAGGATATATTCCGGTCATGTTATAACTTCAATATTGTTCCATGATTAACCGTGTTGTCTTGTTTGAACACCAGGAATTACCAATCTTGCACACGGAAAGGGGCAGATTGTGGTATCAGAGACCATGTTTCAGGTAAATTTTTCAATTCAATTCTCATGCTTATGCAAAATATTGTGTAATCACTTTATATGCATAACTGATCCAGATGACTTCACAGGATAACATCAAGGGTGATTCCATAAAGGGCAGAATGGACATCGAGATGACAAACGATTATGGACCGACTGGATCTAATCCGGTCCACACCCCCAAGCCACCGCGTACTTAAACCCCTAAGTATGCAGCTTAATTAATTAACTCCATGGTTTGTAATAAAACCTTACTATACTCTTCTAGCAAATGTATCATATAGCAGTGATTTGAGATCGATCGCTACTCACTATGCTGCATAACCTTAGCACTACAAGGGAGGGAGTCAGTAGCCGAACAATGAAGAACTTGAAGGCAAATTTCATGCATGGATTCTTGATGATGAGTTTGCTTAGTTGCTCACTAGGAGTCTTCCTGGGATTGTTTAAGCTGGATAACTGTCAATTATGCTCCCTACCTTTACATATGTCACAGTATGTTGCTTATGTAATATATGTATACTAATTGTTTCTAGTAAAAGCTTATCTTAATGATTTTTGCATCTAAATCTGTTGGCTCTACAGCTCAAATATCAAAGTATCTCAGAATATGCACAATATATCACATAATAATCATAGCCATTAATCAGAGCAGTTAAAACAAACACTGATGTGTTAGTCACCAGTCAACTTACATGAGAAAATGCAAACCATATGTATCAAGTAATGAATGCAGCTGCCTAATAAACAACAAGAGCCATTTTCACATCACTTTGACTTCACTAGTGCACATACAACCACCACTCCTGTGAAGTTTACATCTCATCAAATTATCTAAAGTCAGACATCATAAGATTTAACTGATTAACCAACCTAGCATGGCTAATGTAATGCAAAATTAAACCATTCAAGCAGGCAAATACTACCCATGAAACTATTTTTAGTGACAACTTTCTAAGAGGAATTTCATCGAACACCTTCCGCTCAAACTAAAAAAAAAGTCATTTTCACCCACAAAATGGAGATAGGACCCACAAAATCTGGGGATGGATATGGGAAAACGAAATCAAGGGCTGAAAAAATTCAGGATAAGACACCTCTTACAAACACAGGGGCGTGATATTGATATGAAAGGCACATACATTCATCAATAAGAGGTTGATAGTGGGAAGATATGAGTGGGTATATGAAGTGTGAGGCACTTACATCTTTTCTGCTTCCATTATGAATCATCCCATCATATTCTTTTTACAGCTTGATTGTTGTCAAAATCACCCAAAATGGACACTTTGCACCCATTAACTAGACCCCATCATGGAGGCTGTGATCACACTGGATAATGGAGTTACCGTAATCTTACTATTTAATTCTTTTGGGGTTTGTCTTTTGGGGAAGAGATTGCATCATGAATTCATCATGCATTGTTGTAATTGTTGACATTTTACTGACTTGCTAAGAAACAAGTTAGAAAGATATTTCTGTGACTGTGGTGACTTCTTAATGATAAATTATTTATGGAGACTCACTTTGTTGGCCCAATTAAATGAGATGGAGAGCATTTTGCTCCCTTGCTATTGAATGCAAATTTCTTCTTTAATTTGCTTACATGGCCTTAGGTCATCTTTAAAGACCATCTCAATTTTGACTAACTTGTGGTGCAATTTATACAAAGTGAGCATGACAATCTAAAGTTTAGATTATGGAAATATTTGTTGAATTTCAATGTGCAAGTTATAAGGGGTGCCACAATCAATACACAACGAAATTCAACGAATCACAAATTCAAAAAATATTATATAATAGAACATTTAAAGAAATTCAAAATACATACAACCTTAGCTTATAATAAACGCCACAGCCTACAAATATCTGTTAAACTTTAATTTGTTGGTATGTATCGAACATTTTTTTTTTTTACACGGGTAAAACAGGTACAACAAAACTTAGGGGACCCTTCTATCAAGGCGTCTCCCTAAGTTATCTGCAACAATAATATCAGAAAAACTCAAAGAGGGGCTGCAAGTCCACACGCCAACTAAATTTAGGGAGTGACCAAAATTCGTCATCCAATCTGCCGCTGAGTTTGCTTCATGATAGATGTGACAAAAATTGGACTCCTCCAACTGAAAAATTAGTTTTTTGATATCTCTGACAATCATGTCAATGTGTCATGGAGTATGGACGATCCCTTGGATAGCTTGGTATGTATCGAACATAGGATGAAGTTAAGAGTGTATTTGTTTAAAAGTTTAAGTCCCTAAAAGCTAGAACTTCTCAAACGGGTGTATATGGACCATAAATGATCAACATTGATTTCCTGGCCCCAAAAAAGGCTTAATCATGGGCAACACAGACCATGATAATTGTGTTACAGTACGTGACACCAACTAGAAAGTGTGTTTAAGGGAAATAGGACTGACTCGGACCATGCTGGCTTCAACATAACCTGTGTCAAGCTATAGAGTAAAATCTTGAATTTTTATGGCATGACACGGACCGTGTGTTCATCTTTACAAGCTTCATATACGTCATATACCTTGAGATAATGCAAATTTTATACATTAAATTATCTTATCTTGATGACAAAGCATAATCCACCCAAAAAATATCTCAATCTTATCCATCCTATCTAAGAGATGCTTCTTCAAAGCACCATACATAAGACTTGTCTTGCCTTCCATTTCATTATTTCATTATTTCATTCCAACTTTAAACACATTCTATTAGGATGTGTTTGGAGCACTTCCCAATATTATTAGATGGTTGGTTTGAGATTTTCTAAGACAAATATATATGACAAATATATAAATATAAGGAGTAAATTTCCATCGTACCATCTTCTTTTTCATCAACACACTTTATGTCATACATATTGGACCAAAATGTAGAATTTACCAAAACACATTAAACTGGGAAAACAACGTGGACAAGAATCAGTCCACAAAAATGTCATACACTTATGACTTATGAGGAGGTTGGAGTGAAGTGTGTGTCAAGACTCAAGAGTCAACACTTTTCATGATAAACTCCAACTCCAATACGTACGATGTGGGTCATATTCATTCATAATATTACTTTAGTGGAACTTGAAGCCCCACCTACGGATTCATCCACTACTATTACATTACATTGGCCAATTTAAAAATGAATGAATTCAATCCTGTTGACACATCATTTTAGAGGTTGAATCATAACAATAATATATTAATCATCATTATTTTAATTTGCATTGGGGTTTGGGGATTAACATGAATGGGCAAATTAGTGTAACTTATCAAGACATGGATGGATATGTTTGCTTCATTATTCATCATATCTTTCAATTGTTTCTCAGCTGGATAATGTCTATGTCTTTGAAAGTCACTCTCATCTTTTTCTTAATTATCACTGGTTTCTTCAGCCCTTTTTCTAAGAAGATCTTGATCAAGGTGATAAATTAAAAGGATTAAGCTGGCTTGACGAGCCCTGAGGCTCAATTCGAGTTCTTTTAGTCAAAGTTTAGCTTTGCTAGATTCAACTCGGTTAATCTACACAAACTTATCAAAATTTATTCAAATGAAGGCCTATTTAGCTTTTTTTTAATAATTAAAAGTCATTAAAGACTACAATTGCATTAAAGATGTTGCAAAGATCCGCAAAACAGCACAAACTGCAAAAAACAGCTAGATCAAACCACGACAACTGAAAGATACATCCAAGAACCAAAAAGAAACAAACAATATAATAGTTTTGAAACCTGTCAAAGAAAAATGAAACAAAACACATCACCTATTTTTGACCAAACATTAAACCACAAATCTTTCTCACCAAAACCAAAGCATTGCTGTTCAACTTTCTCATAATTAACAAAGAACATGGATTGATCTTTAAAAGGGAGTGGGGGGTCGCTCTATTGGTTTGGATGATTTGATAAGATTGGATTAGTAAAAAAGAGCCAAAATTGAGGAATATTCTTTGAACCATATTAGTTGTCATAAATCCTCCAAAGTTGGAGAATCTCTTTAAGTTTTCAAGTATTTTAGTGAATTTTGGGAATCCTACACAGTGGAACATTTTGTCAGGAACAATGGTTCAGCTTTTTTCCTTTGGTTGCATTCTGTTTATGTTCATCACAACACCGCCATGTCACTCACTCGGCTTTATGCCCATGAAATTTTGGTCAAGAAAATTCCTGTTCAAATTCAACATCAAAACTAATAAGATAAATGTAAATATCTCATCATGAATCTAAAACAACAAATATAATGGGAAAAAATTAATTAAAATTGACAAATAATATGGAATGTAGGGAATAATTCAACTACGATTTTATTTTATATTGTCATTTCTTTTTAGCAAAAAAGGAAGGTATACATATAGACTCAGAATTCATCTAACTTAGATTTGTAATATTAAAAATGAGAATTCTGAGTTAATATTACAAATCTAAGTTAGATGAATTCTGAATCTATATGTATACCTTCCTTTTATACGGTATTTTGCGGTATTACAAAGGAAGGTATACATATAGCCCTGTTCTTTTATACGGTATTTTGCGGAATGGGGTGGTGAGGTGTGGTAGAATTGCGGTGGGGTGTGGTGGAATTGTGGTAGGTTACTGGTATATGGGGTAGGTGGGGAGAGAGAATGTAAAAAGTAGAGGAGAAAAATGAGGAGAGAGAAAAGTAATGATTTGCCGTAAAATGTGGTGGGCTGTGGCAAATTGCAGTAGGCTGTGGCACCGCAATTTGCCAACCGCAGAAAAGAACAGGGCCTAAATTGATTGAATTATCCTTCTTACAACAAAGAAAAGAAGCAACATAGAATTCAATCAATTATAACATTACTAGCCCCTCTTGTCATGTGTTTGATTAGTTACATTCAAAAACATAGACTTTCAACTTAAAATAATGAGTCAAACCTCAAACAACTTAATTACTCACCACCCTTCTCATCCAAATCCACCAATTTTATTTTTAGATTCCTCTACCCCAACAAGCACCAAAAGGAATGTGACAATTTTCACCAAGCAATGAAAACATGCCTGAAAACAGAAGAAACACAAAGAAACCAAATTGCAAAAAAAAAAAAAAAGAATAATGTTAAAAAAAGTCCATTGGTGTTTGTTGAATCCAATTTATTGATGGTGGGGCTGTACCTAATTCTCCAGTGAATCAGATAAGAGAAGATGTGAGGAAACAAAAAGATGAAAACAAAGCCTAACACTTTAGATTATATTCTTTTTGTATTTTCTCTCCTTTTCAGATTGCTTTTCTCTATTTTCTGCCTCACTCAGATTCTCTTACACTCTCTTTCAAGTCAAAGAAGATGATCAAATTGGTAGAATGAGAGAGAGACCTACTTCCCAGGTCATGGGCATATATTCTTAAGCCCAGAAAATGTTTTCTGATATTGAGTGAGAACATAGGACAAAAACTCAACCTACTCCACAACAGATAAAACAGAATCACACTTGCTGTAATATATACAGAACATTGCAGGAATTAGAGCTCTTATTATAAACCACCATTTGGACATTCTTTTCCTCAACTTGACCAAAAACTCAGATGGGTCTCCAAGATATTCATAAACAAGAAATGGGTTTGATTCTTTTTGCTGATAATGCAAAACCCAGGCTCAAATGGACACCAGAACTTCATAATCAATTTGTCCAAGCTGTCAATCAACTAGGAGGAGCACACAGTTAAGTGTCACGCGTGTGTATGTGTGTGTGTTTCTAATTACATATCCTGCAGTCTCCAACTTTCTTTATTGGTCTGTGGTTTAACTTGAATGTTAATTTGTATAGCAGAGGCAACGCCGAAGGGTCTGATGAGGGTGATGGGAGTTCCTGGACTTACATTGCACCACTTGAAGAGTCATCTACAGGCACTGCAACTGTCATTTCTGTATTTAATGTGTATCGTAGCCTTAATATTGATCGAGAAGTTGGAGCCTCAAACTTGTGAATCTTTCTTGCAGAAATATAGACTCGGAAAGCGTCAAGAGTCAGGATCTTGCAGTGATTTCAAGCAGACTGCAGCAAATTGTATTCATGGCTTACATAATGATACTGCAACTCAAGATGACACAAAAGAGTAATAGTCTCAGTCTTAACATACTGTCTAATGTCTATACAGTTTTTTCAAGATTGTCTTATGAAAGGGTCAATCAGGTCTAGTCAGCGTAATTATGGAGGTCAAAACACATTGATTGAGTAGTTATTGATTAGGCTGAAAGGCAATGGTTTTCAGTTTTAGGCCATTGTCAAGAAAAAAAGTATACTATAGTTCAGCCTAATTTCCTGTAAATTTGGTCATGCAGACCTACTTATTTTGGCCATAACCATATTGATTGTGTTTTAACAGAAACGTCTGGGTAACCCATGCTATACACATGCAAATGGAATCACAACAGAAACTCAACGAAGAACTCAAGGTACGTAACTCAAAACAGACGATATATTTGTCGATCCTAGAGTTCGAACACACTAACAAGCAAAGAAAACTGACATAAAATCCCAGATACAGAGACATGTACAGCTGCGGATTGAAGCTCAAGAAAAATACTTAGAAAAGGTATTGAAAAGAGCACAGGAAGCGCTTTCAGGTTGTTCATCATCAGATCAAATACCAGTAGCTGCAAAATCAGAAGCTGAAGAAAATTGCATAGAGAAGGTCAGATGTTCAGATGAAAGCTCCGTGACTTCGCTAGGCGACTCCGGAAATAAAGAGATTGCCAACTTCAGTCGGGACGACATTACTCCTGGAGTAAGGAAGAGGGCTGCTAGCATGGCTTTGGATGCTGATTATTTTGAGCAAACAAGTAGTAAGAGATCAGAATCACTTGATCTTAATTGCAAACATGATCATAAACACTGTAACTTAGATTAGGAACTGATTGAAAAACTAAGTTTTACATTGACTTGGAGTCCCAAAGTAGCGGAACAGCGTTCAGGCTGCCTTTTGGTTTAGTATTAACAGGCATTTTGGTCAGATTGCAATCCATATCTAGAAAATAAATGATTTATATGGACCATAGAATAACACTGTGTCAGTGTTTATATATGCCATTCCTCATCTGATTATATGATACGATTGGAGAAACATGTAGTTTTATCAACATCCAATTCACTTGTAGTCTATTATTTTTAATTCAGCCTATAGTTACCAGAAATGCTTCCCATGCCATTAACCCCGATATGTAGGTCATTAATTTTTACAAAAATTTAGTCTAGTTTTGATTTGAGAATTCTTATTCCCGAAACGTGAGCCGCAAGCATATATAGTGTTACAGGTAAATATGCCTCAAATTTCACCCGTTCACCTTATAGCATGTCAATTTCATGGGTAGGTAATGATAAGCTAGAAATTACCTAAATTTATATAAACTAACCAAAAATCATCCAAACTTATTCAAATATATATAAAAATTTACCTAAACTTTCTTAAAAATTACTAAAATGATTTATCCACAAAACCTAAACCTAAAAAAAGTTTACCACTACTTAAAGCATAAGTTAGCTAACCAATCAAACGGAAAGAAATTAAGGAAATAAAAACAGAAAAGGAAGAAAGAAATTGCAAGAAAAAAAACGAATTCTATTACTCCAAAACCTCTGTACAAGATCAACTATATGCTCATACGTATAATAATGAACTAATCCAATTTCCTAGGTCTAAATCTTCTCTATTCTCAACCCTAGTCAATGTCCTCCATTGAACCCGACTCATCACCCGAATTCGACCCGTTTACTTCCTCCCCACACTCTTCCCCCTGTTCACCATCGTTGTCGTTAGGAGGACCCGATTCACCACCAGAATCCGACCCGTTATCATCTCCAGATTCTTCAGCAGAATTCTGTGTTTCCTCCTCTGTTCTCCTTGTTCCTCCGAAAGAGAAACTAACCCAAATCTGCCTCCTTCTCTCTCCTTCTCCTTCTCCTTCTCCTTCTCCTTCTCCTTCTTGAGTTCCTCTCTCCTCCCCCTTCTTCTCTCTCTCCTCCTCCTCCTCCGTCGGCATAGCGTACCGGCAAACCGGGCACGACCCGTGCATCCCCAGCCACTTCTCGATGCATCCGCCATGGAACCTGTGCTTGCACGGCATCTCCTTCACACACAACCCTTTCACCCACTCCTCCAGACAAATCGCGCACTCCCCGTCAACCCCCTCCCCGATCTCGACACTTGGCATCGCCTCAATCGCGGATTTCGCCGCCGGCGGAGGACCCTCCTTCTCCGGCGAGCCCCGGAACATGCCGCTAAGATTCAGCCCCGCTCCTTCGATCACCACCATTCCCTGCGTCAACGGGCTGACCAAGATCACCCTCTGGACTTGGTTCTGACCTTCTGGGCTCGGACTGTTCGCCGGGTTCTCATCTGGGCTGCCCGCGCTTTGGTCGGATTCGGGCCGGGCCGGGTCGTGGTCGGCGTTGGTGAAGCCGAAGAAGAAAGGGATGAAGATGGAGAAGGTTCTGTGATCGGAACTCTGAGTTTGCTGCGTCTCTGTGCCTGATTCTGACGCCATTGTTGGAGCTTGAGAACGAAATCGAACTCAAATCGTATGAAAAAGCGTGAGTAGGAGAGAGAACTGTGGAGGGAGTTTGATATTTGATTTTTGATTTTTGATTTTTGAATGTGATTGATTGATTGATGAGGGAGGAAAAGAGAAGAGGGGGGGGGGGAATTATATATGATGGGGTTTTGCAGTTGCACCGACCTGAACACTGTTACGCCGGGGGAAGGATCTGGAATTTGGATTAACCAAATTTTTATTTTATTGCTTGGAGGAAAAGATCTTTTTCCCGGATTATTTGATATTTATCTCCTAGTCTCGGTAGGATTAAACAATAAATTAATACTAATAATAAAATTTAGGGATATTTTGGAAGAGAAATTAGGTGTGGATAAGAGCAGGGTTTTCCGGTGGGTTCTAGGCCTATGATAACATACATATTCGCCAAGTCGAATCGATGCAGGACATGTGTGATTCATTGCGGTGATATTTTTGGATTATCAGTACTAAAACTAGTTGGACAAGGTCTCTAAATTAAAATTGGATATTTCTTTTTTGGCAATAAATTAAAAAGGGAGTATTTTGCTGGATGTCATATTTACAGCTCCGCTGACACTTAGCAGATGAGAGGGAACGGGGCATAATTGGAATTGTATTAGAACTTAAAATAGAATAGTCGGACAATAACCCTAAATTAAAATACCGAGCAGTAGCCAGTAAGGGTTCTCAGAAGAACGTTCGGGAAGGTTCTATATAGCCTATCTGAATATATTCGAGTAAATTATAAAATTATTTTTTTTCTGTTCTTTCAAACGGTTGTTAATTTAGAGGATAGATTATAAACTTACACTTTTATGTGGAATTATTTGCCATTGTAAACAAGGTGGAGTATTATATACCTAAAATGATTGCCTCAAAAAGAATATAACTGAAAAGATTGGCAGTGTGAGTTCTCCAAGTCTAACTATACATAACTTGTATGCTGCAGATATATAATTTGAGGGAGTAAGGCTCGTTTTTTTATGCGGTGAAGTTGCGGTGCGATAAATTATGGTGAGTTGTGGTAGATTACGGTAAATTGCAGTGAAAATAATAAATGATTGTTGAAATCCAATGGTAATGTTAAAAAGGTAAATGGTAATGTGCGGTGAGTTATGATGGATTACGTTAAGTTGCGGTACCGCATAAAAGAACGGTACATAAATTACATTTACCCTACCTGACATTTGTGATAATAACTTTTACACACCCAACATTTGTGAAATAATTTTTACCTTATCTGACATTAAGTGTTCATATATTTAAACCTCTTAAGACATTTTATAGTTGATTTTTGTTGGATTTTCCGATGAACATTAAAAAGATAAATATAAATTGACTTTTTTACCCTTGATATTAGTTCATATGACTTTCAATTAAACAAGAATTGACTTTTTCTCTTAATATTAATTCATATGGCTTTTAAACCCAACATTTTCTCTACTTTATTTTTTTGAAAACTCAATCCGGCCCTCCCCATTCGGAGAATGAAAACCCTATTACAAAATATCTTATAAAATATCAAAGGTGAAAAATCGATTATAATGGAAGAAATATCTTATAATGAAAATGAACTAATATATTAAAAATCTAAATTTGAACTAGTTACAATATATTAAAAATCTTAATAAGAGAAAAATATCATAATAGACATAAAAAAAGTGAGTGGATAATAAAACTCACAAAAAAAAAATTTAAGAAAAACTCAAAAAAATGAGAATAAAAAATGAATCTTTGAAAAAAATCATATAGCCTTGCGAAAATAGCTGTTAGTAATGAGGCGGATGCGAACCTCTAACCTTCAGAACCAATAATCCTGCCATGACCAATGAGCAGCGCTGTTTGTTACAGTTACGTTCCCCGCAGTTGATACTTATTCTAACTACATCATAGCGGGAGTTCGTTTACCAAAATGGATAAGAAGTGGCAGTTACTAACGGTTTTCAAAACCGCCAGATTTTCCTCAAGTTCTCTACTTAAAAACAAGTACGTTTTTCTCTTGCAGTTAACTTCCATGTCTACACCTTCTGGTTCCCACAAATCCTCCCCATCAAATCATCTTTCTCTGAATTCTCTCAAACACGCACACATCTTCTTCAACCTCAAACTCTGTACGTAATCGATCTCTCGATCTCCTTCGCAACTAAACGATGTCGTTCAAGAAGACTTCTCCCTCTCCCAACCAACCCAGAATGATTATGGAGCGCCAACAATCCGACCCATCTTCCCAAGTCGGGATCCGAATATACACTCCCTCCCCCTCCTCCAAGCCCGACCCCGCCGGAAACCCTCCCGCCGCCCCACCTCCGCCGCCTCCGCCACCCCAACCCTCGGCAACCCGTCGCCGGCGCGGCGGAGCCATGGTGGCGAAGGGTGTCCAGACAACCCTCTCGAAAACCTCCATGCTGGCCCACTTCCTCCCGACCGGGACCCTGCTGACGTTCGAGATGGTCCTGCCATCCATCTACGGGGTGGGCCACTGCACCCCGGTGACGTCATCCATGACGGTGGCTCTGCTCGCCCTGTGCGCCCTGTCGTGCTTCTTCTTCCACTTCACGGACAGTTTCCGAGGGGCGGATGGGCGGGTCTACTACGGGTTCGTGACACGGACCGGGCTAGCGGTGTTCAAGTCGGGCCTCCTGGACGTGGAGGTGCCCCGGGACGAGCGGTTCAGGGTCCAGTTCGGGGACTTAGTGCATGCCGGGATGTCTGTCATGGTATTCATGGCAATCGCTTTCTCCGACCAACGGGTCACCCGGTGCCTGTTCCCGGGTCATGGGAAGGAGATGGAAGAGGTAATGGAGAGTTTCCCGTTGATGGTCGGGATTGTGTGCAGTTGCCTCTTCCTGGTGTTCCCTAAGGCACGATTTGGTGTTGGATGCATGCCCACTTAGTTCGCATTTGTTGAGGATGGTTAGTTGATTAATTAGTAACCAACTTCTGATTTTAGTTTCGTTTGATGTTGGTTAGTTTTAATTTGCTTGAGTTTTAGTTGGCCTGTTGTTTTAAATTGTAAGTTGTAGTTGGTTTATGTACTGCTGTGTCTCACTGTATTAAACTTGTGGGATGATGAAGTTATGACTATCAACTTATGAACAAGTTATCCATTTTTGCATTCGAAAGCTTTAAGTTATTCACATTTTCATAGAGTAGGACTAGCATTTCGATGGGAAGAATTTTGACAGACTCCACAGAGTAGTCGAGTTGAATTGGCATGCTTTTGAGTTTTAACTTTTAAGTTGCACGGTCCTCGCCTATGAAAGGCATCTCAAACAGAACCCGAGTTTCCTTATATTGTAGGCCCAATAATAGTGTTTATTTGGGTATCCTTTTACAGTCTTGGCACCCAGACTGGGCTGCCTGCTAAGAGTTGGAACTGGTAAGGCTAAACCGAGATCTAGAGCCCAAAAAACCAAACTCGAATGAATGTTTTGATCTTAATCCGAACCCAAAACTGATTCAAATTGCAATTCGAAAAATGACATGATTAAGATTTATAACCTAATGACTCCAAATCAAACAACATCACCCTGACCAATCCAAATGGAACTCACCCCAAATCAGTTTATATTCAAATTGAGATTGATTGTCCCGATGCTAACGCGAATTGATCTTCAACTAACTCGAACTGGTTCACCTAATTACCAAGTCTACCAACAATATAAATATAATTGCCAAGTCTACGGCAGAAAAAAACATGACCTAAACACAAAAGTAGTAGTGAATCATTACACTAGTTGCTTCGAAGTTATTGAGATCTAAGAGTATTGCATATTCAAAATTATTATAAACGTTACATTATTGAGGTGAAGAGTATATAAACTATAAAGCATACTCAAAATTAATATAAACACTACTAAGACGAAAGAGTATTGTAAATTTATAACTTATAAGTTATAACATAATGCTTCTACTTAATTAATTAATAATAATTAATAATAAGAAGGGAACTTAATATCAGGAGCACAATCCCCACGTCCCTGTGGAACAAAAGGGCAGTTAACAAGCTTGGTCCCAGTCCGATCCACACAGACAGAGACCTCCCAAATCTGGCTCTCCCCCTGGGCATTGTGGTTGCACTCGATCCACGGCTCGAGCCCCCCGATGCTTCTCGAGATGGCCTGCTTGAACGCCTCGAGCGGGTAGTGCTGGTTGTTGGGTCGGATCCCGGCAGACCCGAGTGCTTGGAGGAGGTTGACTTTGTTCTTCAGGTCGAGGGCGGCTTGGAAGTAGTCCACCTCACCCAGCACGGATTTGGAGCAGGTGCCGTGCTTGTTCCACTCGTGCACCCAGAACTTACGTCCGATTTGTGGGCATGTGAAGGATGGCCACTCCTTTCTTAGCCTCTCCTGCATTGGCTTCAGCTGCGGGTTTTGTAGTTGCGAGATTAATTAGTTAATTACACGGTTAATTAAGTCGAATGACTCGAAAGCAGGGTTGGATAATGGGTCGGATCCCTTAAAGGTCCCGCAGATGAGTTGAATAAAAAAATTAATAAAAGGACTGGGTCTTTAGCGGTTTTAATAAAATTAATTAGTTAATTATGTCGTTGATTAAATCGAATGACTTGGAACCATGGTTGGACGATGAGACGGGCTAGAGCTGGCTGATGAGACGGGCTAGAGCTGGCTAATAGGTCAGGTCGAGTCGTGTTCGTGTGCGTGTCAAACTTAAATGGGTTCAAAATCCTACGACCTGAACTTAACCCATTTATTAAACGGGTTGAAAATTGAAACTGTTTACCGTTTAAATTTTAAACGGGTTAACCTTATTTTGATCTGTTTACCAATTTAAGTAGACGTGTTAGAATAAATTTATCAATTTACCCGTTTAACCATTAACTCATTTATACAAAACAACTCATTTTGTGATCGAAATAATGACATATCATACTCCATAATTTGCGTGGTAATATAATTCGAGTTACATATAAATAGATGTTTTTAATTCATAGTCAAATATGAATATAAGTTAAAATTACAAGTCTTATGTATATTTCAAAGAGTATTAACTGGAACTTTCACCTAAGTTTATTGATAAACCATATAATTAGGTAACCATTATCAAGCAAATGACTTGATCTATTTAACATGCCTAATTAAACGGGTTAAGTAGGTGTTTTTTTTCGTGTCGAAAATCCTGACATGAATCTAACCCATTTAATTAAATGAGTTTATCATGTCAACCTATTTAATTAAATGAATTGAAAATTTCTACCTAAACCCGTTTAATATCGTGTTAGATTTAGGTCGGTAACTGTGTTGTGTCAGTTTTCCCAGCTCTAGACGGGGCCCTATAATGTTCAACGGGTTGAGTTGAATAAGAAAAAGGAATAGTTCTTTAACGAACCAATGTTAATACTCTTAGTGATATTTAAGGATTGGTGAATTGAAACAGACACATAAATCTATTGACGACCCAAAATACATAGTTCCACCCAATAATTTGAATGTTAAATTCGCCGATTGAACTGGCTCATTTAACAACATCAATAAGACAATAACTCAATAAACAGGCCGAAATGGATCTACACATTAGAAACCCAAAATGTGTAGTTTTTCATATTATTTTAAATGTTAAAACTATTTACTTATTTTTTTATAAGATAAAACTATTTACTTTTTGGTAACAATGCACCTTGTTTTTTAATTTTGGATAAAAATTGGTTGCCTACAAACCGACCCTCTTTTAATCTTAGAAAGTCCAATCTAACCAAATCTCCACCCAATTAATGGGCCGAGTGGCCCGAGCCTAATCTGACTAGAGCACCGTTCTTTTGTGCGTAAACGCACCGAAACGCAACGTAAAATATACAAAGTCTAACGTACCTTAACGCAATCCAAACGCACCTTAACGCAATTTATCATTTTCTTTTATTATTTCCCAAACGCACCCAAACGCAACCAAAAGCAACTTTCCGAAACGCAAACGCAACGCAACGCATACCAAACGCATAAAAGAACGGTGCCCTAGGTCCGTTGCATAGACAGGCAGACCCAACCTGAAAGTGACTTTGAAGGTAGTAATCGGAATTGGGTAGACATCAATTAATTACTATATCACTCCCTCGGTCCCAAGAAATTTGTTCATATTTAATTAATGAAGTCAAATTTTGTAAATTTTATCATTAATTTATCAAATTAAATGTCAAGTTATGATATAAGACCATCATTATTAAATTTTTGATGAAAAATGCTTTTATTTAAATACTACGTATAATTTTACAAGTCTTGCCTAGGGTGAAACGTAAAATATTAAATTTTGATGATTTTGAAAAAGCAAAGTGGGACGATTTGTTTGGGATGGGATGAGTAATTACCAGAGCTTCATCGAAGTTGCCACCGCCGCAGTTGTAAGGGAAGCTGCCGTCATTGAAGTAAGGCCAGAGTCCATAAATGGTGAAATCTGCATTGGGTTTTCCTGTTGGTGGGAAGCAACATTTTTCACCATTCTGGTCGCAGTATGATCCTAGCCACTGCAATTCAATTCCCACCATTGTTAGAACCCAGAATTAATGCTTGGCAGAAGAAAACTGAGATAGAAATTAAGACAGATTTACAGGAAGAAAAGCTTGGAGACTGACTGACCTGTTGGACAAAGTAGAATAAATGGAAGTCGCCATTGTTGCTGCTTAAAGCTACTGTAGATAAACTTAAGACCACAATTAGTCTCATTACCAACAGAGGACAGGAGTTCACTCCTTTCCCCATTGTTTCTTCTTCTTTTTTTCTTTTTTTTTTTTTTGACCCTTTTCCCTCTACAACTTGGAGATACACCGCTAACTTCAGTTTAGGATAATATCTATTTATAGACCATTATATGGTCCTATATTTACATTTATTGTAAAAAAAAAACCTACTTTTTAGTTAAAAAAATCTTGCACAGATGTCTATATATAACTAACTTTCTACCTAGTTGATGACTATAAAACAAATACCTTAATCACCAGTACGTATTTGTGGGGAATAAAGTATTATATTTTTCTTGAAAACATATTCCTTCCACCCCAAATTAATTGATACTTTGACAAAATTTTGATCGATAATTACTCAAAAATCACAATAAGTTAGAATATGAAATTACCGTCATTAAAAAGATATTTTACAAAAATTACAATGGAGGTAATTTTATATTATAACTCGTTATAATTTATGAATAATTAACGGTCAAAATTTATTCAAAATACTCATTAATTTGGGACGAAAAGAGTAATATTTTTACTAGCCGCTTTACTAAAATATTGGAACAAATAAATTAAAAAAAGAAAAAGAAAAAAGAGACCAAGTAGACCACCATCTCTGTCGCAATAACTATCACCGCATTGGGCCTGAAAGAGATGGTATTAATCCAAGGAGGGAAACAGGGGAAGTGATGTTGGTGCTTAGAATTGCAAAAGCAGGAGTATTAAATAAATATAAAATGGAAAGGACAAAATTGGTTAAGTTGAAAGTGACAAGGGAGGAAGATTTAGCAGGGTGTCACATGAATGAATGAATGATAATGAATGATTGGTGAATCCAAAAGAGGCCAATTTTCACATACAACATATCATGTGTGCCGCTGTGTCATGCCTAATCTAACCCTCTCAAGTCTCAACACATTGCCACACATTCCCATACCCCATTTTCCCTTCTCTACTATCTAAGAAGTAGCATCTAGGCATGTTTTTAGGCCATTTACAAAGTATTGATTACATTTTAGGTATGTTTTTAGGTCATTTTTCTTTAGGGAAATGATCATATGTTGTTGCCTAACAAAATTATTCAAGAGGTTACTCATTTTGAGACTGCTCTCAGTCAAATATGTTTAAATGAGGAGTTCACAACGAATAAACTATCTTAAAAGAAGATGTACCTTAGTGATATAAGTAGTTATTTCAATCTTCTTAAACTACACTTTAACCACATACCGAGGTGTTACATGATCAATTCCCCTAAGATTTTTTATCAATCAAACGCACACTAACATATATGCTATTTCTACTAGCCAAATACTATAAAAATACTATAACTAGCCAAATATTCAAAAACAGGCTTCTAATACTAATATGATTTTAGTAAAAGAACAACATCAATCTTTCCTTATGCATGGTAAAAAAATAAAATATGAAATATCTATGGGAGTGTCACTATTAACGTACGTTGATGTATAAGAAATAGTTGGGACCGATCCAAAATAAATATGAATGAGACGGCCAAGCTAATCCACCTATGGGTTTCTTATTTCTATGGTCGGAAGGAGATAAGGGAGGTTTAATTTGGATAGTGCATGTGATACAGCCCTAATAGTGTCAAGTGAGACCACCACAAATTCAACAATAATGCCATAGCTAGTACACATGACACTTAAAAGGTCCCACGTTATGAGGCTTAGAACACTCGCAATGATGAATATGAATTATACTCACTAGATGAGATGGAAACAATATAACCTACAAGGAGGGTTATAGTTAGACGCTTCATATTAAGTTGCTTTCCAATAATGAGCATGAGCTTGATTAAAATAATTAAAAATAAATGTGTAAGCCCAACATTTAATAATTTAAATATACTACAACCAAAATAAAATAAAATAAAATTTTTCGAGAATCTCGTCTTCATCCTCGCGCGCTGAGCATGAGTCTGAGTTATTCTCACCACCAACACTCATCCTTCGTTGTCGTTGCACTGCATTTCCTATCCTTGTCCAAACCACATCAACGTCATATATCATTGTCAAACTCGCTGCTGCGGTTGCTCTTAATTTGAATTTTCTAAGGCAAAAATTAACCTAAATTTTTAGGTAATTTCATCTCACATAAAAGTACCAATGAACTTCTTTTTTTTTTAACAGAGAACTGATTGAATGACTTGACTTATAAATCTGATTATTATTATTATTATTTTTAACAAGGGTACAACAAAAGACACTAGGAAGCCCTTCTCTCAAGGGATCTTCCAAGCGCATCCTCACTTACAATAATAGATAAATCTCTATGGAAACTAAAAGTATAACAACAAGGTGTGGAGACCAATAAACCCAGCTTTGCTAACCAATCTGCAGCACGATTCCCTTCACGAAACACATGTTGTATTTCAACAGCAGCACACTCCCCCATAAACGCTCGAATATCCTTTACGATGTACGCAATCTCCCAAGGGATCTGGGAAGTACCCTTAACTGCATTAACAAGAATAAGATTATCCCCTTCCAAAACAACTCTACGAAACCCATTGGAAACTGCATCCCGAATTCCATTACGCATGGCAACAGCTTCAGCCACCAAAACAGAAGAACTGCACATATTAAAAGCTGCCACACGAAGGAGATGACCTTGATCATCCCGAATAATATACCCTCCTCCAGCACGATTCGCGTTCCGGCCGCCATCAGAATTAATTTTGATGAAACCCTCCATCGGTTTCGACCAAGACACCCATCTCGAACCTGGCAAACGGCCCCGATCCTGCGAAACAACCCCACCTAAAGACTCAGTCAGCCTTTCTCTAATCCTACACTCAGCAGATGCACACTTAGCTCGCAGCAACGACCCACCAGGAAGAGTGGTTTGTTGTTGAAAAACCACCAAATGGCGAGATTTCCAAACACTCCATAGTAACGCAACCACTCTCTCAATAACAGAATGGGTAGGTTGACGAAAACATCTGGTCAGAAAGGACTCAATCAAGTCACTAACGGTAGGGGTAAATGAGATCCAACCATGCTGCTTGGCTGCCTGCCAAACTTCCTTAGCATACTCACAATGCAAAAAAAGATGGTCCTCACTTTCTGAACAAGAATTACGCAAAGGACATAAGGGGAGAACATTCACACCCCGATACATGAGATGAGTGGTAACTGAAAGCGCATCTTGAAACATTTGCCAAAGAAAGACTTTCAATTTAGGCTGAATATATTCAGCTTCCAAATCCACTTGAACTCCCACGAAGTCTGGGAGGTAACTGTAGACCCCGAAAAATTCGTCGATGACCCTTTTTCGCGGCGCTACTTATGAGTGATTGGGAGCCGACTAAGATTGCTTATCCTTAATTAGGGTTGAACTTTTAAGGACACTTTTAATTGACAAGTTGATTTAACCCCGAAACTCGATTTTATTAAGGAAAAGATAAAAAAAAAGAAAAAAGAAAACAAAAAGAAAAATAAAAAAAGAAGAAACTCGACCGGGAACCCGTCTGAGTTCCATGAAGACAAAACGAAAAAAAAAGAAAGAAAACAGAACCCAGACGGGTTCCTGAAGAAGCAAAAGAGAAGAAAAGGGGCCGAACCCGCTGGGTTCGCCTCGGCTCGGAAATACAATCTGAGCGGAAACCGTCTGGTTCTGAGAATCAAATCGCTTACCTTTGGCGCAAAGCGTAAAATAGGTCATAAAAACCAAAAGAAAAAGAAAACCAAAGTACGAAAATAGAGTCGCCATTGAATTTTATGATAAAAACAACAAACCGTTAAAGAAATAGACTCGACCTACGAACCCAAAGACGGATTCGGGTAAGGTTCTGAATTTGACAATTAAAATCATCAAATCACTATTCAACAAATAGACTCTACTAGAATTAAATTAAAGCGAAAGGTTGAAAAAGAGGGAGGAATTGAATGAATTTCACGAGTTTATCATTAATGTCATGCAAATAAAGAAAATAAAAAGAGCGAAAACGATAAATAACTACATGTTTACAACAATTATGCTAACCTTTGGTGAAGTAGCATGCAAGGGGGAGAGAAGAGAGAGAATACACTAGTGTCAATACTCCTAGTGTATTCTGGTGTATTTTTTGGTGTCTCTTTGGAAGGGAAAGAAGGGTTTAATTTATAGTGGAATGGGGGAGGCAAGGGGGTGCGTTTTAGGGTTCGGCATAGCCGCCGCGCCAATACTCAGCCCAGGAACCCAGACGGGTTCCTGCCGAGCTGAGCCAGGCTTTGGCCCAACAACCCAGACGGGTTCCTGCTGAGCTGAGCCAGGCTCAGGCCCAAAGAACCCAGACGGGTTCCTGGCTATTAAGCTTGTTGTCGGGCTAGAAATGAGATGGGTTTGCACTGGTATTGGGCTTTTGCCTTTCTCTTTCGGGTTTAGGTGGGTGAGGGGCTTGCGTGCCATTTATCGGTTAGCCTATTTTCTAAAACTAACGCTAAAAAAAGAAAATAAAATCGATACAAAATTCAGCGTCTACAGATAGCCCCCACTTTGATCGAGTTTGAGTAAAACGATGATCAAAGTAGTCTTGATGATCTTGGATATGAATCAGAAGCCTGTTCTGAAGCTGGTTGACGCTTGGAAGCTAGGTCCTGCGTCGATGTCGATATGATGTTCATCGCATTGTGAAGGCCCGATGATGGCCCTTGTCGCATTGTGAAGGCCCGACGATGGCCCTCATCGCATTGTGAAGGCCCGACGATGGCCGCTGTTGACGCTTGGAAGCTGGGTCCTACGCCGTTGTAGATATGACATTCATCGCATTGTGAAGGCCCAATGTTGGCCCTCGTCGCATTGTGAAGGCCCGACGATGGCCGCTGATTGGCAGCAGGCGGTCTCTGGCGATGTAGATGTGATGTTCATCGCATTGTGAAGGCGATGATGGCCCTGTCGCATTGTGAAGGCGACAATGGCCCTCGTCGCATTGTGAAGGCAGCGATGGCGGCGTTGGCGCTTGGAAGGCGGGTCTGCGCGTTGTAGATATGACATTCATCGCATTGTGAAGGCCCGATGATGGCCCTTGTCGCATTGTGAAGGCCCGACAATGGCCCTCGTCGCATTGTGAAGGCCCGACGATGGCCGCTGTTGACGCTTGGAAGTTGGGTCCTGCGCCGATGTAGATGTGATGTTCATCGCATTGTGAAGGCCCAATGATGGCCCTCGTCGCATTGTGAAGGCCCGACAATGGCCCTCGTCGCATTGTGAAGGCCCGACGATGGCCGCTGTTGACGCTTGGAAGCTGGGTCCTGCGCCGTTGTAGATATGACATTCATCGCATTGTGAAGGCCCAATGATGGCCCTCGTCGCATTGTGAAGGCCCGACGATGGCCGTTGTTGACGCTTAGGCGGGTCTGCGCCGATGTAGATGTGATGTTCATCGCATTGTGAAGGCGATGATGGCCCTTGTCGCATTGTGAAGGCGACAATGGCCCTCGTCGCATTGTGAAGGCCCGACGATGGCGCTGTTGGCGCTTGGAAGCCGGGTCTGCGCGTTGTAGATATGACATTCATCGCATTGTGAAGGCCCGATGATGGCCCTTGTCACATTGTGAAGGCGACAATGGCCCTCTCGTCGCATTGTGAAGGCCGACGATGGCCGCTATTGGCGCTTGGAAGCCGGGTCTGCGGATGTAGATGTGATGTTCATCGCATTGTGAAGGCGATGATGGCCCTTGTCGCATTGTGAAGGCGATGATGGCCCTCGTCGCATTGTGAAGGCGACGATGGCGCCATCGCATTGTGAAGGCAGATGATGGCCGCTTATCGCATTGTGAAGGCCGTCTGGCGCCATCGTATTGTGAAGGCGATGATGGCCGTGCTCGCGTGTGAAGGCCGATCGCTGGCCTCGTCGCGTTGTGAAGGCGACGATGGCCGTCATCGCGTTATGAAGGCCCGACGATGGCCATCGCATTATGAAGGCCGATGATGGCCGTTGTTGATGAAGTGTCGCGTACTAGCGGCGGTGATGATGTCATGTATTGTTAGGGCGATGGCGGCGCTGGTGGAGAAATGTCGTGTATTAGCGGCGGTGATGGTGTCATGTATTATTAGGGCCCGATGGCGGCATTGTATTTCGCGTTGTCTGCAAGAAAGAAAGAAAGAAGGCATCGATTTATTTGAAATCCAAGGTGAGTCGGAGAATTTACTCGGTTTATGTCTTGAAAATGGGTTCGAGTTGAGCATCAAGTCGCATTGGGCTCGAAAACAGCCTCGATTGCTTATTTTCGACTCAGCAAACCCGTCCGGGTTTGGTCAAGTGTTGGGCTCTTCTCCTGTTTTGAGGTGAAAAGGCCCGGCCCAGATGGAATAAAAGAAGGCCCACACCTGTCTTTCGTCCTGACTTTTAGGCTGATTCGATCCCTTTGCTTGGGCTGCATAGCCCCCAGTTTAGTGGCAGTTCTTGCTAAACTGGGAGTCAATTGATAGTTGTCGTAGTGACTTGCCCCTTCTTGAATTTTTCCATGATGGACTTTGTGGACCTAGGCGGTATTCGGTAGATTCGTCCCCTTGCTTGGGCTGCATAGCCCCCAGTTTAGTGGCAGTTTGATTTAACTCTTGCTAAACTGGGAGTCAATTGATGGTTGCTGTAGTGACTTGCTTCCTTTTTTGGATTCAAACAGCCCCCGGCTTAATGGAAACTCGATTGAATTTTTTTCTAAGCGCCACTGAAAATGCGGCGTGCCGAAGTCGCACCTATCGGCTCGGTGTAGCGATACAGAGATGGTAGACTCCTCTTACTACCAGTGGGACACTTACTTCGGATCTGGTGGAAGCGGGGTCCATAGAGCTGATAACGCTAGTGGCGGTGGCGACACAGAGGTCTGGCGTGATGACGACTGAGAACGATGCGTCTGCAGGGTTCTTATGCTATGCTATACACGACTCTTTGCTATGTACTTAGGACAATGCTATGCAATGATGTACTAAATGCATTTTTCTATACTTATGTACTAATGCAGACTGTTGATGCAATGCTCATGTAATGATGGTGTTATGCAATGCAGTTATGACTTTCTGTATACTGCTGAAAACAATCCGGGATAAAGGATTTTCGATCAACACAAAGTCGAACTAACAAGCAAGCACAAAGATTAATCTGGACAAGATCAAAACTCAGTTCGAAAGAGATAGGAAGAAGTTTTCGAATCTTAAGGGAGAGAACAAGTAACTCAGACGCATAAGTCCACCAACAGTTCGAAGAACAATGCAAATATGCGCGGTTGGTTATGGACGTAAGCTAGCCAGAAAGAGCGAACCTCACACAGGAAGGAATGAACACTCAAACACTCAATTTTGAATATGTATGTGAGTTTCTCTCATGCTCAAACCAATAGAAGCAAACTACCATAAGCTTGGTAAGAACCTCGCTCTCCACTACTGGTATGCAATGCACAAGTGACAATCAAAAGGACTTTTTCGGGTTGTAATGGGGCTTAGGCTAGGGTAAGGAGCGGTAAAATTTGGGAATGAGGAGTTAAAAGCCATGCTTGGATTGATTTTCAATGAAATCCTCTAAACTCTCCTTCTCACTTAATGTATGCAAAGCGTTTCACCTTCCATCCTAAAACATCTCAACCGAATACAACCGAGTCAAAGATTTCTGGACTTTAAGTTGAATCTCCCTAACCGCCCTTTTATTTTTTGATTTTTTTTTTTGGGTGATCAGGGAGAAGAAATTTCTATTACAACCTCGACTTTGAACAGCATAACCAAATTCGCTCAAGATATGGGACTTTCAGATTCTCCCAGACTTCATATTTTGCTCACACCAAACCAATTATTCCTTCCAAAAATGACAGACTCTCAACCAAGCAAGGCTCAAGGGGTACTGGATATCATAGGCTAAGGCTTGTATTGTCAGGGTTCAATCATAAAAAAAAAGGGTGAACAAAGGCTAGGCGGGGCAAAAAGAACGGTAAATACAATGCAGGGAATGCTATTTGGCTATGTAGCTTAAGAAAATTGAATGCCTTAATCACTTTGTCACACCGTGCTATGCAAACATGTAGTCTCAAGCAAGATGCAAAACAAGTTCTAGAGATGCAACTAATGGGTGAGTCGCTCAAGGGATCATGGAATTGATGAAAGTAATCAATTCAAGTTTTAGGCAATGTGGACTCACGGGACGGGCTCAATCAACTAAGCTTAGCCCAAAGATTTGCGGCACGCACATTTATACCTTCTAAGATAGTCAAAGCTCAGATACGTCTTCTATCAGCAGGCTTGAAGAAAAGGTTTTTGAAAACTTTTGAGATCTCATCTAGATTTTCCTAAGTGAAGCAAGTTAAGCCGGGAAAAAGGTCAATTTTTAGAATAAGGTCATGGACTCTTTTTTTTAATTAATTTTTTTTAACCTTATGACTAAAACTGATATGATGCTCATGCAATGCAATATGCGACCTACATGATGGGAGACATGGAACTTATGCAATGCAATATGTGACCTACATGATGGGAGACGTGGAACTTATGTAATGCAATATGCGACCTACATGGTGGGATCATTCCCACTTCCCAAAAAAAAGATGATTAAGTAAATTCGAACTACAGTTTCAGGGCTAGTGAAGACGCATAATTAGCTCGTGGACCCGCATCGCGACCATAATCGGGCCCAATGGAAAACTGCCCGAGTTGAGAGCCCGAAAGGAGTTTTGGCCTCTGACGTATGGGCCGAGGAAGAGTCTGATGGCCCACGAACCCGTCTGGGTTCCTGGCTTGGAAATTGTGACAGAAGGGCCCAAAAACCCGTCCGGCGGTGGTGTTAGGTCGGTGGAACCCGTCTGGGTTTCACTAGCATCCTTGCGACGCCGTCTACGCATGTGATCTTCGCATTCTAACTTCGCCACGAAACCCATCTGGGTTTCTCAACACTCTCAAACTGTCGTCGCTCTTTCTTCATCCATATTCCACATTAAACTCATCTGGGTTAAAGCCAAGTGTCTAGAGAGAGGCATTCTAGTTGCTTGGCCTAACCAGTCGATTGTTCTTTTAAGGGCACAATAGCTCGAGTAAGCAGAAATGTTCATCTTATTAAATGCAGAAATGGGTACATCAACAGACTCTGGGTTTACCCCGACCAACTTAGGACTACTAGAACCTGACTCTATGACCTTTGGGGATGGACTATCCTACGCATGAGAGTGAATTTATTCTCTTCATAGGTGATCTCATGGTGGCCGCCATCTTCTCCGATCAGCAGACTTGGATTAAAGCTCGGGTTAGAAAGCGCGGCGATGACTGGGTCGATGGCTTCTTCCTTGTGGGCCTCTTGTTCGAAGAGCTTTCCAAAGATTCCAAAGGTGGACGGCTCCTCCTGGGCGGGATGAATGTAGCGGTCGTGGTGACAGCACAGTCATTGAAGATTTCTAATCCCGCCACCAGGATCCCTTGAGATTTCAGATAATGCGGTTCTGGGAAGCCGTAGTAGGCTTCCGAGGTGGGTTTGGTGGGGAAATAACACCGTCTCGGATGGAAATTGCAGTATTTGTTTCCGTCCCACTTTGGAGGCTTAATTTCAGGTTCAGGCGTCGGCAAGGGTAATTGGATAATCCCCTTTTTTCACCAGTCTTTCCAATGCCTTGGCGTAGGACATGTCCAGCGGGTGGTAGGAGTCATACCTCGGGGTGTAGGACCTCCGTTGGATTGAATTAGTCTCAACAGCTTTCTGAGGGAGGCTAGGTGTGCTAGTAGCCCTCCTGTTGGAGCTAGATCCTTTCCAACCAAAGTCTTGCGTGCTCTTCTCATTGTTAGCAGCTTCAATTTGAGTGCACAAATCTTTCAAAGTTTCGAAGTCTTTGATGGACTGAAAGCCGAAATGTCGCGTGATGCGAGGGTGAATGCTTTGTCTGAAAGTGCTTAGTTGCATCCTAAAGGGGACAGATTCGTCGATTTCAGATAGCATGGAATGCCATTGTTCGTAATAAGAGAGGAACGATTCATCCTCCTTTTGTTTCATGGAAGTTAAATCATCCACAGTGACCTCCTTTTGTTGCAGGCGACGGAAATGGCTTATGAAGGCTCTGAATAACTCATCTGCGTTGGTCTTAACTTGCTGGGGTAGATTTTGGTACCATACCTTGGCCTTACCTTCTAGAGTGGAAGGGAAGACTGTGGTGTAGAGACCTTCATCTACCTTATGGAGGGGAGCCAGCCTCAGGAATTCCTCCAAGTGATGCGATGGATTTTCAGAGGGTCTAAATTTCATGTTTGGCACCTCAACCTTGTCCCTTATTCTCGATACACCATGTTTGGGGATGGCGAAATCCATACAGGGGTCGGTGAAGGTCGGATCAGTTTTCATCATCCTTCTGGTGAGCATATCAACTTTCTCCTCAAGTTTCTTGACGTAAGGGTCCTCCGAAGTTCTAGAGTTATTTAGTACAGATTTGGATCTGACCTCACCAAATGACTTAGGTTTTGGGCCTCCATTTTTGGATTTGGGGTGACCTTCTCCAACCTCATCATCTGCTTCGGCCTCAGATTCAGAACCATAATAGTTTTCTTCTTCCTCAAGTCCGATGCCGAGCTTTTTGTTGATCTGTTTAATGGCTTCCAGCACGCCATTCATAGTTTGTTGATTTTCATTGAACTTCTTTTCCAGTTTCTCATTGGTTCTGTCCTCCTGATCTGCCATGCAAATGGCAATTGCTTCCTGCCGCATCGTGCGCGTCAAATTGCTTGTCGCCAGAACTCTCCTCAAAAAGGTTGTTGTTGGGAGATCCTGACATGGTGGATTCACTGGATTGAGCCGACAGTCTGTAATTGGGATTGCGAATAAGCCTGCCGGTTTGTGGGTCACGGATGCGGGCCCGGAGATGGTCTGTTATCTTGCCTGCATGGGAACTGATTAGTGCTCGAAAGAACTTTCACGCCACCCACCCGATGCATGCATGACTTAGTGGACCTATATGAACCTAGGACATGGACACGACGCCTATATGCTGACACAAGGATGACTCACCCACTTTTATGGGAGTGCATGTCCTAACTCTATATGGACCTAGCATGATGACTGACAGGACTGACACTGACTCAAGGGGCGTCATAAAGGGTCGAATAAGATCATCAGCAGCGTAAGGCATTGAAGCGGTGCCAGTTCGAAGAGAAGAGAAGGCGGGATCGGTTTAGGAAACCCGTCTGGGTTCCTCTCCTCTAATCGGGCCCTGCTCAATTACGCCAGATGGGCGATCGATGGCGAGAACCCGTCTGGGTTTTCGACGCTGGACCCATCCGACGGACAATTGACACGAATGGGTCGGCTGATGGCCGTAAACCCGTGCGGGTTTCGATAAGCCAAAGTGCACCTTGCATGTTCCTACGCGACTAACGACTCCGACTCATGTTTGGGCTAGACACTTGGACTCAACTTTTACAGGATTAAATCACATAACATACAGATGCGGGATGAGCCTAACCATGGCTTTAGATTCAGGGTTTTTCTAGGTTTAGGGAGATGAATAGGGTACCACATGTTCTCGCCCCGGTGCATTTTCCTTGTATGGAATTCAAGGAAGAATGTGTGGGGTGTTGCTCTTCGGGTTTCAAGGAAACCTTTAGAGTGTAACACGGGGAGAGGAGAGATCAAATGCTTGGCGATGTAAGTGCATCCCACAAGTAGTGACCTCCCGCTCTCGGGGTTGATCCCTAGTTTTAAACCTAAACCAACGCTTTTGTGCTCCCCAGCCATAAAGGCCCAAGAGTAGCCTGGTATGCAGTATGCCTAAAATGATAAAAATGTGAAATAAATTAATTCCTCCTTTTTTACAAAAACACTAAAATTCAATTCTTTCAAGTTTTACCCTCTTTTTAAGTTTAAGTCCCCAGTGGAGTCGCCAATCTGTAGACCCCGAAAAATTCGTCGATGACCCTTTTTCGCGGCGCTACTTATGAGTGATTAAGAGGCGACTAAGATTGCTTATCCTTAATTAGGGTTGAACTTTTAAGGACACTTTTAATTGACAAGTTGATTTAACCCCGAAACTCGATTTTATTAAGGAAAAGATAAAAAAAAAGAAAAAAGAAAACAAAAAGAAAAAGAAAAATAAAAAAAGAAGAAACTCGACCGGGAACCCGTCTGAGTTCCATGAAGACAAAACGAAAAAAAAAGAAAGAAAACAGAACCCAGACGGGTTCCTGAAGAAGCAAAAGAGAAGAAAAGGGGCTGGGAACCCGCCTGGGTTCCTGCCTCTGGCTCGGAGTAAATACAAGACGGGGAAACCCGTCTGGGTTCTGAGAATCAAATCGGCTTACCTTTGGCGCAAAACGTAAAATAGGTCATAAAAACCAAAAAGAAAAAGAAAACCAAAGTACGAAAATAGAGTCGCCAGTTGAATTTTAGGATAAAAACAACAAACCGTTAAAGAAATAGACTCCGGCCTACGAACCCAAAGACGGATTCGGGGGTAAGGTTACGAATTTGACAATTAAAATCATCAAATCCGCCTATTCAACGAATAGACTCTACTAGAATTAAATTAAAGCGAAAGGTTGAAAAAGAGGGAGGAATTGAATAAATTTCACGAGTTTATCATTAATGTCATGCAAATAATGAAAATAAAAAGAGCGAAAACGATAGATAACTACATGTTTACAACAACTATGCTAACCTTTGGTGAAGTAGTATGCAAGGGGGAGAGAAGAGAGAGAATACACTAGTGTCAATACTCCTAGTATATTCTGGTGTGTTCTGGCGTCTCTTTGAAAGGGAAAGAAGGGTTTAATTTATAGTGGAATGGGGGAGGCAAGGGGGTGCGTTTTAGGGTTCGGCATAGCCGCCGCGCCAATACTCAGCCCAGGAACCCAGACGGGTTCCTGCCGAGCTGAGCCAGGCTTTGGCCCAGCAACCCAGACGGGTTCCTGATGAGCTGAGCCAGGCTCAGGCCCAAGGAACCCAGACGGGTTCCTGCTGAGCTGAGCCAGGCTCAGGCCCAAAGAACCCAGACGGGTTCCTGGCTATTAAGCTTGTTGTCGGGCTAGAAATGAGATGGGTTTGCACTGGTATTGGGCTTTTGTCTTTCTCTTTCGGGTTTAGGTGGGTGAGGGGCTTGCGTGCCATTTATCGGTTAGCCTATTTTCTAAAACTAACGCTAAAAAAAGAAAATAAAATCGATACAAAATTCAGCGTCTACAGTAACACAGTTATGAGCCAACCAGGTCGCAGATTTGGTCGTGAAAGACCCAGAGCTAGTAAGACCCCAACACAAGGAATCCTCAATTTGAGTAACTAGAATAGGGATTTTTTTAATAGACTCCAAAACAGCAAATGACTTATATAATGTTGATGATTGAGCTTATTGCTTTTTATAAATGTGGTAAGTTGCAATAGAAATTTACGAGTAATGAAAGAACATGAGGGACATGATTAACGTAACGTAGGGTATGACATGGCTGCTAATTGGGTGTTAAATTATTGTGATGCGTTAAACATGGATCTCAACAGCAACATTATGACCACATGATTCAGGATTCTCCAACATTATGCATATTTGTTCTGACAATATATTTGGAACACCTGCATGCATGCATCAACTGTCTCACTTCCCCTATTCGTCCAAAAAAAAAGGGGAACAAAAAACCCTCAACTTTGGTAATAGTTTATCATATTTTCTACACAGATTCTTACTATTGATCCACATTAATTATTACTCATCATTCACATTGACCAACAGACGTATATGTATAATCAATTTATGATGATCAATAGCAAAGAATTAGCCTAAAAAAAGCTAGTAACATGTCTAGGTTTTTTTACCTTTAATGTCAAATTATTTTGCTCTAACAAAAGTCAAATTATTTCTATTAATTTTTATTTTTCTCTCTGATTTGGCGAGTGATCCTATCCTTAAATGATTCATTAAATTTAGGGATGGTTTAGAGTGGATTGAATCTGAGCCAAAAAAACAGAGATGAGGGTGATCCAACGGATTAGAACTCCGAGCAATATCCAATTATCCATGAATATATCCATTACGTACATATGGATTGAATCTGATCCTTGACTAATCCTTAGGGAATTGTTTAAGTTTAGGGATGATCTAGGGGGCGTGGATTGAATATTTGAATCCGAGTAAAAAATAATATTTGTCAAGTGATCCTTAAAATTGGATTACAATTATTTGGAATTTGCTCACACATTCGCGCCACTTTTTACTAATGGATCACGACCCATTCAATCCATTCTAAAATTACCGTTGCCGATGACCTACCTAATAATAAATTTAACTACTACCTCCGTCCCAAAATGTTTTTTAACAAAACTAACTCATTTGTCCAATTTGTTTGTCACTTTTACAATCCCAAGGATTGTAATTCTATTTTTGCCCCTAATTAATAACTTTATTTATCACTTTTTACAATCTCAATAACTATTATATCAATAAATATAGGGATAATTTGGGTAAGGTTCAAAATTTTCACCCCAATTCCAAAATATATTGGTTTTGCCAAGTTAGTTGGAATGACAAAAAAATTGGGACGGAAATAGTATTAAATCTTTTTATTTATCTTTTTTTTTTGGTGCAGAAGAGGGTAGAACCCTAAAATTACAATCTAACAGTTCGGAGCCATTCGGCTCGGTTTCTATCTGCTACATACTTATCCAATACTTCAGGGGGCGGGTCACTTATCGACTTATTGAGTTATTGTGTGTGGTTGGGTTTGGGTTTTAATTGGTTTTTTGATATGTCCTGGGCCTCAGCCATTGTCGTTGGCAGTTTGTCATCCATGAGGTTACTTGGCCCAATAGAGATAACTTTCCGCCCAAAAGTCCAAGGCCTTAGCAAAATTGCAAAATTGGTTGCCTCGTAATAAAACAAATGGAAAAATCAAAGAAACATAAACACCAAAATAAATTCAAATTACCCTAATTTTGAACTCTAAAATTCTTAATAATAATCAACAAATCCAACATTTTGCAAAGAATAAAAATCAATAACTGAACTGCATTTGCTTGCTAGCAAATTCAGCAAGTGATCATTACAACAAGTTAAATTCAGAGGACAAATTTAGCGTATCCGCAAACAATGATATTTGTGTCGAAGTTGTACATAATTGGATCTTCCAAGATCCAATAAAATTACCAGGACCCACGCTAAAAGTCGTCGTTAAATTTAGAAGATAGGGAATTGGATCCTAGAGGGACAGTTACCATGAGGTTGAACGGGACACTTAATAAGAGTCTTGCCATCAGTGTCAACGCAAATGTAGACCTGGCTAATTTGACTGTTGCCGTCAGAGTCACGGCTGCACTCGATCCAAGGGTAGAACCCGATCCCATTCTTGATGGCTTCCTTGATATCCTCGACGTTGTAGAACTCGCTGTTGCTTGGCTCAATCCCGGCGTCCTTTAGGGTTTGTAGGAGGTTGGTGCTGTCCTTGAGGTCCAGGGCCGCCTTGAAATACTCTTCCTCGTTCAAGATCTTTTCCGAACATGTCCCGTGCTTGTTCCATTCATGGGCCCAGAACCTCCTCCCTACGCTCGGGCAGGTGAATGATGGCCAGTTTGCTTCAAGCCTGCTCTCCAAGTCATCCAACTGTACATACATTTAATCCAATGTTACTCCACCCATTTCAAATTAATCATCGCTTAATAAATGTACACGGTCTATAATATCATTTTTTGACTGAAAATTACAACATTATACGCTTATAATAGTGTTTTTTCATTATGAATTTAATGATTAAGGATCATTACGAAATTTGTGGAACATGTAACCTGACACCAAAGAAAAAGTGTAGACAAGTATATCATATGGAGTGGCGTAGTGGGCAGCTACTAGCTAGATATGCCAACAAGCTACATATTTAAAGCGTGCAAGCAATGGCATTTAACGGTTGATCCGTAAATAACTCGATAGACTTTCAAGTTTCAACTAATTAAACATCTAAGTTTGATTGTGACAAAGATTTTGAATATGTGGCAAAGCTAGTTTATGTTTGGTTGTGAGTTTGTAACAAACATACGTACCTTTATACCCTATATTCTCTACCTATTCTTTTATGGTAGTTAAAAGATTGTTATTAAAATTAGCTGTTAATTGTACGTAAGCTGCTATTTCTCCTTTAAAATCAGCACAAATGTAGCGTATTAAATGATGTTTCATTCAAAATTCGTTTCGTTTCTACTACAGATATGGGATAGAGGGAGTATCAATCGTACCTTAGATTCATCGAACGAGTTGCTGGGATCGCAGTTAGAAGGATAACTGCCATCGTTGTAATTAGGCCACAACCCATGAATGTAGAAATCTTGTTCTGGCTTTTCATTGTTTGGGAAGCAGCATTTGTGCCCCTTTGCATCACAATATGATGCTGGCCACTGCACAAAACAATGAAATTCCTCATCATTAACTCAGTTTATTTAACAAATTACTCTCATGATTTTACACATACATGTTGAATCAGAATTCGCATCGCTTCTAATTTCGTTATAGAACATAATACTATTTAGCTAAGGTTCGACTAGAATTCATATTAGAGCATGACCGCACTAAGCGGGAGATTTAGGTTTTTAAACTAAAGGTGTCCAATATATTACGTAGTTCGTAGACACCCTCGACTTATGAAGCTAATATCATGAAGCCCAAAACAGGAAAAAAAAAATATGAAGCTAAGAAATAGGTAGAATTGAACCAAACCTGCTGGACAAAATAGAAGAAATCAAAGTCACCCTTGTCATTAGTAGGGGAATCATCATGATGATGCTTCTTAGACTTACAAACTGCAACCCCAGCCAAACTTAGCACCACCAGAAACTTCATCATCATTGACCTATGAATCCTCATTTTTTTTCCCACAAAATTTTGCTTCTTTTCTCTAACTTATGTATGTTTCTGTCGTGTTTTCTTGCACTTGAAATATGATGATGAATATTGAGGATGAGAATGCTCAGGTATTTATAGCAAAAGGAGGAAAAGTTGATGGATGTATCATAAGTGGACCTGTTATTATAATATATGTTTATGGTATATAATATAATGTACCTATATAACTTAAGCTGGGAGTTTACTTCACGGAATCTCCCTCATGAAATAAGCATATGCCTGCTTCAGCCAGCGACTTCAATTCCATCTTCATGTGTTCTTCCTAAGGTACGTTATACCCGTTTTTTGGATTAAAAAAATGCTCACAAATTAGTTTTAAGTGTTCACATTCTATAGGGCAAAATATATGTGTTAAAATAAGCTAATTTTATATGATGAATTTGTATAAAAATGTTGACAAATTTCAAAAATATCAATGAAATTTGTAATAATTAATTTTCATACGCATTTGATGAATTTTATAATAAATACCAATTTTTCTTTTTTAAGATTTAACACCTTGGTATACTTCATCCTTTCGAAAGTGTGGGTTTTTGAGGGTCCATTGGAGGTTGCTTCGCTAGTAGCCTTTGATGTGTCCCCATCTATGGATCAACAATACCCCATGTTTCAATTATTAAAAAAAAAACACCTTAATATACTTAGGTAGGTACTTCAGATCTTTATCAACTCTCCAATTTATAGCTAATCAATCCTTCTTCTTTTACCAAGTTTATCATTTTCATTTGTTTTAATGTAAAAAAATATTTGTTGAGGCAAGCGGGCAGATGTATGTATATTTAGATTTTCCAAATTAAATCTTGTACAATTGATGTCTACCTCGAAAATATCATTGATTTTGATGTTGATGTGAAAAATACGCGAGTCAAAGCCTTAACATATAATTTTAATGACAACTCCATCTTTGAAAAACCCCTACCTTAATTGAATGAATCAATACCTACTTAGCAAGTTTGTAACATTGGATGATGACATACATTAAATTTACTCCTTGAATTTCAATATTTTTCTTATGACAAATTAACAATGGTAACATGCATGAGATTGGTTCTTATCGCAAATCTTAGCTCAGGTCTAAGGAACAAATTTAGCAAGTAAGCGATTGAAAATAAACAAAGACTACTCCCTGTATAAACATAAGTACAAATTATCAATCATGCCTAATCACGATCTTATTATTAATGAATGAGGCTATGCTTAAGGAATATTCTGCAGGAATAATCCTTGATTAGCAGAGGATAATCTTCAATCTCCTCTGTGTTAAGTTGTATTTCAAGTCATAACAACCATACGAGAAGGTTCCTCGACCTAAAATAATGAGTAATCAATAACAACAACCTCGGAAAACACATCTAAGTAATCAACTTAATCAATCAATGTATTATATATAAGCTCTGACAAATAAAATAAAGTTCAATGTATATAAGCCAAAATTATGTATTCTTGTTGTAATAATAGGTATGTATTCTCTCCTCTCCACTCCATATTATTTGTTCTTTTGTTAACGGTCATGGTCTCCAATAATATTTTTTTATTGATAATTTCTTATATAATTTTATTAACAATTGCAATATTATATTTTTGTGATATAGTATTTTTTTTGTTACAAATCTAATGATAGTAATTTTATTTGATCAATCATTATATATATCGAAAAATATTGTCAAAATTTTATAAATTTGACTGGACAATTTTCAAAGATGACAAATAATATGAAATATATATATATATATAGCGGTGTTATGAAGAATTTTTTACAAAAATTAAATATGTCAAAATTTTTACAAAAATTAAATATGTCACAACTTTCCATCTTATTGTACATAAATTTCTTAAAAAATTATTAAAATATGAGAAAAACGTTTTTATGGAAAACAAAACGAGAAAGAAAGTATATTAGTTATCAAATTAGCGAAGGGATTAGTGGTCGGCATGGGGATGGCGTATGTATCCCAAACAGAAAGGCAGGTCTTTTTGTAGTTTCTTTCTCGCTACGGCAGAATATTTCTTTGGGACAAAAAAAAAAAAGTTTGAGTTACGTGTTTCTAAATTCGAGCTTAATTTATTCAATGTTTAAATAACTAAAATCATGGCCAGCCCAAAGTCTCGTTTTGGTTGAGTTTATGGCAACTAACCCCACAATGAATTTGACTCCTCTGCATGCTTTTATTTACGCCCTTAATTCTTTGGGTTTTTTTCGCCTCAATATCAAACTAAAAGGATGAGGGGGGAAAAGGAAAAGTTGTGGGTATTTAATATGACAACATTAGCTAATTATGGGTCATTAATTAATTTTTCATTAGAGGAATGTTTGATATTGCTATTTGGGGCCGGTGTCCATGGATCGGTTAATCGATCCGATTATAAATACAGATCAGTTAACTAGATATTCGGATATTAGAAATCATGATGATTTGTATCTGATCTGAAAGTTTAGATTAACTGGACTTTTGGTTAACCGAAGATTCAAATAATAAAATTTGCGATCCGTATCTAATCGAAAACTTTCAGTTAACCATCTTTCGGATCGGATAACCGTATATCCACGGATTCTAAAACATTCATACAATCATAATTATTGTCTTTCCTATCATAATGGTTCAAAGTTATAAAAATGATATATTTTGTTTAATACTCCGTATCAAATTAGGACGAGGGGAAAAGAAAGGAAAAGTTGTTGGTATTTAATAGGACATTAGATAATTATGGGTGATTTATTTAATTTTGTCATTTGAGGCATCTTGACATTGTTATACTGCTTTCAGACACATTTTTTCGATGTTTAGATGACATTTTATATTCGTGCATTTTATTTGTATAAGCTGATTCCAATTATATGGATTTTGAAGATCAATGGCAAGTAGAGTTCGTGCTTGATTCATGTAAACCCTAATTAAAAATTACTAATTAAATAGTATTAGTTAGTGCCAATTATTGAGAGAGATCCTTACAGGATCATTAACTATTTCTTTTAGTTGGTGATTAAAAGAAAAACTATTTCTTTTACATGCATGGGACGTGTTTCCTAGTTGGTAATCATTGGCAATTCTTTTAGTTGGTGATCAATTGATCATCAGGCTTCCATATTCCTGAACAGCAATTACGTCATAATTTGTACCATCATTAAGTAAATCCCTTTTAATTAGAGTCTTTGATCAATCGGTATAGTTTAATTTTCAATTTGTACCATATCTTTTAGTTGGCGATCATCAAGCTTCCAACTTCCATATATATCATCATTGTTGAATTTTTAGACTATTTCTTCAGTGTAACTTAATTTTCAATTTTTAATGTAACACATTTGAAAAATTATATCAAGAAAATACTTTCTATGATAAATTCATCCATATTAATTTTATATTTTAAATTATTTATGTATTAAATTATTAGTTGTCACAATTTGAAAATTGATTGTATATATATAATATACATCACAATAACAAATAATTAGAAACAAATTAACGTAGTAGTACTTCACATTATTTTGTTAAATTTTGAAAAAAAAAAAGAAATCCGTCTTGAATATGTAGTACAAAAATAAATAAAGAAACAGATAAATATAGTAATTGTCACAAAGCATAATACTAACTCCGTCCCAAATTGTTTGTCCCTATATAACTTCAATAATAACAAATTAACTTCAATATAATGCAACTGACGTGTGAAAGGATCTAGGTATAGACAATTTTCCTCATAAATAAGGGAGCATGAAAAGACTAATTTCGACGAATTATTATTATTATTATTATTATTATTATTATGATAGGAAGAATAAAATTGTTGACTCATGCCGTAAAGGGGTAGAGTTGTCCTCCATCACATATTTTGTTCATTCATAAATCATAAAACTCAAACTTAAAAGTTAAAACCCTATACGTTAGTTCGTACGTTGAGTAAAAAAGTGTCAAATCACAAACTAATGTATGCTTGTTCGTTGAACATTGTACAAATGAGTAAAAGAATCTTTAAATTGGAAACTATTTATTGGAAATAGATTTTTTTATATGAATTTACCATCAATATATCAAATAATACACATATTCTATATATATATATATATATATATATATTGTCCACATATTAGAATTGAATGATATTAAAGAACTCGTGTTTCCATTATGTCTATATCATTAACTTGAAAGAAATCATGATGATCTTGAATATAATCATTCAACAATGGTGCAACTCATACAATTCATCAGTATTTTATTTTTACAAGATACATGTAGAAACCGAAAGCGAAAATAAAACCATGAGTAACAAACTAGAGATTAAAATTGAGGGAATTCAATTTGAGAACCACATTTCCCATGAGGAAAGACAGGACACTCAATGAGACTTGATCCATTACTATCAACACAAAGATAGATCTGATAAAGTTGACTGTTTCCAGATGAATCAACATTGCATTCTACAAACGGAGTGAACCCAACTCCCTCTTTTATTGCATCCTTTATATTTGTCAATGTGTAGCTTCCCCCATTTGGCTCTATTCCTGCATGTCCAGTCAACAAGAGAACCACATATACACAAATCATCACCAAATAACCTCTACAATAGTATATTACTCTCTCTCTTCCTCTTCCATATTCCTATGTTATTGTCATGATCTGCAATGCTACTCTTTGATTGATAATTTCTATAATCCTTTATATTTGTCAATGTGTAGCTTCCCCCATTTGGCTCTATTCCTGCATGTCCAGTCAACAAGAGAACCACATATACACAAATCATCACCAAATAACCTCTACAATAGTATATGACTCTCTCTCTTCCTCTTCCATATTCCTATGTTATTGTCATGATCTGCAATGCTACTCTTTGATTGATAATTTCTATAATTTCTATAATAATATTATATTACCAACAACAACATTATATTTTTATGATACTATTTTTGTTATGAATCTAATGATAGTTTTCTTATATAACAAGTCATTTTATATACTGAGAAATTTATGATCAAAATTTTTAATATTTAACTACATAATTTCCGCGGAGGGAGTAACTAATATCAGTCATAATAATTGTGAGATAATATTAATATTATAAAGAGTATTAGAAATATAATTACCAGCGTTTGTGAGAGCTTGAAGAACATTAACTTGGTTTTTTAGGTCAAGGGCAGTCTGAAAGTAAGAAAGCTGATCGAGAACAGACTCAGAACAAGTCCCATGTTTATCCCATTCATGTGACCAGAAATTTAATCCATCGTTACTTGGACATGACAATGTTGGCCATTCGCTTTGCATTCTGGTCAACAAGTCCGACACCTGCATGTAAGTTTTAACATAAACAAATAATTAACCTGAAAGCAACAGCGACCAAATTAAATGGAGTTTAACAGTATTATATAGTTTATTAGTATAGTAGTTTAGTACCTGGGATTGATCAAAAGGGTTATTCGGGTCACAATTGGAAGGGTATGACCCATCATTGTAGTTGGGCCAAAGCCCATGAATCCCAAAGTCAGCAGCTGGTTTTCCAGTGGTTGGATAACAGCAACTCTGTTGTGTATCACAGTATGATCCTGGCCACTGTTCATCGTCCATCATCATTTATCAAAACCCAGAAAAAGAACAAGACCAATATCAAAAACCAACCCTACAGTATGACACTGGCAATGTAGAAGAATGTACCTGTTGAACAAAGTAGAAGAAATCAAAACTCTGAGAAAATGCAGATTCTGTAAACAGAAGGTTGACAGCAAAAAGCTGGATGATGAAGATGGAGATCAGTTTCATGGTTTCTCTCTTTTGTTTGTTTGTCTTACTTGGGTTGTGTAGCCTGATTGAACAGGATTGGTCTGTTGCTGAGTTTATATAGACAGATGGGATAGTTAGAGAAGCAAAAATAAAATGAATTAAGAAATGTTTGAGGCAGAATATCCGGTGGGATATATACTACTGCTGAGTTGCGTATAGTATGTGTGTTCATACTTGAGATATCATAGAGGATTATAAATCGTGAATATGTTCACATTGGCAAGAAACAATCACCCAATTATTGATGCAGATTAGGAGACTAATTACAAGTTTCTAATTGTTTGAGGGCATCCACAATGGTGAACATGAGTTATTATCACTGGCTGAGGTGGAAGTAGTATAATTTACCAGCAAATCGAGTTAGAGTTAGGCTCTTCATATTAACTTGTTTTAAAACTATGAGCGTGAGTTTGATTAAAATGATTTAAAAACGGGTATAGACTCAACAGTTAATAATTTAAATAGACTACAATAGAAATAAAAAATTTGTCGAGATTCTTGTCTTCGTCCTCATGCGGCAAACACAAGTTCGAGTTATTCTCACAACCGACACTCATCTTCACCATTGTACCGTTTTTTTTCATCTTCACTTACATCACATCAACGTCATGTCACTATCATACTAGGGCAGTAACCTTAATATATTGTGTTATCGTGTGTGGAACGTTGAAACTGGAAACTCGGAATGATTGGAGGCTTTTGAACTGTCGGCTGATACTCGCCCACATAAGATGTACTTTTCTCCTTATTGTTGCCAAATTTTGGCACTCTTTTTTCTGACTTATGGTTGGGATACTGAATTTATTGCTTTATGCAGCATTATTTATGGCCTTTAGTGCTTCACAACTTACACAAGAAATATAAAAAAAAAATTAAGGGTAAAGCATTTTTTTTAAAGTTTGGGGGAAATCAAGAAACCTTTCATAAAAAACTTTGACGTTTTGAGAGTGATTAGTGATTAGTAATTACTGATTATAAGTGGAGTGCAGATAGGGTTGAGCTGTTCTGAGAGTGGAACCGGGAATTTAACCGCAATTTGTTAACCGATAATAGTAAGATTCTTCAAATTTGCAAATATTTATTAGAAATTGTTGAGTTGTCTTACATCGGCCTTTGACACTCATATTGTGGTTTTTATAATGGTTTGGACGCCTCAACCTCCTAAGCTAGCTTTTGGGGTTGAATTGGGCTCAAGTCCATTGTTTCACATGGTATCAGAGCCAGGGTCATTGATGTTGGGGCCGCGCCCGCAGTTGTCTGCGCCTCGTGGTGAGGGGCGTGTGTTGAGTTGTCCCACATCGGTCTTTGACACCCATATTGTGGTGTTTATAATGGCTTGGGTGCCTCAACCTCCTAAGCTAGCTTTTGGGGTTGAATTGGGCTCAAGTCCATTATTTCATAAAAATGAATGTTCAAACTTGTTCGGTCCCAAAAGAAGTATGGTCAAATATTTTTTGTCCAAAATTTAATATTGAGAGATTTGATCATTAGACCAATATTCAAATATAATTTTTCTATTTCTGATTAACCTATGTCAGTCAAAATTTTGGTTTAAAACGTTGAATTATTGGGCTCGAGAAAAAAACTGCAGTACCAAAAAAAATATAAAAAAATAAATAACAACTACTGATGATGGGCCTGAAGCCCATGACTACTATGAGGGCCTAAAGGGAACTGGAGAAGGCGAAGCCCATGATTACAGTGATGCCCAAAAGGGAATTGAGGATGAGTTTCATTGGCGAAGACTTGTAAAGCATGGATTAACTAGTGGGCATCGGGTCGAAGCCCATTACTACATTTTTTGTTTTTACGTACCAATATATATATATATATATATATATATTAAAGTTAGTATTCCATCTTTTTTTGTTTTTAATGATTCTTAGAGGTTATGGACAAAAAATAGTATGAAAAAGAGGTATAGGATAATCACAATACTGTAAAATGAATTGTAACGTAAAATATAATATAAAATGAATATTTGGGCTCATTCAATAAATATTATGGATAAAATAAGAAACGTAACAATTAATATATATACCATTGAATTGTAAAGTTATATAATATAAAATGAAAAGGTTTAATTAAAAAGTGAGATAATCACAATACTCAATTGTTATATATTATATGTTGGAGTATTTTCCTAGGTTTAGCAAGGTATCAAATTTTGTAAAAATAATTCATCAATTTTTATAATAAATTTTATCAATATTATTATAAAATTCATTAAACATTTTTACAACCTACAACCCTTCAAATAAAAAAGATAAACATTAAAAACCAATAATCTAGAAAATAAATATTCATATCTTAAATGTTCAAAATATAAAAAGTTCCTAATATGAATATTAATTAATTAGTACACAGAACAAGCACATTTTTCAAATATATCAAGAAAAATAATATTTTACTAAAGAGCCCTGTCATTTGTAGCATAAATAAATAAATAAACACACATGCACACACAAATAATATCTGATGACAATTTTAATAAAATGGTCGTCACACTTTTTCAATACTGGGAAAAAAAAAAGGAAACGAAACGAAACAAAAGGTGGCACAATTTGGGGACACAATGGCCTTAGTTGCAAGCGGGAAGAATTCATATTGAAGAGGTTATTATGGGGGAGTGGCTAGCTATTACGTAAGAAGGTAGGGTTTGTGCATGGATATATACCCCATGCATGACAGCCCAATTGGATGTGTAGCTCAGTTTGCCTTCTGGAACGCCACCTGAACAGGCGGAACCCCAGGAGGAGTGAGAGACAGAACCTCCATTCCAGACGTGTCATCGGTGACTACACTCAACGTCCGAAACTGTCCGGCTCCATCCTCAAAATCGGACAATATCATATAAACATCCGGACCACCCGGAATTATACGAAAGGAGCTCCGTTCTTGGCCAAACCCATCCGCCGAGACCTCGGTCAGGCTGGTGACTGGACTAGGGAGCAGTCTCCACAGCCCTTGAGGCGAACATGGGCCCGGCCCAAACCCGATGTTGAGGCCCAAACCTGGGACGGGGATTCCTCCCATTGGGAATGATCCATCTTCATGGGCCTGGCCCAACTTGACGGGTGTGCCGCGGTCCGGTGATCGGATCACGAACTGAGGGCATGATTCATCGTTTGTCTTGGAGGCCCTGGTCAGAAACCCACCCAACCCTGGGGTAGTTAGAAGGACTAAGTAGTCAGCGCCGTTGACCAGCAGGTCTCCATCGGTGTCGCGTAACACCTGACCGGTAATCTGCCCAAGAGACAGGGACACCACCAGGACAACCACCAGGAGGCCAAAATATCCTCCCATTTCTGCCTTTTTTTTTAAAAAATAATAATAATAAAATTCTCGCTCGTTTTGATTGTCGACCTTTTAAATTTAATTTCCTCGGTTCAGAATGAGCACCTAAGCTGTGGCCTGCCCTATTTATAATTGGGTATTTTGGATTTATAAATTTATATCCAACCATTCATACATTAATCATCTCCACTATTACATACGATGGAAATTTATTATATTCATTTCCACTATTATATTGAATTTAATTTTAATTCATAGTATTCATTGTTCGTATGTTTGCCTGCACGTTCATCAATTTTAAATTACAAAAGGTTTCGGAATCAGAGAGGGAGAAAACACAAAAGGATCATCTTTCACTTTTCATAGCAGATTTCATATCAAATATGTATGTAGATATTTGACTTAAATACTAATTCAAAAATATATGATACATTAGTTATGGCTTACCATCTTGTATTGACAGGTAATTAACTGTTTTGTGTAAGCTAGGAAATGATTTTTTTAAATGTTTATTATTGTGTGATGATAGAATAATAGTTTTGACACAATGATTGAGTTGTCGAGTGGTCGTGAGATCACAAGTTACTTAGAAATGTAAAGTAAGGCTTACCTACGTCACACTTTTGTGGTAAGACCCTTCTCGGGATCTCGGGCTGCAACATTTAATGTGTGATAATAATTTCTATAATTTTTAGAGTACACCAATTTTTTTATGAAAGTAATAATTTTTATGATTTTTAATGTACACCAATTTTTTTAGTAGATACTATTAGTTAAAAATTAGGAGAGGAATATGTTGGCTATGCCCATCAACAAATAGAAATGACATCCATTATTTCAAAACTTCTATAAAATTAAAACATTATGAATAAAAATATAATTTTATACAATTTATATGTAGTATTATAGTTATAGGCATCAATCATATCACTTTTTAAAATTAATATCCAAATATATATATTATATCAAGGCAAGAAGTGTCAATGAGCTAGTAGCTCACTTGACGTGATCGACTGTGACCATCCATCTCGGAGGTCATGGGGATCGATCGATTGCCACAACTTGCAAGTTTTTTGTGTGGAAATTAGCTCAGTCATGAACCAATTCAAGTCTTTGAGCTTGAGCTTAGGTTTCCAATGTGTTACACAAATGATTTACTATCCCATAACATTAGACACAGGAATAATGAAGTTTGAAATCAAATTAATCATACTTGAATATTCCTAGGCATCATCCAACAATATAATGGATGTATTATTTATTTATACATAGATAGAATAAGAAAACCAGAAGAACCTACCTATAGAAGGACTTACATATGCATTAGAAGCTAGGAAACTCAATCTGAGAGCCACATTTACCATGAGGAAAAACAGGGCATTCAATAAAATTAGCAGCCATCTTATCAACACAAATGTAAATCTGATAGAGTTGGCTGTTTCCTGACTTGTCAACATTGCACTCTACAAAAGGAGTGAATCCAACCCCTTGTTTTATGGCATCCTTTATGCTTTCCAGTGTGTAACTTTCTCCATTTGGCTTAATTCCTGCCATCAAATTAATGGATCAAAAGGCAAGTTTTATTATTGATGAAATAAAACTACAATCAAATCAAGAATTGGGTTGAAAATAAGCATTGGAAAGGAAGTTTTACCAGCAGTTTGGAGAGTTTGGAGAAGGTTAGTTTGATTTTTAAGGTTAAGTGCTGTCACGAAATAGTCATGTTGGCCCAGGACATCCAAAGAGCAAGTGCCGTGTTTTTCCCATTCATGAGCCCAGAATTTTGTGCCGCTGCCGCTTGGGCAGGCTAGTGTTGGCCACTCTTTTTGCAATTTGCTTATCAAATCTTCCACCTATTTTTCATTTTTCAAAAATGAAACTATTTATATAATTAATTGTACAGTTAGATTTCAAAAATTTAACCACAAATTTCTTAATATATATACAATAAATTGCTATATAAAATTAACAACATTAAATTCATAACAATATGAAACCGAGAGATTATAACAATGTTGATTAGTGAGGATGAACGTACTTGTGATTGGTCAAATGGGATTTGTTCACAGCTAGATGGATACGACCCATCATCGTTATTGGGCCAAAGCCCATGAATCCCAAAATCTGCTTCTGGCTTCCCTGTTGTTGGGTAACAACAACTTCGCTCCGTGTCACAGTAGGATCCTGGCCACTGCTTACCAATACAAAAAAAAGACAGTCCCATGTATAAAAGATCCGTAGAAATGCTTAGGTTAAAACCAATATTTCGATAATTCAGAACTATAGAATAAAACAGTCTTTGGCTCAAACTGAAATAAACAAATTAAAATAGTGAGTGTATTGAACCTGTTGGACGAAGTAGAAGAAATCAAAACCCTGTGAAAATACTGAAACTGCAAACACAAGTTGAAGGGCCAAAAGCTTGACGATGACACATGATATTCTCATCCTTGCTCCTTTCCTCTTGTGCTTGATTTAATTTTACTAATTGTATTTTGCACATGATTTGGTAGGGGGCTTTTTATATAGAGGGGTTGGATAATTAGGGAAGAGGAGCAAGTAATTAAGGAAATTCTGGATTACAAAATATCATTTCCATATGCTTTGTATCAGAATTACTTGTGGAAAAACTTGTAATCTTGCTTTGTGTCTTCATTTTGGGACGTTGAATCTGTTCATATTTGTAAGAATCCAATAATTATAGGACGGGGATTTTAAGAGGCTAAACATAGAAATAAAAGACCTTTGGGGATCTACTGCAGAATGGAAGACTATTAATGTTCAATAATTGATTCGGATAACTTTATTCTATATTAATTGTCATAATTTTAACTTACACAGTTTTCAGTATTACCTTTTGATTGATAAGTTTTTGGATAATATATTATTAGTAAATGTAATATTATACTTTTATTATAATATTTTTCGTTACAAATTTAATGGTATTAATTTTATATCAACTTATTGTATACATTGAAAAATTTATGGTCAAAATTTTGAAATTTTACTGTACGATTTCTAAATATGACAATTAATATGGAACGGAGGGAGTCGTAAATATTTTAAAACTGATTGATAATTATAGTATATTTGTATACACAAATTTTATTTTTAGAGATCATATTTATGATTGTATTGAATTATATAGATTTGGAGTTTGCTTAGGAAATGACCAAACCTTTCATTCTTTTCATAATAGGTTAGGGTTCTTCTTTGGATCTTTAGTTTTAATATAGGCCATGTTTTTTTTATGATACTTTTTACCACACTAACCACAAACCATCACATATTATCATACCACATCATACTTTACCACAATACTATAATTTTTTTTTACATCATTTTTCTCTCTCCTTATCTACCACACCAACTATTATTACCATAAATTTTAGTGAATTCCAACCAACACATCTTTAATGGAACGTTTGGTGGCAGAATTTTCTGATAAAGTTGATCTACTTGAACAAGCCCTTAAGATTATGTTCACAATCAACAAGCCCAAACAAGCAAAGGCCCGTATTGTACAATCCACGTGATTTCAGACAGATAATAGGGTTGGCTCACAACAGAAATAAAGCTGTACTACTAACTACTTTTTCTCGCTTAGCCAAACGCAGCACAGTGATTATACAAAAAACCCCGGTCCACCACACTCATTGAATCCGGTCCATGATTCCATTACTCTATAGATCATCTTCTCTTCTCAATGGGGTGTCTCAGAACAAGCAACAACAAATAAAAAAACACCCCAAAAAAAAAGAAAAAAAAAACAAAAACAAAAAATTCTGCATCGTCGACGATCGCATAGCAGATCGGAAAACTAGAGAGAGAAACTCCGGCGACGCCGAGGGAAGGGATACTGCTAGAGAGGGCCTTGATTCTCAGCCGAGCCCTCTTCTCAATCCCCTCCCTTCCTTGTTTTATCACTCTGATTCATTCAATTCCGATTGAATTTTCCGGCGAATTTCGGAGAACCCTTTTCTGATTGCATTCCCAGACAAGATTTGGGTGAATAAATGCGCGTCCCTATCTCTCTCCTCTTTGATGCGCCGCCCGAATGCCCGGAAACCCAATACTCGCCCCGACGCTGAAACCGACCCGGATCGCAACATGGATTCCTTCTCCTCCGTCAACAAATCTCTCCAATTCAAGCAAAACCCTAGCTCCAAATCCAATTCCTTCTCCAAGTCGCTCAAATCACAATCCAAGTACAATCTCATAGCCATTTCCTCCATCTGCATTACATTCTCGCTCATCTTTTACGTCACATTCGTGCTATTTCGACATCCCGAGGATGGACGGAGATTCGGGATCATCATCGATGGAGGAAGTACTGGGACCCGAATTCATGTTTTCGAGTATGCGATTGAAGGTGGGGTTCCGAAGTATGATTTCGGGCCGAATGGGCATTCGTCGAAGCGGGTCAACCCGGGACTGTCGTCGTTTGTGGGTGATCCGGACAATGCTGGTGGGTCGCTTGTTCAGTTGTTGGAATATGGGAAGGACAGAGTTCCGAAGGAGTTCTGGGGAGATACTCAAGTTAGGTTAATGGCGACTGCTGGGTTGAGATTGCTTGATTTGGAGGTTCAAGAGCGTATTCTGGAGTCTTGTAGGAGAGTTCTTGGGTCGTCTGGATTCAAGTTTCGCGATGATTGGGCGTCCGTTATTACAGGTATGTATGTATGCATGATCATGCTGTTGAGATTGTTAGAATTGTTTAGAATATGTGTAGTTTATGAAGGAGATGGTTTTTGTTTGTGTATGATTTCAGGTTCTGATGAAGGGTTGTATGCATGGGTTGTGGCAAATTACGCACTGGGTACCCTTGGAGGCGATCCTCGTACGACGACTGGGATCATTGAGCTTGGTGGTGCTTCTGCTCAGGTACAATAGAATCCACATAGTGATCTCCCTGCTCAAATTGAGTGTAAACACTGTTGAATTTGTTGTTTGGTTTCCCATGTTTGATTGCTTGAAATGTTGTTGTTTGAAGGTTACCTTTGTGTCACGGGAGTCGGTCCCTCCAGAGTTCGCTCGTACGCTTAAATATGGGAATTCAACCTACCATTTGTACAGCAATAGTTTGCTCCACTTTGGTCAGGTACTATCTCCTAATCATTCAACTATGTTATCAAATGTTCATTGTAAATATGATGTCCATGGAAGCTATTAGTCCCCTTGAGGTTTGTATAACAAGGAAGTGAAGTGTACCTACTGGTTTAATGTATTAGGTATTGTATTTTCTAAAGTCATAGCTCACAAATAACATGAGTGTTTGTGCTTCTTATAGTTTTCAACTTCTTATTATGCATTTGTCTTTGTTTTCCTGCTCAGAATGTCGCCTTTGATTCACTTAAGAATTTGCTTGTCTCAAGTGGCGTAAAATCAGGTGAGTGATCTCAATCTTTTCTGTATTTTATTTTCATGGTCTGTGTGCTACTGGGTGGTGGATGTGATCTGATCATTGTAAAGGAACCAGATCTAAATTTCCACAGACCCCGCTTTACAGAAATTCAACAAATAATTTCAGGACAAATTCTGCAAAAAGCCCTTGCCAATTATTTTATAACTTGTTCAGAGTAAGTTCAGGATAATAAGTTCAGAGTAACTTAAGATGAGATCAGATTGGAATAAGGTCAGTCAAATAAGCTGAAAAGAATAGGCCCGCCCTAAACTGAGACATTGTCATGTATTTGAATATATAGTTAGCTCTTACCTTATTTTTTTTCCCTCCTCCAGCTACTGGAACTGCTAAGAAGGAAGTGACACTGGACCCTTGTACTCCAAAGGGATATGCTGAGAATTCCAGTTCACTAAATGTCCGACCCAATTCTTCAGCTTGAAAATATTCTTCTGCATTTCATGCTGCGGGAAATTTCTCAGAGTGCAGAGCTGCTGCCTTGAGGCTATTAAAAAAGCGCAATGGTAGCGAATCTTCTTCGTGTGTTTCTTCTTAATTTGTGTGAAAAATGTGCCTATGCTATGCTAAACTAAAATATCCATTTGTGTCCAGGCGATTGTTCGCATCGTCGCTGCACTTTTGGATCCTCATTCATGCCTAAACTACGTGGCCGATTTTTGGCTACCGAGAATTTCTTTTACACATCACAGGTTTGAAACACCGCCTTTGTTGCTTTCTATGACTGAACAATTGATATGATGCATTGCATTCTCATCGAGAGACACTCATTAATTCACTATTGTGCATGTCGTGTGATCAGTTCCTTGGCTTGGACAAAAAGGCGGCTCTGTCTGATCTGAAGGCTGCTGGGGAACGGTTTTGCGAAGAGGATTGGTCAAACATTACAAGCAAGCGCTCTTCCCAGCATGAGGAGGATATTTTGCATTACTGCTTCTCCTCAGCATACATTGTGGCACTTTTGCATGATAGTCTTGGCATTCCCTTGGATGACCGGAGGTATACTTCATTGAAACAAACTCTGTTGATTCTACTTTTGTTTAGTTTCCCTGGTTCTGTTAACTAATAGGCAGAGCTGTCAAAAAACTGTCCAATCCGAAAACCCTGTTCAAAAAAACCGGATATGACCATAAATTTTACATCCAAATTTTGAATTGACCGATTTTTTCAGGATAGAGACACAATAGTTTTCTTATTTCTGTTGTCTGAACCCAAATTTAGTGTCGTTTGAATTCGCCCACCTTACTAATAGGTTAAGTTTTCTTTAAACAGGATTGGATACACCAACCAGGTGAAGAACACCCCTCTGGACTGGGCCCTGGGAGCTTTGATCTTACAGACCACGGGCGTCCCTGAAGAAAACCGCGGCTGGATTGCCTGTGTAGTAAAAGACGACTTCCCAAACCTGTTCCTTCTCGTTGGAGCGGCCACCCTGTTGGCTTTTGTGGGGTGGTACGTGTCGCAGTGGAACAAACCCTACTTCAAAACCATATACGATCTGGAGAAGGGGCGGTACATAGTGACACGAGTTAGTAGATGATGATAATCATAGGACCTGACCTGGTGCGTCCCCATTAATATTTACGGTTGTACATATAGATTGTTACAGCTAGCATTTTCCCCATGTAAAGAAAATAGGCGAGGAGGGTACGGTGGCCATTGCAGCCGTGGAGGAGATGAGAGTCATAGGAGGATCCATAGATGTCAAGTTGCGGAATTTAGCTGATTGATTAATTACCACTAATCTACTCATTAATTATTGTAAGTAACTATGAAATATCACTATTCTCTGGAGCTCAGGTTGTAGAACTCCTTGAGAAGTATTCTATTTATTATTTAAATAATGCCATTTTATGCTTATGCAGTCACTCCTTGAATTGGTTGTTTTCTGTCTGGTGCAAATCCATGGTCTTTCAATTAAACTGTATGTTTAAGGCTAGAAAGTGCTTACAGTTGTAGAGTACTGAACATATATGGGAGTACTTTTGTTCAGTAGTTGGTACAATAAAACCTAATTCAAATAAAAAAACTAACCACTCTAACTAAAAAAATCTAAAAGTACTTTCATAAAGCAGAATCTGAAAATTCTAAGCAATTTTCTAACAAAGGACATCGCATGAGTCATCAAAACTAATATTCAAATCTTATGATATATCCCCATTTTAATCTATATATTACTTTTAGTGTTACACCATGATACTATTTTTTTATTGGTATATTTACTAAAATATATGTAGTAGTTTGTGTCTTTATGACAATTTATATTTAGGGATAAAGAGCAAAACTTCAACTTTCAGTTTCTCCTTGGCCCTTGCCAAGTTTCATTTTTTTTTTGATAAGCCAAGTTTCATTTTCAATTATAATAAAAAATTGGAAATATTTCTGTAAAATAATAAAATATTTATGAAATAGTTATTATTATAAATTAACAAATATTACCATAAAGCAATAAACTATTTTTTATAAACACTAATTTTACCAACTTTTATGAAATATATATATGGATTAGTTTACTTCAATAAAAGTTAAATATTTATCTAACAACAATATTTTATCATTTTCCAATACTAAAAGATCCATATTACAAATCAAATCATCATGATTTAAAATGAATTTAGTAGTTAAAATTTGTCAAGTTGAATATTCTTTTTGGGGAAAAACGACATTTTCTACGATAAAATGTTTACAAAGAGTATATATTAGCTTAGTAAAACCGTAATACGAATATCGTCACCACTGAGCTATGAAAAAGTACGTTGAGAAAATGAAATACTGGTTCATAGCATCATACATGGTCCTCTTTATACCAACGTTCACATTATATAAGAGAGAGGGAGATAGAAAACGAAATACCGGTTGTCTGGTTCAGAGTACTGTAAATTCAATAATAGTTATCCAATAAGATTTTTTTGACAACGTCGTTCTGTACGCGGCGGTGTCATTAATTTAAGGTTAATTCGTACAAATAAAATCAGGATTAGTTACTTTACTTATGTCTATTTTATTTCATTCATCGCATTTTCTCTCTCCTAAATTTGGGGTTTCTCTCTCTAGTCTCTGGTTCTCTCTCTTTCTCTTTCGTTTTCCACATTATCCAGCCACGCGATTTCGCCACTATTTCAGGTTCTTTCTCTTTCTCTCTATTAATCTCTCAATTTCTCCTCCCTAATTCTTCTTTCCTCTGTTTGTGCTTCCGAGTTGAGTTTTCTTCCAATTCTTTCTGCGATCCGCTGTTCCTCTCGGCGTGATCCTGATCCTTGATTTCTCGCTCCCGACCTCCCCCTTTTTCCATTCTTTTTTGGTAAATTTCACCAATTTTTGTGATCTGCTACGGTTCAATTGGAATTTTGTTCGATTTCTGTGTGAATTGATTTGAAGATTGTGTTTCCGCTGTTTTCGATTTGGTTAATTAGGGATTTGGTGTGTTTTTGCAGTTTGGATTTAGCTGAGGGGGGGGAGGGAGATGAGCGAGCACCTGGTTTTGTATGTGGATCGGTTGGTGAAGCCGACGAATTCGCAGGATTCTGAGGGTGTAGCCTCGCCTGAGTCTTCGTCGGCGTCCAGCTCCGGGTTGAAGGAGGTGGATGTGGAAGGATGCAATCATTCGGATGGAGAAGATGAGCCGTTGATTCAGGTTGCTGAATGCCGCATTTGCCAAGAAGAGGATCATGTTACCAGCTTGGAGGTCCCTTGTGGCTGTAGTGGCAGCTTGAAGGTCGATATTCGTACCTTTTTTCGCGCTTTTGTGGAGTTTATTGTTGATTTGTTGTTGCGTTATGATAGTATTGGAATTGTTACTGTTATGATTATGTGTGTGACATGAATGCTACGAATTAATGAGATCTAGGAATGGTAGGATGGTGAAAGTTTGTGAGTCTTTGATCATCAGCTGTTATTTTGTTACTTCGTCGTGGTTGGAATAGGAGAAGCGTGATACATTGTGCACTGATTTGCAAGTTTCGAATTCAATCTTTTGTTATTGAAGAAGAAGTAGGTTTTGTAAAAACTGAAAGCATGATAGGTTACACGGCATGCACCTGAACTAAGCATGGTTACATTCATTTAGATGAATGAAATCTGGTCAATGCAGAGCTGAATGTGGCTTATGTAAACATGATACATGTTGTCTCGAAGTTTTTGCTTTGGTCTAATTACATACATCATACATGTTGCTTGGGAGGTGATTGCTTGGTCAGAGAATAGGATGTATTTTCTATATGATTTGAGATATTCTTGTAGATAGGTAGATTGAGTTGCTGTGAGATATATTTATTTTAATTAATGAGTTTTCTAATTGCTCTGTCAAAGATGACTACTTGACTAGTTTCTGAGTTCTTGATTTTCATGCGGTGCTTAGTTGCTTACATGTTTGCTGATGTGGTCTTGCTTTTCTTTTTCACATTCTCAATATTTATTCAATGACAGAAATCAATTGACTGTTGTTGCTTTATTCTTTTTCAGTATGCCCACAGAAAATGTGTTCAACGCTGGTGCAATGAAAAGGGTGACATAACATGTGAGATATGCCACCAGGTGAGCTTATTTCACTCTCACTACTTCCTCAGTAAAGTATTGGAATGATTCATGTGATTTCATTCCGTAGGCTAATTTTGTTCCCACTCCAGTCAATCAATATTTGACTTCTCATAGTTGTAATGGTGATTTGATAATTTTCAGTCGTATCACACATCTGCCTCCTAGAAGTTGAAATCTTAACAGTTTTTAAAGTGATTATTATAGGCCTAATATTTGCATGTATGATACTGAAGTTTGGTCTGACCTTGAAAAATTAAAGGTGGCCGAGAGTATGAGACTGCCAATAGAATGATTTAACTTACACAATCAGGGGACTAGTTACTTATCAAGATTTAGATGCACTTGCACACTAAAATACCACATCAGATATTTGAGTTGTGCACCAAATACTTTTGTGCTTACGCGTCACCTACTGTACTATACTGCGGATTGTGGAGCTTCCGCAGCTCCCAGTTATGGCAGGTTAAGGGGAGCCATACCCCAATAGACACTGGTCTCCTCTTAAGAACCTCATTGGAATGGTAACAATGACTTCACAGCATGTGAAACTCAACAGAATAGGGTAGTTCCTTAAATAACTGTTTTGTGCATGTCATCTAAAGTTAAGAATTTACCAATCATGATTCATTTCTGTCTTATTTCTGTTGTCTGTTGAAAGTAGATTTGTTCATTTTCCACTTTAGCAATATGCTGCTTTAGTCTCTCTGGTACTATATTTGGTAAGCTTTTGTTTAATGAGAAATCCATAGTTTGTTAAGTTCCTGGATAAATGTATTTGTGATCATTCTATTATTTTCTTTCTGAATTGGTTCATCTTGTATTGTTGGTGATCTTGTTACTGTGTCTGATCCAGCTCTTACTCACCCTGAATACTGACAGTTGCCTCTGGTTAAAAAGGAACTATTTTACCTAAGAATTGTTTAATTTGAGAGATGTGGTAGCTGTTGTCTTCTCCTCGGGTACTTTTAATTCGTGAATTGTTTGGAGCAACCCCCCCCCCCCCCCCCCCGAGAAAAAAAGGAATGAGATTGAGAACGTAGAAGAAAAGAAAGAGCAGTAATGAAAATCCGTATGGATGAGAGACAACAAAGAAATAGTGGTCCAGTTGTGCAACCAACAACATGATATTTTCTTCGCCAAATTTTGCCTGACTAGCAAGTTTTATAGGATCCAGGTAGTTTGTTTTATTTTTTTCAATACCCAATTTTTCCACTCTTTTATGCTCTAGAGGGGGGATGAAGTATGTGTATCTAACAGTTGCTGTGCTATATCTATTTGATGAATCTAACTGGTTATGTTAGCTTTGTTCCTGTTGTCTGATATGAAACAAATCTAGTTCAAGATATGTAGTCATATTATCCTAATTAATAGTTATCAACGTAGATGGGCACATCATAGTCATAACGTGTCTAATGGTGTTTACTGGACAAATTTTGCAGCCCTACCAACCTGGTTACACTGCTCCTCCACCTCGTCCAGAAGATGCTGCTATTGACATTGGGTAAGTACCTTATTTTTAAACATATTTTTACTCATTGTTTACTGTGCCCCAAGTCACTTATAGATGCATAGTATTCTCTGTTTATCTTAATGATTGATGGATAACATGACAGGGAAGCTACATCAGCCTAGTACATTCCAAGTCTTCCTTTAACTTTGCTTTACAATTGTTGCTTGCAGTGGAGGTTGGACACTGTCCGGTACTCCTTTAGACTTGCATGATCCTCGTCTTCTGGCAATTGCTGAGACAGAGCGCCAGTTTCTGGAAGCAGAATATGATGATTATGCTGCCAGTAGTGCCAGTGGAGCTGCATTTTGTCGTTCCGCTGCCTTAATCGTAAGCCCTCGAAACTAATCTGTGATAAATGGGAGGAAAAAGGTTCTTACATACATAAATAGGCCATAATTGGTATAAATAAAATCATGGATTATTTCCTATGTGAAATAAATGTGTGGGACTTGGGAAGCAACTTTGTGCCGAGCGTTACGCAACAAGGGAAGCCATCAACATATTCACTTTTCTTTTTTCTTGCAGCTGATGGCTCTTCTGCTCCTGAGGCATGCATGGAGTGTTCCCGATGCAGATGATGATGATGATATGTCAGCTGTTTTCTCGGTGAGTGGCATTTACATCCTTTATCCCATTTATTTTTCATCTCAGTGTGATGTTATATGAATATTTGTTCTTTTCTGTTCTGGATGGAATTTAACTGTCTGTATTTACAGCTCTTCTTACTGAGGGCTGCTGGATTTCTTTTACCTTGTTACATTATGGCTTGGGCCATCAGTATCTTGCAGCGTAGAAGGCAGCGACAGGTAGATCTTATTCCTTTTCCTTTTCCTGTATCATCTTACATGGGGAAGGAATGTGTGAAATTTTGCATTTAATACACAATTTGAATTGTTAAACTATATTTCCAACCAGTGGAACACTTCAAAAGTTATTGCTAGAATGTCGACATCATTAAGGGGCAAGCCAAGCAGACCTTTCTGATAATATATTATGAGACAGAGGGGTGTATTATATATTAGGATTTGACTGAATGGATACAAAGCCACCATCCTTACCAAGGATTATGATGAATGGATAGTTCCAGAATAGATAATATTATGCATTGAAGAGGCATTTACACATTCATGACGAACTCCCACCCACCCCCACCCACCAAAAAAAAAAACCCTAAAATGCACTCACAAAAGCTTGGGAAGTTTTTATTTTGAACTTTCTTCCCACTAACCAAAGTGATTTCCAAGTGATGGATAAGGATAACTAGCTCCTTTTCCTGCTATGTGTAAAATTACTAGTCCAGGGGGTGAAAGCAAATATTATCAGCTTGTATCAGTAACCTGGGAGCACACAATGAGACTGGTACTAACGGGTAGCATTTCTAGAAACTAGGGGGGTATGGTTGCTAGTCAAATTTTGCAGAAAGTAATCATCGTTACACAGCTTCGAATTGGCATGGATTGATCAAAATTTGTAACCCAACTTACAATTCTACAACCATATCCCCTAGTTGTTTAAGGCTCCAAATACCTAACTTGGTATTGTTTCAGTTGTAAACCTCTTTAACATACTGCTCAAAATCACGTATGTGACGCGCTAAATGATAAAGTTTGATGATATTACAGGAGGCAGCGGCGCTGGCAGCAACCCAAGTGGCATTTGTGCTTCAGTCAGGGCAGCGCAGGGGTCTGCAGTTCATGATAGCACCACGTCCTCCATCAGCCCAAGAAGCCGTCATCCTCGGGGACAGAATGCCTCCAACACCGCCTGCAGCTTAGGGCACTCTCTCTTGTCCCATTCTAATCAAACTCTCTCTCTTTTCAAGTTTGTCGATTATTGTTTTGTATGCAATTATTATGTGCACTAGTTAACCTGTTTAAAAGCTGTATGTAAAAGGTCTCGATGTCGAGTTGCACAACTAAAATTCTGGGAGTTCACGAAAGACAGTTAAGATTCTTGGACTAAAGATGTTCACTCATAATTGCTTAACAATGAGTTGCAGACACTTCAAATGGGGGGAGTAGGAGTCACTGACAGATGGGGAGGGGGCAAAAAAGGTATTACACTAGATGTTGCTCGTTAGTCATGTTTAGGGGGGAGAATTAATGTCTATGCTGCTAGGAGAGTGCCCTAGTTAATTAATCAGGCAGGATTCTATTCTAACTACCGTAGGAGAGTGCATGGGTTGGTCCGAGTTACCAAGTATGGGCTAAGGCCTCCTGTGATCGTCTGGGTTTATTCTTTTTCTCATTCGTTTCTATATTTTTTAAGTTTTTTTTTATAGAGGCTGAGAGTTGAAAAGAAATGAAATTTGAATAAAGTTTGATCAATCAATTTGAATAAAGTTTGATCAATCAGAAACTAATTTGACCTGCGTACTTGTAGCAATGGCCAAGTACAGGCGTATAGCTCTATGTCTCTAACTGATGCTAAATAATTGCCGTTTTGATGACTGTTCGTAACTTTCAATCACTGTTTTAACTATAACTTTTTTATATAATAATTTACTAATAACTACAATATTGTATTATTGTAATAGTATTTTCCATTGATTTTATTTGAGAAATTATTGTCTATATTTAAAGTTTTTGACATGACTAAAGTTAATTTCCAAAATGACAATTATTTGGGATGGACGTAGTAATAGAAACCAATGAGTTTTGGGGTAATTTTTGGCTTTTAGGACATTATTAGCTTTTGACCTATCTCAAACAGCTACTTAGGTAGCTTTTTACATAAGCTATTTGACCAAACACTTTTTTTACAATCAGTTAATTCTAACAACTAACATAAACAACCATTAGCTATTAGGTCACAATTGGTTGCCAAACAGGGCCAATAACCAGCAATAGAGATCAAACTAGCTGATGACCATGACAATCACAAATTCACAATACATTTCATATCATCAAAGGCGGCTGGTAAACATAGCCCTTGAGATTCAAAATAAAGTGGCAGAAAGACCCAACTTTAGGACCAATCTTGAGAATCTCTAAAGATAAAGGCACAATCCAAATTCTGAATTAAATCTTAAATCAAAATTTCAACGTTGGCTCAGCAATTACAGTATCGTACAGTGGATGAGCTAAGCTAATACTTAACCCCGGATCCAATTAACTTTAATTTAAAGCCAAAAGTGTATCCTGCATTCCTGCTGGACTGATTTCTACACCTTGCATGCATTTTGTTGCCACCAACCAAAATCAATTGCTTCATTCTGGGGTTACCTGTTCAAATCCACTAACTAAAGCAAATTATAAAACTCATTCTTTTCAACTTATTTATCGTTAACATTCAACACTCGTCAGCACAGACCAAAATGTTCATAAAATCAAATTATCGCGGCAATTATAGTGAAACTTATGCCTTGAAAATTGAAATGTTTCTAATTACATGGTAAAATATTTAATAGTTAGCTCAGAAGTGTAACCAGCAGTCAACATGGGTATGGTACAATCTGAGTAATGCTTGCAATTGGTGTTTCATCAAACTATTAATGGAAGAAAAGAAAGAAAGATTGAACAGAAAAGTTAATCTATATGGATAAATACCCTTTAAACAAATTAAAGGGGAAAAAAAAGAAGAAGAGGAGTGGGTCTCTGAAATAATAAAATGATAAATGTGGAGCTCAAAAAACACAAAGCAAGGCCAAGAAAAGCATAAAGCAGCACAGTTAGCAGAAGAAAACAGGGCCTGGGGAATTTGTGCTCATAGAGAAGAGAGCTTGGAATTCTAAAGTGAGAAGAGGAGATATTGTATTAGTGGTACAAAGCATAAGTTTTGGTGGTTATTTTTGGATCCCATTACATTCACATTTTTTGCCCTTCAAATTTATCCTCTATACATGCCATGGCCACAGTAGGAATTTAGTAATCACTTTCCTTAACATCAAAGGAGCAACAAAAAATGACTAACACAACATTCTGACTGTCATAAGTAACTTATTGTTGATCAGTGTTATTCGTTGTTGATTGGAGTTGAAAGTATAACTTGAAAACATGTCCAAGTGCTGATGAGTACTAAATGTTGATCACAAGGTCTTCAAAATGCTACCTCGATGATTATTTTGTGAGTGTTCGGATGGCGCAAGACCGATAGTTAAGGAGCAAGTACAGTTCCCGGTTGATCCAAAACGGTTAGGCTTTGTTTGGGTGCACAAGGAACTTTATGTGTTGGTCACTTAGACCAAAAAAAGCTAGGCAAATGATTTGATTTGATAGGGATGCAAGTATACAGATGGAAAAAGATACTTGGCTTCCCTAGGATGATGTTCCAATCCCTTTATTTAGATTCTTCTATAACAGCCTTAGTTTGCATGTATCACAATCCTACATAATTTTTGGGGGGTGAATCTTAAAACTTCTTCTGGGTCCCTATGGCTAGCTTTATGCTTTAAACAACCCTCTAAATCTTGTATCTAAGAAATGAGTCACACTCAAGAATACAAGGATAAAAACCTCAAGCTTTGCACATTCCCTCATTTGCCTCTAGACAACCACCACCACAACAAGGGCTCTCCTAGTCCTGTTATATTCTGAGGGTTTTGTAGGAGAAATATGGTTCTTAGTGCTCATAAAGCATTCATCTTGCTACTTTGTATCGGGTTTTTCGTGTTGAGGGCCGAAAGAGTTTGTGGTCTACAAAGGGTAGACATGGCCGTTGCACAACAGCCAACTGTAAGAAGTCGTCGTTTGGGAGCAGAACCTTCTAAGCAGGAATTGGAAACTTCTAGAACATCGGCACCAAGAAGCACGAAATTTGATCCCAACAGATCAAGCGAAAGGAGAGTTCGAAGAGGACCCGATCCCATCCACAATAAGTGTTGACATGTTTGTTCTGGTTCAGATCAACACAGAAAAGCTAACTGCAGCAAACTGGAGATAACTTGAGGTTATCCTACAGAATCGACAGTTTGAACTTTGAAGGCTGGGATATATTTTTGGCTTGATTAAGTTTTGGTATTTTTGGAGGTTCTTTTCAGGAAAATGTGTATAGTTTCGATCGAAAGATATATCGTTCTGTAGTCAAGATCACAGAACAATCAAGAAGTGAGTACAGTCTCAAATCTCAATGGCATTGCCAGTGATCAGAAATGAAGAAAGAATATAGTGTCATGCATACATTTTTTTCATACCTTATTTTTTGTGGGTTTTATTTTTTGTAGGTTTAGGTTTGTTTGGATCAGAAAGAAATCCCTTCTTTCTTTTATGAAGTTCTTTGTTTTTGTTCAATTCAGATGATACTTCTCAAAATTTCTGACTTAAAACGCACTCCTTATGTTCTTCACATGAGTATGTAGCATATCTCTTGTATGCATCTTCTTTGACAGAAATGAAACCTGTACTTGAACAAAGAGTATCTAATACCCAATTCTCTGTTGATCCCTTTTGCATATCAGTGTTGATTTGGTGTCCGGTGTTGAATGTTGATCATAAGTTTAAAAGAACAAGCTCGTGAAGTACATGATCGTATACTTCATAAATCATAATTGAGAATCCCAAAAAGGAATATGTTGGAAATGAGGCAAAAAATGGATAGGCAGCAACTAATGGGTGACAGGGACAAAAAGAGGCTGAAAACAGTGAGAGCTATCTTTCTTATCAGTAGGCAACCAGGAAGATGCAGTAGGGTCTTGTGTTGGAGCAAAATTAAGATTACATTCTATCAGCACTGTTCTTTAGATTGGATAAATTGAGGTTTGGATGGATTGGATTGGATTGGATTGGATTGGATTAGATTGGATAAGTTATGATAATTTTATGGGGAATTGTGTTTTCAGAGATGATGCATTTTAGGGAAACTGTGTAAGGTTTGGATTAGATTGGAATTGAAAGAGTTACCAATCCTGACATAACATAGGGTCCTTTGCCTACAACAATGTGTTAAGCTGGTATGGAGGGAATTAGATGTAGCAGTGTTATCTTAAATTTTGCATAAAAGTATCAAAGAACCAGTTAAAGACCCAATTTTAGTCTAATCCTAAAAACTCAACAATGCATGGTATTGAACATTTTGTTTAGCATGTTCTAAAGGGGAAGCACCGACTCTTGGATGTTCTATAGAGTGTTAGATTCAAGTTAGGTTTGATAAGATACGGAAAGGTAAAGATAAAATTTTGACTTTAGTTTAAGTGTTTTTTAAGAAACCGGGTAAGGTAAAGTAAGGTTAGGCAAAAATAAACATAACTTAACACTATAAAGAATAGGGTCTAAAACCCGGTCAAATTTAACCCCAAAAAGCCCCATTTACATCAAATTAGAGGGTTGATGAATTAAAGCGAAAATGGGAGAAGAATTTACAAAAAATCATTACAAGATGGTTGGATATTGGATTTGCTACAAAAGAAGTTCCTTTTTAAACTATGCAAACTATTAGTGGTCCAATTCGAATAATAAGTGAGTAGGACACATTATCTCATGATCAAAAGCTCTACATCAAACTCTATGAGCCCAAAGAAAAAGAAAAAGCAAAAACAAAAAAGAAAAAAAAAAGAGAGGAAAAGTGGAAACTTTACTAACAAGAAAACAGTGGGAGAAAGCCATGATCAAATATTCAAACAGCATAGATCAAAATTCCAACACGCTATTATTTTTGAACAAATTAACAAAAACAAAGTTTAATTTAATTAGGAAGAGTAAGATCATACTCCCTCTATTCTATATTAATTGACACTTTAATTAAATTTTGATCATTAATTATTCACAAATTATAATGAATTATAATATGAAATTACATTCATTGTAATTTTTAGTAAAGTATCTTTTTAATAATGGTAATTTCATATTGTAATTCATTGTAATCGTGAGTAATTAACGGTCAAAATTTATTAAAGTGTCAATTAATATGGAACGGAAGGAATATAACATATAAGTCATCCTGTTTAATTGTCATGTCGCAATGCTAGCTTCGGCCTGGTCATGCTGAGTAATTATACTGGATAATCTCCGATCCATCTGATTAGGTGAACCTACATATATTTTTTTTACGACTAGTAAATAAAAATATGGAGGTTTATCAAAAAATGAAAGGAAAAACAATCCATGTATGTTGGATCTATCTAAATATTTAGATACGAGATTACGTAATAATTTTAGCATGGGATGGAGAAAATTTTATACAAAAATCTTAAATCTAATTGGTTTCACCATTTAAAAAAGAATAAATAAATAAATAAATAAATAAATAAATAAATAAATATTGGACATTAGATTTTCGTTTGAATGTTATTTGGTCCAAATTTGAACCAGGCCTGGACTATTGCCAGTTACATCATCTAGTCTTGTCTGATGCCCATCTTTTCTGTTACGATTTATGGGCAAAATGGTTAAGTGGGCTTTACTTGTCAGTCCATTAGACGCCTTGAATCGGCCCAATAAATCTAACTAACTCGAGCAATTCATTTCCATTTACTGCTTAGCCCATGTTCAGTTAATTAATAGCTTCTATTGTTACATGGCAATTATTTTGCAAAAAAAAAAAAAAAACCGTGATAATGAAATATTTTCACTATGCAACTAACTTAACTCAACCCTATCATATCCTTTCCTATCGTATGTTATCATATCTTCACTTACTCGACCTTAACTAACCTAATTTAAACCTAACCTGACAAAAGAACAAGATCTTAATATGGTCATCCTTGACTTTATTGTTCTAAAGAAGTACGAGTCATTGGAAGTTGACAATCACTTATGCATTATAAAATCATTTTAACATCAAAAAAATAGCGCATCATTTTTTAGTTCAGAAAACAAGATTTCTCGTACCAATGAGATGATTAAAAAAGAACATAGAAGATCCTCAAATGAGTTAGTTTGAGAATATTAGTCCTAATATCAGAATCAAAGATCTTATTAGACATTGAGAAGTTGGAGGTTAGGAAGAGTCAAATATTAAGAAATTAGGTAGGGAGGGACAATGCAACATGGGTGAGTTGCAAGATGTACTTGAATCTGTACCTTATTTCGCAAGGGAGTTGCATTCATGAACCTGTTTCCTTTGCATGTCACGTACATCCCAGACAATTCCCCATCTTCTCAACCCTAATTGCTATAATTAATTAACTCACTAATCTAGCTTTGTATTAATCCATCTTACCATCTATTTAGCTTTGTGGTTAAACACAAAAAAACAAAATCCATCATCCGTCGATAAACTTTGATCATAAATTTATCAACATATTTAATTATGTATTTCATAAAATTACTATAATTACATGATCATATCAAAAAATATTTTCATAAAAGTATAATGTTGGAAATTTTAATAAATATTATGTATAAAATCTATTGTTATAATAATGTATTGAAGAACATGATCAAAAAGTTAAAGACAGACTAATATTATGGAATAGAAGGAGTATTTTTATAATGTGAACTTAAATATCCATGATTAAAATTTTGGTTTGCCTTGGTGTTAAGTCATAAACTAATAGTCTATTTTTTTAAAAATAAATTTTACGATGCTGTCTTCCTTAGCTTCCAACATAATCAACAATATCTTGTTAATCCCATATTTAATCTCATATCCTATCAATTTTATCTTTATGGCCCACATTATGGTCATATGGCATGGGCACTTGAGATATGATTCTTTCTCACCAAATACCCACTTGTTGAGTTGATAGAAGCTTAAAACTAGAAACAATTGAAAATAATTGTGCTTGGATAAAATTAGATATATTTAGATTTAATCTCAAGTGATATTTGTTCAGTTTTAAAATTTTCCCAGAATGGAGAAGGATAATGTAACAACTATTAAGGATCATTATGTACATATGTGTGTATCATATATCACATGGTTTTGGATAGTTAGGTCATACTTTTGCCCTAATTGTAAGTTTGGCACCTCCAATTATTGTTAATAAAGAAAAGCAAGTTTCATAGATATTAATGTTAGTATACTGCTGGAGAAGACCTGCATACATGATTTTCCTATTCTCACCACCTTACAGGCTCTTTTTCTTTTCTGTTCTTTTTATTCAATTGTTTTAGTTATAAGTCAATCTGAGGTTTTTGACATAAACTAATTATTTGATATGGTCAAAAAGTTATTTTAAGACTTAGAGTGCATTTAGGCCCTGTTCTTTTATGCGGTTGTCAAACTGCGTTACCACAGCATACCGCAGTTTGCTACAACTCACCATACTCTACTATAAATCATTACTTTTCTCTCTCCTCACTTTTCTCCTCTACTTTTTACATTCTCTCTCATCACCTACCTCACATACCAATAACCCACCACAATTTCACCACATCCACCACAATTTCACCACACCATACCTTAAAATACCGCAGAAAAGAACAAAGCCTTAGTTGATCAAAAATTTCGGGAAAATGGTCAATTTTTTCGGGTTGACTTATTTTCTTCATGTGTTGGATGTATGTTGACTTTGAAAAAAAATTTCGGATGGACCCACCAATTTCTACATTTTTCTAGGAAAAATTTCCCTTAAGGGGCTGAGGGAAATTTTTTCGGGAGTTGATACCAAATGCTCCCTTATAGGCAAGGGCAGATCCAGCTTGTAAGCAGTGGAGTCAAGCGACTCCACTGGAATTTTGAAAAAAAAAATTGATTTCTGAAAAAAAAATATATAAATGTATATGTATATATACAGATTATGCATAATAGTAAGCGTGTAGTGAATGTTAGTTCAGCGGTCTCTGCAATTGCAAGCTTAACTGTGAGGGTACAAGTTCAAGCCTTAGTAAACGCAGTGATTGGATATTTTTGAAAATCGATTCCGTGCTTGCTTCCATTGATCAAGGTGCGAGTTTACAATTTTTAATATTGGTAGGTACAATATCTTAATATTGAAATACATCAATTTTTTTATGCGGTGAATTTTTGTGAAAATTTGAAAACTTTAAAAAATATCGATTAATTATTTTGATAATATTAATAAATTTATAAAGAATTTTATAATCAATATTGATTATTATTCAAAAATAATTAGATATAAGTAGTGTATCTATGTAGGTATACCACAGTAGACCATATAATAATTGCTCCACAAACCCACTAATTTAAAAATCAGAGAACTCACCGCCGTCGATGCACGACGGGAACTACCTCTGCTCGTCCTTTGCTGCTGCCCACCGCATGATGCACTCGATGTCTTTGCCGTCTACATCCTATGGTCCTTCTCTCTATATCCACTCTCTTAATTCAACCTCTTGTGATTTTTTTTTATTTTAAATTACTCTCTAAGTTCTAAGTTTTTAGTATTATTCGTGATTTTTCTACGGTCCATTCTCAATTCATTTGCAATTCTTGTGACACTCTAGTATTTTCAAAATTCTCTTGTGGCTAAATTAGGGTATGTATTTATTGATTCATTAAATGAGTCAATATTATCAAATCAAGAGTACCTACTCATGAATTGAATTATGTGAATGTTGTGGAAATAAAATTAACTAATTGAATGCATAACTTACTATGTTTCTATACTATTTGGCTTTCGGAGATCATCAATTGTTGAAATATGGAATATTTACTTGCTAGTTCATTGAATTATTGCTAGTTAATTGATTATGAATGAAAATTTTTCAATTTACTTTAGGTCTTATTAAACATCAATTTTTTTTTAGCAAAATATTATTGACTCCACTGACTTTAAATCATGGATCCGCCACTGCTTATAGGTAATTTTTTTGGGTCCAAAAAAGAAACCTGATGAGAAATAGCTAAATTTGATCCTTTTCCAAGTAATTTATTGATATTAATACCTCTCCATTTTTTTACAAACAACATACTTATTAATTTATCAAACATTTATTTTCAAAACTAATTACCCTCGATCAGCTAGAGAGTTGAGTTCTGAAATTGTAAAACTAAAGCAAAGACTTTACAGCAAGCAAAATTACTATATCCGAGCAAGAAGGGATGAGTTGTGAAATTGTAAAATTGAAGCAAAGTCTATATAATAGGAAGCAAAAATAACTCAAAAGTGAAGGAGTAGAGAAAATAATGGAGATCTGACGAGTTTCATGTGCATTGACAAATTATTACAGCAACTAATTTGAAATTTAAATGTCATATCAAAATAATAGTACTACTCTACAACTGTTGAAGGATAGATTGCTCATACATTTGGTCGAATCTCTTTTTCTGGGTGTAAAAATCAGCAAGACACTCAACCTTTCCTTGTTCGTCAAAATCTCAATCTTTCTCTCTCTGTTCACGCGTGCACCTGTCAGTACACTGTACAAATTTTAAGCTGTAAATAGTTAATCCAGTACTATACAATTAATCATACATTAGAGCTTCCGTAATATCGAGTTTGAGAGTTAAATGATGTTAATATAATATGGGCAGGTACGAGAAAGACATTGCAGCGGCGATAATGAGTATCGGCGGTGAGAAAAACTGAAACTCCTGCTTGCTGCGCGAGAACAAATACGAGATTCTTGACGTACATTTTTTTTTAGTTTTATCGTAGTGTATTTAAAATTTTAAATGTGGAGCCTACATTCTTTTTAAAAGTATTTTAATCAAACTTACGTTCACTAATGAAAAACAAGTTAATATGAAAAGTTTAACTTTCCAATGGGTCATACTGCTGCTTCCACCTCACCCAGTGATGAGTATAGTATAACTCTTGCTCACTAATTCACTATTGCGGGTGCTTTTAGGTAGCTAGGTTAAGGCTATATATGTTCTTTGGTTAGGTTGGATATAACTTCCGAACTTATCCTAATTTATCTAAACCTAACACAATTTTTCAAAAAAACATCCACTCTGAAAGCATAATTTCCCAAACAAACATCATATCTTATCTTAACTTATCCCAACTTATCCTAACTTATCCATCCAAACCTGAAAATAACCTAATAAAAAAACATAGCCTAAGAGTAATTAGGGCCAAATTCCATTTCATTACTCGTATTTTTTAGTCCTATTTTTTAACTTGATTTTTTATTATCATTGTTTGCTGTTTAGCACCAGCCTTTGTCATGAAGATACTTGAACCCTACTACTGCTTGCTATATATCTTAGCTAATAGCCATCTGTTTATCTCCTTTAAATAGGCAATTTACCTCTTTTTTTAGTGGGATCCATACTAGCTAGTTATTAGCTATCTCTTTGGTTACCATTATTATGCTAATTTCAATCATTTTACCTCCAAAAGGAATGAATAATGTTTTTCCAACGTAAAATTAATAATGGAGACATGCAGGGTTATATACTCGTGAATTATTTATGACCAATGGATCAACATTTTCTGCATGCTACACCTTTACTTTAATCACATCGGATAAATAGTTAGGGCTATGATACATGATGTATGTAGCTAACATAATTTTGTCCAATTTATTTACGGAATATTATCTGCATGACTATCCAACATTTTATAATTTTAAAGTACATATAAATAAGCTCTAAAATTGTAAAATAAGGTTATGTAGTCACTTTCGAATAATGATATTTTATAGGGTTGCTGGTGACTTTTTCATAATATCCTCACCATGTAAGACGTTATTTTGGACCATAGGATAAATTTAATAATTTACTTAATTTGCTCTTATTTATTTTTACTTACCTTATCTAGTTTACTTAAGTCCTGTTTTTTTATATGGCTGGTTGCGGTATGGCACGGTGCGGTGTGGTGTGGTGAAATTATGGTGGGTTATTGGTAAGTTGTGGTGAGTTTTTTTTATAATTGTAAATTTGAAAAAGTAGGTTGTGGTGGGTTGTGATACATTGTGGTGGATTGGTGTGTTGTGGTGGGTGTTGACAAAGTGCGTTGTGTTGTGGCACCACAGTCAGTCAGCCGTATAAAAGAACAGGTTATTATATATTCTTATATTACTACACATTGCCTAATATTTACTTCCTCTGTTCGATATTAATTGTTGTCTTTGGAAGTTGTATTATTAAACTTTAAAATTTTTAATCATAAATTTCTCAATATATACAATGAATTATTATGTCAAATTATTACAGTTTGATTTGCTACGAAAAATATTGTCCTAAAAGTATAAGAGTGCAATTGTTACTAAAATATTATGTAAGAAATTATCAATTATAGATTGATATTGGAGATTGTCACAATCAACTAAGGTGTTCTTTTATGCGGCTGGTTGGCTGCGGTGTCACGCCGCACCATAACCTGTCATATTCCACAACAACCCACCACATTAACCCACCACAATCTACCACAACCCACCACAATCTATTTTTTCTAATTATTTTATCTCACTTTTTCCAATTACAATTTCACATTTTCCAACACATTTACAATTATTAAAATCAAAATACACCACGACTTTCCACATCCCATCACAATCACAATTTTACCAAACCCACCACAATTCCACTACACCACTCTACGTCACACCGCAACCAGCCGTTTAAAAGAATGGGGCCTAAATGGCAATTATGAAACTTGTTTTACTCACATTATCTTATTAGGGACCAATTCTTTTATGCGGTAGATTGCGGTGCAATATCACACCGTATTGTAACTCTTTAATTTCTACCAGACTTTACTACACCAGACCACAATCATTACCAATATATCTCTTAACTTTTCTCTCTCTTCACTTATCTCCTCCACCTTTTATATTGTTTCTCTTCACCTACCCCACTTACCGTAATTCGCACCACAATTCACAACAACTCACCATACTTTTTCAAATTCCACTGCACCGCACCATTACTACGTCGCAACCAACCATATAAAAGAACAGGGCCTAAAACACATAGACACACATACACACATTTATATTCATATATTTAGATGATGTGACCTACCTTATTTTCTATGCCTCTAATGCATACTCTAGTTGATAATGCTTAGTTATATATAAACTTTCTTAGATCTTACCTGAATTTGGGACTCTTATGTTATGAGTTTGTTGTAGAGTGTGTTTATTTTGAAGATTACAGTTTATATTTTTTTTCCAAAACAAGAAATATTGAATTAATATGTATGAAGGGTTGGTTGAAGGGGGCATTAGTGAAAGTCATTGGAAATGCATGAGGGATGGCCCAAAAGAAGAGCACAAATTCTGTATTTATTTGATTGGTTAGGAGAGATATCCTTTTGCAGGAAGCAAATTCACAGAAATTGACATTTTCAAACAATGACGCATTATACCTCTGTCTACGAACCGGGCTAACAGCATGGGAATTTGTGGTCCATAAAGTTTGCACCCAACTCTTTTTTCAATTCCATTTTCATTTTCTTTTTTTTTTAAAATTAATTTACAGATTAGCTTTCTTTTTGAGGTGCGACATTCTTCACTCTTCTCCAACCTAGGACCTCAATTTAGTTAAGTTAAGATCTCTAAGCAACCATCACTTTATTAGTTTAATGTCTTTTTATTCATCCAAGTAGGATTAAAGTTGTCATTATACCTAATTAAACCGACTGCTTAGCTTCGATTCCAGGTCTCTTTCCAATTGCCACGCTTTTATTATTCCCTCCGTCCCCTGTCAATGGTCGTCTTTGAAAATTGTGCAGTAAAACATTAAAAAATTTCACCCTAAATTTCTCAATATATGCAATGATTTGTTCTATAATATTACTACTGAGGCGCATTTCTACGGTTGTGGCTGTATGTATGACCTACCATGATTTATCACAACCCGCCACATTTTACTGCAAATCGTTACTTTTCTCTCTGCTCACTTTTCTCCTCTAATTTTTACATCATCTCTCCTCACCTACCCCACATACCAATAACTCATCACAATTCCACCACACCCCCCACAATTCCACCACACCTCACCACACCATTCCGCAAAATAACGCATAAAAGAACAGAGCCTATATTCGTAATGAAAAACTGATAAAAGTATTATACAAAAAATTATTAATAGAGTTAAAGCTCATTACTAGTAAATTGCCATATTTTTCAAATGGCCTTTGAATAACTAGTCACTCATAATAATTAGCTACCTAGCTAGCTGGAATTCCACTTAGGCACCGTTCTTTTATGCCTTTGGTATGCGTTGCGTTACATTTGCGTTTCGAAAAGTTGCGTTAGGGTGCGTTATGGTGCGTTTGGGAAATAATAATTTGGGGAAACTTTTTTATTTTTAAGAGAAAGATGAATAGTACATTGCGTTAAGGTGCGTTTGGGTTGCGTTAAGGTGCGTTAGACTTTGTATATTTTGCGTTGCGTTTCGGTGCGTTAACGCACAAAAGAACGGTACCTTATAATTTTATGACTAAATGACTTTAGAACAGTTGCTATTTGGCATAACAGTTTTGAAGCTAAAATTTTATGTGTGTATTTTATAGCTTGTTAAACTTGGGTCGGTGTTCTAATTATATTTTCTTCTATTATGGTTAACTAATAGTTGTGTTAGTGTTTTACAATATTTTCATTCAAGAAATTGGACACCTATATATTCGGCATATTATTTCGATTTGAAATCAAATTCAACATATTAATTTTTTTGTTGCTTTTTTCTTGTCAGCTCTTTAAATGTCGGGGTACACTCCTTTTACTTGATGGTTATTCTCAATTAGGATTTATTGTTAAAAGAAACCGGCCATGTACATATATTTTAACTTATGTTACTCTTTTTATGGTGGTGAATTGGCTCTTTTACTGAGCCTAGCTTCGTCAACTGTATGCGGTAGATTCAGGTCCTGTTCTTTTCTGCGGTTGGCAAATTGCGGTGCCACAACCTACCGCAATTTGCCACAACCCCCCACATTTTACCGTAAATTATTACTTTTTTCTCTCCTTACTTTTTTCCTCTACTTTTTACATCCTCTCTCTTCACCTACCACACATACCAATAACCCACCACAATTCCACCATACCCGCTACAATTCCACCACACGTCACCACACCATTCCGCAAAATACCGCATAAAAGAGCAGGGCCTCAATAATATAGAAGGTGAATAAAACACAGGCACAAGTTATTGAAAGCATACCTATAAAGAGAACCATGCAACAATTTTTATCATGAAAATTGTGGTAACTAAGGTTTAATTTACTTGAGCTAAGAGCTCTTAAATTATTTTTAAGATGCATAAACATGAGTTAAACAGTAGGATTTTCAGTCAACAAAAGCATACAAGAGATAAGTTTAATTTTTATCATGAAAATTGTGCTAAAACTTTATCTTAACATCTCTAGTTTATAGGCATTTACCATGATCAATTTACGTGCCCAAAAAAAAACAGGTAATGATAAGAAGTGAGAGCTTTGGTGATTAAAGAGGGAAAAGAAAGCTAGGAAGTGTTGAAACTTTAACGTATTTAGAAGCATATATAGGACTAGTATAGTAATAATGGTTGCCTTGTTAGGGTGTATCCAGTTACAGAGGGGAGGGAACACGTTAAAGGCAAGATATAGTAATGAATTATTGAATTCCCCTCAACCTAGCTAGTCATATATGCACCAACGTATAGCCAATTATTTTATTTTTATTTTTTATATGGTGAAATTTTGAACAAGAAAATTACTGTTTACTGCACTTGGGAAACATCGATCAGTCTGTAAGTTCTAGTACTGTATTACAACACGCAGGGTCGTTTATCAACTTTTGCATCAAAGTTTGGCTGGTCAACGTATATATGGGAGGGAGTGTACGATGACAGAGGTTTCCATGCTTGGTTTACAACCAAGTCAAGGTTCCATATTACTTTAGGCCCTCACGGAGCGTTTGATAGAAATCTAGTTTTTAAGTAAAAATTTTTCTAAAAGAATTGAGAAAATGGTAGGCCCATCTTAAAAACTTTCCTCGAGATTATTGATCAATCAAACGCATTCTTAATCAATTTTGTTCTTTGGCTGGTAAGTAAAGAAATTCAAACAACTTATGTACCTTATCTACCAACTAACTTTTTCTAATTTTATTAGTTATCAAGGAGTCTTGTTTTGAAAAAGCTAACAAAATATACGTAGTAGGCCCTATTACTTGGATGAGTTATTTTCAAGTTAGGATAGTTAGGTTTGGAAAAATTATGATAAATTATGATATTTTTTTGGGTAATTGTGTTTTCAGAGTTGATATTTTTTCGAGAAATCGTGTTAAGTTGGGATAAGTTTTGAGAAGTTGAGATAAATTAGGAGAATTAAAACCATCATAGCAAAAGAACAGGGCCATATTCTGATAGGATAGATTTTTCCTTTTCATTTACTCCCTCTGTCATTATATATTAGTCCATTTAGCTAAAAAAATTTTGTATTTAATTACTTATCATTTTATATTTTTAATATAACTTTTACCAATTTTACATCTTTAATTATTCTTCATATGCCATAATTAATTCTTACTAATTTAATTCATTTTCAAAAATTTTCTTTTAAATTTTATTAGTCATTTTGATATCTTCCTATCCTCCCAAAGTGACAAATAAATAGGTACTAGAGAATAGTAATTTGTTACATAAGCCAATTATAATGAACTTCTATCTCCTATAAACGGAAGAACGAGCATGCATCATGGCTCTTGGGGAAACAAGGAAGATGGGATATGACTGGGTGATTGTGGAAGGAGATTCACTGACTGTGATGCAACAAATGCAGAAGCAAGAGTGGGAGAACAACTTTGATTCGTTTTTAGTTAAACAAGTTTTTGCTTTAGGTAATAGTTTCAATTTTGTTAACATTAACCATATCCTACGATCGGGAAATAAGGTGGCACATGAGATTGCCTATAACTGTTCTCGGGGATTTGGTAGCAAAGTATGGATAGGGATGACATCGGATTTTGTCAACGATTTGGCAGATAACAATATGTATTCCTATTTGAATGAGTTAATATAGCGGCTTCTTGCCTTTGACGATAAAAAAATGAACTTCTACTATAAATAATATAAAGGATAAAAACCATACAAATAATGTGAAGATATTAAATATACATGGAATTGTACATTGATAAATAAATTTTTGCCTCAAATATATTCTGAATCCACCCATAAGATAAGGGGGAAAAAAAGGACGCTTGATGAATTATAGCTAGCTGTAATTTTTGTACGTGCTGCCTCATCACAAAGTAACAAAAATTTCAACACATAAAATTGAATTTTGAATTAAATGCCGACAAGACAAGCCTAAAATCCTCCCTCTTCAAATTAAATTAAAACATGCTCTTCATCAAACAAAATCTGGCCTGATTTTCACTTTCAGAATCTTCCCCTTTAATTTTCTGTAATTTATGATATGATTCTTGGATTGTATTCTGCCAGCAGCTCTAGGCAGTATCCAACTCAGAGATTGTGGGATGTCTTTATGAACATGTATGCTTCCAAATCAAAAAGAATCTAAGGAGATTGTTAATGTATGTCTCTTTAAGTACAACTGTCTCACAACAAATTATTATTAGATGGGTCATATACTCATATGGTATGTATACAAAATTATAAGTTGATAACATATGAATATATCATGATGAGTTATATGAGTAAATAGCAAGCTAAGGAAAAATCAAATTGTTGGGGGTTCTTTAAAACATTTCAAAATTCGCAAAATTTTAGTATGAGACCGTCTCATGTAAACTTATCGTGAATATATGGATTCTTCATAAAGTCACCTCTTGAATATTTTTCTATCGCTAATAAGTGATACTAGTAGCGCTGACAAAAATTTGGGTCGGGTAAATTCGGGTCGGACAAATTCGGACAATGTCAAAATTCGGACGAGAAATTCATGTCCGAACCCGGTTTTATTTCGGGTCGGACAATTCGGACGAAACAAACATCGGGTTCGAACAATAGAAAAAAGAGAAATTTTATGTCTTAATATTTGGTCAATATCAAAATTCGGACAAAAAATCTATGTCCAGACCCTGTTTTTTTCTAGTCGGACAATTCGAGTAATTCGGGTCAGACGAAATTTTGCCAACGCTAGATACTAGATTGATTTGTTAATATAAATATTACTAATGATTTTTTAACGGGTGATTTTTATCCAAGTAACCGCAAATAAATTATTTGTCACTCGTTTATTGATAAATAATCATCATAAAATTACAAATATCTAATAATAAATTTATGATAAGTCGATCTTACAATAAAAATTTATTGGCCACTTTAACCTGAGACCTATATCTACCATTAAAATTAAATATAATAATTGAGAAAGAATTTGGGTGGATTGTGAAAACTGGGACTGAAAATTTGGCAAAGTCAATGATCTCTAATTTGAATTTGATCAACCTTATCATATCATCGATCGGCATTTTTGGGTGGTCAACGAGCCTCGTATGTCACTATAGCTATGGAATAATATCCAGGTTGTGATGAAAGAGATAATTTTCTAGTGAAATTCAGACATTTGTTGACCCAATATTTGTCAACATATCAAAGATATAGTAATCAAAGCAGGATGATTCAATAAAAATTCTATATGATACGTGTTGTGGCCACCTTAATTCACTCACCCTAAGATAAATCAACGATATGATATAGCTAGATATATAAATAAATAAACTAAAAAAATTATCTTTAAAACATGGTTAGAGTTTATTTTTAAAAAAAATAAACTATGATATGTTGTAATTTTTATTAAATATTGTATAAGAGTTCTTTATAAAAATTATATTAAAAACTAATAATAATAAATTAATGTGTGTGTCTGTGTGAGGTTTTTTCTAGGAGTTCAAGGGATGGAAAACGAAGGATGCATTGGAAATCATGAAAGTACCTCTATAAACCAAAATGTCTTTGCGGATTGGGTTATAGGAGACCTAAAGTTTTCAACGATCCACTACTTGCGAAGCAAGTGCGAAGCAAGGTTGGAGATTATTGTAGAATTCGAGCTCACACCTAAATCAAGTATTACAAATCAAGTATTTCTTATGTAAATATTTTTTGGAGGCTGCTCTAGAGCGAACTCCGAGTTTGGCATCTAGAGACATTTGGACACCCAAAGCTCTTCTTTGAGAAAGTTTATTTAGGCGAGTGGGAAATGGGAGCTCCATCAATATATGGCATGATCTTTGGATCTTTGACGATCAAGCGAAGGATGTTACCTCCAAAAAGCCCGATGTGATTGGGTTCAACATATTCTTAGACCCAATTGATCATGAGACGTGCTCCTGGGAATTAATATAATTGAAAGAACCTCGAATGACTGAGATAAGGAGCTGATCTTAGCTAGGCATTCTGTAACACCATGGATACATGGTTAAGTGTGGTTTAAAGGGATTGAAATGACTACCCATATCACCAAGGTGCACCTTCTCTTATGGTAGTTCATCCGTTGGGAACTCCTCAGTCAAGCGTGCTTGGCTGGGAGTAGTCCAAGGATGGGTGAAATCCTAGAAAGTATTCCTAGGCAGCGTGTGAGCGAGCACGAAGCACGCTGGAAAGACTCGTGGTGATTTGTGGGACTAGTTAGCGATCCTTGAATCAATTATTGGTAATGTCCGCGGCTCGGGAGGGGTCGGGGCGTTACACATTCCTTTAAGCCTAATGCGACCCGAAGATACTTGGGCTTGATGCCTTAGTGATGATGGAACTTTCAACATAAAGACGACATATTTGCCAGGAGCTGGTTTTATTGTTGGTGAGTTCGAATCTTTCTAGCCTAACCAGGCGCAAACATTATTCCTAAGACCAAGTTCATGTGGTAGCAGTGGTGCTTTATGATTCTTCCTACAAGAGCGTTTTTACACTATCGCCACACATCTCCTTTCAATTCATGTCCAAGGTGCGGAGAAGGAGTGGAAGATGAATTTCATGTCATATTTTCATGTATGGAAGTACATGAGTTATGGTCCTCTATGGGGGAGAATATAGAGCAATTGGCCACAGATCATGGTGAACTTGCAGAATTGTTGAGATATTGGTTTAATCGATATACAGAGATAGAATTCACCACCAGATTGATAGCAACATGGCTCGTGTGGAGTGCCAAAAATGAGAGAGTCTCACAGCAGAAACTTAACCCGAACCAGATCATCCTGTCCAGAGTAAGAACCATAGCATCAGACCTAGAAAAGCAACAACATCTGAGAACTCAGTTGATCTTAATTAGAGAGAATACGGGGACAAAAACTTGGAGCCCACCAAGAGAAGGGCCAGTGAAGATCAATTTTGATGTTTCTCTACTCCAATACGTAAGGGTGCAGTTAGGAGTAATACATGACAATCAGGGTGAGGTTCAGATTGCAGCAGTCTGTAGGTGTTATACTTCATGGTCTCCAAGCATTGTCAATGCCAAATCAAGTTATTTCACAGTTCAAATTGCTAAGAGATTTGCTTTCAATGATGTGTGTTTTGAGTCGGGTTGTCTTTCTTTAATTCAACGTTTGAATAAATCAATTAATTTCCTTAGCGAACTGTGCACCATGTTGGAGGCTATAATAAATTTAACTAAGTCTCCTAATAGTGTATTATGGAGTCATGTCAACTGTCAAGTGTGATGGAAACTCTACAGCGCATAATATGAAAAAAGTGTTGCTTAATGCAAAAGAACAAATATGGGTAGGAACTTGTCCTACTTAGGCAGCGTTCTTTTGTGCGTTAACGCAACCTATCGCAACTTATTGCAACATACCGCAAATTACCATTACCTTTTTACTGTTTTCACCGCAACTTACCGTAATCTACCGCAACGCAAAAAAAAAGAGTCTTAGATAACTTTTTGTGCATGTATTCATGAATAAATTAATAATATAATTATTTTCTGTCATCCCTTAAAAAAAATAATCATAATATATAGTCTTACAGTCTTGCTAATGGTGAGAATTGAGAGCATATCCATATTAATAAATATATTATTCATTTCTTTTCTAAAAAAAATATATTAATTAGTTTCCTAATTGAGTGTATATTGGGTTTGCGACAATGGACCACGCACCAAACCATATCTAAAACGGATAAATCTAACTATAATCTTATAATTAATTATACATGAGGCAGCATTAGGAAGACCCTAAACTGGAAAATACTAAATTAGTAAGATCTGTATCGTTATTAGCAAGTGTGTAAACATGCAAGCTAGCCATGTAGGTAGCCGAAGCAGCTTAAACTTGAAGAGGGGATTAACCAAATCTTACGAATCAAATTATGCCTCGTAGTGGGTTTCATGTGGTCTCCCATTCTCTCCTTCTGCCACGTGTCCTTATTACCCCTCATTACTACTTTTAATTTACCTTTTTTTTCAAAACTAAACAACCATGCTTATCTTTCTATTCTATCTAGGCTTAGACCCTTGTTGAATTGAAACCCTCCCTCCCCCCATCCCTATAGCTTAGTCTCAAGACATATTTATTGCCCTCCAAACACAACTAACCCCACATACAACCCCTTCAAAATCTATTCTATTTCTTCCCTTCCCCACTTATTTCTTCTTCATGTTTGGCTTCTAATCCCTCCCATAAACCCTCTTCAAAAATCAACCCTTTATCATTATCATAAGTCATAACCCCCCCCCCCCCCCCATAACAATCACCCCCATTTTGTCCCCCTCTCACCACCCCCTTAATCATTTCCCTTTCATCCAAACAGGACTTGAGAGTCATGGCAATGGACCTTATCACTAGCCCCACTATCGGCACCGCCATTGGTGCACATCCCGCCTCCTTGACCCGCTCGCCGGACTCCGACACCGAGACACCGCCTCCGCCGCCGCACCAGGCGGCCAAAAGGGTCTTCCAAAACCACCACCACGCGCCGGCTCCGGCGGCGGTGGTGTCCTACAAGGAGTGCCTCAAGAACCACGCGGCGAGCATTGGTGGCCACGCGCTCGACGGGTGCTGCGAGTTCATGCCGGGCCCCACCGCCTCAGCTTCCGACCCCACTTCGCTTAAGTGCGCCGCGTGCGGCTGCCACCGCAACTTCCACCGCCGGGACCCCGACGACCCAGCGCCGCTCCACCACCACCCGCCGGCGCGTCGGCCACACTCGCCGCCGTCCGCGTCGCAGCTGCTCCTCTCGTTGAGCGGGCAGAGCCCATCTCGGCCGTCCGAGGAGATCAATCCGACGGCGGTGATTTTCGGATACCACCACCACCAACACCCCAACAACAACAACAACGGCGGAGGGCAAAATGGGAACAACAGCCATGGATCAATGAGCAGGAAGAGATTCAGGACGAAATTCAGTCAAGAACAAAAGGAGAAAATGTACGAATTTTCAGAGAAAATCGGGTGGAAATTACGAAAAGGGGAGGAGAAATTAGTGGAAGATTTCTGCAAAGAGGTTGGTGTTGTCAGAGGAGTATTTAAAGTCTGGATGCACAACAACAAACACTCCTCTTCTTCTTCTTCTTCAATGAGGAGAGAGAAAGATCAACCACCGTCCGATCTTCTCCATCTTCATCAACATCACGAGCAACAACAACACAACAACATCAACATCAACAACGGCAGCAACAACAACAACAACAATGGAAGTTGCGCGAGTGTTGTTGATCATCATCAGTTCTATGCTACTAATGGGGCTGCCCAGCAGGAGGCACAATGAGGAGTAATTAACTCTAATTAATCCTGATTTAATTTGACTCTTATTGTTATTATTATTATTATTATCCTGAGATTTTCGTGGCTTTAGTTTAATTTCCAACTAACAAGGCTGTTATTAATCTGTGGGTTTTTTCTTCTTTTTTTTTTGAATAATTTTGTTCATAGTTGTTGATGAGACTTTGTTGTATGGTGATCTGTGATATATGGAATTAAACCAGCAGCCATGGGATTAAACATTTCATTATCCAAGATCTGTGTTTTTTTTTTAATATCAGCTTAATTACCGTTTATTCATTTAATCTGAATTTACAGAAAATGATTCGTGAATTAGTTTATAGTCCTTTTCCATTAGAAGGTGTATTACTTTGCGGTTGCTTGGTTACTTAATTTGCCTAAAAGGGCTAATTAATTAACATGAAAAGTTTACCAACTTTTCTATTATTGTCTAAAAGTCACTTGCAATTTTAATGTTTTCTATTTAATTTTTTGAATTTTCACATGGTTTCCTAGCTATAACATGCCTTTACGTATTATACATATTACTCCTCCATCATTTCTTTAGCACTCATTTCATCATTTGAATGAATTTCTTGGTATTTACCAATTTTTTTTGAACATTTTGGCTTGGGGGGTAATATTCTAGTACTACTATCATCTTACATCAATTCAAGTAGTTTGAGGGGGTTGTCATATCCTATTTTTGTAAGACACTTCACATCAAATGTCTTGTATTTATGTTCTTTTACTTGTGTCTTGTTCTTCCAATTTATCAGTACTCAACATATATGGATTAATATATGAGGTTAGAACTCATTTGCTTTCGGTTATATTTTGTATTTTAATCAACATTATCAATAAATTATTTAAGATATATATACAAAAAATACTTTTTGTGGAACCATCTTAATCATTTAAACTGATGGTTGTTGCCAATAATGATTTTATACTCTCTTAACACTTCTGTCTCTAAATAAGTGTCAATTTGACTTAGTTATGACCGTTGATTATTCACAATTTATAATAAATTACAATATAAAATTGATATTGTGGCGAGATAGTAATTTCATATTGTAATTTATCACAATTTGTGAATGATCAACAGTCAAAATTTAGTCAAATTGACACTCATTTAGGGACGAAGGTAGTAGTATTTATCTCCTTAATTCAATATATCTTACAAAGCATATTAAAATAATTAATCAAGGTTCTTTAATTTATTTTAACTTCTACTTTTATATGATAAAACCTATTTAGATGTTGTCCATAAACATGGGAGACTTTAATGTAAGGAAACATTCCTTAATTAACAAGTACTAGTATTAGTACACAGTGATTAGGATAAGCTAAACGCATGGACACACTTTCTCAATGATTAGTAGATATATATATTTAATTAAGTATAAAAGGATAGATTTAGATACAAACAACAAGTACATAGTAATCTCTCTTCTTAAATACAAAACTAAGCCATCACTTTTCAAAGCACTAACATCAATTTGCTCCTTTATTTGTTCACTTTATTCCTAATCCCATATCACAACAAGATTCACAGAAGAGATGGAGAGAGAACCCCTCAGATTTAAGCAAACACCTTATCTCTTATCAGATTATTATCCCAAAGTTTTTGGTCCCAAAAACCAGAGAAATAAGCAGCTTTATTATTATATTATTATTATTGTTTATGAATAAGGAAGCTTTATGATGAATAAGTATCTTTATTGGCACCACACCCAAATAAATATTTGTCCTTTAGCATTAATAATCTTTTTAAATCCTTGCCATTATTTCCTGTTGAAATATCTTGCTTTCAAATCTACAATTTTATCATCTTCTGAGATTATTTAGGGCAGGCTCCAACAACCATAATGACCCTGCCAGAAGGTAGTTGAGTTGAGCTCCCTTTTTTTAATTATTTTTAGTTTCATTTGTTAATTATTAGTAATATTTTTTAATCTTGTTTTTGAATTTTCAGAGTGTTATTATAATAATAATTATTATTGTGCAGGAAAGCACATGAAATGGGTAAATGATGATAGGGATAGACCATACCATGGGCATAGTATTGTCCATAACATAGGCTGATAGCACCCCATAAATGAGTAGAATTATGGCAGTATTTTCATTTACTGTATGGAAATTGAGTTTGGATTGTTGCTACAAATATGTAATAATGTATGGTCCATATTTAAGCCTTGTTATTTCTTAACCTAACCCTCTGCTTTCTAACGTCATTCACCATCATTTGACAGCTAGCTACCTTATGCTTATGCTTATATTTATACGCTCCATTATTAATATTTTCTTGTTGGTTTGTGCTTCAAATTTGAAACGGAAACAATATTGTTTCACCATAAAAATGAGTTCAATTAAGAAAAGAAAAACTCAGTTAAGCAAAGATAAGCTCAGCATTCAACAACTAGCGAGTGACATACGAAATATTCTTTCAAATTTCCCGCGGAGCTTAATTTTTCATGTTTTCAAGAAGTAAATGGTGCAGCAGACTGATTATCCAAAAAAGGATATCAAGTGTCCGGTGCTGAAAGATGGAACTAGGTTGGAAATACGGAGTTCAAACAAACTTTGTATGAAGATAGAATGAAAGAATTTCTTGTGAAAAGAAATCTTTAACCACCTTCCTTCACTTGCACTATTTTTTTTTTTAAAAAAAGTTCAGCATTCAACAAAACTTGGTTCAATTTTCAAATTTTGAAAAATAAGTTTGATCTACTGGGTTACATTTTTTGTTTGTAGCGTAGATAGGTACAAGATAACTAAATATATTGCCAATGAAGGGCTCATATCTTCGCTAGATTAGTCAGAGCATGTGCTCCCTTAACGTCTGATCTTTTTACTTTTGCGATATTACAAAATGAGAAATTCAACAATAACAGCCTACAATAAGCAAATAAATAGGCACATTGTGAAAGTTGTTTACTTCCTCAAAACGCCGCAGGTCCGCAACGATTTCTATTTCCTATCGAGTTGATGTAGATGTTAATGCTGGTAAGCCTCTTATTCTTTGCAAATTCTATTATACTTTTCGCTGCTTGCAGATCTATCTATATTGCAGAAAACCCCAAATATTAGTGTTTGTAAAGAGACTGATTTCAAAACAATATTTATTAACAGATATGAGTAGTAAGGATAAATACATCTACTATTTCTAAACCAACTTGATAAAAATCTGATACACCGAACAAGTTCTCCTTTTAAGTAGTAATTCAAGTAAAAAAAAGTGCTAAAATAATCACGTTGATTATTATATGTTATCCTTGAAACGAAACAGAAGAGTTAGCAAGGTTACGAGTGCATGAACTTAGAAGGCAAGCAGACAGCCACCCCCACATTTTGTTTGTTTAATCAGAAATTAGAAAATAAGACGTAGGCTTTCTTGGGTATTAAGGCGGCAACCTCCTCTAGGATTTGCCTCTCCACAACTCCTTAATCACCTTTTCCTTCTGTTATTATTTATTAATTAATTGTTTTGATGATGCAATGTGGTGTTCATCAAATGTGTATTTTCATATATATTTATAGTTTAAGCATTATTAGTTGACGCCAAAATTATATAGAATTGGAACTGCTTAGTGTTAAGTCGTCACATCAGGAATCACGATGGTGTCATTGCCATAAATTAACGCTATTATATGTGATCATTATAGCTTTTCGGGACTTGTGCTCAAAATAACAAATCTGTTTTCCAATTTTTTTTTTTAAATCCGTAACTGTTAAGAAAAAAATTATTTTTTTTATAAATACCTTCTCTATCTAGATTCTATCCCTAATTATTTACTCTTTATTTGTCCCATTTAACACATTCAATAATATAATTATTTGGAAGTTGGAACCAATAACTTGATAATTGACGACACAATATTGTTTGTTTGATTTATTTCTACTTAAGCTTTTGTGTTACATTAATTTCTCTATTCTTTTTTAAAGTAATTGGTGGGAGACCGAATTTTGAGCTGGCTAACACTTAAGATTAGATTAAGTGCACTAGTGGTTTAATTTTAATATGTTTGATTGCCAATATTCTCTTGACAATCAGTCTCTCCATGAATTTTTGTTTATGGGATAAGGCTACCTACATTAGGATCTTCCATATCGCGCTCAAACATGTAACATGGGAGGTTGTTGTTGTAGTATGTTTGATCGCCAAAACTTTTGCCAAAATTCACAACCTTATCTTTCTCAGATTGATCAAATTTTTCGGAGTGGGTTGAGTTTAATCAATGAAGAAATTTTATGCTCAAATTCTGTAAAAGGTTTTGGCGTTTTTCTGGGGAAATGGGGAAATGTTTTATTAGGGATAATTCTAACAAACACCGCTTCATGTTAGTGGATCTAGTTACTTCTATAGTTGTCATTTGCCAATCGCCGTACATGTGGAATACAAGTGTGTGAGTGTGTCACGGTCATGAATTAATTCTTGGAAATAAGTTGAATTAAGTTCATGTTTTTTTTTGCGGTTGACAAACTGCGGTGCCACAACATACCGCAATTTGTCACAACCCATCATATTTTATCACAAATTATTACTTTTCTCTCTCCTCACTTTTATCTTATACCTTTTACATTATCTCTCGTCACCTATCCAAAAATCAATAATCCGCCACAATTACACTACAACCCGTCACAATTTCACCACACCATACTGCGTCATACCGCGGAAAAGAAAAGGGCCTAAGTACCAAATAGGTGATAGCCTAATTGATCATTCTTCTCATCTTTTAAGTTCTTTACAAAAGATTATATCTTGGCCGAAGCGAAAAAGAAAATGTTTGGAAGTTATAGAATTGATGAGCTCTGTTTGTCATCAAAATTTAACTCCATATTATAAAACTTGCTAATAATTACCCTAAAATAAACAGAAACACCTTGGAGGCTTGGACAAATGCGTTTGCCCTTTCTAAAAACAATTGAATTGGGTAGGATTCTCCAAATTCATTATTTTTACTACAAAGCTCCTTCATTCTCATTTTATATGTTACATTCTTTTCACGATTTTAAATATCTTTTAACTAATAATTTCTTAGATAATATCATCAAAAATTGTAATTATTATATTCTTACAATAGAAAATACAAATCTAACAATAGGAATTTTCATCCATATATCATTCTATATATTGAGATATTAATTATCAAAGTCATCAAAGTATGGTGATTGTACTTGTACTGAATTGACCGACCGTCCAACCGTATACAAAAAGTTTAAAAGTCAGCTTATGGCGCCCTCTCGATTTGGAAAGGCCTTAAAAGGCATAAATGAGAAAGGGATCCAGACAATGCTTTTCTAAAGCCCAATGCATACGCCTATAAGGCTATACCCACCAATATATGTAACAAAGTCCACACAAGACTTCTCTAATTGAGGCCTAAGGCCCTGTTCCTCTCTGTGATGGGTTTTTTGTGGTTATGGTATAGACGTATAGTATTGTAAAATGTTATTGTTGGTGAAATATAATTATTTTATCGTTAAATCTGTGGTAGAATGATTGGTGTGATAAATTGGTGGATAGAGCCCAAAAAAGGTTAAAGATAATAAGAAAAAAGTGAGAAAAGAGAAAATTATAGTTATTGTGATAAAATGTGATTGGTAGCTCCCAAAAAAGATGAAAGAAATGAGAAAAGAGAAAAACTATAATTGTGTTAAAATAGACTACCCAAATGAATGTGGCCTAAGGGCGGCAAAAAATCCTAGGGCAACAAATTCGCTATACTCACCAAAAATACAACCAACAGAATATATACTCGACGACCCAAACAGAGGGCCCTGATCATGGATTCTAGTTTGATAAATTACCAGACTCATCTGCTGCATTAGGCTGCCTATATCTAGATTTCCTCTGATCTCGTGTTAGCGGGGCTATACTGTCTGTTGCATCAGAATCAGAAGTCCCTTGGTCTTTCAAGCAAAGTTGTTGTAGACAATGATCGATCTTCTTCTCAATCCAACCAAGCCTCCTCTCGAGAGTCAAGACACCAATATGAAGGACTCGAACATCAACTTGGGCTGCTTTAGCGCACGCCCGAAGCACAATGTAGTAGTCAGCATGGGCCACGTAAGCTAAGCTACCATCATCCTTCTTCCTCACATACAGGAAGTAGCTATCTGTCTTAACACGCTCCCTCGGTGGCAAATAACAGAATCGATGCTCTTCCATGTCAACTTTCAGATGTCTGATTGCTGTATCTCTATTATTAGTTTGGTTTGATGCTTCACCTTGGCTACTACTGCCAGTAGTAGTTGGCTGGGTTTGATGCGCTTCTGGGTTTTGTTGCGTGTCATCACTCATTTGGGGGGAACTAGATTCGAGCGTTTCAGATGTCTCAACATCCATTGGAGTGTCAGACATCTCGCTGTCAACCTTGGCTCTTTTCCCGGGCGGACTAGATTCAAGTTTCTCAGATGTCTCAACATTCTGGGTAACAATAAAAGATTTTTAAAAAATCGCACAAAGTGTAAGAACACCCAGCAAAAATAGCCACAAACGAGAATCCACATGATTTTAGTTTGAAAATGCAGTAATCATCTAGAGCATGACGTAAACATGTTAGCAAATCTTTCTAATGTATCGCATCTGTTCTTTAAGTGGGTTATTACCCACTTACACAACACAACCCACATTTACCCATTTTCCCATATTTTCTAACACTTGTGCTTCTTTCAGAGGTAATGATTGAATAAAGTTGGGTAAAGTTGGATCGAGTTGGTAATATTAGGTAAGTTTCTGGAAGAAAAGTGAGTAAATTCAGGTTGAGTTAAAATGGGTAAAAATTGGGTGACCTCTCCAAGAATACACCCTCAACTTTTCAACTTTTACTTGCTTTATCCAACCTTACCTTATTCCTCTAAAAACCAAGGAAGCTATTAATTTATGGAAGTAGGTTTGAGTACCTAGAGCTACAAAGAAGCTACTTTCGGAGAGTACAACAGTCTTTCCAATGTCCTTAAAAAGGTCTACTTTTATATACCACAGATACTTAAAGGTCAAATCCAGTAATATTCTTCTTGCATCAAGGAAACTGCAGACTAAATAATATTTACACAGGCCAGTTCATTCTCACAGATTGTTATGATAGGATCATCAATTCACCATGGAGAAGTTGCTTAAATTTTTACCTCTCGATTTTTTTGATAAAAAACCCATAGTTTCTCAATAAATTCTTCCTCCTTTTCGTCACCTTGACTTGATCCAGCAAAGATCACATCCCTGCAGTACTCAAGATATTTTGGCAAACCTTTGGAGTGTTCTGCCAAATATAACAGAGTGGAGAAAGCGAGATTCAAAACATTAGAACAGTACTGAAGCAGTTACAGTGCACGAACGAAACTTCTAGATGAATATGAAAGAAAATACCATGTCTATCGTTCATTTCATTGTATCGCTTCTCAAGATTGTGCAAAAGCTCTACAGCATCAGATTCGAACTTGAGGACAAAACTAGCACTTTCTCCACGATCTTCACCCTGATCACTAGAACAAGACCCTTCTTTGGTATCATCCTTAGCATTTGACTCACAATTTGGATCATCATCCCTGGACGATTCATTTGAAGCAGAGAGACTCTTTTCCCATTTGCCAAGACCATTGATATTGTAGAGAATCCTTATAGCAACGATCAAGATTGACATCACGCACACACGGGTTGGAAGCTTAGACTCGTTTGTTGACAGCCATGACTCAGCAGGCATTGACCACTCATATATGCGGCACGCGTATGGCAATATTTTCTCCACGGGGAGATGCAACTGCTTCAGGTAACGGCAAGCTATGGCGTAAAAGTTGACTGGAGGTAAAATCAAGCCCACAGACTCTGCTATAGAAGCTGCCATTTTCTCTAGTTTCTGTGAAGAGACAGTCTGAGAGGGCCTAAACATGTACATTGCACTCAATGGGCATGCAAGAGAAGGTTTATCGATTGATACAGCCACCCTCATAATGGACCCATCAATCATTTGAACAGTTATCTGAATATTCTTTATGGACCCGTCGAGCTTTCCCATCAATTTTTCCATGTCAGTAAAAGCGGTAAAATAAGGTAGCCTCCCTTCAATACTCCATCTAACAATGTCTGTTGGAAGGATTGGCTCCCTAGCAACATGACAAGCCAAGAAAGCAATAGCAAGGGAACACGATAACGGTATTGTCTTTTTCAAAGTTCTACACCATACTAAAATCATTCTCTCATTATATACATTTCGTGGCTCGCCATAATATCTCTTCTTTCCATCAACTCTCCTCTCCCCTGGAAAACAGAAACAACACCAGATCCGTAAGCACTTTGAAAACAACTCAGACAAAGCAGCAAAATATAAATCTTGCTTCCCAACTCTGTAATTATATGGGATATAGCATAATGGATCATAATATAGCCTTTAGCGGCTTTGGTTTGGAATGAAACATATTTCAGTCCGAGCATATACAAACAGCACTTTCTAAGAACCCGCAATCAGTTACAGCTAAGAATACCACTGGCTAGTAGCCGCCACCACCACCTCCTCTTTTAGTTTTATTAAAGAATTAAACAATAAAATAAAAGATGTAAGAAAAAGTAAATCAAAGTGCCCGTAACCCTTAATATTTTGCTTTTGCGGATGTATCATCCTTATTCCTTAATGCAATGATTCCATATTTCCACATATAATTCAATCCAAGACAAGACTTCACTGTTTATTAGGCCTATTCGGACTTCTACACTTATCGGAACAAGTCAACAAGACATAACATATCCCCAGATATAACTAGAACAAAAGCAGATGTAGTAAGCTCATTCAAAGAAGGGGAAAACAATCAACACCTTCATGAAAAATTTTACAGTCTCGCATAATAAATCAATGACAACCCCGGCATTTCTGCCATAGGACAGTATATACTCCCTAGTCCCTACTACATAAAACCACACTGGAAACTAAAAAACCCATAGCAGCACCCGAATCATTCACATTATCCTGAGTTGCTTAGTCCATCCAAATTACAACATTTATCATCTAGAGACACGCACCAAAAATAGTCCAAAAATCTACTTCAGCTATCCTTTTATGGGCACCCACATTCAATATCACCAAAAAGAGCATTCCATAAACCTTACTTAGCCGCATTTTGCGTCGGCCTCCTCGGCATAATGATTACAAACATTAGGCATTCCAAGACAAAAACTCTGATTCTCATATCCTACCGAATAGGATCTCTACGTTTCATGAAACAGGACAGGACACAAAACAACATATCCCATCACTGGATAGGAACAGCAGTTCTTAGTTAAGTTAAGCTAGCTTCATAAAGGATAAAACTTCAAGTTCTACATCAATTTTTTTTTTTTCTGGAGTCCCAATAGCAGTTGATTGTCAATTTCTATTGGCAGGAAAGTTATCAGAATGTGTCAAAACATGGTCCTTGACTAATTATGTTTGCAATTTAACCTAATTCACCTATTCCTTAATGCACCCAAAGAAGACTTTATATACATCATCGATTCATCGTTCAATTATCAACCAAATATATATATATATATAAAAAAACCGAATGTCTTCCTGATTACATACATAACAGTATAAAACAAACCAGAAAACACCAATCAAAATCATATTTCTTAGCATTCATCCACAGAAGCAAAATTGATCAATAATCGACATAAAAAACATTGGTACCTTGGCTCTCAGACTCGACAACTGCTCGATCAGCCCATCCATCATCATAGACATTCATAGACGCAACAAAACGCACCCAAATCGAGCCAGCAATCCCACAAATCAAGGGATTTACCTTAAATTTCTCAACCAGGGTTTCACACTGAAGCTGCAGCATCATCTGAACCCCGACCAGGTACCGCCGTCGAATGACCCTGCAGTAATCCTCCTCCCTGGCGGCGGCTCCCCGCCACTTGGACCCGAAGTCGGCGGGCTCGGTCGGACCCATGGTGTCGAATTCGGCGTCGGCGGGGGGATCCTCCATCTTGACGAAGGACAACGGCGTCGGATTGAGGGCGGGGCCGGCGCCGGGACCGACCTGGCGGCGGTAGGCGTGTTTGTAGAGGGCGTCGCCGCCGGGACCCTTGTCGACGAAGTCCTCGTCGGCGACGCCGGTGTCGATGACGTCTTCGACGAGTGTGCCGCAGACATTGCAGGAGAAAGTGCCGTCGTCGCCGCAGGCAATGTCGTCGCCGCCGCACATGCTGCAGAATAACTGGGTCTGGTTTGGAGTCGACGACGGGTACATTCCCGCCATCTCTCTCTCTCTCTCTCTCTCTCTCTCTCTCTCTTGATCTCTTGGGAGAAAAGTTTGGGGATTTTGCGAGGGTTTATGATTTTGGAATTTCTGGGTTTTGGGGAATGTGAATGTGAATGTGAATGTGGGTCGATGAGGATGATATGATTATGACATGATGTAATGGGCCTGGATATGATTAGTGAAGTGTCTCTGGGCCGATGTGCGGCCCACGCTATCTTTAAAAACAGACTCGCTCAATTTGCTGAATCCTGACCTATTTTTGCCCTGTTCACCTTGATCATAATTAGAAGTTGGGTAAGTAAAGTCAGATAGTATTGAATTTATTTGATGTGGGCATGGTAGGTGAGATAATACATGTTAAAGAATGAGGTGCATAGGCTGATCTACAAGTATTTTAGGAGTGTTCATAGACATCTTCCGCTCAAGAAAAAATTGTGATTTTCTAGTATAATTAGGTAGATATTTTCTTAATTGGAGTTAATTAGTGGACGCTATAAAAAAAAATCCCAAGAAACAAGACCTTATTATGAAAGAATAGGTTGAAAGAGAATAAGGTCTTGAAGCTCTTAGGTAAGTCTTCCAAGCATTCTAATTAGCGTTGGCAACACTTTATTTTTGCGTGAATAACCAAATGATTTGGAAAAAAATTAATTTGGTCTGAACTCGACTTTGACATTGATTGAATTTGTCGAATATTCAGATATAATATTTATCTTTTTTCTATTGTCTAAGTCCTGTGTTTGACCCGAATTTAACTACCTCCAAATTGTCCGACACTCCAACCCAATCCGATATGAAAAAATAGGATTCAGACGTCAATTTCTCATCAAAACTTTGACATAAATTGATGACTAACCCAGACTTTTACAAACGCTAATTTTAATATATATACAACTCACCCTTTCTATATGATATTATGACATACCAAACATGCATAATGAATAATATATTGTAGTTTTTAGGAGCAACACGACCTCAAGCTCATTTAAATAAATTGATACTATATGCAATAATTGAATGACTTACTTTTTGTTTGATTAAATTTGATGGATTTTGTTCCTAAAATTTTTGAACAATTTCCACGAAAGCTCAGCTTTACTGGTTGCCTTGTTTCCTGTCAACATCTTTCCCCCGTTTAAGCCTACACAAAAGAATCACATCTAAAAAAAAAAAACACTTTTTCCCAAATTTTTTTCTTTACACAAAAAAGAGAATTAAAACTTTAAAATCTTCAAAATTAGTTCATAATTGAGGTGATGAATAATTATAATGTAATAATTGTAATGATAATAAGTTGGAGTGGTCAGTGGATGTGGATCGATCTGTTGTCTTCTTCTTCCTTTCAAAATCAGCTTCTGTCATCTACTCATCTTCTTATACCAATTAATTTTATTTTTCTTGAAAAAAAGTATATTTTCTAAACTTTGCCACCCACCCTTAGAAAACCTTTTGGAACTTTGAAAAAATACACCTTTTTCCACCACCCAAATGCCACTAGAATCAATTCCTTTTTTGTGAATTCAAAATTATTGATTATAAGTCCTCAAGTTTCATGCTTCAATATTTGTATTAATCTCTTTATGTAGCAATTTTATAAAAAATTGTACTAGCTAGTAATATTTTATTCTTTTGTACGTGCACTCTTTTGTACATGCACTTTTAACACGCATAAGAAATCTGCACCCAAAAAAAAGTACAAGCATAGGAAATCAAGAGAGTTGAAATGCATTTTCCACATAAAAAAAGGTATGTTGGTCTTCTAAGCAAATACATTTAAAATAACACGGTCAAAGTAGTTTTGATGATAACATTGCAAACGTAAAATAAAGCGAGTATAAATTGAGAATTCAAATTTGTTTAAGATAATTTGAACGATAATTTGAATTACTACAATTCAATCTATGATAGTTTGGAATACTACAATCCTATATATTATAATTTAGAATACTATAAGCCAATATATTATAATTTGGACTACTACATTCGAGTGTATTAAAATTTGGGATTACTAAAACACAAGTGCCATGTAAGAAAATAAAAAAACTCGCCTCCAATGTCACATAAAAAATCTAATGACAACACACCGTACTTCAAGGGTTTAATAATTCAACTTATTATAATATTTTTAAAGTTCAACTTATCATTATCACAATACTTTTAATTCAACCTATTACAATTCATTTATATAAAATATTTTAAGGCAATTATTCATGAAAGTCAAATCTTAATCTTTTTGTTTATTCTCTTGCTTCGTTGAATGAATTTGTTCCGCTCACATAAAATATTTTAGACTTGTAAATGTTTAAGAGTGCGTTTGTATAGTCAAAAATCCCGGGGAAATGGTCAATTTTCTGAGTTGATTTATTTTCCCCATGTTTGGTTGTACATTGACATCGGGAAAGTTTTTACAGTACCACCATTTGCAAGTTTCAGGAAAAATTCCCTTAAGGGGTTAAGGAAGTTTTAGGAAAATATTCTGATAAAAACTTTCCAGGGAAACTTTTACTCGGGAAAAATTTTCCTAGGAATTTTACCAAACGCTAAATGATTTGTTTTTCCTTCTTGTTTTCATGTGTACATATCCACAAAAAGACAATCAAATATATGCCCACATTGAAACATCTTAATCGGATATCTTTAGTGATTAAATTAGCTCACCTCACCCTTCCAAATCAACATTTAAGCATTTTGGCCATATATTACTATTAGTAGCAAAAAATAACTAACAAAAATAATACAAGATTTAAAATCTTGGCCAAATGTATAGATCATTTAAGGCTTTGTTCTTTTATATGGTGCAGCGCGGACCGCGCAGTATCACAACTCATTATACTATTCAATATTTTTCCATATTTCACCATAATTTATCATAGTTTTTCGATACTAATATATCTCACTTTTTCCCTCTACTTATCACATTTTTTCTCTTCACCCACCACATCACCCATATTTTCTATATATTTTATTATATTATTCAACATTTTACCATATTTTTCATAATTTCACTGCACCTCATCATTTCTATATCCTATGAACCCATATTTTCTATATATTTTATTATATTATTCAACATTTTACCATATTTTTCATAATTTCACTGCACCTCATCATTTCTATATCCTATGAACGAGAAAAAGAACAGAGCTCAAAGACACACAAAATCCCAAAACTTGAAAAAGACATATTCTTGACTTGTAGTACTTGTATATTAGCTTAGTTTGGTCCCATTCTAATCACCAAACACCACCTCCACCACCCAAACATCACCTTCCCAGAACTCTGCCCGTGCCTCCTTTACGTGTCAATTTGCGGCAAAAATTTGATGTATATATTATGCATGAAATACAGAATACACTCACCCCCACACTGATTGAACTTATGCATTTCATTATCTTTTCATCTTCTGAATCTTGCATTTCTCTCATAAACTAATCAGGGGGAGACATTGTGCATGATGATAAAGTATTCCTCCATTTTCTGCTGAAATGTCGGTGATTTGAGACTGTGTGAGAAAGAATCTCACTGTTTCCAGATGTTGTGATTCTACTGTTTACCCTCATATCGCTGTCTTTTACCGTTGTGGGTAATTAATGTGCTTGTAATGATGGAGAAAACCCTGTTTTTTCATGGGTTTAAACCCTGTTTTGGAGCTTTTCTCAAGGATGTCCTCTTCAAAGTCGTCTTCTTGTTGGGAAACTTGTTCTGGGTTTTTCTCTGGCGCTGCATTTTTCGTGCGTTTGATTTCACTGTCAGGAAATTTCTGAGGCAAGTAAGATTAGATTGATGAAATGAGTTTCTTGACTTTCAAAAGATGGTTTTTTTATTGATTTTTTTGGGTTGTGTTTGTGTTTGTAGTTCTTCCATGAGGAATTCTGCAGAAATTGAGCCTAATTTTGCTGCTATTTGCGAAAAACATGACGACTGTACTAACGAAAGTGAAAATCAAGAGGTGAGTTTTGAATCTTCTGATCAAATTGGGGAAGAAGAAGTGAAGAATACTGTGTCAAATGCAAGCACAAGGAAGTATCAGATTTATTCTGGGAATAGTGTCTCTTCATTTGTTGAAGACCCAAAAATTCTGAGTTTTACTGTCCAAGAGATGTTTGTGATTTCCAATGATGGGTCTACAAATAGGCAAGATTTCTCTGATACCCCATTTGGTGATGAAGTGGTTGAAGATCCCAATCCATCAAAAAGTACTGATTTTTGTGAGTTGATTGAGGAAGAAGACCCTGTGAAACAGTCTGAATCAGAGAGTTCTATGTGTAGTCTCAGCTTTGAAGAGCAAGAAGCACTGAGATTTACTCAACTTTACTTCTGTGAGCAAGGAGAGACTTTGAATGAGCAAAATATAGGTGCTTCATCTGTGCCCAATAGTGATGATTTCTGGGCTGTTCTCCACAAGTTTGATGATGATTCTGGTTCTGATGAAACCATGTCTGAAACATGGGATGTTCATGCAGATTCTCCACCTTCATTGGATGCTATTTTGTTTGATTTTAATGAGCAAAATGAGCAGCAAGAATATGATTCAACTTCTGATGAAATGGATTCTGAGAATGATGAGCTTGTGGATAGGGAAATTCCAAGTTTTGATGAGTCTAATGATTTGTCTACTAAGGATGATTTTGATGGGGAAGATGATGATGATGATGAGCAAACTGAGTTGGAGGATTTGGTGTCAGAGCACAAGCAACTGATCAAGCAAATGAAGAAGGAAATGAGGCATTTGAAGAGCGGCGGAGGACTTCCTATTATCTTGGAGGAATACGAGTCGCCTAGGGTTGAAGATGATCTAAGGCCATTGAAGATTGATGCAAAAACAGGACATAAAGATAAGTTGGTTGAGATCCAAACCATCTACAAGGGTTACTTGAACAAGATGAGGAAGCTTGACATACTCAACCAGCAAACCATGTATACAATTGGTAAGTTACCATGTTTAATTTAAGCCTTTCTTACTATGTTTATGGCTGGTAAATCATGATTTGGGTGCGTTTGGTTGGTCAATAACCCCGGGGAAATGGTCAATTTTCCCGGGTTGACTTATTTTCCCCATGTTTGGATGCGGGTTGACTCCGGGAAAATTTTCACGATGGGCTCACCATTTTCTCCATTTTCCCATGGGAAAGATTTCCACGGAAAAAATTTCCCTAGAATTCTTACTAAACACTCTTACTGTGTTTCTAATTCTTGCTGATATCCCAAATACTTGTTGATTTCTGCCCATATGAATTAGGATAGGTGGATATCATGAGGAAGGATTTCTCTAGATTGTACGGAGACCTTACCTGGCAAAACTGACCTGACCCGAATAACCCAACTGAACTTGACCCAACCTAGACCCAAAAATGCTTAGTGTACCCGAAATGGATCCAAAAACAAGTTGACCCGCCTGATCTGACTTGACCCGGATTCATCCTTGACCAAAGTTATTAATTTTAAAAAGACAATCCTATCTTTAAAAACGGTCGTCAAAGTAGGCCAAAATCAATCAACCCGAACTATGATCAACTGAAACTTTGTTGATCCGAACTGACACAACTCAATTTTGGGTCCAACCTGAACCCAATCGAATAACCAACTTGTCTGAAACCATCTTTAAGAGTTTTAAATTAGATGATTAGATCCACCGCACCCGCTTTTGCAATGGGGCTCTTAGGGTATCGGATTTAGAATATTTGACCATCTTTAATCTCTATAGGGGGTATACTAGCTACGTGCTGCACCATGGGAATCTAGATGTCAATTTTCAAGTACTGGTGCATTAATTTTTATGGCATATATCTCTATATTTTAAGATGGGCAAATGAGCAATTCAAAGGAATTTGATGCCCATCATTTCCATAAACAAGATTTTCTATATAGAAAGGACTAAGGAGGACCCACACACAAATATGAACGTTCCATATTACCGTTGTGTGTTGTCCTTTTTAGGCCCTAAAAATCAATTATGAATGAACTTTAAATGGGTTAGCCCCACTTGATAGCCATGTTGAGTTTTAATTCCTAGGTCTCTTTTAAGAGAAGTGTTCCTTTGTGGATCTATGTCTTTCCTTCTTTATTTCTTCCCCACCAACTTTTCCTCATTAAAGTTCTTGATAAAGCTCTACAATTTCACCTGTCTACCCTTGGCTCATTTGTTGAATGTTGCATTTTCATAGACTTAATGTGAGGCTACCGACATTTATTTTTTCCTCAAGAGAATATTGTGTGGTTTCGTATTGTAACCCCGTGATCCATGTCCTACTCAATGAGTCAATCTTAATGCGATTGATTTACGTTTGACGATGACTTAAAGATTTAAGATCCTGCTAAGTGAAAGCTAGCTCTGATTGTTAATTGGTCGCCTTTTGATGTCTTTTCGTCAAAATGTAAATGAACCTCGTGCCCCTCTTCTGTATACTCTCTGTATGTTTTTGAATTAGATGCCACTTATGAATGTGTGCTAATTATGACCATGCATCAGTGCATGACAAACCCAAACAGTATGACAATTGACAACCAGTAAGAACTTCTGCTTTGGAGAAGACTGTTCTTTAGGTGTTAAGGACTTAAACCTGCCAATTGGGTCATTCGGGTTGGGGTTGGGTTGGGTTGATTTTGGGTAACTTTGTTTTTTGTTAGATAAGATTATTTTTTAAAAAACGAACAACTTTTGCGAAAAGTAAGAAGTCAGGTCGAGTTGGGTCACTTCGAGTTTGGGTCCTTTTTTCCATTTTCGGGTTCAGGTGGCCATTCGGGTTGGGTTAGTTTTGCTGGGTATTGGTAAGGTGAGGCTGAGTAAAGTAAGGATGGATTAATTTAGGTAAAAGTTAAGAAGGGTGTGTTGAAAATATGAGGAAAATGAGTAAATTTAGGTTTGGCTGGGTAATGTAGTAAATGACCCACGTACTTGTGCTGAAGTAAGGCCAAAATCAGCTGTTCTTCAAATGACTAACTTCTCGTTGGATTTCTTAGGTCTTCTACTACTGAAAAACCAGGATAACTTCACTTGGAACAGAAGAATCTCTGCTCCAATAATGAAGTCCCTTTCGGCCCAAAACTTCTGGTCTTACAAGCACAAAAAGCATGAACCCGCCTCAACTCAGCAGATGATAAAAGACTGTCTAAGGGACCTAGAATTGGTATACGTCGGTCAGCTTTGCCTGTCATGGGAGATCTTGATGTGGCAACATCAGAAAGCTGGTGAGCTACAAGCTTATGATCCGGACGGGTTTCATCAGCACAATCGAGCTGCTAGAGATTTCCAGCAGTTTCATCTGCTCTTGCAAAGATTTACCCAGGAGGAACTGTTGCATCCCGGGCCTCGGGTTCAACACTATGTCAAGAATCGATGCGACCTTCCTAGCCTTCTTCAAGTACCCGTGATCAAAGGTAGGTTATGTTCTGAGCTAAGAGTTTATGAGGGAGTTCATTTGTACGTACGATACAATAAAACATGTATACTCAACATACTGTCATACAGATGATCCGAGAAGTGAATGGAGAGGAAACAGAGAAGGTCCGATTTCAATCTTCGTACTGAAGGAAGTCATCTGGGCATCAATGCATATGTTTTGGGAGTTTATCCGAGCTGACAAAGATGACGGTAGTGCAAAGACTCACACGGGTACTCACAGCGTTCAGTTCGACCTCCAGGATCCTTCGGATACAGAGCTTCTCGCAGAAATTCAATCCAATCTTCAAAAGGTTTTCTTCTGTGATAACATTGCATATAAGTTTACTAGTGTAAAGGGGGTAAATTTATACTGAGATTTCATATTATTCGCAGAAGGAGAAAAGGCTCAAGGACCTCGGAAGAAGTGGGAATTTCATAGTGAAGAAATTCCAAAAGCACCAAGATCAACGTCCAAGCCACGATATGCTCCTCGCTCTGGTGGAACTCCGGTTGATCAGCAGAGTCCTGCAGATGCCGAGATTGACAACCGATCAACTCATGTGGTGCCATAAGAAGCTGAGTAAGATAAATGTCGTCGGTAGGAAGGTATGCGTAGATTCCTCATTCTTGCTCTTCCCTTGTTGAATGAATGTCATATACGGCTGGGGAAAATAATCGAATAGGATACGAATGTACAGATATATAGTTGTATCCCGTCCGCTTTGTCATTTGCCAAGGATGTTTTATAGATTCCCTGGGGACTGACAGTGTGATGTAAATTCGGACATTTAGGAGTCTTTGATAATATTACAGCGGCCAGCAGAAATATGCCTATTCTTACTGAAATGTTGTATGTACATTCAATTCGATCCATTGTATGTATATTCGTTATGGGTAAGTTCATCGATATCGTTTGTATGAGTTGATGAGTTGGTAATTTGGTAAGAACCGAGTGAGTTGTTCACAAGGTTTGGATTTGGAATAAGTTGATGGATTATAGCATATGAATAACTATATCTTCAACAATAGTTTGGAATCACTCGTAATATGTTCAAGTTGTATTAATAAATTATGTGCCTTTTGAAGTTTAACTAAAATTGTGTATGATGAAATCTAGACGAAAGTTTTTGATATTTCAATCCAATTGTCGGAACTTTTTACTCAAAAGTTGCCGTGAGATTTTAGGCCCAATTATTTAATACTAAGTTCTGATGTTGCCGTGTGATTTTAGGCCCAATTATTTTATACTAGGGCTATATTCTACAAAATTAGCGTTTTAGATGGCGGATAGCGGTTTAGGTAGCGGATAGCGGTTTAAGTAGCAGATAGCGGATGAATGGTCAAACGGGAATTGTGTTCGGTAAATTTAACAGTTGAATTAGCATATTAATGTGAATTGACATAAAAGGATATCAATAATTTCCAAATATAAATTTTTCAAAGGGTATTTTTTGACTAAAAAATATGAAATGCTACCCCAAACGCTAAACGTTCCTCAAAACGTTAGTTTACCGAATGCTAATATTTATGCAATTAGAGTTTTGACTTGACCTAGACGCTAAACGATATCCCAAACGCTACTGCCGAACACAGTCTAAGTTCTGATGTCCGATATCGGTGTTCAAATGACCAAAATTTGTCAAAACCTAAACTATAAAAAAAAAAATTGAGAAAAAAGTAGACATGTTTTCCTTTTTTGATAGGAAACTCCGAAACTACACATATGTTGGAGGGGCTAGAAAAGCGTGGATTGAGGAGAGGAAGATTGCCCCAAATTGGGCAAGAAAAGCAATTTGGGTGCACTATATGAATCACGAGTCTGTTCCAACAAGGTGCACGACTGGGTGTAGAGCTCTTCAATCTCCAGCTTAAGAGTAGAAAGGTTGCTATGGAAATAGGTGATGGGGCGACTACGCTAAGGTTCAGGAGAAGGATACGGGAGAGAGTCTCTAGAGATCGATCCAACCACTTTCTCCTAATTCAACTTCAATCATAAGCATCGAGGATAGGACTGATCCAAGTCATACGAAATCTCCGTCAGTCAATCCAATGATAAGAAACAAAGCAGATAGGAATTGAATTTTAAAATTTCTGAAGTAGCCAGGCAGAGGAGACATTTTGTCCATACTGAAAACACTTATAGGAGCTTGCACGGAAGAAACCAATGAATTTCTATGACTCAAAGAGTATTAGTTTTCTAGTACGTGGTGAGAATTACAGCCCAAGCATATCAAGTGGAGGATATAATAGTGGAAAATGTCCCACCAGTGTTTATGGAGACAAAATCCGAGGGAACAAAAGTGTTAATAGGTAATCAAAAGGTGGACTCTTCAATATTGATGGTGCAAGGTCCTTTTGAAGGAACGTCTCAATAGCTGCCACAGAATAACGATTGCTTTCAATTTATGGCTACTTGAGGCGTCGACAATGCAGTTAGGACTTAGGAGGCGTCCACATACAAGTCTCTAAGAGTAAGAGATTAACTCCTTTGCAGGGACTAAAGTAGAAGATGTTAGAGGACAGTCTATTTTGGATCATTCAAGTCCAATGAAGCGGCGCCTCAAAGAAGGGATGACTAAGGCAGAGAAACTTGAAGTTGTCTCGGGAAGATCAAGATATCCATTAAATTTATTGAAAACTTTGTTTTAATTTAGATGGTCATTTTTTCTTAATGGAAATTCTAGCATTAAGGAAACACATTTTTCTGTCACTGAAATTATACGACGAGACATTCCTTGATATTTTTATTTTCATTATTTCCTATTATTCTATCTATGCTGCCTATCACTATTCACCACAAATATTCCACAATCATATCACAAGTAAAACAAGATTTAATTTGACAACAAGAAACATCTGGAAGGTGGCAATCAAGATCGAGCTATTGCCAGCATTCGAACGGTATCTGGTAGCCACATAATTTTTGTTAATTTATAATTAAATGAGGCACTTTAGCAAAGGTATTTGTCATTGAAAGAGATGGATGCAAGACGACCCCATCGTGGAAGCAATAATTGACGCCCAATATCGAAAATTGGTGTTTAGTCTAGAAAAATAATTTATATTCGGTGTTATTGTAATTTTTTTTTGGATACTTTGGACAAAATTTAATTTAGATTTAGTTAACACAATATGAAAATTATTGGTTCGAATTTTCAATCTAAAATAAAGTCAAGATCAACAAATCTATCAACGAAATTTGTAACCATTATATTAAAATATTTTCGGATCGAACTAAGTTAAATCGTCCACAATAATAACTTTTCATGAAAAATATATTTGAATGTGGTATGAGAAATTCAAATATAGACAACTTTACTCAATGAACTTGAAATTTAATATATAGCGAAAACAGGTATTCAAGCATGTGGGCGGGTTATCTTCCCCCACAGGAAAGCAGGAGCGGGAATAGAGAAAATTTTGTCCGGGGACATGTATATCTGTCTCCATGCTTGTCGATCCCCATCCTCATTGAGTGTAAGGATTTTTCCTCAAGCCAAGGTAGACCCCAAGCGAGGATGAGAATTTCCCTTACAACCATCCTTACATTTAATAATTATTTAAATACTTAAAAATTTTTCATAGTTTACAAACCAAATAATTTTCTTGTACATGTAGGGCGTTATTATCAGCCACTAGGCCCCAATTATTATTCGACTTCCGACTGAAGCTTATTAGTAATATCACTTGTCGTGGTGCGGTTATCCACAAGCACGTGGAAAATATCTGTGGATTGCAGTCTTGGCATGAGGCTCCCACAAGGACATGAATTATTGCCTCTGATTAATGTCAATACCTATTCACCAATTAAACAACAGCAACAATAACCTCCTGCATGAACACATTACCTATTCATCACCAGTTAATTAAATGGAGTGTAAATACGTGTATAAGAGATTCACGTTTAATTACCCACAATATTGTTAACTTTTTCTGCCCATGTTTATGTAAATTGCTATTCACCATTTAGACCCTGTTGTTTTATCCTTCGTGTTGAAAATAGGGTCAAAGTCTTCCACCGCGCATCCGCGAAGGACCTTCGATTTTGATAAAAGCGAAAATTTGGAAAAAAAAAGTTGCATTATATTATATAATCTGATTATATATTCTGAGTGTATAATCAGAATATATATATTCTGATTATACACTCAGATTATGTGTATATAATATATATATCTTGATTATATATTATATATTCTTATTATGGGCATGATTCATGTAGATATAAAAAGGAAACAAATCAAGGGAAATCAATCATGATTATTGTAGCAACAAAAGGGAAGAAATCCACACATAAGGCAAGTTACCGTCGGAATGACTCAAGTCCAAGCATTCAAAGGCTCTATAAAAAGGACGATAGGAGAATTGAGAAGATAGGTGATTCCACGGAAGTAATCGCGGAGTAAGAAATCCGGTGGGATTTCTCCGAGTGTGTAACCAATGTTTCGGTGGTGAAGGTAGCCAGTAAAGGACCACATGTGGTGGAGAGATGATGTGTAGCAGAGCCTTGACGGACTAAGGCTGTGTGAGTTTGTGCTTCAATGTAATCCATCATGTTCCAAATCGCCGCTAGGGTTTTTCCTACAACGATCTTTATCGATGTGACTCGAGGACATTGATGCAGGTCGGTGATCCCATCGAATCGCCTTGGTGCATTACTTTTTGTTTTGTTTTGTAAGTGTAACTTGTTCTTTGATTGTTATAAATCTAATGAGGTATTTAAGTTACACTGTGTTTTGATCCTTGGTTTGAAACCAAGGAAGTTTGCTCTAACGTACCTAGTGTGTAGATCTTAATTGTGAACTTCACCCCCCTCTTGGGCTCCAACAGTAAGAATTATGATGACGAAAGTAAAGAGAAAATGTGAAAAGTATAGGAGAAAAGTGAAGATTGAGAAAAGTGAAAAAATATATTGGTAATGATTGTGGTGTGATGTGGTGGAGCATGGTGAAGTGAAGTATAAATTAAAAAGTTATGGTGCGGTGTATTATTGTATCGCAACCTACCACATAAAAGAATGACTCCTAAATAATGATCCTATTCCAATCATGTCTCAATAACATGTAATCAATTGCAGAGATGAGTAGAGAATATACACATATATCCTCACATTATTATCAATGGACCCTCCCATTTACGTGTTAGATTATTAAAAAATTGAGGGTTTTCTAGTTGGAACCTTCTATAAATAGAGAGGCTGTTCCTTCCATTTAGTACCCATCCCAGCCAAAAACACAACTACTAATCCAAGAAAGAGTTTTTTTTTTTAAAAAAAAAATGGCTCCCCGTTTGCTTCTCCTGACGGCAGCCACCCTCCTCCTGCTGGCATCCCTCTCTCCGACACCAACCACGTGTCAAAGCATCGTAATCCCCGACGTTGTCGTCGACTTGTCGGGAAATCCAGTGGAGTACGGCGCCGAGTACTACATCATCCCAGTAGGAGGCAGCCTCGGTGGCGGCTTGACCAGGGCATCCAAACCCCACGGGTCAAGGTGCCCCCTCTACGCCGCCCAGTCCCCCGACAACACCGACAAAGGTGCGGCGGTCAAGTTCGTGGCTGTCGACGACTCGACCCGGACCGAAGTCTTCACGGGGACAAACTTCAGGATCAACTCCGGGGGGAGCGGGTCGTGTCTGAGCAGAGGGTACTGGAAGGTCCAGGGTGAGGGGCCCACCGGTGGCCGCAATGAGATCGTAGCCGCCGGGGCCCACCTTATCTCACCTGCTAACTTCACCTTGCAACCGGCGAACATCAGCCCACTCCCTGTGTACGACATCTTGTACTGTTTTAACTGCGATGATCCGACCAAAGTTTCAGTTGTGGGTATGTTGAGTGTCATCGAAGACAACTCCGGGATGAGGATTCTCGGTTTCCCGGCTAGTAATGATGTCAGCCGCCATCTTCAGGTCGTCTTCGTCAGGAAAACTGAGGCCAAAGCCGTCCTGTTTGAGTACTGAAAAATTAAATTAAGCATGCATGCATTGCCACAAAGTTAAAGTAGTATGTAGTCATCAATAATTATAAAACTGTGTCGGCTAGTTGCTGATGCTAGCTAGTAGCTACTGCATGCATGCTAAGCTAGAAAGGAGTGTTAAGAACTCGATCTGTTTGTAATGATTTGCCGGTCAATGAATGAGACTTTGGTTTTAATTTCTGCAATGACTGTTCGTTCATATATTTGTACGTAATTTTCTTTAGTTGATGGCATGGATAATTAGCTTGTACGTAATTTTCTTTTAATTTCTTTGCAATAATTGAGTTATTGTCCTCCAATCATGAGGTCTCCGAGTCTTGAAATCAACCTCCTACAAAAATATAAGGTAAAATTTGTCCCTACCTCATGTATGGTTGGAATTTATTCGCCAATTTGCATATTGGAAGTTAATTACGAAAGTCATCTTGTTTTGTTTCCCTATTTTTTTTCAATTACATATAGTACGGACCAGTTAAATAGAGTCATAGGTATTTAAAATTTAAAAATTCTACTATAGTTGAATCCTTTTCAGTTATAATAGTTGGAAATTTGGTATTATTGAGTTAGTTAGAATAAATTATATCCATTAAAGAGATTTATGTGTCAATAAATTTGTTTAACTATTGCAATAAATTACTTTGATCAAAATATATTGATTTATTTTTTTAGAATTAGCAGTTGTTATAATTATCATAGTTGAAAAAAAATTCGATCATGCTAGAATCTCCTTAAACATTTTCAATTTTATTAAAAATTTGTACCAATTGATAGCATTACTTAAAATTGATTTGGCTTTTTAAAACTAGAATATACATTTTAATTATCACAAGTGAAATTTTGTTAACCATAGTAGATTCTCCCTTTAAAATTTATCAATTTTTACCCAAAATTACCTAAATTTAACCAAATCGATCTAAACCTAGGTTAATTTGAATTTATCTAGATTTAACCATTACCAAAGTTTATCAAACTTGTCAAATTTATCAAAATTTTAATTTTACCATAATTTTCTTTTGGAAAAATTTGACAGGCTCTCAATGACTCAAAACCATGCAACAAAAGTTTAAAGACCGTACATGCAATAATTCTTGATATTGTGTTATCCCACGTGTTAGGATCGGATTTAGATTCATTTTGCCAGTTGTTAGTCACTTGTTAGGGTATAAAAGATAGCAATATATGCAGCGGAAGAAAATATAGGATGATTATGGAAATCGAGGATAATAATAGAGAGGCAAGAACAAAGATATATGGGCGAGACAGTATTTTACGTGGGAAACCGATCGAAGAACTCGGAGAAGCACCGACGGGCGACAACCAATGTCCACTAGTAGAAAAGGAGATATTGCAAGAGGTAGAATATAATCTCTCATACACTCTCACAACCTAAGGATAACTAGGGTGAAGATGTGGAAATAAAATCGTACCTCCTTCATGGGGAGTTTTGAAGACTCTCACATCTGTTACATTATTCGCTACCGCATATTACAAGGCGAATAAAGACCTCTATTTATAGTAGAATGAAGGAAAAGAAACTAAGTTAAATATTACAAAAAAAACCTAGAAATAAAATGGAGTAACCGCCGCAGACAAACCACGTCGCCATGAGACATTGGCAGCGTCATGTGGGCCGCTGGCAGCGTCTCCTGTGTGAAGCCTGCTGAGACCGCCGCTGGCTGTGGGTAAACAAAGGGGCAGCGTCTTCCTTCCTTCAAATTGATTTTGGGCCATAAACCCAATGCCACATAACATATTTTGCACGTGTACGTGGACAAGGTGAGGGAAGTTGAATTGCAATCCTTAATAGATAGTGTGTGTGGTTCCTGTCTATCGACGTTTCTTGTACGTGCGTTGATTATAAGATATTTTTACCCCGTTTTGGGTGTGTAAAATTAACGAGTAAAAAATAATTTGGTAAAAGTTAAATTTTGATAATTTTTGATAATTTTTTGGTAAATTTATGCTAATAAATCAAAATATTTTTTTTTTGTTTTGTAACTTTTGTAACTTTTGATATATTTTGGTAAAATCTTGATAAATTTAGGTAAAAACTGATAAATTTTGGTAAAATTAACGAAGTTACCCATTTATATGACATGATGCATTTTTTAGATCAAACAGTGAAGTGTGGTGGCTCCCATTGACTAAACAATGAACTTAGAGTTAAATAACTAACACTTATGTATGTAGGACTTCTAGGAAATATAGTGAGCCACAAAACTCAACATTATTTAATCGATTTCTCCATTAACCTACATACGTGAAATTGTTTAACAAAATACTTATTGACGAATTACAGGATAACAATATGTGAAGAACCGACCAATTCTCCTAGCATGTTGTTGACAGACAAAATATACTAAGGTTAAATTCTTTAAGGATATATGATTAAATTAAGTAATGTAAAGTTATGTTAGGTTAGGAAAGTTAGGTAAGGAAAGTAATATGGGTAAATAAATATTACATAATCTGTTTCTTTTTTATTTTAAAATAAATTTTGTGAATTGAATAAAAAATTTCACTATAAATTATCTAAAATTAAGTAATATTTTTTTGGATAATAAGATAAGATAAAATTAGGTTAAGTTAAGCTAAACAAGAATAATTTTACCAAACTAACCCTGTTCTTTTATGCGGTATGGTGTGGTGAAATTGGGCGAGTTGTAGTGTAATTGTGGTAGGTTATTGGTATGTTGTGCTGGGTTTTTTGTATATATATAAATATTGTATTGGTAATTGTGAAAAAGTAATTTGTAGTGGGTTGTGGTGAATTGTGGTAGAATGATATTTTGTGGTGGGTTGTGACAAACTGCGATAAGCTATAACATCGCAGTTTGCCAACCGCAGAAAAAAATAGGGCCTAAAGAACATAACCTAACTTGATAAGTTTTTAAAGGAAAAGCCAAACATTTCTATTTGGATGTTCTCCCTTGACAGAAAGACGGAAGGGTGCCTTGGCATCAACAAAACCCAGATTTCATCCCACACTGGGTTATCTATATTACTACCTCCATTTTTATTTATCTGTCGCCTAGAGAATTGTGGCAAAAACTTTGACCGTTAATATCTTAATTTGTATAATGATTAACCATACTATTAACAAAGTATAATATTATAATTTTTTGTGAAAAATTTATATTAGAAATTAGTGATTAAAAATTGATACTAAAAACCATAAATGACAGATAAAAAAGAACAGGGCAGTTGTAGGGCCCGCGGCCCCGGAGGGCACGGTCCCCCACGGAGGGTCGATTCGACGTAGGGTTGCTTATTGAGCTTAGGGGTGCGATTTTTTTATTTGAATTTCGAGAAAGTTTTCGGATTGTGGTATTTTATTTAATCTCGCCTAATTCAGATTTCCGGACATATGAGGATAAATAGGTCGAAAAACTAAAAAAAATAGACCTGGCGACCAACGGGATCCGCGCGGATCCAGGACTACCACGGGCCAAAATCTTAGTCTTTTAGGACCGACCCGCCTGAATTAGGGACGGAAAATACCACGAGCCCATCAAGCAAATCCGCGCGGATCTCGCTGATGGATCAAGGGTATTTTCCGGCCCAAAATTCAAACAGGCCTGAAAATCGCTCATATATACGAAAATACGAATCGGATGAAAAAAAGATTAAAATACCAAAAAAAAAGGAGTCGCCAGTTAATTTTATAAAAATTAACAAAAATAAGGATGACTCCGGTCTCGAACCGAGATTCGGATCCGGGGGTAAAAGCGTCGGTGTAGGGGGATGCCCTTGCACCGCCCGCCGAAACGGCCTTTACTAGGTCGGGTTTTTTGCATGAGGAACAAATGAAAGAAGTTGTCACAAAGTTAATAAAAAAAAACATGCAATTGAATTAATAACAAGGATAGAGAACTAGTATCAACACACAAAGTAAAGAAAACAAAATAAAAAAAAATACATCGGACGGGGCGTCGGGCCTACATTGTTACATCATTTAAGAAAAAAAAACTCAAAAGAAGAAAGCAAGAGGTATACCAAGATCGCGTGGATGCAATGCGGTAGTAAAATTCAGTGCGAAGGCGGCCGGGAAAGCTACCAAATCTGCGACCTTGAGCCTTCATGAGCTTGAAATTCTCTCTTTAGTGCTCTCAGTTTCCTCTCCGGATCAAAACAAAAGTTTTTCTAAAAGACCCCCAGAAATCCGCGGATCCTTAAATAAGCAACCGGTGTTTGCGGTTAGCGTGATTGCCTCCTCTTCCTGAAATCCGCGCAACTTCCAGTGTTATGGGGAGTTTGGTAGTTAACTTAACTGTCGAATAACTGCTGGAGAAACTGCTCTGAATTCGCGCCATCTTTCTTGACCCGAATCTGCGCGGATTTCCGGATCCTGCCTGAATCCGGATTTGGCTCAAATTATAAAAATCTGCAAATTTCATATTTTGGCTTCAAATTCCGGAAATCCGCGCAAATCCAATATTTTGGGCCAGTCTTCAAATCCGCGCCAATCTTGCTATTTTGGCCCAAAGGCAAAATCTGCGCCAACCTTCTCAATTTTGGCCCAAACTAGGGAAATCCGCGTGAACCTTCATTATCTCGTCTCCCGGGTTAATGAAAATCGATCGACCCATTTTGGTGTCTCTGAGATAGCCCCACTTTGGTAGTGCGAGTAAGATGAAAGTCAAAGTATACTTTAATGTAATGGAGGTAGTCCGAATTGTTGACTTGATTGCTGGAGGTCGTCCAGGCTGATTAATCCAAGGGTAGCTTGGGCTTCTGACCGGAGGTAGTCCGATGCTGATTCGTTTGCTGGATGTCGTCCAGGCTTTTGACTATTCAAGGGTAGCTTGATAGACATCCGGAATTTTGATTTATAGCTAGTTTGACTGCTGGATATTGCCCAGGCTTGTTATGTTCTTTTCTGAAAAGTACAAATTTGTAAGTACTCTGATGCATAAATAAGAAACACAGATAAAAAGTAAGGTAATAAAATAGAAAATAAAACAAGACAAAAATACTAGTAATGAGAATACTCCCCTGGCTATTTGTCATTCAACTCTTCACTCAACCACTCACTCTCCATCCACTCTTATCTTGTCATCTCTATTTATAACCTCACAACTCCATCTCACCTCTATTCTCCATTTCCCAACCAAAGCCACGCAAAACCCAGCAGCCCGGAGACACTAACTTCGGACAAAATCCGCGTGAGACCGACCAGATCCACACTCCCCAGCTGAAATCCGCGCCATTCTCAGGTAAATTCCGACTCCACCCTGAGGAATCCGCGCCATTCTCAGGTACCCAGCTGAAATCCGCGCAACTCCAGAAGCTTTTGAGCCATTTTGTTCGAATTTCCAACTTTTATGTACAGAAATCTGAGTATGTGAAGAAATCCGCGCAAATTTCTTCAAAACTCAACACTTCCTTTGCATTTTCCTGGCCATCTTCAACCAAGCTCCAACTGTTTGAAAACCCCAAAACTTAACCCTTCTTTAAAACCCAGAAAAATCCGCGCCATTCTCACAGTTTTTAAGTCACTTTCGGGCCATTTTCTTTGTACTGTAAACACTTGAGCTGAACATTTTGTTCATATCCCACGCAAATCCGCGCAACTCCTGCTGCTTTGCTTGGACATCCTACCCAGTTCAGATCCGCGCAAATCCCTTCAAAAGAGGTATGTTTTCACAAGCTTCAAGTTCACTCCAGTATCCACCAGGTATATATGTAGAAATTCACTTAATTTCTTGTATTTTGTTGAGTTTGCATGAATTAGCTTGTATATGTGTAGGGTGAGAAAATCTTGTGTTGAATTATTCAAACCCATGGACTTATTATGAAGTCTTGAACTTAAATTCAATCAAGTTTTGGACTTGTCCGCACATGATATGAATTTCCTTAAATTTGAACCGACCCCTGTCTGTGCAAAATTTGGAATAACCTAAATCTGCGTAGACCCGACAAAAATGGGCCCAGAATTGTTCGGCCAAAAACTGACCTAAAATCCGCGCGAGTCCAAAAAAATAGACTCAAAATCCTCTGGACCAAAATCCGCGCCAATCTCACCAATTGGCCCAAAATCGCTTCGGCCCAAAGCCGATGTAAATCCGCGCGAGCCCAACACAATAGGCCCAAAAATCCTTCGGCCCAGAATCCGCGCCAATCCCATGAAATGGGCCCAAAATCGTTTCGGCCCAAAATCTGCTCCAATCCAACCAAATGGGCCCAAAACTGCTTCAGTCTCGGTTGCGTAGAAACTTACATTTTTCTAATGTTTGACTTTGCTCGAGTATTGAATAATCTTATACTTGAGTTGAGTCTTTCTTGTAGTACTCCACCATGCCAACAACAAAACCCACTAAATATCATCCCAAGAAGGAAGCTTGGGCCGCTGACTTAGCCCAAAAGGGCAACATGAGCCGAGACTGGGCCGGCCCTCATCCATGGGATGGCCAAGATCTCCTTTATTGTCGCGATGTACATATTTCTCACTTCACCACCCAAGTCACGGTATGTCACTTTCTTCACTAATTATGACACTTTGAATTCCACTCAGAAACCTCATGTATAATTTTACCTTGCAGGCTAATAATATCCAGGCCTGTGGGGCAATCGGTAAGGTGACAAGACTGCTGGACGAGCTAGAACAATTGGGTTTTCCAGCGAAAGATACCATCAGGGAAGCTGGTTTTAGCCATTTTCTCAACGCTCTACATGCCATGCGCGAGCCTACTGGCCATTGCGTAGTGCGTGCATTAAGTGAACGTTTTTGGGATACAACCAACACGTTCCACTTCCCAGAGTATGAAATGACCATTACCCCCCTTGACTTTGCCATGATTACGGGGTTATCTTTCGGCGGGGTGCCCCTACAGTACTCCAATGACTTGGGCCACGACAAAGCCCAACAAATAGCCCTATTCGGCCCAGTCATGGGCACCATACACAACACACGAAGTTTCCTGTGTACTACCATTTTCGATGAGGTCCTGAAGGGCAACTTCTGGGACGAAATGTACACTAATGCACAAAGACGGCGAGTGATACTTGCCATTTTCCTGTGTACTACCATTTTTGCTGACCGTGGTAGTCGTGTATTCTTCCACTATCTAGGTAATTTGGCAGACCTAGATAATCTCTCCAACCTAGCTTGGGGTGCGGCAGCTTATACCTGTCTCTTTCGGGGACTCCGTTCGGGTGTGCGGGTCCCTAAATCAAAACTCGAGCAGAACAACACCTATCTGTCTGGCTTGTGGAAAGTCATCGAGGTATCTCCTTTTCCCTTGCCATCTACCTACCTGCTTGTAGTTTGAAAGCTAACTCCTACTCTTTGCAGATATGGTTCTACGAATACTTCGAGGGCTTGTCTCCCGATCTAATCTTTGGTGGTCTTTCCAATCGCCCTTATTTGGCGCGACGATTCTTTGGTTAGAAAACGTCGGGTAGAGCACTGGAGCTCTTCAGGCATCTTGAATAATCCGGACAGGTATGACCTTTCCTTTTCTTCCAACCTGACTTTTAAAACTATCGAGCCTACCACTAACGCGTGTTTAGTGCGCTTTGGACCCTTGGGCGGCTTACGAGGTTACGGAAGATCAGCTTCCGGACCTCGATACATTACAGAACATGAACTGCAGAAGGATCTTATTTGAAGGCCCTTTTACTTTCATATGGTACTGCGGGAAAGGGTCACCACCAATGCATGCATGTATGGCCTCATTGGTACGATTAATCCACCGGCCAAGATGTTCTACCCCCGCTCCTTGACTTTCGATGAACTGGAACTCAATCTCATGGGGATTCCCATTGGAAATTTGCTGATCATGGGGGCCAACTATGCCACATCCATTCGACCACGCCTCATGGGACGCATGGTGAGTACTGTAAGAACTCCTTGCAACTTTCGCCCTTGTGTTGTAACTAACCCTGGTTAATTTGCAGGACACTGGAACACCAGCAGTCCCTAACCCACTTGGTTTCAGACGTCGTCGTAGAAAGCGCCCGAGCTCCTTTGTCCTCGAGCGATACAGGGTAAGACCCTTAGTTTCACAGTAATGAGTAAACCCTATGTCCAAGTATTTATCCTTATAAAAGAAAACTGCTTGCAGTGGAGTCGGGAACAAACCATGGAGGCCATTGCCCTTATATACGGCCTCTGTGATGAAATTCAAGACATACAGAGACGATATCGGCGTCGAATGGGTTTTGGGCCTCGGCGTGGTGGAGGTCGTGGTAGAGGACAACCACAAGGAGGAGGTCATTACCACCACCATGGTAGGGGCCAAGGAGGTCACGATGCCGACGATGACGACAATGACGATGACAATGATGATGATAACAATGCTCATGGCCACAACATGGGTGGTGGCGGAGCTATACCTCTTGCTTTCCATGCACATGATGATGATGATGAAGAAGAGGAAAACGACCATGACATTGACTTGGGAGGAGGAGGTTTTCATATGACACCAGGCGCAGGCCCTTCAGGTAGCGGCGCAGGACCCTCGGGTAGTAGCAGCGGGATGATCACCTATGGAACTCAGTCTCATGGCTACGTTCCCAACATTCCCCTCATTCCCGAAGATGATACCGATCACTCTATCGGGTCTTCCAGTACTATGAGTTTTGCCGGTGCTCGAGGGTCATCCCGAACACGTGCCTATGGGAGGTATATAAGTGAAAGTGATCTTCTTGCGGGCCTCCGATACTTCTATGTTGGATCAGATGTTCGGCAGTATGTCCTTGTCCCAAGGGTACTCTGACTACCCCCAACGGAGATGGTCAGGTGATTTCCATCAAGCACCGGTAGATTTCAAGGAAGCTCAACCCGAAATCCCTACTCCTAGCATGCATTCCTCAAGCAACACTGGTTTCTTCGACTCTGCTTCTTCATATTTTCTAGGTAAAGAAGAACCAGTCAAACAAGAATACGGCGATAACTGGAGCTTAACCCCGGTCTTGCAAGCCCCTGTTTTGCAAGGGCATTATCCAGGTTCCTTCCATGTGGACGAATCTGGACGAGTTCATACATATGATGCTCCTAGTTCTTCTCAAAATGAGTTCACTCCTGGAGGATATCAGCAAGATCAACCTTCTTCTTCTTGGGCGGCTGGTGGATGGAGCTTCCTCACCGGGCAGAACCCTACACCTCAACCCGGTCGACACTACGGCCCATCGGGCCCTGCCTACATAGATTTGGTATCCGATGAAGAAGATGATTGAGGGAGAGACCATGTATAATGCTTAGAGGATCGACTCTGTGAATTTTCAACTTACCCTATTAATGCTTAACATGAATGCAATGCTTATGTAAAAAAAAAAAACTTTATTTTATTCACCTATCTTTATCTATTTAGAAATGAAAACCAAAACCATATGCAATGCAACATAAAAAAGAAACAGGAGCGGAGCTGTGGTCAGTGAACAAATTCCATAAATTATCAAGGACAATCAAGTTTTTTACAACATCCCAAACTAACAACTTTCGAACAAAGTCGGGAAACATACAAATGCTATTACTAAAACCACGCAGATTCAATACAATCCAAAACCCAAAAATCCGCGCCATTCCCAGGAATTGGCCCGCATCCGCGCCATCTCCAATAATCGGCCCAAATCCGCGCCACTCTGCGGTCGGCCCAGATAAATTCAAGCCTAAATCCTACCAAAAGTCCGCGCCAGTCTAAGACCCGACCCAGTCAAAATCCGCGCCAACCCGACGACACATTCGGGCCAGACTTCTTCAAAAATCCGCGCCATTCCCACATGATTAGAATCCGCACAAGTTAAGTCCTGTTAAAAATCAGCTAGCAAATCCGCACAGACTTTGTATCGGATTGCAACCCCCAATTAAGTCTTTGATTCCAGTCGAAAGTGATACTGCAAAGTTCTCGTGGAATTCCGTCGCACTCCTAACTCCTGCACTATAAAATCTGCGCAAATTCCCCCTAAAAACTCACACCTTCCCTCCTAGCTTTTGTGCTTCCAGCCTTCATAGAAATCCCTGCGGTCTCCCCTTCTTTCAAAACATGTCTTTCCAAAAAGAGCTCGATCAATGGATTCTTTCTCTTTCATTCGCTGAGAAAGAAGAATTAAAAAGATACAACTTACATACCCTAATTAGCCTGAGGCAAGTAAGGCTAATGTGGGATTTCCTTAGAGCCGCCTTCGAATTCTGGGACCCTGAACTCCACTTGTTTAGGTTTGGGGAAAAAGAATTGTGTCCTCTCCCTGAAGATTTCGGCACAATATTAGGTTTTAAGTTTACCTCCACACCAGTCGTCCCAACTTCCTCCAAAAATACCGCACCTAGGTACACTTCTCTCCTAGGCTTAGGAAGAAATGACTTAGAGAAAATCTTAGAGGGTGAAAGAGTGAACTTTCTGCCCTTAATTTCCATGTTCAAAAGAAGCGAACACGTTGAGAGAAAAGTTAGGGCCCTAACCCTATGCTTACTAGGTGGCTTCTGTTTCTACCATGGCGGCACAAACAGCGGTCCTGCTTCTTTGATCAACATTAGCGAAAGCCTCCGCGACGACCAAAATCTAGCACCGATGATAGTAGCTGAGACTATCCTGTGCCTGGATCGGCTTTGTAACGAACCTAAAGGCGAATTTTCAGGAAGCCCCCTGCTGCTTCAGGTAAAAATTTTCTGCAACTCTCCGAAATCCGCACGGATTTCACACCTACCCCAATTTACTGTTCACAAATCCGCGCGGACTTCCGACCCTGAAAACCCGCGTGGACCTGATTTATCCCGGCATCTAATTCTCTTCTTCTTTACAGATATGGTTGATGGAGCATACTCGCTTCTTGGCGCCCCCAAAGAATGAAGCTACCTTCCGGATGACCCAATTTTGCCAACGTACCCGCAAACACAAGGAACGTTCGACGGATAAGTGGCTGAAATGGTTCATCGAAGAAATGATCATCAAGTGGCACATTATCTGGTGGAGAATAAGAGAAGTAGTCACTGTCGACCATCGATGCCCATTCGTGAGACTTGTGGGCTTGACACATACAACCTATTACTTCCCTGAGCGAGCCAAGCGTCAAATCAGAAGGAAGCAATGGATCCCCTCACTAGACTGCATTCCTCCTAACCCTAAAGCCATCACCAACGACGCTTCTAAAGTTCGATCCTGGCAAGATTACTGGATGAACAGACCTATCCTCACTGTTCCCTCAACAGGAGGAAGCACATATGTATCTATGGCGTCTGCGATGGATAACAGATGATCCTCTGTCAGAAAGCGGCTAAAGAGCAAGAGGAAGAGGAATCGACCCATTGTTAACTAGGACTCGCCTCTGACTACTACAATACGTCCTAGGAAAGGCGTGGTAACCGAGGGAACTTAGGCTGCGACCCTCCACATCGACAAATTCTGAAACAAGCGGGAAAGGTAAAGAGAAGGCTCCCAGTGACTCGAACATCAAGAAGAGGCCAAGAAGAACATCCTCACGGGGTGAAGGGTCAAGGTCTAGTATTGCTCCACGAAGTGAAGAAGCTTAAACAGGATCAAGAACTGATCTTGCTTGCTTGCCTTTAAATTTGTATTTTTTTTTAGTGTGTTTCGTTTTTTTAGATGCTGATGAACGATTTGAGTAACAAATAAATTCGCATGCTCTTTCTTTTTGCTATTTGGAAATAATAATAAAGAATCATATTTCTTGAAATTCCCTAGAATTTTCTACCATATATGTGAAATTTGCGAGAATTCCGGCACATAGAAAATTTAATTCCCCTCAAAATAATGTGAAATCCGCACAGACTTTCGCATTACGAAGGAAACCTAAAAAAGAGAAAGAAAGAGAAAACAAGCGGGAAAGGTGAAATCCGCGTCTACGCTAACTGCTCGAGAAAATATAAGCTGAGTATTTTGAGTAATACAGATTTGCGAGAATTTGAAAACAAAAGGAAGTCCAAAAAACATGAATCAGCGGATGCCTACTGAGTTGCTCTCAACCGAGTACTTGAGTCAAAGCGTAACTCCGCATAGAATCGTGAAGGAACTTTGGCCCAAAATGGAGGAATTACGCGGATTTGGCCCAAACGGCTCCAAAAAGAATACGAGTATCTTAAACAAGAAAATCCGCGGATCTGTGAGGGTTCAAAGCCCAATATTGAAATGAACAGGAAAACCTAAAGTCAAAAGTCAATTTTGACATCGAAGGTCATGAAGATCTCCTGGAACTTGGATTTTTGAAAAATCGAGCCTTATGTTTTATTTCAAGTGCCATTGAACCGCGAGAGTTCAATGTTGCTTTTAAAGCAGAAAGTCAAAAATTAGGAAATTTCAATTGGTGAGGGGGCTTTTGAAGCTTCCTACGTATCCACAATGCGGAATCGAGCCATCGTAGTTCAAGAAAAGTAAATCGATTCTTTGGACAAATGGGCGATGTGATTCTTATAAAGTTGCTGGTTTTAATTACCAGTTGCTATGTCCACTTTTACCCTTTATGCATAAAACTTCTTAAGTTGATCTAAATTTGTCAGCTGAACGCATTCTTCCCCTTCCAGATCTACTAATCTTACCGCCCCTCCGGGAAGAATTTCCTTTATGATGTAAGGTCCCATCCAATTGGGCCTAAACTTCCCTCTTGGGTCCTGAATAGGTGCCCGTATCTCCTTCAAAACCATGTCCCCCTCTCCAAGGTCCTTTAGTTTGACCTTCCTATTAAATGCCCTGGACACACGACTCTGGTATATCTGGACATTGTGCATGGCTCTGAGTCTCCTTTCATCGATGTTGACCAATTCCTCATACCTAGCCTTAGCCCACTCCGCTTCCGGAATCTGACTCTCTGCTATAATCCGTAATGACGGTATTGCTACCTTTACTGGCAATACCGCTTCCATTCCGTATACCAAGGAGTAAGGAGTTGCTCCGGTGGATGTACGAATAGAAGTTCGATAACCCCATAAGGCAAAAGGTAGTTTATCAGGCCAATCCTTATAAGAAGAAGCCATTTTCTCTACTATCCTAGTGAGATTTTTGTTAGCTGCCTCAACCGCTCCATTGGTTTGAGGTCGATATACCGAAGATCTACGATGTTGGATCTTGTATTTTGCTAACAATTCCGTCGTCTCTTTCTTGAAGTGAACCCCATTATCACTTATCAATTCGTGTGGAACCCCATAACGGCATAATATGTTTCTAAGTATGAATTTGGCTACGTGCTTAGAAGTCAATTTTGCATACGATGCCGCTTCCACCCATTTTGTGAAGTAGTCAATGGCTACAAGCACATACTCATGTCCTCCCGTTCCTTTAGGAGTCACCTTCCCTATGATATCAATGCCCCAAACTGAAAATGGCCATGGCGAGGTTAACGTGGTAAAAAATGACGGGGGTTGGTGTTGCAAGTTCGCATAGATTTGACACTTGTAGCACCGTTTTACATAGTCGTGACAGTCAGCTTCCATAGTCGACCAGTAATACCCCATCCTTTGAACCTTCTTGGACAACATCCGTCCATTCATATGCGGGCCACATTCTCCCCCATGAACTTCCTTCATCAAGTTCTGAGCTTCACTCTGTTCTAAACAAAGCAAATTGATACCCATGTCCGTCTTTTTGTACAACTGATCCTGAATCAAACAATACTGCGACGCTAAGAGTCTGATTGCTCTTTGTGATCTTGTGGTAGAATCCTCAGGGTAAACCCCTTTGGTGAGGTATTGGTAGATGTCATAATACCAACAAGTCGAGTCTATCTCACAAACTTCCAAAGAATAAACATAAGCTGGTTGACTTCTTCTCTCTATGCATATCGGCATAGACACAACTCCTCTCGGGATATTTAGCAAGGATGACAGCTTTGCTAATGCGTCAGCTAACTCATTATGCTCCCGAGGTAAATAGGTGAACACTACTTGATCAAAGTGTTCTGCTAAATCCCTTACGTAAGCTTGGTAAGGTGCCAAAGCTTCGTTCTTCACCCTCCACTTATTGCACACTTGATTTATTATAAGGATCGAATCACCAAATATCCTTATGCACTTTATGTCCATTTCCACGGCAGCCTGCATGCCAATGATACACGCCTCATATTCAGCTACATTATTTGTCGCCTCAAAATCTAACTTCACGGAAATAGGAGTATGGGCTCCTTCGGGTGAAATCAAAATGATTCCTACACCGAATCCACTTTGGTTGGAAGCTCCATCAAAATACATTTCCCATGTTTCTTTCTGTGTTTGAAATACTTCTTCATCGGGAAAATCTAACTTTTCTTCACTAGCCTCCTCAACAGGTAAATCTGCCAAAAAATCTGCGACTACTCTTCCTTTTATGGCTTTTTGTGGAACAAATTGTAAGTCGAACTCCGATAACATAACCATCCACCGAGCTACTTTACTATTGACGGTGTTTGTTCCATCAGTGTACTTGAGAGGATTCATGAATGCGCGGTCACACGCGGTATGCATGCGCAAGCATGTAGTGGCGTAATTTCCTCGTTGCCCAAACTAAGGCAAGGGACAATCTTTCAATGTTAGATCTGGGATCTCATATTCCAAGAATTTCTTGCTTAAGTAGTAAATTGCTCGCTCTTCGCCATCGTATCTTTGAGCTAGCATAGCCCCCATTGCTGACTCAGTGATTGTTAGGTACAACAATAAAGGCTTTTCAGGTACTGGTGGAACTAAAACAGGCGGATTAGCCAAGTATTCTTTAATTTTGTCAAAAGCTGCTTGACATTTTTCATCCCACTCAGATTTGACCCTTTTCCTCAACTTCTTAAATATAGGGTCACAAATCATGGTTAATTTCGAAATGAACAAACTTATGTCTGCAATCGTCCGAAACCCTTATCTCCTTCTGTCTTAGGCGGTGGCATTTCTGTATCGCCTTGATCTTTCTTTGGATCAACCTCGATTCCCTAGAGCTCACTACAAAACCCAATAACTGCTCGGACGTCACTCCAAAAGCACATACGAGGTTTAACCTCATTCCAGTATTTCCGCGACCTATGGAAGAATCTTCTAAGGCTATCCAGTGTGTCACGGTTAACGGACTTGATGATCATGTCTCGTAAACCTCGCCTCTTTATGCATCATATCATGCAATAATGTGGTGCTGTCCTCGATAGGTCGCCTGCATTTTTCAACCGAATGGCATCACTACATATGAATGTGCCCGATGTGTGATGAACGTCGTCTTCTCCATATCCTCTTCAGCCATCTTTACCTGATTGTAACCTGAATACCCATCCATAAATGAAAGAAGGGCATGTCCACAGGTGTTGTCTACCAAAATATCGATATGAGGTAAAGGAAAGTCATCCTTCGCACTTGCCTTGTTTAAATCTCTAAAATCTACGCACATCCGAACTCTCCCGTCTTTCTTTGGAACCGGGACTACATTAGCTATCCAGTGTGGATATTCTGACACCCTAATGAAGCCTACCTTCAACTGCTTCTCGACTTCCTCCTTAATCTTCAACGCCCACTCCGGTTTCATCCGCCTAAGCTTCTGTTTAACCGGTTTAGCGTCAGGGTAAAGCGGAATTCTGTGTTCAGCTATTTCTCGGTCTATACCTGGCATATCTTGATATGACCAGGCAAAGACATCTACAAATTCTCGTAAGAGAAGAGTAAAGTGCTCTTGCTCCCTGATGGTTAAAAATTTCCCAATTTTGGTTGATTTAGGCTCTTCGGGTGTACCTAGATTTACTTCTATAGTTTCTTCAATTACGGAAATTCGATTTTCATGTTTCTCTACGGCTTTTAAAAGATCTTTAGGAATTTCGATTCGTTTGACATCTTGATTATTTTCATTAGATGAAGCGATTCGGGCGGGGATAAGAAGAGTCATAAGCAAACGAGTTCATTTCATTGAATTCAGAAACAAGAACATCAATAGGTGGCTCAACAGACCCCCCAGAAGTAGATGCAACAGACTGATTAAGCTTAAAACCTGACTCTAAGACAGACTCAGAAAATGGAACAACAACGGGATTGACACTATACTCTGACCCGAGCACTGATTCTCCTAAAGCTAACACAAACTCCTTATCTCCTTTGGCCGACACCCAGGTAACTTGCTTGGTTTCCTGACCCCATGTAGCGATGAGCATAGTAGGATCGAAATCCATGCTTGATAGGGCCAAGGAAAGCGCCTCCACAGGTTTCTCCTCTCTCTGTGCCTCTTGGCCGAACAACATTCCAAAGATGTTACTCCCTGCTAGATGAGTCCATTCTAGTGGGGTCTTGTTCTCCCTTGCAGGTGTGAACAATTCCTCTTCGAGTAGCATGCAGTCGTTGAAGATCTCTAAACCTGGAACTAAGATGCCCTTGCTCTTCAAATAGTAGGGCTCCGGAAAACCAAAGTAAGGGAAAGGATCTCCTTCCTTCATGAACTGGCCATTAAGCGTGAGTGGATACGGATTTATGCTATAAAGCGGTATTGGCTCACCTCTCCTAATCCTCCTAACCTTCTTAGCTAATCTCCTCTCTTCCTCTGTTGGAATGTAGCCTAAACCAAAGTGGTAGCTCCCTCCTTGAGTCAAGGGAAAAGATGTAGGCCCTTGAGCTCTTCTTCCCAAAGGTAACCCGGGAAAGTATCCATGTCGCTTCAAAATTGCGTTCACCTTCCTGTTGGAATAAGGATCGAAGTCCAAAGGTGCTTCTTCCTTCTCCAAGGTAGCTACGATATCGAAATGGTGAAACTCCTCGTCCTTGGAGTTGTGTTCTATCTCGATCATAGGTTTCTTTGAAGTAATCACAGCTGCTAACTCCTCCCCTTTGACTGTTACCACCTGCCCCTTAACCATCATCTTCACCTTCTGATGTAGAGTAGATGACACCGCTTGTTGCGCATGCAACCAGGCGTCTAACAAAAGGTTAAATGATGGAATATCCAACACTAGAAACTCAACATTGTTGGAAATTGTATCCATAGTAATCGGTAACAGAATTGAACCCAAAATTCGTCTAGGAGTGTTGTCGTAGGCCCTAAGTTGAATGGCCTGCTGGGTAAGCTGATGGGATTGAATCCCCAGCTTCTGTGCCGTCCTCCATGGACAGATGTTCACCGCAGATCCGTTGTCCACCAATACTAAGGGTATCACCTTACTGGCACAACCCACGGTCAAGTATAAGGCCTTGTTGTGTGCAAGACCTTCCTTAGGCAAATCCTCATCACCAAAAGTTATGGTATTCCTGCCAGATGTGACAAAAGATACTATTTCTTCGGGCGTAGTTTCGGGTGATACTTCCAACTTGCTCAAAGCCTCGATCAGGGCTTGCCTGTGCTTTTGTGAAGCTGCCAACAATTGCCATACCGTAACATCCATCTTCAATCTCTTCAACTGCTTTAACATCAAATCCTCCTCCGGAACGGGGATCACCACCTCTCCTACCTTCTCCTTCCCCTTGTCTTGAGGTTGGACTTGGGAAGGGCCTCCTTGATGATTATGGCGCCCTGACCTTGTTAGGAAAGTAACATCCGGAGTTTTGACCTCTCCAGACTTTGCTGTTCCCCAAAAGTCCTCGTTTCCATCGGAATCCCAAAAGTCGTCCGTGGCCTTCTCAGCATGAGGCTCACCATAGACATCTTCCTCGTCACTAGCCCATAAACCGTTGACCTCATGGCCCTCCATGAAGTAATGCATAATGTAAGTTGACTTCTTTGCATCAGTAATGAAATCCGAGGGATCCCATTCGCATTCCTCAAACACGGCGTGTATATGCAGTGAACCTAGTGGATTGTTTGTGTTGCTAGGTTTTTGTGCTGCCTTCGGTAAGGGTAGTTGTTTGGACCTAAACATCTCCTCCATCCTGTTCTTCAAAGTGAAACACTGCTCGATATCGTGCCCTCGAGCCCTATGGTACTTGCAGAACTTGCCGGCGTCCCAATTCCGTGGCTTCTCTTTTGGCTCCGGCCTTAAGTCGGGAAGAGTAATAATTCCCTTGCTTAAGAGACGCTCTAAAGCTTGAGCGTACGTAGTGTCTATAGGGGTGTATTCAGTGTATCGTTGTAAGGCATTCACCTCGTTCCCCTTGTTGTTGGATGCAGATGGGCGGTAGACTTCTGTTAGTATAGGTGTTCTTCCCGATTCTGCAACTCCCTTAGCAAACTAACTTTCTATTTTAGTCCCAGCCAGTCTTAATGTAGCGAAATCTTTAAGGGGTTGAAACCTTAAATGAGCGTTGTATGACGGTTGTAGACTTCTAATAAGCATATCTACTTGGTGCTCTTCAGATGGTCGGTCCACCATTTGAGCTGCCTTTGATCTCCACCGAGCAAAGTAGTCAGAGAAAGATTCTTTCTCCTCTTGCTTCACTAATTCCATGTCTCTTAAAGTGAGCATGTCTACATTGTAGAATCTTGATGTAAGAACTCCTTGCAAAGCAAACTCCATTGTGTAGTCTTGGCTGGACTGAGAGTGTTGTACCATTTCATAACATCAGGTCCCAAAGTCCAAGGAAAAATAATGTGATAGATGTCTTCCTCTACTCCCTTTAGCGTCATCGCCCCTAGAAAGTTCCTTACATGCTGATGAGGGCTCTCAACACCGTGGAACTTAATGTCTGGCATGTTGAACTTAGGGGGAAGCCTTCCCCGAGGCAGGTGTAAACCGACATCATCCATAAATTGGTTGTTGACAAAGTAGATTCCTTCAACATCCGCTCGATGCGATCTAGTCTCGAATTTGAGACCCCGTGGGTGATCCATCCTTCTCCAGAGTGATCAACCTCCCCCATGGGAGGATTCTTCACATTTGAGTTCTTTGCCTCCTCCATGGCATGGATAACAACGTCGATTCTCTGGTTCTGCGCCTCCAGCTGAGCGTTCATCGAAACTTGCATGTTTAGAATCACATTGGTTAATTGCTCCAAGTCAGTATTTGGAGCTGGTGGTGGTGGTGGAACAGCTTCCTCCCCAGCATCACTGTGTGGTTGACCCCCGCTGCCGTCATCATTTGGGTTTGACATGGTTTCAGATGGATCAATCACTAAACTCTCAACTACTCCCTCAGATGTCCCTTCGTCAGTCGCCTCTGGATTGGTTACCTCGGATGATACCCGGTCTTCGTTACTGTCGTAATGAATATCGAAGGTTTCCAAACGCCCGGTTTCGTCCCGTTGATAAACCCGAAACCAACCTATCCTGTCTTGAAAAGATGGAGGAATTCACAGACTCAGCTCAACGCCCTCCTAAAGACACAACATGCAATGGATGATGAATCCTATTTAAACTCCGAATAATCGAACTAAGGCTCAAGATCATATGCGAAGCCCGAATAAAACTTTTATGCAGAATGCAGACTCAGGCTCGAAATAACATGTTTAAACCTTATCGGACCGAATCCCGAGGACTCAGGCCTCTCATAAGGGTTAAACATATTAATCTAGCGGACTAGACTGACTAGAAATCCATTTGGACCACACAAAGGGTAGGCCCGCTCACAAAATCCGCAAGGGTCTCATGAGGCCCAACGACTTTAGACAGCCCAAATGTATTTCGGACTCGAAACACCAAGATTCTATGTAAAAAGGAAAGAAAAACACAAACACAAACGAAGACCCTAAACGACCCCAATCTGGGTCTGGCAGCCACCGAGCTCCCAGGAGTCCGCGCGGATCCCTTGGGCTTGCGCCCAGTGAGGGCTGCGCGGATTTTCTTAGCTCAAAATTACTGCCAAGCCCAGATCCCAGCCAAACACAAAAATAAGAAGGAAAAGAAAAAAAAAACGACCAACACCTAACACACAGATAGCTTTGATTCGGGCGATAATAATCGAGCTCCACGTAAATCCACGCAGTTTACGGGCTCAGCCTATTACGCCCTGAATCGGTTAAAAAAGAAAAGAAAACAAGCGGAAGAATTTGGACCACATGTGACCGGGCCCAACGGAATCCGCGGATTCCACGGACTGAGTCCTATGTGGGCCAGTGACCAGACACCGACCTTCCCCAATTTAGGCCTGTCAGTAGCTGAGCACAACAGGAATCCGCGCGGATTTCTGGGCTCAAGCCTACTGTCGGGCCTAAACCAAGGTCCGTCACACAGAACAGAAAAGATGAAAGAAGACTTCATTTTTAACTTTTTCCTCTAAGCACTATTGCATGGTCTCAGGTTCGAGGATAGGGAAAAACACATAGCATACAAATGCAGTTCAATCCTAACCAAGGCCCTACGTTTAGAGTTTAAGGGTCGATTCACTACCGGTTCCTAACTCGTGTCCCGGGTATTTGGCCTCCATGGGGTGCATGGAAGGTTAATACCCCCGGGTTGCTCCTTTTAATCAAGTGGATTAAGGAGTATGGCACGAGGGGGAAAAACAACCACCGGCTCGGTGAAGGTCTAAATGGACCCACCTGAGTTGAATGGTTAATGTTTTTCCCGAAATGGTAAGTAAGGATTTTCCTAAACGGTACCTTGTGTGCCCGACGAAGGGGAAGACCCGTGAGATGCAAATAATGCCTAAAGTTAAAAAAACGTGACAACTTTTTTTTTAAAAAAAAAACTAAACCCGACTTTTCAAGTTTTTTCCCTCTTATAAGTCCCCAGTGGAGTCGCCACTGTAGGGCCCGCGGCCCCGGAGGGCACGGTCTCCCACGGAGGGTCGATTCGACGTAGGGTTGCTTATTGAGCTTAGGGGTGCGATTTTTTATTTTGAATTTCGAGAAAGTTTTCGGATTGTGGTATTTTATTTAATCTCGCCTAATTCAGATTTCCGGACATATGAGGATAAATAGGTTGAAAAACTAAAAAAAATAGACCTGGCGACCAACGGGATCCGCGCGGATCCAGGACTACCACGGGCCAAAATCTTAGTCTTTTAGGACCGACCCGCCTGAATTAGGGACGGAAAATACCACGAGCCCATCAAGCAAATCCGCGCGAATCTCGCTGATGGATCAAGGGTATTTTCCGGCCCAAAATTCAAACAGGCCTGAAAATCGCTCATATATACGAAAATACGAATCGGATGAAAAAAAGATTAAAATACCAAAAAAAAAGGAGTCGCCAGTTAATTTTATAAAAATTAACAAAAATAAGGATGACTCCGGTCTCGAACCGAGATTCGGATCCGGGGGTAAAAGCGTCGGTGTAGGGGGATGCCCTTGCACCGCCCGCCGAAGCGGCCTTTACTAGGTCGGGTTTTTTGCATGAGGAACAAATGAAAGAAGTTGTCACAAAGTTAATAAAAAAAACATGCAATTGAATTAATAACAAGGATAGAGAACTAGTATCAACACACAAAGTAAAGAAAACAAAATAAAAAAAAATACATCGGACGGGGCGTCGGGCCTACATTGTTACATCATTTAAGAAATAACTCAAACCAGAAGAAAAGCAGAGGGTATACCAAGATCATGCGGCGGGTAAAATTCAGTCCAAGGCGGCCGAAAGCTACCAAATCTGCGCAAACCTTCACAGCCCCAGAGCTTGTAATGACAGAATTCTCTCTTTAGTGCTCTCAGTTTCCTCTCCGGATCAAAACAAAAGTTTTTTCTAAAAGACCCCCCCAGCAAATCCGCGCGGATCCTTAAATAAGCAACCGGTGTTTGCAGTTGGCAGCAGTTGCCTCCCTCTTCCCAGAAATCCGCGCAACTTCCCAGCGGTTATGGGGGAGTTGGCTGGTTAACTTAACTGTCGAATAACTGCTGGAGAAACTGCTCTGAATTCGCGCCATCTTTCTTGACCCGAATCTGCGCGGATTTCCGGATCCTGCCTGAATCCGGATTTGGCTCAAATTATAAAAATCTGCAAATTTCATATTTTGGCTTCAAATTCCGGAAATCCGCGCAAATCCAATATTTTGGGCCAGTCTTCAAATCCGCGCCAATCTTGCTATTTTGGCCCAAAGGCAAAATCTGCGCCAACCTTCTCAATTTTGGCCCAAACTAGGGAAATCCGCGTGAACCTTCATTATCTCGTCCCCCGGGTTAAGCTGAAAATCTGTCTGACCCATTTTTGGTGTCTACAGCAGTATATTGTAAGAATCCTTGCAATTGGATAGAATAACTAAATTAACTCTTATATTTTCCTAGGTAGATACTTCATATATAGTATCTGTCAATTCAAGCTGGGCAGGTCGGATCAAGTTTGATATGCCCCATATTCTCAATCTGTCAATTTGTTAGATTTTAGGTTTAAAAAATCGGGTCGATGGATTCGATATGCTCAAACTGTGGGATAAAGAAGGCAAGACTCTGCAATATTAGCCAGGCCTTTCTCTGACCTGATAACTAGTATCGCTGCCTCGCCCAGCTCTATCAGCAGGCCCTTTCTTTTGCAATACTTAAAAAGGTCTCTCATGGCCCAATTATTATTAGAGCCTTCTCTACCATAGAATTCGGTCTTCGGATTTCTTGCGGAATTCTTTCAAGTCTTGTAAAAAGATCCATGGCTACACTCAAAGCTTTTTTTGCCGACTTCTAAGTTCCTCCCCGTCTCCCTTTTCCAAATAGAGACTGAAAGAAGCTTCTATTTATAGGCCTTGGGGGCCCTTAAGGACAACGCATCACAATCATGTATCACAATGATTGATTACTTTGTGTCGCCGCCACAAATACTTCACAATTAGATATAACAAAATTAGTCGACAACAAGAAACATCTCGAAGATGGCAAATGGACAATCCTTGAGCAAGCTATTACCAGCACTCGAACAGTGTCTGCTAGCCACATAATTTTTTTTTTTCTGTTATATAAGTTGCTATTATTTGGATTGGTAACTCTTTCAATCCAATTCAAATCTTATACAATTTTCAAAAAAATTCTCTCTAAAAACAAAATTCCTAAAAAAACCATCATAACTTATCCAATACAATCTAATTCATCCAAATTTCATGTTATTTAATCCAAAAAAAGCATTACTTTATTAAAAATATTTATCATTGAAAAAATGGATGGAAGACAACACCATCGTGGAAACAATTATTGACACCGATATAAAAAATTATAAGAAAAAATCGGATTTGAATTGACAACCAATATCGATAATATTCGCAAGTTTTCCATTGAAAGTGAAGTCCATATGATAATTATTTTTTTCCGATTATTTATTTATCAAAATCTAGCAAGGCTAGATTGTTTGGTACCTCCAACGCCTCGTATTGTATAACACGTACTCCGATATTCAATAATGCTCAAACAAACATTTCAATTTCACATGTTAAAAGGAAAGTGATATCCACGTACTCCTTCATCCCACATTATTTGTCCACTATTCTATTTTTGGATGTCCCAAAATTATATTCAATTTCTTAAACTGGAAATTTTTATTTTATTGAATTTACTAAAATACCATTAGCTTAAATTTTAAAAGTATTTAAATATGTGAGGAAAAAGTATAAATAGTAGTTTGAATTCAAAACTAAAGATATTATTAGTATTTTATTGCTAATTGAGATTAATTTGTTGATTTTCCTTAAAATGCGTGTTAAATCAAAGGGGATAAATATTTTGGGACGGAGGGAGCATAATCCTAGATTTTTTTTCTCCCCCTTGAGCCAATTTAGACTCTATTCTTTGGAGCACGTGCTCTAATTCATATAAATATATATTTATAATTTAAATGTATATTTATTTGTAACGCCCCGGAAATTCAATTATAGGAAAGTCAAAGTCAAACTAACGTTAACAGACAAAATTTAGCGGAAGACTTAAAACTCTTAATGGGCGTCACTGCCGTATCCCCGAAGGAATACAAGGCGAGAAACTACTGTCTCACAATCGGCCAGAAACCAACTAACAACTCATACTAATAAAAAAAAACCTCAAAACTAAATTCAAGTCTTTCAAAAAGAAACATAACATATTTAACGACTTACAGGCGTCCTCACTTCTAATTCCCCCTCAAAGATATTGATCATCACCTGAAAACAAAACATTTCAAAATGAGGGGGAAATCTCAATAATGTCTACCCCTAACGTTAAAAACAAGTTAAGTTCATTTCAATTCATTTGAGGGAGAGGGAATAAGTCAAACCATTTCACAAACCTTTAATCCCTTAACTGTTTTCCTGAACCCAACCAAACCATATTTTATTATGCGGGCGGGATACCACATCCCTTAAAATAACAAATGTCATACTGGATTCCAGATCCTCTGCCTACCACAAAGCTTCTGACGAGTCAAGAGTTCACATTTCCGCCTACCACAGGCTACGACCAGGGTCCCAGACCCTTTGCCTACCACAGGCTACGACCAGAATATCGAGAGTTCACATTTCCGCCTACTACAGGCTACGACCAGGGTCCCAGAACCTTTGCCTACCACAGGCTACGACCAGGGTCCCAGACCCTTTGCCTACCACATGCTACAACCAGAAAATCAAGAGTTCACATTTCCGCCTACCACAGGCTACGACCAGGGTCCCAGACCCTCTGCCTACCACAGGCTACGACCAAATAAACCCACTTAATGTTTCACTTGAATTATTAGTATCTTATGCAATGTTCAGCTCACAGCTCTCAAGTCAAACCCAACCCAGGTTAACAAAACTAGTAAGAAAACCACTAATAAAAGACCATCTCAATTTCCTCAACTCATAAATCAAAGAACACAAAATTACAAATAGTTATCCAAAATAAATGGTCACATTTCCACAAAAGTCCCCTTTCGGATGCAATTCTCAAAACAGATTAGAAAACATTAAAACACATTTAAAGAGCATCCCAGTGGGGATTAGAGCATAGACATTACCTGGTTAATTTCACTTCACAGCAAAACGAACACATTTGAGCTCACTAACGACGCGAGTTAGCTTGGGCCTAAAATAGAATAATTATTCTAATCAAAACACGCCCTTCGAAGTTAGTATTAACTACCTTCTAACTAACCCTCCCCTAGGAACCCTATAGGTTCCTATCAATCATGAATTTACACTTTAAATTACCTAACACATTCCAAGTAATCGCATAATAATACCAAGTAAACCTTTTCAATCAACAACACATTTATTAACAATTTCACATGACAAGACAGATTACAGCATCCACACAAAAAGGGTCGTAACTTGACTTCCCAACATTCTATGGGTCTGGTTTTGGACTTTTCGGAAACCTCGGGATGTCTACTAAAACTCTTAAGTTGAACTCGAGACCCAAAACACGCTTTAAGGTCCTCAAAAACCGTCATCTTCCAAAACTGTCCAGACCTGACATAGGTCTGGTAATCGGGGTATAACTCGACTTATAAAATTCCAAAGTCCGGTCCACAAAATTCCTATGAAAGCTAACATCTAAGGGAAACTCCAGTCCAAAGGGCTTGATCAAAATACAACTACACTAACCTTGGTGACCCGATCTTTAGACCCCATCAAAACTGTCCCGTTACCGGTTTCGATTTAATTTGCAAATTCGGTTCTAACTTCCACCAATCCGATCTCGGGTTCCTAATTTGGGCTTAAAACAGTAACTAAAGTTAAAATTCTTCAACCTAACCCAACCCAAGGTCCATATTTCATAATCTCTATAATTAAAACTCACTAGAACCAACTTTAATCAATTTAACTTAATTACACACAACATTAATCATGATATAACATATCACAACCCAAAGAAACATGTAATTACTTGCTTAATAAAACAAGGATAGAACTTTGATAACTAAACACCCTAATCATGCTTGACCTATATGAATTACAACCTGGGTAATTATAAAATACAAATTTCTTAAACAAGATTCAAGAAAGAACTTAAAGAACATATGAATAAACTATAAAGAACATATAAACATTTAAACTACCAATCAAAAATCCTAAACAAAACTAATTTCTTTTAAACAAAGATTCAATCAAGAACCAAGAATTAATAAACAAGAATCTCAACCTAACTTATTAACAAGATTAACCTTAAGCATGATCGAAATAAAGAACATAACGATTCGAGAATTAATCTAAATAGTCGAACTTTAAGAATTCGTGCATACAATAATATTGTTATCTAAAACCCTAACATGATTTCACATGAAAACAAAATATAACAACCAATTGAACATCAATAATCTTACTACAACTATTACAACCCTAATACATCAATTTAGAACATAAAGATTACACATAATAATTTATACAAAAATTACAAATAAATAATACAACACAAGAACAAATCAATTACAAATTGCAACTAAATAATTTACACCCTTAATTACCCAAATTACAAGATTTAAAACAAGGATTAAAATAAATAACAAGGGAAAGAAGATAAAATCAGATTACTAAAACAAATAAAGACTAAAACTGAAATAGGGTTTACTTAGGGCACAAGGGTGCTTGGGGCGGCAGTGGGTGATGACTGCCAGTTTCCGGCGACAACAAGCGGCGTCTGCGGTGGTCGTCGGCGGTCAAAGAGAGAGAGTGAGAGAGACTAGGGTTAGGGTTTGGTTGGAGAGGAGATTAGGGTTTGAGAGAGAGGGGGGGTTTATATTATCTAATAAAAAAAAAGCCCAACTAATACTAATCCTACTCCTAATCCAACCCAATACGAAAATCAGATTTTTGGAAAATAATAATAACCATAATAATAGTAATAACAATAAAATAAAACAATACTAATAATAACTAAACACATAACAAATAAAAATCACATAATTATTCATATAACAAATTTTAATAAACACAATAATATTAATAGTAATACTAATAATAAATAGAGTAAAACTAATAATACTAAACCTCCAAAATTATCGATATACCCTTGTTAGTCCCTCACGATCCTACGAGCTCAAGTGTTAGCAAAAATAAACACGAACGAATAATAATAAATAACGAAGTCAAACATGATATACTAACGACGTCACGGTCAACATCTTTGAATTTTTTGGGGTTTTACATTATTACATATTCATATTTTTATATTTAAAATTTAATAATATATTTATTGGGGAGATCCAAGGGGGAGTCTATTTCAATCAAAGTCCATAATACATAAATTAAGTGAGATTTCATCTTAATTAAAACTAATTGGTTTTTAGAGGAATAACTCACTTGATTTATATATCATGCCCTTTCTCTTTACTTTTTCGATGTTGGACACTTTTACTCATAGATGAATCCCGACAATAATTTTTAAATTTTAAATTCATACATTTTTCAAACTCATATTTATTTTTTAACTTCTATATTCTATAGTTATATATACACATTCCAACAATTTATTTGTTTTATATTCACTTTTTATGTAAAAAACTTGATAAACATAACTTCTAACTAGTAACTACTATATTTATACAGTCTTCAAATACTTATATATTTCATATTAATATTATGGAAAAACTTATAGTGATTGTCAACCATGACAACCACCACAATGAAAACGATATTTATCTATATATGTGTCAATTTTTATCTTCGTCATTCATTTTTTTATTTAGTACAACATTATTAAATATATTTTCTTAATTAAATAAGAAAGCTAATGGTCAATATAAAACTTGACACATGTACGAATAAGATTTATTTTACTTACGGTGTTTACCATGATTGACAATCATTATAAGTGTATCTTTAATATTATATTATATACAATAATAAAACATAACACGTGAAAATGCATGTTTCTAAAAACATGATATAGATATTGGCCCCAAGAACCTTGTATAAATTGGTGGCTCTTCTCTGCCTACCATACCCCATGTGAAAAATACTAATTAATCCAACAAAAAATGGCAACCAGACTCTTCATCCTAACCCTAACCACCCTCCTGCTCACCCTCACCCTGGCCCCCACCCCAACCGCCGGCAAAACCGACGCCGACGATGTGGTCCTCGACTTCAAAGGAGACCCCCTCGAGCTAGACAGCGAGTACTACATCATCCCCGTCGGCCAAAACATCGGCGGCGGCATACGGTGGACCGCGAGGTCCGCTGATCGCCATTGCCCCCTGTACGCGGAACAGTCGGCCATCAGCTCCGACCTGGGCCAGGCCGTGAAGTTCATCCCTAAGGATCCGGCCCAGGCCCAGATCCTGGCCCAATCGGAGGTCATGATCGACTCTGGGTCCAGCACCTGCGGGCAGGGCCGGGGCTTCTGGAAGCTCCAGGTCAACGACGGCCGGTATGAGGTCATGGCCGCAGACCGGTCCGATGACCCGGCGGCCTCGTTCCGGCTGGCGAAGGTCCCGAGCCCGCTCCCGATTTACGAGATCAAGAATTGTCTCAACTGTGACGACCCTAATGAGTTTGGGGTTATGGCTCCGTTGGCGGTTATGAAAGATAGGGCGGTGGCTTTTCCGGCGCAGTGTGATGAGAGTAGTCGTTGTCTTGAAGTCGTGTTCGTTAAGAAAACCGCTGTGACGGAATATGAAGCCACGTATTTACTAGAGGTTAGCAAGTTCTACAGATAATAAAGATATATGACGTTTGGGATGAACTTTGGACAAAACTAGCAGAGAATAAATTTAGCCCGTGATTGCAATAATTTGTAGGTGACAAGATCATATGTGTTGTGCAACCTAGCTTTGAAATGTATGCTACATTATGATGGGAATAAAATTGGCTTTTGTCATTATTTGTAATTTTGGTATTTGAAAGTAGAGAAAGTTGAAGGCCAAAAGTGTACAATTGATAGTGAAAGAAACTTTTTATTAATTTATAAAAGTGATGATTACTTGGACTAATAGGCATCTATTGTAGTGGCTAGTAATGGTATTAAAGTTCAATGTTTTACATTATTGATGCTGTATTCTTTGAATGACTTATGTTTAAGTTAGGATAGCTAGATTTAGATAAGTTATTATAAATTAGGATAAGTTGTGATTGGGGAATTGTGTTTTTAAAGTGAATGATTTTTTTGAAGAACTGTGTTAGGTGGGATAAACTAGGATAAATTATGATAAATTAAGATAACTTACGAGAGTTAAAACCAACCCGACATTGCACACGCATTTGTGTTAGTTGGAACCTTATTAGAGGTGCAGCTTAGCACTTCGAGTACGGTGCAGGAGCTAGAGACTTATTCAAAATTATTTGAGCTTATCTAAATTAATGTGATCGAGGAGTTATTGATGGAATTTTAAATATTTTTATATCTACTTCCTAAAAAAAAAAAACTATTTTTATATCTAAGCCCATAATCATCCTATCAATGAAATATTTACTTTTATATATTTACATATTAAAGTGAAAAAAATGGAATTTGAACTATTTTTATATAGGGAAATTGGATTCTAATAATACGAACTTTTGGCCATATAAGATTTAATAATACGAACTTTCGATTTCGTGATGAATAATATGAACTTTGACCCCCTGTTCCCCCCAATAACACGCCACCGAGTTAAGATTTACTTAACTCGGCGGCGGAGGCCTGTTGTATTTGCTGTTTGACCATGTCATGTCACTCATTTACTTAAAAGATCGCCAACTCACCCCTTTTATTTTTTTAACCCACCACTCTTCTTCTTCTCACACCACTCCACCATTCTTTCCAGCCACCTACTCAAACCTAGATCCAGCCACCTCACATCTTTCTGGCCACCTGCTCGCCGGAAACCTCATCCACTCTTACCTTCTTTAACCCATCTCAAACTCCTCGACCACCACAAACCTTCCTAGCCTAGAAAAAGGAATGAGTAAAATTGACGCAGATGAGACATTTGCTCAATAAACAGGAATTTTGACATACATTAATTAGATCTAACCTGGAATTCATAGCGAAACTCGTCATCTTCTGAAAATCTATTATGAAATCCAGAACGCTAACCCTAATTTTACCGAGGAAGAGCAATTCGTAGCGAAATTTAAGAGTTTCGATCCGTTTGAGCAAGAACAAGGTGTGATTGCTCTGAGAAAAGCAACCAAAAGTGACGATAACAACCAAACACTGCAAAGAACGACGACAAACAGACGTCGAACACTACCATCGCTACCCCGTCGTAGGGAGGAAGAACTCCGACAAACCGAAAGAGTATGACAATTGACAACTAGTAAGAATTTTTGCTTTGGAGAATACTGTTCTTTAGGGGTTAAGGACTTACTTAAACCCGCCAATTGGGTCATTTGGGTCGGGGTTAGGTTGGGTCCATTTGGATTGGGTCAATTCGGGTGAACAATGTCCAGGTTGCGTTGGGTTTAGGTTGGGTTGATTTTGGATGGATTTATTTTTTGTCAGATAAGATCATTTTTAAAAACAAACAACTTTTGCGAAAGGGAAGAAGTCGGGTCAGGTTGGGTCACTTCGAGTTCAGGTCCTTTTTTTTGCATTTCAGGCCTAGGTCAGGTCGGGTTAGTTTGCCGGGTATAGGTAAAGCGAGGTTGATTAAAGTAATGATAGATTAATTTAGGTAAAAATTAAGAAGTGAGTGTTAAGAAAATATGAGGAAAATGAGTAAATTTAGGTATGGCCGGGTAATGTGGTAATTGACCTGGAGTTTCTGTTCTTCAAATGACTAACTCCTCGTTGGATTTTTTAGGCCTTCTGCTACTGAAAAACCAGGATAACTTCACTTGAAACTGAAGAATCTCTGCTCCAATAATGAAGTCCCTTTCGGCCCAAAACTTCTGGTCTTACAAGCACAAAAAGCACGAACCCCCCTCAACTCAGCAGAAGATAAAAGATTGTCTAAGGGACCTAGAATTGGTATACGTCGGTCAGCTTTGCCTGTCATGGGAGATCTTGAAGTGGCAACATCAGAAAGTTGGTGAGCTACAAGCTTATGATCCGGACGAGTTTCATCAGCACAACCGAGCTGCAAGAGATTTCCAGCAGTTTCATCTGCTCTTGCAGAGATTTACCCAGGAGGAACTGTTGCAACCTGGGCCTCGGGTTCAACACTATGTCAAGAATCGATGCGACCTTCCTAGCCTTCTTCAAGTACCCGTGATCAAAGGTAGGTTATGTTCTGATCAAAGCTTATGATCCGGACGAGTTTCATCAGCACAACCGAGCTGCAAGAGATTTCCAGCAGTTTCATCTGCTCTTGCAGAGATTTACCCAGGAGGAACTGTTGCAACCTGGGCCTCGGGTTCAACACTATGTCAAGAATCGATGCGACCTTCCTAGCCTTCTTCAAGTACCCGTGATCAAAGGTAGGTTATGTTCTGAGCTAAGAGTTTATGAGGGAGTTCATTTGTACGTACGATACAATAAAACATGTATACTCAACATACTGTCATACAGATGATCCGAGAAGTGAATGGAGAGGAAGCAGAGAAGGTCTGATTTCAATCTTCGTACTGAAGGAAGTCATCTGGGCATCAATGCATATGTTTCGGGAGTTTATCCGAGCTGACAAAGATGACGGTAGTGCAAAGACTCACACGGGTACTCACAGCGTTCAGTTCGACCTCCAGGATCCTTCGGATACAAAGCTTCTTGTAGAAATTCAATCCAATCTTCAAAAGGTTTTCTTCTGTGATAACATTGCATATAAGTTTACTAGTGTATATGGGGTAAATTTATACTAAAATTTCCTATTATTTGCAGAAGGAGAAAAAGCTGAAGGACCTCGGAAGAAGTGGGGATTTCATAGTGAAGAAATTTCCAAAAGCACCAAGATCAACGTCCCAGTCACGATATGCTCCTCGCTCTGATAGAACTCCGGTTGATCAGTAGAGTCTTGCATATGCCGAGATTGACAACTGATCAACTCGTCTGGTGCCATAAGAAGCTGAGTAAGATAAATGTCGTTCGTAGGAAGGTATACGTAGATTCCTCATTCTTGCTCTTCCCTTGTTGAATGAATGAATATACGGCTGGGGAAAATAATCGAATAGGATACGAATGTGAAGATGTATAGTTGTATCCCGTCCGCTTTGTCATTTGCCAAGGATGTTTTATAGATTCCCTAGGGACTGACAATGTGATGTAAATTCTGACATTTAGGAGTCTTTGATAATATTACAGCGGCCAACAAAAATATGCCTATTCTTACTGAAATGTTGTATGTACATTCAATTCGATCCATCGTATGTATATTCGTTATGGGTGAGTTCATCGATATCGTTTGGTATGAGTTGATGAGTTGGTAATTGGGTAAGAATCGAGTGAGTTGTTCACAAGGTTTGGATTTGGAATAAGTTGATGGATTATAGCATATGAATAACTATATCATCAACAGTAGTTTGGAATCGCTCGTGATATATGCAAGTTGTATTAATAAATTATGGGCCTTTTGAAGTTTAACTAAAGTTGTGTATGATGAAATCTAAACCAAAGTTTTTGATATTTCAATCCAATTGTCTGAACTTTTTACTCAAAAGTTGTCATGAGATGATGTCAAGTTCTTGCACTCACATAAGATAATTGACCAATATTTAGTTTACATGTTTGCTGTATTTTGAGAGGAATAATTGAAGATTAACAATGGGAGGCTTTGATGTCAATATTCCTCCTTTTCATATGGTCTTGCCTCTCTCCTTTTTAGTGCCTTCAAAATAAAAACTTCCCTTAATAAATTGACACAAGCAAACATCCGGTTGTTAGTCTTGATATGCTTGCCTCCCACTTCTAAGTTCCTTCAGAAAAATCATTAAACAAAACTAACATTTCCAACCATTAGTGTTTCAACTAGCAAGCAAACATATATATCATCTACCAACTAGTTCGGTGGTATACCCCCCCTATGGGAGTCGTTAAATTAAACTTCGACGGCTCCCTCATCAACAACTCGGCGGCGGGCGGTTACATCTTGCGGGACTGGAGAGGAGCAATTCTTGGTGGAGGTTCGCAGTACTATGGTGACGCCCCGATTCTGGTGGCAGAAGCGAGGGCTCTGCGAGATGGGCTGGTTGCTGCGTCCTCGGCAGGTGTTCAACACATTCACATAGAAGGAGATAATATGGTGGTCATCCAAGCGGTAAAGGGTACTTATTCGATTCCTTGGCAGATTAGAGGTCTCATTCAAGATGCTCGTATTCTTCTTCAGCGATTCCAAGAAGTTAAAATTTTTCATATCTTCCGCGAAGCTAACGCGGTCGCTGACTGGCTGGCACATCAAGGTCACGATAGAGGGGTTGGCGAAAATTCACGAATCCTAAATAACCCCAGCCTCTGCTCCTTAGTTAATCTAGATAGGGAGGGCCGATTTCTTGTCAGAAGACGTCGCTAATCTCCCGTTCTTCCGCTTACCTTTGTAAAAAAAAAAATATATATATATATATCATCTACCAAATGAGCAATTCATCATATACAACTCATACACATAGAAATGAACACATGTCAACCCTGGAATACATTGTATACAACGTTGGACTACAGCTTTGAACCCACCCATTCTATTGGTTGCACCCCCATTCTAATTGATTGCACGAAACGTCCTACGTTTATGTCACACAATATAAAAATCAAAATTACCAACTCATTAGACAATCAAAACCATAACGAAAAATATAGTTTGAATTTGAACACTCACAAACATATTTCTCACTTGTACATAAAACCTCACATTCGCATTCTTCGTCATTTTTGCAATGTGAGCTTCAAGGTTTCTTCTTCTTCTTCTTCTTCTTCTTCTTCTTCTTCTTCTTCTTCTTCTTCTTCTTCTTCCCTGTCCCTCCTCTTTTCCCAAGATATCTTACTCTTCTTCTTTAAAGTCGAAGGATTTGGAAGATTTGAGGCAATTTGATAATTCGGATAACTCATATAAAAATTTAAAAAAAAATTAAAATCTTACTTGGCATGACAACTCAATAGTCAAGGTCACATCTTTTATTACAGATTGGGATTCCATCGTCCCTCTAGTCCTTCTCTGTCAAATGGTCCTATGGGCCAGTCTTTATAGTCAATAATCCAATATAAAATGTAGTCTCTTCATTGAAAAAAGGATAATGTGGTGTCCATTTGAGAGATGGCGGACCCAAATTTTGCCCTAAAGAAAGCCCAACTCAACAAAGGGAGAGCTAGAAGTAGGATGGTAACGGGGCGGGTGCAGGGGTAAATTCCCTGTCCCCATGTTCGCACGGGCACCCCACTCTCATCTCCATCCAATTACCTGTTGCGGGGGGGAAATCTTCTCTCATTCCCATCCCTAACGGATAACCAACCCACGAAGATGAGAATAATACCAAAATTAAGATAATTATAGAGTGAGAATGATGAATTATGGTTAGAGAAAATAAATTATTTATAAATACTTAGAGTTTTTAATTAATTAAAATTAAAAATTGCCCGAAATTATACATATAAATTTAATGTAGGAAGGGTATATATGTATTTTAAAAGAAATCGATGACGGGGATGAGGATGAGAAGTACGTGATGTGTAACTTCCCTGAGCGGGGAAATATAGGCGGGGACGGGGAAATTTTTTTACCCATCGCCGCTCTATCCCCGCGCGGGGATTTAATTCTTTGCCCCATCGAGAGTGAAAATTTTTCCCCAGAGCGGGTCGGGGACTTGGCGGGTATTGGGATTCCCCACCCCACTATCATCCTTAGATAGAAGACTAGCATCCGAGTCAGATGGAAATGCATTTGGGGCTGTTGGATTAGGGCAAAGTTGATCGTCGCGGCTTTCTTCTCATTAAGGCTGTGAAAAGAATGTCCGACCCGAAACCCGATTGAGTCCGACCCGGAAAAAAGTGGGTATAGTGAATTGGTCATAGAATTTCCGTCCGAATTTTTACATTGACTAATTTGATTGAAAATTCAAACACAATATTGTCCAATTTTTTATTGTCTGAACCCGGTTTAGACTCGAGTTTATGCTTGTCCGTTTGTCCGATCCGGAAAATGTTCAAAAAAATTGGGTATCAGACATCAAATTTTCCTTCGATGTCCGATTCATCGGAACCCGAATTTATCCGGACACAAATTTTTGACCGTCCTAGTCCTCATATCATTACTTTTCGAACAATCCATAAACCCTTCTTCTTCTTCTTCTTCTTCTTCTTCTTCTTCTTCTTCTTCTTCTTCTTCTTCTTCTGAGTGAACGAGTGAGAGAGTAATAGAGATGGTTGAGAGGCTGACTTACAGAAAGTGGCATAGCTATGCCACCAAATCCAACCAACACCGCGGCGTCAAGACTTCTGATATTCCTCCTCCTCCTCTTAATCTCTCTCTACTTTTTTCCCCACCATTTCATTTGAATTGAGTCATGTCTAAACTTATTAGGGTTTTTATTGGGGGTAATTGATCCATGAAGGATTGGGAACTCAATAAATGTAAGAAAAATCAACCCAAAGCACTACAAACACCAACATCATCCATGGCCACAAGTAGAACTCACAACACCTTCCAAACCCTAACAATGGAGAATGGAGTAGATCTAGATCTCAAATATACCAAATCAACAAAAGCTTGACAAGATATGGACAATCTATAAAGATTACTCACCAAGATTGAACTTAGAGTTCAAAAGATGCATAAAGGCTTGGCCACCAACACCCATTGAAACTCCATTGAAACCCTCACCAAGCTTGAAGAAGGTAATCCACACCACAAGCTCTAAAGGGGGTACTCCAACCCACCACCAAGAACATTCAAGGATAAAGAGAGAGAGATTTGAGAGGAAAGGGTTTGCAAATACCCAAAGTTTTTCATTCAAAGTTGTCTAAGTTTTCCAAGAGAGCCAACACAATATATGTGGGGAGGGGAAAAAACAACAGCCAAAAGAAACTGGAAAAAAGATGCTGGCAGGATTAGACGCTGGTAGCGTCTCTGGAGGCGGTGCCAGCGCCTAACCCAGAAAGGAACCATAAAACGTCAGCAAAAGGCGTTGCCAGCGTCCTATAGGCACAGCCAGCGTCCAACAGGCCTGCTGAGGTTTGCTGACTTCCAACGCGCATAACTTCTTCATTTTAGCTCCGATTTGGTCATATAATATATTGTTAGAAAGCTCTCGGTGTGTACTATAAGCTCACTAAATTTCATAATCATCAGAGTTGTATTGAAGGAGTTATAATAAAAAAGGTGAAGATATATCATTTCTTATTGTCCAATTTTACCCAAAAAATGATATTCTTCAACTTGTTCCCTCATAACTTCTTCCTAGCCTTCTTCCAAACTCAATACCGAGCCCTTTAGTTGAAAATGGACTCGAGCTCGAGTCGGGGATTATTGGTTCCGATGTCGACCCGATCCGAGGTCTTTAAGTGGGCTCGGGGATGGCCCGAGACACCACGGAGGTTCGGGAAGGACCCTCATTGAACGCCCGGAAGAACTTGAGGATGATGTGGAGATCGGCCGTCCAAGACTTCACCCAATGCTCTTCCAATGGGGTTGGGAAACTCGTATCAACGTTGAGGAGAGCTCGGGAGGGGACCGGATCAGTAATATTGGTGGAAGGTTAGTGCGCTGTCTCAATAGCTTTCTGGTTGTTTTGATTAATGGTATAATTGAAGAACCGTTTTCATTTGCATCAACATTGATCAATGGTTTGTGATGTCACAATTGTGGATTAAGATTTTGAATTGGTTTTGTTAATCTGCAAGCAGTAAGAGTCCTCCTTCAGTTGCTTGCCACTGATTTGTGTATCACTAGTCTCCTCTCCTACATATTCATATAATTGAAGAACCAAAAGGTGGACGCTTCATCGGCTTAGCAAGTTCCTTTTGAAGGAACACCTCAATAGGTGTCACAAAGTAATGATTGCTACTAGTTTATGGCTACTCGAGGCATCAACGATGGATTTAGGAGGCGCCCACAAGTCTCAAAGATTAACACGCCTTTGCAGGGACTAAGTGGAAGATGATAAAGGAGAGTCTATTTTGGGTCATTTAAGTCCAACGAAGCGGCGCCTCAAAGAAGGGATGACCAAGGCAGAGAAAGTTTGAAACTGTCTTGAGAAGATCAATATATCCATCGAATTTATTGAAAACTTTTGTTCAGTTTAGATAGTTATTTTTTCCTTAACAAAAATGCTCGCATTAAGGACACACATTCTTCAGCCATTTAAAGTATAAGACGAGACCTTCCTGGATATTTTTATTTTCCTCATTTCTTGTTATTCTATCTATGCTGCCTAAAAAAACACTTGTGTTACGGTGCACCATAAATATTTCACAATCATATCATAAGTAAAAATATTTAATTTGACAACAAGAAACATTAGGAAGGTGGCAACCAAGAGCGAGCTATTAGTAACACTTGAACGGTATCTTGTAGCCACATAATTTTCATTAATATCTTTACCTATAATAAAAAGGAGAGTTTTTTTGTTGTTGTTGTGCAGCTTGCTTGGCTGCTTGGCTATATGGGCTGGCCTAACTGACTGCCCTCCCTTTCCTTTGCCACATGCCCTTCCCTTCTACCGCCATCTCAATTGTTGATGTAAAACCCCGAAAAATCCAACGATGTTGACCGTGACGTCGTTAGTTATTATGTTTGACTTCGTGTTTTAGTATTATTCGTTTGTATTTATTTATGCTAACGCTTGAACTCGTAGGACCGTTGAGGGACTAACAAGGGTAGAATAGTATTCTCGTAGGTTAATATTATTATGTGTTATTAATTACGTGAATATTATTTGCTATGTGATTATATGAGTATTGGTATTATTATTATTATTACAATTATTAAAATTATTGGGCTTTTGAAAGAAAATCAGTTTTAATTGTTTTAAATGGGTTGGGTTAGGAATAGGATTAGTGGGCCTAATTATGGGTAGAATATATAAACCCCTTTTTCCCCTCTCAAACCCTAAACCCTAATAATCCCTCCCTCAAACCCTAGCTCTCTCTCCCTCCCTGCTCCCTCTCTCGCCCAGCAGCCCCGACCACCAGCATCGCCACCACCGCCACCGCCGGAGTCGACCACCGCAACCATCTCCTCCTTCCTCTTCCTCTCTTTCTTTTTTTTCGATCGTTCCATCGCACCACCGCAGTCCAGGCGCCACCACCGTCGCCCACCAGTCGCCTCGCCACCCAGACGACCACCCCCCCTCGCCGGCAAGCATCGCACCACCGTCTTGACATCGCCGGAGTCGCCCAGTCGAAGGAGCCGTTCGAGTTTTCGCTGGTGAGTTGTTGCTCGGGAAATCGACGTCAACCACCTCCCTCCGACGAGCCCACGGTCGACGCCTGCCACCTGCGACCCCGACGCACCCCCTCCGACCGCCGCCCACCGTCGCCGTCGCCAGAAACCGCCTCTGCCCTAACCTACGTAAACCCTAAAACCCTAACCCTAACTATCTGATTTTTATCCTTCTTTCTTTTCTTTTCTTTTTCCTTTTTCTTTTCTTGTTTTATTATTATTAATAATCTGATTTATATATTTGTATTATTATTGTTATTAATCTCTGTAATTTTTGTAATTAGGAGAAATAAATTGTAATTATTTTTCTTGTTGTAATTATGTGTAATTTTTCCTAATTGTTATGTATAATTGTTTATTTGTTATGTGTAATTTTATGTTATAAATTGTAATTAGATTTAGGTTGTAATAGTTGATTATTAGGTTTGAAAGTGATTCTTTAATGTTCTTTATTTTCTTTACATGAATCGTTAGACCACAATATTATTGTATGTACGAATTTGGAAATTTATTACTTAGGTTAAATTCTTGAATGTTTAGTTGTTTAATCGTTAAGTCCTTTATTGTTCCCTAGGAATAAATCTTGTTAATAAAATCTTGAATTCTTGTAAATTAGTTAGGTTTCTTGTTTCATTAAGTTAAATATTATGTTCTTTTATTTCGTAGGGTTTTTTCTTGTGTAATTCATGTTTAATTTTGCCTAAATAAGTTAGGTTGAGTTTATGTTTATTAGTTCTTGGTTCTTGAGTTAATCTTGGTTAAAAGAAATTAGTGTTGTTTAGGATTCTTGATTAGAAGTTAAATGTTTATATGTTCTTTATAATTATTTACATATTCTTTAAGCCTTTTTCCGAATCTTGATTAAATAAGTGAGTTGGTTAAATTACTAAAAAGGAATTCGATTCTTGTTATTAATTCTTGATCCTTGATTATTTCCTCTTGTTATAACTTACTTGTAAATAACCCATGCTTTAATCTTTAAAATCTTGGTCAAGTAATTTATGTTTTAAGTAATTTTTTTCTTTTATGACCTTAGGTTTTATTAAAGTTATTAAAGGGTCTTTTATGTTTTCTAAATTAAGTTTACTTCTACAAGTTTAATTGTTGGACCTAAGTTAGGTTGGGCCTTATATCTTAGACCCTAGTTACTGTTTTGAGCCCAAATTAGAACCCCGAGACCGTTTGGTAAAAGTTAGAACCGAAATAACAAATTAATTGATAACCGTTAACGGGACAGTTTTGTTAGTGTCTAAAGATCGGGTTGCCACGGTTAGTGTAGTCGCCTTTTGATCAAACCATTTGAATTGGAGGTTCCCTTAGATGTTAGGAACCATAGGAATTTTACGGATCGAACGTTTGTTTTGTATAGCCCGAGTTATAACCGTTTTACCGGAACCTGTCAGATCTGGACCAATGGGAAAGACGGGTGTTTTTGAGGTCCTTCGGGACTGAGTTGGGCTTAACCATCAACATAGAAGTTTTAGTAGACATCCTGAGGTTTCCGAAAAGTCCAGAACCAGACCCGTAGGATGTCGGGAAGTCGAGTTGTGACCCGTTTTATGTGAACGTTATAATATGCCCTCTGCTTGCTTCTTTTTATAATAATTGTTGAGTGAAAATAATATGTGATCTTGTTATGTGTTTTTCTTGGTGGTGTTAAGTGTAATTTCGTAAATGATGGGGACCTAAGTGTTCCTAGGGGATGGGTTAGGTAGTTAATAGTTAATACTAACTTCGTTAGAACGCGTTTTGATTAGATAATTACTTTTATTCTAGGCCCGAGTTAGTGCGAGACGTTAGTGAGCTCAAGTGTGTTCTTCTCTTTTGCTGTGCTGTGAAGTATATCAGGTAATTGTCTATGCTCTAATCCCCACCGGGATGCTCTTTAAATGTGTTTTGATGTTTTCTAATCTGTTTTGAGAATTGCATCCCGAAAGGGGACTTTTGTGGAAAATGTGACCATCTGTTTTGATAATCTTTTGTTTCGATTGTGACCTTGGTTTATTTGAGTCAAGAAATTGGATGGTCTTTTATTCGAAGTTTTGTTAATGGTTTTGATAACCTGGGTTGGGTTTGATTTGAGAGTTGTGAGTTGAGTTTTTGCATAAGATACTAATAATTCAAAGTGAAACATTTAAGCGGGTTTCGGGGGATAACCTGTTGTGCAGGTGTAACAACCTGCAGGGTTATGGACCAGGAGATCAGGGCTTCCTTCCCTGATATAGGATAGTTTTTGATGCCTTTGGTAGGCGATATTATTGATGCCTTTGGTAGGCGATATTATTGATGCCTTTGGTAGGCGATGTTCTTGATGCCTTTGGTAGGCGATGTTCTTGATGCCTTTGGTAGGCGATGTTCTTGATGCCTTTGGTAGGCGATGTTTATGCCTTTGGTAGGCGATGTTCTTGATGCCTTTGGTAGGCGATGTTCTTGATGCCTTTGGTAGGCGATGTTACTTTAAGGGATTTGGTATCCCGCCCGCAAACTAAAATATGGAATGGATAGGTAGAAGAAACAGTATGGGTTTAAAGGTTTGCAAAACGTTTGATTTGATCCCTCTCCCCAAAATGAATTGAAATGAACTTAAACTGTTTTAAACGTTAGGGGTAGACATTATTGAGATTCCCCCCTCATTTTCTGAAATGTTTTGTTTTCAGGTGAAGATCTAAATGCTGGGGACGGGAGTTAGAAGTGAGGACGACGAGTCTAGAAGTCCTTGAATCTTTTATTTTGTTATCGTTATGAATTCTTAAAGTTTGTTGAGTTGTTAGTAGTTGCCGTTAGCAGACAGTTGTGTTTTCCTTTCTCGCCTTGTATTCATTCGGGGATACGGCAGTAACGCCCAAACTAAATTTGAAGTCTTCCGCTAAGTTTTGTCTGTTAACGTTAGTTTGACTTTGACTTTCTATAATTGAATTTCCGGGGCGTTACAGTTGATGACTCATGTCATGCCTCATTAAAATATTGGGCTGACCAAATACAATTACATTGGGCTGTCTCAATTCATACTCTGAATCCATATGTTACAACAATTTCCTCATACACATATCATCTTGCATATGCACACAGTACACCTATATGGCTATGACTTGGCTTCTTCTTCTGTCTTTTGTGAATAACTAAACCCTAATTTGATGGATTATAATATAATTTCAAAATTCAAACCTTAAATTCACTTTTTCCTTTTTCTCCAGACCTCCAAATCTTGTTCAATTCACATGTGAGAATTAAATTGTTGGTTTAAAGTGAACAAACCTGGCTTTCAAAAAAAAAAAAGAGTGAACAAACCTGAATATTGGCTTAGGTTAGGTTTTAGATTACATAAATAAACCCAATCTAAGTTTAAAGTTCATATTATTTTTTTTTCAATACCCCAAAGTTTAGATTATTTTTTTCCAATTTTTCTTAGTAAAAATATTACACAAATATCCTCAATAAAGTTAACTTTTTAGGATTTTATTCAATGAATGTTACGGGTAAAATAAGAAAAGTAACAAATAATATATTATTAAAATTGCAAAATGACATATAATTTGAAACAAGAAAAATTAATAAAAAGTTCAAACAAAAAACATACATAGTACTTGATTTTCTCTCCTTTTCTAATTTCTAATTGATCAAAGAAAAACTAAAAGTATTTTAATTTTTATTAGTTCAATTGTGAATTTCATTCATCAATTAAATAAAATTTATATAGGAAATTGTCACCTTGTTCTTTTGTCAGGTTAGGTTAGTTATGTTAGGATATGATAGGATAGAATTAGAAATGATAGGATAAGTTTGAGTTAAGTTAGTTGTTTGGTGTAAATACTTTGTTAATAAAATTTGAATATTTTGGGGAAACTAAATGAAAAAGTTATAGGTATTGGAAAAAATGGATTTTAGAGATTCAAATAATATTATTTGAATTTCTTTTTGATTTAAAAAATTGTTTTTGGTTTTAGTATTTTTTTAGGAAGTTAAGTTAGGATAAGTTAGGTAAGGATAACTTAAGTTAAGTTAGTTAGGTTTAACTCAACTAAAGAACACGGTTGATTGTGTTAGATCTGTGTTAGATCAATACTTAGCTATGATAATGAATGTTTTCCTAAAAAAAAAAAGCTATGACAATAAATGTAAAAATTTTAAAGTTTAATAAGTCCAATTAAAGCTCTTTTAAAAAGAATTATTCTATCCATCTCATATTAACTGTAGCCTAGTTTATGCGACGGTCAAATTTAAAATTTTTATCATTAATTTAGTAATATATAAAATATTTTTATTATACGAAGTACTAGCTATGTTCGTAATGAAAAGTATTGTCATAACTCATAAGAGTAAAACATAGTAATTTTGTGATAAAATATATTATAAGAAATCCTCAGTCAATAAATAATATTGAATACAGTGTACGTGATATGTATGAAACCACAGTTAATAGGGAAAGAAGAGAGTATTTGTTAATTGTATTTGTGTAGAAATAGAAGGAAATTAAATTGGATTTTGACATTTCTATTTTCTATATTCCTTAATTTTCTTTGACGCCTTTCATTTGTAAAGTTGTCCAACTGTTATAATTCCAACAATTAATAATTCCATAATAGTGTTTTTAAAAGTATTTTTGATAATTTACAAATTTTTCTTATCAATACCAATATTAATTGATTTTCCTAATGTAATTAGTGTGTTAGACAAGAAAATAAAGGTATACTATCAAATACTCTATCCATTTTTATGACTTTGACCCGTGATGACATTTCTTATCTTCTAAATTTGAACGAATAATTTTGTTGTGTGGCGATTTTCCCTCAAAAAAATATTCCATCCATTTCTTTTAATCGTCACATAAATTTTTGTGTTAATAACTTTGACCACTACTACTTTAATTATATAATGGTTTAGGTAAAAAAGCAGTTGGGTAAAAGTTAAATTTTGATAACTTTTTCTAACTTTTGTCAAATTTATGCTAATATATCAACATTATTTTTTTTTTTGGTTTTTTAAACTTGGGTAACTTTTGGTAGGTCTTGGTAAATTTTGGTAAATTTAGATAAAAAAAATGGTAAATTTTAGTAAACTGAAGTTACCTATGAATTTGATAGACTCTAATAACATAAAATTGATACCATAAAATTTTTAGTAAAAAAAAATATAATATTACTTTTTTATACAAAAATATTATATAAAAATTATTAATTACAAATAAATATTAATAAGTTTGAAAGACACATACATAAATGGCAATATGTATTACATACACTCGGAGTATATGTTCCACATATTTATAAGTGAACAATCATTGTAATAGAAGTGAAAAATCTAATATTTATGGTGAACAATCTGATATATGCGAACAGAGTACAACAAATAACTACGTCCGTAGGACGGGCATCTCACTAGTATAATTAAATGAGGCATTTTAGTAAAAATATTTGTCATTGAAAGAGATGTATGCAAAACGACGTACATCATTGTGGAAGTAATAATTGACACCTAATATTGAAAATTGTTGTTTAGTCTAAAAATCTCCCACATCTCTTATGTTCAAGAGTTATTTCAATCTGTTCCCACTTTTTAATAGCTTCGGCTATCCACATTGGTGTCCCTGGGTTTGGGGGATGAGTGGGGTATGAATAGTGGAAATAATATTATTTTAATGGGTATTGGGGTATGGTATTGTTAATGGTGTCCTTGGAGTTGGGGATGAAATGAGGGATAAGTGGGATAGGGAGTAATATTTTATTGGATTATGGGACCCATATGTAGAGTATAATTGTTTTCTTTTTTTTGTATTGGACTATAATTATTTTCTACAATGATGAAATTGTATAGTTATAATTAATAATTAAAATATTAAAAATTAATTAGAAATGTGAAAATACTGTACTAATATATTTTTATTTTATTATAAAATTTTTATTTTGTATTTAAAAAATGATTATGTTTAAAATTTTTAAAAATAAATATGTTGATTAATATGTTGATTAAATACTGTACTAATATATTTTTATTTTATCATATATGTTTAAAATATTGTACTAATATATTTTGTAGTTAAAGATTACATTAATAAAAGTCGTCAAAGTACAACCCTGAACAAAATATAAATGCAACATAAAAACAAATTATTTAAATTAATTAAATTATTTAAAAAAATTTGAATTATAATATTTATAATTAATTAAATTATTTAAATTACAAAATTATAATTACAAATTCAAAAAAAAAGTTACCGTTTGAAAGGAAAAGAAAGAAAGGAAAATAGAAAGAGAAGAAAAAGGAAAAGAGAAAGAAAAGAAAAGGAAAAAAATAAAAACCCACCTGCCACGTGGGCCCCACATGGCGCCGGCCCACACGCGCCCACACGCGCGTGTGGCGCACGTGCCAGACAAAAAAAGGAGGGGTGCAGCGCCCCTCCCCCGCGCCTGTCTTCCCCTTTTCTCCCCCTTTTCACCCCAGGGACGCATATGTGTCCCTCAATCTTTTTTTTTTCTTTTTCCTTTTTTTTTTGTCTTTTTCCCAAGTCCCTCATGGTGAGGGACACTATTGAGGTTAGTCTTAGGGTCATCCTCACTTTTAATATTTCCTTTGAGTGTAATATTTCCTTTAATAGCTTAGGGTCATCTCTTATGTGACAACCCTATTGTTACATGGTATCTCTATTGTTGAATATCCAAATTAAATTGTTTGTTGATGACATTGTTACATGGTAACCACAAATGCCCTCCTTTAAATGTAACGTGTACGGGTGTTATATAGATAACCAAACGCCACATGGCCCACATTTAACAATTATTTAAATATTTGATTTTTTTCGGCAAAACCAAATATTTTTGTTGTATATGTATGGCGTTATTATCAGCCACAATTATTATTCGACCTCCGTACTGAAAAATATCAGTAATATCACTTTGTCGTGGTGCGGTTATCCACAACCATGTGAAAAATATTTCCGGATTGCAGTTTTGACATGATGATGATGGGGCGGGCTCCCGCAAGGACGTGAATTAATAATGTTGAAATGTATGGGTAATAATAAAAAGGTAAATGATAATATGTGGTCGATTGTGATAAGTTGCGGTAAGTTGTCGTACAGCATAAAAGTACGGGACCTTATTTTCTACCCAATAGCTATTCATCATTTAGGGCCTGTAAATTTCGTAGGTAAGTTAAGTTTGGTAAATACTTACTGAAAGTTATTGAAAGTTAGCGAAAGTTACCAAAAGTTACCGAAATTACCAAAAGTTACATAAATTTGCCAAATTTTTTTATTATTTATTTTAAAATTTTTAATTTATTAATTTTAATTTATTAATTTTATGTTTTTAGTTTTCAATTATTAATTTTAATTTTAATTTTTCAAATTTAATTTTTAATTTTTAATTATAAATTTTAATTTTAACTTTAATTTTCATTTTAATTTTCCAAATCTTTAATTTTTAATTTCCAAATCTTTAGTTTTTAAAATTGTAAAATTATGAAATTATAATTTTTTTATCTTTAAATTTTTATTTTTAAATTTTTTGATTTTTTGGTTTTTAAAGTTTAAATTTAAATTTTTAATTTTTTAATTTTTGAAAAATTTTTAATTTTTAATTTTAATTTTTTGATTTTTTAATTTTGGTTTTTAATTTTTAATTTTTAATTTTTAATTTTTAATTTTTAATTTTTTAATTTTAATTTTTTAATTTTTTAATTTTTAATTTTTTTTAAATTTTAATTTTTTTTATTTTTTAATTTGTTAATTTTTGATTTTTTAATTTTTAATTTTTAAATTTGTAAATTTTAAAATTTTAAAATTCTTAATTTTTTTAATTTTAAAATTTAAATTTAAAATTTTTTAATTATTTTTAACTACTTTAATGTTTTAGTATTTTAATTTATAATTTTTAAAATTTTGAAGTTCTTAAAAATTTGCAAATTATAAATTTTTTAAAATTTTTGATTTGTTCATTTCGTATTTTAAAAACATATCTAAACTTATATAAATTTACCAAAATTACCAAAAATACCAAAAATTATCAAAAATAACATTTACCTCATCTATTATTTCCCACTTATATTCACAGGCCATAAGGTAGTAACATGTAAGAGAAGATAGACTAGACATGTCTATTGTGAGAAGAGCTGCCTAGTTATTTTTGCTTACAAAAAAAATAAATGTAATCAATGGCAGAAATGACTAGAGAATCTACACATCGATCCTACTTAAATTATCATCAATGGCCCCTCCCATTTACGTGTCAGAGTATTAAAAATTAGGGCTTTCTAGTTGGAACCTTCTATAAATAGAGGCTGTTCCTTCCATTTGGTACTCGTCGACCCAGCCTAAAACACAACTGATCCAAAAAGAGTAAAAAAATGGCTACCCGTTTCCTTCTCCTGGCGGCAGCCACTCTCCTCCTGCTCCTCTCTCCGACACCAACCACGTGTCAAAGCATAGTAATCCCCGACGTTGTCCTCGACTTGTCGGGAAATCCAGTGGAGTACGGCGCCGAATACTACATCATCCCAGTGGGAGGCAACCTCGGCGGCGGCTTGACCAGGGCTTCCAAACCCCACGGGTCCAGGTGCCCCCTCTACGCCGTCCAGTCCCCCGACAACACCGACAAAGGTGCGGCGGTCAAGTTCGAGGCTGTCGAGTCGACCGGGACCGAACTCTTTGTGGGGACAAACGTCAGAATCAACTCCGGGAGGAGCTTGTCGTGTCTGAGCAGAGGGTACTGGAAGGTGACGGGTGAGGGGCCCACCAGGGGCCGCAATGAGATCGTAGCCGCCGGGGCCCACAGTATCCCACCTGCTAACTTCACCTTGCAACCGGTGAACATCAGCCCATTCCCTGTGTACAATATCAGGTACTGTTTTGGCTGCTATGATCCGGACCCGATGACAATTCGAATTGTGAGTATGGTGAGTGTCATCCAAGACAACTCCGGGATGAGGATTCTGGGTTTCCCGGCGAGTAATGATGCCAGCCGCAATCTTGTGGTCGGCTTAGTCAAGAAAACTGAGGCCAACGCCGTCGTATTTGAGTACTGAAAATTAAATTAAGTATGCATGCATTGCCACCAATAAAATTGTGTCGGCTAGTTGCTGATGCTAGCTACTGCATGCATGCTGATGCTATGCTAGCTAGAAACGAGTGTTAAGACCTCATGTTGTAATGATTTGCCACTCAATAAACGACGCTTTCGTTTTAATTTCTGCAATGATTGTTCGTTTATATATTTGTTTAGTATCTTTAATCCATTTCTTTTAATTTCTTTTGTTGATCGCATGGATAATTAGCCTGTACCTAATTCGTTTTTGGTTTACGGTCAAACTCATTGAAGTAGGGTGTGCATTATTTGGTTCGATTTTTTGTTTGGATTTTAGTCCTTTTTCGGTTTAATTGGTTTGGTTTGGTCAGGGATGGCAATAGGGCGGAGAATCCCAGAACCCACTGGGGCCCTGCCCCGGGGAAAATCTCCACCCCATTGGGAATGAGATGGGGACGGGTACGGGGACGATTTTTCAAAATCCGCTCGGAGACGGGGCGGGGATGGGGACAAAATTTTCCCCATCCCCGTCCCTATCCCCAAATCTCCGTCCCCGAAAATTTTACAATTAATTACCAAATAACTTTTATTCTAATTCAATATATATATTAATAGCAAGGATAAAGTAGTAATCTTTTTTTTCCGAATAACACTTGTTGATGTATTATTATTTGATTTTGATTTATTATTGCTTGAGCAAGTTAAATACATTGTATTTTGAATAGGTTAAAAATCGATTCCGATTAAAAATCGTGTCCGATTAAAATTTGGTTAGATTTTGGATAGTTTTAAAAAATCCCCGTTGGGGATGGGGAATCCGTGGGGATGGGGATGGAGCAAGAATCATTCCCCGAAGCGGGATGGAGACGGGGATATACTCCCCCGTCCCCAATCCACCCCGTTGCCATCCCTAGGTTCGGTTTGACTCGTTCCAGTGAAAACCCCGTATGGATGTGTGCATTATTCGGTTTTGAATCGAATAAACCGAGAAACCGAATCGACTTTATTCGGTTCGGTTTTCAGCTTGAACTTTACCTCTTATTCGTTTTTCGGTTTATTCAGTTCGATTCGGTTTTGAACCGATGAACAACCCTAAAAGTAGCTTTCGTTCGTAATCAAAAACATTTTTCTTATTTGTATTATAATTGTTTAGCCTCTTTTAAAGAGACTTTTTAAGCCGCCTGGTTGCATGTAGCAGTTTGGGTAGCTTTTAGTCTTTTGCGAAAATCAAAATATACTATTTGTTTTAGATTTTGTTGTTTCGTAAAATAGTATTTACTAGTAACTTATACCAACTTATAGCGTTTAAGCTAGAGAATTGAAGTCTTGTTGCAACGGTTGGGTTAGACTCTTGAAAGTAGCATCTTAACAAAATATAAGGTAAAATTTGTCGTTACCTAATGTATGGTTGGAATTTATTCGCCAATTTGCATACTGGAAGTTAATTATGAAAGTCATCTAGTTTTGATTTTCCCCTTTTTCAATTACTCCCTCCGTCTAACTATTTTTACAAAACCTATGAGTATTGGAAACAGAGTGAAAAAATTATGTATGGACAAGTATACCCTTCACTAAAAGAGAAGAATAAAGTAGAATTTTAAAAAGTAAAATAAAATTTTATTCATTAATTAGGGGTAATATAGGTATTTTAATTATTGGAAATGTAAAATTGACAAATAAAAAGGGAAAAGGTAGTTAAAAAAATTGACACTCATTAACGGCCGGAGGGAGTACATAGTACAGGCCAGTTAAGTAGAGTCATAGGTATTTAAATTTTTAAAAAAAAACGAATCTTTTTCAATTATAATAGTTGAAAATTTGGTATTATTTGGCTAGAATAAATTATATCCAAAAGAAAGATTTATGTGTCAATAAATTTGCTTAACTATTGTAACAAGTTACTTTGATCAAAATATATTAATTTATTTTTTTAGAATCAGCGGGTGTTATACTTTTTAATTATCATAGTTGAAAAAATTCAATTATGTTAGAATATCCTTAAACATATTAAATTTTATGAAAAATTTGTAGCAATTAATAGCATTACTTAGAATTGATTTGGCTTTTTTAAAACTAGAATATATATACATTTTAATTACCGTACTTGACATTTTATTAACTATAGTAGAATTTCCCTTTAAAATGTACCTATGTTTACCCAAAATTACCTAAATTTAACCAAATAGACCTAAACCTTGATTAATTAAAATTTATCTAGATTTAACCATTACCAAAATTTATCAAACTTGTTAAATTTATCAAAATTTTAACTTTGCCTTAATTTACTTTTGGAACAATTTGACAGGCTCTCAATGACTCAAACCCATGCAACAAAAGTTTAAAGACCGTACATGCAATAATTGTTGAGATTGTGGTATCCCACATACTAACATATTTTGCACGTGTATGTGGATAAGGCGAGGGAAGTCGAATTGTAATAACTGATAGTGTGTGTGGTTCCTGTCTACCGACCTTTCCTGTACGTACGTTGATTATAAGATATTTTTACCCCTATCAATGGACCATATTTTAGGTCAAACTATTAATTCCCATATATAATTACCCATATAGAAATACAAAAGGAATAACTCTCTCTTCTCACCCTAGAAAGAATAGAGTATGGTGGCTCCAATTGACTAAACAACTAAAAGTTAAATAAATAATACTTATATATGTTGGATTTATAGGGAAATCTAATGAGTCATAGAACTCAATAATATTTAATCGATTTTGCCATTAGCCTACATACGTGAGATTGTTTAACAAAAAATTTATTGACAAATTAAAGGATACCAATATGTGAAGAACCGTCCAATTATCTTGGCAGGTCATTGACATACAGAATATACTAAAGTTCTGTTCTTTAATGGTGTAAAATTAAGTTAGATAATGTAAAGTTAGGTTAGGTTAGGAAAGTTAGGTAAGGAAAGTAGAGGAGGTAACTAGGTAAATGTTACATCACCTATTTCTTTTTTATTTTAAAGGATTTTTGGACGATAATATACTGAATTTTAGGGATATTGGACAATAATGGTTTGAACTTTTTCTTGGACTCTAATACACCGAACTTTGAGGGTATTGGACAATAATGCACTCAGAACATTCTGTGGCGGTTGACGCGGTGGTGGTTCTACTTTGAAGTTTTGTTTTTTCTGTTTTGTTTTTAGAAAATGTGTTTTAACATGTACGTAAGAAAGTATATATAAGTAGGATGACTAATATATTTTTATAGAAAAAATATAAATGTTATGATTCTTCTATTTGTTCTAAATAAATGTTACAATTCTTCTATTTGCGTTTACTTATTCTCTTCTAACAATTGCTATACTAACCTATTCAATTCGTTTGAGATTGATATGTCCTTGAAAGAATAGGCCGGTTAACAACCCTATTCATCCCTTTATATTTATTTCAATGTGCATGGAAATGAAGTGGTCGCTGATAATCCATGTAATTAAGCGATAATCATTGAGCAACACAATCATGTCATCACAATGCATGATAGATTAATTTGGTCGGCGCCAAAAATTTCACATACCAAGGTTTAACTAAAAAAACTACCTTCATAATTAAATGATACTATTTTCCAAGTTGTTTTTCGGATATCAAGGTCTAGGTAGTGAGAGAATGTGAGTAGGAGTAGTTATTATTGTTTGAAAAAGTAAAAAGTTAACATAATTATTAAAGTTAAATAATTAAATTAGGTATCGGAAAATGGAAAGTGACAATTATTTTGGAACAATAAAAGTTAGTTTAAGTGTCAATTAATATGGAACGGAGGGAGTACTTCACAATTAGATATAAACAAGATTAGTTGACAACAAGAAACATTGGCAAATGGACAATCATTGAGCAAGCTATTACTACTAGCTAGCACTTGAACGGTGTCTGCTAGCCACATAAAACTTTTTTTCCCAGATATAGAAGTTACGTTAGTAAAAATATTTGTCATTAAAGGAGATGGATGGAAGACAACATATCATGGTGGAAGCAATAATTGACACCCAATATAAAAGAATTATATTAAAAAAAAGAGAAATGATAAATGTCGTGGAGAAGATATTTGCTAAGTGTTGTGGTGCTACAAAACTTATATATTTGTAAATTAAATTGCAAAACAATAACATGAACATGATTGACTTCTACAACTATAATAATATATATAAATGTTATAAAACCACATTTTTATCTATATTTTTTAAAATTTATGAAAATGCGTCCAAAATATGCCCAACGGATGAGGTTCATTTGTTAGGGTGTCAATTTTAATTGTTGGCGTAGCCAACATATTCCAAACTACTTATAATTGATAATTAATAGTATCTATCAAAATAATTGAGATTAAAAATGATAATAAATATTAATTTTATAAGAGAGAAGATATTTAAGAAGTGTCTTGGGGTAAGATACTTATCAAATCGGATTTGAATTGACACCCAATATTGATCATATTAGCTAGTTTTCGATTGAAAGTGAAGTCCATGTCAATTTTTACAAGGAAAAATTTATAATTATTGTATTCAAAATCTAGCCATATATCTAGCTTGGTACCTCCTATGCCTCGTATTGTAACATGTACTCCGGTAATCAATGCTCAAAAGAAAATGATATCCATATATAATTATCTTGGATACTTTCTTCCATCCACATATAATCTTAGATTTTTTTTCCTCCCCCTTATAGCCAATTTAGGCTCTGTTGTTTGGAGCACGTGCTCTAATTCATATAAATGCATATTTATATTATTATAATTTTTCTCCCCCTTAGAGACTATTCAAAATTATCTAAGCTTCATCTAAATCAATGCGAGGAGCTATTGATGGAATTTTAACTATTTTTATATCAAAACCCATAATCATCCAATGAATGTGAGGACAAAGACGATGTGAATTTTCTCAATCAAATAATTAACAAAGCAAGAAATAATGTCAGAAAATCAGAACAGAACCACAAACTTTATTGAGTCAAAACTATGATTAACGATTCGTTAGGGACTTTAACTCCCAACTCTTTAACCAAGTTTAGCTATTAATTAATTACATGATTGAAAGCACAAAACCACAAATCACAAACATGAAAAATAGGATCGAAAATAATAACAGAGAACAAAAAAAGAATGATTGGCCCGTGGAAACTACAAAGAGAAGGCTTTTTTTTTTTTATGAAAATGATTGGAATTTCGGGTTAACACATATTTTAAGTGTCTTAATTAGCTTATTATTAAAATCATATTATTATATTGAAATAAAATGGTATGATTAAATTCTACAATTCTAATATCACAAATAAATTGCATAAAATCATACTTTTTATTGATTATTTTTTATATTTCAAAAAAATTGCTAGAATACACCTAATTGATGTGATCGATCCGATTAGGATATCAATTATGTTCATTATTGTACCCAATGCATCTTAACCTTCTTTATAATTGAAAATTAATTACTTACTATTAATATAATTGTACAAAAAATCTACAAAAATACTTAATTTAGTGAAGAGTAAAACACTTAAACAATGTCTTGGAGCAAGACGTACGCATATCACCATTTTGTTCTTTACTAGGGGCAAAAAAATCTATAGAATAACTTGCACTTTGTAAATCTTTTTTATACTCTCTTATAGACGTCCATACCTCATTGATGCATCTTTCCTATGTGAAGGGTTGAGAAGAAATGGGGGATCTTAAGATTTTATTACAATTGAAATTTTTCCCACTTATTCTATAGTTAAAAGCATAAGTATCGTTAATTTTATTTTAAAAAAATCGAAATCAATATATACATATATTGAATTATTGATTAACCAACTTGTTATAACAAGTAATCCTATTTATTGAAATAACAGTTTTTTTTAAAAAAAATTTAATATGGCTGGAGAAAAACAATTGATATTGTTTTCGATCAAAAAAAAAAAACAATTGATATTGTTGGAAACGGGGTGCTAATAATTATGAGCGTGATTTTTTTTTTTTTTGCTAGAGAAAATAATAAGCATGACCGTAGTATAAAAATTTCTTCATTGCTGACAAAATCTAACAATTTTAAAGGGATTCTATAATTGAGTTTTATTGTCGATAATCATAGTTGACAAGTGTAACTACAATTAATTCTACATTAAAAATTTTAAATCAATATATATTGGTCAAATAGCTCGATTCGCAACAGTTAATTGTAATTATTAAGACATAAATATTTTTAAAGAATGAAATTTATTTTAGACAAATTAATAGAACGAAATTTACAACTACCATACACTTTTAAAGCCTTTATTGTCTATGATAAATATTCAATCTTTTTTGGCTTTTTCATTACTCCAACGTATAGGAAACAGAAAATTTGCATATGGCTCCCACTTCGAGTTTACGACATTTATAAATTTAACCATAACTGAGCAATATTTATCTCTCCTGATCTTTCGAACCAAATTAATTTAATAAATTTTTTGATAATTTTTGTCAACTTTTTCAGTAAATAGTATGAGATCTGTAATGAAATTTATTTATTGAAACGACGACACTTATAACAAATAAATACCATCATAAATCAGAACTTCCATTAAAACTTAATAAATTTATCGAAAAAGTTACTAAATTGAATTAATTCGAAAAGTTAGATAATGTAAATATTAACTCAAAATATAAAATTTAAATTCATAAATATCATAAATATGAAGAAGTTATACATATTTTCCAAAAAGAAACCTCATTTGCACAATGCAACAAAAGTCTGAAACCGTACATGCAATAATTACAAGTGAGAATTGACATTTTGTACGTGCATGGTATCCAACAAAACATATTTTCCACATGCATGTGGATAAGATAATTAAGGTGGAGTTAAATCACCTCCCTAAGGGACTAAGAGAAAACAATGTTACACTATGGGCCTTTTAATTTTGAATGATATGTCTCCCAAAAAAAAAAAAAAAAAACTGAATGATAGGTAAAGTTTTGTATATTATTATCTTAGTTTATTTTATTTTATTTTACTTTACTCTATCTTACCATTCAAAAGAACAAAGCTACATTTTTAAATAGTTTATATATAAAATTAGTTATTCAACTTATAAAATTTATTTTAAAATAAAAATTTAAGTGATGTAATCTTTATCTATTTCCACTACATTACTTACCTAACCTTACATTACCTTGCCTTACATTATCTTACCTTAATTTATCTATATATATATCTTCTGCACGCTTCAAAAGAAAAGGGTCTAAGGTTACACCTAACATAAAAAAAAATGATATGAGTTTTGGAATAAGATACATTTAAGTATTTTACATTGATATAAAATTATATATTTACATATTAAATTGAAAGAAAATATATGATTGACCTCTAGAGCTATTAGTGTTACATGTAGTTTGAATACAATTATTCTTTTATCCATAATTTTTTATATTTACAAAGAAAAAATTGTCTAAATTATATCTAATAGATGAGATTCATTCAATTAGAGTGTCATTTCTAGTTATTGATGTGGCCATGGCCAACCATTTGTGATGTGTCACAAAATATATTTCTCTTAGCACTCTAAAAAAAATGGAGTCCGAGTCATTTCTGATCCGGGTAAATCATCTTTGTCACATACTTGTTTTTTTAATAACTTTTTTATTAGATAATTCAAATAAATTTAAATTTTGGTTAGTATTGGATTTGATCAATGAAAAAGTTGGCAATATTATGTTCAAATTTTCAGTTAAATTAATGAAATTGAGATTTAATTTCAAACAAAAGAATTTATTACTGTACCCAACTTTTTTCACCGCTAAGTAAACTAGATTTTCAATTGAAATAGTACAACCCTAAGGCTATCCTCAATAGTATTCTTCAAAATAGAGAACATCAAGTATATGAATAGTAGGTTTAATATTATTTTGATAGATAGTAGAAAATGGATATTGTTAATGGTAAAGAATGAATTGAGGAATGAAGTGAGGAATATTAATGAGTAATATATAATTATTAAAATAGTACAAAAAAGAAAAGATAAAATAAAATAAATTTTATTTAATATTTCTCTTTTCTAGCTAGTTCTCTCTATCTCTCTCCTTCTCATACCTTTTTCTCTCTCCCCCGTTCTCACTAAGCATATCCAAGTATGTCTCTTTTTTTTAGTTTTTCCTTTTTTCCCCATTCTCCCTCCTCTATTATTTGTGTTTTCCAAGACCATTGCTAATAACCTAATGTCAGTGTGTTCAACGTAACTCACTGACACTTCCTTGTACGTGCATTAATGCTACTTATGATACGTGTCTTGGGGTAAGATACTTTTTAAGTATATTGCTCCTTATAAAATTAGTATTTACGTACTATCATTTTTAACTTAAATTTTTTTGACAGATACTAATAACTGTCAATTATAAGAAGTTTGGAATATATCGGCTACATCAACAATTGAAATGGATATCTTAACGAATGAACCTCATCCGTTGATCGTGTTTTAGACGTATTTTTGTAAAATTTAGAAAATATAGATGAGTTTTTTGGATTTTGGACCCACAACTTTGGAGGTATTTATTATTTGATACCACACTTTTTAAAGTTTATTATTTAGACCCTGTACTTTGTCTTCGGTGACATTGTGGACATCATTATAGCAGTCTGGTCAAAAAAAGCCATTAACTAAGTTTGACTATTTTTTCCTTCCAACTTTCCCCTTTAATTAATGATAAACTTCAAAGTTTGCCCTTGATTTATTAATTCTTTATTTTCCCTTCACTTATTTATTACTACCAAAATTCTCACATTTTAAATTTTTTAATTTAAAAGTTATTAAGATCTTCAAAATTTTAAAAATTATAAATTATAAAACATTTAAATAGTTAAAAAAGTTTAAAAATAAAAAAATTAAATATAAACTTAAATTAAAATTTTAAAATTTTGAAAAATTTAAAATGTTAAAATGATAAAATTTTAAAATTAAAAGCTTAAAATTTTAAAATTTTAAATTTTAAAATTAAAAAATAAAAAATGTGAAATTATAAAAAAAATTAGCAACTAAAAATTAAAAAATCAAAAATTAAAAAATTGAAAATTTTTCAAAAATTAAAATTTAAAAATTAAAAATTAAAATTAAAAGATTAAAAAAATTTAAAAATTTTATAATTTTACAATTTTAAAAATTAATAATTTGGAAATTAAAAATTAAAAATTAAAATCAAAATGAAAATGATAATTAAAAACTTAAAAATTATAAAATTAAAAACTAAAAATTAAAAATTAAAAATAAAAATTTTAAAGATTAAAAATTAAAAATTAACAAAAGTCAAAAACCTTTAAAAATTGATAAGGGCAAATCATGAATTTTATGTGTATTTTGGCCCTTTGCCGGAGTAAAACTTAAGATTGTGCTAGATTTTTTGGGTACCCAAAATACAGGATCCAAAAAATAAACTTTGAAAAATGTGGTACCAAATAATAAATATCCCCAAAGTTGAGGGTCTAAAAACCAAAAAACCCAAATATAAATACCGTATATATATATATATTATCATATAATTTTTTACAATTTAATTTGCAAATATATAAATTTTATATAATGACATGACATTTAATATATTAATATAAATCTTGTTTTATCATTTCCGTTTTAATTTTCGAAATCCCTTTTCACTTACTATGGATATTCTAGAGTTTCCCAGTGGAACTCTTCTTCCCTTGTATAAATTCGGCCTTTCCTCTTGCCTTTGGTATCCAACTCAACCAAGAAAAACCCCAAAGAACCAAGTAACCCAGAAATGGCCCTCCAAAATTTCTTCATCCTTTCCAGCACCACCCTCGTCGTCCTCCTCCTATCCCTCTCTCCCCACCCAACCACCGCTCAATACCGGAGCCTCATCCTCGACACCATGGGCAACCCGGTGGAACCCGGGAGTGAATATTACGTCAGGGTCAAGACGTTAGCTAGAATCTTCTTTAGCGTGACCCGTGACCACAAACCCGGAGAAAGGTGCCCTCTCTATGCAGTCGCCCAGCGCCACCTGCCAGCGACGAGGGCTCAGCCGGTGCGGTTCATCATCCCCAACAACTCCAACCAGACAGACATCACCGCCTGGGAGGAAGTCAGAATCGACTCCGGGGCCAGCCTCCGTTGCAGGAGCCGTGGGTTATGGACCATGGTTCGAGACCAGACCACCGGGGAGATCCAGGTTGTCGCGGCCGGGGCTCCCAGGGGCACCCCCGTGTCGTCATTCCGACTGAGGAGGGTCGACCCCTCCTTCCCTTATTACAGCATTAACTACTGCAACGGACATGATTGTCGCCCGCTGGTGGAATCCAATACTCAGGCGAATGGGTTTGGGAGTGTCCTGGCTTGGCGTACCGATGACCAGGCCAACTCTAATAAGCCTCTTGAAGTCAGCTTCACCAAGAAGACTACTACTCCGGATTTGGCCGACGAATGAAGACTCTTGTTAATGAATGGAAGAAATAATGTAATGTAATAATGTTTTAAATAAATAAAGACATGCTCCATCTATGGCTTCGATCTCTACATCCGGTCAAGATGAGCGCATGCATGCGTCTGTAATCATATGTTCTTAATTTATCTTATTTTTGCCTTTTTCTTGTTTTATTATTCCTTCCTTAATTTATTACTTAAGAGTAAGTTATGGATATTGATCAAGTTGACATATGATAACGATTATCAACTGATACTACAACAGCAAATTTACAGGACAAGAGTCGCTACTTAATCTGAACCATAAGTAATTGAATTAAGGGTAATCTATAATTAAACCATAAGATTTAATTAAGTCACAATAATAATAGTAATTATAACGACAAAATAGTAAAACGTATCTAGTTCGTTAACATTATTGGGTATTTATATTTGTTTTTTTTTTTTTTGAGGAAGGGTAATTTTTATTAAGTTTAAACATTATCAACCTATTTAGGTCATAGTTTTTAGAGTGATAAAATATATAGGAGATGAAAGTAAGGTAAAGTAAGCTAAGATAAAGTAATTGGATAAGGTAACTAAAATAGTAGTAGTAGGTAAACATTACATCATTTATTTATTTTTTATTTTTAAATAAATATTGTGAGTTGAATAAAACATTTAAATTTATAAATTTATTCATTATAATTCTGAATCAGCTAGCTTAGCAATTGTGTTACGCAAGTATGACTTCTTTCAATATGCATCTTCAAAATTGATTAGCGTATATGTGCCTCGATTGAAGACTTTATCTTATTAAACATGAATTGTTTATAATCTAGCTATTTTTTCATAATTTTAAATAATAATTTTTTGTAATTACACATTTATAAATATATTAAAATAAAAATTTCTATGAAAAACTCATATATATGTACATGCTGAAATTTAGGAGATTTCGATAATTTGATCTATGCAAAAACTCTTATTATTTACTATAATTGTAAATGTTGCCGTCAATAAAAGAATAGTATGCAAAGAAATGTTAAAGACACAACGATTAATATATAACTAAATTAGTATCCATATTATTTCTCAAAGTCAACAGTTATAATAAATATTTGGAATGAATATTAATCTTATTAGATAATTCATATGATGAGATTATTATTTATAATTTTCAATGTTAACATTAATATTTACTATAATTATTAATGTTCTTATATATAGTAGATAAACATGAATAATAGTTACTAAAACAGATATTATTTATAATCATAAAATCATAAATTATAGATATTCAAAATAGTTATTAACTATTTTTATTCAAGATATATATTATTGTCAATTGAAATATTAGAGATCAATGACAACCTATACGACCCTATGTAACAATTATGCAGCATACAAAGAAAAGGTCGAGTTCAGCCAAGCCTAAGATTGACTGCCTTTCAATCCACAATCATAATTATAGTGATATACTTTAGGATGAAGCATTTTATTCTATATTTTTGTAAATAAAAGTTTTATTCTAGTTATTTTTTTAAAAACGAAAGTAGTTGAAAATTTTGCATCATTAGTTTGTAGAGTGAATCTCAATAAATACGGTTAATTGTTACAATATGTACGTTGCTTTGATCAATATATATTGATATCAATTTTATAAGGTGGCATGACCAATAGTTTTACTTTTTAACTATGATAGTTGAAAAGAAAATTCAATTATCGCAAAATCTCCATAAAATTATTAAATTTGGTTAAAAATTATATCTCAATAAACAGTATTACTTGATCAGCAATCACTTTGATGGTTTGATTATTATACATAATTTGGGTGTTTTAGATAGTTTGATTAATATACATAATTTTGGTATTTTAGAGATAAAATCTACAATAATTACATTTTTTTTAAAACTATGATAGTTTAAATAATTTGTTGTGGTGGTACAATCTCCCTTTTCCAACCCTCATAGATTGAAATTCAAGCTGAGAGTTTTTTTATTATTTAACAGTTCTACACTTTATAGTAGGATAATTGTGATGAAATTAGAAAGAAATTGTTGAGATTCATCCATAAGTAAAATGTCCCACATTAAAAAAATAAAGGGAAATGAAATGGTATATAAGTCAAGTGGACTATTCCACTTAACACCAATTGATTTTAATTAAAATGAAACCTTACCTAATTTGTATATCATGATTATTGGTTGAAGTCGGTTCCCACCTTGAATCTCTACGCCTAACTAGTTTAGCCAGAAGACAATAAAGAGGCAATAATTGTCGTCCAAATATTGTATTGTAGTGCCAGTGGCATCTTCATAGTACTATGGTCCTATATATGTAGCTAACATGTGTAAAATATGTTTGGGTAGCATTCATCACTGTTATTGTCAAAGTTACTACAATCCATGCTCACCAATTTAAGAATTGTAAATAAATAATATGTGTATTTAAGTGGTCTACAATACATGTCTAGGATTAAAGTTCCATTTCCCACTACAAATGTTCCACAATCAATCATGATTAATTTGATCACAAAAATTGTGTGCAAACAAAATAAAAATAAAAATAATCTTATAATTATAATAGCAAAGTTTGCGTGTCCCTATTAAATGGTGAAAAGAGAGTAATTTTGGATTACACAACTAATAAGAAAAATGATAATTCTAACGCTTTCATCAATTTAGGTTTATTTAAGAATTAATTTCTCTTTCAAAAATATTGTTATAACAATAATAATAATAATAATAATAATAATAATAATAATAATAATAATAATCTTATAATTATAATAGCAAAGTTAGCGCATCCCATTAAATGGTGGAAGGAGAGTAATTTTAGATTACACAACTAATAAGAAAAATGATAATTCTAACTCTTTCATCAATTTAGGTTTATTTAAGAATTATTTTCTCTTTCAAAAATATTGTTATAACAACAACAACAACAATAATAATAATAATAATAATAATATAGCAATAATAATAATAATAATAATTATTATCTTATATAACTATAATAGAAAATTTTATGAGTCCCATCAAATGATGAAAACATAACAATTTTGTGTTCGGTAATGAATTAAAAAAGATCATTCTAATTTTTTAGTACAACGTCCACCATGAGGCACAATACAATTTGTGATCAGGGCATAAAGAAATTTTTTATTCACATTTTACATTTCTTTGATATTTAAATCATCACCCTTTGAATTTTGTTTATCAAATTAACTATAAAACAGTTTTATTTTAAAAATCCAAGTAAATGACTTATCAAATCGATCTCTTTATCACCATCACAATTTATAAGCACGCTATTAATATATGTCTATCGCACCATAATATTAACTCCACCAAAACTCTAGCCAACTCTATTGTAGTAGCAACTTTGGTAGAACCCTAACAAACATATATATTAGAAAAACTTTTGTCATCGACTTGCTTTGTTGATATTATGATTAACACAAATAAAAATGCATTTTCATAATTATCATCAGTTGTATTTACACAAATAAAAATGTATTTTCATAACTGTAGTCCAAAGCCGAAAATATATATCCATTACCATAATTATAATGTCTAATAAATTTATCATGAATTAAAATAGGATTGCATGATTCTTACTTAAACTCTTGACCTACATGTATTTTTTATTTTATATATTTTTATTTAAACAATTTTTCATATCTTTCATTTAATTATATAATTTATGTTGTGGTTGTTTTAATTTATATGTACAATAATAATTTAGGTTCTTTTTTGTTAAAATAATATTTATTTTATCATATACTGTGTATCGCACAGGTTTAAGACTAGTAATTGGTAATCAATTTGATTAATTTCAACCCATTTATAACATTTAACAACAAACAAGGTAATTCATGAGCATATGTACAATTCCAATCCGTGTGGATATGTACTAATCCAAAGGAAAGGTCGAGTTGAGCCTGGCCTAAGATTGGTAACCTTTCATTCCACAGTCATAATTATAACTAGCCTTTCTGCTTGTATAATGCATGGGCATTCTATGTTTTTTTTTATTTCATTACAGGTTAATGTTGAAATGAAAGATTTTTTTATAGTTTCGTTATAACCTTTAATTTATTTTGCTTTTGACAAATGAATATGTTGTGATCTCAGAAGTTGTAAATACGTACGTGTGTTAATTATTTTCAGCTACAATCGGGGTTAACGAATAAATAAATACTTGCAAATTAATTGGGGTAATGCTATTCGCCGCCCCCCTTTTTACTAATGTCGCCCCTCAAAAGACGTTTTTGCCCTTTATATAATTACACTCACCTTCTCTCTAAAACTCTCTCTCTCTCTCTCCTCTCTTTCTCTCTCTAAAATTTTGATTTATTTTAGAAATTCAACCTAAAATGTCAATAGAAGGTGGTAATTCAAGTGAAGAACAAGAGGTTAGTTTGTAAAATTTAAATTCTAAAAAAAAAATAAAACGAAAATTTTTTCCGGAAATGCACGGTTGCCGCACGATCCGCACGGCCGCGCCGCGGCGCCGGCTGGATCTGGGCGCGGCAGCCGTGATTTTCCGGGAAAAATTTTCGTTTTATTTTTTTTTTAGTTTTTATAAAATATTTATATTATTGTTTATGTAAAAAATATTATTTATTTATTTATGTTAATATTATTAAGGTAATAAATGTCGTTAATTATAATTGTTATGTAAATTTTGTTAAACATATTATCATAAATAAGATATTTAGAAGTGTTGTTATTATTATTATATTATGTTAATTATGCTAATTTTTATTGTTAATATTGTTATTTAAATAAAAATTTTATTAATATTTAATGTTATTAATTATAATTATTATGTTTAAATTATGTTAATTAATATTATTAAAACAAGTTGTTTATAAGTGTTGTTGATATTATTAACAATATTAGTAAATGTTGTTAAAAGTATTATTTATTTATTTAAAATAATATCATTATGGTAAATAATGTTGTTAATTGTTATTATTATGTTAATTATGTTACAATGTTTTTTTTAATAATATTATTATTATGATAATTAATATTAGAATTGTTTGTTATTTATTAATGTTGAAGCTACTAACATTATTATTACGAATTAGTATACCAGTTATTATTAGTATATTAATAATAATTGTTTTATTGTTTGTAGGTTTATTAATGTTGAAGCACTGAGGAATTGGATGGTAGGACGGCTGTGGGACAATGCTTGCGCATGGCGAAACTCGGCGGGTACGTCTCTTTTGTCGATTATGATGACGACGGCGAGCTTCGTCAGGTGTTTTTATGCCATCCTTACTCGTTGAAGTTGCACGACGCACTCCAAACGCCATTCTCATTGACACAACGTACAAGACAAACAAGGCAAAGTGGCCTTTATGTGAGCTCGTGAGGCATGACGACGACCGCAACTTCCACATAGCTTACTGCTCATGCGGACGAGAAGATGGAATCTTATGAGTGGCTATTGTGGAGAGTGTATGAATTGTTGGGTACCGATGTAATTCCATCCGTATTTGTGACGACAAGCGGATGCTTTGTTGGGGGTCACGCTGTGGTTTACCCAAATGTGCATCATCTTTGTGCGTGTGGCATATTGCGAATGATGTGGAGAACAAAGTGAACGCCCATCGGGGCAAGAAGCTCGGACTCGGCTTCATTTCGATTATCATTTCTGGAACGGCATTGTACATGCGAAGACTGTTGGAGATTTCAATGTCAAGTGGAAAGAGGTTGTTAACGAGTGGATCGGTAAAAACAAACCGATAGTTGATTATCTTACGTGAACGTGGATGAGTCATAATGAAAAATTTGTTTGTGCTTGACCGACAACGACTATATGGGGAACACAACCACTTCAAGAGTTGAGAGCCGGCATTCATCACTAAAGTATTATATCGCGGTTCCAGAGGCACCTTCGATCGTGTGTTTGCGAAGATTCACTTTCACTTGGAGAATCAACATACGGAGATTAAGAGGGAGCTTGAACAGTCAATGATCACGCACAGGGAATTAGGTCGATCTCATTTCTTTAAGAATTTGCACGGAAGAGTATCTCATCATGCGTTGGACCTTATGTCGTATGAGCTCAATAAGATGCTGGCGATGAGGTATGAAAATGAATGCTACTTATGCGATCACCTGGTGTCGAGGACCCACCTTCTCCCGTGCGCGTGTTCTATGATGGAAGTTTACGATCCGAGAGCCAATTCACGACACGGATAAATGTGTTTTGGAGACAATCGCCGCTGATTGGCGATGGTGAAGCTGCATGCTCAAATGATATTCCACCAGGTACAGACTTAGAACATTTTGAGGAACTGGCTAACCAGGTTCGGGAGAGTGACCCAGCAGTTGTACGACACGTAAACAGTGTCCTCAAAAATGCTATCAGCCTTCAGCTCCGCCATTGCTTTTTCAAAAATCACGGGCACGTACTGGTTAACAACTTCCCGAGGAAGTCCTTCAGGCATCAAGCCATCAACTGCAAGACCCAATATATGTTGCACATCATGCAAAATGATCGTCATTTCACCAAAGGGAAGGTGAAATGTGTTTGTGTCGGGTTGCCACCTCTCAACGAACGCCGAGATCAACGTCGAGTCGATGTGATCGTACATCAGCTCCGGCAAGTTGGTTATTTGGATTCTTCCATGCGCACCGGCATTCAGTTCCAATCGCGTGCATCGACCACAACTCCTCAACGCATTCTTCTTCGCCAGCAATCAAGGACAACACGGCGCTTAACGCCGCGACCCTCCCAAAATACCCGATCAATGTGACATCCAAAGCTCGGTATCAATGAGGGAATTGCAGTCCCCGAACGTTACCACCAATCTTCCAGAATTGTTTGCCTTACGCTTCCTCTTACGATATCGCCATCGACCTGGCGTCACCAATAGCGAATCGCTTCGCCGCACCTTTCGACTTGGGGCAAACTCACGGATGCATCCTCATCGGCATGAAACCCGATGGCTCGTAACCTGGCCCAAAGAGTCGTAAAATTGGCGATGGAGGTCGGGATCATCTCGATCTCGGGCTCCTGCCTCATCGCCCGACTCGATGTTGTAGAGCCGCTAGACTCATCCATGGCTGGTTGAGATGGTCAACGAAATCCATGGCTCGACTACCCGTGTCTTCGGCCGTCCCCACGCATCACCGCATCCGCATCACGACCAAAGACGGCGAGTTGACGCAGTCACATTGCGTCTGTGGGGGTCCCCAGACTCACCCCCCCTCCAACCACTCATAAGTCGATTCGCCCGTAAACCCGCCCTTGCCCTTCCCTACCATTTTAGATCACCTGCAAAATGAAGACATACATAACAACCAAAATCATTTAAGTCGCAAGAATATGCGCAAATGGGTTAGCGTGTGTTGGTTACCTAAGTCGTGTCATGAGGCAAGAGGATCATGTTATTGTCCAAGGAGAGTGTGTTGTTTAATGTTAATATATGGTTGAAAAAGACTTTCGTCACCGCATCGACTTCTCGTTTAATTGTTTGGTTCCCAAAAATAGCATTATCGTGATGAAATTGCGCGAGGTCTCTGATGCTCTGGGAGTTAGAAGCATATCAGTTCGATACAATGTAATGTTTCTTGTTGTCCCACCAGTCGCACAATAGAAACATTGCATTGTACCGAACGACACGCTCTAACTCCTAGACCACCGCACTCGCCACCAATTTCATCACGATGCTGGCTACTTTGGGGACCAAACATAAACAAGAGTTGATGCGGGCATTGATTAACCTTCTCAACCATACATTATCAAAGTTACAACACACACTCTCCTTGGACACTAATATGACCCAAAACTCAACCTCTTTCTTTCACGTATACAACTAACATACAATAACTATACATTAACATAATTATTATCCTAACGTACCATCACAAAATAACCTATATATCCACTTACGTATCAACTGGTTGTTGAGTACCTAAGTTATTAAATAGATGTGACATAACTATTATGTCATCATTTGGAGTTATTAGTAAATAAATTGACAATTAAGTTGGATTATGAATAAATTACCCATACCAACTATATACGCCAACTTACTTACAAATAACAACCAAAATCATCCAAACTCAACATCCTTCTAACACAACTACATATAAACTATTCGGAATATACACTAACCCGTAAACTTAGCCCTACATCACAATTACCATTTTTTTCTAAGCCAATTAATCACTAACATTAACACATGCTTAATCACTAAATAATATTAACGCATTAAATATTAACAACGAATCAATATCACTGATATTAATCACTACTAATTGTCATATTAACACATGCATAACATTAATATTGATATTAACAATATTAATTTTCATAACACAATATTAATAAAAATAATACAATTAATCACTAATAATTATCAAATTAACACATAATTAACTATAATATTCATAATAACAATATTAATAATTTTCATATTTAATAATAACAATATTAACTTTAATAATAAATATAATATTTAATTTTTATTTATTATTTAACAATAATCTAATAACAATTATTAACAATAATAATATTAATAGCAATTATTATCAATAACACTATTAATAAAAATAACAATAACAATATTAATAAACATAAAAATAACAATATTAATAAATATAACAATAATAACAATTAATATTAATAAATAAAACAAAAAAACGAAAAAAATTAAATCGACGGCCGCTACAGCGCATCGCAAGTCAGCCGCTGTGGCCGTCGCGCACACCGCTTTTTATTTTTTTGCTTTTTCGTTCGAAATTAATATTTACAAAACATAAAACCATAAATTCAAATAACAAATTCGAAACATACCTCAAATTCGTCGATTGAATCCCGGTATGAGGGTGGTTTGTGGTGGTTGATGGTTGAGAGCGTTTTTTAGAGAGATAAACTAGAGAGATAGTGGAGAGTGAAGTTATGAGGTTCAAGGGCGTGAGTTGGAAATATTATGCGAAAGGTGGGCGACAATAGTAAAAAGGTGGGCGACGAAAAGCAAGCGGGATTAATTGTAAGAGGTGTACAAGTAAACCGCACTTTTGTCTCTTGGATGTGATTCTTTGGTCAGTTTAGGTTCATGTTAGGTTAGTTAGGTTGGGAGAGGAAAGGAAAGGAAAGGAAAAGAAATGTTTTAAGTTAATTGTTGGGTGAGAATATTTTATTAATAAAATTTGTATATTTTGGGGAGAATAAATGAAAAAATTACAAGTGTTGGGAAAAATAGATTGATTTGAGATTAAAATAATATTATTTGAATTTTTTTTATTTAAAATTTATTTTTGGTTTGTGTGTTTTTTAGAGAGTTGGGTTAGGTTAAGTTTGGTAAGGATAAGTTAAGTTAAGCTAGGTTAAATTAGTTAGATTTAACTCAATTAAAGAACATCGTCTCGGTCTACCCAAATTTTTCTTTTTTTTTTTTCAAAATTTTATAGTGGTGACACGTGAAAGACTTCCATTATGGATTGGTGATGACATTTATAAATTCAACCCTAACTAAGCAATGTTTATCTCTCCTAATCTTTTGAACCAAATAATTTAACAACTTTTCTGATAATTTTATCAACTTTTTTGGTGAATAATATGAGATTTGTGACGAAATTTATTTGTAAAAATGGCGACACTTTTAGCAAACAAATACCATCATAAATCACAACTTCCATTAAAACTTAATAAATTTATCGAAAAAGTTGATTACTAAATCGAATTAATTCAAAAAGTTAGATAATGTAAATATTAACTCGAAATATAAAATTTAAATTCATAACATAAATATGAAGAAGTTGTACATATTTTCCAGAAAAATAAACCTCATTTGCACAATGCAACAAAAGTGTGAAACCGTACATGCAATAATTCACAAGTGAGAATTGACATTTTGTACGTGGTATCCCACAAAACATATTTTCCACATGCATGTGGATAAGGTAATGTAGACACCCAAAAAGTGTCTTATAATTATTGTAATTTTTATTTTTATTTTTATTTTTATTTTATTTTATTTTATTTTAGGAAAATGTCAAGAATTTTGAAATGCTAAAAAAGATGAAGAAATGAAGGAAAACCCCCCAAAAAAAAAGCCATCACAAAAAAAGCCCAAAAAAGTAAAGCCTGGCACGTGGCCCAAAGCAGGACTGCAACCCGGATATGGGCATACCTGCAGGTATTCTGATGGGTCATGCCCGACCCAGGTCACCTCGGGAAGCGCGCGTGCCCACCTCGGAAAGCGTTCAACTGGGCTTCTCCTGTGCCCAAAGATACCGCAGTATTCGCCGGTCGGCGTTGCCTCGAAGCGCGTCGACCTCGAAGCGCATAACTGGGCTCTCCCAGCCCAAAGATACCGACAGTATTCGTCCGGCCGCCGGGTTGCCTCGAAGCGGCCCACCTCGAAAGCGTGCAACCTGGCTTCTCCTGTGCCCAAAGATACCGGCGGTATTTGGGCGGTCAGCCGACCGGTTTACCTCGAAGCGCCGACCTAGGAAACGCGCACTGGCGCCCAAAGCCCAAAGATGCCCGCAGTATTGTGGGTCGTTTCTTCCGACCAGGCGCCACCATCCACCTCGGGAAGTGTGCCGCGACCTAATTTTTCGCGCAGCTGGGCCTAATACTTGGCGGTATTGTGCCGTTTTTTCCCCTCATTTTTTACCTAAATTCCCAACCCTAATTTGTCCTATAAAAACCCCTCTCACCCCTCACTTCAATCCGACACCGAAATCACCCTGGCGTATTGACACTTGGTGATTTCACTTTCTCCTTCTCCCTTCCTCTTCTCTCATTTTTTGCATACACTTAATTGGCATCGTTATTTTCTCCTTCTCTATCTATTCTTGATTCATATTATCTTGTAACTTGAGTTAACCCTAAAATCGACCTAAATAATATGGATTGTTCGTGAATAAAGGTACGCTTGTATTTAATTCTTTTATTTATCGTATTTATTTCTCGCATTTGTATGTAACTAAATAACATTAATCACGATAATTAATACTCCGTTCTACTCTCTTCTTTTCCCTTCTCTTCTTTCTATTTTAACCGGTTGAGTAAAGTCCGCTTGTTGAGCAGGCGGATTCGAAATTTTATTCCCGAATCAGAACCTTACCCCGGATCCGAATCTCGTGGTTCGTGGTTTGTGGAGTCACTTTTTTTTGAGTTTATTAATTCTCGTTCAAAAATTAATTGGCGACTCGTTTTTCTTTTCTTTCTTTTATTTATTTTTCGGGTTTCATTTTCTTTTCGGATTTCAAAAAAAAAAGCGGATTGCAAAAATAAAGTTTTTAAGGTCCGATCCTAAGTTCGGAGTTCGCTCGGCGGATTTTATGTAATACAGCGGTATTCGCGACCCACGCCGGCGACTTCGGTCAGATCGACTCTTCCAGAGATTATCGACCACGATACTGCAGTATCGCAGATGAGCAATCTCGGTCTCGGGTTGAATCCTCTGCTTGCGCTTTTATTTTCTTTTCTTTTAAAAAAGATTTTATTTTTCTTCGTCTCTGTCAGCAGCGCAATACACTGCAGTATTGCTACAGAAACCGCCGAGCCCACCCCGGTTCTCTTTATCTTCTGTCTCGGGCTGGGGCAGGCGCAATACCTGCAGGTATTGTTACAGTAAACCGACCCGAGCCCAGTCCCGAGGTTCTCTGTTTGTTCTGTCTCGGGCAGGCAATACACTGCAGTATTGCAGAGAACCGCCCGAGCCTCGCTTGTTTTTTTTCGTTTCTTTTTTCCTTTTTTTTTATTTTCTGTTCACTTCTTGAATAAATAAAATTCTCAAACTTTAATAAAATCCGAAAAAAAGAGTTTATTTAAATTTTAAACTTTAATTTATTTTAAACGGAAATTCGAGCAAATCTTCTCTAAGAAAAGACACCCCTTTCGACTCGCTGTTTACCGCGAGGGATACCACGAGGATTTTCCCGGGTCCCACAGGTAATTAAGTTGGAGTTAAATCACTCCCCCTAAGGGACTTGCGGAAAATAAGATAACAGCTGGATATCGAGAAATATGAATGCAAAAATAAGGGGACAACGAGTTAATGTAGAAACCCAAATTAAAAAAAATCACGGCAACACAAGCACAAACGAATCCACTATTGGTACTAAATATTACAACGAACGATCTCACCCCGAGATCAACACATGCAAAGAGTTCACACGAACTCTCACAAATTCTCTCACCATTTGGAATACGAAATTTCTGAGTATCTGAATACACACCTCTTCCCATCGGAGGTGCTCCCAAAATTGGACGTGCCAAGCAAGGCCAACAAATTAAAACCCTCTATGTATAGGAAAAACTCCCTATAAACCTAATTTCGCTCTCACTCCAATTAGATTTAGAATCTAATACAATTTGAAAGCCCAACATACAAAGGAAACCTAAATAATATTATAATACAATTAAGAAACAAATAATTGTGGAATCAAGAGAGTGAGTGTGGGTGATCTTAGGACACTTTCCTAACAATCTCCACTTTGGACTAAAATCAACGAAAGATCCAAAATTTCTTCATCGCCAACGAATCTCGGATAGGTAAAACTATGATAGGTAGCCAAACTGTTGAATGGTCACAATCTGGATTCAACAGGAATCTCCACAAACCCCATATTTGATCTTGCCAACGAACTTCTTGATACCAACAAACGAATTTTCTGAATATAGTCTTCTCATAACAGAAACTCTTACATGAACCCTAACCCACAAAATTTGAACCACCATGACTCTGATACCACTTGTTAGTGTTTTAAGTATAAGAGCAATACATAATAGCGGAATCGCCGAAATAAGATGACTAACACATATCGAGAAAAATAAACTCAAGAATAAAGGCAAAAAATTGTTGGGGGTGCCACACATTTTTGGAAACTGACTGGCAGAGTACAACTTTTCTATAATGCACTCCTAGGTGACATTAACTTTAATTAAATGGCTCATGGGTGACATTCCGGCTATTTTGGCTGAAACACTACCAAATATGTTAAAATAGACGAAAATGTCCATATTTTCTCTCTAATTTAACTTAATCTATCATTCATCTCTCGTTCTATCTTTTTCTCACCCTCTTCGTCTGTACTTCATTCATCTCAAATCAATGCTGCTAATCAATAATTTTTTTACATGGTTTATATTGTACTTTGGGGATAATAATAAAATATAAACAATGACCTGAATTTATTAATTATTGTAGAAAATGTAAATTTTATGCATGGTTTTATATTTAATAAATCAATAATTATTTTACATTGTTTATAAATTGTAATAACCCTCAAAATAATAAAACATGTTTTATATTTAATAAGGGCCATAATCTAGAATTTCCTTGTTCTATAAATTCGGGCCTTCCTCTTGCCTTTGGTACCCAACCAAACCAAGAGAAACCCCAAAGAGCAAAGTAACCCAAAAATGGCCCTCCAAAATTTCTTCATCCTTTCCGCCACAACCCTGGTCCTCCTCCTCCTATCCCTCTCCCCCCACCCAACCACTGCTCAATTCCGGCAACTCGTCCTCGACACCGCGGGCAACCCGGTGGAACCCGGGAGTGAATACATCATCTCCGTAAGCAGTGCCCTACCACTCCTCTACGTGGAGAGCGTAACCCGCGCCCCCAAACCCGGCGAAAGGTGCCCTCTCTACGCAGTCTCCCTGATCCATCCCTTCAACATGCAGAAGGCTCAGCCGGTGCGATTCATCGTCTCCAACAACCCCAACCAGACACACTTCGCCGACTGGGAGGAAGTCAGAATCAACTCCGGGGCCAGCCTCCGGTGCAGGAGCCGTGGGTTCTGGACCATGGTTCGAGACCAGACCACCGGCGAGATCCAGGTTGTCGCGGCCGGGGCTCCCAGGGGCACCCCCGTGTCGTCGTTCCGGCTCAGGAGGGTCAGCCCCTCCTTCCCGACCTACAGCATTAACTACTGCAACGGACATGATTGTCGCCCTCTGGTGAAATCCAGTACTCAGACGACGGAGAATGGGATGGCCAGTGTCCTGGCTTGGCGTACCGATGACCAGGTCAACTCTGAGCCTCTTGCAGTCAGCTTCTTCAAGAAGACTACTACTCCGGATTTGGCCGACGAATGAAGACTCTTGTTAATGAATGAAAGAAATAATGTAATGTAATAATATTTAATATGAATAAAGACATGCTCCATCTATGGCTTCGATCTCTACATCCGGCCAAGATGACCCCATGCATGCGTCTGTAACTTGTTCCCTGTTCTTAATTTATCTTATTTTTGCCTTTTTCTTGTTTTAATTATTCCTTCCTTAATTTATGACTTATGAGTAAGCCAGTAAGGTATACATGGATACTAATCAAGTTGACACATGATAAAGAATATCAACTGATATACCACAACAGCAAATTTACAGGACAAGAGTCGCTACTTAATCTGAACCATCAGTAATTGAAGTGTAAACTATAATTACACCATGCATAAAATTTAAGTCACAATAGTAATAGTAATTATAATGAAAAAACAAAAATGGTAAATATCTTGATGAAATCATCTTGCATATCAGTATATTTAAATCATTATAATGATATGTTTCATTACTTTAAGGGGTATTATAACCTATAAGCAATATAAAAATATTTATTTATTATATTTTATTTTCATATATATAAACTATGTTTCATTACTTTGAAGGTACATTAATGTCACCAAACTATAAAGATCAGTGATATTATTGTCCAAAAGTGAAGATCGGTATATTACAAGTCAACACCCTTAAAGGTCGGTATATTTCCGTCCAATTTCCCCTTTAACAAAATATTATAAAAAATTAATTAAAGAAAGACAGTAATAAGAAACTAAGCAACATTTATCACGTACACTGCAGCTAGAATGAAAGATGGGAGCCATAAAGTGATTGTGATAGAAGAGATATAATGTAACATCCCGCTCCCTAATAGGGGCTGTTAAGGTCAATTTCAACCTAATTAAGGTTAAGAAAGGTAAAAAGAAAACTTAGAAATTAACTTCCAAAATTTCATGGGAAAAATCCGGCAAAGTTCCTTTTGTAATATGGACATTTCCCAGGCTTAAAACCTTACAACCCTAAAATAAACAAAACTAAACCAAAATAGAACTCAACGGCCACACGCCGGAGCATATCACGAGCCACACGCTCGGATTACAATCTAAATGCATCAACAACCCAGGCATATAAGAGCTACTTAGATCCAAATGCATCAACAACCCAGGCATATCACGAGCCACACGTCCGTGTTTCGTTCTCTTTTTTTTCTTGACATGTTTGAATTTCTCTTCCGATTGACGTCAAATTTAAGGACAAAGGTTAAAACTCATATTGAAGATGTAATACACTTTTCTTATTCATATCGGAGCTACTTAGATCCAAATGTTAAAACTGATATTGAAGTTATAATGCACCTCTCTTATCCATATCAAAGCTACTTAGACCCCTAAATTTCTGGATCTAAGTAGCCCCGACATGAATAAGAAAGGTGTATTATATCTTCGATATAAATTTTGAATTAATCCTTAAGTTTGGTGCCAATAAGAGAGAAATTCAAATTTGTATGGGAAGAAAAAAAGAGAAAGAAATACATGCCTTTTTTCTCAATCCACAAACTTTAAAGTCCTTTCTTATTCGACTCATAAACTTGGATCTAAAAAATTAATGTTGAAAATCAATAGCCTAAAAAATAAATTATCCACCTTTTGTATGGTCATGTTATTCTATCTAAGCTACTTAGATGATAGAACAATGCTTGTGTCACCCTTCACCATATATATTCGACAATCATATCATAATAATAAGTACAAAAACCCTTCACCATAAATATTCGACAATCATATCATAATAATAAGTAAAAAAGATTTAATTGGATGATACAGGAAATTAATTAATAAATTAGAGTTTGTTTTATTTTTATTTTAGTATATTAGTGTCTTGGGGAAGGGGTTATCTTTTCTATATAAATTTCTTATGAGTCACATGTAGGGGAATCAATCAATGAAATATATCTTTGTTTATCTCTCTAAATTCTCTATTCTCCCTCCTAAACCCATTATCCTTCAATTTCCAGTCTATATCAAATTCCTTGTGTAGGTTTCTCGAGAGGTATTCTTCATTTCTCTCATCCCTCTCCTGATTCCTGCATCATTGGACGACAAGAAACATATGGAAGGTGGCAATCAAGAGCGAGTTATTGCTAGCACTCGAACGGTATCTGGTAGCCACATAATTTTTGTTGATATTTTCAATAATTAAGGCCGCAAAAATAGCAGATTTAGTAGCAGATAGCGATTAGGGTGGCGGATAGCGATTAGAGTAGCAGATAGCGATTGCAGTTTAGCGTATAGCTGTTAGCTGTTTAAATAGTCACATGTATAAAATATGTTCGGTAAAATTAGCGGTTATATTAGCGGATGAATGTAAAATAACCGAAAAGGACATTATTATTATTATTATTATTATTATTATTATTATTATTATTATTATTATTATTACATCTATAGATTTTGATAGTGTATTATAATTATTAATATCAACATAATATGATTGTGTATTATTATATTATTATTGTTCATTATTGTTTACTATTTATTATCGGGCAAAAGTTTGGGAGGTAGTGGTGGGACAAAGGGGTTGTGTAACCATTATTAAAATCTTTGATGAGCTGGAGGGAGCATGCATGCAAACTAGAAAGCTTGTAATATATTGAATATAAACTGGAAAGGGTAGCCACGAAATTTCAATGTGTCAAACGCTATCTTGAGGCTCAAACGTTACCCATGGTAACGTTTTGGCTAAACCTTCAAACGCTGTGGTAAACACTATATGCTAATTTAAAATACTACTTAACCGAACACTCATGATATAATAAAGTAGCATTTTGACTCGGTCAAAACGCTAAACGCTACTCCAAACGCTATTGCCGAACACAGCCTAAATGAGGCACTTTAGTAAAAGTACTACCACCATTTTTATCTATTAATCAACTAGGAAATTGCGTTAAAAACTTTGATCATTAATATCTTAATTTGTATAATAATTTTTCATACAAAATTGATATCATTAGATTCGTAATAAAAAATACTATTAGCAAAGTATAATATTATATTTTTTAATAAAAATTTTAAATTAAAAATTATTGATTTAAAAGTTGATACTGAAATACGTCAATGACAGATAAAAAAGAACAAATGGAGTATTTTTCATTGAAAGAGATGGATGCAAAAAGACACCATCGTGGAAGCAATAATTGACAATTTGACACCCAATATCGAAAATTGGGGTTGCTAGAAAAATACTCTCTCCGTTCTTTTTTATCTGTCATCTACGATTTTCAGTGTCAATATATAATCAATAAAATATAAATTATTTATAAAAAATATAATATTATACTTTTTCAATAATAGTTTTCATTACGAATCTAATGATATCAATTTTGTATAATGGACCATTATAAAAATTAAGATATTGACGGTCAAAGTTTTTGCCACAATTCCCTAGGCGAATAAAACAAAACGGAGGGAGTAATTTATATTCTTAATTTTATTTTTTTTCCAAAGGAGAATTTAGTTTGGATATGTAGAACCCATTTAGAGAACAAAAGCAGAGGACATTCACTTACTGTGCAGCAAGGTCATTGATGTCCACAAACTAAAGGACATTGGTACTCCTGAAGTGTTTTGAAGTGAAAGACAAGCAACGACACCAAATCAGGGAAGAATCCTAATTGAGCAAGAATCTTACTCCTCTATCCTATTCTCCAAATTCGACTAAACTGATTTTATATGCTATCTTTACAGAACAACATCGATGAAGGAAAATTGGAAAGAAGTCAAATCATATCTCGCTGCAAAAGGAAGGAAGAATCTGGAGCCGTTGCAAAGCGAAATTGATGCAAAGACAGAATCCTGCCCAAACGGATACAAGGATCAGCGCAGCTGTTTAAATGGACGAATTGAAGGCAAAGGAAAGCAATCGATTCCACGGAAGAAAATCGAGAGTTCAACCAAGAGTGTGTTCTTGTGTTTGTGTGTGTTTTCGAGTGTTCATTTTGAAAGTGCTATCAAACTCTAAACGGATCTAGAGTTGTGTTAGGCTTTCGTGGTCGAATCCTAGACGGAATTAGGACTCTATGTGTGTAAACACCAAATCGAATTTGGTAAGGTGAAGATTTTTGAGAATCTGTGTAAGTTACCCAGAAACTGTTCGAAGTTTTCTGGACTTATCTGAATCCCTAAGGACATTCACCCTTGGGATTTCAGTCACTGATACATCAATCACTGCAAAGGCCATTTACTGTAGAGCAGTTGAAACGCCTCACTGTGAAGGCCTTTCCAGACAATAAGAAGCGTCCATTGTAAGGCGCTTGGTTCTTTGTAAAACCTAAGGTCCTTTACCTTAGGTTATCTTTCTGATCAGTGCAATAAAGGAGGTTATTCAGTTATATATTATTTGCCCTTTATTCATTCTATCTCTATTCTATGTGAAGGAAGCTCTCAGTCTGTTTAGACCGAGCACCTAACGTCCTTGTCAAGTTGTGATTTGTGCAGAAAAGTTCAGTAACCCTATTCACCCCCCCTCTAGGGTTCTTTCAATTGGTATCAGAGCCTGGTCCACTAAAAAGTCAGAGACTAACCGCTCTGTGGCAAAGATCATGGGAGATCACAACATGGGTGTAGACACCAAATTTTGTACCGGTATTAGTTTTAGTTATTTGTAAAAATAAGCTAGCCGAATAGTTTAGTAGCATGCAAACCCATTTCTTTTCTAGCCCGACAACGAGCACAATGGCCCAAATGTTACGGGCCTGAGCATAATAGCCCGAAAACAAGCAGGAACCCGTCTGGGTTCTTTGGGCCTGAGCATAGCTCAGCTCGGCAAGAACCCGTCTGGGTTCCTTGGGCCTGAGCATGGCTCAGCTCGGCAGGAACCCGTCTGGGTTGCTGGGCTGAGTATTGGCGCGGCGACTAAAACCTAACCCTAGAACGCGCCCCCTATTCCCCCATTCCACTATAAATTAAACCCTTCTTTCCCTTCCAAAAACACACCATAATAGGCTAGAGTATTGACACTAGCATATTCTCTCTATCTCTTTTCCCCTTTTTGCATGCTGCTTCACTAAAGGTTAGCATAGTTGTTGTAAACATGTAGTAATTTATCGAATTCATTTTTTTTCTTATTTTTGCATGATTTTAATGATAAAATTGTGAAATTCATACCTAATTCCTCCCTCTTTACTTTTGTTTTACTTTAATTTAATTCTAGTAGAGTCTATTCGTTGAATAGGCGGATTTGATGATTTTTATTGTCAAATTCGTAACCTTACCCCCGAATCCATCTCTGGATTCGCAGGCCGGAGTCTATGTTTAATGGTTTGTTGTTTTTTTCTCCTAAAAATCAACTGGCGACTCTATTTTCGTACTTTGATTTTCTTTTTCCTTTTTACGATTTTTACGACCCAATTTGTGATTAACGTCAAAGGAACCCAGCTTATTCCACAGAACCTGCATGTTCCTCACTTCTTTTCTTGCTTCTTTTTTTTCCTTTGTTTTCTTTTTTTCGTAGGGTTTTGCGGTTAAGAACCCGTCTTGGTTACTCTGAACTCAGACGGGTTCCTGGGTGTTTTTCCCCTTTTTTTGTTTCTTTTTTTTTCTTCTTTCCTTAAAGATAAACCTCGGGCGTAAATCGTTTTTTTTAAATCTGTTAACTCAATCACATTCTTAAAAGTTCAACCTTATTTAAGGTTAAGCAATCCTAGTCGGCTCCCAATCACACCTTTAAGTAGCGCCGCGAAAAAGGTCATCGATCGATTTTTTCGGGGTCTACAGATTGGCGACTCCACTGGGGACTTAAACTTAAAAAGAGGGTAAAACTTAAAAGAATTAAATTTTAGTGTTTTTTGTAAAAAAGGGAGGAATTAATTTATTTCATATTTTTTATCATTTTTTAGGCATATTGCATACCAGGCTACTCTTGGGCCTTTATGGCTGGGGAGCACAAAAGCGTTGGTTTAGGTTTTAAAACTAGGAATCAATCCCGAGAGCGGGAGGTCACTACTTGTGGGATGCACTTACATCGCCAAGCATTTGATCTCTCCTTTCCCCGTGTTACACTCTAAAGGTTTCCTTGAAACCCAAAGAGCAACACCCCACACATTTTTCCTATGAAATCCATAAGGAAAATGCACCGGGGCGAGAACATGTGGTACCCTATTCATCTCCCTAAACCTAGAAAAACCCTGAATCTAAAGCCATGGTTAGGCTTATCCCGCATCTGTATGTCATGTGATTTAATCCTGTAAAAGTTGAGTCCAAGCGTCTAGCTCAAACATGAGTAGGACGTCATTCTAGCCCGCGTAGGATCAAAAGAGAGATGGACCGGCCCAAACCCAGACGGGTTTTATAAACCCAAACGGATTTGATGTGCCTGGCCTAGTTGGACTCACTGTGGAATCCTGTCTGTGCCCATTTGAAAGGGAGGAATTGCACCAACCTGCATTTGCCTGGGCCTGCTTTTTCTCCTTCCACTTCGCCAAACTGCTCGACATCGCACAGCCCAATTCACTTACTATTGATCCTATCCGGCCCTTTATGACGTCCCTTGAATCAGTGTCAGTCCTGTCAGTCATCATGCTAGGCCCATATATAGTTAGGACATGCACTCCCATAAAAGTGGGTGAGTCACCCTTGTGTCAGCATGTAGGCGTCATGTCCATGTCCTAGGTTCATATAGGTCTATTAAGTCATGCATGCATTGGGCGGGTGGCGTAAAGGTTCTTTCGAGCACTAGTCAGTTTCCATGCAGGCAAGATAACAGACCATCTCCGAGCCCGCATCCGTGACCTACGAACCGGCAGGCTCATTCACAATCCCAACTACAGACCGCCTGCTCAATCCAGTGAATCCAATGAATCCACCATGGCCACTAGCGTGCCTAGCTCCCCCTCAGAAAACTGTTGAGACTAATTCCATCCAACGGAGGCCGTAAACCCTTCTTACTTTCAGTTTAAACTTGCTTCACTTAGAAAAATCTGGACGAGATCTCAAAAGTTTTTGAAACCTTTTCTTTCAAACCTTCTGATTTTGAGACAAGTTATGAAAGTTGTATCTGACTGCTTTGACTATCTTAGAAAGTATAAATGTGCGTGCCGCAAATCTTTGGGCTAAGTTTAGTTGATTGAGCCCCATCCCGTGAGTCCACATTGCCTAAATTTTGAATTGATCACTTTCATCAATTCCATGATCCCTTGAGTGACTCACCCATTAGTTGCATCTCTAGAACTTGTTTTGCATCTTGCTTGAGACTATACAGTTGCATTGCACGCTGTGACAAAGTGATTAAGGCATTCGATTTTATTTTGATAAACTACATAGCTAAATAGCCTTCCTTACATTATATTTACCGTTCTTTTTGCCCCGCCTAGCCTTTGTTTATCCTTTTTTCATGATTGAACCCTGACAATACAAGCCTTGGCCTCTGATATCCAGTATCCCTTTGCCTTGCTTGGTTGGATGAGAGTTTGTCTTTTTTTGGAAGTTTGGGAGAATCTGAAAGTCCCATATCTTGAGCGATTGGTATTTGGTTATGTTGTTCATATATTATATCAAAGTCGAAGATTCCATAGATATTCTTCTCCCCGACCACCCACAAAAAAAAAAAGAAGCAAAAAGTAAAAAAAAAAAGAAAAAGAGTTTAAAAAATAAAAGGGTGATTAGGGAGATTCAATTTAAAGTACAGAAAACTTTGACCTGGTTGTATTCAGTTGAGATGTTTCAGGGTAAAAGGTGAAATGCCTTGCATACATTAAGAAAGAAGGAGAGTTTAGAGTGTTTTATTCATTGAAAATCAATCCAAGCATGGCTCTTAACTCCTCATTCCCAAATTTTACCGCTCCTTACCCTAACCTAAGCCCCGTTACAACCCGAAAAAGCCTTTTGATTGTCACTTGTGCATTGCATACCAGTAGTGGAGAGCGAGGTTCTTACCAAGCTTATGGTAGTTTGTTTCTATTGGTTTGAGTATGAGAAAACACACATACATTTTCAAAATTGAGTGTTTGAGTGTTTGTTCTTTCCTATGTGAGGTTTGCTCTTTTTAACTGACCTACGTCCATAACTAACCACGCACATTTGCATTATTCTTAAGACTGTTGGCGGATTTATGCCTCTAAAGTACTTGTTCTCTCCTTTTGGATTCGAAAATTTCTTCCTATCTCTTTCGAACTGAGTTTTGATTTTGTCCAGATTAATCTTTGTGCTTGCTTGTTGAATTGAGTTTACAAAAAAAAGAAAAAAAAAACAACTATGCAACCCAGACGGGTTTATGGGCCTCCACTGCCCCGCTTCTCGACCCAGTTTCTATAGGTGAAGCTCCCATTGGGCTCGAACGTCAGACGGGTTTGGGTCAGGTTATTGGGCTATCTCGCAAAACCATTTCGCCTCCATCTTGGGTCATAATGCGGGTCCACGAGATGGTTATATGTCTTCGCCGGCCCCGAAACTGCAACTCGAACGTACTTGTAGCGTTTAATTCTCATCTTTTTATTATTTTGGTCTTTTTTTTCGGGGAAGTGGGAGTAATCCCACCATGTAGATTGCATATCGCATTGCATTTTTGTGCATAAGGGTACATGAAAAGAAGTGCATTACATAGCATCGTTACTGCATAAGCGTCACATCAGTAGTTCGCACTAGTAAAAAAAAAAAGGCAAAAAAAAACAGAAAAAAAGACGTTGTTCCATCATTACATTGCATCGTCCTAAGTGCATAATAAAAAGTCATACATAGCATTACATAGGCCCGTTGCATAAAGACCCTGCATCCTGATCAGGCCAGACCTCCACCACCACCACCGGCGGTATCAGCCCCATGGGCTCCGCTTCCACCAGCTCCAAAGTAAGTATCCCATTGATAGTAGGAGGAGTCTACCACCTCTGTATCACCGCCTGAGCCAGACAGGTGCAACACTTCGGTACTGCCTGCGTTAAGCCAAGAGTGTTCTGGAACCTGCCACTCTTGATTACCCCCTGGCCACCCCTGTGGAGGAGGCCAAGAAGTTCTTACTACAGGCTCTGGGACGGGCCATCCCGACCATTCCTGAGTTTGCGCTCCCCATCCAGACGATCGAGGCTGCTCCAAACCCCCTTGCGAGGGAGTAACAGGAACAACTGGTTGAGACGGAAGCACTGATGAGGCGTCATCTGCGAGGGCACGGTTACACCCCGCAGATGCACCCGAATCACTGCGAAGCACCACAGTAGGATCGACCGCCGCAAAGGAAGTGCCAAAACCCAAATCCACGGTCGGTGCAGGAGACGTAGGAACATACCCAGGCATTCCATAAGGGTACTGAGGCGAAGGATGAGAGGGTTGGCGCCTGGACCCCGAATGATGTGACTCTGGAGGAGTACCTAAATGCAGTGAAATGCCTTCTTGCTCACCGCACACAGCTCCACCAACAGCGCTAGACTCGGAACACGTCTCCACCACAGACCGCTGAAAGTCGTGGCCAAAATCCGTGTCTCCATAGTGGGAACTGGTTGAATGACTATCCTCAAGTAAAATGCCTTTCCCACGGTCATCGTGAGCCGGCGCGCCCGTGCTCCGCCTACTCCTCTCCCCGTGCCTCCGGAGAGCAGCATCACCCCCATAAGATCGCCTCGCGTCGGCCATGAAGGAAGAATGCCGAGGAGGGTCAACCCGCTCCGACCGGCCACGAGGCACGTGCACATCTGAATGGCGAGGAGGATCCACAGGACGAGACTGTGCATCATCATCCACGTTTGCGTCCCCAACCACAGAACCTGCAAGGTCTTTCTCGCGAGCCCATTTAAGCGTGAAGTAATTCTTGAGAAAGCCTTTTGCTTGTTTCCATCGCCACTGCACAGAATAAGGAAAATTGGTCAAAGTTTGGGGAGATTACAGCTAAGCAAGGAAAAAAGGGGGGAATCACCTACCGGCTTTCCCAGGATCTTCTCTAATTCCGGCTTAATGTCTTCACTAGTCGCCCTCGGGTAGCCGCAAACTGTACTGCTCTGGCTCTTCTCGTCATCCTTGCAATAGAGGCCCAGCTGCAACAAGCAAAGAATTGGTCATATTAGGCGGTAATAAAAGGGACATAAAAAGAGTAAATATAGGTCTTCTTCCCCACCTTTCTGAAGGCCAGGCGGTCCCGATATTGCTCCCATTCCTCCCAGAATTGGTCGGGGGATGCCATCGATGCATGGTTAGTATACCAAGAACCCCTCTTAGCTTCTACAAACGCCTCGGCATGCAAGGCTCGCGGATCGTTCATGGTCTCAGGGGGGTCTGATGGTATTATCCACCTCTCATGGCCCAGGGTTTGCCTCGTAAACCTCTCACCAAGACTCCAGACCCAACCGGACGGGCTCTCCATCACCAAGCGCAAGGTACTATCCCTATGCGGCGCATTTCGCGAGGGAATAAAGTCTTGCGGAATATTGAAGCCAACCCAGGCGTTCCAATTGACGTCATCCTGCACAAGTAAAGGAAACGTGAGCACTAAGGAAATTCAAGAGAAATTACATGAAAGATGTACCTCTTCAAGGTGATCCAAGATGCGGCGCAGCTCATCTAAGCTCCCGAATGGCTTCTTCTTTTGCTCGAGGTAGTTTTTATGCCACCGCTCACTACCGGCAATCGTCCGACGTGTCGGGTAGGGATAGTGAAACCCTTAATATACTGCACCCATACCGCAAGCACGTCAATACCAAGGCTCACGATCTAAAAAGGGGAAAATGCATGTAAAAGAGAAGCGCCTCGAAGATTACCTCGAGCACCTTCCACACGCCGACCGCCATCTCCCGCGGACTCTCCGGTGCGAAGAATGGGTCCACATCATTGTGTCGCATACACCAATGCGGAAGCGAATGAAGTTGGCATAAGCGGCTTTGGCGCCTCCGTGAATGACTTGCTCTAGATCGAGGAGATTCTTCATCCAGGTCAAATAAATATCATCACCTCGATTGGCAAACATTGTGGCAGAGATGAAGTATGCCAGGAAAATGAAGCGACGCTGAAACTCATCCATATGAGTGAAGTCAGCGGAAGTAATGACACTCTCGAAGGAGCCATAAGACAGCTTCATCTTTCGACCAAATCGGCGTCATTCGAGCACAGGCTCTAACAGTTCCATCACTTGGTCCGGCACAACAGGGTCGAATTCGACATCTTGACCACCCCAGCGTAGCCCGGTAATCATCACAAAGTCAACAGGGGTTATGGCCATTTCTCCTACCGGGAGGTGGAAGGTGTTGGTAGAATCCCAAAATCTCTCCGCAAGCGCACGCCCCATCACTCGTGGTGTGCAAGACTCCCAGGCCTTGACACATCTCCAAAAGAGATCGAACCCCGACTCTTCTAGTAGAGTGAGTGCCCAGTTATCCTCCACGAAATGCTCCACCACCTTGATCGGCTTCCGCATGTTGCCGCCTGTTCTAAGAGAATCTTCCTGAAAATCCACGATAGAAGAATTCAAAAGGGGTACATCAGTATAGCAGCTATCAATAGACTCCCAGTTTAGCAAGAGTTAAACCAAACTGCCACTAAACTGGGGGCTATGCGGCACAAGCAACGGGTCGAATCAGCCTGAGAGCTAAGACACGAAAGCGAGTTTGGGCCTTCTTCTATTCCATCTGGGCCAGGCTTTTCTGACCCACGCAAAATAAAAGAAGAGCCCGATGCTTGGCCAAACCCAGACAGGTTTGAGCCTTTGGGCTTTGCTTCCATTTCATCCGCCACAAAAATTGCGTGGCCCATTTCATGAGTGAACTCAGACGGGTTCCACCCCCTTTCAATGGGCCTCCTTCCATCCTTTCGGCCCACATACAAAAAAAAAAAGAAAGGTTGCTCGGAGAAGGAACCTGACGGTTCTACTCGCTCGATGGGCCTCTTCCATCTTTTCGCCCACACAAAAAAAAAGAAAATCGGTGGAGAAGCAACCCAGACGGTTCTACACCCTTCAATGGGCCTTCTTCCATCTTTCTACCACGCACAAAAAGGGGGGGCTATTCTCAGCCCGCTTCACATGGTTCAAGCCCAACCCAGACGGGTTTGAGGCCGAAAATGGGGGCTGTTTTCGGCCCAGTTCAGATAGTCCAACATCATTTTCCGACCTAAAGCCATACCCGGACGGGTTTGAGCGCATTTATCAAAAAAAAAAACAAAAAGAAAAAGACGCAAAAAAAAGAGACAAAAACGGGCCAGTGAACCCAGACGGGTTTGCGCTCCATTTTTGCCGGCCCAACTCAACTAAGCCCAACTCAAAAGGGAGGCCCGGTTTTCACTCACCAACCTGCGGTTCCTCTCGGTTTTTCTACTTCGGCCCAATTCTTAGCTAAATCAACAAGTGCGAATCAAACATCTCTACTTGCAAATTTAAGCTAAAGCAACCAAGAGCAACCAAAAGTTCATGCACATCATATTTAGCTAAATCAGCCGAACCCAGACGGGTTCCTCTCGGCTCAAACACCGGTTTTTCTACTTCGACCCAATTATTAGCTAAATCAACAAGTGCGAATCAAACATCTCTACTTGCAAATTTAAGCTAAAGCAACCAAGAGCAACCAAAAGTTCATGCACATCATATTTAGCTAAATCAACAAGTTAGAATCAAACATTTCTACTTGCAAATTTAAGCTAAAACCAAAAGCAAAGTCAAGAAGAAGACATTACCCGAACATGTGAATGCTTATGCCATACGTGGTTCCATGGTTCGGGCACCAATTCCGACGGTTCCCAACCGGGCCGGGGAGTCCATGCTCGCCGGGAAGACATCTCATGTGCCCAGTTCGCCGCATGGGGTTGAACGGGCGGATTCCTAGCTTTCCTAACCATTATTTCCTAACTAGCAAATAAGTGGAAGAGAGAGAAGCAAGGGAGAGAGAGAAGCAAAGGAATAAGAAGGAGGAGCTTGAAGTGTGAGTTAAGGGGAAGAAGAGGCCTCCTTTTATAGAAAAGTGGGTGCATGCACACCACACAAGTGTCCAAGCAGCGGGCCCCGGCATCCGGATTGTGGAAGACATGCATTGGCCGAAAATCTATCCTTATCCTATCCTGTCGGATTGCGCAAAAAAAAAATAAAATAATGAAAGGGTCGAACCCAGACGGGTTCTTGGGCCAAAACAGGCCCAACAAGCGCAGCAACCCAAACAGGTTTTCATGGGCCGAGAGCAAGCCCAATTCCGCGAACCCAGACGGGTTCCTGGGCCGAAATGAGAGGTCAAGGCTGTTTTCGAGCCCAATGCGACTTGATGCTCAACTCGAACCCATTTTTAAGACATAAACTGACAGGTAAATTCTCTGACTCACTTTGGATTTCAAATAAACTGATGCCTTCTTTCTTTCTTTCTTGCAGGACAATGCGCGAAATACAGCGGCCGTCATCGGGCCCTAACAATACATGACACCATCAGTCGTCGCCGGGCTAGTACGCGACATTTCCCCACCAGTGGTCGTCATCGGGCCTTAACAACCCGTGACATCAGCCGTCGCCGGGCTAGTACGCGTCACTTCATCAACAACGGCCATCATTGGGCCTTCACAATGCGATGGCGGCCATCGTCGGGCCTTCACAATGCGACGACGGCCATCGTCGGGCCTTCACAATACGACGAGGGCCAGCATCGGGCCTTCACAATGCGGTAGCGGCCATCATCAGGCCTTCACAATGCGATGGCGGCCATCATCGCCTTCAGCGCACGATGGCGACGCCATCGCCTTCACAATGCAACGAGGGCCATTGTCGGGCCTTCACAATGCGACAAGGGCCAGCATCGGGCCTTCACAATGCGCGATGAACATCACATCTACATCGGCGCAGACCCGGCTTCCAGCGTCAGCGGCCATCGTCGGGCCTTCACACGCGACGGCGAGGGCCATTGTCGGGCCTTCACAATGCGACAAGGGCCATCATCGGGCCTTCACAATGCGATGAATGTCATATCTACAACGGCGCAGGACCCAGCTTCCAAGCGTCAACAGCGGCCATCGTCGAGCCCTCACAATACGATGACAGCGGCCATCATCGGGCCCTCACGGCCCTCACAATACGATGACACCCATCTACAGCAGCCATCATCGGGCCCTCACAATACGATGACACTCATCTTCAGCGGCCATCATCGGGCCCTCACAATACGATGACAGCGGCCATCGTTGGGCCCTCACAATACGATGACAGCGGCCATCATCGGGCCCTCACAATACGATGACAGCGGTCATCGTCGGGCCCTCACAATACGATAAAAGCGGCCACCATCGGGCCCTCACAATACGATGACACTCATCTTCAGCGGCCATCATCGGGCCCTCACAATACGATGACACTCATCTACAGCGGCCATCGTCGGGCCCTCACAATACGATGACAGCGGCCATCATCGGGCCCTCACAATACGATGACAGCGGCCATCGTCGGGCCCTCACAATACGATGACAGCGGCCATCATCGGGCCCTCACAATACGATGACACTCATCTTCAGCGGCCATCATCGGGCCCTCACAATACGATGACAGCGGCCATCGTCGGGCCCTCACAATACGATGACAGCGGCCATCGTCGGGCCCTCACAATACGATGACAGCGGCCATCGTCGGGCCCTCACAATACGATGACAGCGGCCATCGTCGGGCCCTCACAATACGATGACAGCGGCCACCATCGGGCCCTCACAATACGATGACAGCGGCCACCATCGGGCCCTCACAATACGATGACAGCGGCCATCGTCGGGCCCTCACAATACGATGACAGCAGCCACCATCGGGCCCTCACAATACGATGACACCCATCTACAGCGGCCACCATCGGGCCCTCACAATACGATGACACCCATCTACAGCGGCCGCCATCGGGCCCTCACAATACGATGACACCCATCTACAGCGGCCACCATCGGGCCCTCACAATACGATGACACCCTTCGGTCAGCTTTACGGAAGAAACTAAGCAGACCAACCAACATCGACGCAGGACCAAGCTTCCAAGCGTCACCTCGGTCACGGCGAATGAAGCGGATCAACCCGACCGGCTTTACGGAAGAAACTAAGCAGTCAACCCATCTTCACGGCCGTCGCCGGGCCCTCACACTGCGATGACACCCTTCGGCCTTTTACGGAAGAAACTAAGCAGCGACCAACATCGCAGGACCAAGCTTCCAGCGCCAACATTTTCGTAATGTGCCGATTCATATCCAAGATCATCAAGACTACTTTGATCATCGTTTTACTCAAACTCGATCAAAGTGGGGGCTATCTGTAGACACCAAATTTTGTACCGGTATTAGTTTTAGTTATTTGTAAAAATAAGCTAGCCGAATAGTTTAGTAGCATGCAAACCCATTTCTTTTCTAGCCCGACAACGAGCACAATGGCCCAAATGTTACGGGCCTGAGCATAATAGCCCGAAAACAAGCAGGAACCCGTCTGGGTTCTTTGGGCCTGAGCATAGCTCAGCTCGGCAAGAACCCGTCTGGGTTCCTTGGGCCTGAGCATGGCTCACCGAGTGCAGGGTTCTTTGGAATTTGGAGTATTGGCGCGGCGACTAAAACCTAACCCTAGAACGCGCCCCCTATTCCCCCATTCCACTATAAATTAAACCCTTCTTTCCCTTCCAAAAACACACCATAATAGGCTAGAGTATTGACACTAGCATATTCTCTCTATCTCTTTTCCCCTTTTTGCATGCTGCTTCACTAAAGGTTAGCATAGTTGTTGTAAACATGTAGTAATTTATCGAATTCATTTTTTTTCTTATTTTTGCATGATTTTAATGATAAAATTGTGAAATTCATACCTAATTCCTCCCTCTTTACTTTTGTTTTACTTTAATTTAATTCTAGTAGAGTCTATTCGTTGAATAGGCGGATTTGATGATTTTTATTGTCAAATTCGTAACCTTACCCCCGAATCCATCTCTGGATTCGCAGGCCGGAGTCTATGTTTAATGGTTTGTTGTTTTTTTCTCCTAAAAATCAACTGGCGACTCTATTTTCGTACTTTGATTTTCTTTTTCCTTTTTACGATTTTTACGACCCAATTTGTGATTAACGTCAAAGGAACCCGGCTTGGTTCCACAGGAACCCAGACAGGTTCCTCACTTCTTTTCTTGCTTCTTTTTTTTCCTTTGTTTTCTTTTTTTCGTAGGGTTTTGCGGTTAAGAACCCGTCTTGGTTACTCTGAACTCAGACGGGTTCCTGGGTGTTTTTCCCCTTTTTTTGTTTCTTTTTTTTCTTCTTTCCTTAAAGATAAACCTCGGGCGTAAATCGTTTTTTTTTAAAATCTGTTAACTCAATCACATTCTTAAAAGTTCAACCTTATTTAAGGTTAAGCAATCCTAGTCGGCTCCCAATCACACCTTTAAGTAGCGCCGCGAAAAAGGTCATCGATCGATTTTTTCGGGGTCTACAATGGGTGACTTAAGCCAAGGACGTTCATGGAACAGATCACCTTTGCTGACAGGTGATAACTATCGAGTGTGGAAGCGCCAAATGGAAATCTTCTTGAGAAATCAAGATGAGGACATTTGGGACATAGTCAAGGAAGGAAATTATCCTACACCTCAGAAGACTGCTGAGGATGGAACACAAAGTGACAAGCTAAGATCTGAGTATACGGCGGAAGAAAAAGAGCAAGCAAAAAAGAATACTCATGCACACTATCTTTTAATTTGTAGTCTTAATTCTAACGAGTTTGAAAGGGTGTCAAATTTTGATACAGCTAAACAGATATGGGACTACTTGGTCACCACCTACGAAGGAACAAATCAAGTAAAAAAAGACCAAGATCAACTTGCTTGTTCAAAAGTATGAAGGCTTCAAGATGGAAGAAAATGAATCCATTGAATCTATGTTCAAGAGATTCAGTGCCATAATCAACCATCTCAAATCCCTCGGGAAAACATATACAGATGAAGAGCAGATGAACAAGATCCTTCAATGCTTGCCTGAGCACAAATGGGGTTCCAAGGTGACTGTCATTGAAGAAGCCCAAAATCTAGAAACCTTGAAGCTTGAAGAGCTGATAGGAAAACTCCTTGCCTATGAGATACGACTGCCTGAAAGAAATCAGATCAAGGACATTGCCCTCAAAAGCACCAAGGAGCCAGAAGAAGAATCAGAGGATGAGGATGAAGAAACCATGGCCATGCTAGCCAAAGGATTCAGGCGACTATACAGAAGAAATCCTAGATTCCGTGGTTACCTAAGAGAGTCATCATCCAAACGACCTTCACCCAAAGGTAAAACACTAACCAAGGATGATAATGAATACAAATGCTTTGCTTGTGGTGCAACAGATCACTTGGTCAGAGAATGTCCTTATGTAAAGAAAGTCAAGGAACAAAGTGACCTCAGAGGAAAAAGGTCAAGCAGCAAAGCTATGGTCGCCACATGGAGTGAAAGTGAAGGCAGTGAAAGTGAATCTGAGGAGATTGCAAACCTTTGTCTCATGGCAAAGGACATTACAGAGACACAAGCAAATGAAACAGGAATAAATGATAGTGATGAGGTATTTACAGATCTCTTTCTGAAATGTCCTTCACACAATTTGAAACCAAGATTGCTAAATCTGCTTGACTACATTGCAACCCTCACTGACAAAGTACAATATCTCACTAGAATTGCTGAAACAAACTCCAAAACCATAGAAACCCAATTGGAGATAATCAAAAACTTTACCTCTGATAATGTCAGCATGAGAAATGAAATGATACAAAACCGAAAAGAGCTGAACTCCATCTTGAATCAAGAAGTAGACCAAGTTCATTTGACCATAAGTCCTGAGAAGAAAACCTCTACAGATAAACCTGGTTCACCCAGAACTGATCCAGAAACCTTACCTACTCATAAACCCACACCTATACCAAAACGAAAAACCAAGGCAAAGTGGGTTCCAAAGAAGCCAAACAACAGACCAGTTCCCCCAAACAAAGAAACCCTTCATAAACCTCTTGGTCCAAAGAAAGGTATAATGTCCTTCAGTGCAGGTATGTCTCAGGGCTCACAACGACCTCTGGTATTTGGACAGCGGATGCTCAAGACACATGACTGGAGATCCAACCAAATTCAGAGAACTCAAAGACATCAGAAGTGGGAAGGTAACGTTTGGAGACAAAAGCCAAGGGAAGATCCTTGGAGTCGGCAAGGTCGGTAAGGATTCAACCAACTGTATAAATGATGTATATTATGTAGAAGGTTTAGAATACAATCTTTTAAGTATTTCTCAGTTTTGTGATAGAGGTTATAAAGTTTGGTTCAATAAGAACTCATGTGTCGTAGAAAAGGAATCTCATGAAATAGTCCTTAAAGGTCATCGGATGAACAATGTGTATGTTATTGACCTTAGTGAGTATATGACCAAGGACCTTACCTGTCTTAGAGTTGCATCAGATGAAACCTGGTTATGGCATCGTAGATTAGGACATATGAACATGAAAACACTTCAAAAGCTAAAACGCCTAGGCCTAGTTAGAGGACTACCACCTCAAAATTTCATTCGTGACAAGGTATGTGATGCATGCACTAGAGGAAAACAGACCAGGGCATCCTTCAAGCCTGTATCTCAAGTAACCACCTCTAGATGTCTAGAATTGTTGCATATGGACCTCTGTGGACCAATTCCATACAAAAGTCTAGGAGGACGTTCATACATACTAGTCATTATTGATGATTATTCTAGATTTACCTGGGTTTTATTTTTGAAGGATAAGACAGAAGCCTACCCAGAATTTGAGAAATTGTACAGGCAACTCAAGGTCCTTACATGACTCAATCTGGTGTCTATAAGAACAGATCATGGAAGAGAGTTTGATAATCGAGATCAATTTGGAAAATTCTGTGATCAAGAAGGGGTCACTCATAATTTCTCTGCCCCAAGGACACCACAGCAGAATGGTGTAGTTGAAAGGAAGAACCGCACGCTGGAAAACATGGCCAGAACGATCATTTGTGAGAATAATCTACCCCTTTTTCTTTGGGCTGAAATTATAAATGCTTCAAATTATATTCTCAACAGATGTACCATAAGGTCCTTCATGAAGAAAACACCCTATGAGCTGTTCAAAGGTAAAACACCAAATGTGGTCATCTCAAGGCCATTGGATGCAAATGCTTCGTTCACTACAACGGCAAGAAGGCCTTAAGCAAATTTGAACCAAGAAGTGAAGAAGGTATCTTGGTTGGTTATTCATTAACCAGCAAAGCCTATAGAATCTACATTAAAGCATCCAGAAAGGTGGAAGAATCAATCCATGTTATCTTCGATGAAACTTCCACCACTCCATCAGAAAGGTCCTCCATCAAATTTCAGATTCTTCAAGATGATGATGACGAGGATTCTCCTCGTGAATTTCAGCAAGGTCCTCACCAACAAAATGAAGAACCTCATCCAGGAGACACCTTACAATCAACTTCAGAAGATGAGGAATCTGAGGCCCAAGGACCTTCGCATGATGCAGAACAAGGTCCCTCCTCAAGCACTGAACCAGAACCTTCCTCCAATGATGGACAAGAACCTTCACTGACAGAAACTCCTCAAATGATTGATAACACACAACAAAACATCGAGGAGTCAACAAGGACCTTCAGATTCAAACCTGCTCATCCATCCGACAACCTCCTTTCTAGTCTGGAGACAGGTATTAGAACTCGATCCTCTCTTAGAAACTTTTGTGCCTTTCACGCGTTTGTGTCTCAGATTGAACCTAAAGGACCTGAAGAAGCCCTAAAGGATAGCAACTGGATCCTAGCTATGCAAGAAGAACTAAATCAATTCGAGCACAACAAAGTATGGAAACTTGTTCTAAGACCCATGCATCATCCAGTCATTGGTGTAAAGTGGGTCTACCGTAACAAGTTAGATGAATATGGCACAGTCACAAGAAACAAGGCAAGACTAGTTGCCAAAGGGTACAACCAAGAAGAAGGCATTGACTATGAAGAAACCTTTGCACCTGTTGCAAGACTTGAGGCCATTCGAATACTCCTTGCCTATGCTGCATCAAGTCAGATGAAGCTATATCAGATGGATGTCAAAAGTGCCTTCCTAAATGGCTACCTAAAAGAAGAAGTCTATGTGGAACAACCTCTTGGATTTGAACAGAATTCAGACACTCACGTTTACAGACTTCAGAAGGCCCTTTATGGCTTGAAACAAGCTCCCAGAGCTTGGTATGAGAGACTAAGTTCGTTTCTTCTCAAAAATGGATTCACAAGAGGTCTCATAGACAAGACTCTCTTCATCAAAACCTCAGGTCAGGACTCTACTATAATTCAAGTTTATGTAGATGACATTGTATTTGGTGCTACTAATGAATATCTAGTGAAGGAATTCTCTAACCTAATGAGCAAAGAGTTTGAAATGAGTCTCGTGGGAGAACTAAGTTTCTTCCTTGGATTGCAAATCAAACAAAATAATGACGGCATCTTTCTCAACCAAAGTAAGTATATCAAGGAGCTTCTAAAGAAATATGGATTAGAGAATGCTAAACACTGCAGCACCCCAATGTCCTCCACATTGAAACTTGATCAGGATCTACGAGGTAAGGACGTTCCTGAAAAGCAATATAGAGGTATGATAGGATCTCTACTTTACCTAACTGCAAGTCGTCCAGATATTATGTTTAGTGTTTGCTTATGTGCACGCTTTCAAAGTGCCCCCAAACAACCTCACTTGATCGCTGTCAAAAGGATTTTAAGGTATCTTGCAGGCACCAAGGACCTTGGCCTATGGTATCCCAGAAACAATACGCTAAACCTCATTGGATACACAGATGCTGACTTTGCTGGCTCAAGGACTGATAGAAAGAGCACCTCTGGAGGATGCCAAATGCTTGGGTTCTCCTTAATCTCCTGGCAGTCCAAGAAACAAAATGTCGTTGCCCTTTCTACTGCCGAAGCAGAATACATAGCAAAAGGCATCTTTGTGCTCAAATTTTATGGATCCAACAGCACATAAAGGACCTCGGGATCACCCTCTCAAAAATCCCCATCAAGTGTGATAATAAAAGTGCCATTCAAATCACCAAAAATCCAGTTCAGCACTCCCGTACCAAACACATTGACGTACGACATCATTTCATCAGAGATCACGTTGACAAAGGCCATATTACACTGGACTTTGTCTCCACTCATCAACAACTAGCAGATATCTTCACCAAGGCCCTTCCCACTGAGCAATTCATCATAAATCGAAGGGAGCTTGGCATGCTGCAACCGGACGACCAATTGAGGGGGAGCTAACCTTCTCCTATCCAGGGGGAGCAAATGGCCTTCGCCATAAGGTATGCCTTTAACCTTCAGACTCATCAAGGACCTTGACATTCTTGTCCTGATACCTTATTGAGCTCCTCTATATTGACACTTTGGCATATGGTTGAATTGGCAGTTCCCTCATAACTGATCAGTACAACCGTTTTTTTTTTTGCTTTTTCCTTTTCCTTTTTTTATTTCCCCCTCACCCTCTTTTTCAAAAACAAAAAAGGATCCTATCCTTTTCAAAAACCATCCGCACCTTTTTTCAAAATCTTCAACATATCTCTTTCTCTCTCCTCCCCTTTACCCCTTCCATTCTTACCATCACATCATATTAAAATTTCCCCCCAACCGTCAAATCATCATTTATCCTTTCCATATACACCTTTCCCCAGTTCCTCCCTCTTTCCGAAATTACTCCCCTTCCCTCTCCTTCTCTGACCCCTGCCATCTCTATTTAACCCCCTTTTCCTTTTACCATTTACCCCACCACTTCCAACCGTCATTATCTTCGTCCCCACCATTATCCCTTCACAACCATCTGTCACTTTCCTCATCCACTCTCCATCATGAAGAAACGACCCACCCAGAAAACCAATGCCCCCTCTCCTTCTGCAGGTGTTGCCAAACGGCTACGCTCTCGCAAAACATCTCCGACTCCCCAAAACTCTACACAATCCCACTCATCGTCCTCCGCCGCTCTCGCCGTCATCTCTCAACCTCCCATCTCTCAATCACTAGCCCTCACCCAACGCATGGAACTTCTGTCAACCCGCCAAATTCTATGTTGTGAGAACGTCGACATTGCCTCCCTTCATCAAGCCTTTCCCTTCTTCACCACACTCACTGAAATGGGGTGCTCAACCTTCTTTGACTGTGAATCGGTAATTCACCCTTCTCTAGTCCTTGAATTTTATGCAAATTTAGTTCCTGACTCAAAGCGCCCTTCCTTCACAACTACTGTCGCTGGTGTTGAAATTCTTCTCACTCCATCCCAAATAGAACGAATTCTGAAACTCGACCCCAATCCCACCAAACCACATTTATCCCTTTCCTCAGACCCTAAACAAGAACTTCGCCATCACTTTGCCCGACCATCCGAACAAAAGACCTCTCAGTACACTGGCCTAAAATCTGAGGCCCGCTTCCTCTATTACATCCTTGTCCGTACCATACTCCCAAGGGGTACAAACAAGGAGACTGTCAATGAGGCCTGTGCTTCTTTTCTTCTCAATGTCCTCCGTAACCGCCATTCGGATATCGGAGAGATCGTCATTCGACATATCCTAAAGGCCGCTGCCTCCCCTTCTGGTCCATTACCATATGGAAACTTATTGACCAAAATCTTTCGATTCTGTATCGTTTCCCTGGACCATGCTGAGAAATCATCTCTCAATCTGCCCACCATTAATGCCTCCCTCCTTCTCAATCTGGGCTATCAACAGCAACCAGATGGCTCCTGGCTTCATCTCGATGAAATCAAGACCGTTGAAGCCTCTACCTCTGCTGCTGCTACGAAGGATGCCACAACTACGCTGCAAGCACAGATATCCATCATTGTAAATGCTACTGAGGCCCTGCACCAGGAAGTTCAGGCTCTTCGCCAGGAGGTCAAGGCCCTTCGTGAAGCAAGGATTGCATTAGTCGAGGACGCATCACATCTCAAACCTGTTGTTCCATCAACAACTCTCGCAGTTCTAGTCTCCCCAAACTCACAATCCCCTACTACTGCTGCTATCCCCATCTCTGTTGCTCCCCAATCTTAGAACAATCTGCTTTTCACATGATTTTCTTTTGCGTTGCATGCCAAACATTCCTCCTGTACCTTTTTGCTTGAAAGTCAAAAAGGGGGAGATGATCTATGCATAGTATGATGTTGTGTTTCTCTATGATATTTTGTTTTTCTATCAGGGTTTGTAAGACAAATTTAAACTGCCTTATGCTAAGTCCATGTATGGACATTCTATAATGTTTATTGGACATACTATGCTTGTATTTTTTTGTCTTTCACTCAAAAAGGGGGAGATTGTAGAACCCGTTTAGAGAACAAAAGCAGAGGACATTCACTTACTGTGCAACAAGGTCATTGATGTCCACAAACTAAAGGACATTGGTACTCCTGAAGTGTTTTGAAGTGAAAGACAAGCAACGACACCAAATCAGGGAAGAATCCTAATTGAGCAAGAATCTTACTCCTCTATCCTATTCTCCAAATTCGACTAAACTGATTTTATATGCTATCTTTACAGAACAACATCGATGAAGGAAAATTGGAAAGAAGTCAAATCATATCTCGCTGCAAAAGGAAGGAAGAATCTGGAGCCGTTGCAAAGCGAAATTGATGCAAAGACAGAATCCTGCCCAAACGGATACAAGGATCAGCGCAACTGTTTAAATGGACGAATTGAAGGCAAAGGAAAGCAATCGATTCCACGGAAGAAAATCGAGAGTTCAACCAAGAGTGTGTTCTTGTGTTTGTGTGTGTTTTCGAGTGTTCATTTTGAAAGTGCTATCAAACTCTAAACGGATCTAGAGTTGTGTTAGGCTTTCGTGGTCGAATCCTAGACGGAATTAGGACTCTATGTGTGTAAACACCAAATCGAATTTGGTAAGGTGAAGATTTCTGAGAATCTGTGTAAGTTACCCAGAAACTGTTCGAAGTTTTCTGGGCTTATCTGAATCCCTAAGGACATTCACCCTTGGGATTTCAGTCACTGATACATCAATCACTGCAAAGGCCATTTACTGTAGAGCAGTTGAAACGCCTCACTGTGAAGGCCTTTCCAGACAATAAGAAGCGTCCATTGTAAGGCGCTTGGTTCTTTGTAAAACCTAAGGTCCTTTACCTTAGGTTATCTTTCTGATCAGTGCAATAAAGGAGGTTATTCAGTTATATATTATTTGCCCTTTATTCATTCTATCTCTATTCTATGTGAAGGAAGCTCTTAGTCTGTTTAGACCGAGAACCTAACGTCCTTGTTAAGTTGTGATTTGTGCAGAAAAGTTCAGTAACCCTATTCAAACCCTCCCCCTCTAGGGTTCTTTCAGGATACTTTGGACAAATTGAATTTTAGACCATATTCTTTGATTTAGTTATTTTCAGGTTCAGATGGATAAATATCCAATAACAACAGTGTCTTGCCCCAAGATATGTATCATCACTCATACTTGAATATACAAATTAAATAATTTGTTGATGTCTTTATAATTACATAGTTACATGGCACCACCAATGCCTTATTTGAGTGTAATATGTGTACGGGTATATATATATATATATATATATATATATATATATATATATATATATATATATATATATATATATATATATATATATATACACTAAATTGTTGGGGTACTGGATCATAATGCACTGAACTTTGACCTTGAACAATAATACATTGTATATTGGGGGACATTGAACAAGAATGTACTCAATTGATCGACAGTGCCTAACTTGGCATCACCAAGTTCGCCACCGTCGTAATTGTATCATGTACATTATTGTTCAACACCCCTCAAAGTTCAATACATTAATTATTGTCCAATGTCAAAATTCAGAGTATTATTGTCCAATACCCAAAAAATTCAGTATATTAACGTCCAAAAATCGTATATAAAAACCAAACACCTCATTTAACAATTATTTAAATACTTAAATTTATTTCATATTTTGCAAAACCAATTATTTTTCTTGTATATGTAGGACGTTATTATCAGCCACAAGACCACAATTATTATTCGATTGTCGTACTGAAGGTTATCCAGTAATATTACTTGTCGTGGTGCGGTTATCACTAGCATGTGGAAAATATTTCTGGATTGCAGTCTTGACGTGAGGCTCCCACAAGGACGTGAATTATTGCCCCTGTATGTGTATGGTACTTGATACTGTTAAGTGTCAATGGACCCCAATCAACATTTATCTCATGCATAAACACATTTACCAATTCAAGAAAATATATGGTAGAAGCTAGCAATAATTGTCTTTTTAAACCCTCAATGACATTCAATTAACTTGAGATTTTTTGTTAATTAACGGGTGTAAAATTTGCTTTCTTCTTTTCATTTTATCTATCGTTTTGATCTATGCTTCAACTATACTTTAAAATTTTTGAACTTTAATTTTCTAATTTATACAATATTTTATTATAAAAAAATATTGTTATTAGAAACATAACAAAAACAGTATCATAAAATTGTAATTTTTAACAAAATATTACATAAAAATTTGATTAAGAAAAGACATTGATAAGAAACTAAGCAACATTTATCTCACTGCAACTAGAATGAAAGATGTGGGAGTCATAAAGTGATTGTGATTGAAAAAATATAAATGCAAGAAGAGCATATGGAGGAAGCAATAATTAGCTTCCAAACCGTTGTATTGTAGTGCCAATGCCATCCATATTCATAGTGAAAGGTACTACGTTGGAGCTACCACCATGTGTAAAATATGTTTGGGTTGTACTCATCTCATCACTATATTAAAAGACTTGCTAACCACCAAAAAAAAAAAAAAAAGAAAACACTACTGACCAACAAAAAATGTATAATAATATCTAGGATTGCTAACCAATGAGTTCTTAGCTCAGCTGGTATCCGTTGCATTGTGGTAATCTACATATCCCATGATCAATTTTTGGGAGCAGCAACAAATGTGTATGTCTGGTTTCCCCTATAGACTAATAGACCAATTAAACTTTCTCTAAAATAGAGAATTTAGGGGTAGTTGTATCGCCAGGGCTTCACCCCCGATGGGAGCGGCCAAACTCAACTTCGATGGATCGCTCGCAAATAACTCGACAGCAGGCAAATTCATTATTAGGGATTTGAGGGGCAATGTCCTAAGGATGGGTGTGAGAGCTTATGGTGATGCGCCCATTTTGGTTGCTGAAGCCAGGACTCTTAGGGATGGCCTTCTAGAGGCCATAAGCACAGGCTTCAAGAACATTATTATTGAAGGACATAAACTGGTGGTGATTCAAGCGCTAAAAGGCGTGTTTATAAGCCCTTCGCAAATTAAAGGGATCATTCATGACATCCAAACTCTTTTAAAGCGATGTCAGGAAGTTCAGATTGCACACATCTTCAGAGAAGCCAATGTAACTGCTGACTGGTTATCAAAACAAAGGCATTTACCAATGGTAGCCGGAACTTGGTCTAGTGTTCACAACCCATCTTTAAAAAATATCTTGTATCTAGATAAGACGGGTCAATTTCTTGTGAGAAGACATCGTTAAGCCTGTTCTAAATTCTCTTTGTACTTGCCTCTTTAAAAAAAAAAGAAAATTTGGACCCCGAAATATAGGGTACTTAATTTTCTGGACTCTTGATTTTCAATGTTTAATTTTTAGACTCTAAACCGTAAAAGGACCTTAAAGTTTGTTGGCTAAAAAAAGGTCTGTGTACCGTTTAATTTTCTTTGTCTTTTCATGTTTGAATATCCCTCCCGATTGACGCCAAATTTAAGGACTATCGTTAAAACTGATATTGAAGCTATAATACAACTCTCTTATTCAGGTCGGAGCTTAGTTAGACGTCTAAGTACCTTAGGTATAAGTAATTCTGACATGAATAAAGAGGTGTACTATAGCCTCAATATCAATTTTGAACCTTAGTCCATAAGTTCGATGCCAATTAGGAGAGAAATTCAGTCGTGAAAGAAAAAAAGAACGGGAAATGGACTTTTTTAATATTTTTAATTAAATTTTATGGAATTTCTTATCGTCCTAATTATGTATAACACACCATTAATATTTTTGATTAAATTTTATTATATTATAATTATAAGGAAATTATTTTCTTAATAAATTTTTTGGATTTACAATTTTCTTAAGAAATTCCAGATAATGTTTTTATTTGTATAAGAATTCTAATTAATCATACATTACAAATAATAGAATCAAATTAAATTAAAATAACAACGTAAATTAATTAATGTACATGGTAAAGATATATTAATAGAACTCTAAATTTACCATAATATAATACAAACTTCAAATCATCATTTTCAATTTCATTATCATCCTTAAATACTACATATTCATCTTCATAGTCAATCTTCATCTTTAATATTCTTTAATGAAATGAAGATTAGTTTGTATATTGATGGATAGAAATTTGCAAAGAGAGAAGAGGTGGGGAAATTTGTAAAGGAAAATGAGAAGGGAAGTGTGTAAAGAGAAATGAGGAGGGAAAAATGTGGAGTAAATTGCATTTATTCTATATGACATTTGTTGTAATAATTTTTTCATACCCGACATTTGTGAAATAATTTTCAACCTACCTGACATTAAATTTTTGTGTTGTTTTTCTGTTTAGTTCAATTATTTTAGTTTTTCATCTTTTTTTATTTTCTTGGTGATAAATTTTTTTTATTTTCTATTTAAATTTGCAATATTCATTTATTTTAGTTCTATTAAATATTATTATGCATATTTAATGATGCTATTTCTTCAAAATAAGCTTTCTGTTATACAGTTTTTAATGTCTCTTGTGTTGTCTATGGTATAAACCTACCTCTTTATATAATGGCAACATAAGTAAATAACAAATATTACGGAGTATTGAATTTAATTATACAAATTAAGGGTCATAATAATCTAGAGTTTCCTTCCTTGTTCTATAAATTCGGGCCTTCCTCTTGCCTTTGGTACCCAACCCAACCAAGAAAAACCCCCAAAGAACTAAGTAACCCAAAAATGGCCCTCCAAAATTTCATCATCTTTTCCACCACAACCCTCGTCCTCGTCCTCCTCCTCCTATCCCTCTCCCCCCACCCAACCACTGCTCAATTCCGGCAACTCGTCCTCGACACCGCGGGCAACCCGGTGGAACCCGGGAGTGAATACATCATCTCCGTAAGCAGTGCCCTACCACGCCTCTACGTGGAGAGCGTAACCCGCGCCCCCAAACCCGGCGAAAGGTGCCCTCTCTACGCATTCTCCCTGATCCATCCCTTCAACGTGCAGAAGGCTCAGCCGGTGCGATTCATCGTCTCCAACAACCCCAACCAGACACACTTCGCCGACTGGGAGGAAGTCAGAATCAACTCCGGGGCCAGCCTCCGGTGCAGGAGCCGTGGGTTCTGGACCATGGTTCGAGACCAGACCACCGGCGAGATCCAGGTTGTCGCGGCCGGGGCTCCCAGGGGCACCCCCGTGTCGTCGTTCCGGCTCAGGAGGGTCGACCCATCCTTCCCGACCTATAGCATTAACTACTGCAACGGACATGATTGTCGCCCTCTGGTGAAATCCAGTACTCAGACGACGGAGAATGAGATGGCCAGTGTCCTGGCTTGGCGTACCGATGACCAGGCCAACTCTAGGGGTCTTCGAGTCAGCTTCATCAAGAAGCCTACTACTCCGGATTTGGCCGACGAATGAAGACTCTTGTTAATGAATGGAAGAAATAATGTAATGTAATAATGTTTTAAATAAATAAAGACATGCTCCATCTATGGCTTAGATCTCTACATCTGGCCAAGATGACCCAATGCATGCGTCTGTGTAACTTGTTCCCTGTTCTTAATTTATCTTATTTTTACCTTTTTCTTGTTTTATTCCTTCCTTAATTTATGACTTATGAGTAAGCCAGTAAGGTATACATAGATATTGATCAAGTTGACACATGATAAAGAATAACTCAAATGAACGAAGAAAAAGTAGGAAAGAGAAGCTGACAAATGAGAGAGAAGATAAGAATTCCACTAATGAAGTCCCACATTACATATGCTCTAAAAGTACAACGATTAATGTATAACTAAATTAGTATCTATATTATTTCTCAAAGTTAACAATTATGAGTTTAATCGTATTAGATGATTCATATGATGAGATTGTCATTTATAATTAATGTTATCATTAATATTTACTATCATCATAAATGTTCTCATATATAGTAGATAAACATGAATAATAATTACTAAAAAAAATACTAATGATCCTTACTTTCACCAATTGTATAACAATAATTATTACTTTCATTTTGGATTCTGGTGGTCTAAAAAATAAATAAAATTGGATTCTTGTGGGACAGCACCGAATGTATATCCTAAAGTTCACAGATTTTGAGTTGCATTTTTTTCAAAACTTAGTATAACACTTTACCACGGTTTTTAAAGAATTTATGGCGTTACTCCCAAATTTTTTTCAATTTTTTTTTACGATTTTTTCACTTTTATTTCTTTTAAAAAATCATAATAACTACTCGAATTCTCGAAAAAATAATTTAAAAATTTAGTTAGTAACTACACTTCATCACCCTTCTGGGGACATGAATGGAAAGGACAAAAGCAATATACGGCAGGAGTAAAAAAAAATAAATAGAATATGGAGGTGGAGTTGGAGTTGGAGTTGGTAACACTACAATCCAATTATATTTTTTTGGAACACCATAATTCAAAATACAAATAAGAATTATTACTATCCAATTAGTGAAAATAGGGATTATTAGAATCCGATTTCCCTATTTATAATCATGAAACCATAAGTTATAGATATTCGAAATAGTTACTTGTATTAACTATCTTAATTTCAAATACATATTATTGTCAAATGGAATATTAGGGATCAGTCTCACTCAACCTATATGACCCTACCTAACAATTATGCGCTTTACAAAGGAAAGGTCGAGTTCAGCCAAGGACTAAGATTGATTGCCTTTCAATCCACAATCGTAATTATAGGGATACACTTTAGGATAAAGCATTTTATTCTATATTTTTTAAATAAAAGTTTTATTCTAGTTATTTTTTTAAAAATGACATTCATTGAAAATTTTGCATCATTAGTTTGTAGAGTGAATCTCATTCGTTAAAAATTTATATTTCAATAAACACAGTTAACTGTTACAATATATAAGTTGCTTTGATTAGTATATATTGATATCGATTTTGTAAGGTAGAATGACCAACAGTAATTTACTTTTTAATTATGATAGTTGAAAAGAAAATTTAATTATGAAAGAATCTCCATAAAATTATAAAATTTTGTTCAAAATTGTATCTCAATATATAAATAGTACTACTTGATCAAAAATCACTTGGATGGTTTGATTAATATACATAATTTTGGTGTTTTAGATAGTTTGATTAATATACACAATTTTGGTGTAATATAGATAAAATCTACAATAACTACAATTTTTAACTATGGTGGTTTAAATACTTTTTACTGGCAGTACAATCTCCCTTTTCCAACCCTCAATAAATTAAAATTAAAATTGAGAGTTTTTGTTATTTAAAAGTTCTAAAATGATGCCAGAAGACAATACAGAGTTGTCGTCCAAATGTTGTAGTGTAGTGCCAATGGCATCTTCATAGTACTATGGTCCTATATATATAGCTAGCATGTGTAAAATATGTTTGGGTAGCATACTAGCATTCATCACTGTTATTGTCAATGTACTACAATCCATGCCCCCCATTAATTCAAGAATTGTAAATAACTAATATGTGTATATTATTTAAGTGGTCTACAATACATGTCTAGGATTAAAGTTCCATTTCCCACCACAAATGTTCCACAATCAATCAAAGATTAACTTGATCACAAAAATTGTGTGTAGTGATGCAAGACGATAAATCTGATCAATAAATAAAAGATTTGTTGGGTTTTGTGGTCCATTGAATCCTCGGTGGGGTCCAGAACGAGGCAAGAATCGGCAACAGGGGAGGCGTAACCAACGCGAAGTCGACGCTGGCTACGTGTGTCATAGCAGCCTTCAATCGGAAGACGCGGCTAGCGCCCTTCAGGCGCTGCCTGCGTCTTTGGCACCCGTGTGCTACGGCGGCGGGAGTTTCCTATTTGTTATTTAGGTTATTTAGTTGTTTTGAAAGACACTGCTTGGTTCTGGGTGATGATACGTGTCTTGGGCAAGATACTGCTTAAGTGTCTTGCTACTTATGAAATTAATACTTATTATCATTTTTAACTCTAATTTTTTTGACAGATATTATTAATTATCAATTATAAGAAGCTTGGAATAGTTGGCTACGCAAACAATTAAAATTAATACCCTAACGAATGAATTCCATCCGTTGGACATATTTTAGATGCATTTTTGTAAATTTTAAAAAATATATTTACATATAGTTATAGAAACCAATCATGTAATCTTTTTTCAATTTAGTTTACAAATATATATAAATTTTATATCATGACAAGACACATGAGTCTTGCCTAAAACAGTTATCATTTTCGGTTCTGAAATTTCTAGTAGGAAAATTGTGATGGAAAGAAATTGACGCAAGAAGACAATACAGAGGAAACAATAATTGTGTTCCAACCGTTGTATTGTAGTGCCAATGCCATATTCATAGTACTATGGTCCTATATGTTCGATTTATATATAGCTAACATGTGTAAAATACCTTTCGGTTGTATTCATTAGTGTCAATGTCAATTATCCATGCTCACCAAACAAAGAACTCTAAATAACTAATATTTGTATATAAAAAGTTTGCCACCACAGATATTCCACAATCAACCAAGATTAATTTGATGATAAAAAATGTATTTGTTGGGAAGATTGAAGGAGATAAACATCCTTTAAACAAGGCTCATGATAACAAATTAAGTAAGGTTTCATCTTATAACAAATTGTGCATGTTAAGAGAGTAATTCACCTGACTAATATACGATGCATTTTCCCTTTACTTTTCCAGCATGAGACATTTTAATTTATTCATGGATGAATTTCAACAATCTCTCCCTTCATACATGAGACTCTTACAAACCACATCGATAAGAGCTCCCTCTTGACTGAAAGTTAATTTTTTCTTGCCAAAATTGTTAGACACCATTGAGAGCCTACCACAGTCGCACCTTACTTTATAGAGTCCACATCCTACTCCACCCGAGTCTCATGTCACCACTCTACTTTAGGAGTCTAACCGTGCATGCCATGTGTTTCCTGCTCATGTTCAAGGTACTTCTTAATTACAAGACCATCTTCTCGCAACTTGTGCCAATCCTAACGAACCATCGGTTCTGATACCACTTGTTGGGGAGGTCCAAGGCGGGAGTTCATCTCAACAAAAATTTTCAATAACAAATTTAGTGAGGTTCCATCTTAAAATCAATCAATGTTAAGAAGAGTAACCTAATTGACTTATATACTATGTCATTCCCTTTTATTTTACTGATATGACTTATGAGGCATTTTACTAATGGATAAATCCCGACAATACATAATCATGCAAAAAGATAATTCTCTGGAAGAATTAAAAAATTTACCACTAGAGCAAAATTTGGTAATTTACTTCAGTTCCAATCCATTTATAACATTTAACGATGGGCCATGTGAATATGTACTATTCCAGACCTTATCACATGTGATTTCGATTTTAGGCCTTTTTTTACAACTAGTTGGTAGCTGTTAGTTGTTAGCTTGTAGCTGTTAGTTGATAGCTGATTGGGTTAGCTGTTTGACTTTAACTGTTTGGGCTAGCTGATTATAGAAAATGTGTTTGGTAAAGTAGCTTTTAATTTTATAAAAAGTTATCTCAAAAAGTTTCATCAAGTAGCTTTTTGAAAACTAACTTATTACTCCAAAAAGCTAATATAAAAAATCTACTTACCAAACACCTCAAGTAGCCTTTTAACGTTGGTCAAAAAGATAAAAGCTTCCAAAAAGCTAAAAGCTACGCAAAAAACTGAGTAGCCAAACACCCCCTTAGTCTGTTATATTGAATGAAGAAAGAGGACAATCATGTACATACAATAATTAAAATTGATAGTACGCAACGATATTATATGAGTCCAACTCTATCACCCATATTAACTTAGTAGACGCGCACACAGTAAGGATCCGCTCTTTTACAGAGTTGGTGCGGTGCGGTACCACCGTACCATACTCTTTAGTTTCTAATAAACTTTACCAGACCATAATTATTATCAGTATATTTTTTCACTTTTTTCTCTTTTCACTTTTCACTTTTCTCATCTATTTGTAATTATTTTGGTATTATCTATAATAATAATCTATATAATATTACTAGTAAAGTTTGTGGGTCCCGCAGAATGGAGAATGGAGATTGTTTGTAGGGATTCTAACCAATGAGAAAGCACATAAATACTAAATTAAATTATTTTGGTGCAAATATTTGTAATTATTTTGGTGTAATCTATAATAATAATAATAATAATAATAATACAATATTAATAGTAAAGTTTAATTTTTTATATGCTCATATTTATTTATTTATTTTAAGTTACATGTTTAATTATCCACTAAAAATGGTTCAAATATTTCTAATATTTTCAATAAAGTCTGTTTTTAGTTCTTTTTACAACTTATGTTGTACGATAATTAAGGCCACGTCTTTTATAAATGAAAAGATCGGCTAACTCACCACATCAGTATATACTATATTTATTCAAATGCATAGAGGACAAGAGATGACTGTTTATCGTGACGTTAGCATCAAATGTATCATGCTGATCCAAAATAGGCATTCACCAAACAACTTTGTCTCGGAATGCAATTGTTAATCTATCCTCAAAATTATAAGTATATTATTGTCATATATTTGTGAAGTAGTTACCTATTAGTTTGAATAATTTTGTAACGGTTTTGGGCTGGGTTTAACTTTTTTTGCAACTGAATTGTTGGTCCCTATATATTAATGTTTTGTTCTTTTTAATTTACATATGTAGGTATCATTTAATTTTTCTTTTAAATTAAAATAATAACTATTTTGTTACATTCCGTGCATCGCACGGGTTGAAGACTAGTTGTAACGCCCCGGAAATTCAATTATGGAAAAGTCAAAGTCAAACTAACGTTAACAGACAAAACTTAGCGGAAGACTTCAAATTTAGTGTGGGCGTCACTCCCGTATAAAACAACTGTCTGCTAACGTTAACTACTAACAACTCCAAAACAACACTTTAAGATTTCATAACGAAAACAATATAAAAAGATTCAAGGACTTCTAGACTCGTCGCCCTCACTTCTAATTCCCGTCCCCAGCATTTAGATCTTCACCTGAAAACAAAACATTTCAAAAATGAGGGGGAAATCTCAATAATATCTACCCCTAACGTTAAAAACAGTTTAAGTTCATTTCAATTCATTTGGGGGAGAGGGACCGAATCAAACGTTTTACAAACCTTTAATCCCATACTGTTTCCTCAACCCATCCAATCCATATTTTAATTTGCGGGCGGGATACCAAATCCCTTAAAGTAACATCGCCTACCAAAGGCATCAAGAACATCGCCTACCAAAGGCATAAATAATATCGCCCACCAAAGGCATCAAACATCGCCTACCAAAGGCATCAAGAACATCGCCCACCAAAGGCATAAATAATATCGCCTACCAAAGGCAACAAAATTCTATCCTATATCAGGGAAGGAAGCCCTGATCTCCTGGTCCATAACCCAGCAGGTTCTTACACCTGCACAACAGGTTATCCCCCGAAACCCGCTTAACGTTTCCACTTGAATTATTTATACAATATTCAACTCAACTCACGACTCTCAAGTCAAACCATCCCAAGTTATCAAAACCACTAAGAAAACTTCGAATAAAAGACCATCCAATTTCTCAACTCAAAAAAACCAAGATCACAATCGAATCAAAAGATTATCAAAACAGATGGTCGTATTTCCACAAAAGTCCCCTTTCGGGATGCAATTCTCAAAAAATATATTATAAAACATCAAAACACATTTAAAGAGCATCCCGGTGGGGATTAGATCATAGACAATTACCTGAATAACGTCACAGTACAGCAATAAGAAGAACACACTTGAGCTCACTATCATCACGCACTAACTCGGGCCTAGAATAAGAATAATTATCTAATCAAAACGCGTTCTAACGAAGTTAGTATCAACTATTAACTACCTAACCCATCCCCTAGGAACACTTAGGTTCCTATCATTTATGATTTACACTTAACACACTCAAGGAACAAGTTCACACATAAAATTTACTCAACAATTTTCATAAATAAAAGCAAGCAGAGGACAGATTGTAACATTCACATAAAACGGGTCACAACTCGACTTCCCGACATCCTATGGGTCTGGTTCTGGACTTTTCAGAAACCTCGGGATGTCTACTAAAACTTCTATGTTGATGACCAAGCCCATATCAGTCCCGAAGAACTCTAAAAAGACTATAACTCCAGTCCCAATTGGTCCAGATCTGACAGGTTCTGGTAAAAAGACTATAACTCGGGTTATACAAATCAAACGTTCGATCCGTAAAATTCCTATGGTTCCTAACATCTAAGGGAACCTCCAGTCCAAAGGGTTCGATCAAAAGGTAACTACACTAGCCGTGGTGACTCGATCTTTAGACACTAACGAAACTGTCCCGATCCCGGTTCTTAATAAATTTGTAATTTCGGTTCTAACTTTTACCAATCGGTCTTGGGGTTCTAATTTGGGTTTAAAAACAATAACTTAGGGTCAAAGGTATATAGTCCAACCCAACTAAGGTCCAACATTAAACTTTGTAGAATTAAACTTATTTTTTAAAAACAAGAAACACTTTAATAAAATTTTAATAAAACTTAAGTCGTACAAGAACTATAATAATTTCTTAAAACATAAAACACGTAAACAAGGTTCAAGAATTAATAAAGGTGGTTATAACATGTGGGTTTCTTTAATCAAGATTCAAGAAGGACTTAGAAAAAAAATAAACATAAGGAACAATATACATGTAGTTACTAATCAAGAATTTCAACAACTAATTCTTTTACTAAACTCAATCAAGATTCCTGATTTCATTAACAAGAATTTAACTTGTAGTAGGTTAACTAATTTATTTAACAAACTTAATAAGATTTACTTTTAAGGAACAATAAAGAACATAACGATTTATTTAACTAAAACATTCAAGAATTTACCTAGGTAATTTAGTTCTCAGATTCGTGCATACAATAATATTGTGGTCTAAATCCTAACATCATTATAAGTTAAAGATACAATAAACGATTCAGCCCTAACGATTTAACTATTACAACCTAATCTAATTACAATAAAATTACAACATAAAATTACATATAACAAATAAACAAATTACACATAACAATTAACAATTTACACATCATTACAACCAAGAACAAGATTACATATAATTTTCCTAATTACAAAACTAATAATACAATTCAATAAGTTAATAAAACAATTATATTTTGAAATTAAAAACAGAAAAGAAAAAGGAAAAAGAAAAGGAAATATCAAAAACAATATGGAAATCAGTTAGGGTTTTAGGGTTAGGGTTTACGTAGGGTTAGGGCACGGTGCAGGCGGCGGCTGGGTGGACGGAGGTCGGGGTCGAGGTCGGCGGTCAGGGGCGGCGTCGGAGTCGGCGGCGGGGAAGTGGTCGCAAGGGTTTTCGGTCGAACAGCAGTAACGATGACAGCAGCAGCGGCGATGACGACAAGGAGGCGCACGGTGGTAATGGCGTCGTCGGCTTTTGGTGGCGTTTGGTGAGGGTGCGGCGACGAGGACGTCGCTGGTGGATGTTGCGGCGCGGCGGGGTGGTCTGCAGTGACCAAGATCGAGAGAGAAAGAGGGAGGAGGAGTACGATTGAGAGAGGGAGAAAGAGAGCGTCGATGGTTGCGGTGGTTCGCCTGCGGAGGTGGTGGTCCAGCGCGCGGCGGCTGTGCGGGTGGCTGCTGGGGCGCGGCAGAGAGAAGAGAGAGAGAGAGAGAGAGAGAGAGAGAGGGAAGGGGTGTGAGGCTAGGGTTAGGGTTTAGAGGGAGGGAGAGGGTTTTTATACTAACACATAATTAAGGCCCAACTAAACACTCTTAAACCAACCCAACTAAAACAATTAAAAACCTGATTTTTCTAAAAAAAAACCTAATAATACTAATAATAGTAATAGTAATACTAATACTAATAATAATATTAATCACATAGCAAATAATATTCACGTAATTAATCACATAACTCAATAATATTAATAGTAATACTAATAATAAAAAGAGTAAAACTAATAATACTAAACCTATGAAATTACCGATATACCCTTGTTAGTCTCTCACGATCCTACGAGCTCAAGTGTTAGCAAAATAAAACACAAACGAATAATAATAAATAACGAAGTCAAACCTAATTTACTAACGACGTCACGGTCAACATCTTTGGATTTTTCGGGGTTTTACACTAGTAGTCAGTTAAAATGAGAGAAATAAAAGAAAAAAAAGAGAATAATATGAGTATATGACATGTACTTATGTACAAGTATATATTGTATGTTGGACGGTTGAGTATTTAATTTGTATTCTCTCTATCTCTAGTTATTTATTCTCTTAATTAATTATTTTTGTATCTAATTAATTGTCTAGCTCTTTTACATTTCTTATCAACAGTTCTATTAATTTCAACCCTAGTAAATAATTTTGGAACCAATAACTTATCAATAATTAAGGATATTCTTATCATTTTGATATATTTCTACTTAACCTTTTGTGTGATATTGGTTTTTCTGCTTCTTTTTAAAGTGACAAATAAAAAAGATGGAGGCATCATTAAGGTACTTTATGATTAATTATAGTTAACTTATATGATACAAAAATAGTTCATTAATATTTAATAAAATCTATTATAAATTTATCAACATTATTGTAAAAATCATCAATATTTCAAAATATATCAATTTTTATACAAATTAATTCTTCCCCTTAAAAATTGATTTATTTTGAATACATGGAGCCAATTAAGATAATTCATCCCCTTAAAATTTGAAGTGTGCAATTGGCCGGCGTGAGTAAGAAGAGATAATCATCATCATCACTCTAATATATGTGTAAATTTGTAAATGGTACGTCCTTGGAGGCATTTTCCACATTTGTTATCCAGCTAGATTTTTACTGTTGGAACTTGAGAGCCTAGAACCTTTTATAAATAGAGGCTATTCCTGGCCCAATTGGTACCCATCAATCACAGCAAACAACAAAACCTAATTCCCCTTTGAAATCAAAAATGGCTACTCGTTTTCTGATGTTGGCTGCAGCCAGTGCCCTCCTCCTGCTGGTGTCCCTCTCTCCGACACCAACAACCGGTCAAACTGTCGACGACGCAGTTCTGGACTTGTCGGGAAACCCAGTGGAATACGGCGCTGAGTACTACATCATCCCAGTTGGCGGCAGACTTGGCGGCGGCTTGACCAGGTCGTCCAAACCCCACCAGCCCAGGTGTCCTCTCTACCTCGTACAATCTCCCGACCCCAACTCCAAAGGTACGGCAGTCAAGTTCGTCCCTGTCGGCCAGGACACGACCCAGACCGTAGTCCGTGCTGGGGAAGACCTTAGGATCAACTCCGGCCCTGGGGGGTGTCTCAGCAGAGGGTTCTGGAAGGTGCTGCGTGATGGGCCCACCGGCCGCGAAGAGATTATAGCCTCAGGGGAGCGAAGAATCCCGCCGGCTAACTTCCGGTTGGCTCGGTGGTCGGTGACCAGCCCACTTCCAGTGTACCAGATCATTCACTGTCTCAACTGCGGGAATCCCGACAAGGTTGGAGTCGTGGGTCCTTTGTCTGTGGTGGACGACAGCAACGCCAACATGAAGATTATTGCGTTTTCCCCGGGGCCAAATGATGTCTCACATGAGCTTCATGTCGTCTTCGTCAAGAAAACCGAAGAAACACCTCTCAATATTGAACAAGTGGTGTTTAATTTGCTTGAGTAGTGAAGAAGATTAAATTAGATTAAAAATGCATGCCATCGAACTACCTACGTTACCTATGTAGTATGTACAAATAGTAATCATAAATAAAGCTGTTGTCTCAGCTAGTTGCTAGGGCATGCATGGTAAGCTAGCAACCAATAATAAGACCTCTACTGTTTGTAATCACTTGCCACTCAGTATCTGCGTTAATGTATCCAACTTTGTTTTAATTTCTGCAATAAGTGATCATTTGATGCATATACCTACATTTGTTTTTGTTTAGGGATCCTATCATAATTGAATTTCTTTTTTCCATTATGATAGTTAAAAAATATTATTTATTTTTAAGAAATTAAAATTAATATATATTAGTTACAATGATTTGATTCAACAAGTTACGCAATTTATTGAGATAAAAAATTTTAACAAAATTTAATATTTATAGTAGTTGAATTTTTTTTCAACTATAATAATTGAAAACTAGTATAACAACCCTTAGTCATATCTTTAAAAATTAAAATTAATATATTTTAATCAGGAAACCTCAGAGAGTCTACCACAAATCTCCATGTTGATTGTAACACCTAAAATACACTCCAAATAGTCTAAAAATAGCACAATACATATAGATCCAATTTTCGACGACACGTTCAATTCCTGTTTTTTGATCTATAACTCGTGCTATACACCTTTAACACTCAAACCGTAAAATCCTTATTAAAGCTAACTCATGAAGGAACTTCTAGACCAAAGTTTCGATTAAACCCACTCCACAATTAATGGTATCTTCTTAAAGTGCCCTTAGTGAACGGTCCAAAAAAAACGTGAGATATTGCCATGAGTTTCAATCTCACACCTCACGCCGATAAATTAGGCGTTAGAATCAAACTCATGCCACTACGTTACGTTTTATCACGGATCCCGCAACCGTCCTAGAAACAACGATGACTGCAAATAAACTCACCACAAACGTGAGTTTTCTATATTGGCGGGAGAAAACGTACTCACGCCAATTGTGAGTTTATTATACAAAATAAAAAAAATATGAAATTTCTTGTCGTCCTAATTATGTATAACACAACATTAATATTTTTAATTAAATTTTATTATATTATAATTATAAGGAAATTATTTTCTTAATAAATTTTTTGGATTTACAATTTTCTAAATAAATTCCAGATAATGTTTTTATTTGTATAAGAATTCTAATTAATCATACATTACAAATAATAGAATCAAACTAAATTAAAATAACAACGTAAATTAATTAATCTACATGGTAAAGATATATTAATAAAACTCTAAATTTACCAAAATATAATACAAACTTCAGATCATCATTTTCATTATCATCCTTAAATACTACATATTCATCTTGATCATCAATCTTCATCTTCAATATTCTATGATGAAATGAAGATTAGTTTGTTTATTGATGGATGGAAATTTGCAAAGAGAGAAGAGGAGGGAAATTTGTAAAGGTAAGGAAAATGAGAAGGGAAGTGTGTAAAGAGAAATGAGGATGGAAAAATGAAAATTTTTGTGAAATAATTTTCACATTATCTGATATTGCTACTTTCATTTTCGAAATCCACAGCATTATTGCTATTTTCGTTTTCGAAATCCCTTTTCCTACTTACTATGAATAATCCCAGTCAAACTCTTCTTCCCTTCTATAAATTCGGGCCTACCCAACCCAACCCAACCCAACCCAACCAAACCAAACCAAACCAAGAGAAACCCCAAAGAACTAAGTAACACAAAAATGGCCCTCCAAAATTTCTTGATCCTTTCCAGCACCACCCTCGTCATCCTCCTCCTATCCCTCTCCCCCCACCCAACCACCCGCTCAATTCCGGCAACTCGTCCTCGACGTCGCAGGCAATCCGGTGGAACCCGGGAGTGAATAATACATAATGGTCAACATTCTCCCACTCATCCTCATGAGCGTGACCCGCGCTCCCAAACCCGGCGAAAGGTGCCCTCTCTACGCAGCCGCCGAGAGCCTCCTGGATCTGTCGATGGCTCAGCCGGTGCGGTTCATCGTCCCCAACAACCCCAACCAGAAAACATCACCGACTGGGAGGAAGTCAGAATCAACTCCGGGGACAGCCTCGAGTGCAGGAGCGGCGGGTTCTGGACCATGGTTCGAGACCAGACCACCGGCCAGATCCAGGTGGTCGCGGCCGGGGCTCCCAAGGTCACCCCTGTGTCGTCGTTCCGGCTCGAGAGGGTCAGCCCTTCCTTCCCCAGCTACAGCATTAACTAGGGATTTTTGCTTTTTGGACCCTGTATTTTGGGGGTATTTACATTATGGACCCCCATGTTTCAAAGTTTGCATTTTGAACCCTGTACTTTGATTCCGGCAACACTATGGACATAACTAGAGGGGTCCGGCCAAAAGAGGCCATTATTGTAGTTTGAACGATTTTTCTTTCCAAAATTGCCCCTTGATTATTTTTGAACTGCCGAAGTTACCCTTCATTTAGTCAAACATTAATTTACTTATACTACCTCAATTCTAACATTTGTTTTATTTTACAATCTTCCTCATCTCTTTCTTTCTCTAACTGCTCGAGCATATCTGCCATAACCATATCAAACCTCACCATCTCCGTTTGCCATCCCCATCTCATTTATCCCTCGTCACTCTCCCCTGTCGACCTTCGAACTCGGAACCCAACGTCGACATTCGAACTCGCTTGGAACTTCAAATCTGCAACCACCTGTGGAAGCTCCCTTGCCAGATTAAGGGGAAGCTTTGCATACCATAAAAGGGGAACGACTAGATCGAAAACCACAAGAAGACTCTGGTAAGTATAGTTCCATATTTATATTGTTCATAAAACCTAAAATTGATTTTTATTAATTTAGGGTTTTGGTGAATCTGTACAAGCTAATGAATTGAGATTTGAGTTTGGGTTGGTGAAGAAGATAATGAAGATATATTTATGTTTGAACAAGCTAATAGAACAAGCTAATGGATTGAAATATCAAATTATAATTTTTTTTTTGGTTGGAATTAGGGTTCATAAACCCCGAATTGAAATATCAATTATAATTTTTTTTGGTTGGAATTAGGGTTCATAAACCCCAAATTGAAGGTGTGACAATGTTCTGGTTATGGTGAATGATTGATGAATAATGTCAAATTCATATTGTTTGGTTGGTGTTGGTTGTTTGTTAAGCATAATTGGCATGGAAAACTTGAAACTACAAATTGGAAGTGCAAACCATATTTGTCTTTACTTCATCTAACTACTATTAGTTAATAAATCCATATTTTGATAGATGAATGACAAAAGAAAGAGTAGTATATGTGAAATTTATACAACATAATAAAATTTATAGCATGATTGTTAATATAACAATAAAATGAAACAAATTGCTAATAAAATTGGATTTTTTCCCCTGCCCCTGCATTTTTTCGTTTTTGTTATGGGGAATTGTCAATTGAGGGTGATGCTAGGTTGGTTTAGTCCATAATTGAATGGAGATGTTACTCTTGGTTGGTAAAGTTCCATATTTTTATTGTTCCTTAATTATTAAAACTATATTTATGTTTAGATGGAATCCAGCTCGAGTTCAATGGGTTCAAGGGGCATATATTATTGCCGAAAATGCAAAAGTGGAACAGATTCGCAACGACGAATTTCCAAGACAAATTTGAATTACTTAAGGCCTTATTGGAGCTGTCAAAGGTGTGGTGAGTTCTTGTGTTGGGTAGAAGGTGAACACAGACGACATGAAATGGGTGTGGTTGGAGGGCCAACTGACGAGCGCAACAGTGGAAGGGATAAGACTGTTGGAGGGTCAAATGAAGAATTGACACATGAACAAGGACGCAACTCAGTTGACTTTAGTCGATTTGTTGAAGAATTAAGTGCGTTTAGGGCTGAAGTTAGGCAATGGTTGATGAAAATATATGATGTAGCTAAAGTTATGTCGTTAGTGTGTTGTGGTATTTTTTTGGTTGTATTGGTGCGCTACTCAAGTAAGCTAGATCGTGGCTCAATGGTATATTGATTTAGGTGTCCTTGTGTAGACACCGAAAATGGGTCGGGCAGATTTTCAGTTTAACCCGGGGACAGAAATGAAGGCTCGTGCGGATTTGGGCCAAAATGGTTGGGCTGGCGCGGATTTACAAAATTTGGGCCAAAATCAGCAAGGTTGGCGCAGATTCTATAGATGGGCCTAACAGTCGGGTTGGCGCGGATTTCTGGTATCTGGACCAAATTGGGAAGGTTGGCGCGGATTTTGTTTTTGGGCCATAATATAGAGATCGGCGCGGATTTATGCCCATCCCAGATTTTGAAGGTGGATCCACGCGGATCTTGAACTGGATCCGGATCCAAATAGAACCCAAGAATCCGCGCAGATTCGGGTCGGTCAGGATTGCGCGGATTCTGGCAGTTTTCTGGCGGTTACTCTGCAGTCAGCATAACTGATCAAAACCGCCTTGCAACCGTTGGGAGTGGCGCGGATTCTGGTCGAGGAATAACCACGCTACCACCGCCGATTCGGGGTTATTTAAGGATCCGCGCGGATCCAATTTTGGAGGTTAGCAATTTTTGATCCCGGTGAGAGTTTTCCAGGCGAACTCAAATTTTCTCCTAAAAAACTTGATTCCGGCGAAGGTTTGCGAAATTCGCGCGGATTTCACCAGTTGGGCTTCTCGGCCACTTCAGGTCCACGCAGATTCCGGCCCACCCCAGACCACTTTGGTTCATCCGACCTGTACCGGACAAAATCCGCGTGGATTTTGGGTATTTTCATCTTTTCTCTTTTTCTCGTTTCTTAGGCCATAACTGTAATAATGTAGTCGGTAGATCCCCGCCCGCTGTAATTTAGTTTTCTTTTCGTTTCTTTTGTTATTTCATCCAATATGTGAACCTTATTATTCCATTCCGAATGCATGCATATTTTTCTTAATTCGTGACAACTCTTCTTTTTTTTTTCTTAATATGTAAAACCTGACTTAGTAAAGGCCGCTTCGGCGACATGCATGGCATCCCCCTACACCGACTTCTTTACCCCCGAATCCGTTCTTTTGGTTCGAGACCGGAGTCATAAAATTTAGGTTTTGTTAATTTTACTTTTAAAATTAACTGGCGACTCTTTTTTTTTATTTTAGGTTTTTTTTTATTTTCATTTTTTTCTAAAAAAGTCAGAAAAAGAGAAAAGAGGAACACCGACCCAAAATGGACCCGGAATCCGCGCGGATCCGCGCGGATCCAGGTCTATTTGGGTCAGCTTTTTCTCTTCTCATTTTTTTTTCATCTTTTCGTTTTGTTAAAAAAAAAAAACTTGTTTCGGCCTAAACAGTGCCCGGATCCGCGCGGATCCGGCCTTGGTTGGCCCAGTTTCTTTTTTCATTTTTTTTCTTCTTTCTCTTTTCTTTTGCCTCGACGAATTAATTTTGGCCCGTAAAGGATCCAAATCCGCGCGGATCCTACCCGGTTTATTTTTTCCTGTTTTTTGGTCGAATGGTCCCGAACCCGTGGATCCGTGCACCATTTAGGCCAGTTGGCTGCGATCCGCGGATCCGTGCCCGAGTTCGCTTTTTTCTTTTACTTTTTTCTTTTTGTCGAATTCAAAATAACCTCAAAAGCCAAAAATCTTAAATTGTCCCTTTAAAGATAAGCAACCCTACGTCGAATCGACCTTCCGGGGACCGTGCTCCGGGGTCATGGCCCTACAAAGGGGCGACTCCTTTGGGACTTATAAGAGGGTAAAAACTTGAAAAGTCGGGTTTAGTTTTTTTTAAAAAAAGTTGTCACGTTTTTTTTTTTTTAACTTTAGGCATTATTTGCATCTCACGGGCCTTCCCCTTCGTCGGGCACACAAGGTACCGTTTAGGAAAATCCTTACTTACCATTTCGGGAAAAACATTAACCATTCAACTCAGGTGGGTCCATTTAGACCTTCACCGAGCCGGTGGTTGTTTTTCCCCCTCGTGCCATACTCCTTAATCCACTTGATTAAAAGGAGCAACCCGGGGGTATTAACCTTCCATGCACCCCATGGAGGCCAAATACCCGGGACACGAGTTAGGAGCCGGTAGTGAATCGACCCTTAAAGCTCTAAACGTAGGGCCTTGGTTAGGATTGAACTGCATTTGTATGCTATGTGTTTTTCCCTATCCTCGAACCTGAGACCATGCAATAGTGCTTAGAGAAAAAAAAAGTTAAAAATGAAGTCTTCTTTCATCTTTTACGTGCTGATGCGACAGATGCGGACCTTGTTTAGGCCCGAAGAGGCTTGAGCCCGAAATCCGCGGATTCTGTTGTGCTCGACTCTTGTGAGCCTAAATTGGGGAAGGTCGGTAGCAGTGACTTGGCCCACATAGGACTCAGATCCAGGGAATCCGCGCGGATTCCAGGTTGGGCTGGGTCACATGTGGTCCAAATTCTTCCGGTTTGTTTTCCTTTTTTTTTAACCAGATTTAGGCCCGGTAATAGGCCTGAGCCCAGAAATCTGCGCGGATTTCTTTGGGGCTCGGTCATTGTCAGGCCTGAATCAGGCTATCTGTGTGTTAGGTGTCGGTCGTCGTTTTTTTTTTCTTTTCCTTCTTATTTTGTGTTTGGCTGGGATTTGGGCTTGGCAGTAATTTTGAGCCAAGAAAATCATGTGAGCCTCACCGGGCGCAAGCCCAGGATCCGCGCGGACTCGGGAGCTTCGGTGGTGCGGACCAGTTAGAGTCGTTTGGTCTTCGTTTGGATCTGTGTTTTTTTTTTCCGTTTACATAGAATCTTGGTGTTTCGAGTCCGAAATACATTTGGGCTGTCTAAAGTCGTTGGGCCTCATGAGATCCATGCGGATTTTGTGAGCGGGCCTACCCTTTGCGTGGTCCAAATGGATTTCTAGTCAGTCTAGTCCGCTAGATTAATATGTTTAACCCTTATGAGAGGCCTGAGTCCTTTCGAGATTCGGTCCGATAAGGTTTAAACATGTTATTTCGAGCCTGAGTCCGCATTCTGCATAAAAGTTTTATTTGGGCTTCGCATATAGTCTTGAGCCTTAGTTCGATTATTCGGAGTTCAAATAGAATTCTTCATCCATTGCATGTTGTGTCTTTAGGAGGGCGTTGAGCTGAGTCTTTGAATTCCTCCACCTTTTTGAGAATAGGTTGGTTTCGGGTTTATCAACGGACGAAACCAAGGCGTTGAAACCTTCGATATTCATTACGTGATAGAACAAGACCGGTATCATCCGAGGTAACCAATCCAGAGGCGACTGACGAAGGGACATCTGAGGGAGTAGTTGAGAGTTTAGTGATTGATCCATCTGAAACCATGTCAAACCCAAATGATGACCACACGGTGATGATTTGGGGAGGAAGTCGTTCCACCACCACCACCACTCAAATCGACTTGGAGCAATTAACCAATGTGATTCTAAACATGCAAGTTTCGATGAACGCTCAGCTGGAGGCGCAGAACCAGAGAATCGACGTTGTTATCCATGCCATGGAGGAGGCAAAGAACTCAAATGTGAAGAATCCTCCCATGGGGGAGGTTGATCACTCTGGCAGGGAGAAAGATGGATCAGTCCACGGGGTCTCAAATTCGAGACTAGATCGCATCGAGCAGATGTTGAAGGAATCTACTTTGTTCAACAACCAATTTATGGATGATGTCGGTTTTACACCGGTGCCTCGGGGAAGGCTTCCCCCTAAGTTCAACATGCCAGACATTAAGTTCCACGGTGTTGAGAGCCCTCATCAGCATGTAAGGAACTTTCTAGGGGCGATGACGCTAAAAGGGGTAGAGGAAGACATCTATCACATTATTTTTCCTTGGACTTTGGGACCTGATGTTATGAAATGGTACAACACTCACCCGGCTAAGACTACACAATGGAGTTTGCTTTGCAAGGAGTTCTTACATCAGTACTCCTACAATGTAGACATGCCAGTCACTTTAAGGGACATGGAATTAGTGAAGCAAGAGGAGAAAGAATCTTTCTCTGACTACTTTGCTCGATGGAGATCAAAGGCAGCTCAAATGGTGGACCGACCATCTGAAGAGCACCAAGTAGACATGCTTATTAGAAGTCTACAACCGTCATACAACGCTCATTTGAGGTTTCAACCCCTTAAAGATTTCGCTACATTAAGACTGGCTGGGACTAAAATAGAAAGTGAGTTTGCTAAGGGAGTTGCAACTGGGGGCTGGAAGAACACCTATACTAACAGGAAGTCGGCTGGCCCATCTGCATCCAACAACAAGGGGAACGAGGTGAATGCCCTACAACGCTACACCGAATACACCCTTATAGACACTACGTACGCTCAAGCTTTAGAGCGTCTCTTAAGCAAGGGAATGATTACTCTTCCCGACTTAAGGCCGGAGCCAAAAGAGAAGCCACGGAATTGGGACGCCGGCAAGTTTTGCAAGTATCATAGGGCTCGAGGGCACGATACCGAACAGTGCTTTACTTTGAAGAACAGGATGGAGGAGATGTTTAGGTCCAAACAACTACCCTTACCGAAGGCAGCACAAAAACCTAGCAACACAAACAATCCACTAGGTTCACTGCATATACACGCCGTGTTTGAGGAATGCGAATGGGATCCCTCGGATTTCATTACTGATGCAAGGAAGTCAACTTACGTCATGCATTACTTCATGGAGGGCCATGAGGTCAATGGTTTATGGGCTAGTGACGAGGAAGATGTCTATGGTGAGCCTCATGCTGAGAAGGCCACGGACGACTTTTGGGATTCCGATGGAAACGAGGACTTTTGGGGAACAGCAAAGTCTGGAGAGGTCAAAACTCCGGATGTTACTTTCCTAACAAGGTCAGGGCGCCATAATCATCAAGGAGGCCCTTCCCAAGTCCAACCTCAAGACAAGGGGAAGGAGAAGGTAGGAGAGGTGGTGATCCCCGTTCCGGAGGAGGATTTGATGTTAAAGCAGTTGAAGAGATTGAAGATGGATGTTACGGTATGGCAATTGTTGGCAGCTTCACAAAAGCACAGGCAAGCCCTGATCGAGGCTTTGAGCAAGTTGGAAGTATCACCCGAAACTACGCCCGAAGAAATAGTATCTTTTGTCACATCTGGCAGGAGTACTATAACTTTTGGTGATGAGGATTTGCCTAAGGAAGGTCTTGCACACAACAAGGCCTTATACTTGACCGTGGGTTGTGCCAGTAAGGTGATACCTTTAGTATTGGTGGACAACGGATCTGCGGTGAACATCTGTCCATGGAGGACGGCACAGAAGCTGGGAATTCAATCCCATCAGCTTACCCAGCAGGCCATTCAACTTAGGGCCTACGACAACACTCCTAGACGAATTTTGGGTTCAATTCTGTTACCGATTACTATGGATGCAATTGCCAACAATGTTGAGTTTCTAGTGTTGGATATTCCGGCATCATTTAACCTTTTGTTAGGACGCCCTTGGTTGCATGCGCAACAAGCGGTGTCATCTACTCTACATCAGAAGGTGAAGATGATGGTTAAGGGGCAGGTGGTAACAGTCAAAGGGGAGGAGTTAGCAGCTGTGATTACTTCAAAGAAACCTATGATCAAGATAGAACACAACTCCAAAGACGAGGAGTTTCACCATTTCGATATCGTAGCTACCTTGGAGAGGGAAGAAGCACCTTTGGACTTTGATCCTTATTCCAACAGGAAGGTGAACGCAATTTTGAAGCGACATGGATACTTTCCCGGGTTACCTTTGGGAAGAAGAGCTCAAGGACCTACATCTTTTCCCTTGACTCAAGGAGGGAGCTACCACTTTGGTTTAGGCTACATTCCAACAGAGGAAGAGAGGAGATTAGCTAAGAAGGTTAGGAGAATTAGGAGAGGTGAGCCAATACCGCTTTATAGCATAAAGCCGTATCCACTCACGCTTAATGGCCAGTTCATGAGGGAAGGAGATCCTTTCCCTTACTTTGGTTTTCCGGAGCCCTACTATTTGAAGAGCAAGGGCATCTTAGTTCCAGGTTTAGAGATCTTCAACGACTGCATGCTACTCGAAGAGGAATTGTTCACACCTACAAGGGAGAACAAGACCCCACTAGAATGGACTCATCTAGCAGGGAGTAACATCTTTGGAATGTTGTTCGGCCAAGAAGCACAGCGAGAGGAGAAACCTGTGGAGGCGCTTTCCTTGGCCCTATCAAGCATGGATTTCGATCCTACTAAGCTCATCGCTACATGGGGGCAGGAAACCAAGCAAGTTACCTGGGTGTCGGCCAAAGGAGACAAGGAGTTTGTTTTAGCTTTAGGAGAGTCAGTGCTCGGGTCAGAGTCTAGTGTCAATCCTGTTGTTGTTCCATTTTTTGAGTCTGTCTTAGAGTCAGGTTTTAAGTTCAATCAGTCTGTTGCATCTACTTCTAGGGGGTCTGTTGAGTCACCTATTGATGATCTTATTTCTGAATTCAATGAAATGAACTCGTTTGCTTATGACTCTTCTTATCCCTCACCCCTGAACTGCTTTGTCTCTAATGAAAATAATCAAGATGCTGTAAACGAATCAGAAATTCCTAAAGATCTTTTAAAAGCCGTAGAGAAACATGAAAATCAAATTTCCGTAATTGAAGAAACTATAGAAGTAAATCTAGGTACACCTGAAGAGCCTAAATCGACCAAAATTGGGAAATTCTTAACCATCAGGGAGCAAGAGCACTTTACTCTTCTCTTACGAGAATTTGTAGATGTCTTTGCCTGGTCATATCAAGATATGCCAGGTATAGACCGAGAAATAACAACACGAATTCCGCTTACTCGACGCTAAACCGGTTAAACAGAAGCTTAGGCGGATGAAACCAGAGTGGGCGTTGAAGATTAAAGAGGAAGTTGAGAAGCAGTTGAAGGTAGGCTTCATTAGGGTGTCAGAATATCCACACTGGATAGCTAATGTAGTCCCGGTTCCAAAGAAAGATGGAAGAGTTCGGATGTGCGTAGATTTTAGAGATTTAAACAAGGCAAGTCCGAAGGATGACTTTCCTTTACCTCATATCGATGTTTTGGTAGACAACACCTGTGGACATGCCCTTCTTTCATTTATGGATGGGTATTCAGGTTACAATCAGGTAAAGATGGCTCAAGAGGATATGGAGAAGACGACGTTCATCACACATTGGGGCACATTCTGTTATGTAGTGATGCCGTTCGGGTTGAAAAATGCAGGGGCGACCTATCAGAGGACAGCCACCACATTATTGCATGATATGATGCATAAAGAGGCAGAGGTTTACGTAGACGACATGATCATCAAGTCCGTTAACCGTGACACACACTTGGATAGCCTTAGAAGATTCTTCCATAGGTCTGGAAATACGGAATGAGGTTAAACCCTCGTAAGTGTGCTTTGGAGTGACGTCGAGTTATTGGGTTTTGTAGTGAGCTCTAGGGAATCGAGGTTGATCCAAAGAAAGATCAAGGCGATACAGAAATGCCACCGCCTAAGACAGAAGGAGATAAGGGGGTTTCTGACGATTGCGATATGTAAGCGGTTCATTTCGAAATTAACCATGATTTGTGACCCTATATTTAAGAAGTTGAGGAAAGGGGTCAAATCTGAGTAGGATGAAAAATGTCAAGTAGCTTTTGACAAAATTAAAGAGTACTTGGCTAATCCGCCTGTTTTAGTTCCACCAGTACCTGAAAAGCCTTTATTGTTGTACCTAACAATCACTGAGTCAGCAATGGGGGCTATGCTAGCTCAAAGATACGATGGCGAAGAGCGAGCAATTTACTACTTAAGCAAGAAATTCTTAGAATATGAGACCTGGTACTCCAACATTGAAAGATTGTCCCTTGCCTTAGTTTGGGCAACGAGGAAGTTACGTCACTACATGCTTGCGCATACCGTGCATGTGACCGCATTCATGAATCCTCTCAAGTACCTGATGGAGCGACCCATCGGTCAATAGTAGAGTAGCTCGGTGGATGGTTATGTTATCAGAGTTCGACTTACAATTTGTTCCACAAAAAGCCATAAAAGGAAGAGTAGTCGCAGATTTTTTGGCAGATTTACCTGTTGAGGAGGCTAGTGAAGAAAAGTTAGATTTTCCCGATGAAGAAGTATTTCAAACACAGAAAGAAACATGGGAAATGTATTTTGATGGAGCTTCCAACCAAAGTGGATTCGGTGTAGGAATCATTTTGATTTCACCCGAAGGAGCCCATACTCCTATTTCCGTGAAGTTAGATTTTGAGGCGACAAATAATGTAGCTGAATATGAGGCATGTATCATTGGTATGCAGGCTGCCGTGGAAATGGACATAAAGTGCATAAGGATATTCGGTGATTCGAGCCTTATAATAAATCAAGTGTGCAATAAGTGGAGGGTGAAGAACGAAGCTTTGGCACCTTACCAAGCTTACGTTAGGGATTTAGCAGAACACTTTGATCAAGTAGTGTTCGCCTATTTACCTCGGGAGCATAATGAGTTAGCTGATGCATTAGCAAAGCTGTCACCTTGCTAAATATCCCGAGAGGAGTTGTGTCTATGCCGATATGCATAGAGAGAAGAAGTCAACCAGCTTATGTTTATTCTTTGGAAGTTTGTGAGATAGAATCGACTTGTTGGTATTATGACATCTACCAATACCTCACCAAAGGGGTTTACCCTGAGGATTCTACCACAAGATCACAAAGAGCAATCAGACTCTTAGCGTCGCAGTATTGTTTGATTCAGGATCAGTTGTACAAAAAGACGGACATGGGTATCAATTTGCTTTGTTTAGAACAGAGTGAAGCTCAGAATTTGATGAAGGAAGTTCATGGGGGAGAATGTGGCCCGCATATGAATGGACGGATGTTGTCCAAGAAGGTTCAAAGGATGGGGTATTACTGGTCGACTATGGAAGCTGACTGTCACGACTATGTAAAACGGTGCTACAAGTGTCAAATCTATGCGAACTTGCAACACCAACCCCCGTCATTTTTGACCACGTTAACCTCGCCATGGCCATTTTCAGTTTGGGGCATTGATATCATAGGAAAGGTTACTCCTAAAGGAACGGGAGGGCACGAATATGTGCTTGTAGCTATTGACTACTTCACAAAATGGGTGGAAGCGACATCCTATGCAAAACTAACTTCTAAGCACGTAGCCAAATTCATACTTAGAAACATAATATGCCGTTATGGGGTTCCACACGAATTGATAAGTGATAATGGGGTTCACTTCAAGAAAGAGACGGCGGAATTGTTAGCAAAATACAAGATCCAACATCATAGATCTTCGGTATATCGACCTCAGACCAATGGAGCGGTTGAGGCGGCTAACAAAAATCTCACTAGGATAGTAGAGAAGATGGCTTCTTCTTATAAGGATTGGCCTGATAAACTACCTTTTGCCTTATGGGGTTATCGAACTTCTATTCGTACATCCACGGAGCAACTCCTTACTCCTTGGTATACGGAATGGAAGCGGTATTGCCAGTGGAGGTAGCGATACCATCATTACGGATTATAGCGGAGAGTCAAATTCCGGAAGCGGAATGGGCTAAGGCTAGGTATGAAGAGCTAGTCAACATCGATGAAAGGAGACTCAGAGCCATGCACAATGTCCAGATATACCAGAGTCGTGTGTCCAGGGCATTTAATAGGAAGGTCAAACTAAAGGACCTTGGAGAGGGTGACATGGTTTTGAAGGAGATACGGGCACCTATTCAGGACCCAAGAGGGAAGTTTAGGCCCAATTGGATGGGACCTTACATCATAAAGGAAATTCTTCCCGGAGGGGCGGTAAGATTAGTAGATCTGGAAGGGGAAGAATGCGTTCAGCTGACAAACTTAGATCAACTTAAGAAGTTTTATGCATAAAGGGTAAAAGTGGACATAGCAACTGGTAATTAAAACCCTCACAGGATCTCCAGATGTCAAAGTTGGACTTTTTGATTTTAGGTTTTCCCGGTTCATTTCAATATTGGGCCTTGAACCCTCACAGGATCCGCGTAGATTTTCTTGTTTCAGGCCTAAGATACTCGTATTTTATTTTGGAGCCGTTTTGGGCCAAATCCGCGCGGATTCCTCCATTTTCTGGGCCAAAGTTTCTTCGGTGATTCTATGCGGATTTACGTTTGACACAAGTACTCGGTTTGAAAGCAACTCAGGCAGATCCGCATGATTCATGTTTTTGACTTCCTTTTGTTTTCAAATTCTCGCGACCAGATTACTCAAAATACTCACCGATATTTTCTCGAGCGCTAGCGTAGATGCTGGATTTCACCTTTCCCGCTTGTTTTCTTTTTCTCTATCTTTCACTTTTTTATCATACAATCGTAATGAAAAAGTCTGTGCGGATTATACATTATTTTGAGGGGAATTAAATTTTCTATGCGTAAGTTCTCGCGAATTTCACATATATGGTAGAAAATTCTAGGGAATTTCAAGAAATATGATTCTTTATTATTATTTCCAAACAGCAAAAAGAAAGAGCATGCAAATTTATAATTTGCTACTCAAACGTTCATCAGCATCTAAAAAAAAAAAAACAAAACACACTAAAAAGAAAAATACAAATTTAAAGGCAAGCAGCATCAGTTCTTTAGTCCTGTTTAAGCTTCTTCTCAGCTTCAGGAGCAATACTAGACCTTGACCCTTCACCCTGTGAGGATGTTCTTCTTGGCCTCTTTTTGATGTTAGAGTCACTGGGGGCTTTCTCTTTACCTTTCCCAGTGTCTTCCGGAATCTGTCGAGGTAGAGTGTTGTCAGGTCTAGGTTCCCTGATTGTCACAGGTCTTTCCCTAGGATGTGTTGTAGTAGTTGGGGGGCGAGTCCTGGTTGATAGTGGGTCTATCCCTTTTCCTTCTTGATCTTTCAGCTGTTTCCTAACAGTAGGGTCTTTCTCGATTATCCATTGGCGATATGCCATAGATACATATGTGTTTCCTCCTGTTGTAGGGACAGCAAGAGTAGGCCTATTCATCCAGTAGTCTTGCCAAGATCGGACCTTGGAAGCGTCATTAGTGATGACCCTAGGACTAGGTGGGATGCAGTCTAGTGAGGGGATCCATTGCTTTCTCCTGATTTGACGCTTGGCCCTTTCAGGGAAGTAATAGGTTGTATGTGTTAAGCCCACAAGTCTCACGAATGGGCATCGATGGTCGACGGTGACTACTTCTCTTATTCTCCACCAGGTAATGTGCCACTTGATGATCATTTCTTCGATGAACCATTTCAACCACTTGTCCGTCGAACGTTCCTTGTGTTTGCGGGTACGTTGGCAAAATTGGGTCATCCGGAAGGTAGCTTCATTCTTTGGGGGCGCCAAGAAGCGGATATGCTCCATCAACCATATCAGCAAAGAAGAAGAGAATTAGATGCCGGGATGAATCAGGTCCACGTGGGTTTTCAGGGACGGAAGTCCGCGCGGATTTGTGAACAGTAAATTGGGGTAGGTGCGAAATCCGTGCAGATTTCGAAGAGTTGTAGAAAATTTTTACCTGAAGCAGCAGGGGGCTTCCTGAAAATTCGCCTTCAGATTCGTTACAAAGCCGATCCAGGCACAGGATAGTCTCAGCTACTATCATCGGTGCTAGATTTTGGTCGTCGCGGAGGCTTTCGCTAATGTTGATCAAAGAAGCAGGACCGCTGTTTGTGCCGCCATGGTAGAAACAGAAGCCACCTAGTAAGCATAGGGTTAGGGCCCTAACTTTTCTCTCAACGTGTTCGCTTCTTTTGAACGTGGAAATTAAGGGCAGAAAGTTCACTCTTTCACCCTCTAAGATTTTCTCTAGGTCATTTTCTCCTAAGCCTAGAAGAGAAGTGTACCTAGGTGCGGTATTTTTGGAGGAAGTTGGGACGACTGGTGTGGAGGTAAACTTAAAACCTAATATTGCGCCGAATTCTTCGGGGAGAGGACACAATTCTTTTTCCCCAAACCTAAACAAGTGGAGTTCGTGGTCCCAATTGAAGGCGCTCTAAGGAAATCCCACATTAGCCTTACTTGCCTCAGGCTAATTAGGGTATGTAAGTTGTATCTTTTCAACTCTTCTTTCTCAGCGAATGAAAGAGAAAGAATCCATTGATCGAGCTCTTTTTGGAAAGACATGTTTTGAAAGAAGGGGAGACCGCAGGGATTTCTATGAAGGCTGGAAGCACAAAAGCTAGGAGGGAAGGTGTGAGTTTTTAGGGAGAATTTGCGCAGATTTTATAGTGCAGGAGTTAGGAGTGCGACGGAATTCCACGAGAACTTTGCAGTATCACTTTCGACTGGAATCAAAGACTTAATTGGGGGTTGCAATCCGATACAAAGTCTGCGCGGATTTGCTAGCTGATTTTTAACAGGACTCAACTTGTGCGGATTCTAATCATGTGGGAATGGCGCGGATTTTTGAAGAATTCTGGCCCGAATGTGTCGTCGGGTTGGCGCGGATTTTGACTGGGTCCGGTCTCAGACTGGCGCGGATTTTTGGTAGGATTTAGGCTTGAATTTATCTGGGCCGACCGCAGAGTGGCGCGGATTTGGGCCGACATCGAGATGGCGCGATTCCTGGGAATGGCGCGGATTTTTGAGTTTTGGGGATTGAATTAAATCTGCGTGGTTTTAGTAATAGCATTTGTATGTTTCCCGGCTTTGTTCAAAAGTTGTTAGTTTGGGATGTTGAAAAAAAAAACTTGATTGTCCTTGATAATTTATGGAATTTGTTCACTGACCACAGCTCCGCTCCTGTTTCTTTTTTTATGTTGCATTGCATATGGTTTTGGTTTTCATTTCTAAATAGATAAAGATAGGTGAGTAAAATAAAGTTTTTTTTACATAAGCATTGCATTCATGTTAAGCATTAATAGGGTAAGTTGAAAATTCACAGAGTCGATCCTCTAAGCATTATACATGGTCTCTCCCTCAATCATCTTCTTCATCGGATACCAAATCTATGTAGGCAGGGCCCAATGGGCCGTAGTGTCGACCGGGTTGAGGTGTAGGGTTCTGCCCGGTGAGGAAGCTCCATCCATCGGCCGCCCAAGAAGAAGAAGGTTGATCTTGCTGATATCCTCCAGGAGTGAACTCATTTTGAGAAGAACTAGGGGCATCATATGTATGAACTCATTTTGAGATGACGAGATAAGAGTGGATGGAGAGTGAGTGGTTGAGGAAGAGTTTGAGACTTTTAATGCCATGGAGATAAGACAAGTGGTCAAGGGAGTTATTTTAACTTTCCTTTATTTTTACTTCATCTCTCACTTTGTATTTTTACTGATCAAAATACTTACGAATTTATCCTTTTCAGGAAAAAACATAACAAGCCTGGACAACATCCAAAGAATGCTAGCTACAAACAATTCCGATACCTTCAAGCTACCCTTTAAAGTTGAAGCCCGACAACATCCAAAGAAATTGATCAAGATCGGACTACCTCCGGTCGAATTCCAAGCTACCCTTGGATCGCTCAAGCTGGGTAATTTCCAAAGAAATCAAGTCAACAAAATCGGACTACCTCCGGTTGGCTACGAGTTTACAGATACTTTGACTTTCGCCTTATTCGACTCAATCAAAGTGGGGCTATCTCAGACACCAAATGGGTCGGGCGATTTTCGCTTAACCCGGGACGTAAATGAAGGCTCATGCGGATTTGGGCCAAAATGGTTGGCGGGCGCGATTTACAAAATTTGGGCCAAAATCGCAAGGTTGGCGCAGATTCTATAGATGGGCCTAATGATCGGTTGGCGCGATTTCCGTATCCGACCAAATTGGGAAGGTTGGCGCGATTTTGTTTTGGGCCATAATATAGAGATCGGCGCGATTTATGCCCATCCTGATTTTGAAGGTGGATCCACGCGATCTTGAATCGATCCGATTCAAATAGAACCCAAGAATCCGCGCAGATTCGGGTCGGTCAGGATTGCGCGATTCTCGCGATTTCAAGCGGTTACTCTGCAACAAGATAATCGATCAAAACCGCCTTGCAACCGCTGGGAGTGGCGCAGATTTCCTGGGTCGAATTTTGGGGGTTAGCAATTTTTGATCCCGGTGAGAGTTTTCCAGGCGAACTCAAATTTTCTCCTAAAAAACTTGATTCCGGCGAAGGTTTGCGAAATTCGCGCGGATTTCACCAGTTGGGCTTCTCGGCCACTTCAGGTCCACGCAGATTCCGGCCCACCCCAGACCACTTTGGTTCATCCGACCTGTACCAGACAAAATCCGCGTGGATTTTGGGTATTTTCATCTTTTCTCTTTTTCTCGTTTCTTAGGCCATAACTGTAATAATGTAGTCGGTAGATCCCCGCCCGCTGTAATTTAGTTTTCTTTTCGTTTCTTTTGTTATTTCATCCATTATGTGAACCTTATTATTCCATTCCGAATGCATGCATATTTTTCTTAATTCGTGACAACTCTTCTTTTTTTTTTCTTAATATGTAAACTCGACTTAGTAAAGGCCGCTTCGGCGGGCGGTGCAAGGGCATCCCCCTACACCGACTTCTTTACCCCCGAATCCGTTCTTTTGGTTCGAGACCGGAGTCATAAAATTTAGGTTTTGTTAATTTTACTTTTAAAATTAACTGGCGACTCCTCTTTTTTTTTAGGTTTTTTTATTTTCATTTTTTCTAAAAAGTCGAAAAGAGAAAAGAGGAACACCGACTAAAATGGACCGGAATCCGCGGATCCAGTCTCTATTTGGGTCAGCTTTTTCTCTTCTCATTTTTTTTTCATCTTTTCGTTTTGTTAAAAAAAAAACTTGTTTCGATCCAAGCGATTGCGGATCCTACTTGGTTGGCCCAGTTTCTTTTTTCATTTTTTTTCTTCTTTCTCTTTTCTTTTGCCTCGACGAATTAATTTTGGCCCGTAAAGGATCCAAATCCGCGCGGATCCTACCCGGTTTATTTTTTCCTTTTTTAGTTTTTTGGTCCAGAATGGTCCTGGAATCCGCGTGGATCCAGGCACCATTTAGGCCCAGGTTGGCCTGCGATCCGCGCGGATCCAGGCCCGAGTTCGTTTCTTTTTTCTTTTACTTTTTTTTCTTTTTTGTCGAATTCCGAAAATAACCCTCGAAAAGCCAAAAATCTTAAATTCGTCCCTTTTAAAGATAAGCAACCCTACGTCGAATCGACCTTCCGTGGGGGACCGTGCCCTCCGGGGCCGCGGGCCCTACACCTTGTTATATATTGTTTTTGTAAGACTATTTGATGGGTACTATTATGTCCAAGTTATATTAAGTGGTTATGTTGGTATTATGTGCAAGTTATATTATGTTGCTCAATGTAAGTCATATTATGTGGCTTTGCTTGTTGAGTTCACCACTAATGAATTGATAGTAATATGTGCAAATTTGGGTGTCCTTGTTGAGTTCAATGGGTTCACTTATGTTTGGATAGTAATATGTTTGGATATAAATTGGTACTAATATGTTCAACTATTAATATGTTTGGATATAAAGGTTTTAATGATTAAGGGTTTGGATAGTGCAAAAAAAATGTCAAAAGATGAACAAAATACAGAGGGAACATATTAATAATTGATCATAAATATCCCAAAATATATAGCATGAAATTGAACCTCACCCAAGTAAAGCCATAAAGGCAAACATTGTATCTGACAGTGGGGCGAGGGCTATACAATTACTAGAGCCCCAACAAAATACGTACGTATCCCAAAAGAGTGTTCCACCACTAATGGACACGTACAAAAACTTGTCAATATCTAACAGTATTCCACGACTAATGGACACGTTCCTAAAAATATGTCAATATATACGACAGTGTTCCACAACTAATTGACACATACAAAATATGTTAATAGATAACAAAGTGTTCCCAAATAGATGGACACACAAAATATGAATCAACAACAAAGTCTAGTTATATTTGTCAAATTTGCTGTCCAACATCTTGATCCTCTTTCTAACTTTTGTCGCAAGGGATTGAAGGTTGTCGAGCCTTGGTTTCTTGGACGGTTCCTAAAAATATTCAACAAGTTCAAATTACAATCAACATAAATATATTGTAAAATTTACAACACCAAAATCTATATGTTAAACTGCTAAACTGTTAATGCTAATGCAAAACTGCTAATAGAAATGAAGAGTTCAGCAAATAGAACTCCTTAGTCATTTAGCAAAAAACTCCACTCAAACCATCCAATTCAATCTGTACCTAAGTAAACTCCACTCAAACAATCCATACCTGAGTTTTGCTTCCGGAACCATGAGCTTCATAACTCCTCTTGTTGGACTGTTTTACGACAGTAGTAGCCCTTCTTGGTGCTTGCTTTGCAACCTTGGAAATCATACATCATTCAAGTTAGTCATGTATAATAAAAAAAACCTTAAGTAAATATATCATTCAACCACAACAAGAAGGTATACCGCATTCGTGCTTCCGGATGGTAGGCTACAACTGATTCCAACATCATTCCTCAAGTTGGATTGCTTCCTAGGGCTTCTTCTAAGGATCTATGAAAACAATAAAATAAATAATTTATATATACTTAAGTAAATACAGCATGAATTTCCACTGTAAAAAGGGTTAGATTTATTTTGTATACCTCATTCGTGCTCCCGGATGGTAGGCTACAACTGATTTGAACATCATTCCTCAAGTAGGACTGCTTCCGAGGACTCCTTCTAGGTATCTAACAAAACCAAAAACAGAAATTTTACTTAGGTATGCCACTGCCTTAACTTAGTTTATATAGTAAAATTGAAAACTTTGTTGACTAAAGGCTATGCCAAGCCTGATTAGATTGCTGAGAAGAAGCTATGCCACTGCCATGTTTTCTGGGGCTACTTCTGATGGGAGTACTTTGTTGACCAGAAGATGCAGCCTTATTCAATTAATAAAACTTGGTTAGTGATTGGTGAAACAATTTTGGAAAAAAAAAATTAACATTTCAGTAGACATACCTGATTAGTAGCTGAGTCATGTTGTTTTCTGGGCCTTCCCATTCTCTTACTTTTAACAGATTTGGTTGGGCCATATTCAATATTTGGACATCTTCTCTTGTTATGCCCTTCATTCTTGCAAAATGAGCACTTCACTGTGGAACTCCTAAATCTGGACCTCTCCTTCCTTGGCTCATCACTTGCCCTGATCCTGTTCTTCTTCACTGGGCCTCTTTTCTTAACAATCTTTGGTGGACATAATTCAGGGACATTAGGCATAGCAGGCCAAAAGAACTTGTCTTTGATTGCTTGCATTGGAAAACTGTAAGCAGCCCTAAACCTTTCAACAGTATACCAATCACTAACATACTCTTCAAGGTCTACCTTCATGAATGTCAAAACCTTCACAGCATGTTTACATGGAATGCCTGTGATTTGATATTCCCCACAGTCACAAGTTCTATCATTCACATTCACAATGTATTTAATTCGTTCATCATGCACTTCCCATGACCCACCACCTATGAATCTCAAACAAAACCTCCAACATTCTTTTTGATATTTCTCCAATGTTTGTCTCACTTTCGGGACAACCCTACCTGTCCAAGTAGCACCCCAATCTACCCTCTCTACCCACCATTCCACAGTCTTTTCATAAATCTTCTCACACAGGGTGAATATAGGCATGTCTCTATACCTATTAAACACTTTGTTGAAAGATTCAACAAAGTTGGTTGAGTTATCTGGCATAGAAATATTAGGGGGAAATGTATTCCTACACCACAACTCTATAGGTTCTTGCATTGACCATTCATATGCCTCTCTGTCCTGTTGACATAAAAGGTTCATAAACTTCTGAAATTCAGCAGGTGAATATGCATGGGCAGCCCTGGATAAAAGAGAGTTCAATTTTGGGGCAGGAAAGTATTTCCTAAAATTCCTTTTGTAGTGCACAAAACAAATTCTTCTACCAGAGTGAGGAAACAGATCCTCAAGTGCAGATATCACACCCTATAGTGTAACAACCAAAACAGTTAAATAATGACTCAATTATTAATAACAATAAATTTAAATAATCAAAACATAATTAACTGAACTTATGAAGGCATCACCTGACATCTATCAGCAATGAAAGTGTACTTGCCTTCCTGATCTTCACCTATTAATAATTAAGTATGAATTTAATTGATCAAGATCAAATTATTTGAGCCAATTGAAAAGTAAAAAGGTTAGACTTTGTTTTGTATACCTATGATTCCCATCAAGCAATGTAGAAAATACATCCAGTTTTCTTTGTTCTCCACGCTCACAATAGCATATCCAAGTGGAAAACAATGGTTTTCAGCATCAAACCCTAAGGCAGTAAGCAACACACCCTTGTACACACCTTTCAAGTGGCAACCATCCACCCCAGTGAAGTGTCTGCATCCAGCCTTAAACCCATCTATCCAAGGTTTGAATGATACAAACATCTTCTTGAACACATGCTTCCCTTCTTCATCATCTTCCCAGTTGATGCGACAAATGCTCCCTGGATGACTTGTTTTTATCATCTCAAGGTACTTTGGAAGCAACTTAAAACCCTCCTCATGTTTCCCCCTAATCTCCTCCAGAATTTTGATTTTGGCTCTCCAAACCGTGTTCTTAGACTTTACAAGATCGTACTCATCATGCAACTTCTTCATCATTGCAGCTACTGGCATGTTTGGTTCAGACTTAACATCTTCAAACAACTTCCTAGCTATCCATGAAGAGTTTGCTGCAGGGTTGTCCATTAACCTTCTACAAGTGCAAATACCTGTAAAGTTCTTGATTTGGAAGGTCACACCATCATTCATCAATGAGGCATGAATCCTTAAATCACATCGTTTCCCCGAACATTTACCAGTATATCTATAACCCTCATTCTTGATGTGCCTAATCCAAATCCCTTGTTGAACCATGTAATCCCTAAGCACCTCAAGAAACTTGGATTTATCTATGAACATGTCCCCCGACCTAAGTACAATTGAGTCATCCTGTTCTGGTTCCCACAGTCTATCATCATCTCCCACATAACCATCTGAGTCACTATCTGAATTAAAAATCTCATCCTCTGGAACCAATGATACCTCGGACCCATCATTGTCACTGCGAGACTCTCCCACATCACCCTCAAACTCAGCATCATCCTCATCCTCATCAGCATCATCCTCATCAAGATCACCTCACCGCTCATGACCATCACTGAAGTCAGGGTCACTCTCATCAGCATCTGTCTCAACACCCTCACTCTCATCACCCTCGTTCACATGAACATTCTCAATCAATATATCCTTCCCATGAGGTCTTCTGTTGGGTTGTGTGTTTGGAGTGTTCAATTGGGAGAAAGTAATTTCACTCAAAGAAGGTTGTTGGGACAAACTAATGTCACCAGGATTCCCTGACAAATTATCTTGACACGGTTCAGAAACAGGATTACCAATAGGTATGTCAACTGACAAATTAGCACCAATGCTCCCTTGTAGGTTGTCCCAAAATTCAGGGCTTATTGTACTCACCTCCATTGTACCTCCATCTCCTAAATTTTTAATCTGATCATCAGGTACAGGATCCTTCCCTAAACTACCCTCCAAATCCATAATCATCTTGTCAACAAAAGAAGGTCGCTTCCGCTCCTGAATCATGAACTCTACTTTGTTCCTATTTTTCCACCTCTCAAACACACTAAGCAAGTCAGTCTCATTGCTCACAGGCCACTTAATGTGATGTTTTCCAGGTGTGTGGGATAATATAGTAAGAAATTTTGGCTTGTGTGGTTTAATAGGTTCTGAATGCAGAAAGTTGTATGCATCCTCAGTTAAATCAGCTATGCCATACTTATCTTTATCTCTCATATACTCTGTTGACCACTTCTTATACTTAAACACTATCACCACCTCTGTGTTGTATTGATCTATACAAACCAAACAAATACATTAAACAAAGTTTAAAACATTTAAACAAATGTTATAATATACACACTAATAATATACACATTTATAATATGCACATTAAAACTTTGATAGTAGAGTCTTCTACCCTCTGTTTAACAAACATGAACACCATTAAACCCTAAACATATTATGAACAACCAGAAATATATGAAGTCTTTGTGTCCCTGTAGAAGACTTCACAGTGCCACATTACCAAACAACCAACTATGACTAACTTAACTGACATAACCAAACAACCAACCTTCAATAGTATATTTTTTAACCCCCTGTTTACAAACCCCTTGTTTTCAAATGGATTTGGTCCCATGAAATCCATTTGAAAACAACAAACATTCCACTTTAAATCTGAAACAGACAGAAGCCATGAACATGGAAAACAATAAACACAACAAAGACGTCAAAATCCCTATGAGTAATTAAAACCAATTTCACTTTGGGTACCCTCTGTTTTGGTAAACCCCATGAAAAACGATCAGGAAAACAATCAACAAGACTAATCACAACAAATTCATCAAAACCCCAAACAGAAAGGGCCGATTTAAACAGATTTACTTCAAAGTAGGAGGAATCACATATGAAACCAAAAATTAAATCGTCGTACTGCTGAAAACCCTAGAAATAGCAATATTCAAAAGACGTTTTCCATATTGCACAGAACTTACAACTAAACCCTAAAAATTCAGAATTTCTGGACGAAATTCGACATTAATCAACAAAGACTTCAACTTCAAATTCTTACCTGCCATTCTTTACTGTAGCATGCAGAAGATCTATCTTTTCCCTTCTGAAAATTTTCCCGCCTCGACGTCTCCTTCCTCTTCTTGCACAACTTCAAAGTGTCCGATCTATGGTTGAACTCCAGTTACTTGTTGTAGGCTCCTAACCAAACGCCATTGATATGGCCACGATGAAGGAGAATGGCGATTCTGAGAAGGGTTTCGAAGGGTGGGGTGTTCTGAGACTTTTGGAGTTGAATAGTCACAGTGATGTGATATGCGTATGGGGGTTGTCAAATAAAAGTCTACAGTAGTCAATTTCAAAAATAAATTCAAAACAAATGAATAAATTATATAAGGGCAAATCGGTCAGTTCATGTCATGTTTTGGTCTTCACCGGAGCCCAGCTTAAGTTTGGGCTAAATTTTTTTGGCCCATATTATACAAGGTTCAAAATGCAAACTTTGAAACATGGGGGTCCATAATGTAAATATCCCCAAAATACAGGGTGCAACGGACATGATTGTCGGCGGCTGGTGGGATCCGGCCTTAATGGTTTTGGGAGTATCCTGGCTTGGCCTAGCGCCGATGACCAGGCCAACTCTGAGCCTCTTCAAGTCAGCTTCATCAAGAAGAATACTACTCCGGCTTTAGCCGACGAATGAAGACTCTTGTTAATGAATGGAAGAAATAATGTAATGTAATAATATTTTAAATAAATAAAGGCATGCTCCATCTATGGCTTCCATCTGTACGGCCGTCCAAGATGAGCGCATGCATGCGCCTGTAACTTGTTCCTTCTTCTTAATTTATCTTATTTTTGCCGTTTCTTGTTTTATTCCTTCCTTAATTTATGACTTAAGAGTAAGGTATATGGATACTGATCAAGTTGACACATGATAAAGAATATCAACTGATTTAATTCAACAGCAAATTTACAGGACAAGAGTCGCTACTTAATCTGAACCATAAATAATTGAAGGGTAAACTATAATTAAACCATAAAATTTAAGTCACAATAGTAATACTACCTCCGTCCCTAAATGACTGTCAAATTTTCTAACTACCTTGTCCCTTTTTATTTGTCAATTTTACAATTTTAATGATTAAAATATTCATGTTACCCTTCTTAATGATGCAGTGAAAGTTTAAATATTACTTAAGATGTGAACAATCATTGCTATGTGCAAAGGGCATACTTGTCCAAGTGTAATTTTTTTACTCAATTTTCTAGGGACATTGCACTTATAAAATTAGTTAAAGTGATATTCAATAAGGGACGGAGGTAGTAGTAATTATAATGAAAAAGCAAAATGATAAACATCTTGATGCAAGATCTCACCTAAATCACTCATAAAGTAAAATGTAAGATCTCACCTAAGTCACTCATAAAGTTAAATGTAAGTATATTTAAATCATCATAATGATATGTTTTGTTACTTTGAGAGTTATTACAACCTATAAATAATATAAACATATTTATTTACTTATATTTTTTCATAAATATAAAACTATTCATAAAATATGCATTTTCTACTATGATTTATATAATTAACTATTATTTATATTTTTTGACATAACTAATAAGTATTATACTCTTGTCGTTGAAAAATATACATAATTATTAGAGAAAATATTATTAAAAGTTAACAAAATGTGAAATATAGACAATTTAGGATGATTATTAACTATCTTGAGTCAAAATATGTATAGTAAAACTTATCTAGCTTGTTACTTAGCATATATATATGTGTGTGTGTGTGTGAGTGTGAGAGACATTATTTGATATTATATTGTGTAATTTTTATTAAGTTTAAACATTATCAACCTGTTTAGGTCCTATATTTTGGAGTGATAAAGTAGGAGATGAAAGAACGGTAAAGTAATAATTGTGTAAGGTAACTAAAATAGTAGCAGTAGGTAAATATTACATCAATTTTTTTATTTTTAAATAAATGATGTGATTTGAATCAAATGTTTAAATATAAATTTTGTAAAAGCAAGATATTACTCTATCATCCAAAATCAAGACCAAACTCAAAATGGTTTCCTACAAAAACCTATTCAAGGAAGGGAAAACATAAAAACGGCCTGCACCAAGAAAAAAAACATAAAAAGGGTAAAGCTACAGATACAAAATTCCAAAAATTTATTTATTATAATTCTGAATCAGCTAGCTTAGCAATTGTGTTACGCAAGTATGACAGGTATTTTATATTTTGGACCATGAAGTATAAGATAAGTTATTTTTTGGACCCTTAGTTTTTATTGTAACTTTTTTTGGACACTAAAGTATATGAGCTAAATAAGAAATGACCTTAAAGTTTGTGGACTGAAAAAAACATCCCAAAATAGATCTTGTTTATTTTTTTCTCATTACCTACCTCCCTAAATTAATTATCTTGTTCGCTTTTTCTGCAATATTAGATCCATTCCAATATGGATCTAATTCCTAACAAGATGTCACAGATCTGAATCTCGATCCTAACAATAATCATAAATGTTCTTATGTATAGTAGATAAGCATGAATAATAATTACTAAAATAGATATGTAAAATTAGATTCTAATAATCTCTACTTTCACCAATTGTATAACAATAATCTCTACTTTTATTTTGGATTATGGTGGTCAAAAAATAAAATAAAATTTAATTCTTGTGGGACAACATCGAGAGTATACCTTAAATTTCACAGATTTTGAGTTGCATTTGATTCAAAATTTAGTATCACACTTTACTACGATTTTGAAAGAATTTATGGCGTTACTCCCGAAAATTTTCTATTTTTTACAATTTTTTTCATTTTTATTCCTTTTAAAAAAATCATAATAATTTTTCGGATTCTCAAAAAAATAATTTAAAAATTCTATTAGTAACTATACTTCATCACCTTCTTGAGAACATGAATGAAAAGGACAAAGACAATATGGAGCAAAAGTAAAAAAATAAAATAAAAAGAATGTGAAAATGGACTTGATACCATTACAATCCAATTTTTTTTGGACCACCATAATTCAAAATGAAAGTAGAGATTAATGATATCCAATTGATGAAAATAAAGATTATTAGAATTCAATATCCCTATTTATAATCATAAATTATAGATCTTCAAAATAATTATTAACTATCTTAATTCAAGATACATACTATTGTCAATTGGAATATTAGAGATCGGTCGCAACCTATATGACCCTACCTATCAATTATGCGGCATACAAAGGAAAGGTAGAGTTCAGCCAAGGACTAAGGCCCCGTTCTTTTATGTGTTAACGCACCCAAACGCAACGCAACTTACCGCAACATAACGCAAATTACCGTTACTTTTTAACTATTTCCATCGCAACTTAACGCAAACGCAACGCAATGCAACGCACAAAAGAACGGGGCCTAAGATTGATTGCCTTTCAATCCGCAATCATAATTACAGGGATATACTTTAGGATAAAGCATTTTATTCTATATTTTTTGAAATAAAAATTTTATTCCAGTTATTTTTTCTTAAAACGACAGTCGTTGAAAATTTTGCATCATTAGTTTGTAGAGTGGGTCTCATTCGTTAAAAAATTTATATTTCAATAAATACGGTTAACTGTTACAATATATTTTAACTTATATTTCAATAAATACGGTTAACTGTTACAATATATACGTTGTTTTGATCAATATATATTGATTAGGACTGTTCATATTATGGTCCAAGTTCTTTTATTTTTCGGGTTCTGGTCTGGGTCGGTCTAATACCGGAAAACCCCAAACCCAGATTGAAAACCCAATTATTATAAAATTTAAATTTTAATAAAAAAATATTCATGATATTATGGGCGTCAATCATGACTATCATAATATTATTGTTGGGGTTCACCCATTAGTAAATGTCCCACATCGAAAAAGTAAAGAGAAAACACATGGTATATAAGTCAAGTGGGCTACTCCTCTTAACACCAATTGGTTTTAAGATGGAACCTCACTTAACCTATGTACCACAGACCTTGGTTGAAGTAGGCTCCCCCCTTGGATCTCCCCAACAATTATCACCAAAAAAAATATTCTATCCTAATTCAATGATCCATCCCATTAAAATTAGAAAGATAAATATTCTAACATGTATTCATTATAGTCCAACAGTCCAACTTTGTATAATTTCACATAAATGGCAATTAGATTTTAGCTAATTTTATATATATTTATGGATGACTACAAATTGTGTTGTTATTTATTCTATCATATTATTATATCATTTTAAATTTTTATGTTTCATTACTTTCTAAAACTTCCCAGTTCCCACCATAAACAATTACTTACATACCAAAAAAAAATAGTTTCTAGCAAAGGACGTACATTAATTAATTAATCAATATTTTACAAATTTTAATAGAAAATTTTCAAAACTATATCAATCGGTCCAAATTGGTTTGGGTGGGTCCGGTCCAAATCCTATCGAGTTGATCTGGGTTGTGACCGGTTGTTTCCGGTCTAGTCTTTGGTCTAACTTTTCTACTATTTGGGGTTCCGGTCCAGTCTGGTCTAGTCTAGGTTGGTCCGGGTTCGACCCAATGAACATCGAACCCCAATATTGATATCAATTTTATAAGGGAGAATGACTACTAATTTTACTTTTTAATTATGATAGTTGAAAAGAAAATTTAATTATAAAGAATCTCCATAAAATTATTAAATTTTGTTAATAATTGTATCTCAATAAATAGTACTACTTGATCAACAATCACTTTCATGGTTTGATTAATATACATAATTTTGGTGTTTTTGATAGTTTAATTAATATTCACCATTTTGGTGTTTTAGAGATAAAATCTACAACAACTACACTTTTTAACTATGAAAATTTAAATACTTTTTACTGGTAGTACAATGTCCCTTTTCCAACCCTCAATAAATTAAAATTCAAACTAAGTTTTTCATTATTAAAATGTGTGTATTACCAACCATTTTTTCCAATCAATTTAAAATGGTTGAAAAAATCAACACCATTTTAGTAACCATTTCATTTTTTTAAAAAAAATTCCAACTATTTTTCTAATTTTAGTTGCGAAAAATGGTTGGAAATTCCAACCACCTACGCCAAAATGGTGGGAAATTTTTCCTACCAACATTTTCCCTATTGTTTGAAAACGGTTGGAAAAATGGTTGGTGTATTTTTCCTAACCAACCATTTTCCCAACCATTTTAAAATATTAGGAAAAAATTTTCAACCATTTTTCACACTTAAAATTATAAAAGTAGTTGAAAAGTTAGAAAAATATGAAATGGTTACTAAAATAAATAGTTTTTCCAACCATTTTAACTTATTTGTAAAAAATGATTGGTAATAGACACATTTTTAGTAGTGTTTGTCCATGTACTATATATGGTCCTATATGGTCACAGCCTCACAGTTGTAAAATTTATAGTAGGAAAATTGTGATGGAACGAAAGAAATTGATGCCACAGGACAATACAGAGTTGTCATCCAAATGTTGTATTGTACTGCCTATGGCATCTTCATATATGGTCCTATACGTTGGATTTATATATATATATATATATATATATATATATATATATATAGCCAACATGTGTAAAATATGTTTGGGTGGCATTCACCACTGTTATTGTAATGTACTACAATCCATGCTCACCAATTCAAGAATTGTAAATAACTAAAATATGTGTATTATTTAAGTGGTCTACAACACATCTCTAGAATTTAAATTAGGTAATTTGAAAAATAAAAAAGAACAAATTAATTAAGAAATTTGATACTCATTTAGGGACGGAGGTAGTAAATACTAACTAATATGTGTATTATTTAAGTGGTCTACAATACATGTCTAGGATTCAAATTCCATTTCTCACCACAAATGTTCCACTATCAATCAAGATTAATTTGATCACAAAAATTGTGTGTAGTCATGCATGCAAAACGACAAATCTGATTAATAAATAGAAGATTTATCATTGGAAAAAGATTTGGTAATTTACTTTGATTAATTAGTTTTTAGTTTCAACCCATTTATAACATACAACAGTTTTAATCAAACAAGGATATTCCATGTGGATATTTTGTACTATTCCAACTATTCCAAAGGAAAGGTGGAGTTGAGCCAGGGCCTAAGAGTGGTAACCTTTTATTTCAGAGTCATAATTTTAATGATATCCGATAAAGCATTTTATTTCTTTGTCTTTTCAAATGAAAAATTCAATCATAGTTTTTTTTTTTTTTGCACTGTATCATTAATTTGTATAGAGTAAATTCCATCCTTTAAAAGGATTTATATCTCAATAAATATGATTAATTGTTATAATATGTTACCTTAATCGATATATACTTATATATTCATATCTGTTTTTAGGTAGAATGACTAGTAGTTTTACTTTTTAACTATAATAGTTGGGGAAAAAATAAATATCCTAAAATGTATTTCAATGAATAGAATTACTTGAAACAACAATCACTTTGACCAATACACATAGTTTTTACATAGTTTTGATGTTTTAGAGGTACAATATAGAATACACTTTTTACTAATGATAGTTTAAAAACTTTTCATCTATAATAGAATCTCCCTTTTTAATCATCTAATAGAGGATGATTGTATATTAGTAGAGGATCACAGAGAATGATTGTTACTTGGTAACCCTAATGTTTCTACTCAATTCTTAATCTGTCTTTTTCTCTCTTAGCACAAATATGTAAAGGAACTTCTCTCTCGCTTTGATCTTCACAAAATTAAGCTTGTACGTACCCCGGCCTCTTCCACCGAAGACCACGTTCTCCCAACGTGAGACATTTTATTTGCGGATGAATTCCAACAATCTCTCCCTTCATAATGAGACTCTTACTAACCACGTCCACAAGAGCTCCCTCTTGATTGGAAGAGTTTTTTTTTTCTTGCCAAAATTTCTAGACACCATCAAGAGCCTACCACAGTCGCACTTTACTTTATAAAGTCCATATCCTACTTCACTTGTGTCTCATGTCACCACTCTACTGTAGGAGTTTACCCGTGAAGGCCATGTACGTGTTCCCTCCTCATGTTCAAGGCACTTCTTACGAGGCCATCTTCTCACACCTTGTGTTGAACCTAACGAACCATCGGTTCTGATACCACTTGTTGGGGAAGTCCAATGCGAGAGTTCATTTCAACCAAAATTTTTGACAGCACATTAAGCGAGGTACCACCTTAAAATCAATTAGTATTAAGAGGAGTAACCTATTTGACTTATATACCATGTCTTTTCCTTTTATATTTCCGATATGAGACAATTTACTCATGGATGAACCCCAATTATACGTAATCATGCAAAAAGATAATTTGAAGTGTCATTGGCCGGTGTGAGGAAGAAGAGATAATCATGATTGTTGGGGAAATCCAATGTGGGAGCTCACTTCAACTAAGACCCATGGTACACAAGTTAAGTGAGGTTTCATCTTAAAATCAATTGGTATTAAGAGAAGTAACCCACTTGACTTATATACCATATCATTTCTTTTTACTTTTTCGATGTAGGACATTTTAATCATCGGTGAATCACAAAAATGATCATCATTGTAATATGTGTAAATTTGTAAAGGGTGCTTCGAGGCATTTACCACATTGGTTATCCAGCTAGATTTTTATTGCTGGAACTTGGAAGCCTATAACCTTTCGTTTATAAACCTGCTTGCTTTTCGTCGCCCCCCTTTTTACTATTGTCGCCCACCTTTCGCATAATATTCCCAAAACAACTAATCTGCCTTGAAATCAAAATGGCCACCCATTTCCTTCTCCTGACCGCAGCCACCCTCCTCCTGCTGGTGTCCCTCTCTCCGACACCAACAACCGGTCAAACCGACACAGTTCTGGACTTGTCGGGAAACCCAGTGGAATACGGCGCTGATTACTACATCATCCCAGTAGGCGGCAGCCTTGGCGGCTGCTTGACCGGGTCGTCGAAACCCCACCAGCCCAGGTGCCCTCTCTACGCCGTCCAATCTCTCGATCCCAAGTCCAAAGGTACGGCAGTGAAGTTCGTCCCTGTCGACCAGGACTCGACCCAGACCGAAGTCCGTACCTGGAACGACCTTAGGATCAGGTCCGGCTTGACCGGGTGTGTCAGCAGAGGGTTCTGGAAGGTGCGGCTTGATGGGCCCACCGGCCTCAATGAGATTGTAGCCTCAGGGGAGCGCCGTATCCCGCCGGCTACCTTCCTGTTGGTTCGGTCGGTGACCAGCCCACTTCCAGTTTACCAGATCTGGCACTGTCTCAACTGCGGGAATCCCGACAAGCCTGGAGTCGTCGGTCCTTTGTCTGTGGTCGATAACAGCAACGCCAACATGAGGATTCTTGCGTTTTCCCCGCCGCGCACACATCAGCTTGAGGTCGTCTTCGTCAAGAAAACTGAAGAAACACCTCTCAATATTGAACAACTGGTGTTTGCTTGAATACTGGAGGTTAAATTAGATACAAAAATGCATGCAACCTAAGTTACGTACGTACAAATAGTAATCATCAATAAAGCTGCGTTAATGTATTGAACTTTCTTTTGATTTCTGCAATAAGTGATCATTTGATGCATATACTATTGTAGTTGAATTTCCTTCTAAAAAATTAAAACTAATATATATTAATTAAAATGATTAGGATGCAATAAATGATGCTATTTACTGAGATATAATTTTTTTTTTATAAAATTTAATATTTTTAATAGTTGAATTTTTTTTCAACTATAATAGGTTAAAAGTAGTATGACAACCCTTAATTCTATCTTTAAAAATTAAAACTAATATATTTTGATCAAAATAACAGATGAGATTTATTTTAGCTAAGGCCCTGTTCTTTTATGTGGTATTTTGCGGAATGGTGTGGTGTGGTGTGGTGGAATTGTGGCGGGTATGGTGGAATTATGGTGGGTTATTGGTATGTGGGGTAGGTAAGGAGAGAGGATGTAAAAAGTAGAGGAGAAAAGTGAGGAGAGAGAAAAGTAATGATTTGCGGTAAAATGTGGCGGGTTGTGACAAACTGTGGTAGGTTGTGACACCGCAGTTTGCCAACCGCAGAAAAGAACAGGGCCTAAATTGATATAATGAAAAATCAACTACCCATTTTAGTTTCTAAACAGAAGAGACAATCTTTTGTTTTGGAAACCTTACTTTTATCCGTTTGACTGGTTCAGGTTCCATAACCGACCAATTTAACTGATTTGGATAGGTTTAGGTTTCGATTCAAAAACTGCTCACGCCTATTAGTAGCTGCAAATTATATCGTACAATATGAAGGACCGGCCTACATCCACCACATGCATTAAAAATTAAAATAGATTCCTTTTTTTATGATGAATTTGTGTAAAAAATTGATGAATTGAAAACATATCTATTAATTTTACAATAACATTTCCAAATTTATGATGAATTTTATAATATTTTTTTTTAAAAAAATTTGACATCTTTGATGACCTAAACAAATATTCCAAAGTGCATGATATAGCAATTAATTGGTTAAGACCAACGTGCATGCAAAAGTTGCAATAATAGCGGTTAGTCGAGACCCTAATATGGACCAACCTAACATTTCTGCTTCATGCTAAGGATAGGTGGAGGTGATCCAGTGCCCAAAATTAATTACAATATATATTAATTACAATGATATTTATATTTATCAGGATTAAATTATGAAGAAGCAAGTTGTCATCTCAAAGAAGGAAAAGAAACAATCATCTCCCAATAATCCTAATCTTGCAAATCTTCTAGCAGATCAATTCCTTGAATCCTAAATCTAAAATAAGAGAAGGAGAATTTATTTGTGGGTTTCTTTGGTAAAAGGAGTGGATATTTTCTGTCCATCAAATCTAGCTTGTAAGATGTTGGCTCTTCTCAGACTCAACCTCAAGGAAGTTGTAACACCCTGGATATGTGGTTAAGTGTGGCTTAAAGGGATTGAAATGACTACTTATATTACCAAGGTGCACCTTCTTTTATGATAGTTCATCTGTTTGGATCTCCTCAGTTAAACGTGCTTGGCTGGGAGTAGTTCAAAGATGGGTGACCTCCTGGGAAGTTTTCCCAAACAGCGTGTAAGCGAGGACGAAACATGCTGGAAAGATTCGTGATGATTTGTGAGGACAGTCAGCGATGCTTGAAGCAGTTATCGGTAATGTCCGGGGCTCAGGAGGGGTCGGGGCGTTATAGATAGTATCAAAGCCGACCCGCGACCGTGAGCTGCACCAGTGGACGGGAGAACCATGGACAGTCACTTAGCGAGGCAAAGATTCTGGAGTGTATTGTGGCACAACGAGGACGTTGTGCGCTTAAGTGGGGGTGATTGTAACACCCCGGATATGTGGTTAAGTGTGGCTTAAAGGAATTGAAATGAATACTTATATCACCAAGGTGCACCTTCTTTTATAGTAGCTCATCTGTTGGGAACTCGTCAGTTAAGCGTGCTTGGTTAGGAGTAGTTCAAGGATGGGTGACCTCCTGAGAAGTTTTCCCAGGCAGCATGTGAGCGAGGACGAAACACGCTGGAAAGACTCGTGGTGATTTGTGGGGCCAGTCAGCGATCCTTGAAGCAGTTATCGGTAATGTCCGCTGAAGAACCCCTGTTAGAACAGAGCAAAGGACATTCGCTCAATGCACATCAAGGACATCTATGTCAAACGATCTGAAGGACATTGGCAACGCTCAAAGGGTTTTGAAGTGAAAGACAAATGACGACACTTGCTCAGGGAAGTCCTCCAATTAGGCAAGAATTTTTCCTTCTCCTTTTTACTATGTGAATCAGGCTAATTTCATTAGCTACTGTGCAGACAAAATCGAAGATAAAGCTTGGAAGGAATTCCCCAGAAGATCTCGCCGAAAAAGGGAAGAATATCTCGACTTCGCTATGAAGAGAAAGTGGAGCAAAAACAGAATCCCCTTCAACGGATACAAAGCGCAGCATAACCAATTTAAATAGAAGCATTCAAGACAAAGATAAGCAATCGATTCCACGGAAGAAATCGAGAGTTCAACCAAGAGTGTGTTCTTGTGTTTGTGTGTGGTTTTCGAGTGTTCATTTTGAAAGTGCTATCAAACTCTAAACGGATCTAGAGTTGTGTTAGGCTTTCGTGGTCGAATCCTAGACGGAATTAGGATTCTATGTGTGTAAACACCAAATCGAATTTGGTGGGTGAAGATTTCTGAGAATCTGTGTAAGTTACCCAGAAACTGTTCGAAGTTTTCTGGGCTTATCTGAATCCCTAAGGACATTCATCCTTGGGATTTCAGTCACTGATACATCAATCACTGCAAAGGCCATTTACTGTAGAGCAGTTGAAACGCCTCACAGTGAAGGCCTTTCCAGACAATAAGAAGCGTCCATTGTAAGGCGCTTGGTTCTTTGTAAAACCTAAGGTCCTTTACCTTAGGTTATCTTTCTGATCAGTGCAATAAAGGAGGTTATTCAGTTATATATTATTTGCCCTTTATTCATTCTATCTCTATTCTGTGTGAAGGAAGTTCTCAGTCTGTTTAGACCGAGAACCTAACGTCCTTGTCAAGTTGTGATTTGTGCAGAAAAGTTCAGTAACCCTATTCACCCCCCCCTCTAGGGTTCTTTCAATTGGTATCAGAGCCTGGTCCACTAAAAAGTCAGAGACGAACCGCTCCGTGGCAAAGATCATGGGAGATCACAACATGGGTGACTTAAGCCAAGGACGTTCATGGAACAGATCACCCTTGCTGACAGGTGATAACTATCGAGTGTGGAAGCGCCAAATGGAAATCTTCTTGAGAAATCAAGATGAGGACATTTGGGACATAGTCAAGGAAGGAAATTATCCTACACCTCAAAAGACTGCTGAGGATGGAACACAAAGTGACAAGCTAAGATCTGAGTATACGGCGGAAGAAAAAGAGCAAGCAAAAAAGAATACTCATGCACACTATCTTTTAATTTGTAGTCTTAATTCTAACGAGTTTGAAAGGGTGTCAAATTTTGATACAGCTAAACAGATATGGGACTACTTGGTCACCACCTACGAAGGAACAAATCAAGTAAAAAAGACCAAGATCAACTTGCTTGTTCAAAAGCATGAAGGCTTCAAGATGGAAGAAAATGAATCCATTGAATCTATGTTCAAGAGATTCAGTGCCATAATCAACCATCTCAAATCCCTCGGGAAAACATATACAGATGAAGAGCAGATGAACAAGATCCTTCAATGCTTGCCTGAGCACAAGTGGGGTTCCAAGGTGACTGCCATTGAAGAAGCCCAAAACCTAGAAACCTTGAAGCTTGAAGAGCTGATAGGAAAACTCCTTGCCTATGAGATACGACTGCCTGAAAGAAATCAGATCAAGGACATTGCCCTGAAAAGCACCAAGGAGCCAGAAGAAGAATCAGAGGATGAGGATGAAGAAACCATGGCCATGCTAGCCAAAGGATTCAGGCGACTATACAGAAGAAATCCCAGATTCCGTGGTTACCTAAGAGAGTCATCATCCAAACGACCTTCACCCAAAGGTAAAACACTAACCAAGGATGATAATGAATACAAATGCTTTGCTTGTGGTGCAACAGATCACTTGGTCAGAGAATGTCCTTATGTAAAGAAAGTCAAGGAACAAAGCGACCTCAGAGGAAAAAGGTCAAGCAGTAAAGCTATGGTCGCCACATGGAGTGAAAGTGAAGGCAGTGAAAGTGAATCTGAGGAGATTGCAAATCTTTGTCTCATGGCAAAGGACGTTACAGAAACACAAGCAGATGAAACAGGAATAAATGACAGTGATGAGGTATTTACAGATCTCTTTCTGAAATGTCCTTCACACAATTTGAAACCAAGATTGCTAAATCTGCTTGACTACATTGCAACCCTCACTTACAAAGTACAATATCTTACTAGAATTGCTGAAACAAACTCCAAAACCATAGAAACCCAATTGGAGATAATCAAAAACCTTACCTCTGATAATGTCAGCATGAGAAATGAAATGATACAGAACCGAAAAGAGCTGAACTCCATCTTGAATCAAGAAGTAGACCAAGTTCATTTGACCATAAATCCTGAGAAGAAAACCTCTACAGATAAACCTGGTTCACCCAGAACTGATCCAGAAACCTTACCTACTCATAAACCCACACCTATACCAAAACGAAAAACCAAGGCAAAGTGGGTTCCAAGGAAGCCAAACAACAGACCAGTTCCCCCAAACAAAGAAACCCTTCATAAACCTCTTGGTCCAAAGAAAGGTATAATGTCCTTCAGTGCAGGTATGTCTCAGGGCTCACAACGACCTCTGGTATTTGGATGGATGCTCAAGACACATGACTGGAGATCCAATCAAATTCAGAGAACTCAAAGACATCAGAAGTGGGAAGGTAACGTTTGGAGACAAAAGCCAAGGGAAGATCCTTGGAGTCGGCAAGGTCGGTAAGGATTCAACCAACTGTATAAATGATGTATATTATGTAGAAGGTTTAGAATACAATCTTTTAAGTATTTCTCAGTTTTGTGATAGAGGTTATAAAGTTTGGTTCAATAAGAACTCATGTGTCGTAGAAAAGGAATCTCATGAAATAGTCCTTAAAGGCCATCGGATGAACAATGTGTATGTTATTGACCTTAGTGAGTATATGACCAAGGACCTTACCTGTCTTAGAGTTTCATCAGATGAAACCTGGTTATGGCATCGTAGATTAGGATATATGAACATGAAAACACTTCAAAAGCTAAAATGCCTAGGCCTAGTTAGAGGACTACCACCTCAAAATTTCATTCGTGACAAGGTATGTGATGCATGCACTAGAGGAAAACAGACCAGGGCATCCTTCAAGCCTATATCTCAAGTAACCACCTCTAGATGTCTAGAATTGTTGCATATGGACCTCTGTGGACCAATTCCATACAAAAGTCTAGGAGGACGTTCATACATACTAGTCATTATTGATGATTATTCTAGATTTACCTGGGTTTTATTTTTGAAGGATAAGACAGAAGCCTACCCAGAATTTGAGAAATTGTACAGGCAACTCAAGGTACTTACAGGACTCAATCTAGTGTCTATAAGAACAGATCATGGAAGAGAATTTGATAATCGAGATCAATTTGGAAAATTCTGTGATCAAGAAGGGGTCACACATAATTTCTCTGCCCCAAGGACACCACAACAAAATGGTGTGGTTGAAAGGAAGAACCGCACGCTGGAAAACATGGCCAGAACAATCATCTGTGAGAACAACCTACCCCTCTTCCTTTGGGCTGAAATTATAAATGCTTCAAATTATATTCTCAACAGATGCACCATAAGGTCCTTCATGAAGAAAACACCCTATGAGCTGTTCAAAAGTAAAACACCAAATGTGGCTCATCTCAAGGCCATTGGATGCAAATGCTTCGTTCACTACAACGACAAGAAGGCCTTAAGCAAATTTGAACCAAGAAGTGAAGAAGGTATCTTGGTTGGTTATTCACTAACCAGCAAAGCCTATAGAATCTACATTAAAGCATCCAGAAAGGTGGAAGAATCAATCCATGTCATCTTCGATGAAACTTCCACCACTCCATCAGAAAGGTTCTCTATCAAATTCCAGATCCATCAAGATGATGATGACGAGGACTCTCCTCGTAAATTTCAGCAAGGTCCTCACCAAAAAAATGAAGAACCTCATCCAGATGACACCTTACAATCAACTTCAGAAGATGAGGAAATTAAGGCCCAAGGACCTTCACATGAGGTAGAACAAGGTCCCTCCTCAAGTACTGAACAAGAACATTCCTCCAATGAAGGACAAGGACCTTCATTGACAGAAACTCCTCAAATGATTGATAACGCACAACAAAACATTAAGGAATCAACAAGGACCTTCAGATTCAAACCGGCTCATCCAGCCGACAACCTCCTTTCTGGTCTGGAGACAGGTATTAGAACTCGATCCTCTCTTAGAAACTTTTGTGCCTTTCACGCGTTTGTGTCTCAGATTGAACCTAAAGGACCTGACGAAGCCCTAAAGGATAGCAACTGGATCCTAGCTATGCAAGAAGAACTGAATCAATTCGAGCACAACAAAGTATGGAAACTTGTTCCAAGACCCATGCATCATTCAGTCATTGGTGTAAAGTGGGTCTACCGTAACAAGTTAGATGAACATGGCACAATCACAAGAAACAAGGCAAGACTAGTTGCCAAAGGGTACAACCAAGAAGAAGGCATCGACTATGAAGAAACCTTTGCACCTCTGAAGGATGTTGCTCCAACAGGCATGCAGACTTTACCAAGCACCCCCATCCCAAGCTCTCCGACCATTGCTCCTGAAAACACCCCCACAGAACCCCAGTCCTAAACATTGTGCTCCTCCTTCTCTATTTTCAATTTTTTTTCCAAACATTCCTCCTGTTTCCTTTTTGCTTGAAAGCCAAAAAGGGGGAGATGATCTATGCGTAGTATAGCATAGTATGTTTTTTTTGACAGGGCTGTACAACTAAAACTCTTTTGCTATATCCCTGTATGAATGATCTGTTTGCATTTACATTATATATATGCTGCACATACTATGCTTGTATCTAGTTTTGTCTTTCACTCAAAAAGGGGGAGATTGAAGAACCCCTGTTAGAACAGAGAAAAGGACATTCGCTCAATGCACATCAAGGACATCTATGTCAAACGATCTGAAGGACATTGGCACCGCTCAAAGGGTTTTGAAGTGAAAGACAAATGACGACACTTGCTCAGGGAAGTCCTCCAATTAGGCAAGAATATTTCCTTCTCCTTTTTACTATGTGAATCAGGCTAATTTCATTAGCTACTGTGCAGACAAAATCGAAGATAAAGCTTGGAAGGAATTCCCCAGAAGATCTCGCCGAAAAAGGGAAGAATATCTCGACTTCGCTGTGAAGAGAAAGTGGAGCAAAAACAGAATCCCCTTCAACGGATACAAAGCGCAGCATAACCAATTTAAATAGAAGCATTCAAGACAAAGATAAGCAATCGATTCCACGGAAGAAATCGAGAGTTCAACCAAGAGTGTGTTCTTGTGTTTGTGTGTGGTTTTCGAGTGTTCATTTTGAAAGTGCTATCAAACTCTAAACGGATCTAGAGTTGTGTTAGGCTTTCGTGGTCGAATCCTAGGCGAATTAGGATTCTATGTGTAAACACCAAATCGAATTTGGTGGGTGAAGATTTCGAGAATGCAGTAAGTTACCCGAAACTGCTCAAGTTTTCGGCTTGTCTGAATCCCTGGACATTCATCCTGGGATTTGATCCATCGATACATCAATCATCGCAGGCCATTTATTGTAGAGCGGTTGAAACGCCTCACAGTGAAGGCCTTTCCAGACATAATAAGCGCCCATCAGAAGCGCTTGGTTAGAAACCCAAGGCCCTTACCTGGTTATCTTTCCGATCGGTCATAAAGGAGGTTATTGATTATATATTATTTGCCCTTTATTCATTCTATCTCTATTCTGTGAAGGAAGTTCGATGCTTAGATCGGTAACCTAACGCCTCGAGTTGTGATTTGTGCAGAAAAGTTCAGTAACCCTATTCACCCTCCCTCTAGGGTTCTTTCATCCGCAGCCCGGGAGGAGTCGGGGCGTTACAGAAGTTTTTATTAATGAAGAAGTGACCTCGAGAGGACGGTGAAGGTCGAAGAAAATCAGTTTTAGAAATTTTGAGAATGGAAGGGAAAGAGAAAAAGGTCAAGGCGACAGTTTTGGAAACACATGAAGAAGATGGACAATTTTTTATGAGGAGATTTTGTCATTTTGATTGAGTGGTTGATTTTATTCAGTTTTTTTTGGGGAAATTTGTGTTTGGGTACCGGTTGGAATTGGTTTTTTTCCAGGTTCTAAGTTGGTCCCTTCCAAATTGTTTGAAGAATGTTTTTTTACAGTTTGCAGCTATGGCAGTGGTAGGAAGAAGGGGGTGGTGTGCGAAAAAGGAGGTGTGGCGTGTCGTCGATGGCTAGGATTTTTAGCAGGCTTGCATGTTGCAATTTTGGTGTGTTGTCGATGGCTGGGATTTTTAGTTGGCATCCTATTTTTTGGTGCTGATAAATAGCTTTTTCTTTTTGGGGTTTTGTAAGTACTATGGCACAATTAGGGTTTTGATTTGTTTTGGATGCTGCAAGTGCTTTATGGCACTGTTTGGTCGGTTTTTTCTTTGAATAAAGTTTTGGTCCAATGGCCTTTAATGATAAAAAATATATATATTACATGTACGATAAATATGTGTTTAAAAAAAAGTTCCAACTATTTTTCTAATTTTAGTTGTGAAAATGGTTGGAAATTCCAACCACTTTCGTCAAAATGGTGGGAAATTTTTCCGACCAACATTTTTCGTACTGTTTGAAAACGGATGGAAAAACGGTTGGTGTATTTTTCCTCTCAACCATTTTCGAATAGTAGGAAAATGTTGGTGGGAAAAATTTCCACCATTTTGGCGAAAGTGGTTGGAATTTCCAACCATTTTTCACACCTAAAATTATAAAAATAGTTGAAAAATTAGAAAAATATGAAATGGGTACTAAAATATTTGATTTTTCCAACCATTTTAATTTTTTTGTAAAAAATGGTCAGTATTTATAAACACATTTTTAGTAGTGTTTGTCAATGTACTATATATGGTCCTATATGGTCACAGTTGTAAAATTTATAGTGGGAAAATTAATTGTGATGGAACGCAAGAAATTGATGCCAGAAGACAACTCAAGAAATTGATGCCACAGGACAATACAGAGTTGTCATCCAAATGCTGTATTGTAGTGCCTATGGCATCTTCATATATGGTCCTATACGTTGGATATATATATATATATATATATATATATATATATATATATATATAAAATATGTTTGGGTTGCATTCATCACTGTTATTGTCAATGTACTACAAGTCTACAATACATGCTCACCAATTCAAGAATTGGTGTATATCACAAAAATTAATTCATTAAAATCAATAAATATGGAGAATATGGTGAAAAGTTTTTAAATTGTCAAAAGTACTTTTATAATATTCTTAAAATGAGGAAAATAATGTATTTATTAGGGATAGAATTAGTATTATTGTTGTTAGAAATGTAAAAATTAGGTAATTTGACAAATAAAAACAGACAAATTAATTAAGAAATTTGATACTCATTTAGGGACGGAGGTAATAAATACTAACTAATATGTGTTATTTAAGTGGTCTACAATACATGTCTAGGATTCAAATTCCATTTCTCACCACAAATGTTCCACTATCAATCAAGATTAATTTGATCACAAAAATTGTGTGTAGTCATGCATGCAAAACGACAAATCTGATTAATAAATAGAAGATTTATCATTGGAAAAAGATTTGGTAATTTACTTTGATTAATTAGTTTTTAGTTTCAACCCATTTATAACATACAACAGTTTTAATCAAACAAGGATATTCCATGTGGATATTTTGTACTATTCCAACTATTCCAAAGGAAAGGTGGAGTTGAGCCAGGGCCTAAGAGTGGTAGCCTTTTATTTCAGAGTCATAATTTTAATGATATCCGATAAAGCATTTTATTTCTATGTCTTTTCAAATGAAAAATTCAATCATAGGTTTTTTTTTTTCACTGTATTACTAACTTGTATAGTGTAAATTCCATCGTTTAAAAGGATTTATATAATATGTTACCTTAATCGATATATACTTATATATTCATATCTGTTTTTAGATAGAATGACCAATAGTTTTACTTTTTAACTATAATAGTTGGGGAAAAAAATAATTATCCTAAAATGTATTTCAATGAATAGAATTACTTGAAACAACAATCACTTTGATCAATACACATAGTTTTTACATAGTTTTGATGTTTTAGAGGTACAATATAGAATACACTTTTTACTGATGATAGTTTAAAAACTTTTCAACTATAATAGAATCTCTCTTTTTAATCATCTAATAGAGGATGATTGTATATTAGTAGAGGATCACAGAGAATGATTGTTACTTGGTAACCCTAATGTTTCTACTCAATTCTTAACCTGTCTTTTTCTCTCTTAGCACAAATTAATATGTAAAGGAACTTCTCTCTCGCTTTGATATTCACAAAAATTAAGCTTGTATGCACCCCTCTTCCACCGAAGACCACGTTCTCCCATCAAGATGGTGAGCTGTTGGCATATCTTGGGCTGTTTATAATCCAATCCGATCGAATAAAGTGGATCGAACTTGATCGAGATTGACCGAAAGGACCAAGATAGTTTGATGGCCCTCATTCAAGGAATATTGAGTTTGATCTTGATTCGCGGACCGACCGGCGACCGAATTACAAACCAACTATTTTTCTAATATTTTTAACTCTTCATCACCATTCACTAATGTTTCTGAGTTTATCAATCTCAAGCATTTGACGCTCCCCAGCCCGTCGGTCGTCAGAGCCATTGCCCTCCTTCCACACTCAACCGCTTCATTGACGCTCCACTCCCCAAATTCGTTGCTTTCTCTCCTGCAACCGGCCACCCCGCGGTCCATGCCTAGTCGGCCGTCCAATAGGCCACCATGCACTGTCAACCGATTCAATGGTTCAAGCAAAATTTATAGACGAGTAAACCCAGATCACTCTCAAATCATTTCAATCTTTTATTCATAATATTGTTACATTGTCCATGAAATTTAAATTCAAACTCAAAGTTTTTGTTAGTTCTGAAATTACTAGTAGGAAAATTGCGATGGAAAGAAACGGACGAAGAAGACAATACAGAGGACACAATAATTGTCACCAACCGTTGTATTGTAGTGCTAATGCTATATTCATAGTACTATGGTCCTATATGTTCGATTTATATATAACTAACATGTGTTAAATACCTTTCGGTTGTATTCATTACTGTCAATGTCGATGATCCATGCTCACCGATCACTACTAAAAATATGTGTATTTCTATCCATTTTTTTTTCAACCAATTTAAAAAAGTTGGAAAAACCAACTATTTTAGCAACCATATTATATTCCAATTATTTTTCAAAAAATTTAGTGGGAAAATTGGCTGGAAAATTTTCCTACCATCCTTTTTCCTACCATTTGAAATTGGTTGGAAAAATGGTTAGTAATCCAACCATTTTACCAACCATTTTCAAATAGTAGAAACATAACAAAAATAAAAAAGATATTAACTAGAAACATTAATTTTTCAATGAAAATTTTGAACATTAATTTTCTAACTTATACAATATTTTATTATCAAAAATATTATTATTAGAAACATAACAAAAATAATATTGTAAAAATATAAACTTGTAAATTTTAATAAAATATTACATAAAAAAGATATTAATTAGAAACTAATCGGCATTTATCACACTGCAGCTAGAGTGATAGACGGGAGTGATAAAGTGATTGAGATTGAAAAGATATAAAGGCAAGAAGACAACATAGGCCTTGTTATTTTCTGCGTTTGACAAACGGACACCGCAGTTTGCCACAACCCACCATAAAATATCATTCTATTACTATTCATCATAACTCACCACAAATTACTTTTTCACAATTACCAATACAATATTTATATATATAAAAAAGAACATCTAGGTAACATAACAATAACCCGCCGCAATTACATCACAACCAACCACAATTTCACCATATCATACCGTGCCATACCGCCACGTAAAAGAGCATGGCCATAGTGGAAGCAATAATTATCTTCCAACCATTGTAGTGTAGTTCATAGTGGATGGTCCTACACTCCTACGTTGGTGCTATCACCAACATATGTAAAATATGTTTGGGTTCTACTCATCACATCACTGTACTATCTAAAAGACTTGCTAACCAACAAAAATAAAATAAAATAAAATAAAAAAACCTAATAACCAACAAAAAAAGTATACGCAAGTGATCCATAATATCCAGGATTGACTCGTCGCGCCACCGCATATATTCCGCAATCAAACACACGATTGATTTGATAACTTTTTTTTTTTTTCGAGGAAGATTGATTTGATAACTGAATATGCATGTAATGTGTACGTAAGTAACCATGCAAGAGGCAAATATTCTGAGTATATGTAGTGTAATTGTATTTTGAAATTTTGAAATTATAGTAAGTGTTTATCCTTTTCTGTTATAAATAATTTCTATTTTAGAAATTTTATTTCATATTTTCTACCGTTATTGGAAACTTAATGCATGCAGTTTTTTATTTTAAAATAGTTAGCCTATATTTGGCCTAAAATTTAGAAGTGTTTTTAACATTAGAAAAAAAAAAGATGGGCAAAACATTGAATTTATTGAAGCTCAAAATTATTTTTCAAAAAAAAAAATTCAGCAAAAATTAGACCTAAAAGTAGAAGCATTAAATTACTGCTTTGATTTCTATTCATCAAAGCTAAAATGTGAGGATTGCTATTCATCAAAGCAGTAAATTACTGCTTTGATTTCTATTCATCAAATCCTTCTCACGCACTTTGTTTCTCAAGTTTTTGGCTGAACAAATATGTGAGGATTTGTGGCAAAATTGAAGCATTGCCCATGCTATAAGCAAACAAGGATTGCCATTGAAACATACTAATTTACTTTAATTTCAATTCATTTTTACATTCCATCCTAAAATATTTGTCCATTAAACTAAATTTTGACTATTATTTTTTCATAAATTATAATAAGTTATATTGAAATATTGAAATTACTGCCGTTGTAAGTTTGGTATCTTCCGGACGATCTAATTTCATATTATAATACATTATATTTTGTAAATAATCAACAATTAAAGCTTAATTAAATAGACCAATATTTTAGGACGAAGGTAAAATAATATTCATCGACAATCATATAATGGTCATTGATTTTGTTGTATTAATGCAAGAGGACAATTCGGTTCGTACAATAATTCAAATTTGGATCTTTATGGTTTTGATATTACATGTGTTCTACTGTACACAATACCTCATATTAACATTAGTACTTCAATTCAAGCCATAAAATGCTTAAGAAATGAGCCGGGTAGAGAATAGACACATTTGTCTATCCTTAAATTTAATAAATTTTGTATAAGACTATCTCATCATATAATGTACAGGTTTATGATGACTTTTTACCAATATATAGGTTGGCTAACAATTAATTTAAAGCAAGCTTTAGCTAGCGCATAATTTGTTCATCGCTACTCATTTTGTTAACCTACAAAGTGATCAAATAAAGTGCAATTCTTAAAATAGAAAATAGTAAAAAACATATATTTATAACGTAAAATGATGACATAAGATTGAAAATTTATTGATTTGAAAGAACAATTATAAAGATGAAAAATAAAGTAATTATATAGTACAATAATAAAATTAATTTATGATTGCCTATTTACAAAAAATTAAAAATGACCTGTTAAAAGTATAAGTTCCAATTAATTTAACTTCTGAAATTGTTTTATCAAACATAGCATATGTTGTCCAATTTCGTCGATGCTTATGAGCATTACGAGGTTCACAAGCTGAGTTTCTTTGGGCTCGGCTTTGCTCGCTTGTGTACTATAAGCCTGGTGAATTTGGTGGTCATCGGAGTTGTATTGAAGGAGTTGTGATCAAAAGAGTTGAGTGAAAATATGTAATTTTCTCATATTCAATTTTTCCCCAACACTACTAAAAATATGTGTATTACCAACCATTTTTTCCAACCAATTTAAAATGGTTGGGAAAATCGATCATTTTAGCAACCATTTCATATTCCAACTATTATTCAAAAATTTTATGTGGGAAAAAAGGATTGGAAATTCCAACCATTTTTGCTAAAATTGTTGGAAAATTTTCCTAACAACCTTTTTCCTACTATTTGAAAATGGTTGGAAAAATGATTGGATTACTAACCATTTTTCCAAACAATTTTAAATAGTAGGAAAAAGGATGGTAGTAAAATTGGTTGGAACTTCCCACTCTTTTTCCCACTAAAACTTTTTAAGTTCTTAAAATTTTGTAAATTATAAATTCTTAAAAAACTTTTAATTTATTTATTTCACATTTCCAAAAAATATCTAAACTTACTAAAAGTTACCAAAAATTACATTTAACGTCCCTATCATTTACGCTGAACTTTATATGATCTAAATGGATAAATAATTACCACAAGACTAATAGAGGGAGTAGTTTGTATAGTGCTAAATTATGGACCATGATAACCATCTTGACTCAAGATGGTTCTTAACCATCTTAAATTGATCAAATTTCACATTTTTGTAACTTTTATTAATAATTTCTTTAATAATTATATATATTTATCAATTATAATAATATAATACTTATTAGCTAGGTCAAAAAATATAACAATACCCTAATTTTATCAATCATAGTAGAAAATGCACATTTTATACATATGTTTATATTTATGAAATAAATATAAATAAATAATTATTTTTAAATTATTTATAAGTTGTAGTAACTCTGAAAATAATGAAACATACCTTTAGAATGATTTAAATACACTTACATTTAATTTTATTAGTGATTTAGAAAAAATGCAAGATGGTCTATTTTCGCTAAATTATTTATCATTTACAAAAGCAATTTAATTTCCAGTTGGAAATTCTATAAATAGAGGCTGTTCTCGGCCCATTTGGTACCCATCACAGCCGAGAAACACACAAAGTCCCAAAGAAACAACTAGTCTAAGAATTGAAAGAGTTAATTATAATGGCTACCCGTTTCCTTCTCCTGGCCGCAACCACCCTCCTCCTTCTGGTGTCCCTCTCTCCGACACCAACCACCTGTAAACTATCTGAAAGAACCCTAGAGGGGGGGTGAATAGGGTTATTGAATTTTTCTGTACAAATCACAACTTAACAAGGACGTTAGGTTCTCAGTTTAAACAAACTGAGAATTACCTTCACACAGATAGAGTTAGAGTAAATAAAGGACAAGTAATATATATAACTGAATAACCTCCTTTATTTCACTGATCAAAGAGATACCCTAAGGTGAATGACCTCAGGTATTACAACGGACCAAGCGCCTTACAGTGGACGCTTCTTATTGTCTGGAAAGGTTCTCAAAGTGAAGTGTGTTGACAGCTTGACAGTAAATGACCTTTGCAGTGATCAGCAGCTAAAGCCCCAAGGGTGAATGTCCTTAGGGATTCAGACAAACCCAGAAAAACTTAAACAGTTTCTGGGTAACTTTGCACAAGTTCTCAGAAATCTTCACACACCAAACTCGACTTGGTGTTTACACAATCAGAATCCTAAATCCGTCTAAGATTCAAACACGAAAGCCTAACACAACTCTAAATCCGTTAAGAGTTTGCTAGCACTCTCAAAAGCACTCGAACACCTCACTCAACTCAAGAACACACTCTTGGTTGATCTCTCGATTTCTTCCTTGGAATCGGTGCTTTTTCTTTTCTTGAATGCTTCTATTTATGCTGCGCTATGTATCCGTTGGGGAAGATTTCGTTCTTTGCTCCACTTTCTCTTCATAGCACAGACGAGATCTTCTTTCCCTTTTTCGATGCAATCTTCCAGATTTCTTCCAAACTTCATCTTTCGATCTTGCCTGCACAGTAATAAGGAAGTTAGCCCGATTCACATGGTAAGTAGGGGAAGGAGAGATTCTTGCCTAATTTGGAGAACTTCCCTGAGTAAGTATCGTCTTTTGTCTTTCACTTCAAAACCCAGTCGAGCAGTGCCAATGTCCTTTACTTCTGTCGATGTGGATGTCCTTGGTGTACGTTGGGTGAATGTCCTTTGCTAACAGGGGTTCTTCAATCTCCCCCTTTTTGAGTGAAAGACAAAAACTAGGTACAAGCAGATACAAGCATAGTATGTGCAGCATATGTTCAATGCAACCAGATCATTCATACAGGGATATAGCAAAATGGCAAGAGAGAGTTTTAATGTTTACAGCCCTGTAAAGAAAAGACAGAAAAACATACTATGCTATACTACGCATAGATCATCTCCCCCTTTTTGGTTTTCACGCAAAAAGGAAACAGGAGGAATGTTTGGCAAAAGGAAAAAATAAAGATAAAAATAGAGAAGGAGGAGCACAGTTTTTAGGACTGGGGTTCTGTGGGGGTGTTTTCAGGGACGATGGTTGGGGAGTTCGGAGTGGGGGTGCTTGGTACGATGCGTACTGCTGAGCAAAGATCCTTCAGAGTGGAGATGGCAGCGACGATGTCATTGCGTGCCTCTCGAAGGGCCTTGACCTCATGTTGTAGATGGCACACCTCTTGATGAAGGACCTCTATGGCAGAGTTGATGCTGGCAAGATGATTTTGGAGGGTGTCAGAGGCATCTTTAGCTGCAGCAGCAGTGTTCGAGGCTTCTTCAGCCTTGATTTCATCCAAATGAAGCCAAAGGCCATTCGTTGCCGTATCCAAGGGTAATGAGGAGAGAGGGGCCGATTGTGGGTAAGTTGAGGGTGGACTTGTCAGCAGTGTCAAGGGGAACATGACACTGGCGAAAGATTTTGGTGAGCAAGTTCCCATAGGGCAGGGGGCCAGAAGGAGATGCGGCTGCTTTTAGAAAATGTTGAACAACCAGTTCACCAATGTCGGGATGACGATTGTTGAGGACGTTCAGGTTAAAGATGGCACAGGCTTCATTGATGGTTTCTTTGTTTGTACCCCGAGGAAGGATTGTCCGAACTAGGGTGTAGTAGAGGAAACGGGCTTCAGACTTTAGACCGGTGTACTGGGTGTTTTTCAGTTCAGTGGGTCGAGCAAATTGTCGTCGTAGTTCTTGTTTTGGGTCTGAGGGAGTGGGTAAAGGTGGTTTGGTTGGGCTGGGTTGGATGTGAAGCAGACGCTCAATGAGGGTTGGTGTCAGCAGAATTTCAACCCCAGAGACCAGGGATTTTACGGATAGGCGTTTAGTGTCTGGGATGAGGTTTGCAAAGAATTCAACAATGAGAGATGGATATATTACCGGTTCACAGTCGAAGAAGGCGTCGCAGCCAAGGTCTTTCAGGGTTGAGAATGAAGGAAAGATGGTGAGGAGAGAGTTGGTGTCGACATTCTCACAGCATAATATTTGTCGGTTGGCGATGGCTTGGACTCGTTGCTCGTGGGTGATGGCATTGAGAGGTTGTGGTTGTGATTGAAGGGCAAGGGCAGTGGATGATGATGAGCGAGATTGAGAGGATTCGGGAGGATTTGGGGAAGACTTGCGAGAGCGAAGTCTTTTGGCTACGCCTGTGGGGGGGGGGATGGGGCTGAGTTCTTGAGGGCTGGACGTTTTTTCATGGTTGAAAAGGGAGAGAGAGAATTAATGGATGGTGGGGTAGAGGACTGAAGAGATGGAGACAGGAGAGATGGGGACAGGAAGGAAGAGAAAAAAAAGAGGGGGTTAAATAGGAAAGAGAAGGATGGTAGGTTTGGAAGGGAGGGCAGTAAATAAGGAAGGGGATAAGGATAGAGGGTTTTACTGGGGAAGGTAAAGGTGGCGGTTGAAAAAGGGAAGTTATGATGATTGGAGGTTTTTGGGAAAGTGGAAAAAGGGGGTTGATTTGATGAGATTTTGTGAAAAACCGTGGGATTTGTTTTGGAAAGTGACGTGGGAAGGAGAAAAGTTTTATTTTTGAAAAAGATTTGTGTTTAGCAGGGCAGTTATTAAGGAACTGACTGCTGAACGTCATTGCCAGGTTTGATTTTTGTGATGAAAGTGAGACTCGAGGGGTCTAGTGACAAGATTGTCAAGGACCTTGATGAGTCTGCAGAGATAAGAACATACCTGGGAGTGGAGGATCTTAGCTCCCCCTGAGTAGAGGAATACTAGCTCCCCCTCAACTGGTCATCAAGTTGAAGCATGCCAAGTTCCCGTCTATTGATGATGAATTGTTCAGTGGGAAGGGCCTTGGTGAAGATATCTGCCAGTTGTTGATGAGTGGGGACGAAGTCCAGTGTGATATGGCCTTTGTCAACGTGATCTCTGATAAAATGGTGTCGTACTTCAATGTGTTTGATACGAGTCTCGAATCGATTTTTGGTAATTTGAATAGCACTGATTATCACACTTGATGGGGATCTTTGAGAGGGCTATCCCAAGGTCCTTTATATCTTTGTTGGATCCATAGGATTTGAGCCGACATGCCTTGCTATGTATTACCTTGCGATTGAAAGAACAACGGCGTTTTGTTTCTTGATCGCCAGAGATTAGGGAGAAGCCAAGCATTTGGCATCCTCCGTAAGTGCTCTTCCTATCGGCCTTGAGCCAAGAAATCGCATTTGTGTATCCGATGAGATTTAGCGTGTTGTTCTGGGATACCATAGACCAAGGTCCTCGTGCCCGCAAGATACCTCAAGATCCTTTTGACAAAGAATCAAGTGAGATTGTTTAGGAGCACTTTGAAAGCGCACACAGTCACACACTAAACATAATATCTGGACGACTTGCAGTTAGGTAAAGTAGAGATCCTATCATACCTCTATATTGCTTATCAGAAACGTCCTTACCTTGTAGATCCTGATCAAGTTTTAGTGTGGAGGACATTGGGGTGCTGCAGTGTTTGGCATTTTCTAACCCATATTTCTTCAGAAGCTCCTTGACATACTTACTTTGGTTGAGAAAGATGCCGTCATTGCTTTGTTTGATTTGCAGTCCAAGGAAGAAGCTTAGCTCTCCCACGAGACTCATTTCAAACTCTTTGCTCATTAGGTTGGAAAATTTCTTCACTAGATATTCATTAGTAGCACCAAATATAATGTCATCTACATAAACTTGAATTATAGTAGAGTCCTGACCTGAGGTTTTGATGAAGAGAGTCTTGTCTATGAGACCTCTTGTGAATCCATTTCTGAGAAGAAACAAACTTAGTCTTTCATACCAAGCTCTGGGAGCTTGTTTCAAGCCATAAAGGGCCTTCTGAAGTCTGTAAACATGAGTGTCTGAATTTTGTTCAAATCCAGGAGGTTGTTCCACATAGACTTCTTCCTTTAGATAGCCATTTAGGAAGGCACTTTTGACATCCATCTGATATAGCTTCATGTGACTCGATGAAGCATAGGCAAGTAGTATTCGAATGGCCTCAAGTCTTGCAACAGGTGCAAAGGTTTCTTCATAGTCAATGCCTTCTTCTTGGTTGTACCCTTTGGCAACTAGTCTTGCCTTGTTTCTTGTGACTGTGCCATGTTCATCTAATTTGTTGCGATAGACCCACTTTACACCTATGACTGGATGGTGTGTGGGTCTCAGAACAAGTTCCCATACTTTGTTGTGCTCAAATTGATTCAATTCTTCTTGCATAGCTAGGATCCAGTTGCTATCCTTTAGAGCTTCTTCAGGTCCTTTAGGTTCAATCTGAGACACAAATGCGTGAAAGGCACAAAAGTTTCTAAGAGAGGATCGAGTTCTAATACACCGCTTCTGCACTGCAAAGGAGGTTGTCTGCTGGATGAGCAGGTTTGAATCTGAAGGTCCTTGTGGGTTCCTCAATGTTCTGTTGTGTGTTATCAATCGGTTGAGGAATCTCTGTCGATGAAGGGCCTTGTCCTTCATTTGAGGAGTGTTCTTGTTCAGTGCTTGAGAAAGGATCTTGTTCTTCCTCATGTGAAGGTCCTTGGGTCTCACTTTCCTCATCTTCTGAATCTGGTTGTTCAGTGTCATCTGGATGAGGTTCTTCATTTTGTTGGTGAGGACCTTGTTAAAGTTCACGGGGAAGGTCCTCGTCATCATCATCTTGATGGATTTGGAATTTGATGGAGGTCCTTTCTGATGGAGTGGTGGAAGTTTCGTCGAAGATGACATGAATTGATTCTTCCACCTTTCTGGATGCCTTGATGTAAACTCTATAGGCTTTGCTGGTCAATGAATAACCAACCAAAACTCCTTCTTCACTTCTTGGTTCAAATTTGCTTAAGGCTTTCTTGCCGTTGTAGTGAACAAAGCATTTGCATCCAATGGCCTTGAGATGAGCCACATTTGGTGTTTTCTTTTTGAACAGCTCATAGGGTGTTTTCTTCATGAAAGATAGATGATTGTTCTGGCCATGTTTTCAAGTGTGCGGTTCTTCCTTTCAACCACACCATTCTGTTGTGGTGTCCTTGGGGCAGAGAAATTGTGAATGACCCCTTCTTGATCACAGAATTTTCCAAATTGATCTCGATTATCGAATTCTCTTCCATGATCTGTTCTTATTGACACCAGATCTAGTCCTGTAAGGACCTTGAGTTGCCTGTACAATTTCTCAAATTCTAGATAGGCTTCTGTCTTATCCTTCAAAAACAAAACCCAGGTAAATCTGGAATAATCATCAACAATAACTAGTATGTATGAACGTCCTCCTAGACTTTTGTATGGAATTGGTCCACAGAGGTCCATATGCAGCAATTCTAGGCATCTAGAGGTTGTTACTTGAGATACAGGCTTGAATGATGCTCTGGTCTGTTTACCTCTAGCGCATGCATCACATACTTTGTCACGAATGAAGTTTTGAGGTGGTAATCCTCTGACCGGTCCTAGGACTTTTAGCTTTTGAAGTGTTTTCATGTTCATATGTCCTAATCTACGATGCCACAACCAGGCTTCATCTGATGCAACTCTAAGACAGGTAAGGTCCTTGGTCATATACTTACTTAGGTCAATAACATACACATTATTCATACGATGGCCTTTAAGGACTATTTCATGAGATTCTTTTTCTACTACACATGAGTTCTTATTGAACCAAACCTTGTAACCTCTATCACAAAACTGAGAAATACTTAACAGATTGTACTCTAAACCTTCTACATAATATACATCATTTATACAGTTGGTAGAATCCTTACCGACTTTGCCGACTCCAAGGATCTTCCCTTAGCTTTTGTCTCCAAACGTTACCTTCCCACTTCTGATGCCTTTGAGGTCTCTGAATTTGGTTGGATCTCCAGTCATGTGCCTTGAGCATCCGCTGTCCAAATACCAGAGGTCGTTGTGAGCCCTGAGACATACCTGCACTGAAGGACATTATACCTTTCTTTGGACCATGAGGTTTATGAAGGGTTTCTTTGTTTGAGGGAATTGGTCTGTTTGGTTGCTTCTTTGGAACCCACTTTGCCTTGGTTTTTCGTTTTGGTATATATGTGGGTTTATGAATAGGTAAGGTTTTTGGATCAGTTCTGGGTGAACCAGGTTTGTCTGTAGAGGTTTTCTTCTCTGGATTTATGGTCAAATGAACTTGGTCTATTTCTTGGTTCAAAATGGAGTTTAGCTGTTTTCGATTCTGTATCATTTCATTTCTCATGCTGACATTATCAGAGGTAAGGTTTTTGATAATCTCCATTTGAGTTTCTATGGTTTTGGAGTTTGTTTCAGCGATTCTAGTGAGGTATTGTACTTTGTTAGTGAGGGTTGCAATATAATCAAGGAGATTTAGCAATCTTGGTTTCAAATTGTGTGAAGGACACTTCAGAAAGAGATATGTAAATACCTCATCACTGTTGTTTATCTCTGTCTCTTCTGTTTGTGGTTCAGCAATGTCCTTAGCCATGAGACAAAGATTTGCAATCTCCTCAGATTCACTTTCACTGCCTTCACTCTCGCTCCATGTGGCGACCATAGCTTTGCTGCCTGTCCTTTTTCCTCTGAGCTCACTTTGTTCCTTGACTTTCTTTACATAAGGACATTCTCTGACCAAGTGATCTGTTGCATCACAAGCAAAGCATTTGTATTCATTATCATCCTTGGTTAGTGTCTTATCTTTGGGTGAAGGTCGTTTGGATGATGATTCTCTTAGGTAACCACGGAATCTGGGATTTCTTCTATACAGTCGTTTGAATCCTTTGGCTAACATAGCCATGGTTTCTTCATCCTCATCCTCTGATTCTTCTTCTGGCTCCTTGGTGCTTTTAAGGGCAATGTCCTTGACCTGATTTCTTTCAGTGCATTTATTTCATAGGCAAGGAGTTTTCCTATCAACTCTTCAAGCTTCATAGTCTCTAGATTTTGGGCTTCTTCAATGGCGATCACCTTGAACCCCATTTGTTCTCGTGTAAGCATCAAGGATCTTGTTCATCACTCTTCATCTGTATGTTTTCCGAGAGATTTGAGATGGTTGATTATAGCACTGAATCTTTTAAACATAGATTCAATGGATTCATTTTCTTCCATCTTGAAGCCTTCATACTTTTGAACAAGCAAGTTGATCTTGGTCTTTTTCACTTGATTTGTCCCTTCGTAGGTGGTGACCAAGTAGTCCCATATCTGTTTAGCTGTATCAAAATTTGACACCCTTTCAAACTCGTTAGAATTAAGACTACAAATTAAAAGATAATGAGCATGAGTATTCTTTTTCGCTCGCTCTTTTTCTTCCGCAGATACTCAGATCTCGGTTTGTCACTTTTTGTTCCATCCTCGGCAGTCTTTCGAGGTGTAGGATAATTTCCTTCCCTGACTATGTCCCAAATGTCCTCATCTTGATTTCTCAAGAAGATTTCCATTTGGCGCTTCCATACTCGATAGTTATCACCTGTCAGCAATGGTGATCTGTTCCATGATCGTCCTTGGCTTAAATCACCCATGTTGTGATCTCCATGATCTTTGCCACAGAGCGGTTAGTCTCGACTTTTAGTGGACCGTGCTCGATACCAATTGAAAGAACCCTAGAGGGGGGGTGAATAGGATTATTGAATTTTTCTGCACAAATCACAACTTAACAAGGACGTTAGGTTCTCAGTTTAAACAAACTGAGAATTACCTTCACACAGATAGAGTTAGAGTAAATAAAGGACAAGTAATATATATAATCAATAACCTCCTTTATTTCATCGATCAAAGAGATACCCTAAGGTGAATGACCTTAGGTATTACAACGACCAAGCGCCTACGGTGGGACGCTTCTTATTGTCCGAAAGGTTCTCAAAGTGAAGTGTGTTGACACTGACAAGAAAATGACCTTTGCGGTGATCGCAGCCTAAAGCCCCAAGGGTGAATGTCCTTAGGGATTGCATAAACCCGTAAAAACTTAAACAGCTTAGGTAACTTTGCACAAGTTCTCAAATCTTCACACACCAAACTCGACTTGGTGTTTACACAATCGTAATCCTAAATGCCTAAGATTCAAACACGAAAGCCTAACACAACTCTAAACTGCTAAGAGTTTGCTAGCACTCTCAAAAGCACTAACACCTTACTCAACTCAAGAACACACTCTGGTTGATCTCTCGATTTCTTCCTTGGAATCGGTGCTTTTCTTTCTTGAATGCTTCATTTATGCCGCTATGTATCCGCTGGGAAGATTTCGTTCTTTGCTCCACTTTCTTCATAGCAGCAGACGAGATCTTCTTTCCTTTTTCGATGCAATCTTCCGATTTCTTCCAAACTTCATCTTTCGATCTTGCACCGCATGAATAAGGAAGTTAGCCCGATTCACATGGTAAGTAGGGGAAGGAGAGATTCTTGCCTAATTTGGAGAACTTCCCTGAGTAAGTATCGTCTTTTGTCTTTCACTTCAAAACCCAGTCGAGCAGTGCCAATGTCCTTTACTTCTGTCGATGTGGATGTCCTTGGTCTACGTTGGGTGAATGTCCTTTGCTAACAGGGGTTCTTCACTATCAATCCCCGAACCTGTCCTTGACATGTCGGGAAACCCAGTGGAATACGGCGCCGAATACTACGTCATCCCAATTGAAGGCAGCGTGGGCGGCGGCTTGACCAGGGCTTCAAGACCACACTCGCCCAGGTGCCCTCTCTACGCCGTCCAATCCCCCGACAACAGGGACAAAGGTGCGGCTATCAAGTTCGTGGCTGTCGAGTCTGACCCGAGCAACACCAACGTTTTGACCAGGACAGACCTCAGAATCAACTCCGGGGTGAGCGGGTCGTGTCTCAGCAGAGGGTTCTGGAAGGTGAAGCAGGACAGGCCCACCGGCCGCCACGAGATTGTAGCCGCCGGAGAGCGCAGTATCTCGCCGGCTTCCTTCCAGTTGGAACCGACAAGGAGCAGCCCCCTCCCTGCATACTGGATCTCCCATTGTCTTGACTGCCCTGAAGATAAGGAACAGGTTCAGGTGCATTATTTGTTGTTTGTCATCCAAGATAACACCTCAGGCATGAGGATGCTGGGTATTCCTGCGGGTAATGACGTCAGCCGCGATCTCCAGGTTGTCTTCGTCAAGAAAACTGAAGCCGACGCCGCCGCATTTGAGTACTAAATGCATGCATGCATGCCACCTACAAATTACGTAGTACATAGTAGTTATCAATAAAACTGTCTCGGCTAGTTTCTGATGCTACGGCATGCATGCTAAGCTAGCAAGGAATAATAAGACCTCCGTTTGTAATGATCTGCCAGTCAATGTATGCGTCAGATGTATGAGACTTTGCTTTAATTTCCGCAATACTTGCTTACTTGCGGGTTGTGTTATATCCATATAAGTATGTTTAAATTTTTTGTAAAAAAATGTGTTGGCCACAATTAATTACCTGCTTCTTAAAAAAAAATGTGTTTGCCACAATTAATTACCTGCAACTAAGAAGCTATTTTTTCCCCAAAAAACTATTGTACCAAAGACTCCCTTAGACGGCATGTGAAACCTGTGGAACCAGGAAATGATGAATATCACATCTACATTGATGTTGTCTAGATCTAACAAAACTAATTCAAAATTCGAAGTCAAAAATTGGAACCTGGATCTGAACTAAACCTAAATGAATGATCCAATCTTGATCCGAACCAGAAACTAATACGAACTGCAACCGAAAAGTGATTTAATTAAGATATACATCAAAATTAAATGGCCCAAGATCGACCTATAATCCAATCTGAAAGAACTTCACTTGAATCTACCCAATTAAAACTCACCCAGAGTCAGCCAAACCAAAACCTCACTCAAACCAAACCCGACCCTTATAACCAAACTTGGTTGCACTAATGTCAACACAAACTAATCTTCACCTGATTGAAAACCTTATTAAGATATACATCAAAATGACCCCAAATGCGGGCCTGAAAAATATTTGTTCCAAACATGTACTCCCTACAGCTGTACGTGCTCAGCTTGTGAAGTTAATCCCCATTAACTCATCCCAAACCCAAATGAACTAGTTATTGTTAGGCACTATTCTTTTCTATAGTTGGTAAACTGCGGTACCACAACATATAAACATATTGCAGTTTGCCACAACTCACTACACTTTACCACAAATCATTACTTTTCTCTCTCATCACTTTTCTCCTCTACTTTTTAAATTCTTTCTCCTCACCTACCCCACATACCAATAACTTACCACAATTCCACCACACCCACCACGTACAATTCTACCACACCTCACCACACCATACCGCAAAAAAGAACAGGGCCTCAATCAAGCATGAAGAATTTTTACAGCGATTCTCCTCCAAAAAAATTATGTGATTTATATCAAATAATAGCGATACGCTGTGCTTCGCTTTGAATGGTGAATATTAAACTAAATTATGTGAGCAAGAAAATTTTATTATCAAGCATTATGTATTTTATATTGATAATTAATTAAGCATGAAAAATTTTAAATCAGCTAATACAAAAAATAGAGTTTCCTCACAAAAAATTAAAAATATCATAACACCAAAAGAATGGAAATATATTTTTATTACTAGGAAAGTTCAAATGTATTTGTGGGAAAAAAAAATTAAAATTTCTTTAATAACTCTTAAGAAACTAGAAACTAAAAATTAAAAATTATAAAATATAGCATCAACTTCTAAAAATTTTGAGGGCTAATTTTGACTTGTAAAAGTTTGAAAAAACACTTGACAAAATCTCCTCATTTCAACTATTTTAATTAAATAGAGTCAAAAAATTTGGCCAAACATACGCTAAACAAATAAGACTTACCATTGAGCCTCCTCAAAAATTCCCTCATCCTTTCCCTTGTCCTCCTGTCCCTCTCTCCAAACCCTACCACGGGGACTCCCCTGTACACAACGTACCGAGACGAGCCCGTGGTCCTAGACTCCCGGGGCAACCCGGTAGAACCCGGGGCCCAATACTACACCGGCGTCTACCTTCTTCAGAAAATAGTTGTCGGGGTAACGCGTGGCCCGAAATTAGCAGAGGGCCGGAGGTGCCCTCTGTACGCAGTCTCCACCCCACTGGGAGACATGCAAAACGCTCAACCCGTGAAGTTCATCACGGCGGACCCGTCCCAGACCCAAATCCGCGAATGGGTCGACCCGGTCAAGATTGACTCGGGACTCAGCGGCATTTGTAGGGACGGCGGCGTGTGGAGGATGACCCACGATCCGGCAAGTGGCGGGCTCGTGGTCGTGGCCTCGGGGGCTTTTAACGTTCCGGAATCTTCATTTCGGTTAAGGAGGATGGACAAACACGGCTTGATCCCAACTTATACCATAAATTACTGCCGACATGAGTGCAGGCCTTTGGGTACTTCCCCTGATTTCAATGGTGACTTTGGTTGGCTGGGTTTGCCTCTTGACAAACAAGATGACGCTGCACCTCTTGAGGTCTTCTTCGTCAAGAAGACTGCGGCAAGTCTGGCGTATAATATATGACGTCGCTGTTAAATCTGGTTATATATGCACGTACGTACGTAGCTAGCTAGGCATGTAATGTGATTAAATAAGGCATGCATCTTCACATCTTTTATGGCTTCTGTCCAGGATGATGAGTGCATGCATGCGTGCTTAGTACCAGCTTTTCTGTTTCTAGCTTTTGCAATGGACTTATCCTTTCATTAAACTTGTTCCTCGTTATTTAATTCCTCCGTTCCATACTCACCCGTCTTCTTGTCAAGCACAATCTCGTTAGTACAGGTTAGCAAACCACCAAGTAACCACCACTTAACTCGATGATATCCCACTAAAATATAATTTTTTTGGAACTATTAAAATACAAAAATAAAATAAAGACTATTGGTATACAGAAACTGAAAGCACGGATTATTAGAATCCAATTCTCATATATATATTTCCGATATATATATATATATATAATGATAACATAGGCACGACACTTTGGTGTGCATGTAAGTATTGATGAACAAGCATTGTTTTGTGGACTATTAGAGTGTGGTAAGGTGAGGTTAGGAAAGGAAAGGAAAAATAATTGAAATAAATAAATAGTAGAGGTAAATAAATATCATATCATTTATTTCTTTTTTATTTTTACATAAATTCTGTGAGTTGGATAAATGATTTTAAATATAATTATAGGTATAACCCTATTTTTTTCAATACAAGACAAAGTAAGGTGAAATAAAGATAAGGTAAGGCAGGTTAAAATTTTGAAAAGAATATGGCCTCTATTTGTAGAGCAAAGTCATAATAAACACACCCATGTGAGGAAAATGGGCCAAATATTTGGGCTAATCAAGCATAAATGAAACCAAGTCAGATGTTGGGCCAACTTTAGCATCCACCAGTAACTAACAAATAGCAGGCGAGTTTGGCATACGTAGACTTTATTATTCCTAGATACTTCGATCATCCAGAAATGCATGTCCACTTTAATTTATCACACATTTTAAAGAAAATTATACAAATAATCTCACAAATAATTTCTTCTAAATATAAAATAGGAATAATTCCATAGTATTTGAATTGAAAATTAATTGTTTTGACTTTCGCTTCATCAATTGGGTTATAGAATTAAAAGTATTAATACATTTTATGTTTCCTTTTTTGGTAAAGGTAAATACAATTTTAGACATAAAAAAAGGAATAGAAAATTACTTTTCTAGGACGGATGGAGTAAAAAAGCAATCAATATATATGTGAATGCGATCATCATGATATACTATTGATTCAATCCAATTAAATTAAGGAAAATTGGAATTAAATAAACCAATCTTTGGAGGTGTTTTGATATAACGAATCAACCTTGAACATTAATATTAAACAAACTGACCTTAATATGTTATTTTTTCCAACAAACCACCACCGAGTCAAACTCGTCGGAAGTGTGACATGGCGGTGGCGGAAGCTTACGTGGAGGTTTTAATTATGAGCCAAAAAAAAAGGGAAAATTGATTGGGGGCATGTTGTATTATGTGGCATTCCTAATCACTATTCTCCCTTATTTTTTCCACTATACACCTCACTCTCTCTCCTTATTGAAAGCAACTCCCTTGTTTCCATAATCGAACACACCCATAAGCCTCTATTCAACAAACTAAACATTGTGACTGAGGAAGAACATGAACCCTAATCAGCTTTGGCGAAGAGACTGTTGGATTTCTTCGAGCATACATCATCGTTGTTAAATTCGTCAATTTCGAACCCTAATTGCCGTCTGTGTTGAAATTGGACGATTATATACATCATCGCTGGAGACATTCTCAAGTTGAGGTGAGTTGAATTTAATATGTTGTTAATTTCGTTAATTTCAAGTTTCACAAGGGAAATTTGAGATGGTTTTCTGGACCAAATTAGGGTTCCATTATGGGATATTTCTGGGCGTTCAAGTTTTAATTTTGTGCAATTTCTTACTTGTTGTGAATGTCCTATAGGTTGGTAAAATGGATGGTGAGATAAATGTGGAGATCCACCATGGTGGAAAATTCATTTTTGTTGGAGAAGAGGAGGTGGAGTATGTTGGTGGAAAGGTCAGCAACATTTTTCCAATAGATGTTGACATGTTGACAGATTTAGAAGCACTCGGTTATGCTGAAATGTTGGGGTATAAAAACATCGAAAGGTTCACTTACCTCATTCTTGGGATGACATTGTTTGAGGGGTTGAGGACTTGCAAGGGAGATTTTTAGTCATTAGATATGGCACAAGCTGCTTTGGTGAACAAGAACTTTGTAGTATATTTTGAGCAAAAGGTGGATGAACCTAAGGGTGTTTGATCCGGTAAACCCCGGGGTCCTTCGAATGGATAAATATGGGAGGCCAAGGATCCACTAACTACTTAGGGTTGAGAAAACCCCAATTTATAACTCATAAAACTACCATTGATTTTTAGGGTTTGGGGTTTTGGAGATGAACTACAAACACAACAAGAATTAAAAAGGGATATGGACCATTGTAAAGAGTAATCACTCACCCAATTTAATTAAGATGTTCAATCACTTGCACAAGGACCTTCCACAAGCATAGAATCTTGAAACACCCAAGAAATCTCACAAAGAGTGGAGGAAGGACACCCACTCACCAAGAAGAGAAATCACCAAGCAATTTCCACCCAAAGGATTAGCTTTCATTGATTAGGGTTTGAAAACCCACAATTACAAACTCTGCAAGTGAGAGGAATTTCGAGTCTAAATCTAAAAGCTTCATCAAAAGTCCCCACAAAGATATAACATTGGGGTATATATAGGAAGGGGTAAAAACAACGAAATTTTAGTTTTGAACAGGCCTGTCACAGGTGTTACGCCGGTCGTCACGGGCGTGACAAAGTTGGGCACATGATTTCCTTGTTTTCCCAAGAAGCGTCACGGGCGTTATAGCAGGGGGTAGCAGGCATGACGATCTGGGCAGTTTTTCTGCCGACTTCAAACTAGCATAACTTCTTTATCCAGACTTCGTTTTAGGCCCATAAGGTATTGATGGAAAGAACTCGGTGTGTACTTTAAGCTCCCAAAATTTGAAGTCAATCGGAGTTGTATTGAAAGAGTTATGATCAAAAGAGTGAAGACATATCTTTTCTTGTCATCCAATTTGCCCAAAGACATCATATTCTTCAACTTATTCTTTTGACTTGTCCTTGTTCCCTCATGACTTCTTCCTATCCTCCTCGGGGTTGGTTTTCGGGGCTCAACTTGACCCTCAATGGTTCCATCCCGACCCCTGTATAATGATCAAAACACCCCTACGCTTCCTAGACGGTCAATTTGGGGCTTCAAAAGCGACCCAAGCCTGACTAAAGGAAAACTAGCTTGGAACCGCTTTCATTATTGTTTTCCAATGCTAAGGACCCTCGGGAAATATAGATCAGTGTTGAACCAATTAAGCTTGCACTTCTATAGTCGGGGGTTAGCTCACCATCTCGTAGAGTGAAGCGCTGTGCTATGAGGTCTCCATTGTCCAGTACTGTGCCTAATGCAACCCCAGTGGCTAGGTCAGAAAATGGTGGTAGAGTGAAGGTTGTAGCTATGACTTCCCTTATGAAAACGAAGAAGCCAACTGAGCCCAATTCTACCCCATTGCCTGTTAGGTTTTAGGTTATCTATTTCCTAAACAGATACAGATTAATTGGCGGAATATTATAACAGTTATAAACAATTAATCAACACAATTGCAGAGGCTTTTGTAATTATACCTGATCGCTAATTCCTGCTGAAGAAAAGGTTGACCTTCCAGATTCCAATGCTGAAACCTTCTACTAAAAAGTCCACGCAGCACTCCGGGAACCCGATTGCTAGATCGACCCGATCGAGACGAATCTCAATCTAAGATGTATGTGAGATTGTTTCAGGAAACTGATAGTGTTTCCTGAAACTAGAACTGCAAACTAAAAGAGAGAGGAACTCAGGAAATCACCCTGGTATCTCTCTAAGAGTCGAAGGCAGTTGGTGTAGAATAATATCTCCCAGAGACCCCTTTATATAGTGTTTAGAAAACCTAGGAAAAGGGTTCAAAAACCCTAAAGGGCCGAAAAAGACAACGGCGCATTTTCTGGGCCCAACACGGTCCGTGTTGAAACAACACGGTCCGTGTTGGACTCCAGAGAATCCAATTATTCGGCCCAAGGACACCACGGATCGTGGTGTCTCAACACGGACCGTGTTGGGTCAACACGGTCCGTGTTGAGCCCAATTCGGTCCGTGTTGGGCTGATTTCTCACAGAAATCAGTTTCCAACTTTTCTAAACTTGATACAATATCATTTAGGTTACATACATTGTTCCAAAGCACTGACTTGTGTGACCCAGTAGGACCAAATAATGTAGTTGTAATTAAACATATTTAATTACTAATTATAGAGGTCTCTAGCAAGACATATAATTACTATATTACTTTGGTTTAATCTCTGTGTATATCGAACATTGTCGGGACATTCCCAACATTGCCAACTGAGCCCAGTCAGCCCCAACCCAATTCAAGTACTTTGCCAACAGCTGAGCGCAATACAACTGAGCCCAATTTTGATAAAAATTCCATTGGCCCAAACTCAAGTGGCACATTTCCTTATCAAGAACAAACACAACTTGCCATTGAAACACAAGCATCCCAGGTGACTGACCCAGTCCCCACCCAACATGGAAGTGAAGAACATATCAAAGCACCTCCAGTTGACAAGAGTAAGGGGAAAGCTACAGTTGACCACCTAGCACTTGAGGTAGACTGGGTGTGGGAGGATGCTAGGCCTGAGTCTCCAGGAATCGGAGGTGAGTCTCAAAGTGATGATTGTGAAAGTGATTGGGAAAGGGATGAGTTACAAAAGCAACTTAATGAAGAAAGAAAACTGTCAACGAAAAGGAAGATAAGTTTTGATCATGATGATGGTGGTGGTCAACGTAATGTTACAGTTGAAGATGTTGAGGATGGTGATCAAGGAAGATTAGGGTTTAGGCTACCTCATCTCTGGTCTTGGGTGAAACTGACTTATGCAAGACTTATTGTAGGAGTGCGAGACAGACTTCTTTAGGTAAGATTCTTTGAAGGATCTAATATGACCCATAAGTCATATTAGAGTGTTTTCCAAATGTGAAGGTGACTATTATATAATTTATGGATGAATGAATTTTAATTAGCATAATCATGAACTCCAATAAATTGTTAGTCACCATCGCATAATGTCAAACGTCATTATAAAAGTGATCGTCTTAAAATTTAAGATGAGATTGATGGTCTCACTCAAAATCCATTGTACAAACATAATAAATAGCTTGAGATATATTCATATTCTTGGTAAAAAGTTGAACCTATATAAATTTTAAAACGAGTTCTAATTATTTATCATATCATATATTTCACCCCTAATTTCATCCACCCTTTGTATGCTACAATCATGTACAATCTTATGTAGAGGCCGATTACATACTAGGGTTATTCACACCAGATATATACACTTTTTCTCTTAATCATTATGTGGATTACAATTAAAAACGTATAATCTCTCTCAAAATTAAAGAGTGATGACATGATGATGAATACTAATTGTTGAGGACAAAAGGGGTCAGATAACATACCGACATTGATTCGCTTTGAATTTTTTTTATGGCTTGTGGATCTTCCCTAGCTAATAACTCCATTTGCATGTGTTCTCTTCCTTCACTTTTTCATTCCTTCTCTCTCATCTTCCCCATATATATATATATATATATATATATATATATATATATATATATGTTCAACTGCACCTGTTAAAAATTACTATCATATTGCATATATCGCAGCTTTGTTTATTGCAAAAGAATATTATGGCTTCATGACTCTCATAGCTATATCTCTGTATCATTTGTTTTCTTCCTTCCATGTTGGTCAAATAACTATTTTACTACTTAGACCTGTCAATTCGGTCGGGCGGGCGGGTTTCGGGTCAGTCATATATTGGGATCGGGTAAATACGGGTCGGGTGTATTTCGAGTTCGGGTAAATACGGGCGGTATATTTCGGTTTCGGGTCAACCAAACGGGTTATGATTGCGACCTTTTTCCGTTTTTTCCTTTTAAAAAATTATCTCTAAATATTACTTTTTGTACAATATACATAATAAAATATGATTATCTTCTAATAACGATATATTATTATAACTATTTTGACTTAAATTAGAGAAATAACAAATAAATAAGTTGCGCTTATAGTTTAACGTTAAAAATTACAAAGAAAAATCACAAATTCTAATAAAGTTGAACTTAAAAAATTAATTTTTCGAGTCGAACGCGTGGGTCGGGTTTGACCCGCTAATTTTCGGGTTTGGTATACTTCGGATTTAGTTCAGAAAATCGTGTTCAAAACCCAGGAATTTCGGACGAGTTCGGGTCGGATCATCGAGTCGGGTCAGAAACTGTCAAGTCTATTACTGCTCCATCAAGTTTCAAATTAACATGATGGAGCAAAGAAATTTCATCTTGGTCAAATAACTAAGCTAGCCGATTTATCTAAGAATCAAAATTAATTAGAAAAAATAACAGTTGCTCGAAGCTTAGCTAGTTTGAGTACACAAAATATCGGTATCAAAATCCAATTTCTCTTTTAGTACATAGTCTCGAAATCAATTCAGAAGATTGTGTGTGATATAGTATAATTCGGACATCTTGAGAAGTCTAGGTATATAATATGTCAATGCTATATACATATATCTTTTAAACCTTACTGTAAAAATGGATGTATATAAATCATATTAGTTCGAACTCTTACCATTTCCATAGAGTTAGGATCAAACCACATACTTGATATTGGATTTAATATTTTCAACAGAATCAAAATAATTTAATTAATTAGGGAAACATAAACAATAACAACAAAAAGTGATGAGTACAAGATTCAATATGGAAAATTCAAATCAATAAAAATCATGGGAAGTAATCCTAACAAATGATATCAGAGCAAGACTCAACTAGATTCAAGCAGAATCAGCTCTTATTGAAGTTAGGTTCAACTTGCGTACAACCTAATGAAACTAGAATCATACCCTACCAGAATGAATTCCTTCATAACCAAGTACAGACATATTCAAATCTCACGAGAGTTGGGTTATCTCCCTTGATCAGAGTAGGGTACAATTACTCAGACTCAATCATATTCATATTCTACTCAAGTCAAGTCAAGTCAAATTCTTTCAGAGCTATAGGTTCAATCAAATATAGATGAGTTCAAATTTTGATTATTAGATCTAGGGTGTTAGAGCTTTGCTAATTAGACGACAACAAGAATTTTGTTAGCAAGATTAAATTCAACTGCATATATCATTGATGGATAGTCGCACCAAAGATTCAATCCATGGATATATAATATAAATAAAAATCTCATAGTCTCTTCTAAAATCTCATAGCCCAAAGTTTTTCATGCTAAAATTTTAAAATTAAAAAAAAAACTCATATATTTACAACTTTGAATTCTATTTTTACTATCCTGTAACTATTTTCAATGCGGATCTGTTCTAATTTTCACAATCTCTCTTCTCACTATCACATCAACTATACTTTCTACAAATTTTATCATATCATTCCACATATTACCATATTTTCTATAATTTCACCACACCGTACCATTTCCACATCTTATTAACCGCACAAAAGAACATAGCCTAAATTACAAACTAGAAAGAAAGCCAAGGAGAAATGGACAGAGGTGTTGGTTCGTACCTGACTGACAGTCAATCAGTACAATTCTAACCATAGTTTATCTCACTCAAATATTTGGATGAAGACAAGTTTGGTTTTAGAAGACAAAAAAGAGTCAGATAACATCCCAACATTGATTCCCTTTTCCTTTGTACATATTATAAACTTTTTCCACATACTCTCTGTCTACCCTAATAACTCCATTTGCATGTGTTCTCATACCTCACTTTTTCATAATTTCATTCTCTCTCTCTCTCTCTCTTCTCTCTCTCTCTCTCTCTCTCTCTCTCTCTCTCTCATATTTCCTATGCTATCTAGGTCACAATTCTCAATTCTTAGCTAGCTTCCTCCATATCTTTCCAAAACTACCACCAACTCTTTGGTATTATCTCTTTTAATTAAACATATTGCACGTAAATATACGCCATTTTATATTCAATTGGAATATTATCGCACCAAGACTCCTGTGGCTCTATCTTAGTATCATTTGTTTTTTCTTTTTTATTGAATGCCTGTCACCTCCAAATTGATATACTATACTATCAACCATGGAATAATTGTCGACCCTATAATCTATATACCCTACCGGTTAGTTCATTTTCCCTTATAAAAATTCATATAGGTGACTTTAAGCTCTCCAATTTTTTCTAATACAATATGAAATTGGTCAATTTATGTAGCTTATACGGGATTTTTGTTTTTTGGATCCTGTATTTTGGGGTATTTACATTATGGACCCCCATGTTTCAAAGTTTGCAATTTGAACCCTGTATAATATGGGCCAAAAAAATTTAGCCCAAACTTAAGTTGGGCTCCGGTGAAGACCAAAACATTACATGAACTGACCGATTTGCCCTTATGCCATTTATTCATTTATTTTTCTTTCCTTTGAAGCTCTTTTCCTGGTTTCCAGGTTCCTCCATCATCAACTCCCTCTTTCCCAGCCTGCCATTAGCATCGACTACATCCCAACTCTCAATCATCTCCACCAAGGAATACAAGGCAGTCTTCAACACACTCCTCGTCTCAAATTCAAACTCTAATTCTGTCTCCATCATCCTGTCCATCCCATACCCAATCACATGCTCCTGCCCAGCAGCAACCACACACTTTACCAAATACATATCATACATATCAAACCCCGCTGATTCCAATACACGGTCAAACGCACTAAACCTCGAATTGAAAAACCCTCTGATCCGAAATTCACCATCCAACACCTTATGCTTCAGCTCTAGGGTTTGCGCATTGGATAGTTTGGACTTGAGTTTTCTAAGGCGGGAAATTTCTTCCCGGAAATTGAACTCCGGCGCCGGCGGGGCGTACTCCACCGGCGCCGTGGATACGCATGTGAGCTGCAGAGACTTCCCATGCGGGGAGGAGAGAGAATAGGAAGAAAAGAGAGAATTTGAAGGGTGTCTCTGAAATTGAAACAGGAAGCTTCTAGAAGTTCTTCTGTTGTGGGTAGCAGAGAGAAACGAGAGGTGGGTGTGGGCGTGACGAAGTGAAGAAGTGCAGGGCGCCATTGTTGAGCAATGCAGGGGAGAGAGAGGTGAGTAAGGGGCGTGAAAATGTTTGACTAAATTGAAGGGTAACTTCGGCAGTTCAAAAATAATCTAGGGGCAATTTTGGAAAGAAAAATCGTTCAAACTACAATAAGGGTCTCTTTTGGCCGGACCCCTCTAGTTATGTCCAGAGTGTTGCCAGAATCAAAGTACATGGTTCAAATTGTAAACTTTGAAACATGGGGGTCCATAATGTAAATACCCCCAAAATACAGGGTCCAAAAAGCAAAAATCCCTAGCTTATACTCAAACAAATGAATCATATATATATATATATATATATATATATATATATATATATATATATATATATATATATATATATATATATATATATATATTCTCATACAATATGAAATTGGTCAAATTTATGTAGCTTATACTCAAACAAATGAATCTAAATTACATAAACATGGACTTTATATGAGCATGTGAGTATCAAAGCATTTCTGACGAACATCAAGTATTATTTTCATGGACATCAAATTTGAATGGTAGACATCAAGTTGGATATTTGATATTCATGAAAATAATACTTGATGTCCGTCAGAAATGTTTTGATGCTCACATGTTCATATAAGGCCCATGCTCATGTGATCTATTGCCACACACACACACACACACACATATATATATATATTTGTTTGGGAGATTTAAGGCGAAAACTCACTTCAACCAGATCCATGGTAATAAACTAAGTGAGGTTCTGTCTTACAACTAATTAGTGTTAAGAACAGTAGCTCACTTAACTTAGATATCATGTTCTTCCTTTTATTTATTTTTTTATGTGTAACATCTTATTCAAGAGTGAATCACACACACAGTATTATGGCAACAATGTTACATTTTCATTCTTCCAGACTCCAAATATCACATGCAAATTTATTTCTTAAAAATCAAATTATTGATCAACTTTAACCATCAGTCCATCATCCTTTTGCTTGCTTTTAAATTTGCTTGCTTAGTTCAAATTTGTTGGGTTTTATTGGAAGAATACATATATATAGTGTGATGACGAGAGGGGCTAGGTTAAGCAAAAGAATTAGAAAAGAGATATTGGTACATAAGTTACAAAAGGGAGAGCTTAATGGAAAATTTATATATACCCTCCTTAAGGTTTACCACATTTATAAATATGTTTGATTGCATGTATCACACTATATAGAAGAAAGGATACAAATCAGCTACACATTAATAAATGTATATTGATAAATTCATCGGTTTTTTTTTTCCAGTTCTATTGAAAGGGTCTACAATTTTTCAATACAATACAAAATTATAAGATAGGTAAATATAAATCTTTGTCATGCAGTAAAAAGAATGTCACAAAACTCGTGCTATCTATACAAACTGCTCTATAAATACTCACGATTTAGGTTGTTTTTCTTTCTAATTAAACACAAAATCAGGAAACAAATTGATGTATTTTCCAAGAAAAATGATATACTTTACTATAAGTAATAAGAGTTATTTGCATTTTGGACCTCGAAATATAGGAGTATTTATTTTCTGAACCCTTGGTTTTCATTGTTTATTTTTGAGACCGTAAAGTTTATGGGTTGAATTAAAAATGACCTTAAAGTTTGTAGGTTGCAAAAAAGGTCCGCGTACTGTTTATTTTTTCCTTCCCATGTTTGAATTTATCTCTCGATTAGCACTAAATTTCAGGACTAAGGTTAAAACTAATATTAAAGCTGTAATACATCTCTTTAATTCATGCCAGAACTACTTAATTATACCCTGGGTACTTCAAAAAATAAATACGCCTATAATTCGGGGTTCAAAATGCAAAAAACCCTAAGTAATAATCATAGAATGATAGAATTAGATAGTTGCTTATAAAATATTTTCAATCAGGAGGACTTGAGCAAGAATTAACAAGTAATCAATTAGGTTTAGGTACTTGTATCCATCAACCTTGATTTTTTAGAAATAAAAAAATAATGAGAAGATAGATTACCTTTAACAGCCTCTAAAACTTTGAAAACATGACCACAATGAAACAAATTGGTGACAATTTTTTGCATCTGGTGTACGTCCCCGATTAATGTTATATTAGTAATCCTCTCATCTATACTTTTATAGATTTGTCCCAATGTTAAATTAATTTTTAAAAATACAAGTAGAAAACAAACTGATTTGGATTGTTTAGGGGCTATCACGAGCTAGAACAACAATCATATCGTCAATGGTAGCTGAATATTACAAGCTATTATTCTTACACAACGACTGTACTATTTGGAGGGCCAAGACCAAATAACAAACAAGCAACTCTGTCATTCTGATGACCCGTTAACACTGGAAAACAACCAGTCTACCTTCCAAAAACCTACTCCTTCACCTATAAGTTAAGCTGGATTTCGGGTCCAATCAATCATATTCAAACCCTTCTTTGTCCTTTTTCGATTTTATTTAATTTTCTCTCTACATTCAAATCGTCAGCCTTATGTAGCTTCGCTTCGTTTTTGTTTCCTTCAATCTATTCGGTGAGCAAAATAACGAAATGGAACAAGCTCCGTATTGGATGCTGAAGAAGAGATCGCGTGATGAATACCTTGATGATTCATGGGAGGAGAGGGCTTTTGCTCAAGATGCAGCTGGGATGCTCGGAGGATGCGTTTGGCCACCGAGATCTTACACTTGTAGCTTTTGCAAGAGAGAATTCAGATCGGCACAAGCATTAGGGGGTCATATGAATGTTCATAGAAGAGATAGGGCTAGATTAAAGCAATTCTCAAGCTCATCTCTAAATGGTCAAACCCTACTAGATCCTCATCAAAATAGTGCATATTTTGCCAAGGATCTTATTACTTCATGTCCATCTTTGATGCTCACATCTCCTTCTAAGGATGGTAACCCTAATCCTAATTCTCACCATAACCATCATCCTACTGTTGCATCGACTCCTCAGAAGATGTCAACCCTGGTACCTCTAGAAAACAAGGTCATTTCCAAGCAAGCTTGGAACCCTAATATAGCTTCTTGTTTTGTACTGACCCAGAAGAAAAGCTCCCCTTTTACACCCCATGGCGATGAATTTGATCGCGTTGAAAAGGAAATAGGAAGCAAGGATTATGAGAAGATGAACTGCGAAAGGTCTAGTTTGTCTATAAGCTTAGTTATCCGACAAAGTTGCCAAACAACAATAGCTGTCAATGATGAGGATGAGGAGGAGAATGAGGATGATCAGGGTAACCTTCGAAAGAGAAGAAGGCTCGACGTGCCTCCAAAAGTCGTCCTACCAAGAATAATTAGTGGTGTTGATGAGGGATTATCATCAAAAGTAGACAAGGGTCTGAAATCTGGTTCCTTAGAGGAGTTAGATCTAGAGCTCAGGCTAGGGAGTTAGCCTGAATGAGGTATGATAAATTTCCCTAATTGAATGTCTTGTGTGCTTAATTATCACCCCTTATTATGTTTTAATCTTCTTTGGTTGTTCTTTTTCACTTAGTTTGATCACTTGGCAAAGCCCTATAGTGAATCTCAGCGTGATACTATACCCACACCTTGTTTTTTTTCCCCATATGTAAAAGTGACTCATTAAATTTTAATGTTTCAGTAAGCAAAATCAAACGCCTAATATGAGATATATACAGTTCTTTCATAACGCTTCTGCAGGTTTAAAATTAATCAATCTGTATGTATTTGATCAGAAAATTGCTTTTCTAAACATGGTCTATTTGATTCAAATATATCAGATGATGAATTGTCTTCTCCTTTCTACGTACCACTTTGCTCTTTTTAATTAGGGTTTATAACTCCAAATCCCATTTGTTTGACTATATACCCCCAGGAAGTCTTCAGAAGGTGATTTGATTTTTTCACTCTAGGGTGTGTTTGGTTTGTCAATAACCCCCAGGAAGTCTTCAGAAGGTGATTTGATTTTTTCACTCTAGGGTGTGTTTGGTTTGTCAATAACCCCGGGGAAATGGTCAATTTTCCCGGGTTAACTTATTTTCCTCATGTTTGAAATGTGGGTTGACTTCGGAAAAGTTTTCACGATGGATCCACCATTTTCTCCATTTTTTTAGAGAAAATTTCCATTAGGGGAATCAAATGAAATTTTTGCCAGGGAAATCTTTCCCATGGAAACACTCTCTAGTTTCTTTTTTTCTGGAGTTATATCGTTTAATTTGTGCTCTGATGCAAGAGTTTAGATACAAGTTTTCGTGCCTTTGAAAGTTGATAGTCATCACCATCAGGCTATGATCTCAGGCTTTAAGAGCTGATCAAACTGATCAAGCATGCATATATATCATGATGTGAATCAGCTAATTTCGCTCCGATCATCTACCTATGGTTGATCGTATCAATGAAAAATTTATTCTTTTTACTTTAATTTGTTCCAATGACAAAAATAAAATAGGTACGGTGATTGATCACAGAGATGTATACACCCTTACAGCAAAAGCTTCTTATAAATGAACTGAAGAAACTATGTATAGAACTTTAATTTATGCAGAGATTATACCAGCAATTATTTGCATGCACAACCTAAGATAGTAAATTAGGATTTAATTTGATGACTACACTAATATATGAACGGATATTAATGTTCATGCAGAGAAAGTAATTAATATAACTCTCCAAAAATTAAATGAGTTTAGCAGCAGCAGTAGCTCAATAGCAAGCGCAATTAACTATGGCGAAATGGAGGAAGCAGTTTGGAATGTTTCAAAGGATGAAATTGTCATATTTTATAATAAATTATTACCAGCCCTGAATAATCCTAATTAACACTGCCAAAATTTCAGCTAGGCAGTATTATAATTAATATAAGCGAATTTTTGGGGGTTCTAATCGAGAATTTCAATCCTAATATTCTATTTCTTTATAGTGTTTGCATCCTACAGCCTATAAAATATCACATGGTATTGAATAAGTTTCTGAATTTCTTTATCTATTGTTAAATGGTTTCGGATTGAAATTTTAAGCTTGATAAGAATTACATGATTGAATTTAGTTAAGGAAGCATATTATTATTCATGAATTGTACAAAAGCACATTCTTATGGATATATTTCAGTAGACCTAACAAAATTTTGACTGACTCGATAATTCGGGTTTGCCCGATTGGGAAAAAAGTACTGCATATAGTGATGGACTGATGGTCACCAAAAATCAGTCCAATTTTTAAAATCGGTCAACTGGTCAATATTCGATTTAAAACCAGGTCGGATCTAGGTACGAAAACCGGGAATAGGGTTGCTCGAGTTCTATGGAAAAGTCTGGGTTTAGTCATTTTGGACATGCAATGTCCGAATTTGGATTGTCAGCGAACTTAGGCGGGCTTTTAAATTAACTTTGTGTACAAATCGGACATCGAACAATCTGGACATCAGATAATCGAATAATGTTCAGTCTTTCCTGTAACTTAGAGAAAGATAGTCCATCATTTTACCTTCCTATGAATATGACACTACCTCACCCCTTGTTTTTTTAATGAAAAATAGAAGAAACTTCATTAAGTACTAGTAATTGATACGGAGTAACTTTCTTATAATGTTTCATTAAGTACTGGGTCTGGATTGATAATCAGGTCCATCTCCCTCCCTCACCCTTGTTTGCCAAACTCAATCCATCAAACAAAATTGACCAAGCATTGCAACATATGTTAAACATTTTTCTTAATTGATAATTAACTTTTACTTTCCTATAATTTATAATTTATTTCTTGGCATAACCATCGCATGTTAATCTTCAATTCTTCATATAATTAATAGTCAATTCTAACAATTGAAAAAATTAGTTTAAAAATAATAAAATAATAATTAATTTTAATTGATAATAAACATGACATTTACAATGTATTTTGGACTAATTAAAATACATATCATCATCACCAGTAGGATGTATCCTTAAATATTGACCCGGTCTTTTCAAAAATACATATTGTAGGATGTATCCTTCACAGAATAATGGGCCGGCCCAAATGAATTTCTGGGCTTGTAATCGCTTGCGATGGAGCATGAATTATGGAGATCTGCTTCGTGATCTATTCTTAATCTTCTTCATACTAAGGCCCCGTTCTTTGATTAGATTGGATATAACTCTCCCAACTTATCCAAATTTATCCAAACTTATTCAAACCTAACACAATTTCCCAAAAAAACATCCACTCTAAGAACACAATTGTCTCAAAAAAATATCATAAACTTATCATAACTTATCTCAACTTATCATAACTTATCCATCCAGACTTGAAAATAAATGACCTAAAACTATAAGGTAAAAGAAAACTAATACAAAAGAGATAATGATTATCTACATGTAGCAGTAGCTAGCATTGAATGGTTTGTCACTGCATGTGAATGTGATGTGGATAGAGGCTACCACGTCAATTGTCAAGGAAACATCAACTTCGAGTCGAAGATTCCAGAATTACAAATTCTGCCCTCATTGAACACATGATGACTCTCCATGCTCATTCATTCAGTAGGACAGTAGGTCAATCAATATTCATGCATATGAGTCACCATATATCCTCTACAAATTTTCTTTTAAAAAAAATCCTAAAAACAAACAAACAAAACTCAGCAATAGAATTCCTTCCATACACGATCATTCTAGATAACTGGGAATAAAATAATAATATAAATGGTAAAGATTCTTATAAGTCAGAAAAAATAGTTGGTAAATGCAAGTGTTATGTTATCAAATTCAGGCTTAATATATCATGTAAACGAAAATAATAGTAATAGTATTGTATGTATTACCTATAATTATAGTAATACATTGATGAAGAATATATATACATAATGATGATGATAATTTTTTTAATGTATAATCACATAATTGTCTTATCTTTATATGTAGAATCGTCAAAGAAACGTGGTTATTCAAAGAATAAAAATGATATAAGCTAAGGACAACCTTAATTATGTATAAGTAAACATTTAGATACACATCACATTCATCGTACATACGAAATTTTAAGGTCAATGTAATTAAATTTTCTAACAAAAAAATCAAAATAAAATTTGCAAGCAATGATATAAATAGCCCTCTAGCTTCCATCCCCTTGGTTCTCATAAGCAATACATCCAAACCATCCCAAAAAATGGCCACTAACTCAAACTTCCTCCTCCTCCTCCTCTCAATAACCACCACCTTCCTCCTCCACCTCCTCTCCACCACCACCACAACCGCCGCCACCCCGGTGCTCGACATCGAAGGGGCCCCACTCGAGTCCGGCAAACCCTACCACATCCTTCTAGAATCTTCCCACGGGGGCAACCCCTGGCTAAGCATGAGGCCCCTCCCAAGGGGTCCCAAATGCCCTAACAACCCCAAGACTTACTGAACAAGGCATCCCTGTCAAGTTCATCCCCTCCAACAAAACCCTAAAACACATCCACACATCCTCAGACCTCAAAATAGTCTTCTCCAAGGGGAACGAGTGCGCCCCGAGACCGGCTTGGAAGCTGACGTCGGCTGCAAACACGGGCCGGGTCATGGTGGCGGCCGAGGGCGTTTCGGGGAATTCGGGTCTCAGGAGTGGGTTCAAGATCATTGAGAAGGATGATCAGGGTGGGGGAAAGTATAAGATTGTGTATTGTCCCAGTTTTGCCCCTGCTGGGGAGTTAAGAGTGTGGGGATTTGAGGCTGTTTAGGGATGATAGTGGAGAGTTGTGTCCTAGTTTTGGTTTGTGGTGGTTGGGTCTTAGTACTGGGGATGTTAATGACACTAGTGCTCCTCTTTGGGTCACCTTTATTAAGGCTTGATTAAGAAAGTATGGTACTAATTATGTTCTAACCTGGATAGGGGCTGGTTGGGCTTGTATAGTTGTATAAACTAATGAATAAAGGTCGTATCAATGGATGAGTATTTGGCAATAATACTCAATTTTCGTATTGTATTCTCCTATATATGTAAGTAACCTATTGCTATGAAGGAGTGTGTGTGTAAATTTTGACCCTTTCTTTTAATCTTTCCATGGACTTGGTATTCATAAAACAAATTGATGTTTAGATACATGGTTTATGTGAAAAATATTGTGTTCAAACTCAAAAAAATTTGATCAGTGTTAAAATTTGGACAAAAAATATATTATAATCATCGTACCGTTGGATTAAAATGACAATTTGGTGACGATTCTAATCTTAAAAAAGATAGAAAGTAGAGTAATTCCTTCTCGAACAAGTACTTTTTGGCTTAACTTGTCAACTTATCTAACTGGTAAACCTATGAATTATTGTTGTATGAAATTGGAGGATTAAATGAATTTCTTTGTATAGTATAATAAAAAAAATAAGAGAGAGAGAGAGAACGAGTTTGGAATTGGCTCCGAGTCTCGGTCCCTTTGGGCCAGTTCCAATGCAACTTGGGCCCAAAAAGAAGCAGAGCCACTTCTTAAAATCATGTTTGTATTTCTTTTTCCATTTTTTTTTTACTCCTATCCGAGGTACTCTAACTTCAGCGGCTAATTATCAGTTCTTAAGAATTTTCAACTTTATTGTTTGGAAAATACCAAATATTGTTAATTAATGGAGAAATGGGCAAATATATCTTTGTGTTAAAAATTATAAAAATAAAAATAAATATGATAAAATTATCATTAATATTACATTAGAATTATATAGGGATAAATATTATTAAAAAATTAAAATTAATTAAAATAACAAATATTAAGGATGGAGGAGAAGGAGGACTACTCAAAAGAAATCAGCTAAATTAATGATCAGGTGTAAACAACTAAACATGGAGGGCTGGAAAAGGGAAAATAAGTGTGGATAAGTTTTACCTTATCGGAGAAAAGAATGGAGTCTCCGATGCAAGGTTTTTATCATTAATTTTCAAACATATACTTTTTAAAAAAATTATAAAATGATACTGTTACGAAAATATTTTTGACTATGTATGATATATAGTAGCTTTACATAATAGACAAGTACTATGTATGTAGGTAATTATAGAAGTTTAATTTCATTACATCACTTAATTGTGATAATTGTTTTTTCTTTCTCAAAAGTACTAAACAAGTGGCTATTAATATTGCAGTGTACACATCATACATTCATGCAATCATGCTCATATATTCCCTCAGTTCTTCAGTACTTATTGATGAATTGTCAATTTTTGAAAATTTTTATTGACAATTTCTTAATCTCAATATACATAGCTGTTCAATATGAAACGATCGATGCAGTACTATATAATGCTTAAATTATAATATTGGAGATATTGAGATCAAGAATTGTGCAGTTATTCAAATTCCCAAAATCAATACAAACTTTTTTTTCATCTAATTTTCAGTGTTACATGGTTTCAACAACGAAAATAATTAAGTTGAAACTAAACCTAGGTTCTTCACATGCCCTAAAGATCAACTCTTTCTACAACTAGTCAACTGCTTTCAAAAACCAATACAATCTCGTCAGATGAACTACTCAAGTCCTTGCTACTTAAAACAACTAAAACTCAACTACAAACACTTTAAAATAATTTGACTAGCTAGTTATTAGGACAAAGGCGCACAATCCCACACCAAGGGGGTTGATAACTTCCATGCCTCTGGCACATCCAACGGCAACACTCCTTCCACCGAGAACGATCCAAGGGTTGAGATCAATCCACCACGCCCGTTAGGATGAAGACGATCATCCTCAAAATGCACAAGATTACTCAAATCCAACGGCAAACAACTACTCTGATAATCTTGGTAATTATCTCCGTTAAGATCATTGTCTTGTGATAACAATACACCTGGAACGAATCCCATATTTCCTTCACAAGGCTTATCGAAATCACCCATTAACATCGACGATTGAATGTTTAACAACATTGATGAGGCGTTGATGTTGGATTTGAATGATCGAGGATCAGATGGATCCTCGAGCTGAGGCAGGTTGTAGCTTGGGTGAAGGTCTGAAATGGTGGGATCTAGGTTTGGGAATTGATGATTGTGGTTAAAAAATGGTGGTTTAGTGTTGGAATTAGTGTTGATTGTTGGGTACATGGACTTGAAGTTTGGGATGTCTAGTAATGAGAAGGGGTATTGTGGTGATTGAGTGGTATTGTCTAGTAAATCATGACAAGCATCATTTGAGTTGGGTTGCATGGGAGGACTAGGTGTACTACAAGATGCTTTGATGATGCTTTCTTGGCTCAAGTGAGAGTTGGTGCTAATGGAAGGGCTAAGTATGTGATTATTGGAAGAGTTGGGTTTCATGCTAGAGCTAGGGCTTGGCAAAGAAGGGGATATCCAAGAATGAGAGAGGGTTCTTGGCGTGATCGGACTTGTTTTCTTGAATATCCTGCATATCGCCCACGAATCCTGCAATTTGTAACACGATGTTAGCTAAATGATACCATCTAAAAAGAAAGAACAAAATAAAAAATATCTTCAATTTATTTCTTTTGAATAACAAATCAAAGCTTAAAAATATCTATTGTCATGGACAATATGATTTCTAGAAGGTATTTCTAACATTTATTAATCAATAAGTTTATATGGTACTATCTTAGAAAATCTAATGTGAACCATTTTCTAGTAACTCATGAGCAATCCATGCAAAACTACTAAACTAGCTAGTTATATATACAAATAATGGTATTGCCTTTCAAATTACTTACATCAATTATTTCAACCTAGAGAATGGTGATACAAGTCATTACTAATTTAAGGACAATAAGTAAACACGTTCAAACACTAAGTTATACTTCCTGGAGTTCAATGTCTCTCCTCCTCTTTCTAGGTTATTTCCACGTACAAGTCTTTGTTTAGGTTTCATTTGTTTTTTATTTTTTTGCCCCAAGTTGCAACGGTCAAATATTCATATTAGTCCAAACTCATCCTTAATGCAAGTGTTTTGTTCCTCTTTTCAAACGTGTGCTTTACTCTCAACCGTATAAACCATCTCTTAACCTCTCTCCAAATCCACATTAGTTAGTCAAACTACTAAGCATAAGATTTCACAAAATAAAAGTTTAGAAACCATTATTTTAAACACTCAAAACCAAGTTATTATTGGACAAGTTGTCAGAATATATAGAATATAGAATCATCGTTTGACCTTTAACTATCAACTTAATCTTTTGATTGAGATGGCTGGTTTTACATAAGTTTTGATTCATTTTCCATAGACCAAGAATCGGAAGCTTACATTAGCAGGAAGGCTTTTGTCAATGCATCGTTTTGGAGATAGAGAGTCGCCAAGAGAAGGAAGGCGAAACTCATGCATCATCCAGTCAGTTTTAACTCCCTTGGCGGCTCTACCTTTGTAGAACACCAACGATTTCTTCAACCCGATACATTTGTTGCCCTCCGATGAGTAGATCGGACGGTCAGTCCCCGTCGCTTTCCAAAACCCAGCTCCGGTTACTCGGTTCGGCCTCGCACTATTCCTGTACTTCCTGTCTCTAGGACAGTAGAAGTACCACTCTTTCTCACCTGCACTCGCAAACTCTGCATGCAAAAATGCTAACAAAATCAATACCAACCCCTCAGAAAAATCAAATAAAGTAGAAATGAAAGAACATGCATGTATAATTAAATTTGCTGAGACAAGTTTGCCTATACCTAAACTCCCAAACCCACTATTCATGCATGCATATATAAATGGAAAAACTAGCATAGAAAAACTTTATACAACTTTTTTATATGATTGAATAAAAAAATGACAAAACATAAAGAAAATGAGGCTAAACATGATCATATACAACATATTCATGAAGATTAATGAACTTGCAGTATGAAAGCTTCAGTCTAACTAAGATGATAACAGATCTAGGGTTTTAGCTAGGGTTTTCATGAATATGAAAGATTGTAGATGAATGAAGAGGTGAAAGATGATCTTACTTGGAAGATCCCAGGGATCATATTTGTAAATATCAAGCTGCTTGATAAGCTCAATAGAGAGAGGCTGTTGTTGAACCTTCCTCTTGAGGTAAAACCCTACAAGCTCCTCATCTGTTGGATGAAACCGAAACCCGGGAAGTATAACCTCATCAACCTTCTGATCTCCATCATTTTTCTCACCCATGGCGACTTCGAGTTTCTTCTATTGCTTGAAGCTGTGGTATGTTTCTCAAAACCCTAAGTTGTATGCTTTATGTCTAAGGAAAAAAATAGGGTTTGTAGTAAGCTACAGTGTACTAAAGGAGTTAAGATGAATGCATGAAATTAAGCTAAGTGTTGAGATTGAGAGGTGAAGTAGCTACAAGTAGACAGAGGAGGAAATTAGGGGTTGTTTGGTATCTAAAAATGAGCAAAGTATGGAAAATGTCAAGGGGGATTATATGGTTGCTTGAAAGGGAGCTGCTCCCGAAGGATCAGCCGCCTTTTCTGGTGACTTTGATGATCTTTTTATTATTAGTTTTTTGCTTTGTTTTCCTGAGTTTATAGAAGCGAGCAAGTGAGCAACAACTACCAAGAAACCGACTCAACGCAACTAGTAATAACATTTTTAAACTTGATTAATTATATATTAAGTTTAATTATATGGATCTATAGTAAGCCTATAATGTTCAGGTATAGTATAGTAATCCGCAACGACGAGTTTGAGAGTGAGATGACGCTGACGGGGCGTGAGTGAGTGAGAACAAGAAAGACAGTGTGGCGGCGATCAAGGACAAGTGGGTGAGAAAAACTCGAACCCATGCTCACCGTCCGAAGATGAACACAAGATTCCCGGTATTTTTTTTATTTCTATTGTAATGTATTTAAATGATTAAATGTGAGGCCTGCAATTGTTTTAAAATATTTTAATCAAACTCACATTTATTATTGTAAATCAAGTTAATATGAAGAGTCTAACTCTATCTCTCCTAATGAATCATACTACTTTCATCCCATTCATTGAGTATAACCGATGCTCATCATTACTGGCGCTCAATAAGCCTTCAAAGTTCAAACATAAGCTCACTCTATGTTTTTTTTTTCTTCCCGTCTTTTTTCCCCTAATAAGAGAAATGGAATCTCAAGACGTTAGACACAAGCAAACACAAGTTCTTCCAGATAATATTATGAGTCAATTCTTACTACATACATAATTTCTGAAAAAACAAAAGGAAAAAAGGAATAGTTGGTGAACATATTGTACCCACTCGAGGACAAGGGAGCAATTAAAGGGGAAGCTTAATGAGAATCAAAGTTGTTACCTTAAGTTGAAAGTAACCACAAGACTCATTTATGAAAAGCTTGGCATACTACTACTAAGTATTAAGTATTAGACCTCATTGATTTTCAAAAGAACCAATTTTATGTTTATATTCACAAACATTAACTACTTTTGTCCTAGAGTTAGAGCTATTTGATAGTCATAAATTCTAGTGTGAGATTGTTTTACGTAAACTTATCATGAAACGACTTCTTTGCAAGGTGATCAATTTAATATTTTTCTATGACTAATAAGTGACATTAGAATGATATTTTAATAAGATTGTGACTAATAATTTATCAAGAGATGACTTTTATTAGAGTAGACCCAAATAAATTATTAGTTACGTACTCCTACATATATAGAAGATTACCGCAAAGTTATATATATGTCTAACAATATATTTACGGTGAGACGATCTTACATAAAATTTATTGATAATCATACTGTTGATCAATCATTAGTACATTACACTGTTGTATGTGTTGAGTTTTCCATAGAAATGCAGTATACTCCCTCCATTTCATTTAAGTAAGAAAAATAACATTTCTTCTAATTGTTATTACCAATTTTTTTTCACAATAGATGGTCTTCGTCTTATTTTTTAAATCTTTAATCACATAATCTATCTTTCCTTAAACTATAGTCTATCTTATATAAGTTCAAGAATCTTATTTATATCTATTTTCTTTTTAAAAAAAAGTGAATCTCATTTTCAAGATGAATTAGTATTCAAAATGAAAATAATAAACCAATTAAACAGTACTGGATACGACTCCACACAGTATGATGTGTAATTACAATTTACACATTTATTACACCGTCAAGACAAAGCAACGTAGAGAACGAAATAAATAAAGAAATATTTTGGTATTTGCTAAGCCTTGAACATGAGGATTATTAGTCTAAAATGGGTGGACTTTAAGACAGAAGAAGCCAACAAATCCCACAATCTCTTAATTAAACTATGCTCAGAAAATTAATATTAATTAATTACTGTATTTCCTTTCTTTTTTTAATTTAAGCCTATTTTAGATTATAATAAATAAATGGGTAGATTGAGTTTCTCAAGATCCGATAAACCCAGTTCTATTCCATTCTCCCGCAGCTTCCATTCCACTGATTTTGTCAGATATTTGACCATCTCTAATTACCATTTATTATCTGCCAAAATAATCAGGTTTATCATACTTAATCGAGTTTTAATGGGCTAAAACTGGCCCACTAAGAAGATTAACAAGATAATTAAAGCGCCATCTCACCTATGCTAATGCAATTAAGGTCTTCTTTTTGTAGACTAGGGTTTTGTATATTTGCAATAAAATACTATTCCAATTCGATCAATGACATATTTGCCCTTCAGTCTGCTTTTTTTTTCCCCTCAAATTAAAGGGACCCATGCATGGTTTATGAGTCTATGAATCGTGACATAGTTTGTCATATTTTGGGAGTTAAAAAACCAACCGTAAAATAGAAGTTAATAGGGTTGCTGACTGGTTTACTATGTTTGGTGTTTTGCTTTAGTCAGCAGCTTATTGGTCTTCTCCGTCTTCGTCTTTATCCTCTATTTTGGGGGAGGATAAACTGGATAGATCCCTTGAGAGAAGAGTTACCTAGAATTATACATCTTATCACTAATTAAGTTCAGTGGCTATTTATCATGAATAGATAAGAGAATTACTATCACCACCATTCACTATTACAACAGCAAATATTCATTGTGTAGGTTTCACTATGGTGAAATTTAAAAAACTTTTGAAGAGTATGTAGTATATATTAATTATTGTTTAGAGTTGAAGAAGTTTAGTTATTGCTAGTTATAATCATGGTCATTTTACTAAAAGCTACTATCAACTTGACAAACTATATATAAAACATGATTCTATATATAATCATTATATACTAAACTTATGTTTAGAAAAAGTTTACTTTTTACTTTTTATGCCTCAAAATTATAGACCATCTTAAACGGAAAAGCCTTAACTATATGTCACAAAAATATGAATAACGTTCAAGATGCATCATAATTTTTGTACAAAGTGAGTATTTACACGTGATCCTTTTTTCATGTCGAATGCCGATCATAATAGAACAATTCAATTAATATATAAAATGTCAAAATTTACAAGATAGATTCTTGAAATAGTTGTAACTCCCAAATCTAAGATCAAATTGAAACAAATATTATATATAGTAGTAATAATAATATAATACAAGATGGACTCTTGCAATAAACAATAATATGAATTAACATTTTGACATTGAGACAAGATAAGTAGCAGTAATTAGGTTGTACTAGCTAGTTGAAATGTTAATTGTAAATAAAATTAAATTAAGGTGACATAAATTTTAGCATCCAAACACACCACGATGGAGTGCATATATTTTTGTGCTCCCTCCCTTGTGATCTCTTCCTTCCTAGGTTACTGCATTCATCTTTGACTGTATAGTAGGAATTTACAGTACTGGATTATTACCATGCTGCGTTTTCCGTTATTTTCATTGTTATTGAGATCGCGATTTATCCTCAAACAATGAAAATTATTGTTTCTACTTTGGCCTTTGGACAATGATGCGTACCTTGAATCGAGATGATTGACACCCATTTTAAATTGTTGGTAATTTCTAACAATATTTTTATAAGAGCGAAACACTTATTAGCTAGGTCAATAAATATAAATAATATTAAATTTTATCAACCATTGTAAAGAATGCACATTTTATGCATAGTTTTATATTTATGAAAAAATATTTTAAAAAAAATACTATTTTTACATAGTTTATACATCGTAGCAGCTGTTATAGTAATGAAATATATATTTATAAATAATAAAAATATATTTATAATAATAAAAATATATTTATATTTTTAAATAATTTAGGTGAAATTTAAGATAATTATTAACTAGTTTGAATCAATATATTTATCGTTTTGGATTCCCTTTAACCAAAACAAAAGGCTTCTATTTAAACTAGTTTCCACTCAAATACTCTCTGCTTCCTATTTTAACTTCGACCCTAATTAAAGACATCTTCTTTACAAACATAAAAGTTGGGTTGCCATATTGGATAAATATGGATTTTATAATAAATTTGGTTGAGTACATTTTAAGAAGCTTCAGTACCAGTGGGGCCATTTTTCTTTTTCTGTTTTTTTTCTTTTCTTTTTTTTTTTTTTTTTTTTGCACTGAGACCAGTACTAGTGGGACTTTTTAAAAAAAAAAAACAAAAATTAAGTAGGTGGAAAAGTTAGCGTTTCTTCTTACAAGATAATGTCCAACCAAATCATCTTTCAAAATGTTACAAAATTTTGTAGCCTCATGCAAAAACCAACACTAATTGTTAATAATAGAGTGACCTGTCTTTGCTACCCAATTTACTGCAGCATTTCCCTAACGGTAGATATGATTGAAGATAACTGTCTCGCATCGCTGAATCAACTCTAAGTACTAGTGGGACTTTTTTTTTTAAAAATCAAACATAACGATTTCATTAATAGCAAGTCATACGACACTTACAATGAAAATCGTGATTGAACAATTGTAGATCTAAAACATAAATATGAAATTCAACTTCCAAATAACTAATACTAATCTTACTGACGTTCGGCTCTGATTTCTTCGATGACTATGCATCTTTACCATTGACGGAGAACCTCACAACCCGTGCTATAGCGATTTGAAAGTAGATCTCCATCTAACGTATTAGGCCACACCAACTGAACAAAAACTTTAGAAAGAGACTAAGAACCCTAAATAAGGGTACAATAAAAACTCTAGAAAGAGACTAAAAACCCTAAATAAGGGTACAAAAAAAAAACTCTTGCAAAAGAAGAGACTAATTACTTTAATTTTTTTTGCGTGAACGTAACACCAAACTAACAATTAGAGTAGAAATCAATCAAATTAGGGCTTACCATCGACAAAAGAATCGATAGCAGCCCCTTCAAGGAAGTGGAGGTTAGGGTTTTTTAGAGAGAAAAAGAAAGGAGGAGGCTAGGGTTTTGGCTTTTATGATTATAGGTAAGTACTAGTGGGACTTAGAGTTGCTAAAATGATGCAAAACTTTTTATTTTGCAGAAATGATGTATATAATGAATAAATGAAAGATTATTTGGGATAAAAATCGTAAAATAATTGTGAAATAAACTACTAAACATGGATGAAGATGAAGGGACCAGTACTATTGTCTTTGGAAAATAATTGACCAATACTAACATATAGGAGTAGAGTTTCATATTCTTTTAATCAAAAATTTTTTATGTCAATATATATTAATCAGTTAATCCAACAATTAAATTTACTAAACATAATTTCTTGAAGCACTCATTTAAACATATATCCACTATTTACTACTTAAATCGCTATAACTACCTAAGTCTTTAGCTAACTAAACTCCCAATATTATCCAACAGGCTTTTTATTTATTCGATTATGATATTGTTATGACCATCTAACCATATAATCCTCTTTCTTACGTATTACTACCATCATTGTAGTACATGCAACTTCATCATTTTCGTGATTTATTTATTTAAAGAAAAAACTCGATCACTTACATAACCTTTGAAAATTAAAAATGGGTTTTAGGGAATTCACGTTGATTAATATTAATTAGTTGTGAAATTATAGGAAGGATCACAAGTCAACTAAGCTTACATTTGGTGGACATTGGAAAAGCCCCTCCAAATTAGCATGGGATTCCTCATTAATTTTCAATTTTGACATCGGTTAATGCAGCAATTTAACCCCCCCACACAAATATCGATTAAACAGTACTAGTACATCTAACTTTGAATTTAAGCAGCTGATTAATAATAATACTAGTGTGTGTTTGGCACCCCAAAATTGCATGTACTTGATCAAAATTTGGAAAAATATGCCCAATTGCCGAGAAATTAAATTCAAAAAAAGGCCAATTAGTGGGCAGCAGGTGTTGTGTTAGCAGAAAATTACCAAAGTAATTAGGTTAATTAATTCAGGAGTCAAATGAAGCCAAACTAGGGAAATGGGGAAACCCTCGTTTGCAGCCCTTTTTGTCTGTTGCACAACACCTTGGATTTTGGTGCACCCAAGCGTGCAACTAAAGCTTTTTAAAATTGGTGGAAAACATCTAGGTCAAACTGTTGAAATCCTAACGTTTTACTGTAGTTTTTATTTACCCATTTGCATTTTCATTGTCTACCTATAGCTAGATAATCACCAAACTCTACATATCAAGTCAAGGGTGAATGTTAAGTTGTTCATAATAAAGATAGACTCATTAATTCCATAAACTAAAGTTTGTAAATTTTTTATTTTCACAAGGACAAAGGTGATAATATAAGCTAGCTAGCTAGCTAGCTATTAAGTAGCTCGTATACCATCTCTTTTGCATAGTACTAATCATTGTATTCAGTATAAGTTTTCATATATATCCAAAGGTATAAAAAGATTCAAATTTCAGTTGATTTAAATAGAATTAAAATGAATATTTCAGTAGGAAAAACCTCAAGTCTGCTGAAAATATTTTGTTCAAACGATTAATATAATTTTTATTGTGCAAGTGGTCGCTCTGATGCAAGGATCTTGCAAATTGACTATAAGTTCGGTAAATAAGACTGTAATTCCACAGATGTACAATGATTTACTTAACTAAAAACAGGCCCACTGTATGGTAGAATAACCACTTTACTATTTTATGTCACTTATTGGCTATTACATTTTATTCCACTTTATCTCCAGTTTATCTCAACCATTTTATCTAACCTTGTCCACTTTATCCCATCAACCCACCAACTTACCACACAAAAAGAGTACCGCCTATAGCTAATGACTGAAGGCCCAGAAATAATTTTTTACACTAACCATACGTGCCAAATGTTTTATAGATATGAGTAATTAATTAATCTATGTTCTAACAAGCAATCAATCTTTTAAAATCACAATAATTACACTGTGGTAAAAAGTTAAAAGAAATGCCCTAGAGAATAGGCCTTAGCAAATCAGCAGTTGAGGAAGGAGGGCAGATAGGCATAGAAGTATGGCCAGGTAGTTTGTTAGGTCAAATTTTTCACCCACTTTGACATTTCTGTATTATAAGTGGTCAGTTTAATTATCAATGGCAGCTCAGTAATTTATGGCTTTCAAAATTTTAAACTAGGGGAACAATTAAGTACAACGACGCGGAAAACAGTAGTCAAGTCAACCAGAAGCATCCTATATCATTTGTAAACACTGTACGACTACGAGTATATTTTAAGGGATATTTTAATTACTTTGTGTCTCCGGCCAGTCTCCGCTCTTAAACTAAATTTTTGTCAAACCCAAAGACAAAAAAATTACCTGCATTGCTACTAAAAGTTGGACTCCGAGTTACATTTTAATAAGTCAGTTAAATTGATCAATATAAATCTTCATAATAAATTTAAGCCAAATTTCGCCGAATAGTTGATGCCTACTATGTAGTTTTTTCATGTCAAAGCAAGTTGGATAATTCCACAAGTCAAAATTGGGTTCATTCAGACTATAAAATATGAAATATATTTGTATCTAAACTTTCTGTTAAACCAGCCAATGTCAAAATTTAAACAAGATTATGCCCGTACTCAATTTTGGTTTACCTAAGACAAATTTAAATATTTGTCTCATGTAAACAGTCATTTGACCACTACATTCTACAGACATTTGTTATTCGCAATTCTTTGGTGATATATATCATAGTCAGCGTCTTCATCAACAATGACATTTATCAAGGTAAATATTTTGAGTCTTGAATTTCAATCTGTGGGCCAGTTATATAGTAGCTGGGTTTATGTCCATGATCTGAATAGTTGTAGTCCTGTCAATTCAGGTAGGGTGGGGCGGGTCAGGTCGGGTTCAGTATGCCCCATATTCCGGGTTTGTTATATTATAGGATTGGAAATCAGGTCAGTTTTGGGTATCAGTAGCTTGCTTGCTCTGCTATGTTCACATAGCAAAACAGTTTGATTTCTAGCCTTCGATTCTAACCAAAAACCACAACAGATTGCAAACTAAAATGTTTCACAGTACGCAGCTGCATATTTCCAATGCAAAAAATGTGCAAATATCAGATAGATTAACCATCAGAAAATCTAGAGGCTACAGAATCTTCGAGGGCAGAAGTCAAGTGCCCTGAATACATGCGGTTTTATTACCGATTTATGTACTGTGGAAATTTCCATCAATTACTAGATAAAATCCCTTGATGCTGCACCTCGGTTATGAATCCTGCTAGTATGATTGCAACAGTTCTCTAATATCATAACCTTGTAGCTGCACAAGAACACAAAACCAATATCAATTCTCCAATATTGGGCCTTTATACTCGATGGTGTTGCTATAAAATTCCAAAGAAAAAAGCAAATCAATATCAGTTCTCTAGTATCTGGCATTTCTACTCAATTGAGCTGTATACAAATCCAATTTGCTGGACTGGAGTCTAGATACTAGAGCTTAACTCAAGTAGAGAGTGCGAGTTTAGACGATTAAGTACTTATTGTTAGATGATAACAGCCAATCACCTGTCAAAATATAGTTAATAAGCTACTTTGGTTTAAGCACTAAGATCTGAAGCTGAAGGATGAGATCAAGACCTTTTCAGTTGATTGAAAGACTGTCAAAGATGGGTTTTAGCAGCCAGAAAAGTGGACAAGGTATGTTTGAATTTCTACGTTTGTCATAAATATTGTTGCATCAACATCATAAACCGAAGGAGGACATGAGTTGGTGCACAACTCAATCATCTAATATTAAATACTCTACCATACAAATGAAGAAAACGAGCAAGATTCACCTGAAGGAAAGTAAGTAGAAGGATAACACCAGAATTCCAAAGGGAATGAATCAACATGGGAGTTAGCAGGTTACGAGTTTGAGCATAGGACAGTCCCAAAACAACACCTGAAATGTTGAAATTCATGTTTCTTAAATAAATGAAGATCGTTGAGTGCAAAAGGGTAAGTATTAAGATAACTAGAACTCATACCAGGACATGATCACCAATCATCACCATAGGTCCATATATACCAATTTAACCAACTTTGACTATCCGATTAATTTGTCTATATTTTTTTTAATAACAACCTCAAACCACCGCTCTAGAGCCTTGCATATGGTTCATGCCTAAGCCAGGATCGGAAGTTGTTTCCAACAGGGTAAAATCTCAGAAGTTAACACTTCAGAACCTTAATCCCTTAGGAAGGTAAAAAAAGGTTTCCATCAAGTTCAGAATCGGAAAAGCACTCAGTTCAAAAAAGTTCCCCCTATTATTCTTCTAAATCGGACAGTATTTTCCTATTTTGACCAAGTAGGGTTTTTGCTCATTTTTAAGAGAAGGATGCTGAAGGGAAGACCTCTTTAGTCATAGACCATCTTAACTGCCCTTCATATATGAAACAGCAATTCAACAATCTCAAGTTTTAGTGGGGCCAATTTAGTGCATCAGATATTCAGATCTCTTTAGTCATGGATCCATCTTTCACATGATATCACATAATAATAATGTAACAAATACGATGGAGAAGAGGACAGAAGAAATACCGAGAACAAACAATTGGGGGATTTCCCCTGGGGTTAAATGGGCGATTGCAAATACAGCAGCACTAATCACAATAGCAACTGGAGTCGGCACCCTGCAGAACATATTCAGGAAATTTGGCTAACAAGCTTCCATCATGTATGAACAGTAGAAGATGCCACACAAGACAAATTGATGGTAATGGTGCTAACAAACTTCATAAATGGTGGTGCCTGCACTAGTGGGTTTTCCTTGCCCCTCCCCCTCAAACCCTTCCTTTATAAATTTATTGTTCTTAGTATATAGTCATAAGCCAACGGCATCTTTACCCAATGCATGCTTCATAACCAACAATCATAGAAAAAGGAAAAGAACAGAAAGCAAGGACCTGTGTTGCAACCACAAACTTTGTTGGGAATAGTTGGTTTAATCATCTAACCACTAGAGCTGCCAAAGATTCTTCAACTGGTTGATGTCTTTTTAATAATTTGGCATTTTACACTACATCAGTCAGCCCAGAGAAAGCATCATGTACATAACCGGTTCAATAAATCTCAAGAAATTTAACATGGTGTCTTACTTTTTCTTGTTTCAAATCATGACTAGTCATCTACCATTTACCACTCAAAAATGCTGGCAAAAATAGACTACCAAAAAAATACAGCTAAAACATTTTAGGAACATTGATATATAATAATGTATGAAAATTTGTGTGTAATTGTGCATACCATTTAGTCAAGGAAGTCATAAAAAAGCCTCGGAACACAGTTTCTTCAAGAAGTGGAGCAAGAACACCAGTGACTCCAATCAAGCAGATAGTGCTGCAAAGGGCAAGTCATAAAAGGAATTGATTGATATGCTTTTACAGCCTCAATCCAAGCCGACAGGTCACAGACTCACAGGTGCTACTGAACATTCATGTAAATCAATGGAAAAGGGAAACACATATGGCAATCTAGGAATTCTTTGCAAATTACGGACCTGGTATTGGATGATCCAATCAATGGAAGCAACTGAACCAGAGCATCAGTCTGAAATCAAGAAGAACCACAGTAAGTATTGTTAACAGAGTTAAAACCATGAGATAATTATAAAAAAACACAACTTATGAAGCCCCAAAAAAATAACATATGTAATAATCAAAACAACTATTCTGCTTGACCTAACCGGATTTCAATTTTCAACGACCAATCAGGGCTTTTTTTAGCCTGAAGATTGTTTCAGCCACAAGGCCATATGCAACCAAGCAGTAGTAATACTTATCTTTACATGTTGTCAAGAATTCACAAGGCAAGATGTGACTAATGTCACAAATTTAGCATAACAACCTAGGCAAGTGATTTAATGTCCATAATCTGGATAGGTGAAAAAGATTAATTTCTTTTTTCAACTTAGATTGTAATGGACTAAAGCAAAATACCTCACTGAATTTCCTCCACTTCTTTTCCGTGGCGTAGTAGGTGACAAATAACTTTTAAATCTAGGGTCAACTGGAACCAATCTCTCTAAATTGCAAATATTCGAGTAAAATCGCTACATCTAACACCACGTACCTTGCTCTGTGGCAGGATTCGGAAGTACTGGTTTGGTTAACCTAGGCAAGTGATTTATACAGTAATAATGCACTCTACATTTAATCTAATGCTTTGGCCAACTCCACATTCACAATTCGCAGAATCTCATAAAACATAATCAATAGCCTAGGATTATTTACCCCTCAATCTAGCCTTGCATCTCGTCACTCGGAGCAATATATTTGACAGAGACAACAGAGATCAAACTTGTCGAATTCAGAATTTCAAATAATCCTAACCTCTCTTTGTGGGCTTTCACCACTGAAAGAAATGGCTGCTCCTGTCAATGCAATAGCTCCAACAGCCCCAAGAAGACCTATTCCCGCCCACAAGAGCCATCCTCTTTGTAGATTGAATGGTTCCCTAAAATCTGGCAGGCACCATAACACATTACAAGTCAAAAGTCTGATCCACAAAATGTAAAATGAAGCCACAAATCTCTATAATTTAGTCTAAGCATGTCCCCATTTTTCTTTTCCAATTATTTTTACATTTTTTTTCAAGGATAGGTAACCAGGTAGGAAAAGGGTGAAGAGGTTATTTCAGAAACAAAATTTGGCACCAAATTTGTCGAATATGTTGAGTTTTAAGCACTTGTGTCTCCATGATGCATTGCAAATAATCCAACATACTTCTTCCCATTCTGAACCTTATTTCTCTTAAGAAACTTTATGTCATACACGTGCAATAAATTTGATGAGAAAGATGTTCATAACGAATGCAGCCAATTTTCTCATCGTAAATAGTTAAGAGAGCTTGGAAGTAAAGTCACATTTATGTCAGATAGTAGGTTAGCTATTTTTAGTACAGGAAACAAATATAATTATGCCAAGATGGAGGCAAATAGCAAGAGTAGATACCATATCGATAGATATCATCAGGCAGAGGCTGGAAGGATTTGGTAAAACTGAAAAGAATGCCTAACACCACAGCTGTTGTAATCCTGCGCACGATTTTTAGACAATGCAAATATCAGTTATATATATCAGGCAATGAAAAACTGAAGTTCTGTGGAGGAGCCAAAATAAGGTGTCTCTAAAACAAGGGCCTCAAAATAATCATGTCAACTCAGTTTGCCAAAGCCTTTATGTAACTATGACTATGATAAGTATAACAAGAAGTCAAGCCTGTGCATTCTTCGCAAAGGCTCAATATTCTGTATAACATAAGATGTGCTCTCACAAAGAGTATTATTTCGTGGAATGACAAGGAAAGGCAATTATAGGCAATTAACTGACAACAACTGTCAAATGATTGAGCTTCCGCTTCTGTTTCTGCAGATGAGGAAGATATCAGCTATCTCGAGTTAACTCCTAGATGCCAACACATGTTAAATTCTATCAGCCATGTATTTACATTTTTTCTTTCTTTTTACATTTTTTTTTTCAATTTATTTGTCTTTACAAGGCAACACTTACATGGCCTTTTGAAGTTAAAACTTCATAAAACAAAGGGAGTACGAGGAGGCAAGCCTTGCAGAGGAGAAACATCAAACATCCCACGGGCTCGTTTAAACCCCTGCCCATTGGAAGAGGGAGTATTCACTACTCACCACTTATCCAAGTCATGTTCCTAACCCCTATATGTTCTTCATAGCTTACACTTTATTCCTGAAATTCAATAAGAATCTATTTCCAACTTTTGGGTAGCTTCATATTAGACAACTTAGAAGCCAACCCCGAAATCCATGGAGACATGCAGGTCAATTATAATTGATGTATGGCATTTTAACTCTAGGATGACCACGACCGACAACTTACAAGTCTCTTTCGACACCATCTTTAATACTCTATTCAATCATTAGCAGAATAACTGTAACCATGCATAGTTTGATCACATCCGAAAAAACTAGGCAAAGGGAAAAAAGAATGGTGCTGGTCAGTAAATGAACACCACCATGCCCTTACCCTTGATCCAAAAAGAGCAGCTCTGCCTTTTCATCCAATGTCAACTCTGAAATCTTAATTCCAAGAAATGGCAATGCAAGAGCCTCTATCAATCCTGTCACCACAAAACTAACTGGATAACAAATTAGTCACTAATTTCACTTGCCACTCTAAAACCACATCAATATACAAACCAAAATCATCAGCATGTCTGATCGCATATTTGATCAAACAGCTAAAAAAGTAGTAATAACTAGATACACCAAAAAAAAACATAAATGAAAGTCACGTCCATTCGATTATTTATCTCTTCATTTAGCTCAATGCTTATTTATTTTGAGGAAGCGAACCTTGTTCCACAAGCTAGCGAGGTGAGAGCAACAGTTTGCCATGGCCAAGGAACATTCCACCGCCTCAAAATCGGCCAGTTCAGACCACTTCCCTGCACCATACAACAAGTTTCGCTCAAAGACGCAAAGATTGAGAAACAAATTCATCAAAGAGAGAAACAAATACAGGTTCATAAAATCGAGAAAAATAACCAAAAAAGAGAGAAAAATGAATCGTTCTAACTAGTTGCGATCACAAAAATTGAATTGTTTGACGCCAAAAGTCGAATTAGTCGATTTACCTTCTGCTGAGGATTGCCACCGGATTCATTTCTAGCGTCGTAAGATCGAACAATCGATGATAACCTTCTGGTTGAATCTGAACTTAACTTTCGATTTCCAGGAGATATCGGAATTCGAGCGCGTCGAATCGGAGAAATGGAGGCAAATTTGGATTGCGATAAGAAAACATTGAAATTCCTGGAGGAGCATTGATTCCATTGAATGAACAGAGTTTTCGATTTCGATTGATCGTAGAAAGTACTGCAGAAGATTGAATGCGAAACAGGAGTCAACGTTGTGGACGCCATTGAAGAGAATGATGTAGAAAGTTAGAGAGAGAGAGAGAGAGACTGGTGGTAGGTACTTGGAAGTTTGACTCTCGCTGACCCAACCGGCAACAGATAAGTCGTTAAGATAAGTTAAAATAATGAAGTCGAGCAAGAAACAAATGGGCTGATGCTGAGTATTTGGGCTTTTTATTCTTTTTCGAGGCATATTGCTTTGGTCTAACAAACATTTAATATGGGCTTAACCCTATCGTCGTCGATGATTTCTATGAAGTACTCCCTCCGTTTTTCTTGTCTTTCACATTTTTTGAGGTCCATCTTTAATCAACAATTTCAGACATAATACTTTTATAAAGATATACGATATTATACTTTTCTAATAGTATTTTTTATAACGAATCTAACAATATTAATTTTGTATGATGAATCATTGTACAAATTAAGATATTAGCGGTCAAAGTTTTTGACACACCAAGGTGACAATTTAAAAAAAAACGGAGGGAGTAAATTCTAGTACTAGCACGAGTTAAAACTCGACTTCTTGTCAAAACTTTGGTCAGTTAAATTTAATCATTGTGAAAATGTTGATGAAAAATTAATGTTTGAACTCGGTTTTTTAAGTCAAATTAGGTCGGATAGTTTGTGCAGAACTAAACTCGAGTTACAATAGGATTCAGGCAATAGAAAAAGAAATATTACATCATAATACTTGATCAATGTTAAAATTTCGACGTACAATCTATGACCAAAGTCCATTTTTTTTCTGGATAGGACATGTTCGAAAATCTGAATTGGATAAAATTTTGCCAAACTTGTCATATTAAACTGAATAATGGTAAAGTTCTTAATTTTACGATGAACATAAGACCTTAGTGTAAGAAGATCTACCACCTCGGCATTGCAATTCAAGTACTCGTATGTGGACCTTGTTTATCACCCAAACACATTAATAATCCTATATATGAAGTCATGATCCTACAAGTACATATGATCCTCAAATAATGAGGAATATCAGAGAAGGAACTTTACGTTAGTTGGCTTCATTCATCCTCAGTCTAGATTGTTTCCCCATTTTTATGCCATATTTTGCAACAATTTCAGTAATTAGTTAGTAGAGTACTGCCATTCAGGCATTAACATTTAAATCAAAATTTTCCACTAATGGTCGACAAACTTAACTTAAACATAACTGCATATTAAAAATCAAAAATAATATAATACAAAATAAATGAAATTTACTGCAGGCTGATTTACTGCAAATTATAACCTTAATTATTATAGACACATATCATCCAAACTTTTTTCTTCCATTAATTAATAATTACCATGTTATGCTCCAAATGTGTGCGCATGAGTTATACATTTATACTCAAAATTGAACTTTTTGGTAAAAGAAAATCAAAATTAATTAAACTTGAGAATTCTCTTTAAGAAAACTTATGCAAATCTTGAAAACCACTATTAAAAGGAAAATCATAACATATAAAAAATCTTGCCTTCAAAGTCAAGGAACAGTCATGACAACCCCACAGCTAGCCCCGACAAAGTTGGAGGGAGGGGGATAAGAAGCCCTGAAAAAGTCCAACAAAGGAAAAACAAAACAATTAAGGGTGCGTCTGGTAAGATTTGTAGTACCGGGGAAAAGTTTTTTATGGAAAGTTTTCCATTGGAAATATTTTCTCTTCAAAAATTTCCCTTAACCCCACCTTAAGGGAAATTTTCCCTAGGAAAACCTTACAAATGGTAGGCTCCTTGTAAACTTTCTCGAGGTCAATGTACAATCAAACATGGGGAAAATAAGTCAACTCGGGAAAATTGACAATTTCCTCGGGATTTTTGACTAAACAAACGCACTCTATGATTCAAATCACAAAATCCCACCGACTATTTCTCCAACATAAGCCTTATAATTTAAAAATAAAACATAATATGAATTTTGGAATGAGACATCTCATCAATATTTTTATCTTAGTATGTATAAAATTACATATTTATATATTAAATTGGAAAAAAAAATTGACTATATAACTATAATGACATAGATAAATTGTATAGAATTATATATTTTATTACTTTATTTTAAAATTATACGAAAACACATAAAATATGTCTAATGGGCAATGTTTGATTCGATTTGTGTGTTATTTGGTGCAGCCAACGCATCCAAAATCCAAATCAATCTTCTTATAATTTATGATTAATATTAACTATCAAAAAATTATATCAAAAAGCATAATAAATATTGATTTGATCAAGAGCCAAACACATAAAAAATATCTTGGAGTAAAATATATATTAAGATTAAGAATAACACTTGCATGACCCACCCCCGATTAAGATTCACACTTGCATGACCCCAAATCGAACTAGAACCCAGTTTGAAAAAAATCATGCCTGAACCTACCCAAATAAGACTCACCTGAAGTCAACCCGAATCCAAGTCTTACCCGAAGTCAACCCACATAACCGCAAATCGAATAATAACCCAATTTGAAAGAATCTTGTCCGAATCAATCAACCAACCAAAATAAAACTCACCCAAAATCAACTCGAACATGAGCGTCACCTAAACCAAATCGAAAAATGATTAGCCCAATACCTACCCAAATTAATCTTCACCCAATCCAAATACGAATCCATTCACCCATTTACCTAGTGCAGACGGGGAAGCACCAAAATGTGATGTGAAAAACATTGCATAACCGCAAATCAAACCATAATCAATTTGGAAAAATCTCACTCGGACCAATCCGAATAAGACTCATCCGAAGTTAGCTCAAACCTGAGTCTCGCCTAAATTGAATCGAAACTGGTTGACCCGTGTCTACCCGAGCCAATCTTTGCTCGATCCAAACACGAATGGATTCACCAATTTGCCTAGTGCATACGGGGAAGTACAGTACAAAAAATATGATGTGAAAAACTATGGAATAAAGTCAGAAACACACATAAAAATGGGAAGAATGCCAATTGCCAAGGGAGTGCGTGCTTGCCTGCTTTGCTATAAAGACGTACACAATACTCCTTTCTAATCTCACCGTTGATTCTGAATCCCGCCAACTTCTCTCACCCAAATCCCTTGATCATCGGGTGGGACAAACAATGGGACCTCCTCGTAAAACCAATCCCCATTAAAATCATCTCACCTTCTTCAATACCTCTTTCTCACAAACATCACTCACACTTTCCATCATTCACCCATAAAAATCCCTATTTTTTTCCTTCCTTCTTTCTTTTTTTAATTTATATATATTGATATTGATTCTATATTTCTATCCCCACTTTTTTCTCAGTTGTTATTCGCAGTGCAGCTGGCTGTTGCGCCCAGTTGAAGAAAGGTTACGCCAAAAAATTCATCTCGATTCCACAAAAAAAGAGCAGACATTGGGCCAAACATAACCCAGTTAGGGTTTTGTTCATTTCCTACATTTATATCATACCTTATTTGGGTCAAGATTGAAGAACAAGTCATCGTCTGTTCTTGTTTTGACGTATTCCTATTTTTATTTATGCTTTTGGTAAGTATACATCTTGCTATGGTTCTTCCCAATCTTGATTTCTTCTTCTTCTTTCGGCATCTCTTTTTATCCCCTTTTTTCATCGTCTGCCCACAATGAGGTTCGTAAATTTACTTTCCTTCATTTCTTCATATTAATGCTATGTAGATCGCGGCATTATGCATTTGATTGAGCATTATTTCAATTTGTTTCTCTAATTGAATGTATTTTGGGTAATATGGTCTGATTTTATTTTTTTCTGGGCAAATTATGGTTTTGATTTCATACCTCGATCTGGGTAGTTCAGCTACCTGTTCCAAACCAGACATTTTGTCATACATCAATCAGCTTTTCCTTCTCCAATAAAGTTTTTTTTTTTAAAAAAAAAAACAAGGTTAGATTACACAATTTTGATTGGTTGTCTGTTTTGTTTCATTACCGTTGTTTGTTTTACTCTCCACCTAGGAAAAAAAAAAGGATGAATCTTTGCCTCATTTATGTAAATATCTAAGCTCAAAGTCTAGAATTCCTTATCAACATATAGTGATCCAGATGATTACAATTTACAACCACTGAATTATTGAGATGTTTTCCTAGATATTTGTATGTATAGGCCCACAAGTATCTAAACATGTTAGTAGTATGAGACACCTAAAAGTTACTTGGTAGTATGAGACTACCAAGTAAATGAACCATGTCTGTAAATTCAGGTTCAATCCATTGATGTTAGTTTCAATCCGAATCCAATACCCTAAAAATCTCACTTCAAAACAGGGTAGAGTTTTAGAAAGACATTTTGCTTTGATCCATTACAATTTAAACTGAAAAGATAAATCTTTTATTTTTATTTTTTTTTACTTCGGGTAAATTTGTCTCGCCCACCAAGCTCCTATCTTAGGGGTAATTCTTAGTAAGTGTTACGGGGTGGGAGCCAACGGGTAAGTACCATATTGCCCATGACAAGCATGAACCATTAACCCTGTAATTTTTACCTATGGGAAATTTTTGCTTCCGGTAAGAATTGAACCTTGGCGGGGAGCTTGGAAGATTAGGTTACTAATGTACAACTTTGTTGTTTCGATTTGAGTTTAGTAATCTTTCGTGTGTACGGAGTGGCTGAACGAAATATACTCTGAAACTGTTGTAGGTACATTATGGCAAAACAAACGCATGGCGACAGTAGGACTAGGAGCTCTGTATCCATATTCATCGTAGCCGGTTTGTGCTGCTTCTTTTATTTACTGGGAGCATGGCAGAGAAGCGGGTTTGGGAAAGGCGACAGCATTGCAATGGAAATCACAAAAAGTAGTACTGATTGTGCTGTCCTCTCCAACTTGAGCTTCGAGACCCATCATGGGGGCGAGATCAAGACCGAAGTTTCTGGTATTCAGGAAAAAGTTATCCCCCCGTGTGATGCCCGTTACACAGATTACACCCCGTGCCAAGATCAAATGCGCGCTATGTTGTTCCCTAGAGAGAACATGAACTATAGAGAAAGGCATTGCCCCCCTCAAGATGAGTTATTGCACTGTCTTATCCCTGCACCAAAGGGATATGTAACGCCGTTTTCATGGCCAAAGAGTCGTGATTATGTCCCATACGCAAACGCGCCTTACAAGGCCTTGACAGTTGAGAAGGCTATTCAGAATTGGATCCAATATGAGGGGAATGTGTTTAGGTTCCCGGGTGGTGGGACCCAGTTCCCACAGGGGGCGGATAAGTATATTGATCAGCTTGCTTCTGTGATTCCGATTGAAAACGGGACAGTTAGGACAGCTCTCGACACTGGATGTGGGGTATGTGTGTGTTTCATTTCTTGTTTCTCCTCTTGCTTCTCTAAAGTATCATTTTTTGATGATTATTCAGACTGGTTATGATTTCTTTGCTAGGTTGCGAGTTGGGGTGCGTATTTATGGAGCAGAAACGTTATAGCAATGTCGTTTGCTCCTAGAGATTCTCATGAGGCTCAGGTTCAATTTGCTCTTGAAAGAGGAGTGCCTGCTGTCATTGGTGTTCTTGGGACAATAATGATGCCATATCCGTCGAGTGCATTTGACATGGCCCATTGTTCCCGATGCTTAATTCCGTGGGGCGCAAATGGTGAGTTTTAATGGTTGGATTTTATGTTGATTATTCTGTCCCTAAGATTTCTGTATAAGTTCTTCTGTATCAGTATACCGCCTGTTAAGTTGTTCTGATGTCGTTTGCTACTGGAATTTTCGCTCTTGGCATTGCAGGAGGCATGTATATGATGGAAGTCGATCGCGTTCTCAGACCGGGTGGCTATTGGGTGCTTTCGGGTCCTCCTATCAACTGGAAAAACAATTACAAATCGTGGCAACGCCCTAAGGAAGAGCTGCAACAAGAACAAGAGAACATTGAAAAGACTGCTGAGCTGCTTTGCTGGGAAAAGAAGCATGAAAGTGGCGAAATTGCTATCTGGCAAAAACGCGTTGATGCTGATTCTTGTCGCACCAGACAATCCGAGTCTCAGGCTAGGATTTGCCAATCAACAAACGCCGACGATGTTTGGTATGGTTCTCTTCAGAATTTGCTGTGTTCAATTTTGACCCTCTTGCCCTGTCCAACTTGTGTATACCTATTTTAACCAATATTAACCTCCCAGGTACAAGAAAATGGAGACATGTATTACCCGACAAGAAGGTAGCTTTGCGAGCCAACCCCTGAAGCCATTCCCAGAAAGGCTGTATGCTGTTCCTCCCCGTGTAGCAACCGGGTCTGTTCCCGGAGTTTCTGAGGACGCATACTTGAAGGACAACAACGAATGGAAGAAGCACGTCAAGGCTTACAAAAGGATCAACAGCTTGCTTGATACTGGCAGATACCGCAACATTATGGATATGAATGCCGGCTTAGGAGGTTTTGCAGCTGCAATTCAGTCTTCGAAATTGTGGGTCATGAACGTGGTGCCAACCATAGCGGAAAAGAGTACCCTGGGTGTTATATACGAGCGTGGACTAATTGGGATTTACCACGACTGGTGCGTGAAATTTTACTTCTGCCTCGTGCACAGGGAAGAGAAACCCTAAATCTAGGGTTCTGCATTCGTGGATTGTTTAACGTTGTGTCCTCTTGTGGTACAGGTGTGAGGGATTCTCTACGTACCCGAGGACGTATGACTTGATCCATGCCAATGGTCTCTTCAGCCTGTACAAGGATAAGTAAGGGTCTATTCTTTTTAACTCATATTTTTGACTGAACTTATCTTGAACCTTTTGTGAAGATCTTTTTTTTGTGTAACTTGAACTTATTGTTTTGAACAAATCTTGCATCCAACGAACAATAAACACAGGTGCAATCTGGAGGACATTCTCATAGAGATGGACAGAATTTTACGGCCCGAAGGGGCAGTCATAATCCGGGACGAAGTGGATGTGTTGGTGAAGGTGAAGAAGATGGTAGCCGGGATGAGGTGGAATTCAAGAATGGTGGATCACGAAGACGGCCCCCTGGTTCCCGAGAAGGTGCTGATTGCAGTCAAGCAGTACTGGACCGTTGGTGAAAGTAACAGCACATCTTCCCAGTGATCAATTTAAACCTCGGAAAAATGATGATGATTTATTGTGAGTCGCTTCCTGTCCTCGGCATTTCATTCATACTGGCATTGGGTACAGAAAATTATAGCGTGACAGTGAAAATGAGTGTGGATGATTTGCCTGAGCTTGGTTCAAGTCTTCCTAGTTAAAGAAGGTGTTTATGTGTTTTGATGAGTTACGAGTTCCTTTTGTAGGTATTTTAGTTGGTAGATGATCTAGGATATTTATTTTTTGGCACCTTTGTTGGCCAAAGAAATGGGTTAGGGTTTCTTATGTTGTTTCCTCTGATACCACATTTTGTACTCTGAGATTTATCAAACATTATATTTGTTCCTAAATAGAAATGGCTAATTTCCATTTCATTTTTCATAGCAAATCTTGTGATTTACTTTTTAATGATAGTTGTATGTGGGTCCATTATTATGTTGTTGTGACCATCTAGATGTTACTGTTTTTGACTTGAAAGCTGAAAGGGGTATCTACATTGATAGCTGTGTTAACTAATACTAACTAATAGTGGTTGCATTATTGAACAACATTTGATTTTGATCACTTGTCATATCCCAACTTTCCTCTTCTTGCCTGACTTTTTAAATATCTACGTGAAGCGCAATTCATGAAAACAGTCACGATTAGGTAAGTGTTGGATTCCATGCCTAGCCTTTATTATTACTAGCATTAGGTTTCCAGTAAATATGCTTCAGATACTATAATTATTCACTCATGTATATTACGTTGTTCATTCACATAAATTGGGTTGTTCACTCTAATTATTATGATTGTTCACTCGCAAATATTTGAGGCGTATACTCCTACTACATATATAATATATATATTGCTCTTAAAAGCTTTGTCTCGATCACTCAGTTTTTTTTTTCTTTTTTTGTTTTCATCTTTGAAAGCCTAGAATGGATGGTAGAATTCGCAGCATAACTTATACCTATACACAACTCTACACTATATGACAACTAAGCAACAGTAAGTGAAAAAGTAGAATCACCATCAATGGCCGATGGCACAGTTTGAAGTGTAGATTACCATTCTGGTGACAAATTTAGTTTAACTTGGCGTCGGGCCAAACAATCCCAGCAAATATGGTGCACAATACAGCAGATTGTCCATTTCAGAAGACAACCTCTGTGGAACTCAGATGCAATTTAAGGCAAACTTTTATGAGAAAGAAAAGGTTCACAACACAAGCAGACTATTGCAGAGGGAACAGTTCCAAATTCTCTGAAGTCTGAACTGATACAGCAATCAATCAGTAAGTCAGAAAAACTGCACAGAACAATTCCCACTCTAGATTATGAACTTCATTCGATTCAATTCAATCCAGCCTGACTTTTTGATCAAATACACCAAGTACATAACCCAATACTAACAACTTGCAGAAAACTTGAAAAACTCTACAAATATTGCCTTCTTGTCAAGAGTCAAAGAACTTGGATATGGACACAAAAATCAATAATAAGATTACAAAATCATCATCATCATGCACACGAAAAACCCGTGTCCATGGGAGGGGAGCAAGCAACCGAGCTGAGGTGGTTAAGAATATAATAAGATCAAAGAGAGAGGGCAACTATAGCAATAGTGGTACACTATCAACATACATCAGCTACTAACAACTATTTCACCTTTTATCTCAAAACCAAAACTCTCAGTCATCTTTAAACTCCTTAGTTGGTTTCGCCTCGAACCCACCCCCTTCTCTTTTTTCTAGTGAATAAGGCATGTATGTCCCGAGGATGCGGTCCCACGTGACAAAAAACGGCTGCGAGAAGTTGTACTTGCTGCCGTACAGCTGGTGGTGGACATCGTGGTACGCGCTGTTGTTTCTGAAGAAGATGTGGAAAGGGTTCCCCGGGAGCATCAGCCCACAGTGATCGTCCACTGTTTTGATGGTTGCGAACGAGAAGAAAAAGATGGATGTCCGCGCGGACATGCCCGTGGCGAGGAATGAGAGCGCGCCCCCGATCGTGTCGAGGATGATGCCCTCCAAGGGGTGGTTGTAGAGGGCCCCGAATGCGTAGGGGACAACGAGGCGGTGGTGTTGGGAGTGGATGTGGCGGTAGAGGAACTTGTTTTGATGCATGTATCGGTGCATGAAGTATTGCCACGTGTCCAAAACAACCATCGCGACCACGAATTGAACGACTATCAGGGGTAGGGGAGTGCTAGAGCGCTCTTTCGCAGCCTCGCCGGAGTTTCCGGTCACCTACACGCAAGCATTTCCGGTTAAGCAGGAGAACGGGACATGAATAAAAACTAGTCACTTGATAAATCATGATTATCTAGAGAACTCAATATGGCAGCTAAGGATCCACTTTACAAGCCTTAATGAATATTTAATAAAGAGCAAAAAATGAATCACATCTCTAAGACTCTAGACAATTTTCGCACAATCACCAAGGTCTATGGTGATCATAGGTTTTCCATCGGCTGCTTCACCTTTTTAAATTTTTGAGACATGTTTGTTCTTTAGAGTGGTAAGGTAAGGTTGGATAAGTTTAGGTAAAAGTAAAAAAGTTGCTAAAAGTATGAGTAAAAATCGGTAAATTTGGGTTTAGTTGGGTTGGGTAACTAGGATATTTACCCCTCTAAAGAACAGAGAGACGCCTTTGTGTACCTCTTTGGATTTCTCCCGTTCAAGGTTATTCCTTAAAACATGTCTAACGTCCATTTCGACATTGGATAAAGACTTAGGACAAACAGAGACAAGCAAGTGCCGGAGAAAAGCTCAAAAGAAAACAAAAAAACAGTCAAGTTCACTTTACACAAGAAAGTGAACACGAACTTTCTTTTTTCTCCCCTAGCCATAAAAGCTTGACTTTGTGCCCGATGAGATTCATAGAACCATCACGATACCATCCTCTCCATGATTTTCCACAATCTGCTTAGGCAAGATTCCTACAACGGGAATGTTGAAATATCTAAATCACATTACTAGGTTCATTTTTCCCCATCTACTCCTGTATACATGACTACATGAGTACATGGTCCATCATGCTCATTTCTCAGTAAACAGATACACCATCTGCTAAACTAATATGGCATTATGATCATCTCAAATAATGTTTTATGAAAATTTAATTTTTTCTTAAAAAAAAACCTTGAAGTTTAGACAATAGACATTTACTGGAGTGAAATGCTGCTTTCCCTCACTACAGGGGAGGTAGGAACTTAGTTTACAAAGGCGCAACCTGTAGTGCCTCAAAGGGGGTTAAGTGCATCCCCTCCAAAAATAAACCCCAAGAAAAGTATGCCTTTTTGAGTCTTTTATGCACCTTTTGGATCTTAACTCTCAAGGCCCAAGACCACCTCTTTTTGCTATGTATCCTTCTAATTTGACCCCCAATCCTAAAAGGTGTTAAGAGTATAAAACCATCATTAGACCTTCAACTATCAACTTAAGCTTTTGGTCAAGTGTTCCACATGGTGTCAATTGTCAAAGCGAGGTTGTGTAAGAGGACTTAAGTTCGAATCTCAACAGCCTCCGTGTTCATTTGTGCAAGGTGAAGAGAGTCTTTGCAGCATCCATGCTTCAAACCCAAAGGGCATTCGTGTGAGGGGGCGTGTTAGAATATAAAACCACCATTAGGACTTCAACTATTAGCTTAAGCTATTGGTTGAGATGGTTCCACAAAAGCCTCCAGAAACACTCAAAAGTTCTACTTTTCTCCACTGAATTCACGTGGGAATGATACTGTATGTAGGATACCTCATAAAAGCTATACTCTCTCACAATCATCAGCAATATCATTTCCTATTTTTATTGATAGGCTGTAAGATAAGCACAGCAAACTTCACGAAGACACGATTAATAAAATAATCTAGTCCTACATGCTAAGGAACCAAGAAGTGCCCATCAACTGTATTAAAGTTGAAAAGGCCCTGAATTTGACTGAATTTGGTATAGTAGGCATGTATCGAAGTAACTCAGCGCCCTGAAGAAACGGTTAATGAGCCGGGCTTCTCCTCTGTAATGTGTTTCTAATTTCCTTCTTAACTTCATAAAATTGCAAAATAGACTAACTTCTTGTGCGACCTTCTGAAGCCATAACAACCAGCAAGCTGTACAACTTGCTTGAAGTAACAAATTATCCTCCATATGGAAACAAACACTGATCACCAACCCGCCCACAAAAAGAGGATATAGTTAGAGGTTTCTTACTTAGCTACCCACTTCATTTCATCACTCCCTGTAGCAATTGTTAGTACATCACCGTACAAGCACCCTTGATAACTTTCCTACTTCACTACCCGCTTCATAATCTTGTTCAATCAAAAATCAAGTACCCATTTGGAAAATTCAAATATATCCTCAGAAACTAAATCGCTTATTGTTTAGGGAAAGACCACAAACACTTCATTCACAATATCCATGCCTCAGCTCGAGTAACAAATGCTTGGGTTTCGCCTAACTTCTCTATAGAGTTATTGACTTGCATCAGCCACAAACAATAGATATAGCATCATTCAAATTCCAGTCTAAATGCCATCATATAATAAAAAGTCAGAACAAACTACATCATGATCAATGCTTGAGCCTTCAAACACCCCAGAATTCACACTCACAATGGGGTAGTATTTTCAGATTACTAAATACAACTATCACTCAGAAATTTTTGAAAATTCTAGTATCAGATTCATACAAACATGTAATCTCTTAAACATTGCATTCACACAAACATATAATCTCTTAAACTACAGCAAAGGGGGGGGGGGGGGACAAAAAGCAAAGACTTATATCAGCTGCATTTATTTTGACATCATTAATTCATCCTAAGCAATAAAAAACTAAAGCCCTAGAACATATAGAAACATTAAAATCGTAGCTAGTCTACAAATCCACCTGTTAACTCACAAATTCAACGAAAATGGACCAAACCCAGATCTAATTACGCAGAGAGAGATAGTGATAGAGATAGAAAGCGTACGGCGAAAAGGGTAGTTGCAATAATGGCTTGGAAAGCTTGCTGGATAAGAACTCCTCTTACAACTTGCGATTTAGTGGCCAAATTTTTCTCATCTTCATCCTTCCTCGAATGCAATCTGTAATTATCCAACGAACCCAACAAAATATAAATCCCAGAATACACCCAGTAAACCCCAATGGGCACAAATGTGCCCAATATTTCGTCCGACAACTCGAATTTTCCACCCATCATCTTCATTCTCCTCAATCAATTTGAAATCGCATCACCCAATTTAGAATGAGGGGGGGAAAGATGAATATAGTATGATCCGATGTTAACCCAGATGGGAAAAAGTGAAATTTCGCCGACAATGCTTTGACGAATGAAGCTGGATCAATAATTTGAGAATTAAAAAGAATTTGATTGGGAAGAGGAGAGAGAAAGAGAAAGTCAGCCCCCTTGATAAAGGGAAGTCAGTGGTAATTTAGGGTTTACAGAAAAATTCAAAATATATAATTTGAAAAAACAGGGATGAAGAGAGAGAGAAAGGAGATATTCTCTGTGGAATCTGTGGATGGAAACCCAATGATTTCTGGAAAAAGTTTGAATGAATTATAGAAGACGGGGGGCAGAAGATATTTGGGCCCTGACATCGTGTTTTTTGCCCTAATTTGACTGGCATTGCCCCCCACATTTGACTTCAAAATTGCTTCATGACTTTTACTCTGGGTAGAAGTGGGACTATCATATTCATTGATTGTTTGGTGATCTATGAACTTAATTGAAGGAATTACAAAAGCATTAGATAGTAATACTCCCTCTTTTTATTTTATTTGTCATTATGATTTTCATGTCAGTCAAATATTAACCATTAATTGACATTAACCAGTTTCTGTAATCACATTATGTTACGGAATATATAATTGTTTCTAAATCATATGGTGTTTTTCATTATAGACTGACCTATATCAATCAATCATTATACCTTTATAATTATTGTATGTGCTTATCAAGACGAATCCATTGATCAAAAAGGAGGCTAGAGTGAGAGGTGTGATGGAGTGTTCGAATGTTGGGTGTTCGTTGTCATGGATGTTAACAAGTGTTGCTCTCTTCTAATGAAGAAAAGGCGATATTTAGAAGATGACTACTATTCTATTGAATCAGGCATTAACTTCCCTTCTATTTTTTGAGACTTCTAAACCCAAGAATGTTAAAGCACAAGCCGAACAAAAAAAAAAAGAAACAAATGTTAAAAACCAAATAGCGATTGGTAAAACAAGCAACACGAACAATCATACCACCAAGGATTTACCAAGCAACACGAACAATCATACCGCCAAGGAGTGTATGCCAAAAATTGTGTACAAGTTCATTCAAAAGATGATACATAAAGAAAGAAATGTCATTATAACAATGTGTGTGAGGGTATGGACACTTCTTAGAACTAATTCTATTGAAGACAATTGTATTGATGTTTTCCTTATCTTTTCATGTTATGCTATTAGATTATGCAAAATTTCTTCTACAATATGATTATGTACTACATTAACCTTTTTTCGTCTCTGAATCTGAAAAAACTGTAGTTGCATGCAGCTATTTGTTTGTACCCTTGTTTTAAAGGTTGCCTTGTACTTGCATTTGGCAATTTCATCAGACTATGCCTAAACAAATAACCAAAAAAAAAAAAAACAAGGTTTAAAACATTATTCTATCAATTATGCATCCAAACAAGTGCATAACATATTTCAACTTAGCATAAAACAAGAACAATGAGGTAGGACAAGCAGATTTATGTGAATTGTTACACTCCAAACAACTACAGGGCCTTTCGCTGACAATGCCTTCATTCCATTCCGCTCGTTTCAACCAACTGAAAAAGCAAGGAAATGTCAAGCTGTTAAGTTTTTGGCCATTGTAATTTGCAGATGAATGATAATATCAGATGTTTAGAGACAAAATAAGGTACCAAGGCTCCAACTCTCTCATAGGCTTCCATTACTTTTGGATCTTCCTCATCTTCATAACCGACTTGAAGTATCCGTGGACCATTAATAGACCAAAAGGCTCTTCGGCCTGCTTCCTGCGACAACATTCAAATCGGGTCAAAACAAAGAAACTTTCTGCAGTCATATGACACAGAGAGGTGGTAGTCAACTTGGAGACCAGACCCATGTTTCAAGCTCCCAATCAAGATTAATTCTTGGTGGAAGCAAAACGAATTCTCCGGTTCTCCCACATGTGAAAATTGTAGTGTTAGACAAGTCATGTTTGTCATGAGCAGTTCGGTACCTACCTTTTTTTTTTCCCCTCTTCTAGCTTGTAAATCTTACTAGTGATTACCCCTTAGATAAGGACCCAATGGGCAAGCCAACTTTACTCGGTTTAAAATGAAAAAATGGAAAATAATACCAACGGCTTGCATGCCATATAATTAAAGCAAGAGACAAAAACCATGACTAAACTCCTGAATGAAACGGTTTGCAAACTTAAGGTGTTCTTGGAGGTGGACACCAAACCTTTGGCTGACTAGCATGGTCTAGTGGTCTTGTTTTCTGTATTTCTAAGAGTATTTTACAGTGTAACTGGTGTTAATGCTCATCCAAAATAGTTACAGGAAAAAGAAGATTAATTGCTTGGAAGATTTATTGTGTAGGAATATATGGTTCCAATTCCAAAATCCTAAAATGTTCCGAAGATCACTGAATATATGTTAGTTCATCAATCACAAGAGATATATTGCATCGGCCCATTCAAACAAATTCAGAGCTGTTCAGTAAGATCAGTAGTTCTATCATGCAAAGGGGTTTCAACTCTCAAGCCACAACTTATGCTCTCAAACACACTCTAATAAGAGGTACTATATAGTTGACCAGAAACCGACCTGTAAGGTGATCAAATAAATTGCCTCCAATGCCTGAACACGAATCTCATTATCAGTAACCGGTTCACGCTCAATTGATAGAGCAGTCCCAAGCTCAAGAGGCATCTTTGAGGTGTCCTCCTGTCTGTATACCTGGAGAAAGAAAATACAAGGGGAAGTGAAGTGAAAGACAATTCCAAAAAAACAAAATAAACTGTTCCAAGAAGGGTTACTCAGACTCAGCCATGCGATGCTGCAGATTCGAAGCGTTGAGTATTTGACATGATTACCTATGCTAGACCAGCAAATTTCCCAAAAGAATAATGTGTTTCTACTTTCCAACTTTAAATAAAAGGTTATAATGCCCGTATCTAAACCACAGTATCCAGTTCTGACGCAAGTACACAAAATGGAAAGAGCTAGGTAGCAACTTCTCAAAGAGATCAGAGACGTTCAGCAATGAAAACAGTTTCTCACTTTCTTGTTCAGATAGCATTTCCCTAAAAGTTATCTATAATCCTAAAACAAGGTATTTCACTTGCACAAGTAGTTAGTACAAACACAAACAGCTTTGAACGCTCAACCCTGTTCTTTACGTGAACAAAGCAAGGTTGGGCAAAATAATCTAGTGTATACTAGGATAAATATTGGTAATTTTAGGTGAAAATTAGAAAATAATGTAAAACATGCTCAAACTTTGCATCACCCAAATTTTCTAATTTCACCAAACGTTAACAATATTAACCGGTTTAACCCTAATATACACAACTTTATTTTGCCCAACTTTACCTTCCATTTTAGGACATGTAGACGCAAGCCATAAGGAGACATAAGTCCACACGACAGAGGTGCTAATGTGCTATCAACAACACAACAACAAAAGCCTTCTGGGAAAATAAATGGCATCCCCAGCCCCAACAATACCTTGTTTCCAGCTACTGGCAAAAGTAAAGCTGGCCAAAGAAACTCTGATGTCAAAAGTAACTTTGGCAGCTGGCTTTCAGCATCAAAGCAGCAATTGCGAATAGTCCCTGCAACCTGCACGCCAGCAGGTAATTAGCAAAGTTGTACCAAATACGAATGCCCATAAAACAATCTTCCACTTATCCTCCGTGAAAGAAGCAAGGCAATTTCTCATCAATGCAATTTTTTTGCGTAAAACCATGAAGTTGTCAGTTTAAAAGAAAATGAAGTATGAAACCTAGAAGCACTATCAAAAAAAAAAAAAAAAAAAACATAGTAGCGCTTTTATCCCACCTGACCCCTCCTCCCAAGCCCCTTCAAGTTTCAATTCACAAATGGAAACCCCTGTGATCCCCGAGTCTATCCCTCCAAGATTTTCCCTATGTGATCCCCGAGTCACATGAACAATTTTGTTCCCACATTGACATGAATAATGAGTTAATGACTTTAGTAATATCAACCAACAAACAGAGACACGAAATCAGAAAACTGAATACAGTACAAAAGCCCTAAGCAAACACCAAAGGCCATTGTCTACAAGACATACCCCCTTCTTCCTCAAAGAACTCTTTGAATCGAACTGCATAATTATCTGCTTTAAAAGCCCACGTTTGGGGTCCAACAAAAACTTTCTTCCAGCTTCCGTTTTTGAAACGTTAACGAGTATGGAGGCAACATGTTCAAATGGATCACCTGATAAAACAGGAAGTTTAATTGAGATACAAGCCAAGCAAAATAGACAGATCTGTCCAGATGCAGGGCAGAACAAGATATTAAGAAGCAGAAACAAAGCCTAGGGATTAGGGAGGAAGCACGAGTTAGGAAAAGAAAACATTTCCTAATCAAAATTATTATCCTTTATTCGTGATTCTAAAGGTATATTTTTGGATATATTCTACAACTATGACTGTATCAGCTTATGGATTTAGGATCATTGTTAGCGTGTTGGACGACGACATTGTAATTTAGATTATTCTTGGAAATTCTAGAACCCTCACCATGCTTTTTCATATGATTCCTATCCCTTTTCCCTCCATTGAATTACCTCTCTGGTATAATTTTCTATGAGTCCCACAAACAGTTGAAATGTCTTCACTGTTACATTCCCACACATCTCACTCGTGTTATTTCAACTTAGACAAAATCCTCTGGTGAGGATGTGTTCACATGTTAGACTTGTCAATTGCTTAAGATTTTGCATTTGTTGTCGCAATCTCAAATGGGCAATTGTCCATAGCAAGGTGAACAGAAAAGCCCAAAACAAGAAACCTAACTGAAAAACACTCAGTTAACCTGTGAAGTATCAGCTGTCTATTTGAGAGCAACAAGCACACATAGGTGCTACTGTGCTAGATCTACAGCTCAAATGAAGAGTTTGAATAGAATTACATTACAAGGAAATGAGAACGTGGAAAATCCACAGAAGGGAAACAACCATCAAACAAAAACAAATGTGTACCTTGTTTCTCATTAGGTGATCTACAAAATGATCTCACAAGTTTCATAACATATAGTCCATGCATTTTCTCATCTTCCACCTGAAAGCAACCACATTAACAATAAGAATTCTCAAGCAAAAGATTATCTAAATTCAAATCACAAGAGGCATATAGAAACTTGTAAACAACTCTCATAACCAAGCTCATTTCCCACGAATGAAACAACCCAAACAACAAGAGAAATGAACAGATCGACCGAAGTGGGTACTGGGATGCCCAAGATGCAAACAGCCTTAGTATCGTGGAAACACACAAGCTATTCTGGATAAAGCCAAAAAATGTGGCCAAGAACATAAGGGAAAACTTTAAACAGAACTATCGAAACAGAAGTTATCATGTGTAGGGTTGACAACAGTATGAATCATTGAAAGCACCTGAAGTAAGGAAGAAATACCGGCATCCAGCTGAGTGAGATTAACTAATAGCATAACCAGCAACTGAGTGATGGCTGACTCCGGCTTATATAAAAGATCCATGGCAGTCTTAACCATTCCCAACGATATCATTTTCCCAGCAAGATCTGAGTTTTGAGATAAATTTACAAGTGACTCTGCTGCAGGCTCAGATACTTCCTGCAATTATACGAATGATTAGCTGACACAGGCAATCATATGGCAAAGCAGCCTCTAACAAGTTAGCAAAACCAATGTTTACTTGAACTGCAGTTAATTACACTATTGAATTACTACATCGAAAGCCAAAACCAATAATCCGAAATCCCACCAGGCAAGGTATGGGCTGGATGTAGCAGCATTATGCCGTTACCTCTAAATTTTACAATTTAGAGAGACTGTCCAATCGACCCGAGACCTAGAAATCGTTCAGTATCTACTACTCCATGGAAAAGAAGTAGATGAGGTTCAATGAGACATTTTACTTTAGTACGTTACAATCTAAGTTGAAAAAACAAATCTTTTCCAAGTTTCCAGATTATGGATGGAAATTTAGCAATGAGCCAAATGCAAATAACCTAATCCTGTGTCAAACCTTTTGAGGAAATGCTAGTTATTTAGCTTAAGCAACATAACTCAAATATATCCTACAAACATGTATACCATGTTTCACCATTGTCTTTCACCTGTTTTCCTTTTCCCTTCTTTTTTTTTTTTTTTTTTTGTAATTTCAGCACTTTTGTCGTTCAATATTTTCGCCTCTCACCATTGTCTATTCTTCTGCAATTGGGTATATTGATATCCTAACAATTCTTGGTCACCCAATACACTACAACAATTGTCAAGAACAATAAATAACAACAGTATCATTGTTACCATCATCTTCTCAATTATTTTTCCCACTGAAAGAAATTTCCAAATGATTGAACATTTCACAGTCACTAACACCACCTATTTCTCAAAATCCAGGAATCAAATTCTCCAAGCAGACAAAGCGAATTAGGTAATAACCCCAACATAGATATGCAATAAAACCCAGGAACAATAGGTTTAAGAGACGGACAACAATAAGCTGCAAGTAAAAAATGAAGGATGAGGTTGGAAATCACCTTGGGATCGCCCAAAAGATGAGAGAGTTTCGGGAGTAAAACGCTGGAATAATTGGCGAGTGATTGCAAACCGTCCTCAGATCCTGTCAACCCCCGAACGATGTCCACAGCTGCCCTCTTCACCTGAATTTCATCAGAATCAATTCGCAAATCAGACACACACAATCAATTGACGATTGCAAAGTTCACAAAGAAGGTGTCTAGACTGTATGTTATAGAGGGGCTTAAACCTTTCATTCTAATATAGGGTTTATAGCAATAGAAACAGGGGAAACAGAGAGATAGGGTTTGAAGAACTCACTGGAGGAGAAGGAGATGAGAGAAAGTCGACCAATTCTTCCAACTCCGTCGCCATTGATGCCCCTGCAAAGCTCGCCGGAGAGAAGAGTCCAGAAGAGCAAGAGCTCGAGAGACAAAGAAAGTGAGATTTTTCCGACCCGGAATGCAAATGGGTCAGGGTTTTCTCAAGGGTGCGTTTGGTTGGTTATCTGGGGAGTTATTTTGTTGGGAGGAGAGAGAAACGCAAGTACCGCGAAATTGAAGAGGGGGTGAAAGAAACTCTAACCGAGATCTCGTGTGTGTTGGGCCGAGCCTGCGCTGATGCATTGACGATGGAAATATTGGGAGGGAGTTCGAGGGTATATATAATGGGCCGTCTTAATTGTGTTGGGTATTAGGGTTTGAAATGGGAAGACTTGAGACGCGTTTACATTGTGGGTTGGGCTTCGTGGGCTTTGTGCTCCAACATTTTCTATTTTTGGGTTATTGAGCCAAGGGATAACTCATAGAGTAAGGCCGTAAGGGTGTATCAAATTCATCGACAAAAAATAATTTGATAAAAGTTAAATTTTTGTAATTTTTGGTAATTTTTGGTAAATTGTGATAAGTTTTGGAAAATTTACATTAATATATCCATTTCTTTTGTTTTTGAACTTTAATAATTTTTGAAAATTTTGGTAAATTTAGACAAAAATTGGTAAATTTTAGTAACTGAAGTTACCCATTAATTGGACAGACCCTAAATGTTACCTATTAATTTGAAAGACCCTAAATGGACAGGTTTCAATCTAAATTTTTTTATGTTTTTGTTTGTATTATGGGGGGCTTTGCGATAGCATCCAACAACATTAAAAAAATTAAAATTGATAATTCTCACAAATTGAAACATCATAGTATTGGTTGAAACTTTATAGATCTCTAAAGGTAAAGTGTATCGCATAGAGATCAGACCAGCAATGTCATATGGTTTAAAGTGTTGAACTACAAAAATGTCGCATAGACAAATTCATAACAACAACAAAATACAAAATAATGTCTTTCACACCCTAGATTCCATGCAGGTTCGACCCTAATCTTTTTTCTTTTCCTTTGATAACATTCAAACCCTAATCAACATGAAACTGAAACAAGCCCATAAACAAATTTCCCAATATAATTATCAAAAAACTTTGCAAATAACATACATTCATCCATAATTTTAGCCACAAAATGCAAACCTAAACCCTAACTTCCCCATGTTTTAGAAAATCCCTAAAATTTAAGAATTAAATGACAGTACCTATTAGAAGGAGAGCTGACAACATAGGATTACAACTTACTTACCTGGAGGCTGGAGATGAAGTTTGAGTCGTGCTGTGTTATGTCGAGGATGGCAAAACACCTGAGACAATAAGCCGTCAACATTAAACACAAAGTTATATCGACAAATAAACACATGAAAAAAAAACAATAGCCCATGCAGGTCTCAAACCTGCGACCTTGGCGTTATTAGCACCACGCTCTAACCAACTGAGCTAATGGGCCAGTTGATGTTATATATAGATTATTAAGAGTAATCAAGGTTCAAGTCCTTTGAGAGCCTATCGACATCAGAGAACCCCTCAACCCCATCTGCTTCCATCGTCATTAAACCATCTACACAAACTTGGAAAACGAAGAAGATGGAACTACTATTCCAGCCATGAGAAGTGCCAAGTTCAAAGCCAAAAAAAATGATATTACAACAACAAACCGATAAAGAATTCTTCCTTTCTTGCCAGAAACAGCGATATTAACGAAAGGGTAATTTCATGTAGAAAGCCAGTTAGAAGTATACCTTATTAGCACCGAAAGATTACTTTCTTAGTTTCTTTCATAATAGCATCAGGCATTCATAGTGCCTCTTTTGACTTGGTTCATCACGAGTTCACGACAGAGTATCATGAGGTCATAAATCACACTCGAAAACTATGGCAGTAGCAGCATTAGTTCACAATAAATGGGTTTTTTTTACTTTCTTTACTCTGTATCTGAACATGCATATACTGCATTGTTGTTAAATCCATGATTCCTACTACATGGAAATGTACCTAAAATAACTGTAAATATAAGCATGCTATATCAATAAAACAATAAGCTGGAATAGCTCAGTTGGTTAGAGTGTGTGGCTGTTAACCACAAGGTCATAGGTTCAAGCCCTCCTTCTAGCGTTGATTAATTTTTTTAACGACCTCACGTTTATCTAGTCTGCAATACAGTTCAGAGAGTTTAGTTCCAATACATTTTCCCTCTATCATTTGAACCAGATAGTGATTTGTTTCCAGTTATCAACTCTTTGGACAAGATTACAGACTCTCAGACATAACTTTAGAAGTAGAAAGCCAAGTCTACAATCTAGATATATCCTGCTAAACCTAGGCATACAACTGTCTAGGAAATGTCGCCGAACCCAAGTAACATAGTTTCACATTCAGATGGACGTAGTGTGTTGGCTTAACAGTAAAAAATGCATTCTGCAACAGCCTACGCATGAGCCGTGGTTAAGATAGTTTTCCTGCCCAGATGTGCACAGTTTACCACATCGATGAAACTAAAATAGGGTTGTGAAAGCAGCGCATAAAGCACAGATATGGGAAGCGAAAAAACTTACTTACCTGGATGGGGTCAATGGGTGATCAAAAAGGCTCATGGCCTAAGTAGGTGGCTTCCATTGCACTTGGGAGGTGCGCTTGTCTAACGTCTCCCCATAGTGGGAAAGCGTACGTCATAATTTGTGGTAGTGGGGGCCTGCGTTCGCGCGGCCCTTGTCTAAATACTAGTTACAACCTTCTGATTTTTCTGAAATTGCTGTCCCTGAACTGTGTTCTGTAATCTGCTATCAGTGAGACAAAATGCAGCCACAAACTCCTACAAACCAGAAAATGCAGCCACAAATCAGGATTTCATAGTTTATCCTGTCAATTACAGACTTCAGTTTCTTAGTTTATCCTGTCAAATTCATGGGTAAGTTTAACTTACCAAAATTTACCAGTTTTTACCAAAATTTACTGAAGTTAAAAAAACAAAAAAAAATTAATTTTGACATATCTACGTAAACTTGTCAAAAGTTACCAAAATTTAACTTTTACCCAACTATTTTTTACCCATGAATTTGACAGGGAAGGTAAAATAATTAAGGCATTTTCAAAGTACTCAACAACTTCAGCTCCTGAATGGAATGAAAGGAAATCATGAATGCTTAGGAGTTGCTTAATCTTGTACAGTTAACATCAGACTTTGGCAAAAAAAAAATAATAATAATTTTGGTACCTGAAAGAGACATTACTGCCTTGAGTTTTTCCAAATATACCAGGTAAATCTTCATTGTTTCTATTCCAAACCAGGACAATTGTATGACAATGAATTAGTACAATATTAACACTTAAAATCCCTTGAGTTTCTATTAACTGTTTCTGTAAAAGATCAGGTAAAACAGCAAACACTCACAACGCCTCAAGCTATGATTCTTGATTGTCATTTGGTGGGCTGTTCAGTTCTAACAAAATAGCACAATAGACTGAGAATGCAAGTTATTTATCATGTACCAAAGAACCTCAACAAATTAAACAATTTAACTACACCAACATTTTAATATGATTTGGTGGGGTGCGCCCGGCCCATGCTGTAGTGCAACACATAGGCGACGCTCGAGGATCCCAATAGCAAGCTACTGTGGTGGATCCTCCCCCTTAAAAAAATAATTTAATATCATTGTGGGTCAATGACCCACGTATCAGATATTAAACTGATAAGAACAGATACTACACTTGATCTTAGCCAAAAGGCCGAGAAAGGTATGCTTTGTTCAACTTCATCCGCATCTTCTTATTTCCTCCTTGTTTTGTCAAGGAGTTTCGCCAATCGGTGTGGGAGATGGAATCGATATTCAATTCAGCACAGTTGACCAGCAGAAACTTGGAATATTCGATAGCTTTCGTGAAGAAATATCCTGCAAATGGAAACAAGAACAGGCACAAATAGAAAATGTTTGCTACCTAACCAGACTGATCAATCAACCTGTAGAAACAGAACAAGCAGACAGGATGCATTTCAACTGTAGCAGTAATCTCTGTTGGATTTCCTCAGTCATTCCATTTTGTATTATGAAAACGTAGAAAAGTTAGATAACATGTGGAGAAGCAACGTATATTATGCTGTATTGTATCAAACTGCAGTGGAAGGCTACTATGATTCAAAAACACACATAGAAAGAGGGCTTTATGTTCATATAAACAATGAACTACGAAACTACAATACAAGTGATGTTTACAATAAGTTAAAACGACTGACTGTAACAGAACTGAAGCTAAACATCATTAGTAAGCCAGCAACTCTGGAAATCAAGGCTAGGTCTCCAAATTACACAGACAAAATTTAATTTCTAATAAAGCTACATGCTATACTCTTCTATTAAAGATTAATGACTTTCGCAATCTATTAAAGATTAACTTTCACAGGCCATCGTCATTAGCTCCTAATGGCCAGTAAATAGGCCTCCATAGTTGGCTCCTATTCATTTTAATAAAGGTAACTCTTCAACAAAGCTTAGTTTAGTTTCCCTTATCTAGGTTTTATTTGGCGGCCCCAAATACTAAGAATCTGTAAATTTCATGGGTAATTTATAGGTAAATTAGAATTACCCAAATTTCCCCCAATTTCCCCAAATTTACCTAAACTTATAGTTATCACAATTTTTTGCAATTTACCTATACATACCCAAACCTACCATAATTTACCCAAAATTAACTTTACCTTACCTTAACTTCCCATTCAATTTTACGCAATAAGTACAACTGCACAAATTACAGGAAAAGTCATAACATCCACGAGTGACTTCCCAAAGTCTAAAGTGTACCTCATTAGCATCCAAAGACCACTTTCTTAGTTTCTTTCATAATAGCATCACGCATTCAGAGTGGCTCTTTGATCTGCTTCATGGTTAGCACGACAGAATATTATGAGATCGTAAATCCTGCTCAACAACAATGGCAGCAGCATTAGTTCGCAGTAAATGGGATTTTAACTCTGTATCTGAACATGCATACTGCATTATTGTCAAATACTTAAATCCATGATTCCCTCTACAAGGAAATGTAACTAAATTAACTGTAAATACAAGAATACTCTGAGTGGAATGTAACAAGCTGGAATAGCTCAGTTGGTTAGAGCGTGTGGCTGTTAACCACAAGGTCGGAGGTTCAAGCCCTCCTTCTAGCGTTGACGACTTTTTTGGTGGCATGTAGATCATCGGCAATTTTTTTTTAAAAAAAAAATAGCATTAAAATGCCTACTACTCAATTGGTGACTAGGGACAAGTACAACTAGTTACAGCCAAGACAGTGCTTAATTCCAATATATTTCTCTCTATCAGTTGAACCAAATAGTGAAAGCACTGTGCTATCAACCAAAACCAGCATACAAGACAGAAGCATGCAGCTCCCTGGGGTAGTGTTTCTAGTCTAGTAAGCTTTTTCATGATCTCTGCACGGATGAAGTGTCTTACTGTCATGAACATAATCGAAACAAAATACACAATGCAAGAAGCAAATTCATCCTTGGAAGTGAAAAGTTTGAAATGTAAACAGAGGTTCATAACCAATTCAAACAGTGGAATGGGCTGCCACAAATCAAAAATAGGATTGCTCATGGATTTTTTAACCACAACCGTTACAGATACCGAAAAATAGTAAGGCAAGAATCAACTAACATCAAAATTCATAAAATGTTTAGGAAAACAAGTAGAAGAAAAAGTATGGCTGACAGCTGCTATGTGAGTAGGAAAAACAATACTTATCTGGACAGGCTCCATGGCCGATCAAGTAAGATTCATGGCCTAAAAGTAGGTGTTCTCCACTGCACTTAGGACAGGGTCCATGGCCGATCAAGTCATAAAAATGCCAATAGTCTGTAGATTCTTAGTGATATCAATAGATACACGTATAGAAAGGAACCACAAGAAGCACTAAGTTGACAGCACTATCTCCTCTAAGGGCCTATCAATGCATAACTAGTCATCAACATGGTCCTAGGGGAGTCCGATATAGTTCAAACAGAAATTTATCAGATGTCTCTAAATTGGCGTTAGGGTTGCTTTGCAATCCTCAGTCTCATTAAACAGATTCATTTAATTTACAAATCATATGCAATAGCAGTTAGCTTGATTAGATAAGACATCACGACACTATGAAAGTTCAGAGATGCCATCAAGATTCACCTACCAAACTAGTCACAATTTGCCAAGGTTAATTAGCTTTAGCTACTGCAGAGGAACTACGATGCAATGTACCAATGGCTTCTTCTGACATGAATCCGTTGTGTCACCAACTTTTTCCAGCGTCAATTAGCGAAAGTGTAGAAGATGTCAAGATCAAGACTCATCAAGTGCTTATTCACCTTTTCAAGATCGCGTCTCACAAAAGTAAAACCTTCACATTGATTCCATATTTATATTTATTTATGTCCCTTACACCCTTCACTTGAGCATCATGTTCACATGTCAGGTAACCAAGACTCGGACAAGTTTACAGATGCTTGGACATAATTTTATAAGTAAAAAGCCAAGTTTGGAACCTAGGTATATGCCCGGCTGAACCTAGATATACAACCATCAAGGAAATGTAGTTGAACCCAAGTAGCATAGTTTCACATTCAGATGGACTCGATGTGTTGGTTTAACAATTAAGATGCTTCAATGGCTAGGTTGGCCATCTGAAGCTTAACACTTAGACAGCTAATAGTAAAGAATGCATTATGGAACAGCCTGCTCAAGAGTTGTGGTTAAAATAGTTTTCCTGCCCAAATGTGCACCGTTTACCGCATCGACAAAACCAAGATAGGGGTTGTGAAACAAGCACATAAAAGAAAGAAATGGGAAGCAAAGAAACATACTTACCTGGACTGGGTCAATGGGTGATCAACAAGGCTCATGGTCTAGGTCGGTGACCTCCATTGCACTTGGGAGGTGTGCCTGTCTAACGTCTCCCCAAAGTGGGAGAACGTACGTCATAATTTGTGGTAGTGGGGGCCTGCGTCCGCGCGGCCCCTGTCTACATCATAGTTCAACCTTCCTATTTGCAATTTTCTGCGCTTCTGATTTCCCATTGTTGTCCCTGAAATGTTCAGGCATCTGGGAGACAAAATGCAGCCACAAACTCCGACAGACCAGAAAATGCAGCCACAAACTGTTAATGATTAACGTAGTTTCTTTCATGGCATTTCACATCTCAAAACAAGGTCAAAAATAAGGTGTTTTCAATGTATTCAGCAACTGCAGTTGCGAAATTGAATGAAAGAAAATCATGAATATTAACAGACTATGGCAAAAAACAATGGTGGAAGTGTGGAACAGTCTGGGGCGTAAAAGAGACACTGCCGACTTGAGTTGTGCTCCAAATACCCGGTAACCCTTCATTATTTATATATGACAAGGGTACATTATTTAACAATTAAATCGCTTGAGTTTTTTTTTTTAAACCATTGCTGTAAAGATAAGGTAAAACAGCTAAACACTCAGATGCCTCAAGCCATGAGTGATCACCCTTTCACTCACTAGAACAATTTAATATGATTTGGTGGGCTATTGAGGTTTAATATAGTAAGACTGAGAATTAATTCAACATGTACCATAAAACCTCACACAAATCAAATGATTAACTACGCGAACATTTTAATATGATTTGGTGGGGTGCGCCAGGCCTATGCTATAGTGCAACGCATAGGCGACGCTCAAGGATCCCAGCAGCAAGCTACTGTGGTGGATCCTCCCCCTCAAAAAATTAATTTAATATCATTGTGGGTGTATCAGATATTAAACTGATAAGAACAGATACTACACTTGATCTTAGCCAAAAGGCCGAGAAAGGTATGATTTGTTCAGTTTTATCTCCCTCATTTTATTTCTTCCTTGTTTTGGCCAAGAGCTCTGCCTATCGGTGTGGGAGATGGAATTGATATTCAACTCAGCACAGTTGACCAGCTGAAACTTGGAAATTTGAATATACAATAGCTTCCTTGAAGAAATTAATTAAATTGTAAATGGAAGCAAGTACAACTAAAAGTCTAAAACCCATGAACAAGCACAAACTTGCCAAGACTAATTAGCTTAGCTACTGCAGAGGAATTATTATGCAATGTGCCAATGGCTTTATTGGATAAGGCATCACGACACTTTACAAATCATATACATTAGTAGTTAGCTAAATTGGATAAGGCATCACGGCACTTTGAAAGTCCAAATATATCGTCGAGACTCGCTCAACAAGCTAGTCACAATCTGCCAAGATTGACTAGCTTAGCTACTGCAGAGGAACTATATCGCCACGTACCAATGACTTCTTCTGACATGAATCTGTTGTGTCAGCAACTTCTTCCAACATCAGCTAGCGCTAGTGCAGAAGATGTCAAGATCAATTGTGCTTATTTACCTTTTCAAGATTGATTCTCACAAAAGTGAAGGAGAAGATGTGAAGATCAATTGTGCTTATTTACCTTTTTAGGACCGCGTCTCACAAAAGGAAAACCTTCACTGATTCAATATAACATTTATGTCACCGAAACCCTTCACTTGAGTATCATGTTCACATGTCAGGTAATCTTGACTTTGCCAAGATTATAGACACTTAGGCACAATTTTAAAAGTCGAAAACCAAGTATGGAACCTAGATATATACCCGGCTGAACCTAGATATACAGTTGTCTAGTAAATGTAGCTGAACCCAAGTAACATAGTTTCACTACCTCAAAAGAAAAAGGGCAACATAGTTTCACATTCAAATGGACTTAGTGTGTTGGTTTAACAATTTAGATGTTCCAATGGCTTTGTTGGGTCATCTGAAATTTAACACTCATATAGCTGATGCCTGATAGTACATAATACATTGTGCAACAACCTACACAAGAGCTTAGGCTAAAAAGTAAAATAATTCTTCCGCCTAGATCTGCACAATCCACCACATTGACGAAACTAAAATAGGGTTGTGAAACAAGCAAATGAAAGAAAGATATGGGAAACAAAGAAACATACTTACCTGGACGGGGTCAATGGGTGATCAAGAAAACTCATGGCCTAGGTAGGTGGCCTCCATTGCACTTGGGAGGTGCGCCTATCTAGCGTCTCCCCAAATGGGAGAGCGTACGTCATAATTTGTGGCAGTAGGGCCTGCGTTCGCGCGACCTCTGTCCCAATTCTAGTTTCAACCTTCTGATGTTTCAAAGTTCAGCTCTTGTGTTTTTTCATGTTGCTGTCTCTTCAAACTGTTCTACTCAAATAATTTGCATTAAATGTAACCTGAAAACTAAATTTGACCTGAAGACAATTATTCATCTGGAGCAAACCATACAATGCAGAATAAATCAATAGGCAAAAGAGACCATATACACTATGTTTTTAATCCAGTGCAGCATCGATCCAGTATATCCAAACATGAATACCACAGGCTTTGAAGCAGACATATCAGCCCTGCCCTGTTGATCAGACAACAAATAACCCAATTGAATAAGACGTCCTAACAAAGTGTCTAGAAAAAATGCGGATTACTACCTCATTATTTACTCAACAAGTTAAGCAAGGGGTAAAAAATCTCCTTTTGAAGAAGCTCAGAATCTGCAACTCACAAAAAGCAGAAAGCTAAGCATGTTCAGAACTCAGAAGCATGCAAGGCACAAAGTGGCCCAAATCAGAATTAGAAAAATCTCTACTGCTTCATAGCAATCAGACTCCAACAGAAATAAGAAGCAACACGAGACCAAAGTGTACCCACGGTCCCACGCCAATATCCTCCTGGAGCAGGTGTATCGTACCAATTTTATTAAAGCAGAAAATGTATATTACATGGGAGAAACATGTAGCAGCAAGCGCTACATTGCCATTGAATACCAATGTTGATGGGAAAATGTTGTTCTAAAATGCCAAGTGAAGTAACCATTCATTGTTTCTACTCCAAACCACGACCATTCTATGAGATAACAAATTAGTACAATATTTTACACTTAAAAATCCCTTGAGTTTAACCATATATGTAAAAATAAGAACGTAAAACAGCAAACACTCAGATCACCTTGACTCAAATATAAAATCATAAGGTGGCCTTAAGTTCTATAAACAAAATGGTAACAGACTGAGAATTCAAGTTTTTATAAACGATTAACTAAACCAACATTTAAGTATAATTTGGTGGGGTGCGCCAGGCCCATGCTATAGTGCAACGCATAGGCGACGCTTGAGGATCCCAGTAGCAAGCTACTGTGGTGGATCCTCCCCCTCAAAAAATTAATTTAATATCATTGTGGGTCGATGACCCACGTATCAGATATTAAACTGATAAGAACAGATACTACACTTGATCTTAGCCAAAAGGCCGAGAAAGGTATGATTTGTTTAGTCTCATCTCCCTCATTTTATTTCTTCCTTCTTTTGGCCAAGAGTTTTGCGTATCGGTGTGGGAGACGGAATTGATATTCAATTCAGCATCGTTGACCAGCGGAAACTTGGAATATACAATAGCTTCCGCGAAGAAATTAACCCGTAATGCAAGCAAACACAGATAGAAAATGCTTGCTATCTCACCAGACTGATCAATCAAACTACAGAAATGGAAACAAGCAGGAAGTACAGAGCAAAAAAAAAGGGTCCAGTATGCAATTCAACTCTAGTAGGAGTTTTTGTTAGTCTTCCTCAGTCATTCCATTTCTATCAAGAAGACATAGAAAAAATTGATGGCATGTGGAGAAGGCGACAAATATAATGATTGATTGCATCAAACTGCTGCAAAAGGCTACTCTGATTCAAAAACATACACAAAAGAGACGGCATTTTATGTTAATATAGACAACGGATTATGAACTAAAATACGATACAAGTGATGATTACAATAAGTTAGAAAGACTGTCAGTAACTGAATAACTGAAGCTGAACAAAGATTTGTAAGCCGGCAACTCTGGAAAACAAGGCTAGGTCTCCAAATTGCACAGACAAAATTCAATGTATGCAGGATCGAGAGTAATGACATACACAATCTATTAAAGATTAACTTTCACAGTGGCCATCATCATTAGCTCCTAATGACTAGGAAATAACCCTCCATAGTTGGCTCCTATTCATTTTAATGATTTACTCTTCTTGTTAATTCTTCAACAAAGCTTAATTTAACTTCCCATATCTTGGTTTTATTTGGTAGCCAAAAATACTAAGCAATGAGTACAACTGCACAAAATACAGAGAAAGTCTAACAACCATGGGTGACTTCCTAAAGCTAAGGCAAGGAGATCCATCAACAACCCAATGTCAGGCAATGATTTTAGATACTTTTACAAAAACTGGCCAAGCATTCCTTATTCAAAGACAAACACTCAAGACTATATGCAATTATGCAACAGTAAAACTTGTCATCAGGCCCAAAGCCTATCTATCAATCCATAACTACCCTAAAAGGGCTATGAATTTCATGAAATCTCGAGTTCTCTCCAAAAGTTGGAATTGGAATTGGAAATGAAACAAAGAGGTACGACTCGTATGAGACCCCGAAGGAAATTAATAAACCAAAACCAATACTCCAAAATCCCGCCACGAGGCCAAGTATGTACAGGTCTTGCAGAGAAAAAATGCCAAAAAAATTTGGACCATTTCTCGATTTGTGCGTGTCATCCTTGCGCAGGGGCCATGCTAATCTTCTCTGTATCGTTCCAATTTTATCAGATGTCTCCGAAGAGACAACAATGAGCTTGTGGACTACATATAAAAACATTCGTCGTATTCCTTAACAGGGCGATGTGGGACTGTATTTTACAATACTATGACCTCAAAAATTCCACACACCTCCACAACCTATCAACTTACAAACCAGTCGTACACACTACACAGTGTAGCGAAAATCCAAGACGAATTACGTGCAAACACAATCTACAGACAGCATTTATCCATGAATTTGCCCCTAGTCTAAAGCTTAAAAACTCACTAACCCACAAAATTCTCTCAACTGGATAAATTATCCATGAATTTCCAGAATTGAATTTCTACATCAATACAATAGTACATCGCAAGTCAATCCACAACCAAATTAAAACTAGAACACAACCAATCACTCCATAGATACCGAAATCAAAAGCTGGAATGAAACTTACAACAAGTTCAATCCAAAAACAAGATGAACATGCAAAAATGCAAAGGGTTGAAAAGCAACAACAGTATCAAAGGAATTTACCAGTTCAGAAACTTGAAGAATTCGAGAGAAAACGAGGAGGAAGGCAGCGACCGCCATTTTCGTACAATTGTAAGAAAGTCTGACAGTTTTTGCAATTTTTGAAAGTTCAGGATTTGGTTGGGGAGGAGAGAGAAAAGCAAGTGCCGCGAAAATGACGAGGGAGAAACGAAAACGATCACCTACATATGGGCCGGGCCTGTGCAGATCGGTTGACGATAGATATATGGGTACCCAAGATACATTGGTGTTCGACCGTATATATAATGGGCCGTCCTGATTGTGTTTGTTAGGTATTAGGGTTTGTGCACCGACGACAAAGCGAGCCGACTTAGTGGGCTTTGCGGTACGACATTAGGAAAATTGGACCTACTTTCAGCTTCTGTATGTCAATAATTTCTATTTTGTTTTTGTATTCTGATGGTCTAAAAATATATATAAATTATATTTTGATAGGATACCACCGATTGTAAACCTTAAGTATCATAGATTTTGACTTTAATTTGATTCAAGACTTAACATAACATTTCTCCACGTTTTTAATCAATTTACAACGTTTGTCCATAACTTTTTCAATTTGTTTTTGATTTTTTTACAATTTTTCCACTATTATTCCTTTAAAAAGAATCATAATAATTGTTCGAATTCTCTGAAAAATAATTTAAAAAAATTAGTAACTATACTTCACAACCTTCTATGGGGTATGAATGAAAAAGATAAAAACAATATAGGGCATTAGTGAAAAAATAATTAAAAAATGTGTAGCTAGATTCGGTACCATTAGAGTACAAACTTCTTTTTTTTATCACTAAAATACAAAAACAAAGTAGAGATTATTAACATACAAGAGTTGAAAGTAGCAATTGTTAAAATCCGATTTTCTTACAACATTATGTTTTTTAAATAAACTTCACATTTATGTTAAGGCTGGAAAAAAAAGGAAAGTGGTTTTTCTTATTTATTTTTTTCGAGGCCAGAACGCCGAAAGGAGTTCATTCAATATTCAATTTGTCCATCAGTGCATAATATCGGATGCTATCAGAAGGGTAGGTGTCAACCCGCACCTTCTCTCCCTTTACACAAAATAAACCAGCTAGATTATGGCCAACAAAGTTCTCATCTCTACGAACGTGCAAAAACCAAGCCTATGACTCAATTGTAAAATGTCCTCAATGAGTAAATCAAAATCGCGAAAGAAAGTAAGTATACCGTTACACTTTGCTATAACCGCCAAGTAAAGGGGGGGGAACAAGTTGGGTATGGGGTCTGGGTTGGCCATTGGCCAGGTAGAATCAAGTCGGGTCAATGTCAACCCTTTGAGTGTTTGACAAACCTTATTTTTTAGGGCCCTATCCTCTTGATCCCATAGGGTCCCATCCCGTTGCCCACCCTTATTGCCATGCAATTTGCCTCAAATCACACATGTTGTAATCCAAACTAGGACGCCAACTGGAAATCGAATAATGTCGCACACCTTGCCCTCCGCGCACCACCTTGCTTGTAACCTCCTAACCTCGCCAACACCTCCTCCCGTGGCAATCCCCGACCATCGCAACCAACCCGATCCATCCCCCCTCCATAATCATCATATCTACATTTACCTTGACATAGCCTTATCTTGAAGGGACCTACACTGCCGCTTGTCTCGCGTTAGCATTGTTCGCCCTTCTACTAGTTGCGTAACAAATGGTCCGCATGGAAAATAAGAAGTATTTTTCCAATTATTGACAATGGGCATCCATTTGGTAGACTTTAATTTTTGCTTATTTTAAATTTTCAACTACTTTAGAAAATATTCAAAGTGCTATACTTATTTTGAAAATTATTTTAAGCAGTAATTTTATTTTGAAAACTTTAAAATTTATCCCAAGTTGTCAATTGCTAAAACTATTCCAGGTTGCCAAAAACTTAAGGAATTATTGCAAGTTAGCCGGGTGTGAGATCGATAGAGACAACTAAATGAAATTGAGAGACAAGTAAAACTTTGAGAGCAATATTTTAACAATGGTACAAGAAGGAATTCGCGAGATTAAATAATTTTCAAGATAAGTGTACAATTTGGAATAATTTCTAAAGTGATTGACGACTCAAAATTAGAGCTGGCAAAATTTTGTCCGACTCGGAAAAAGTCGGGTCTGGACATAGATTTTCCATCCAAATTTTGATACTGATCGAATTGACCGAATATTCGGTCATAAAATTTCTTTTTTTCTTCAATTCTCCAAGTTCGATTTCGACCCGAATTTAGTTTTGTTTGAATTAACTGACCCGAAATAAAACCGGGTCTAGACCATAGTTATTAAAATATTGATCATGATCTACGATCCTACGACGATTTTATGATCCAAAATCATCGATGCGATTCTACTATCTATATTCCGATCTACGATCCTACGTGAGTTAATTCTAATCCTAACTATTACATGAATTCGAGTTAAGATATCGATTATAACAACCTTGGTCCGTACATAAATTTTTCGTCTGAATTCCAACATTGTCTAGATTTGTTCAAAGAATTTAACTGAAACCAATTTTTTGCAATTGCAACTCAAAATAGACAAAAGTTGAAACCTACCTAGTAGAATTTCCTTTTTTTTTTTTTTTTGGGGTTGTAATGTGAGAAGATCCATAGATTATTGTTTAGCCAAAAATTTAGATCGTGGCCCAACCATCCGCAGAGCAAGGAAAGTATGACTAGCGTCGACTTCGTGCGAGATGCCAATTTCCGTCACTCCATCTCCCCTTTTCCTTCATTTCTACATTCCCATACTTTCTCTCTCTAATATCTCTCTTCATCTCTTTTGTACCGAAAGTAGAGAAAGAAACTGAGATCGATCACTTCATTCGTCCAACAATCATCTGATTCTACTTCTTCACCTTTTACATTGACATTGCTCTCAATTTCACAGATAGATCTACAGTGTTCTCCTTGCTTTTGCAAGCATTTCTGCTCAAGTTCAATTCGTCAACTCGAGTAAGGTATGTTGGGGTTTCTGAAAGTTGCAATTTAGTGATTTAATTCGGTTATTTTAAAATCCACTGGTTATCATTTCGGTGTTTATATGATTATGGAATGTTGCTTAGCAATTTTGAGATTTGGCTGCAAAATGAAGGTGTGAGATTTGAGTGAGCTTTTGTTAGGGTTTTAAGTTGATTGATTAGGTCAGGATCAGGGTTTTCTAGGGCCAAGTTGTTCCTCGGGTTGCTTCTGCAGTCGTCTTTGTTTTCTGCTCCTATTTTATTGACTGGATAGTAACTGAATTTCTGTTCATAGTTGACTTTACCTGGTCTATCATATGAAAGAGTACCTTGACTTCTAGCATTGGAAATAACCGAAATATATGTACTGATGCCTGATGGAAACGTTGAGTTTGAGCTGGGATTTGAATCTGTTATTTTCAGTTTTATTTTTATTTTTTATAAACACTGTTCATTGTATGAATTTAACATTGCTAATTTGTAGTATTATGGATAGCTTCTAATTGGTATTTTAATCTTGTAACGCGGTTTTGATCAGTCAAGAGACTTAAGAATGGTGGTTTGGTTTTGAATTCCATGATCACGGGATGTTATGCCTTGTTTGGGTTTCTGTCATGGGAGCAGCATAGTGTTTTCGGGTCTTTCCCCCCCCCCCCCTTCTTTCCGTGTATATTAATCTTGTACTACAATACTTTGATCTTATCTGACTTCCTTACCGAAACTCTAGAATCCAATAGCTTCACTTTAGCTTTCGATCACTAATAAAAAGGCGTACAGATCAGTGGAATATGATAACATTATGAAGCATTAGTAGTGTCAGGAACCAAGATCTGTTTAGTCTAGTCTATTGGGAATTCAGGACGAACACGTCTCCCAAAATAGAACTAGTCCCTCCTCCAACAACTTTGTATCTATTTTCACATTTTTGCACTGTTGACTGTGGCTCTTAACTTCAATTATGGTTGCGTTAGAATTGGAGATTGAACTAAGTAGGATATGAGAGATTCACTTTGGGAGAGGGCCAGCGGGGAAGTTTTGTAAATTGAACCGTTGGAATTAGAAGAAGGAATCCAACAAAGAGATTGGGTTAATATGAGTTAAAGGAAGTTTGATACTCTGTTGGAAGGATGATTTAGGATCTACAAGTTCAAAGTTCCACGTACATGAGTTCTTCTCCCAATGCTTTGGTTTGTTGAACATGTTTTTCCAGTACATTTATACATTAATCTGATTTTGGCCGCTTATTTGTATTGTATTTCTATGTTCTTTTTCGCAACTTGTTTCATTTATTTCTTATTCTTTTTTGGCGTGTGTGTGTATTTGCAGATAAGTTTCTCTTAAAGCATGTAGAAGACTTCCCTCAGTAGAATGCTGTCCAGTGTCAACTGAGTAGCGAAAGAAGGGGCTGATTGAACAGTTGGGTTTGTCAGAGAATTAAATAGAGATGGCTCCAGCTAGTAAAGCAGAGAAGAAAGCTGCTGTTGATGCGGCTGCTTGGATGTTCAATGTTGTTACATCGGTGGGGATTATTATGGTCAATAAAGCTCTAATGGCCACATATGGCTTCAGTTTCGGTAAACATCTGGTCTTCTCTTACATATGGGCCAAATGAATTGCGAGGAACAAGAAGAATTGTGTCTGACCATCTGTGAATGAATAATTAATTAGTAAATGTAGGAGTGGTACAGATTGAATTTACTTAATTGTTTAAAATTTGAGTCATAAATGAGGCTATGAACTCCTTATTCTCTGTCCTTTTCATTCACAGACCATACAAATGTATGCTGACGCCATTAGGGCATTGCTCTTATCTGACCTTTTCCAATTTCCATATAGCATTCGTATATGTTTTTCTCTTTCTTGTAAAACAGCAATTGGGGCATTCCTCTAATGACCATACATAGGCTATCAGCTAATTTTTGTTTAGAATATTTTTGAATTCAGTAGAAATCTTCCAGAAAGTAACAGTGTTTACGGTACATTTTGCAGCCACTACTTTGACTGGCTTACACTTTGTCGCCACAACTTTAATGACGTGTGTCCTGAGATGGCTTGGATACATCCAAACTTCTCATTTACCATTGCCTGATCTGCTGAAGTTTGTCATATTTGCGAACTTCTCAATTGTTGGAATGAATATTAGTCTCATGTGGAATTCAGTAGGATTCTACCAGGTATAACTCGATTGCTTTGAGTTCCTTTTTCCATCTCAGAATCAGTCAATTTGGAGTTAATAACTCCTATTTCTTTGTAGATTGCAAAATTGAGTATGATCCCTGTATCCTGCCTGTTGGAGATTGTGCTCGACAAAGTTCGTTACTCCAGAGACACGAAGCTCAGCATAGGACTTGTCCTTGTAGGTGTTGGTGTCTGCACTGTTACTGATGTCAGTGTAAATGCTAAAGGTTTCATTGCTGCCTTTGTTGCAGTTTGGAGCACTTCTTTGCAGCAATATGTAAGTCCTGCTTCCCATATGTTTCATCTACTCAGCTGTACATGAAAGTTTGATAAAGAAAAAGGATAGTGTGGCCGTGGACTGGATATTCTGTCTATGCTCTTTTAGTTGACACTATAGATCTTGTCATTACATGATGCTGTGGGGTCTTGTGTCCAACTGATGCTTCCATTCTGATTGGCCCTTGTAATGAATGGCCACAGATCTCATAATGAAAAAGAAAACCAGATCTCATAATGGATATTCTGAATAATGTACATGTGTATGAGTAAGGCTGTCAAGAAACTGTCCAACCTGAATACTTGATTCAGTCCAACCCGGAAAAACCCAGTTATGGTCAGGGGATTTCTGTTGTTAGAACCTGATTTAAACCCGAGTCTAGGCTTCAGCAAATTGTCCCGACCCAAAAATGCCGCAAAAAACAGGCCATTGGACATCAAGTTTTGTCCCGTGTCCGATTTGGCTGGACCCGAAATGACCTGAACTCAAATTTTCGACAACTGTATATAGAGTTCCCACTGAAAGGAAAGGTAATTTGCTCAGACTATTTGCATGAGATTTACATTTACCACATCATCCACAAAGGCATATCCCATAGCACTGATTATAGACTGATATAATTGAACAATGCAGAAGCAGTTATTCTGCCATCTTCTCATAAACTTCTCCCTTTATATCTGGTATTCAGTTGCTGCCTGCCAGGATTTTAGCCATACTTACTTCATGCCTTTGTAATGAATTTCTGCCTGAAAAACATTGATCAATGTTGTGGCTTCAGACCTTTTCTTTTATAACGTTGCAGCAGTTTGACTAGTGATTCCAGGAAAGTTTGCACATACGTGCTTCGATGTACAATGAAAGCCTTTTCTCTATAGGATTCTTGTTCAGATACAATTATTAGACTTGCAATTATTTGTTCCCCTTTCTGCGTTTGTGGATAAGTCCATTGATAACTTTGTACGCTGCAGTTTATGTTCCCTTGTATTCTGAAGTTTGACTTCTGTATCCGTTGACGTTGCAGTATGTACACCATCTTCAAAAGAAGTATTCTCTCAGTTCTTTCAGCCTACTGGGTCATACTGCTCCAGCACAGGCTGCATCCCTCCTTCTCGTGGGTCCATTCCTTGATTACTGGTTGACAGGCAAAAGAATCGATACATTCAACTATACTATAACATCTGTGGTGAGTACAAGTTCCCTTTATAGCCATCATACTTTTTGCAGCAAGTCTTATGTGAGACAGCCTCACCATAAACTTAACTACGTACAACTTTGCATTCTTATTAAGTCATTCCAACATTACTTATTAGTCGAGTAAAATGTTAAAAAGTCACCCTAAAACTCTGTAAGAAACCCGTCTCATGATAATTTTATGTGAGGCAGTCTCAACCTAAAATTTGCGTGCCTTTTGAACCTCTACATACTTTTCTCACCGTGATGACTTCTCAAAATAACATGCTTGCCATCCCTCTGCAGATCTTTATAACTGTTTCATGCACAATCGCAATCGGAACAAATCTGAGCCAGTTCATCTGCATTGGAAGATTCACAGCAGTCTCCTTCCAAGTACTCGGCCATATGAAGACAATCTTTGTGCTGATTCTAGGGTTCATCTTCTTCGGTAAAGAGGGCCTAAATCTTCACGTTGTCGTGGGGATGATCCTTGCTGTTTTGGGAATGATTTGGTACAGCAATGCCTCCACCAAGCCAGGAGGGAAAGAGCGCAGGAGCCTCTCCTTGCCGAAGCAGCAAAAACACGCGTCTGATTCCTCAGAACTCGATGAAAAAGACTGACCCCCCTATTTGAGAATGAGATTGTGTGCTTCGACTTAAAATCTGGGTTCTACCCCTATAATATGTTGATCATTGCTTCGAGCTGTGCATTTTTGTAATTTTATTGAATCACATTATATATATTCTGAAGTAGATGAGATGGGTTCATATCCCTCATACGACAAATTTCCTATCTGATTTTGTTTGTTATTGTTATAATTTATAGCTGTATTCTTTTGGCGCTTTTGCCCCACACAGATGTCCCAATTCAATATAAAACAGATCCATCTTTCAACCTTTTCATGCAGGTTCAATTCTTGGTAAAAACAAAATATTTTCTTTGCATAAGAATTGTGGGATTGATGGAGGACCGTTCTTGTCATAGACAGTTTGATACCCCTATTAATTATCTATAACCTGTAAATCGTAATGGTGGTTATGCTTGAGATAAGGCTCCAATACGCAGGCCTACTTACTCTTCAAAAGAAGTCGCAATTCAAATAGGATGGATTTATGCAGGTAATTGTGCAAAGGCTTGGGTCATGCCCTTTTGATTAATATCTGAACATTCTTTGGGCACTCAAGAAATCAGCATTATCCTAATGAATCAAATTTAACAGCTTCTGGCTACAAAAAAATCCACCTAAAACACACTAAGAAAGACATGCTCCTAGACATACATGAACACAATTTGCTTAGAAGCCCTAACGAGAAGACAAACTCCCAAGTGCTATTTACTGAAAAGTTTCCTCAGGCTTGAAAGAGACTCCAATCATTGACTTTGAAGCTAGAGACAGCGAGCTTGAATACTTCAGACATTGGCATGCATCCAGCTTGTTCAGCAGGTGTTGGAGTGCCAGCCCCAACAGTAGTAGCGCTTTCACTCAGCGGACTGGAAAAAAACCCCCGAAAGATTTTCAGCAGTCAAAATAGGATCCAACCACAATAACAAACCCCAGTATAATCCCACTAACGCGAGGTTGGAGGGGATCTAGATGTCGGCCTCCATGCAGAGCAGTGCATGAAGAGGCCGATTCTGGCAGACCAAAGGACAAAAACCTTTGAAAAGCGATACACTTTACACTGCTAGAAGTGCCAAACATTTATGCATATGAAACAGCAAATTGTCAAACTTACTTTATAACAATCGGCTCATAGGCAGTGATCAGGACATCTGTGCCAACTTCTTTGAGGCGTAGATTAGCCAAATAAACCTGCATATATCACAGGAAAGCCTCAAGTTTGAACCCTAGAGGATCCAATAATCTCTTATGCGATACTGACATTTGAACCCTCATAGCCCTGCCTTGGGAACCCAGCTTATGGGATATGATGAATTTGGAAAGAGCAAGAGAAGAGACACTTACCCGTACAATGTTCTGAGCTTCTCTTCCTTGTCGTCCCTTGGAAATGGCCTGCATAATCAAGACAAAACACTTCTGCATAAAAAACAGAAATAGGGTCTAACCAAACCTACAGTGTGTTAATCCCCACCCCAATAGCATACATACCAAATCCCAAAAGCAACAGTGACTAAAACAATGCCCTCCATCAACTTTTATTAGCAGATGAGGTTTCTAGGGCCAGCGTCATAACTCAAGAAACAAGTGTTGGACAAAAAGCTCCCCACCACTAGTAAGCAAGATTATTGGATTGTACCTGAAATTTCCTCTATCAACCTCGATGCAAGAGGTTAAGTCGGGCCAATACTAAGGCTAGGGCACAACAAGTAGGCCAATATGGTGGACATGCAGGCTTGTTTCAGGATACAAAGACAAATAAATGACAAAGTTCAGACTGTTCCCTATTTGAAGATCCTAGTAAAATAATCAAATGTACTCAAAGAGAACCTAGTAGACTTCAACAAGTTTAAGCAGCTACGATCTCTACTACGTACAGGGTTTAGACAGAATATGAGGTTAATTACTTACTAAACAGTTAGAGATTCGGAAACAAGAACCAGCTGCATAAGTTAGAGGACTTAGAGCTCTCTATGTTCGTTCAACAGATTTGAAATGTCACTTTTGAGCACATATTATCAGCTACATGTTTCCCCCATTACAGTGAGAGACACAAAGTTTAACAAGACGACATATACAACAACTCCCAGCATGAAATCTCACTTATGCAGGATGTGGGGAAATCCAGATATAGGCAATTTTGTCCCTACAAGCATTACTCTCCATAGAGAGACCTATTTATATGCAGTATGGGTTCCATTAATCCACTCATACACATGTACATTATTCGTGTAAAGTAAGATTAAAGCAAATCTATTTCCAAACCGAGAGAGGCTGAATCATGACATAACACATGTACACTATTTATACACTTCACAGGTTCCATTACTCTACTCAATGATTGTCACATTCCTTCAAGTTTCAAAATCGATTTCGAAAGCTAAAAACTTTAAGTCTTTAATACATACCATTTGACCAACTGCAGTGGTCACAACAGCCGGGATACCTCTGAAGCAAAGGCTAGGGGCTTGCAAAACTCCAGACTGTTCAAGCACCTGCACTCATCACATACAGAACATTGTCAAATGCAAAATGAAGCACATCAGAACATAGTTAACAGGAACGCTTCCCGGGTCATTAGTCCCGGAATGCGGGTCACTTATTTTTACACAAACTTAGTCTAGCTTTGACTTTGGAACGCGGGTCGCAGGGGTATGTAGCGTTTCCGGTAACTATGCATCAGAATGTTACTTAGTTAGCAATCTTGCTATTAACATAATAACTTGAGATTCTCAGCACAAAACACAGGCAATCACATTTAAGAAATGAAGAGCAATTCGAGAGACTGACCATGCCACCTTCAGCATCCTGTTCCCTAGCAAGGTCCTGAAGGAACCACACTGCACTACCTTCATCTGCAACATCATGCTTCAAGTCTAGGAGCTCAACAATGATACTTTCGTCCCGATTAGGGTCAGCAAATGCTTCCTTCAATCACACACAAACAGGATAACATTCAAAATGCAGGAAAACCCCTCATAATCAGTAATAATAATTGGTGAAAAAAAGAGCAAATTTCCACATTAAACCAAACCATTCACTAACCTGGTGATCAGGGACTTCCCTGATATTGCTAAGATCCTACAAAACAAACCCCAGAATGCATACATCTCTCACTTTTCAAATACCCATAAATTCAATCCAAATGCTGAAACGAATTCAACTCAAAATGGAACCAAAACACAAGGAATTGGGGTTGCTAACCTGAAACCTAAGAGGAAAAGTCATAGTTATGGCGCCGCCAAACAAAGGGCGCTCAGCATATGCGTGTTCTGGCATTTTCTCAAGCTACAAACAAACAAACAAAGCTCGCAACTTTCACAGTAGAATGATGAAAATGAACTGAATTAATAGGGTACAGTGCTGAAGAAGCGCTTTAGTTATGCATACAAAAAGAAATCGAAGAAAAAGGACTCACTTGAAATTAGACGAATTTGTTCTGCGTTCAACAGGAAAGGGAAAATCTTTGAAAGAGAATCTGAAAGTGGGGTGCAGAAATTGCAAATTCTGCTCGAAGTGTCTGGAATTTTCATGCGGCCTTCTTCATAGTTCATACATTTGCTGCAAAATTAAGCTAAGAAAACAAAAAATAACCAAAAAAAGAGGTGGGAAAGCTTTCTCTAATATCAGAGCCAGGTTTCGATCCTGGGACCTGTGGGTTATGGGCCCACCACGCTTCCGCTGCGCCACTCTGATTTGTTGTTAACTTTTCCCCCCTGTATTATTTATACTTTTTGAGGTAAATTTTGGCCTACCCGAATTTTATAACAAAACTTAACCAGCTGATCCATACAATATACTGGGCCTTGGAATTGGGCCTTTTGGGCTTGCAGTAATACTTTGGTAAAAATCTAAAAATAAAAAAAAAAGAAAAGAAGGGGCGTCGTCTTTCTCCTTAATACTTCGCATTACAGTCACAGAGCAACCTCCTCCCATCGTTTCTCTCTCTACCCCCCCCTCTCTCTCTAAAACCTCCCTCGAAGGTTCCCCAGCATCCATTCAACCGCCCCTTTCTCTCTCTACCCCTCCCTCTCTTTCTCTCTCTAAACCTCGCCGATTCATCCTTCTTCGATCGTCCCCTCCTCCCCCAATTCGCCAAACCCTAGCTTTTCTCTTGATTGATTGAGCTTCTTCCCCTGCTCAGATCTTCGGATATGGCGGAGAATCGCGATTCTTCGATGGCCTTGATTTGGTTCTTCAATTGATGGGTTTTGCTTTGCTTTTCGATTTTCGTGGAAGATTTGATTGAATTTTTTAGGTTTTGGTGTGGAGATTGAGGGGTGAGGATGAGTAATCAGAAGAAGAAGACGTTTCATATTGAGGCGTTCAAGCATAGGGTGGTTGTCGATCCCAAATACGCTGATAAAACTTGGAAGATATTAGAGCACGCTATCCATGAGATTTACAATCATAATGCAAGTGGTCTGAGTTTCGAGGAGCTCTACAGGTTAATCTGCTTATATGTGGAATTTCATTTCTTTTATGCTAAGCTTGCGGATTATCTAAGTTGTTTTCGTTGATGCTTGTGAATTGATTTAACCAAGATGTTTATTATTGCACAAATGATGTTTTTGATGATATTGCTGCTTGTATGAAATGAAATTGCTTTGCTTATGCTTAGCAGAGGGCTAGAGGGGTATCCAGTGGTTTTCAGGGAATGTAAATGCTTATAAATTGATACAACCTAGATGATTATGATTGTGCAAATGTTGTTTGCTGAACTTTTGTTTGAAGTTGGTTTATAGATTTCAATGTTTCCAGGACTGACTCATATTCTGGTTGATCCTATCATTCTCCTAGTATCAGGATGAGGATCTGTAGGGGCTAAATGATGCTTCAGGAAATGTTCACTTTTCAAGGATGCCCTTGCATCTAAAATGAAGCTTGAAGCTGGTTTTGCTGCATTCCTAGGGTTTCATTTGCTTAATTCCATCTAGGTTGTCAAATTTGTATATGATTGGAGTCCCTCTATACTTCGTTAAAATTTGAGGAATTTAGCACTTTTGATAATTAAGCTTGGGGCCTCCCCTTGTTGTGTCATCCTTTGTGGAAAATATTTTATTTCTCGCACATACCCTGATTTCTTGTCAATTTGTTTCCAGAAATGCTTACAATATGGTTCTCCACAAATATGGTGAGAAGCTGTATTCAGGGCTTGTCACAACAATGAGCGCACATTTGAGGGAAATATCGAAGTCCATAGAAGATGCCCAAGGAGGTTCCTTTCTTGAAGAGCTGAACAGAAAGTGGACTGACCATAACAAAGCCTTACAGATGATCCGGGACATACTGATGTACATGGACAGAACGTTTGTTCCTAGCACTCATAAGACTCCCGTTTATGAGCTTGGGTTGAATTTATGGAGAGACTATGTTATCCGTTCCAGCAGTATCCAGACAAGGCTTTTAAACACTCTCCTTGAGCTAATTTTGAGAGAACGAACTGGGGAAGTTATCAACAGGGGGCTTATGCGGAATATAATAAAGATGCTGACGGATTTAGGGTCTTCTGTATATCAGGACGACTTTGAGAAGCCATTTCTTGAGGTTTCTGCCAACTTTTATCAGGTTGAATCCCAGCGATTCATTGAGAGTTGTGATTGTGGTGACTACCTGAAAAAGGCCGAGAGACGTCTGAATGAAGAAATCGAGAGGGTTTCCCATTATCTGAACGTCACAAGCGAAAACAAGATAACTGCTGTAGTTGATAGGGAGATGATTGCTAACCACATGCTAAGGCTAGTCCACATGGAGAATTCAGGCCTTGTTAACATGTTCCTTGATGACAAATACGAAGACCTGGGACGAATGTACAACTTGTTTCGCCGGGTTGACAATGGTCTCAGTACCATCCGGGATGTGATGACATCTCACATAAGAGAAACCGGTAAGCAGCTTGTTACTGATCCAGAGAGAGTCAAGGATCCGGTGGAGTTTGTTCAGCGTCTCTTGGATGAGAAAGACAAGTACGATAAGATTATAAGCCAGGCTTTCAACAATGACAAAACTTTCCAGAATGCATTGAATTCATCATTTGAATTCTTCATCAATCTGAACCCCCGCTCGCCCGAGTACATCTCTCTGTTTGTGGACGATAAACTCCGCAAGGGCATCAAGGGTGTTACCGAAGACGACGTAGAAGTTGTGCTCGATAAAGTCATGATGCTGTTCCGCTACCTGCAGGAGAAAGATGTGTTTGAGAAGTACTACAAACAGCATCTGGCCAAGCGACTTCTGTCAGGAAAAACCGTGTCTGATGATGCTGAGAGAAGCCTGATAGTTAAGCTCAAGACCGAATGTGGCTACCAGTTCACTTCCAAACTCGAGGGAATGTTCACCGACATGAAGACTTCTCAGGACACAGTGCAGGGATTTTACGCAGCCCACGGCGCTGAGCTGGCCGATGCTCCCACTCTGGTTGTTCATGTTCTAACCACGGGGTCCTGGCCCACCCAGCCTAGTATCCCGTGCAACCTGCCTTCTGAGCTGTCAGCACTCTGCGAGAAGTTCCGATCGTACTACCTCGGGACCCACACCGGGCGAAGATTATCCTGGCAGACAAACATGGGAACTGCCGATATAAAGGCAACCTTTGGAAAGGGCCAGAAGCACGAGCTGAATGTCTCGACATACCAAATGTGTGTCCTCATGCTCTTCAACAACGCCGATAAACTTAGTTACAAGGAGATCGAGCAGGCCACCGAGATCCCCGCCACAGAGCTCAAGAGGTGCTTGCAATCTCTCGCATGTGTTAAGGGGAAAAACGTCCTCAGAAAGGAGCCGATGAGCAAGGACATTGACGAGAACGACACCTTCTTGTTCAATGACAAGTTCACAAGCAAACTGTTCAAGGTGAAGATAGGGACAGTGGTGGCACAAAAAGAATCAGAACCGGAGAAACTAGAGACAAGGCAAAGGGTGGAGGAGGATAGAAAGCCACAGATAGAGGCAGCTATAGTGAGGATAATGAAATCGAGGAGAGTGTTGGATCACAACAATATCATTACAGAGGTGACAAAACAGTTGCAGGCGCGTTTCCTGCCCAACCCGGTGGAGATAAAGAAGCGTATAGAGTCCCTCATCGAGCGTGAGTTCTTGGAGAGGGACAGTGCCGACAGGAAATTGTATCGGTACCTTGCTTGAGTTGTCGGCTTTTAGCAGTTAGCTGTTTGAGGTCACTGGTCTTTTCGTGTTAAATGCTGAAAACTGGAATTATTCAATGATGTATCTTATACACTGATTAGTGACCCAAGTAGCATGAAAATTTCATCTGCTCGCTGAGCTTTTTAAGGTTTGTTGAGCTTCGGTTGCCCCCTGCTTCATGTGGTAGTTGCTTTGTTTTGTTTCTATAAGCAAGAATTGAACAGGATAATGATATCAAAGACTTGGTTGATTTTATTAGGGTATTATTTATTCTCATTGTAGCGGCCTATGGTTCTCAATCTTATAACTGATAGTATTTATTATTTAAAAAATTAGTGTTAAAAGTCATAAGAAATATGAATTTGGTAAAAAGTAAGACGCATAAGGCCCTGTTTTTTTCTGCGGTTGGCGAACTGCAGTACCACAGCATACCACAATTTGTCACAACTCACCACACTTTATCACAAATCATTACTTTTCTCTCCCCTCACTTTTCTCCTCTACTTTTTACATTCTCTCCTCACCTACCCCACATAGCAATAATCTACCACAATTTCACCACCTACCACAATTCCACCACACCTCACCACACCATACCGCAAAATACCGCATAAAAGAACAGGGCCTAAATAGTGTCCTGAGGTAAAACTCATATTACCCTTTTCTATATTAACTGTGCTGAAACTTAGCTAGTATTACTAATCCAATCTAAATTTATCCAACTTTGCCAAATCAATCTTTTCTTTACAATGCCCACCCGAGTCAGCTGAGTGCACCCACGATGCTTTACATATAAAAATGCAAACTTCCAGTGGTTCAAATCGACATGTGCAGATTCTTTAGGGTGTGTTTGATAGATTTTCAGGAAAAATTCTTAGAAAAACTTCCCCCAGCCTCCTCCAACAAAGAATATATTTAGTATTTACGTTATTTGAGATTAAATAATGGATCCCGCAAAACAAAGCTTTCCGACCCATTATATATATTCAAACATGGGAAAGTTTATTAATTTGAAAAAGTTAACTTTCTCGACAAAATTTTTCAACCAAACGCACCAGTAAATTGACAAAGTGAAGCCATGCAGGCAGCCCAGCAAATACTCTTCGGTAAATGGCCAAGAGCCAAGGAATACATAAAGAAGCATTCATTATTATTATTCATACAACAAAACCAAAATCCACATCATTACAAAGCAAAGCACCATAGGTACTTGATGCGAATACATCTCCAACATACCCCCACTCCAGAAAAAGTAAAAGGGAACTCCAGGAGGGTAGCAATTTGATCAATGAATCGAATGGGAGCTACAACAAATTGTCACAGGGTGATTTCGTTAGAAATTCCCGAAGGAGACGGTTCATCAAGCTTCTCAGAGGTTAGTCACTAGTCTTGCTCCTGCACAAAGCATAAGATCATGCTCCATGTTAGAAAGGCCAAAATCCAAGAAAAAGACAGATACCTTAGACGAATGAACCCCCTACCTTCATTCATGAGGAAGAATGTTTCAGTGTTTGTATATAGAAACTAAGTGTTTGTAACGAGGATACGGTTTTGTATTTCAGCAAATGTCTTCACATCCTTTCCCCAAAGCCTGCACATCTCAAGTGAAGTACGAAACATCAGAATTTTCAATTTTCATCTCTTCATGCATGTATGAGTCGCTAAATAGTATTCATGAGCTTATTGAGAAGAATTCCATGTTCTTTTTTCTTTTTTTTTGGTGGTTGTCTTAGAAAATCCATGTGATTGTCAAGGGTGGTCAGAAGGTCGAGTACGTCTGGATCTTCCTAAGCTGTATTTTACTGAGATTAGCATCAGTGTTACTGTTGTTTTTACTGATGAAAGAATCAATAAAATGGTTTCATTTCTCCTTCTGATGGTCCTTTTTTAGGTAGCTTGTGCAAAGTCTCATGAAGAGAGGAGACCCCAGGGCAAAAAGGCCTAAGAGTAGAAGTCTTCGGTTGGCATCTGTTTTCAGGGAAAAAATTTACTCAAAAACAACTCACCAACAATCAATGCCAACGGCATTGGCGCCCATCTTGTCGGCCTCTTCATCATCCCCAACATGGACTGCTCTATGTGCACCTACATCAATCTGGTCTACACCAAAAGGGAACGTTAAGAAGCATTCACTCACACATATGTATGTGCGAGTGTGATAGAGATTGCAATTTATACGTGGTCCTAGAGTTTGTGCTCCAAATAGTGTGATTGTTCTCTTGCATATATCAAGTAGTTCACTCTCAATAGTGAGATTGTATGTAATATATATTATAAGACACATGACAGGTGCGGGGTACCTAAAGCACTCTTGAATATCTGTGCATCTGGTTTTTCAAATCCAACCTCTGAAGATATCACAACAGCATCAAACCTACAAAACAATCACATAAGCAATTGGATCACCCTCCTAGGGGTATAGTCATAAATCATTCATAAAGCTATGGATAATTTCCCCCAACATAACTCGAGACTTGAGAGTGAGCGAGAGTGACGAATCTTCAAAGGGAATGACACAAAACAGAAGAACAAAGAATGCTGTCTATTTCTGCCATGACCATCATGAGAAGCACGGTGTGTTGGGAGCCTTGGAAAGTAAGTGATTAACCTTTGAAACAACAGGACAAAGAGCGCAATGGCAACTTACACATCCAAGATATTGAGATCCTTCAATAGCTTCCTCAAGCGGGTGTCAAAATTTGACACTACAGCCAACTTAACTGCCACAAGGATCACATTGTGGAGATTCATAACGGGTTAGTTTATAAAAGCTACAAGATTAGTTAAGACAACAAAACAGTTCAGAATTACTACCTCCAGCGTTCTTAAGGCACAATAGCGTCTCCTGAGCCCTATTAGGAAGATGCCAAGCATAACCATTTACATAATACTGAAAGCAAAAATGGCCGCACATATTAATTTACAGCTAACTTCATTATTAAGCCCGCAAATTATCTTTCAGTCTCAGGTAAGATTACCTCATAAACTTCCTCAAAGTATCTTTCATCATCACAACCAGTAGCTTCAGAAACGACTAATTTCCAAAATGGTCTTCCATCACCCTGTACAAGTTTTACATTGCATCAAATGTATGGAATTTTTTTAAGCCTGTAACTAAACCTGGACCAACGGCTACCATGAAAGAATTGGCAATTCATCAACCTTGTCATCCTCGGTCCTCCACAAACGCTATTGCTGCTATGGATTATCATAAACATTCACCATCCTAATTACCAAACACCCAATATTCAATATCCATATGTTAATCACAGAATACAATATACCTGGTAGCGAAGTTTTTCAGGCCACGGAGCAGAAAAGGCTCTCTTAAAACCTTCCTTGATTTCGGGCGCAGTCTTGCTTAACCCTGTAAGAATTGTGTAAAGACATTCAGTCCGCATCCTTCTAACTAGTTAGCCCTAGTAAAACACATACCCACAAAAAAGTGACTTACCATAACATAACATAACATAACATAACATAGCATTCAGTATGCATCCTTCTAAGTTCTAACTAGCCATAGTAAAAATTGTCCCAGTATAAAAAAAAAGCGGCACATAGCCCATAGACCATACCATAACATAACACACAAAGCATCTTGAAGACAATCAGTACACATCCTTCTAACTAGCCATAGTAAAACATATACCAATAAAAATAAAAGAGTGACAGATTAGTCATAGATTATACCATAACAAAACATAACATAGCATCTCCCTAGAACCGCGTAAGCAAGACTCAAACTGAATTTCGGTTGTTGTTGTTTAACACAGCATCAATCCATAATTTGACAAGATTTCCTGCTCAAATTACATCATGAAAAGGCCTACACTACATACACAACCTTATCTTACAATATCACTCACATTCAAAATTCAGACCCAATTGATTGAATGTGTAGACTTGGCAGTTGTCTGATTTGAGCAACAAATTTCAACCTACTCCACTATTACTCACTTATGCAGCTAATTTTATTATTCAATCATCTTTCAAACACCCACAAACGGTTCTAAATGAAATCTGTCTTCTTACTTCCTCTAGAACTAGATAAACCCAAGATTTGGACAATGCAAAATGGTAACAAAATTGAAGAAATGAAATGGGAAATTACCATATTTTCGGCCAATTTCAGCGTAAGTGTCTGCAACAGGGTTTTGAAGCTGCAAAAGGGTACCCCCAGCATCATCCAGCAGCAACCCATCATATGCCTTCTTCATCTTTACTGAACTTCCACTGTCTGCAATTCGTAAAAAAGATTGCATTTTTATTCAACCCTGGATTTCAATTTTCCCTTCAATTTGTGAGCTATTAAGTAATCGATGATAATAGAAGTACCATGAGTAGCCATTGATGAGGACAATCGAAGTAAGCCCTGGTGCTTGGAAAAAGTGGGAAGAAAATTAGGGTTTTGGAATTTGAGAGATAAATTGGAGCATCGGATCATATTCATGCTTAATCTTGCCTCCATTTTGGAAGAATAAACTTAGCTGATGATCGTTCCCTGATACCGTTTCAAAGTTTTGTTTTCCAGTTTGGATTTGGATCCTTTCTCAAACCTTTCTTTCTCTTTTTTTTTTTCCAGAATTTTTTCAATTAAATTCAGTTTTGATTTTTGAAAGAGTACTCCACCCATTCCTCAATCTTTCATATTGTCACTTTAATTATTTTTTTTATATTTTCACAATATATATTATATTACAAATTGATACGATATTAATGACCTTTTTAAAATAATTGTTTCTTATTTTTATCATTTTCATGCAATTATATACAGAAAATAGAAATAATTTTGACAATATACCAATTAACTACTATTTCTTAAGATCTTTCAAAAATCCAAAAACAACAATTATTATGGAATTGAGAGAGTATTCCGAGTTCAAATTAGTTCAGCAAAAAAAAAGGGATTGAATAACACATTTTTTAGCTAAAAAAATCTTTTTCATGAAAAATGGCAGTTTATGTTGTTTCTAATGGAAAATTGGTGGTGAAAAGCAAAACAATTATGGGGCAATGTTGATTTCTAATGGAAAAGCGTAGGAAATTTATTCCATGCTGAAAGCGACGTTATAAGCATTTTCAACAATAAGATCATTAGCAGATTGAGGCCTGAAATTCACCCAAATCTACCAATAGTATAGTATTATCAATGAGTTGAAATTGATTAGAGTGTGCAACTTTATTTCCAGATCTTCTAACTTGAGAAAAAAGAACACAGATCAAAATTCTTAGGTAAGACTGGTATATGCAATAAACACCTTTCTTTAGCTTAGAAATCAAACTCATATTTCATAGTCTTCTTCAAGTTTAATATGCACACCCTTTTGGTACAAGAGCTTTTACAAGGAGGAGTTGAGCTCGGAAACAATATACTAATGGGACATAAAAATCTAATGTTGTATATTAGATTACAAAATTTGGGAGATAAATTGAGTGGGAAACCAAGTTCATATGGACCTGCAGCAAGAAGAAACTAAGCACAATCCTTCAGAAAAGAAGAGTTCATCCTTCATCCTTTAACTGCAAAATTGGATCATTCAAAAACCGATCCTTGTCGAAATCAAGAATGGGTGTCAGTCTAATTTCCAATGGCCTCCAGTTATCAAAGCCTGCAAACCCACGAAAGGTATTTCTAGGTTAGTTTACCAAATGATATTTTCGGAGAGAAAAACATTGTAAAATCGAGCTAAATTAAGCACTCCTCATAAAATGTCTGAGAAATAAACGAGACATGTGTGAACAATCAAGAGTGAAAGACGGGTTATCTACATTGATAAATTGATTTGGCATGAAATCTCAAACTTATATGCATTGCTCAGTTGAACTAAGACCTGATTTCTAAGAGATTTAGGGCGCATTTGGTATAATTATGGCAAAGATTTTCCCTACCTCCCCCTTGGGAAAAAGTTTACTAAATTTAAGAATGAACTAATAGGCCCCACATCAAAATTTCCCCATCCACCCAATACAACTAAACATGGGAAAATTTGATAACTTGAAAAAGTTGTTCAGCTTTCCCATGAAGGTTTTCTAACCAAACGCACCATAACAATGTCCCTCGAAATCAGCATCTTTGCCGAAAAACAGAGATGTTTTGCCCGGTAAGGTACTAAGGTTCATCTGATTCTTCCCAGACCCGTGTGAATGGGGGACCCACATTGGGAGTTGTTTCACTTGTTTGTCAGTTTAAGGAAGAAAGTATAAAGTGCTAATACGACGTTTGCCAAAACAGTGTGAATTGATAACTGACCTGTGGACATAAATGTACATTGCAACTGTGTCTTGGTCAGCTGAACATAAGAACACCTATATTACGCGTCAGGAAGGGGAACCGGCAAAACGTTGCATTTTCACAGAAATGGACATTCTTCTGAAGTTCATTACACATTTACACCATTTAAGTAAAACGACGAATTATAGCATATTTAACCATACACTTTATAACTGCTTGAAATTTGATATGATTCAGTAATGTATCACCAAACCATAAACCAAACCAAGTCACCTCTGCGAGAGGGATAATCTGGATACCCACTTTGCAAAGGATGAACCGGATGCATCTAAGTGTGCTTACACTGGCTCTACAAAACGTAAAATGAATGAAAATTCGGAAACTTGAAGATAACTTATGATTCATAATGTTGTGTTCAGTTTACAACACTTAGTATGGGTCCCTCTGACGTGGCATATGAATAGAAGTGTGAAGATGGATGATTCTTTCTCAAGCCAGAAAAGGGCAAAGGGGCCCCTAAACATAGGCGGGTTTTATACTTTATTAATCTACAAGTTAACACACAATGTCATGGGAAGCAAGCCAGTAAGCAGAATAAAAGAGCAGATAACTTACCATGACAAGAATAAAAACACCCCTCAACTCGTCATGATGGAGGAGGAGGAGATGGAATTTCCCTATGCCGAAATAACTTCACGAGAGCTCTGCGCTCACAATCCTGTGACAAGAAAAATTGCAAAAGCACACCAGAACATGTCATCAGACCTTGAACTCAAAGGGAGTATCATCAATAAAACAGGTGATTCACGAATTGTGTTTTTTCATAGGATAATCCATGAATTTTTCACTTGCGCATGACCATGCCGAATAGATCTTCATCTATTAGTAATTAAAAAAAGCGCTGCTTTACCTAACTCGTTTTGTTTACAATCAATACATTCATAGCTCAGATTTTAGTTTATTCTTTTAATAGCTGAAAGCCTGGGAAAACAATTTCACAGAAAAACTGCGTAAATTGAGAATAATCACTCTCTTTAATCTCAAATCCTTCCCTTAAACCCCTCAAAACATCAGAAGTGGCAGTAACAAGAATCTGAGTTGAGTTGCAGTGCAAGTATAATAGATGGATGAACTAACGAAGACGCCTAAGGATTATAAATGCACTGAGCTGTTAAAAAAAATACTACCTTGAACATGTTAAGGAAGAAGGGTTTATCAGGATTTGTTCGCTTCAGTTTCAGGTACGTGTATGCAAAGCTCAACTGATCACGGGAAGTGAAACGATCAACTTCGTTAAACCAGAGGCATGAAAACAGATTTGACATCGGGGTATGGGCTCTGATAATGAAAGAACCTTCTGGAACATCTGCACATCAAGGAAACACTAAGCAAGCACTCCCTAATGGAACTTAAATCCCTAATTGCGAACATAAAACCTCCAAGGGCAGGGGGGTTGGTACTTGGTACTTACAGCTTGGAAGATGTGTATGCGGGTCAGAAGGATCAAACTTGGTAAGACCATCAGACTGGTAGAAGATGAACTGCTCATCAATAGCAGTGTGATTGTACTTGTTGAGACGCTTATTTTGGAGCACCTCCTCCCACACACATTGACGATCATAATGTCGCGAGATTGCATACTCTGATTTTGTTCTCCATAGGAAATATTCCAGAATCAGCAATGGATCAGCATTAAGACGCATCTTGCTATCGAGCCAAATGGAATACCTGCATGGCCAAGGAATCTAGTCTTCATCTAGGTTTAGGGTTTGGGTTTAGGGTTTAGGGTTTAGAGAGGCAAAAAGATACAATTGCTACAAATGCATAGAGGATTACCTAGAAGATGGGAACAGGCGATGTGCTAAGAGCTTTGGCACCTTTCCGGTTCTCCTCATGTCTTCATATGGCAAATTCTTAACAACAACTATCCTCCATAAGCCCAAGTGTCCTCTATCATCAGGCACGTTTCCTTCTGAAGCCAATTTGACTAGTGTTTGCTCGTCCAGGAACATAACAAAACAGACTTTTGACTTGGAATATTCGCTGATCTGTAACAAGCAAATACTCGCATCTTCAGTAGCTCCACCAATAATTTTATATGCTTGTGTGTTAAAAGGGAAAATAAGCATAAGACAACAGCATACGCAAGCAAAAGGGGAAAGACATGTTCATATGTTCATAGTTATTAGTTCAAAAATGAACTAGTAAATCTTTACATTTATGAACTCCAACCCAAGTGAAACCTCTATGGCATAATGATCAGTTTGCCAAAAACTTCACTCACCAGTTTGCTCGTTGGTCGCCGTAAAAAATCTGAACTTCCAAAAATGCAAGATGAAACAGCAATAGCGCATGAACTCATGTATCTTTTGTCCTTCTCATCCAAATCAAATCCAGTACTTTCAATTCCATCCGGCCCTTTAACAAAACCACAATGAAGAGTTTGATTCCTAGCAAGGAAAGACTTCTCTCGTTCTTCAAGACTCGGATGCCCGCCAAATTTGAGTTCATTTGGGCTTTGTATCAAGGTTCTATCCTCTTTCTCAACATACTCCAATGCAAAATTTGTGAAGTTCAAATAATCTTTGGGCTCTAGGATATATTCAACTGATTTTGTGAATTCGATATCACATGGATAATCTGGAATGTTACAAAATTGAGAAAGAAAACAAAGTCAGAAAAAATGCAACACCAATTTGCAAACAAAATGAACATGAAAGTAGATAATAAATGTCAGACAAAGACAATTGTTTAGACACAGCAGTCGAAGGACTATCATCGCAGTTCGTGTGCAGATTCTGCTAACGCAGGATCTGAAGACATTACTCAACTCTTACAGGAGACATGATGACAAAGACAGAAAATATTTCTGGTATCAGACAGACAAAACGATCAACGCTTTATGCACATTGCTGAACATTTTCTGCTAAGAATTTAGTTTGAAACAGTCTGTATCATCTAAGAGGAGTTTGTAAAGAAACTACCAATTCAAGCCCTTCTAGGGGGCACTCTTTTGACATCCTTATCTCCTTTGCTCAACAGTGTACTCTAAATGAATATTGAGTTTAACAAATTGATAAGATGTCATTACACATAACCTTTTTCAAACAAAAGTATATCTCTGTATATAGTTCTTCGTCAAACAAATCTATCATTTCTAATTCCTTTTTGTTCACATTTGGACTGCATGACATCACCCACTTCAAGAAAGATGAGAAGCTAAAAGCAGATAAATCATGTCAACATAATCACACAAATACAACTTCTATCAAAGCCTAAGGCAAATTCTCATAATTCAATAAGATAGGCTTTAAAATATCAGTAACCAAACAGTCAGTGACACCATGTTTAGGAAATAAAATCAAAGAATATGAACATTTTATGGGGCCTAAACACTAGATAACTATGCTTAATATATGGTAATTACTTGACCAAAAGAAAGGAGGGCAAAAAACTTACGTTTCCGAGACTTCTTCCTTTTTGGTATACTGATATCAGTGCCTTTGTCTCGCCCCTCTGAGAAAGAAGAAAAGGTGTCTTCCTTTTCACCTAAAATATGGGTCTGAGTGGCTTTATGTTGCACTTCTGAGAAAGAAGATATGGCGTCTTCCTTCCCACCTAAAATACCGGTTCCAGTGGCTTTCTTGGTGCTTTGCTCTTGCACAGTGGAGAAAGAAGAGAGGTTATCCTCCTTGTCACCTATGTATACAAGCAAACTCAAAGATTTTAAAACAATAACCAAAAAGGTTTACAAGAATGAAAATGCACAAATGTACCATGAATTAATCACAAGAAAATGCCTTTCAACATGTCATCAACTGTCTCCATATACTGAAACCCTTAAAATAGTTTAAATGCCAAGCTGTCTTGCTCTACAGATAAATTCATTGAGATTTAAAGGATTGATAGTTCGGAAATAGTTTGCAAGGAATGGAACGAGGGTCCACAACATGACATTTCAAATACATGCAATAAATTATTCCAATGTTTCGGGTGGGAGAGGGGAAAACTATTATGTAACTGCAATTCACATAAAGATCTCCTCCTCCCACCCCCAACACACAAAAAAACCCTAAAAACCCTATTCTCGTACCTATTCCTCATTTTATTTCCCTCTCCCGATCCTCCCCTCCAATTCAGTCTATACATTTTCCTCCACTAACCTCTCAATTTCGGAAGGAAAGTTCTTTCGACAGCATAAATTTTCCATAATGCTTGTCATGTACCTCTTACTCCAATTTTCTTCATGCAAGATGAAATAAAGAACGACTTTTTCAAATTTCTTCTTTCCATCTGGTTTTCCGATAATCAAATCAAATAGACCCACAATGTTAAGCACCAAAAGCGAAAATATTCTCTTCAACAAACTCTCAACCACACAAAAACAGGTCCTTGAATTCTTGTTAACAGGGCAGAAAAGGAATCACAAATCCCAGATACTTACCATGAAAGTGAACCTTGACACCAAAAAATGTCATGTACATAAAAAATGTAGCCCCAATCAGCAAGAGACAAACTGAGAGCCTTCTTCTACTAATCCGACCAAATCTCCTAACCCTTCGAGCAACTCGCAGGGTCCCACCCTCGCTTCTTTCATTGGATTTAGGGGGTATGCCGCTTACAATTGTATCTGCTCTTTGGTACATATTAGCCATTCTGCCCTATAACAAGCCATTTTGACAGACAACATGAATCTTCAGCATTAACGAGTTCATCATCTCTGCAAACATTATCCCAAGTGGAGTAAGATTAAACCCAGACATCCCTACAACTTGCATTTCTATAACAACTCATTTTGACAGAGAACATGAATCTTGAGCATGAACTAGTTCATCATTTGCAAATATTATAGCAAGAGGAATAAGATTAAACCCAGAAAACCCTACAACTTGCATTTCTAGAACAACTCATTTTGACATAGAACATGAATCTTGAGCATGAACCAGTAGTTCATCATCTCTGCAAACATTGTAGCAAGTGGAGTAAGATTAAACCCAGAAAACCCTACACCCTTGCATTTCATTTTGACAGAGAACATGAATCTTCAGCATAAACCAGTTCATCATCTCTGCAAATATTATAGCTCGTGAAGTAAGATTAAACCCTAAAAATCCCTACAACTTGCATTTGAATCAAATGCAAACACACATGATTCAAGGTTTTGGTTACAATCCGGAAATAAATCATTAATCATACCCAGAAACACGATTCAATGCAAAGGGCAAGTGGGTAACAGATTTCAACCACGAATACAAACCCCAGAAATGACCCAGTAAATCAAATTATGAAATAGTTAGAGGGTAACAATTACACAGATGAGATGATAGAGTAGTAAATTAAAGAGGATAATTAAGGAAAAAACCTGGGATTGAAGATCTGGGGCGGTGGGAAATATGCAGAAAGCGGGAAATTTCAAGGTGTCAGAGAATAGAGTGCGGAGTAGATCCAGTAGCGATAATCAACGTGACGTCATCCACTGATTTGGAAAGAGAATATGGGCTTTCAAAATCAAGGATCTGGTTGAAGGGTGACAGGGGTGTGTCTTCGGACTCTAGCTTAACTTTAAACCGACTTTTTCTTTTGGGATGAAATTATAAAGCGACTATTGGATTTTTTTATTTTTTTTTTTGATAGAAGCGACTATTGGATTTGAAAAAGCTAACATATCGTTTATTTTTTGGAAATTCCAAATGGTAGGTCCGAACTATTGGGTATTCCAAATGGTAGACACCCTTTTTCTCTTTTCCAAATGGTAGGTTTAAATTCCAAAAATTTTCATCCCGTAGACAAATACTGACCTGCCGTTATAAATTATTTAAAAAAAAAAGAAAACAAAAAAAATAAATTGAATTAGTCGTAATCGAAAGCAACCTAGTGCTCGGCAAGATCCCCAACACTCAACGACCATCTCCCAACACCCAAAGTAGTCGCCGCTCGCCGTGGAGGGTCGCCGTGGAGGCTCGCGGTGATCGTTGCCATCGACGCCTGATCGTCGATTCAAGTCGATTCTGTATTTGATTTTCGTGGTTTGATTTTTATGGTTTAATTGTAGAAAATTGGGTAAATTTCAGCAATTCTCTTATGCATTATGGCGAGTATCCTTTTTAGGGTTTCGATGTTGTACTGATGTTTGATTTTTATGTTGTACACGATGTTCTGAACAAAACACTCCCAGTATTCAAAGCAATCCAAGACTTCTTCTCGTACAACAAATCAGGGTACCCATTGATAACCATGTTATAATTCTCATACTTCTTAATAGGGATCTCGAAAACCATGTCAGTAAACAAAGCATCACTATCCATCCACCAAATCCACTCGATCTCAGGGTGGGAAAGCATCAACCGTCTGCAATGTTTTCTAACAGTAGTTCTGTTCGACTAATTAAATTTTTTTTATTTTTGTTTTCTTTTTTTTTTTTTGAAATAATTTCTAACGGCAGGTTAGTATTTGTCTACGGGATGGAAATTTTTGGAATTTAAGTCTACCATTTGGAAAAGAGAAAAAAGGTGTCTACCATTTGGAATACCCAATAGCTCAGGCCTACCATTTGGAATATCCCTTTATTTTTTTAATTAAAAAATATAATTTTAATTTGACATACATTTTAAAAAAATCAAAAATTAATTTTAATTCGCAATAAAATAACAATAATACCCTCATTTTTAAAGTTGAAAAATATTATTTATGTTATTTCCTCCCTTATTTAAATACTTTTAAAATTTAAATTAAGCGTATTTAAGTAAAATAAAAGTTTCTATTTTAAGAAAGTAAACATCATTCGGGACATTCAAAAGAATAGTGTTGGACAAATATTTTGAATCCGGGGGAGTATATAAATTTAGATACGGGTCATCATTTTTCATTGCTCGGAGAAGTCTGATTTGAGCCCTGGTAGCGCTGGCAAAAATCCGGGTCCGGGTAAATCCGGGTCGAACAAATTCGGACAATGTCAAAATTCGGACGAGAAATTGATGTCCGGACCCGGTTTTATTTCGGGTCAAACCGGGTCGGACAATTCGGACGAAACTAAAATCGGGTTCGGACAATAGAAAAAAGAGAAATTTTATGTCCGAATATTCGGTCAATTCGGACAATATAAAAATTCGGACGTAAAATTTATGTCCAAACCCAGCTTTTTTCCGGGTCGGACAATTCGGGTAATCCGGGTCGGACAAAATTTTGCCAGCTCTAAGCCCTGGTCATTTTGAAGAGTCAGCATTTCCACAGTTGATAAATCATAATCATAATAGCAAGTTTTAAAAATATAAACGAGCAACAAATTCAGAAGTAGGGGGTGTGCATATTTTAGTATGGACCAGAGGAAACAAACCCTAACACTAATATTTTATAGACAAGCAACAAATTTAGATATAATAAAGCACTAATTTTAATTAAATTGATCATTGGTTAGAGTTTTGCATTAGTATTTTACCCTAGCACTAATATTTTATGGTTCTATATATAATGTGTGTCTATGGCTTCACAAATAATGAAACAAATATCCACGAATCATGAAACAATAAAAAATCACGATTTAAAATGGAATTCGTATTAAGGCCTTCATTTTTTTATTTCATTTATATTGTCTACGCATGTTGAACATTATATACGTGACAAAACAGTGAAACACACTCCTAGTCTGCTATTATATTACAATAACAATGATAGTCAGTTCATTAGTCACCATATACAAAACATTAGTACTCAACAAACATTGTAATAAAAGTGCAAAACATCAACGTGCATTGCAATGGAGCATCAAAACAATCAAACTTGGGTAGTAAAGCATCAAAACCAAACCTGACCAAATGTTATGGAAAAGGGGATTAAAGTCTTACAAAAAAAATTATTAAAAAGAAAATCATATTCCTACCATGATGTTCTAAATGAAAAGAAAAGTGAGCTTGATAGGTCTTTGTGTGAAATTTCAAATGATTTGCCATTTGTTTTACATTAATCACACAACTATCTATCAAGCTCACTTTTCTCCTCATTGTTTAGAGTTTCATTCTCTTTTGTGCACGGTGCACTTCATACTTGAAAGTGCATTGACATCCATTACATTTGTAGGCTCATCGCTAGAGTTTGCGCTAGTGAAACTAATGCTATATTATTCAAAAACAAAATACTAGAAACCTATTTGCATTTTTTCATGGAAATACGCTTCAAAAGGGTTGAATGACTTAATTTCATTGATAAAACAGTGCATACCATTTTGAGCTAAAATAACAATGCCCTTAGACGCTTCCTTCAACCAAATTATCTCACAAAAATCATTGGATTACATGTGAATAACGCACCGTTCTTTTGTGCGTTAACGCACCCAAACGCAACGCAAAATCAATAAAACCTAACGCATGACAAACGCAAGATAACGCAACTTATCACAATCTACTATTCACTTCTACTCACCTTTTTATTATTTCCTACCGCAATCCAACGCAACCCAAACGCAACTTATCGAAATGCAAACGCAACGCAACGCACAAAAGAACAATGCCTAAAAGAATAAGCAACTTTGTTCCCCTTTCTTCAAACATTCACATCAATCATTAAAAGTACAATCCGAAGTTTTGACTTTAATTAATGACCATTGCTAGACTATACTTTCAAGGGAAGTTACTCTTGATCTTCTTGTGGTGTTGAAGTAATCTTCTTTTATCTGTAGATCATGATATCCCGCTTCCCACGTCTTCTTTGCACCATATAAGCAAATTCCGGTCCCCATCTCTTCCACTGATGGAAAACCCTTATATTGAAGTACTTCAGGCTCCAACTGATAATATCTGACCATCTATTTCCCGATTAACAAACCTCCAACACTTCCATAATCCCCAATTACGGAGGCGTCGACATAATTAAAAGGTGTATAAATATAGAATTTAAAAGTTAAAAAATCAATATAAATAAAAATGTTATAAAAGTGTACAAACACAAAATTTAGAAGTCATATTATGTAATGTAATACCCCGGTGATGTGGTTAAAGTGCGGTTTAAAATGATTGAAATGACTACTTATATCACCAAGGTGCAACTTCTTTTATGGTAGCTCATCCGTTTGGAATTTCTCAGTTAAGCGTGTTTGATTCGGAGTAGTCAAAGAATTTGTGACCTCTTGGAAAGTTTTCCCAGACAGCGTGTCAGCAATGATGAAATACGCTGAGTGGATTGAGGCACAACGAGGACGTTGTGTGCTTAAGTGGGGGTGATTTGTGGGGCCAATAATCGATTTTTTAAGCCGTTATCAGTAATGTCCGCGGTCCGGGAAGGGCCGGGGCATTACATATAAAGAATATTAAATATAAAATATTAATATATGACAAATAAACATATAAAAATATATATTTTTGTATTAGTAGAAGTATGTGTGTTTGAAAATATGTAATAAATTGGCATTTGGTCAACATATATATCATGCTTCTAGGAGCATCTGCTCTCACAACTAATATTTAGCAAAATTATATATAAAAGAAGTAATATAGAATAAAAAAATGTTTGAGATGTGTATTAATATTGAATTTGGAAATCATATGCATAATAATAAATGATTATAAAGAAATAAAACTAGTTAAAAATATATAAATATAGAACTTAGAAATTTTTCCATAAAAAAAAAGAACTTAGAAATTTTAAATATAAAATTAAAAATATTTTAAAAGTATATAAACATAAAATCTTAATCTTAAATATAAAAAGCGTACGAATAAGCTGCTTCCGTGGCATTCCAACCAAAAAAATCATTGCAAGAAAACAACTGTTGATCGCCTTCCTCATTTGCTGACACACAGCTACACAGGAGAAGGAAGAAAGAAAGAGAGGAAAGTGAGGGCAGCATGTAATTGTAAACGCTCAATTTGACGTTGAATAATTCCCAAACCCTAGTCAGATTCTCTTTGATTCCATTCAAATATTATTATTTGACGAATTCACTGCGACATTCTTAATTCAAGCTCTAAGTCGAATTGTCAGCGATTACACTTCTCTCGTTGGTCATCTGATTAATATACAGGATTATTACATCGTAGATGCAATTTTTTAATCATCATATGCCGTCATTCTGAAGCATATTCGCATTTTTTCAAAGGTTTGATCGGTGTTCAGATGAAGATGTCAAGTTTCTGGTACACATTGTCATTTTTCTTCGAAGTTTAGGGTTCGGAATTTTGGCTAATTGTAGCATCTTTGGTTCGGAGAATCGATTTCCGGTGCATTTGGTTTGAATTTCGCGTAGTTCTTTGGTGAAATTTGAAGCTGCATGCTGAAAAGTGTGATCATGAATTGATGATGGTTTGAGGTAGAATGATGATGATGGTTTACAGAGTTTGTAAAGTTGACAGACAGTGATGGTTTGCGTGAATTTCGAGTGTGTATGGGGCTATCTATTCACTTGTTGAGGTTTAGGGTTAGACATTGTTGGAAACCTTCAAATGGGTAGTTGTTCAAGACGCTGGATTCTTATGCTTAAATGGCTGATACATATCAGAGTGGTCCTTCTGAGAGGGACATTGAGCAGGTAATTGGATTTATGCTCAATATTATTATCTGTTTTGTTTTGTTTGTGTGTTTGTTTAGTGAAAAGTGTGAGGCATAGCTTTTCGTGTTTACAATGAGGTTTTCTGTAATGTACTAGTACACAATTTGGATTGCTGGAAAATATTGCTTTTTATTAGCTTAGATTGTAACGTACTAGATTAAAGACTGTTCAAAGTTCTTTGTGCAATGGAGTAATATGAACAATTTTAAAATCTTGGGTCAATTGGAACCTGGGTAAACTACACACAGCCTGTTTTACAGTTGGACTTTTGGATTTGACTTTGCATTTTGTGCTTTTTTCTGTACCATAGAGTATTTAAAATCCACACTTCCCAAAACTTTTTTTTCTGTATCATAGATGTAACAATTGCAAACTTACTGTTGGATTCTGGACTCCGGAGGGTTTAGTTTCCTGGACTTCAAACTTACTGCTTTGAACCATGACTTTGAATATATCTGTCTAAACGTGGGTGGAAAGTTTGGGGCTGTCGGCAGAATGTTTTGACGTGTTATACTGTGGATGGCATAGATATATGTAGTGAAAGTCTGAAGCTCTTGAACTGATTTTATTATGCAACCCAAAATTTGAAATGAAATAATTTCCTCTCTATATGCTGAATTAGAATAATTTCAGGCTGTCACAGCATTGAAGAAAGGCTCAACTTTGCTGAAGTATGGGTGAGTAGGGAAACCAAAGTTTTGCCCATTTCGGCTTTCTAATGTAAGTTGTTCTTCACTTTAATGTTATATGAAGATGAGAATGTCTTACTGAATTTCTCTCTTTTGCAGTGATCTAGTGTTTCAAATAGTGTCTAATAGTAAATGTCACCTGATAGCAGCGGCGGATCTAAGTCTTCTGATTAGGGATGACCACTACACTATTATATTCATCGGATCCACATAAATTCCATAATTTTTATCCCAAATTGTACTGAATTTTTTTTACCGGTGGCCGTGGCCACCCCTAGCTTACACCGGGATCTGCCGGAAACCTATCTATGAAAAAAATTGGATAGATAGACAGGCACTTAGGTTGCATTTAAGGTTTAGTGCTAATAGATTACTACTTTGGAGGCAATAGTTTCCTGTAACTGCGGACTGCTAACCCTTGCAGAGTGATTGTTGTCCAATACAATCCACTTGCATTGTGTTCGCCCTTCCTCAATCTCTACTGTATTTAGTGTCAAATGTCATTAGATCATCTGAAAGTACCATTCATCAAATTTGGCTTAGTAAAAAATTTATTAGTATTTTTTAAAAGAACCTATATATTAGTGTAATAAAACACATCTTATTTCATTCAACTGAACAAACTCTGGTAAAGGATATGAAAGGAATGAAATTTTTTGAAAAAAAGTTAAGCTTTTACATTTGCAGAAAAAGGAAGAAAATTGGGTTGAGCTATCCAAATTTGAAAAATGCCCTTTTCCTTAGCTTTTCTTAGTTTGTACAGGTTTTGCATGCATTTCAATGTGTTGTAGGCAAAAAAAAAAAAAAAGATCAAAATAATATTAATGGATATGATGGAATCATCTGATGAAACTAAACCAGTTACTACAAAATCAAATCTTTGAAAGCTCAAAACTGGTACATCACTGCATGAAATTTCTGGACATGCTGCTGGTTATATGCATGGTGCATATTTAGTTAACATTTGGCCTTGTACTTTATGTAATCAGGATGAATCTATGTTGATATGGTACTCTGGTAAGGAGGAAAAACAGCTCAAACTAAGTCAAGTTTCGAGGATTGTTCCGGGACAGCGAACTGTAAGTACAACCTTGAATCTATGAGTGATTCGTGTAATGTATTAAGAATGTAAAAAAAGGAATAAAGGAACAACAATGACAACAACAAACTCCTAGGGGAAACACGCTTGAGCGGTCTGGGGCCACAAAAGAAAAGAAACCTGACCCCCCCCCCCCCCCAAAAAAAAAAAAAGAGTTTAGAGACAGTCTGTGATGCTATTGTTATGCTCAGTTCCAATTATAGACTGGATGGATGGAAACAGAGACTATTGCATGGACTTTCCTAAGGTAGGGTTCATGTGAATGCCATCTTATTACTTCTTCCCATGAGTCTGGGCTGCAGTGTGGTTACTGGGCCACTACTATACCTCTAGGGATCTGAACGAGAAAGCTTAAGTTTCCAGTAATGTGCGAATGTGCAGTTTGGGAAGTGTAATTAAAGTAAACTAGCCAAACTAAATGAGCCCCATATTCGTACCACTCTCCCAACCCAGTAATTGTGGTTATGATGAGGCTCTCTTTGAGGATTTCAATCAAATATAAGATGAATTATAAAGCTTCTATTTGATTTTGTCTTTGCTGTTATGTCCTTATTTACTATTTGTTCGAATCTTTTGCAAAACTTGATGGTCTCAATCATGTGATAAATACATGTTTCTGTCTTTCAGGTGATATTTCAGCGATTCCCCCGACCTGATAAGGAGTATCAATCATTTTCTCTTCTATATGGTGATAGATCTTTGGATGTGGTAAGTCTGCCTATAGAAACTAGGAACAAAAAGCTCTTACTGGATTGTGCTTACTACGGTTGTGGTCTGTGCATAGCTTTTGTGGTGGTCACAGTCAGAAATATAACTGCATTTTATGCTTAATTGATTTCAGACATTAATTTTGCTGGAAGTACTTGGTTTATGACATGCTCGTGATCTTTGTTCTGGTTCTTTTGCAGATTTGCAAGGACAAAGACGAGGCTGAAATTTGGTTTGTTGCTCTCACTGCACTAATTTCTGGAGGTGGTTGGCGCAAGGGGAGAAATGAAGCAAGAGAGAGCAGTTCATCATCTGCGAATGGTTCACATGCGCAGAAGCTTCATCATTCACCTTCAACATTGGTCAGTGCCAGATAGATTCTGTATTTTGAACAGTTGGTTCTCTTAACTAATCCTGCAGTTCTGATTTGCTTATTTTTCATTTCTGAACTATATTATATATTAGGATGCTGGAGATTTTCCTCATCAATTTCCTCATGGCATCTCGCCACCACGTAGATTGGGGAAGGCATTTTCGGACATGATGCTGTATACTGCAACCTCTGAAAACTATAATCAGGTTGAGTCCTCCGCTAGTCCTTTTAGTTTGCCATCAACTTCAGGCATTGATATCCCAACACAACGAAGTTCAACGTCGGATAATTTCCGGGCTAGTTTATCAAGCGTGGTAAGTTCATCAAGTCAAGGATCCTGTCCAGATGATTTCGATTCCTTGGGGGATGTTTTTATTTGGGGGGAGGGTGCTGGTGAAGGGTTCTTGGGTGGTGGTACTGTCAGAGTCAGTGATTCACTTATTAGCTCCAAGTTTGATGCTATCCTTCCAAAGACACTGGAATCAACAGTGGTCCTTGATGTTCACTATATAGCTTGTGGTGCCAGGCATGTAGCACTGATTACAAAGCAGGGGGATATCTTTAGTTGGGGGGAAGAGTCTGGAGGTAGGCTTGGTCATGGTGTAGAAGTTGATGTTTCTCATCCAAAGCTCATTGATGCTTTTAGGGGGATGAACATTGAACAAGTGGCATGTGGAGAGCATCACAGTTGTGCCATCACCACTTCTGGTGATCTTTTCACCTGGGGCGATGGCACCTATAATTCTGGTATACTTGGACATGGCAGTTTGACTAGTCATTGGACTCCTAAAAGAGTATGTGGCCCTTTAGATGGAAAGCATGTATCTTATGTCTCTTGTGGACCTTGGCATACTGCTGCTCTTTTATCAACTGGTCAGCTGTTCACATTTGGAGATGGGACTTTTGGCGCCCTAGGTCATGGGGACCGCACTAGCTCTAGTTATCCTAGAGAAGTGGAGACCTTAAGAGGACTACGGACGCTAAGGGTTGCCTGTGGCGCGTGGCATACAGCTGCTATTGTTGATGTTATGGTAAATGAAGCAGCAACTGCTGCTTCATTTGAAAAAACTTTCATAGCCACAGGAAAGCTCTTTACCTGGGGTGTGGGGAGTAAGGGTCAGCTTGGACATGATAAAAAAGAAGCTTGGCTTGTACCTCAGCGCGTAGCAGCATTAGTGGATGTAGATTTATGCAAGGTAGCTTGTGGATATGAACTCACTGTAGCACTCACAGCCTCTGGAAGAGTTTATACGATGGGTAGTCCCTCTTATGGACAACTGGGATGTCGGGAGACTAATGAAAGGACACCGGTTGTATGTGTCGAGGGTAATATTGTAGACAGTTTCATTGAAGATATTGCTTGTGGTTCTCATCATGTTGCTGCTTTAACTTCTAGGGGAGAGCTTTTTACGTGGGGGAAGGGCACAAATGGGCAATTAGGTCATGGGGATAATAGCCATAGAAATGAACCTACTTATGTTACCTTTATGAAAGATAAGCAAGTGAGAAGTGTAGCATGTGGATCCAACTTTACTGCAGCAGTATGCCCTCACAAATGGGTTGGGACCGACCATTCAGCATGCACTAGTTGTCATAACTTGTTTGGTTTCAGAAGGAAACGGCACAACTGCTACAATTGTGGGCAGGTCTTCTGCAAGACGTGCAGCAGCCAGAAGTCTCTGAAGGCTGCTTTGGCTCCAAACACCGATAAGCCTTATCGAGTATGTGATGACTGTTTTGCGAAGCTAAAGAAAGCTGTGGAATCAGGTACTGTACGAGTTCCTAGACTTGGTAGTAAAAATGCGGTTCAGAAATCCAATGAAGGAGCTGAAAAGGAGACAATGCCACCTAAGCTGTCTAGTTTTTCATTTGCTAGTTCAATGATAAGAACTGACAGTGGATTTTTTAAGGACACTGTGAAACTAAGAAGATTTGGCAGCGCTGTCGCTCCTATTTCAAATGAAAACTTTCAACCTGGAAGTGGTAACCAATCGAGTGCACCGACTCCTCTTTCTGGACCCTCAAACAAACGTGTCTCAGCCTCTGCTCCAGAGTTCAGAATGATTCCTCGAGCAGTTTCCCTTGGTTCTCAATGGTGCGGTCCAGATAAGGCATCAATACCAATAGCTTCTCTCAGTGCTCCTACATGTACTCAAGTTCCTAGTACCAGCTCAAAACATACAGATGATGATCTTAGGCAAGAAGTCATTCTATTAAGAGGAGAGGTGAGCCTTAAGCTGCATAGCTGCCATATTCTCGACATGTTTTCTCAATTCATATGCATGAGTGCATTCATATCATTATTTGTGCTTGTCCGTTTTCTTTGTCTAAAGTGAGGGAAATATAATTCAACAGAATGAGCAATAGGGAACACCATTTTGGCTCAGTCAATAAAACTACCTGTTTACGAAGCTAACTACCTATTCATGTAGCAAATCATAGTTAGGCTAGTCATAGCTTATTTAGTAGCAGATAAGTTTAGGGGACTGCTGTTTAGCGAAGTAATTAAAAAATATGTCCAATTTGGTTTAGCTGTTGGATTAGTTGATAAATGCAAATAGACACAGAAGATATGTACAATTTGCTGAGCTGAAAATAATAGAAGATATTCTGAAACAAGCACACACACGTGCACACAGACATAGTCCCCTCGCCCCTCGGAAGTCAGGTAGTCATCCATTTGCAATCCTCTAGACCATGTCACTCCCACTAGGTCATGCCCGTGTAGAAGTGCTGAACATTCAACTGAGGCTTCGTGTCGGACTTATTACTTTTTTGAGAACATTTTCGGTTAGAAACGAAGGGCCTACTTGGATGACCCTCGTAAGTAAATACCCACACTGGGCATTGTTCTTTTGGTTTGGATGACATTGTGAAAAATTGGTACCTTTTTTTTTAATGTATATAGTATAATATAGGTTGTATAAGATGCTAACTGTGCATCCATTTATTTATCATTTTTTAATATTATATTTCATTATCCTTTCATAAAAAATGATGCTATTGATTTGGCCAAAAGGAAACCGCTTTCATACAGCAACACATCATTCATATTTACTTTCTGCTTTGGACATGGAAAATGTTGGAATTTGCCATGCTTCTTATAATGTGTTTCTATTTTGGATCCAAGTCTTCCATATCCTTCCTGTATACCATTGCACAGAACACTGCATCCTGTAGGTTCATTTACTGAGGTTTTTAAAAGAATCTGAAGTTGCATGTTGCATCTAACCAAATTTGTGATCACAACATAGGTGGAAAAACTTACTCGCCGCAATCAACTTCTTGAAGCTGAACTGGAGAAAACAAGAAAGGAACTAACGGAGGCCAAAGAAATCGCAGCAGATGAAACTGCCAAGTCTAAAGCTGCAAAAGAAGTCATCAAATCTCTGACTGCTCAGGTTAGTTTTGTGCATTATTCGCAATAAAGTATTCAATGAATGTTCCATCTAGTGTTTTACCATTGTAATACTCTGTACTGGATGTCAATGAGGTATAAATCCAACTATACTTGAAATGTTACCTTGATTATACCTCCTGAAATGATAACAATAGGACAAGAAGCGTTAACAACACTTAAACACTGGTCAATTTTTGTGGGAGATTTCCGTCTTTCTTATAACTCCTCTCTAACTCTCAAGGTCTCTTACTTCTTGTGTGTTGCCTAAAACATGATCCTCAGCCCGATTGTGCGAACTCCCCCTCCTTAATATGCGAAGGAGGAAATAGACAAGGTCAAAATTTTACAAAAACCTTCAAATCAATACCAGATAATTTTTTTAGTTTGATTTTCCAGACAATATATTAATATTTAGATATTTACTCAGGCTAGAACAATCTTAGTAAACATCATAGATATTATCTTAGTAGCTAAAACAGTCTAGGATACAATCTTTTAAGTGGGTGAGGATTTTATTTTTAGCATTAATCAGCTAAATGCTTGGCAGTTAAAGGAGATAACTGAAAGGGCTGAGGACACAAACAAAGCCATTTGCAAATCAGACTCCCAGTCTGGGCAATCCTCTGGTGGCATAAAAAATGAATCTCATGGTGATCAATTGACAAGTCTTCCTACCAGTGAGACAAATATGGGGAGTATGGATGCCACAGTAAATAAGGGAGTCAACAACACACAAACTGACAAAACAGAATATGTTGTACAAGAGGAGCCAGGTGTTTACATTACTCTTCGCTCCTTGCCTGATGGTGGCAATGAGCTCAGACGAATGCGTTTCAGGTACTTCTGAATTGCTCAATTTCAACATTCAGTGTTTTTGTGCCTTTTCTAAGTAATGAGTTCCCTGAGATATACTCTTATGATGTACATGTTGTGTACTGCTTTGAGCTCTAGACGGCCAGTTAATTTTAATATGAGTATAAAAGGTGCCGTACGGCAACTTTGATGGCACCTTTTTCAGCTTTGGGTTATAATATACATCATAATGCCTCATTTGATTGTCATCTGTTTCTTTTGCCTGTGAGTGTCTGTGTAGAAGACCATTCATTGATATCCAATCCCGGGTCTGAAGAAATCCTCTTTGCAGTAGGCACATAGTTGTTTGCACTTTCATCCTTTTCCACTGCCTGTCATATATGAAAGCACCATTTCAAGAATTTGGATAGCTGTATAGTGTGGTACACTTTGGTTGTCCATCCTTTCAAATTTGCATCCATGTTCTTACTCATTGATCTTCATAAATTAATAATAGCAACAATAAAGCTGCTGAAACACATTGGTAGCATTATAATATAACTGATCTTTTTCCTTTGATCTTATGATCTATATGACAATATGTTCTAGTTTCAAACATTTTCAAGAACATTTAAATATGTGATTCGAATCTCCGCTGGATAACTCAAACAAAGTTATTGCTCAGATTCTGACTCTTTATGATATCTGACAATGTTCTTCAATTCTGCTTACCAACTATTATTCTATATGGTCCAGTGGTTATATTCATATATAGCTAATTGTTTTCCCTGAAATCTCTATTTACGACTCCCTTTTAATGTCGTACTTCAGCCGTAAGCGGTTTAGTCAGGAACAAGCACAGAAGTGGTGGGCTGAAAACAGCAACAGAGTACATCAACGGCACAATATCCAAAGACTGTAACCTTTAAAAAGCTCAACTGCCAGAAAAATGCAGTCACAAACCCAATAAAACCCTGAGGACAAGGTAACGAGTGTTTGCAGTAATACAGATGGCTCTTTTTCGTGGGAGATGTTCCAATGTATGAACACAAGAACATAGTAACACGACACAAGGTTTCAAATTCAATTCTTTGTAAAGAAGGATAATATTCATTCGGTCCGATAATGTGATTGTAAAGTTGTGATTAATTCAAGTTGTAAAGTGATGGTTAGCAGATAGCACTGGTCTTGTATATAACCCTACATGGACGGTGGGACGTTTTGTTCATATTACTGTAAACTTGGGCGAGGGGGTAAAAATTGACATGATTTCTGAACATGAGAATTCCATCTCAGCAATATAAAAATAAATTCTTGTTACTTATGGATGTCTTTGTTTATGAATTTCATTTCCAGTAATAGCTAGGAGTAGGAAGGGTATTGTGATCAGATTCTGCCCTAACTCCTAAGCCTATTAACTTATTTTTTTATTTTCATTATTTTTTATCACTTTCATATATAATCTATAAATTCATTAAAATGTACCGTATGTTTCTAAGGAAAATCCATGTCTAAAAGGCTAAAACCAATACTCTGAAATCGCGTCGGGTGGGTATGGAAAAATTTCAATGTTGGACAGTATCTGCAAACCCAGATCTTGTTCGCACAGAATCACTGAATCGGACCCAATTGTGTGAACTAGTAATATGATTTTTGGACATTTTTATTGAAATTGTGAGACGAGCATATCTTTTTAAAAGACTTCTTTAAAAATTGAACCAAAAATACGTATAAACCATGTGCATCTCGGTGATTGTTTGAACTTGTCCTCAACTCGTCATTACGATCCAGGCAATCTGGATCCAAATCACCAATCCCGACTTCAATCCAAATTTAAATTCGAACATGAAGGTTGTCAAAATTTAAAATCGGCCAAAGATACGATGACCATACCTGATTTTTCCCATGTGATAAATCCAGATTATCAGGTCGGACCAAATTTCACCAGCCCTAGCCCCTAAGTGTGTAAGGCTGGTCTCGTCTGGCCACATAACAGATCGGGCCCAGGCCCAACATCCAAATATTTATCAATAAGTCCATAAATATTGAAGAGCCGAATAAAGCCCAGGGGGCCCAAAACATAACTAGGGTTTTGGAGGCATAGGTCGAAGTACATAAATCTCGCCTCCATTGTCATTCAAAGCTCTAATTTTTCTCTCTCCTGCTGCGGTGCAATTTGTCGTCTCCGAGAGAGAAACCCTACCGCCGGTGACCAACCATGGTCCACGTTTCGTATTATCGCAACTGTATGTCTTCCTTTCTTCCTCTATCCTTCCGACCAATTCATCAAATTTGTAGTCTTTTTTATGTGATTTTCTGTCAACCCTATTCCCGCAAACAGTACTGATTTTTTGTTCTGGGTTGTAATCGCGATCTGCTTGGTTGTAGAGGGTCATGTTCAAATATGAAGTTTAATGCTGGGTTAGTTTTAGGGTTTGTTTGTGGAATGCCGGTTCATTCATGCGTCTTTTGAAGTGAATCTGGGTGAAAAATATTGTATTTTGGTGAGTTTTGTGGTGTTAGGGTTTTGTCAATGTAAAGCTTTGATCTTGTCGAATTAGGTATATTCTGATGAACCCAATGCCTGTAGGCCTGAGGGAAGTCTTTTGTGAGGTTTATTGCCCTCTATAAATGATCTCAAACAAGACAAATTGGTTGTATTGTTGTTTATTTTAGCTGGCTTGTATTGAAAATCATGCATAGTTCTTCTAGGGTGTAGTCCATGATCTTATACAAGTGTGCGATAATGTGTAGATGGGAAAACAGTTAGCTATATTCTGAAGAACCCGATGTCTAACATGTCCTGAAGGAAGCCTTTTGTGGGGTTTATTAATCTCTATATCGTAACTTTGCTTAAAATAATCTCTAACAAGAGAAATTGTTAGCACTATTGTTTTCATTTTCTGGCTTGTATCGAAAATCATGCATTGTTCATCTAGTAGGGTGTAGTCTATGATCTTATATAAGTGAAATCTATAATGTGTAGATGGGAAAACATTTAAGAAACCCCGTCGTCCCTATGAGAAGGAGCGTTTGGATGCTGAGTTGAAGCTCGTGGGAGAGTATGGTCTCCGTAACAAGAGGGAGTTGTGGAGGGTTCAGTATGTTCTGAGCCGTATCCGTAATGCTGCTAGGCATCTTCTCACTCTGGATGAGAAGAACCCTCGCCGTATCTTTGAGGGTGAAGCCCTTTTGAGGAGGATGAACCGGTACGGTCTTCTCGATGAGGGTCAGAACAAGCTTGATTATGTCTTGGCTTTGACTGTTGAGAACTTCTTGGAGCGTCGTCTCCAAACCCTTGTCTTCAAGTCTGGTATGGCCAAGTCTATTCACCATGCCAGAGTCCTCATCAGGCAGAGGCACATTAGGTATTTTCTTATTTATTCATCTATCTTGCTGTTAGTATCTCATGCTAAATTGACTAATTCACTTGCAATCAGCTTTCCTTGTGTGATGTGCTCTTAATAATTTTTGAGTTGTGGTGTCTGTGCTGCTATTGTAGTAGGGCTTTGTAGTTGGTACATTGTTTTGATTTTGTGCTTATCTAGGAAGTGCCGGTGTTTAGTTGAGAAGGATTTCAGAGCTGCAGGTTTCGGCATGCAATTCTGATTTTGTTGGATTCATGGTAGGAATTGTTTGTTTTGCTGACGTTGGTGATGCCTAGCTAAGTGGGTCTGTTTTTATCTACAAGGGCCATTGTTTTGTTGCCATTTTAGGGTATAGCAGATAACTAAGTGTAGGTTTTGTGGCTGACTGGATTGATTACTCTCTAGATTGGGAAGATTGTAATGGTTTTGCAATTCAAAGTTCGTAAGATGAAGATAAAAATGTTTGATCACATTGTAGTTGTGCGCGTAGCAGACCACTAAAATCCTAATTGTTGGGACTGATCTTTTGTCATGTGGTGGGAAGTTGCTTTCTAATGTGAAGCCGTGAACTTTAGTGGTACAAGTTACTTGTGGGGAGCACCAGCAATACTGCGTCTGGTTTCCATAGGGGGCAGGCAGATTATTGGAAGATGTAGTAACTTGTGAAGTATTTTATTTGTTCTGTTTGAGCCTTGTTGACTCGATAGGAAGACAATCCCTTGTAGACAATCCCCAACAACGTATGTGGTTGTCTGACATTATTGGCTGGTTAGTTTAGGGTTTAGGGTTCACTCAAATGGCCAACTCTTGACTCGGTGGGATTGTTCTAACTTATTTATTGTCGTAACAGGGTTGGGAGACAGGTTGTGAATGTTCCGTCATTCATGGTTCGGGTGGACTCACAGAAGCACATTGACTTCTCACTGACAAGTCCGTTCGGAGGAGGCCGCCCCGGTAGGGTGAAGAGAAGGAACCAGAGGGCCGCTGCCAAGAAGGCTTCTGGAGGAGACGGCGATGAAGAGGATGAAGAGTAAGCTGTTAGCTGAGTCACGGGACAGACATTGCATTCAAAGCTTCGTTTCATTTCTTGCTTCGAAGCTCTTGAATTTATGGTCCCATTTCTCAAAAGTGGATTTTTTTCATCAGATATTCTCATGTTTCTATCAGACTGGTTTTGTTGGTGAATTTATTATGTTATGTAATCCAACCTAGGGAAATTTTGAGAGCTTTTGTTAAGTTGCAAGTTGGAACCTAATAGAGTTTAGAATTTGACAATGTGTTACTTATTAGACCTACATATTCCATATGTTTTGTGTGGATTGTTTCTGGATTTTTACTCGCATTCTTTTGCTGAGGATGTTGCTGTTGCCTTGTGCAAACCCCCCCACCCACCCAAAAGAAAACAACACCAATGTACCTAGAATAATGAAAGTGAATAATTCATGAATAGAACCATTGGAAATGCAGAATTTGGGGAAATTGTGATTTCATAGTAACAAGTAAAATGTATGTGAACATAAATTTTTAGTAATCTCAATAACTGATCAATTTGTATCTATACATTCAGTTTCATCTTTTATCTTAATTTGATTTAGGTCCTTTTGGGCAAACAACTGTTACTCTTTCTTTTATATGGTTGACTGTGGTGTAGTGAATTATGATGGGTTATGAAAAGTTGCGGTGAGTTGAAATTGTGGAAAATTTAACTTTTAATAAAAAATAAATTAAATTAGAAAAAGTAGATTGTGGTGGGTTGTGGTAAATTGTGATTTGATTATGATGGGTTGTGGTAGAATATATAGCAAGTTGCGGTATGGTGTGACATCGCAGCCAGCCAGCTGTATAAAAGAATAGGATTTTAGCTGTTCAATTATATCTATACTTTCCGTTTTATCTTTCATCTTAATTTGATTTAGGCCATGTTGGACAAATAACTGTTGGCTGTTATGCGTTAGCTGTTCGAAAAAGTTGTGTTACTTGTCTATAATTTTGAATAATAATGATTTTTCAATAGTTATTATAACTTTATTATATTGCTCAAAAAAAAAAACTTTATTATAGTTTTATAATAGAGATTTTCATTAGAAATCTAATACATAACGGCAAGTGGCAAATAAAATGACAAAGGAGTGCGATACTTTCAATACATATAAATACTAAAATTATTGGACCACCATCCACAAATTCTTTACAAAATTCAATACATAATTACATAAATAAACATATCTGCTTAAACATGAATTATGAAAGAAAACAAGATATTACTGAAACAACCGTGGCCCCTATAGCTCAGTGGTAAAGCGTCAGTCTTGTAAACTGAAGGTCTGTAGTACGATCCTGCATGGGGGCAATTTTTGTTCCAACAATATTTGTAATGTAGGTTTGATTCAGTGATTCAGTCAGAATTCAAGATAAATTGCACTTTGGAATAGGGCATTGGAAAATTTGTGCACAACTTCAAGCTAGACTTTAGTACATAATTGTCCAAAACAAGCTCATATGATTTGTATAAAACACTCCCTCCCAATATACAATATGTTATCATATCATTTTTTTAATGAAAATACCAGAAAATTATATAGTATACCATTATCTAACAATTCCAAAATACAATATATTATCATCTAAATATCGTTTTGAAGATAATATTATAGTTATTAAAATTCCGAACCTAATTTACGATTCTACGATTTCATGATGCAAAATCCTCGATGCGATTCTACTATCTATATTCCGATCTATGATCCTACGTACGTAGGTTAATTCCAACCTAACTATCCCATAAATACACGTTAGAATTCCGATTATAATAACCTTGGATAATATTGGATAACATATAAAATAAGATTGTGCTGATAGTGATAGGGGAGGTTGCTATCAAAGCCAGGTGTGAATGGGTGGCAAACATTGCAAAATTGTTCACATTTCAGTTTATTCATCATACATTGCAAGTTGTAACAAAGCCCTATCTAGTATCTAGTATCTACCCTTTATCCTTTCAGAATTTGGGCCTATAAATGTTGGATATCATGGTCCCAAATTTCATTTTTCTTGGGTTCTTTTCGGCCCATATCAAACGTATCTTATGTATGTTTCACACATCGCACATTATGATTGATTCATTTATTTATGTTTCAACTTTATCCCACTCTTTTTTGTTTTCTTGTTGAATAATTGGAGCTATAAAAATTGAAATCGATAAAGTGAGTCTTATTAAATTTGAAAGAGACCAGGTACTCCCACTCTTCCAGGGGAAAAAAGGGAAAAATTATTATAAAAATTTTTAGAACAATAATAAAAAATTTACTCAATTCGATTGATATTTAAAATTGATAGGTATTGGGTCGATATATTTGTCTTATGTTTTGTTGTTGACAATTTAGGGTTGTATTATGTTTCTTAAAATAATCAATTAAGAGTATGAGAAGGGTATTAGTTGGTGGTTACCATAATTACCGTTATAATTTGTAATGTCAATCTTAAATCGATATATTTTTTATATAATATTTTATTAACAATTATAATATTATGTTTTTGAAAAAATATTTTTTCATTACGAATCTAGTAACAACAATTTTACATATTTAAAATTTAATTTTACAATTTCCAGATAGTATGATTAATTAGGAATGGAGAGACTATTGCTTTATTACTATTACCCCAAACTATACGTTAAGGCACCCTTCTTTTTTATGGTGGGTTTGGTTGCAGTTCCATACCGTACCGCGAATTTCCAATTTCCACCACATCTCACTATAACTTTTCATTTACCTAAAAAAATTTCAAATAAAAAAAATAAAAACTTTCATTTTATTTTTCACCTATCATTATTTTCAAATTAAAATATATCAACTCGCCTTTCATTATTTCCACCATAATTTTCCACATTCAGCACAACTTCCACATTCCACATATCATAACCAACCACACCGCAACCGCACTGTAAAAAAGACATGTGAAGTTCCCTCACATCACAATATCGTATCCTATTTTATTTCTTGATTTTTGAAACGTTAAACTTGAATTTGGATTTGAATAAAGGTAAAAAAATATCGGTACCTTTGAAGTCAATTCTTGGTACAAGAATTCTTATGAAACTTCCCAAGAAATTTCGTGGATGACTAGCCATAAATGTTGAATTGGTTAATAAAGGTTTCATTTCCAGGGTCATTTTCGTTTAACTCAGCTATCAACTCGTCATAAGCTTGCTTTTATCTGTATCATACTTTTCATAAAATTGGTATTTCTTATGATTTTTGACACTCTTTTTTTAATAATATGAGTCTGTACAACTCTGGGTACTCTATATGTAAATATTAGTTAGCCAAATCTACCCAAATTTCCCCATACTTCTCCAAAAATACCCAAATTTACAATTCTCTCAATTTATTATATTCCCTAAATTTATCCAAATCTACCCAAAATTAAATTTACCTTATCTTACCTTACCAATTAATTTTACAGGCCTTAAGTATTAATCATCAATTATATATAAGAAGCTTGGGATTCTTAGACTGCGTCCATGAACACAAATTAATAATATGCTAATCGAATCAACCTTTTCTGTTAAATTTATTTTAAGCGTTTTTTTGAAATATAAAAAATAATAGATAAAAGTATAAATTTATGCAATTTATATATAATATTATACTTATAAAATTCAATTGTTCAATAAATTTCATTTTAATATATAATAATATAGTTTTATTGGTAGGGAATTATACTTAAAAGGTGTCTTGTCAGTTGCCCCAAAACACATATCATTTTCAATTTATAAATCGAAAATGATATGGGTCTTGGGAGTTGGGATAAGACGTACACTGTTTTAACATTGCAAAATTGTTCACTTAAATTTATCGTTCTTTTGTGCGTTGCGTTTGCGTTTGTGTTGCGGTAAATTACGGTGGAAATAGTTAAAAAATAATGGTAATTTACGTTATGTCGTGGTAGAGTTGCCGTAAATTGCGTTGCATTTGGGTGCGTTGACACATAAAAGAACGGGCCTTAGTGTTTTTCAATTGGCTCCCCAAGGGCTAAAGTAGGAGTGTAATTTATCTTGCACCAAAACAGAATTTAAGTAGTAATCCCTAGTTTTTTCAACACGCGGTATAGTTGGAGGGTCCACAAACCTCCCCTAGTTTCAAACTTGATTGGGAATGCTCGTGTAATTTACGTCCATAACTTCATAGTCAAACAAATAGTACTACGTACTTATTGTACATTTATGTACTGGGGGCAATTAACAATAATTATAATGAATTTCCACGAAAAATATATATATATGAATAGAAATCAAGCTAAGCAACTCGTCAAACTCATTCAAAATATGGCAAAAAATTCTACTTGGGAAAGCTATCTAGGATGATTGCATGCACATATCATATATATGCATGGTCCACAACGTATATGAATTAAATATAAGTAGGTTTTATATTTGCATTTTAATCAAATTATACCAAACCAAACCTTAAAACAAAGAGCAGGGAAATTGTCTATAATGGCAACCTTACCAAAAACGTGAACCTATTCAATAAATCATAAGTAGGCGGCTACGTAAGATTCACCCATCTTCACATGCATCATGCCGCATGTACGTATATAATTTTAATTTTATAATTATCTATATCTGCCCCGTTTTTATTTAATTACCATTTAGGAAATTGTGTTATCAATTTTGACTACTAATATCATAATTTATATAATGATATATTATATAAAATTGATATTGTCAAATTTGTTGTTAGAGTATAAGACTATTAACGGACTTTCAATCATTTGTTTAAGATTTTGGTGGAGATGATTCTACATGGTATCAGAACCAGACTGATAAAAAAGAAGTCTCAGGTTCGAATCCCAACACCCTCATATTCATTTGTGGAAAATAAATGGGCTTTTAAAGCTTTTGGTTGAGTTGGTTCCACGTTTATAATAAAAATAATATCAGAAAAATATATAACTAACAAATTATTTCTCAAAAATTAATATCAAAAAGCCTGAATGAGAAGAAAATTAAAAAAAAAGGGAGGGAGGAATGTTTAATGTATAGATATTAGTTGATGGTTTATTTATTTAATTAATTGGATTTTAGGGAGCTACTATTTTCAATCTATATAATATAATACATTATCTTTTACTTTTACTTTCCTTTTTACTCAATCAATTGGATTTAATAAAAACAAGTAGACTACTTTGGCCAATTTTTAAAGTCGACCCCGTACTAAAAGATTTAATTTATTAATCAATTAAGATCACCTTTCATGCATGTTTTTTTCTAAAAATTTCTTTTTGAACGATTGGATAAGTTCAAATAGCTAAATTAGGTAAGGTTTTTTGGACACAGTCTAAGCTAGTCAATCATGTTTTTGAGATTAAGCAGTTGATTGATTATTTGAAAGGGGCAATTGACTTTGAGGGTAACACCTGTGCTAAAATTAAACCGCTAAAGGATAACTACAACACAAAGGCATAATCCAAGGCTTAAAAAAAGACAGCCTGCTCTATAATCAAGGATCAAGGTTATTTAAGCATCTTGTAATGTTTAATTTAAAATGATAAATATTTTGATTTAAGATGATTAATTATTATTTTGAATTTTATTCAAATTATTTAAAAGAAAATTAAGTATAAATATACTTAAATTATTATAAATATATATTTTATTATTTTGAGCGTCGACAATGTGACTTAAGCCATATTAAATTTAATGGTGAATATAATGTTAATTGACTTTAAATTTGTATATTCTTCTTGGCACTAACTGTAAAACCCCGAAAAATCCAAAGGTGTTGACCGTGACGTCGTTAGTTTATTATGTTTGACTTCGTGTTTTATTATTATTCGTTTGTGTTTATTTATGCTAACGCTTGAGCTCGTAGGACCGTTGAGGGGTTAACAAGGGTAGAATAGTAATTTCCGCTGGCTAATATTATTATGTGATTAATTACATGAATATTATTTGTTATGTGATTATATGATTATTAAAATTAATATTATTATTACTATTATTAGAATTATTAGGTTTTTAGAAAAATCAGTTTTTAATTGTTAAATGGGTTGGATTAGGATTAGATTAGATTAGTTAATTGGGCCTAATTAAATGAGTAATATATAAACCCCTTTCTCCCCTCTCAAACCCTAAAAAAACCCTAGCACCCCTCTCAATACCAAACCCTAGCTCCCTCCCTCTCTCTCTTCCTCTCTCTGAAACCGACGACCACCACCACCAGACGTCGCCCACCGCCAGCCTCATACCGGAGCACCTAAACCACCGCAACCACATTCTCCTTCCTCTTCCTCTCTCTCTCCCTCGCTTTCTCTTTCTCCCTCCCTCGACCGACGCAAACCACCACCACCACCACCATCGACACGACATCGGACGACCACCGTGCCTCCATCGTCGCAACCACTGGAGCCACCACACGTCGCTCAGACTCGAGAGGACGTGGTTATTGTTGCTGTCGCTGCTGTTGCTGTTGTTCCGACCCCAACCATCGGCTACCACTGCGACTTCGACGCCGCCCCTGACCGTTCGACAACCACCGCCCGTCGCCTCGCCTGCCGACCGCCGCCCAGACGCAGCCGAGAAACACCCTGCGTAAAACCCTAACTCTAACCCTAACCCTAACCCTAACTGATGTTTTCTTTTTATTTTTCTTTTTCCTTTTTCTTTCCTCTTTCTGTTTGTATTTTCTTTTGTTATTTATTTGATCTGTTTTGTTAAATAATTGTGTAATTTTATTTTCCTAAAATTTGTAATTAGGGGAAATTAATTGTAATCTTGTTCTTGGGTGTAAATATGTGTAAATTATTAATTGTTATGTGTAATTTGTTTACTTGATATGTGTAATTTTATGTAATAAATTGTAATTAGATTTAGGTTGTAATAGTTGATTATTAGGTTTGAAAGTGATTCTTTAATATTCTTTATTTTCTTTACATGAATCGTTAGACCACAATATTATTGTATGTACGAATTTGGAAATTTATTTACATAGGTTAATTCTTGAATTTTAGTTATATAAATCGTTATGTTCTTTATTGTTCTTTAAAAGTAAATCTTGTTAAGTTTGTTAAATAAATTAGTTAACCTACTAGAAGTTGAAATCTTGTTAATAAAATCTTGAATTCTTGAATAGTAGTTAAGAAATTTACATATTGATCTCTTTTAAAAGTTATCCATGATTAAGTTGTTAAGTGAATTAAATTTGTTTAACTATTAAAAGTTCAATTTTTGTTAGTAATTCACGTTTCTTGTTAAATCTTGATTCTTGAAAATTAATTAGGTTTCTTGTTTCATTAAGTTAAATATTGTATGTTCTTTTATTTTTAGGACTCATTCATGTTAGGGTTTAGATAACATTATTATTGTATGCACAAATCTTTAAAGTATAATTATCTAGATTAATTCTTGAATCGTTAGTTAAATATTCATATGTTCTTTAAATTCTCTTAGGGTTCATTCATGTTAATTTCATGTGTAATCTTGATTAAATAAGTGAGTTTGTTAAATTACTAAAAAGGAATTCGATTCTTGTTATTAATTCTTGATTCTTGATTATTTTCCCTTGTTATAACTTATTTGTAAATAATCCATGCTTTAATCTTTAAAATCTTGGTCAAGTAATTTATGTTTTAAGTAATTTTTTTTATTTCTTTTATGACTTTAGGGTTGATTAAATTTATTAAAGTGTCTTTCATGTTTTCTAAATTAAGTTTACTTCTACAAGTTTAATTGTTGGACCTAAGTTGAGTTGGACTTCCTACCTTAGACCCTAAGTATCGTTTTAAGCCCAAGTTAGAACCCAAGACCTTTTTGGTAAAGGTTAGAACCGAAATAACAAATTAATTAATAACCGTTAACGGGACAGTTTTGTTAGTGTCTAAAGATCGGGTTGCCACGGCTAGTGTAGTTACCTTTTGATCAAACCCTTTGAACTGGAGGTTCCCTTAGATGTTAGGAACCATAGGAATTTTACGGATCGAACGTTTGATTTGTATAGCCCGAGTTATAACCGTTTTACCGGAACCTGTCAGATCTGGACCAATGGGAAAGACGGGTGTTTTTGAGGTCCTTCAGGACTGAGTTGGGCTTAACCATCAACATAGAAGTTTTAGTAGACATCCCGAGGTTTCCGAAAAGTCCAGAACCAGACCCATAGGATGTCGGGAAGTCGAGTTGTGACCCGTTTTATGTGAACGTTATAATCTGCCCTCTGTTTGCTTTTATTTATAAAGAATTGTTGAGTGAAATTAATGTGTGATCATGTTATGTGTTATCTTAGAGATGTTAAGTGTAATTTCGTAAATGTTAGGAACCTAAGTGTTCCTAGGGGATGGGTTAGGTAGTTGATAGTTAATACTAACCTCGTTAGAACGCGTTTTGATTAGATAATTACTTTTATTCTAGGCCCGAGTTAGTGCGAGACGTTAGTGAGCTCAAGTGTGTTCTTCTTTTGTTGTGCTGTGAAGTATATCAAGTAATTGTCTATGCTCTAATCCCCACCGGGATGCTCTTTAAATGTGTTTTAATGTTTTATAATCTATTTTGAGAATTGCATCCCGAAAGGGGACTTTTGTGGAAATACGACCATCTGTTTTGATAATCTTCTTTTTGGTTCGATTGTGGTTTTTGGTTTATTTGAGTTGAGAAATTGGGTGGTCTTTTATTCGAAGTTTTGTTAATGGTTTTGATAACTTGGGATGGTTTGACTTGAGAGTTGTGAGCTGAGTTTGAATAATATACTAAATAATTCCAGTGGAAACGTTAAGCGGGTTTCGGGGATAACTCACGTGCAGTAACAACCTCTGTGGTTATGGACTGTGAGATCGGCTTCCTTCCCTGATATAGGATAGTATTTTGATGCCTTTGGTAGGCGATATTCTTGATGCCTTTGGTAGGCGATGTTTATGCCTTTGGTAGGCGATGTTCTTGATGCCTTTGGTAGGCGATGTTTATGCCTTTGGTAGGCGATGTTCTTGATGCCTTTGGTAGGCGATGTTACTTTAAGGGATTTGGTATCCCGCCCGCACATTAAAATATGGATTGGATGGGTTGAGGAAAACAGTTAAGGGTTAAAGGTTTGTAAAACGTTTGATTTGATCCCTCTCCCTAAAATGAATTGAAATGAACTTAAACCGTTTTAAATGTTAGGGGTAGACATTATTGAGATTTCCCCCTCATTTTCTGAAATGTTTTGATTTCAGGTGAAGATCTAAATGCTGGGGACGGGAATTAGAAGTGAGGACGACGAGTCTAGAAGTCCTTGAACCTTTTATATTGTTTTCGTTATGAATTCTTAAAGTTTGTTGAGTGGTTAGTAGTTGCCGTTAGCAGACAGTTGTGTTTTCCTTTCTCGCCTTGTATTCCTTCGGGGATACGGCAGTGACGCCCAAACTAAATTTGAAGTCTTCCGCTAAGTTTTGTCTGTTAACGTTAGTTTGACTTGGACTTTCTATAAATGAATTTCCGGGGCGTTACACTAACGTATTTTAGTTTTTTGACAAAATGAATCAAGGACATTCAATTAAGCTTCTGATAAAATCTGCCTTTTGGATTTGCAGTTTGCATACTTTCGATGGTGGACAACGAAAACAATTGAAGTTCGGCTCATCAATAACAAACTTATAACCTTTTTTCAATGCCCAAAATATGAATTATTTTATTCTAATTTTTCTATTCCAAACACATGATTTCCCGTGAAAGGAAAAGAAAAACGTGAAGATTACTATTTTCACTATACAAATACCTTAAAATCTAGCAAAAGTTTAACCATATCTTGTTTCAATAATTACGGCTTTAGGAGGTCAAATGTATATTAATAAGGCCACATCGCATAGCTAGCATCATGAAAACGACGCATACCTAAAAATTGTACCTCGCGTTTCAAAATAAATATTGTAAAAAATGCTATGAAAAATACATATTATAAAAACACTTTAAATAAAGGCACGAAAAAGAAATTGATACACAACATGTCATGGTTATCATTGTGATGCATGCATCATGGTGGATGCCCGTTTTTAGAGTGATCGGCTAAGGTTTAACTGTATTTTACCTGCCCTGTCTTGTCTTATTTTATTATTCAAAAAAATAAGTTATATTTTTAGATAAATTATATTTAAAAATTATCTATCTTCTCCCTTGAATTAATTATTTAATAATAATAATAAATAAATAAATAGGCAAAAGAACATTCATCTATCTTATTTTATTTTACCTTATTTTTTTTATCTAACATAATCCTACAACTTTAAAGAACAAATCGATAGTAATATACATTCATTTAACACAAGGAACAATACCTAATTATTTTCTCCCTTGTACGAAGGCGAGGATAAAATTGTCATTTTGATTTTAAACATATCTCTTTTAGCACCAATAAATATATTCCATGTGTTTCATATTAACTATATATATCTGATTTATGTTTCAGGAAAAATATATTAATTATTCTATTTATGAATTTTTTTTGAAGAGCATTTAGTTATTCTATTTATGAAAATGTTCATTCTTTTTTAAAATGAAAAATGGAAAAAGAAAAATGAAAATTTTCTTACATAAATGGCAAATATTTTAATTCTTTTCCATGTCATTTTTTCAGCCAGTCACGATGATTGCCACCAAATCAAAAACTATTAGAATTATTTCGGATATATTATTGTCCAATCAAAGTTTGATATATTAGCTTTCAAAAAAAAATTGTACATTGTTAATCAATATTTCAAAAATTCAATATATTATCACCAAAAAATCATTTAAATAATATTATTGATGTAATCAATCTTTTTAAACATTATCCCATTTAATTATTTATCTCATTTTATACCGCTTATCCTACCATAAACAAAAAGACAGACAAATTCTAAAGTATTCTAAAAGCGGTGAATAGTAGAAAACCGAGAACCTTTTAAGAACTCTCAGAACCACGCAAGTTGCTAAAATGATGCATGAATCGTGACACATGGATCAATTCCTAATATAATGACCCCTAATCAATTATTTTTGACAAGATAAACAAGATTCCATGCCACTAAAGTTTATAATGCAAGTCTTCATCTCTTTACTTTGACATATATCATGCATTACTTCACATTCCACAATCTCATAATTGTTGGTTCCAAAAAATGATATAGTAATTGTAATAATGTTAAAAAGTTCAACTCAACCCCACTTTATAATTTTCTTTATTTTTTTCACTCCCTTAAATAAAATTAAGAGAAGAAATTAGGGGAGATTCAATATTTCATATCCATCCATTTTAGATTGAAGAATATATATTTTGCTAATATTTTATACTTTGGGTAAAATACTAATAAAATAATTGTCAATAAGTATTAAGTAAGGTCCTACTTTTAAATTTCTAACAACCAAGGGGCCTAGCTTTGCAATTTACAAAAGAAGAGAGGGAGCAACACGAAAAACCTACGCATAAGAACAGCACAGTTTTCCCTTTTACTTTCACTTTCCCATTTTTAAAGAACTTCTCTTCTATTTCCCCCTTTACCCCTAAACTTCACCATATTTTCCATCTATCCCCCAGACCAGGGACTCCTCTGCAAATTCGGAGGGACCTACATGAAAATTTCCGACTGTAACAAATTGTAGTAATTTGCCGCCTCATGGTCCTCAAACTCCCAGAGACTTTCCCCAACCGGGAACAACAAATCTCCACCGTCCACGTGCTCCCCGGCGGACGAATCGACACCGTCCGTGCTGGGTATTCCGAGTTCATCATCGGAAGCTTCCAGAAGGTGTCTCATCACCTTCTCCCCTTCCTCCTCCTCCGACCCAGAAACCGACACAACACCACGACCCGAATCCAGACACTCGGGCTTGTCCGAATCCGGATCCGAACCCGACCCAGAAGAGAGCTCTTCTTGGAGGGTGGAGATTATAGAGGATAAGTCCTCGTTTGGGTCATCCTCATCTTCCTCCAAGAGGGTAATTATGTCTTTGTAAGATTTCTGTCTCTTGAAATCATCTTCTTGTAGTTCTAATATTTCTTCTTCCTCCCCCCTTACCCTTTTCAAAGGGTTTGGAGTGCTTGTGTTTTGCTCCATATTTGGATTTGATTGAACCTTAACCCTAATTTTAGGGCTTCTTTCGATGGTTGAGAAAATATAAGTTTTTTAGAGATGGAAAATAAAGAGCAGAGGTGGATGATGAGGAAAGAGAATGGAGAAGTGAGGGAGTTTATATAGAGGTGGGGGTTGTGGGGGTAAAGTGCTTTCTGGTCAAGTTTGAGTGCACAAAAGAAAGCAAAAGCAAACACTAAATTATAAAAATCCCAATTTAATTATTCAAATGTCTACTCTTCCAAAGAGATGCCTTGGAAAATGGGTTCCAAACAACTTTTTTTTAATTCTTTTTCCTTTAAAAAAAAGAATAAAGAATTGGAGATTATGTCACCATCACCCCCTTTGGTTTAGAATTTACTCTTTCCATTTTATATTTCCATTTTATATTGATTGTCATTTTTTTAAATTGTATAGTCAAATAATAAAAAGAGTTGACTATAAATTTTGCAATATATATAATAATTTATTATATAAAATTCTTATCATTAGATTAACAATAAAATTTACTATTATAAAAATATAATATTACAAATATTAATATAATATTATATAAAATATTATCGATTAAAAAACAACATTGAAAATTATAACAATTAAATATATAATAATTAATATTTAACCTTTAGAAGTCGACAAGATGAATTATTAATGTATATATTTTGGGAAATGGGAAATTAGAGAAAAAGAAAAAGGCGGGCGTTGAGTTCACGTGGCAGAGAAAAGCCAAGAAATGAGGTGGTGTATTCGAAGATTGTACAGGTGCAGTTTCATGCCTCATGCCTCCTTCTAACCCTCGTTAAGTGTCTTTTTCTGGATCTCCCTCTTTTCTTTTTTTTTTTCCTTTTGTAATAATATATATAATATAATATTGTATCTTTAAGTTTAAAATAGTAACAATTTCAATATTATTTTTATATTTTGACGAGGAAATTTAAAATAATAATTATTATAGGCAGCACTTGCACCAACGAGGGAGGGATGATCCAAATGACGTGACGGTTGCTAATTCGACCCCATTGTAACTTGTAAGTGACCTGCCGGCTTAACTCGACTGCCGTACAAACCTGCATGTTTAAACATGGAAAGGAGGTTATTTGAGTAAGATTTGGGTTGGATTCATGTGGACCATATATTTTTATATAATTTTATATTTTAATTATTTATAGAACGTATATAAAATTTTTATAAATATCTTCGTATTCTGAGGTCATTTTTTTTTCTGCTGTGGAAAAGTATGAAAATATGATATGGTAAATTGAGGGATATGTAATGTGTTGCGGTATAGTATGGTAAGTTAATGGTAATAATGATTGGTATGGTAAGAGAGGATACAGAAAAGTGGTGTTAGAGAAAATTATTGTGATTGTGGTAAAGACCTTCTTTTTCTTTAACCTTATCTTACCTAATTTCCTAAAATTAATGTTAAAATTTTAATAATAAAATATTTTTATCCCAGCACTGATTTAACTATCACAAGCTTTATCCTATCTTTCTTTTCTTTACTTTATCAAACCTAATGTGAGTCTATTCCTATGAAGAACAAGGCAAAACATAGTATGGTACGATAAGATACAATAACTAAAAAAAATACGATAAATTATGATAAATACAATATTGTCTCGTATAAAAGAACAGGGCCTGGACTAGTGGACTGGGTCAGTTTTTTTTAGTTAAATTCAATCTGTTCGATATGCCTGTGTCTGTCGTTGAGTTAGGTAACTTAGGTGGAGTGGGTCATATGTTAATCTCACCACTGTACTGACCACCCGTCCTGGCATCCCACGGGGGAAGAATGAAGATATTGCTCCTAGTAGTCCACTAGGTGGCTAGTGTCTCATAACATAGCTCCAAGTTCATTGCATACCTAAGGACCTTTTTTATTGAAAATTTTATAGCTCGAAAATATCAAAGACAAATATAATGAAAATTGTTAGACTATAAAATCATTCCTGGGGCAACAACTATCAGCTTAAGTTTTTGGTTGAGTTGGTTCCACATGGTATTAGAGCCAGACTGATAAATAAAAGGTCTCAGGTTCGAATGTCAACACCCCTCCATATTCATTTGCGCAAAGTGAAAGGGGCCTTTGTAGCATCCACGCTTCAAGCCCAACCAGCCGTATAAAAGAACAGGGCCTTAGTGTCTTATTTTAGAATAAAAACATATTATTATATATTAAATATATATAAAATGATATAATTGAATTCTATAGTTATAAGATTATATACAAGTAAAATTATACTTTTGTCCATTATTTTTTTATATTTACAATAAAAAGTCTAAAATATGTCTACCGGATGAGGTTGATTCGACTAGGGTGTCATTTGTGTTCGTTGGCGTAGCCAACACATCCGATGCCTCTTATAATTAATAATTGATACTTACTACCTCCGTCCCAAAATGTTTGTCCGTTGACTAAATTTTGGCTGTTAATTACTCACAAATCATAATGAATTAAAATATGAAATCACTGCAATTAGAAAAATAATTTGCTAAAGATTACGATGACGGTAATTTCATATTGTAACTCATTATATTTTGTGAGTAATCAACAATCAAAATTTAGTCAACGGATAAATATTTTTGGGACGGAGGTAGTACTATTGAAACAATAGAGTCAAACATGATAAAAAATACAAATTTGATGAAGAATAAGGCGTTTAAGAAATGTCTTAACGTAAAGCCCGTATCATCACCCGAAATAACGATACCTCCAAAAAATTAAATTATGTTTTCAAGAAAAACATGGGGTTCATAAATAAAAGTTCCCAAAAAGAGTACCCTAGATTTGTTGAGACTTGAGGGGAAGGTAGGGTTGGAAGTGAGCTATCAGCTAACACTCTTTTTGATTTGGGGTTATAGGAGGGGAAGGGAGGGGGAATGAGGGGAACGTTATTAAATAACCTTATTTATTTTTATTTGGAAAAATAAATAAGAGGGGAGACGAACTATTTACCTTCATTAACCTCATTTTCATTAACCCTCGATATGAAGGTTAACGAATGGGAAGAACTCATTATACTTTAAAAAAAATAACTTTATTAATATAGTAATAACTTCATTTTTCTTCCATCTCCCTCCTTTTTCTAATCCAAACATAATAATTAACCTCTCTTACCTTTCATTCCCCTCCACTTATAATTCAAATAAGATAGAAAAACGTCTGTTCTCTTTCCCTCCCCTCCCTTCCCCTTCCCCTTCCCCTTCCCCTTCCCTCCCCCTCTAATAATCAAACAAACCGTAAAGTCATGTTATTTGGATGAGTTATTTTCAAATTAGGATAGTTAGGTTTGGAGAAGTTATGATGTTTTTTTGAGAAAATGTGTTTTTAGAGTAGATGCTTTTTAGGAGAATTGTGTTTGGTTGGAATAAGTGAGAATAAGTTATAATAAGTTAGAAGAGTTAAAACCAGTCAGACAAAAGAACAGGGCCTCAAGCCAATTTGAGCTTACAAAGTTTGAAGTTTGGCTTGTTATTTTTTGTGAGAGCTTGGATTTGGCTTATAGCTTGTCGAGTTTGAATATATTTGGTTCAGATTGACTTGTGAAAACTTGTGGGTTTGACTTAACTTGTGGCTTGATCCTTATGACCATAGTCATTTATATTTTAAGTACCGAATAATTGACAAAACATTTTTAATTTAACTATAAGAGTGATGTTTAATACTTTGATTTGGCAATGAAGTTGTGTAATACTAGTAGCCTAATACAATATTACGAGATAGGTTAGACTATTTCTAAAGTTTCGAATGTTTTGAACTATTTTAAATGATCTTTTTGATTAAATATTTAAATATATGTAAGTTAACCTAAAAATGATATGTGAATTGTGATAGTAGGATACACACATAAACATATTTATTAATCTTAATTGAGGTATTCAATCAGTCAATTGTTGTTATAATACCCTCCAAATTTCCCGCCTTCCTTTTTTATTTTTTGCTTGATATATTCTCGCTCGCCATTATGCTGCTTGTTTCTTCACTGTTCAGTTTTCCATTCTAACGATCATCTTTATCTTATAATAGGAGTTTAAGCTAGGCTTGTTAACACACACAAAAAGAAAAATAAAATTGATCCTCTGCTCTCAACTATTTGTTCTAGACAAACCGAATTTGCGCCGCATACTTTAAATTCTTGATCACAAGTGCACGCATCCAATAACCATTTGCATTATCCTTAAAAAGTGACCGGCAATATTGATTGACATCAAACCCAAGCCTTAATTATTTTCAACACATCGGTCATTTCATGGCTCAGTTTATATCCTTCCCGCAGTCTTCATCTTCACCCTTCATTAATTCCAACATGAATTGCATTTTCAACCATTGAAAGTTGTACTTCAATTTCTGAAAATTTATAAAAGAAAAGATGCAATTTTTTTGGTTGAAAAGAGAAAAAAGATTAATGGGTTCCACAATGTGGCAAATATGTAGTAGATGTGTAAAAGTACCATAAAAAGGGGGGTAATGGCATGAAGTGGAAAGGGGGGTTGGGAGCATATAATGGTGTTGGCACTTTCAAGCTACACCATCCATGACCATGACTAGGAGATCAGATTCAGTGTAGTTCATAGTACAGATACCCATGATGGGACTATTCCAATTTGCTAAGTGACCAAAAATACAGGCAAATTAAAGATGATGTTCTCGTTTTTGGATGTGATAATGGAAGGGATTTTCTTTTTTTTTTAGAAGACAGTAACATGAATATGTAATATTTATTTTAAATGGTAAGCGGTCTAACTCATTTGACCCCTATCTCATGGAATAACCCAACATGTCTGTAACAAACGAGTAACAAAGGAGCCAATTGCCCAAAGCTAGGCCCTACTCCTACCCGCAACATTCTCTGAAATGGTAAAGGAGAAATGTTATATAAATTCGGTCTCCCAAAATTCGACTCGTTAACGTTATCGCTATTCATAAGAGGTGATTGATAAAAATACATAACATAACCATAGCATTATACAATGTGAAACAAAACGTAGGAACAAACAAAAAGTGTTTCCCACATCACTTGTGGTCCGCTTATCAACTCTTCGTTATCATCAAAATCACAACTTGTTTTGGAGGTGTCAGTGTATAGAATCATTGTTGGACCTTTATTCATCAATTTAAATTTTTTGTTGAGATGGTTCAATATAATATCAGAGTCAAGTTGAGTGAAAGGTCATAGGTTCAATCTCAGCAAACCCCATTTGCACAAGATTTAAAAGGGTCTTTGCGGCAACCACGTTTCAAGTCCAAAGGACATTCGTGTTAAAAATGGGTCTTTGCAGCTTCCGCGTTTCAAATCCAACCAACATTCGTGTGAGGGACCTCTTAAAGGATAAAATTATCGATCATTTGACATTCAACCACCAATTTAAACTCTTGATTAAAATATTCCACATCAGATAATAGAGAGCATTGATGAATAGGTGGGTGAAGGAACACCTTATGATGCACATGCAATGGTACCATACATGCCATCATTTTCATATCTCTCCCATACATCTTTGTTGGTTGCTTTCAACATTGAAGAGAAGGCATTTGCATATCCATTTGGGGATGTGAGAAAGAAGATGAGAATTGAATTGGGGAAAGTAATTAAATTTGATGGGGGTAGGAGAAGGAGTAGCCAACCTACATTTGATAGGGATGTGGTTTGTTTGTGGTGGAGTTGATGGAGTTCCAACCTAGAAGGATAGAATGGTAACTTCACATGTCATGGGCTAACATTAGTTGTTGATGAAGTGACCTCTATATTGTCTTAGATGAACTTCATTACTTCAATTTTCAATACATTAAGGAAAAAAAAAACTTTAAAATGCAGTTAACCAATTAAAGGTTACATAGTTGAGCATTAGAGATATAGATGTGTATTTACACGACTATAGGATATATTCACAGATATATAAATAAATAATAACATAACACATACACTCGCATATATGTGTTTGGTTTATATTTCTTCGACTAACATTTGGTTTGAGTGATACACTAGCTAATTTATTACCTTCCATGTGTGAACTTTATGGATAAAAGGTGTAAACTCTATGGGTTAGCAGAGTAATATCATATATTAGGCCTAGCTAAGTTTTAACTTTGAAAGTATGTTCATAAGGAACCTTAAATATATCAACAATATTAACTAAGAAAAGTTTTATGGCCGTCAAATTTTGAGTCATGGTGAACATAATAAACCTTTTACTTCATGTAGCTTAATCTAGTAGCTCCTAGCAATTGGGACCTAACATTAGGTAAAGGGTGTCTTCATTTTTTTTTTGTTTTTTTTGTGGGGGTGTTTGAAAATTCAGTAATTTATTTAAGTGTTAGATAATAGTCTTGTCTTAAATGGATTCATTCATACCATTTTTTTTGAGTCAAATGAATAAAAATGGGAGCTTTTGGAAACTAAAAAAAAGATACTTATTTGAGTGTTGATTAGATAGTCTTGTCTTAGATGGATTTATTCATACTTATTTTTATGAGTCAAATAAACAAACATTGAAGCTTTTGAAAACTAAAATTAAAAATACTTTTATTAATTAAGACTATGTTTTTTGGTTAGGTTAGTTTCAGCTTTAGATGGATAAGTTAGGATAAAGTATGATTTTTTTTGGGAATTGTGCTTTTAGAGTGGATGTTTTTTTGGGGAATTATGCTAGGTTTGAATAAATTTGAATAAGTTAGGAGAGTTATATCCAACCTAACCAAAAAACATGGCCTAAATATATCTATTTTTAAGGGGTATGAACTACGAAAGAAAGACAGATTGGACAGCGCCTCTTTGTTTGCTTTAACGGGTTGCATGATGTTTATATTATTCATCATTTTACAAATAAACATCGTGCAACTTGTAGATTTATCATTTGAGAAGCAAATATTAGAAGGACAAAAAGAAAAGAAACCAAAAAAAAGGTCCAAATAAAAGGGTCATTTTCATAGAGGTACAGGCACCTAAAAGTGTTGAAGTAGCAAAAGACTTGGCAAAAGGAAAACCGTAGATTGTTGATAAAAAGAGTTGTGTTGGGGGCAACTAGCGAGCTAGCTAGAATCAACCTTACTTGTGTCTTTTGTTTGTCAATTTAGGGATAATGTTCCATGTAGTACCCTTCTACAACTTATATATAATAACATACCATACACGTATACTCTAAAAATAAATAAAAATAAAAAAAGTATCTTTTGATTTTGACAATCTAAAGTCCAACCTAGAGGCATTTATTACGACCCTTTAATGAGAATCGTACCCATGCCAAGTACTCATAATCTTTATAGGATTTTTGAAGATATTTAAACTTTCAAAAGATATTTAATTTGTGGCTTCAAAACTATGGTCAGATAGAGTATTCCCAAGGGCGGAGTCAGGACATATTATTAGGATGAGCTATTTTTATATAATAAAAATAGGGAAAGAAGGGAAGATAAGTAATTGGGCAAAAACCAAAAATAATGTTTAGGAAGAGGTATTGAACTCTTGACTTCATGTATAAATAGATGGGCTATAACAAATACTCTACAAATATTAAACTAGATCCTAATGTAAATAATTTGATTTTGTCTATCATGGGGAGGGCCGAGGCCCTTGCCAGGCTGCCAGGCCCCCCAAAGCTACGCCCCTGAGTACTCCCTCAATTTGTAATTAGCCCGTCCCTTTGTAATATATTAGTTATCATCTTTGAAAATTGTGCAATCAAATTTTATATATTTTAATCATAAAATTTTCAATATATCAAATGACTTGTTATATAAAATTACTAACATTGAATTTCGTAATGAAAAATACTATCTTTTCCATTTAAGCAAATTTGGACGATTAATTTGAATAGAGTTACCCTTCATTAATTTATATAAGATTTTTATATTACTCTGGCAAATAAAGCTATTAAGAATACAAGGCGGAGTCGATTTTATGCTGACAAGAAGTCAATTAATTAAAACTAAAACCTAAATTAATAATTATAGCAACTTGTCAATTCAACCAATAGATTAGGCACAACCTGCTGATTGATTAACAAGACCTACTTATAAAATAATTAGGGTTTTTGGCTCAAAATAATCTGAAGTCGGAGGTCATTGACTGAAAATAATCCAAACTCACTTTTTGGCTGAAAATAATCCAAACTTTTAAATTATTTACTCCGACTAAACCGAAATGATTTCCGGCGTCAGAATGCTAACTGGATAACCCGAGCACGTGTTTCTTTAATTGATTTTGGCTTTGAATTTATGCTGACTGGGGTCTACATAAGCTGATCGGTCAGTATTCTGACGTTGGAAATCGATTTCGGTTTAGTCCAAGTAAATAGGTTAAAAGTTTGGATTATTTTTAGCCAAAAAGTGAGTTTAGATTATTTACAGCCAACGACCTCCGACTTCGTATTATTTTGAGCTAAAAACCCAAATAATTACAACTCTTCGTGGATTCTTTTTGAACTTGCATTTATGAAGTCGTAACACAGACTAATACACAAGAGAAAAATAAAATTGAAAAACGGGGGACAAAATGCTGGAAATAAGTTTGTCAGATTTTATATGAAGATTTTTATAAAATATATAATTTCCAGAATATATGGTGTCTTGTCTAGGCTATGTTGGCCAGTGTAATTGAATTTTATTCTTAGAATTGTTCTTAACATTTGCGCTAATTAATTAACACTTTTTTTTAAGGACAATTAATTAACACTTAACAGTATGATAAACCTTAAAGCAATCTCCATCCAGTCAGTTCTTAATCCATTTTAAAAGTAACTGAGCCATCTAGTCAGATCGTAATCAATTTTTAAAAAATAGCCGCCCACTAAAAAAAAGCAAAAAAATGCTTTGATAACACTACGTCATTGAAGTATTGTTAATTAATGAATATAAATCATGGCAGAGAATAATATAAATCAATCTAAGTGGTTTAGTATTTGTTTTTATTAAATATAAAAAGTTAGATGAGAATGATTTTATCAAACAAAAGTTAGATTAGGATTCTATGAATGAAGAAAAAGTCTTTTGTTAATTTCGTATCATTAATTTGTCAAGAACAAATATGATCCGTTAAAAATATTTATGTCTAAATGAATATAATGGAAACAATTTACTTTATCAATGTATATATTAATTTTGGGTTTAAAGATAGAATCGATATGACAGTAGTATTTTTAAACTATGAGTTTATGATAGTTGAAAAAAAAAATCAATTATGCTAGAGTCTCCTTAAAAAATATTAAATTTTCTAAAAGTTTATATCTCCATGAATAGCATTGCTTGTTACACCAAACCACTTTGATCGATATATATCGACTTTGATTTTTTTAAAGGTAGAATCAATCAATAACTAATACTCCATCCGTCCCAAAATAATTGACATTGGACTAAATACTAATTACTAACAAATTAAAAAGAGTATCAATATGAAATTACCGTCATTAAAAAGATGTTTTATTAAAAATTACCAGTACAACAGAGGTAGTTTCATACTGTAACTCATTGTAATTGATGAATAATTAACGGTCAAAATTTAGTCAAAATATCAATTAATTTGGGACAGAGGGAATACAATAATAGATATACCTTTTCACTATGATAGTTGAATTTATTTTTTTTTACTATGCAAAAATCTCCTAACATCTTTATATAATGAGACTATCATCTGATTATTATAGATCAACAGAAATTTAGTTACAACAAATTAAAATAGATGCCAAGGATCAGTTTAAAAAAAAAAACTCAAAAATAGTACAGATGAGCCAGTTATTTTAATTAAGGAACGTATGTGTAATGTCTTGTTTAAACCATAGCCATTTGATTTGGTTCAAACTATAAATCAATCCGACCATAATTAAAGACATAGAAACTAGAAAGTATGATGAAACCCAACCAATGAGAAAATTATTGTCAGGGAAATTAATTAGAAAACAATTATTTGGAAAAATTATATATTTTGCATGACTTTGTAGCAGAAAGAGTTGATTTGCTATTTGCTAATATATTTAATTTGCTGGACTAAACTTTTGCTTCAACTACTTAATATTCCTGATTACGTAGATCTGAAAGACTGGCAGAGCAATTAATTAGGATTAAGATGGTTCAAGATACTGATCCGTACTTCATTAGCAAGATTAATTACTCCCTCCGTTTTATAATTGTTGTCTTTGGAAATCATCCAGTCAAATTTCAAATATTTTGATAATAAATTTTGCAATATATATAATGAGTTGCTATATAAAATTACTACTATTAGATTCGTAACGCAAAATAATGTCATAAAAGTATAATATTACAATTGTTAATAACAAATTATGTAAAATTTATCAATTAAAGAGTGACATTGGAAACCGTAAAAATCAAGATTGTGATATGAAACGATGGGAATATAATTTATGAACATGCATAATCATTGTTCTGGTCAAAATACTTGTTGGTTAATGGTTAGGGGATGTTAAGACTTAAGAGGGTTATGATTTTATGGAAGGTGGGTTGAAGGCTCTAAGAAATGGCAACATCTATGATTTAATCATTCTGTATTTTAATAATTTCCAGATCTCCAAGTAATTAAATTAAACTAATTAAAGTTGCTTGTGGTCATTGAATTGAGTTTTGAACTAAGTCGAACAAGTTTCTTTTTTTTTTCTAATAATAATAATCATGAATAACATTATTTGACGTATATGCTCTCAATCAAACCTAATGAAGATATAATTATTTTAATATTTATAAAATGCCTGAAGTTGTTAAGTAATCCCTCTTTTCCACATTGATTGTTGTCTTAGAAAATAGTGTAGTCAAATTTTAAAAAAATAATATTGCAATTACCGTCACTAGATTTGTAACGAAAAATTTCATGAAAAAAGTATATTATTGCAATTGTTAATAACATATTATATAAGAAATTATCAATCACAGAGTAATATTGAAGACCATGCAAATAAAAAATATGACAATTAACATGAAACAAAGGAAGTACAATACATCACGCTATCAAATATTTGTAATTATCGATACTTAATCCTTATATATATATAGTTAATGTATAAACACTAGTAAACTTTTGGAAATGCTTACAAGTTATATATACTGCTATTCCTAAAAGCTGAGAAATACTAGCAATTTTTTATTGACAATTGTTGACCTCTAATCGTTACTTTAATTAATAAATACTCCCTCCTTCCCATATTATCTGTCACTTTAACTAACTTTCTTTTTTCCCATAATATCTGTCACCTTACAATTCCAATAAGACATTAATTACTAATTTATCAAATTATACATCTTTTTCTTCAACTTTTCCCTTTTAATCACCATTTTTCTTTATTATTCACCATTTTTCTTTTTTATTCATCATTTTATTCAACTTTTTCTCATTTCCAAGAATGCAAATTAATCCAAATTGGAAGTTTTATTGGTTTTGTGAACCATGTCTTTAGTGACAAATAAAATGGGAAGAAGGGAGTATATAAAAACAAATATGTCGATTGATATAACATGTATGTGATGCATCATACAAGCATGCTTGTAAAAAGAAGCTTTTTTTTCTCAAGAAAAAAACGAAAAAAGAAGAAGCTTTAATAATTGAGTGTGCTAATAATTAAAACAAAAGTACACACAACACCATGTGAATTGTTGGGTGATCACCTAAATATGATTAGAATTCCATGTGGCACACAAATTCTAGAATACTCATTTCGCACATGTTCAATTATTTAGACATCATAGAAGGTATTTTAGGTTTTTTTGGGCAGTACAGACATTGTAACAGGAAATATATATAAGGAATACTTCTTATTGAACGTTAAGGAAAAAATAACCATCTAAATTAAAATAAAGTTTTCCACAATTATAAGGATATCTTGACAATCTCATAACAATTGTAAGTTTCATGTTCTCAGGTAATCCACTTTTGAAACATCGTTGAAATTGGATTTGAATAACCCTGAATAATTTAGGTACTCATGGTTAGAGTATGTGAATACAGGTTAGATAATTAGGTGTGGAGATCAATTGCATTGAGGCCATGTTCTTTACTATGGTATTTTGCGGTATGGTGTGCTGAAATTGTGGTGGGTTGTAGTGTAATTGTAGCGGGTTATTGGTATGTGGGGTAGGTGATGAGAGAGAATATAAAAAGTAGGGGAGAAAAGTGAGGAGAGAGAAAAGTAATGATTTGTGATAAAGTGTGGTGGGTTGTGGCAAATTGCGGTATGTTATTGCACCGCAGTTTGCCAACCACAAAAAAGAACAGAGCCTGAATTGAGCAAATTAAGTGTGAAATGGAGATCAATTGCATTGAGTTGAGCAAATAAGCATGTGTGAAAAATGTGATGGAGATATACTACCTCCGTCCCAAAATATTTGTCTTTCGACTAAATTTTGACCGTTAATTACTCACAAATTATAATGAGTTAAAAATATGAAAATACCGCCATTAGAAAGATAATTTGCTAAAATTACGATGAAGGTAATTTTATATTGTAATTCATTATAATTTGTGAATAATCAATGGTCAAAATTTAGTTGAAAGACAAACATTTTGGGACAGAGGTAGTACAAGAAAGTTCCATGCTCCTCTTATGTCCTTGTACCTACCATATAACTGATTTTTAGGCTAACTAAATTTAGTGCCAACAAATTTAAACAAGATTTACGAAGAAGAAAAAGAAGTTTTGACCGTTTGGTGGTGTTGTTGCTTTTGTTATAGGTTAGATAATTTTGTTTTTTTTAACTAAGGGAAATAGGTTAGATAATTGTGTTGCTATTTCTCGCCATCTGCATTTTTTTGCTTTGGTTTCACTAATTTTTAGACTATATTCTTTAGAATGATAAGTTAGATTTTTTCTTTTTTTTAATTTTACCTTATCTTAATCTCTAAAAAAACGCTTAATCCAATGTCATTTTAATTTATTTTTTTACCTTTCTTTTCGTTACCAACCCTATTTTACATGGAATAGAGGGAGCATGGAGGGAGTAGTCATTATGAAACATAATGATTAACTCACAAATCATTTTGTCTTTATTCATCCACAAAAAAGGATCTCGTAGCAATTTGTTTAATAGTACGATATTGTTCATAAAGTGTTATCTATCTAATCACTCATTAGCTAAGATTTCGAAAAAAAAGAAGATTTGAAATAGTCTATTGCCATGGAAAGACAATGAAGTACAAGGTGCGAATTAAAATATATGTCGCCAAATAGCGAATATTGGAGAAGGGAAATGATAAAAGTATTGTGCAAGACACATATTTTGTGTCTTGTCATTATAGAAAACCTATATATTTGTGAATTAAATTGGAAAAAAGTTACATGATTGACTTCTATAACTATAATAATATATATAAATTGTATAAAATCACACTTTTATCTATATTTTTAAAAATTTACAAAAAAGCGTCTAAAATATGCCCAACGGATGGGGTTCATTCGTTAGGGTGTCAATTTTAATTGTTTACGTGAAATAACACATTCCAAGCTTCTTAAAATTGATAATTAATAGTATCTGTCAAAACAATTGGGGTTAAAAACGATAATAAGTATTGATTTTATAAGGGAGAAGACATTTAAGGAATGTCTTGGGGCAAGACACTTATCATCATCCGATTGGAGAAGGAGAAATATTAAAGGCAAGATGCCTACTCTATGCTTCCATGACATTTTTCCCCCTTATATAGAACCATCACAAATATTATGTGGCCTTATCTCCAAGCTAAGTGGGGGGTCCAAACTTAAAGTAAAATTATATTCCTCCTTTTCCTTTTATGAAAACATAGGATAATTTAGCCATTAGCCTCCTAGTCAAAAGAAGTATATATGACAAATGGTGGAAGATATAAACAAATAAAAAACAAAGAAAATCAAGCTTTTTTAAAAAAAATTGGTAAGTAATCCAACTCTTTGGCCCCGATCTTAGGACCCAAAGATGGGTCCCACTCCAACCCACAACACTCTTCAAAATAGTAAGAGAGAGATGTCGTCCCCAAGATTGAAATCCTAGATACTTGAGGTACGAAGTGAACCTCTTGCCACTCAGGCAAGAGGTGATTGGCAAGAAAATCAAGCAAATTAATAAATAAAGGAAACAATTGTTTGGAGAAACTAAGGTTGTCCTCTTTGGTAAATTACACTAGTGCTATTTTCCATGATCTTAGGGGAGAAACAATTGTTTTTAATATTAATTAAAAATAGGTAGGAAATAAAAAAAAGGCAATAAAATCTTAATTTGTGTCGTAAGTTTTGGAAGAGAACTAAAGATAGTGGGAAAATTGTAGATGAAAACCATTAATGAGAGCATCAAGAAAAGAATTATACCCACCTTCAAGCTGGCATGCATGGTTCAAGTTCCCTTTAGTTTATGCTAATTTTTGTGGGCCATGATTGAATTATTTCACACTCCTATTTTGTATGTTTTTTTAAATAGCTTTTATTTAAAAGTAAAAGATCAACGAATTTAATTATTTTTATTTTAAAAAATCAAACAAAAATATGTGCAAGCCCCTCAGGTTCAATTCGATCAAAGCTTGGCTCGTGTTCGGTTTGATCAAAGCTGGGTTTGGCTCAAATTGGCTCAGATGCCTATCGAGCTAAGCACGAGCTTAGGGGGCTCAGCTTAGTTAGACACGTTTAAATATTTTAACTAGGAAGTTAGGTGATACTCTATCAATATTGGTAAACTATATATATGTTAATTTAGATGTTGAAAATTTATTATTAGAGCATATTTGTCATTTTTGTTTAGTTCTTTTCAAGCTCAGTAAATCTCAAGTATTATACCCTTATTATAAAAAAAAGTTACTTTCTATTAAATTTAATAAATGTCTAGAAACTTGGACAAAACCCGAACTTTGGTTTTGAAAACTTGACAAGCTATCAGCCAAATTCGAGCCAGACTTTATCGATCTAATCGAGTCGAGCACAAGCATAAGAAATGATGGACATTTATTCAAACTAGTCTTGGATATATTCATTAATAAATGTGTACTTATTCCCAATCTCAACCTTATTTATTCATATTTTGAATTACCACATAATAAGTAAGGAAGTTGGAAATTAATACACGTTCTAATTTGCAGTCTGAATTTATGATAGTAAATTCTTATTTTCATTCTCATTCCCGTTATATATCAAACAAACCGCTAGATTTATTTAAATTTTCACCTTTAAACAAATATTATTAGTATGTCCAGACCGGCTGATACACAATGGGCGCGAAGGAGCCCTAAGGCCCAAAACAAAATCAAGTCCACTGGGCCAGAAACGTTTAGCAAAAAGAAAAGGACCCTTAATCAACAATCTTCTGGCCCAAGAGCATAATGTGGAAATGCAATTGAAGTTGCAGATGGTCTAATGTGTTCCTCCCTTTCAGTAGCCCAAGATAACAGGAGTATGTGAAAATAGGCAACCCTGTGCAAATTTGAACATCAGAAAATAGATCCACTGCAATAAATTCATGTCATGAACTCCTAAATCATTCTCCACAGAAGTGCAAACTTAAGTGTAATGTATTACAAAAGCCAAACCCAATAAGATCCACAAACATCATATGAAGCAACCCAAACCAAAAAAATTACTCCTTCCCGCCCATAAATTATCATTTTGATCTTCACTTCAATCAAACTTTGAAAATTTTGACCATTAAATTTTTTGATATATATATATAATATTCTATTACACGAAAGTACTATCATTGCATTCGTAACAAAAAATACAATCATAAGAATATAATAAATTCTTATTCACCATGTAACATTTATAAAGAGACAATTAACATGAAAAAGAACCGTTGAAAGAGTTGTTTAGGCGGCGTGAATTATATTTGAATTTGGCCATGCGTACGTACGTATATGTACGTCTGTAAAAGCAAAGCATGCAGATGCAGGGGTCATATGATATCCAATGGTGGTAATCAAGAAAGCAAAGCGAGTGCAGCAGCCAAAAGAGCAGCCACTAATCCCGACACAATCTGAACTGAAACTCCATTACTTTGTACTGTCGGAACAGGAGCAGCAGCAATGGGGCTTCCGACGTTTGCAGAAACGTCAAAGCCGCCTTCGCTTACAAAACCAGGTGCGAGCGCCTCCACCTGCAGCTGCAGGGACAGACTCACGACAGCCGCCGCAAACACAACCGCGATGGTGGTCAACTTGCTGTTGCCCCCCATTTCTGATTAATTACTCAATTAAGCAAGTTAATTAAGCTCTTTTAGTTTAGTTGATGGGCTATATATAGCTAAGCTGTTTGATTGTTGTTTCTGCAGTTTTCTGGGGTTTATATGTGTTTGTTTGTGGTAGGCACGTCTTCATAATTTCCAGCTAGGTTAGAGAGGCGACAGCGATATCACCATGGGATGGCATAATGAGTACACTCATGGCCGCGTTTGGTTGAGAGGAACTTTCCCGGGAAAGTTAGTCAACTTTTCCAAGTTAACAAACTTTCTTATGTTTGAATTTCCATAATATATAGGAAAATTTTAATATGAGGTCCATTATTTCCCTCAAACCTTAAGAAAAACTTTCCTAAGGGAGGGATAGGGAAACATTTTTCCTAGGAAAGTCTTTCCCCAAAAACTACCAAACGCACCATCATATATCATCACAATGCATACATACACTCACATTTCTTTACAAATCTCCCTAAGATAGAGGACTCATTAGATGACCCGACTTACCAATGTAAAAAAAATATATATATATTTCTTTAGTACTAATTAATAAAATGTCCATTATGTCAATTGTTAAGTGGCCCAATTTGATCTTGTACAGGATACTCATAGTTTACAAATTGTTATATAAATGACCAAATTGCTTATACTACCTCTATCCCATATTGTTTTGTCTATATAAATTTAAAAGTTAAATTGGGTGAAGGTTATGTGATATATTAATATTAATATTACCGTACCCCTACATTCTTCTTGTGAAGAATAAACAAAAAGAATTGAAAGGTAAGATGTAATAAATATTATGGGTAGTTATAATTAAGAATAAATTGAGAACAAAAATAATAAAGGGCAAAAACAGAAAATAGTCATAGTATGAAGTATGAACTTGCAAAGACATTATTTGACCTAGAGATGAAGAAGACATGTTTACCACAAACTCTCTCCATAGTCCAGGCTGTTGACAAAAACCCAACTGGATATATATTGTTAATGATTAAAACATGATTAATAAACAATGATGCCCAATTAAGTACTCCATAAGATGTTCCCACGTAGCAATGCCCAATCCCTTCTCCGGTTACTATAAAAACCACTCGAACTAAACCCATAATTAAGTACAAATTAACCAAATTAAACTAGCTTAATTATCCAATTAATTGGTAATTAAGATCGATCGAAAGGGTCATCAATGGAGTTGTGCAACAACAATTTGAGAATGGCGACTGTTGCCATCGTCGTGATTCTGTGTCTGTCCATGCTCCCTTCATTTGGACGATCAAGTTTCTTATCTATTAATAACGTTGGAAGTGTTGCTCCAGCTCCAGCAACCATGCACAGCAATGGAGTTGCTGCGTTGCAGGTTTCAGGACTTGTTGCTGCTGCTGTTTATCCCTTTGTAATGTATTTGCTTTTTTAGACTTGTCACTTGTATCTGTATTTTCCTTTATTTGTTTGTGGTTTGTTTACTTGCGTCACCAAAGTGTAGGAAGCTTGCAGTTGTCATGGGATGACCAAGTTATCCTTCAAGATTATGGAATTTTTATTTTAATTGATGGTTGTTTTACATAAATGTAAAGTAAAGTCTGCGTACATTACACCTTTACAGTGGAACCCTTCTTCGGACCCCCGCTTGCGGAGACGCTTTGCGCACCGGGCTGCCTTTTTTTTATTTTATTTACTAGTAGTAGCGCCATAATAAAAAATCTCATAACGGACAAGGTAGAAGATGTCAATGCTCTATATAGGACCCACACCTTTCATTTAACACACTCCCGCATCGATCGATAGAGAGAGGGGATGGAAGGGTGGGGAGTTACCACTAAGGCAAGCCCCAATTGGACATAAGTTTGCGGTATAGCTTCTCCTATGCATGGCTTCTTCCTAGGTTAAAAGATTGGCCATGTTATTTGGATTGGTAACTCTTTCCAATCCAATTCAATTCAATCCAATCTGACCCAATTTAATTTAAATTTTACACAATTCCTCAAAAAAAAAAACCTCTCTAAAAACACAATTTCTCAAAAAAAACATTATAACTTATCCAATTAAATCTATCCAAACCTCATCTTATCTAATCTTAAGAACAGGGCTTGGATAGGACGTGTTACAACGAAAGATAAACAAGCGATGAGAGAGCCCAAGAAAACGAACTTTAATCGTGGTAGTGCTCCACTTAGGCCCAAGCCCAATAGTTAACGGACTGAGCTAACTAAATCATGGACTGAGCCCAAATGTTGCCACATGCTGATAAATCAATACAAAGAAAAAAAAAGCAAGAGTTGATATTAAAAAATTTTCAGAAAAAATTGATAATTATAAAACTAAAGCACAATACAACACGACTACAATACAATTTATATGAGTCGTATCCAAAAAAGAAAAGGCCAAAACTGAGGTTATGTTCTTTAGAATGATAAATTAGACTTGTTATTGCTTAACTTCATTTTACCCGATTTCATAAAAAACCCTCAAATCAAAGTCAAAGTTTTAATAATAAAATATCTGTACTTCACCACTAACTTACCTACCACAAATCATATATTTTTTTTTTATATTACCTTACCAAATCTAATTTAATCCCATTACTTTAAAAAACACGGCCCGAAAGTTGGAAAGAGCGCTAGAAATAGATCCTTACATCCAACGATTTTGCGCGGGCATTAAAAAACAATGGACCACCTTTGTCTTTAGAAATGTAGGAAGCGTTGAAAGTCCAAATAGTATGTCTTATCAAACGTTAAAAAATTGGAATATTTTTCTTTTTCCCGTGATGTTATTTTGCTGAAAAAAGGAGGTGGAAATGAATAATAAAACATAAAACATAGAAGAAGCCAATAATAATGAAAAATAAATGATGAATAATAAAGTTAGGACAAACACGAAACAGCTGGAGTTGAGGGACCAGAGCTGAACGCCAAATTCCCCCCATTCAAAGAGTCCAGCTTGAAGCTTGAAAGACTGACGCTGACATTTTACAAAAAAGAAAAAAAAAAGAAAAAAAGAAAAAGAGGCGTGTTTTATTATCAAACCATGGTCACCCATTTGTGGAGCTTTGCCTTCAATTCCAAGCTATTTACTTGGGCCCATACTCACCACCCAATGTTTTCTCCTCGTTTATTTTGCTATGTTTTACGTTAATATACCCTAATTTAGTTTCAAAATGCTCATTTATATAACACCGGCAAAATTCAGTGCCATGAACAGTTGGCAAAATCTGATCCGACTCGAAAATCGATCTGAACCCGCCTGAAAGTCTAAAGTTAGGCCTGGAATTTCCAAACCTAAAATATAAATAAATTTGGAACCGACCTACACATCCCGAATTGACAGGTCATTTCCATCTGAATATTCGAATTTTGTCAACTTTGAACTGAATCGTATTTGATCATCAAGTTTTTGTCCAAATTTTAGATTTGGGAAATTCGGCTATAACCAATGATAAAATCAGGTCGGGTTCGGGATAAGAACTTGGGTTGTCCGAATTTTCTTGAAATTCGAACAAAAAAGAAAATTCGGACAAAATACTGAAATTGTGTCTAAATTTGATGTAAATTCGGATTTTGGCATATTGGGACAAAATCGGGTCCATACAAATTCAGATGATTCGACTACGGGTTCGGATATCACAAAGTCTCCAAATTTGAAATTTAAGTAGGGTTTAGATTTGACGATTTTATCCAAATATCCGATTTATCCGAACTCAAATTGACCCGAGCCCAAATGTTTGTCACCACTATCAGTTTCTAGGGTAGCTAGCGATTTTGGTAAATTATGATTGGATCCTTTTACAATTTGAGGCCCTATTATTTACTGCATACGTTGATATTTGCTTTTGGTGCAGAAGATTTCTGAGATTATCCTCCCTGTATGTGTTTAGCATTGGCGGATGAAATGGTGTTATTAATGGAATATTATCCTTGATTAGTTAATATTAGCTAATAATCTACTACCTGAGTGTCAGTGTTTCAAGTATTATTTATTGTTTTAAACCATGTGTTTTAGAATGTTTCTAATATTAGCTTTTGATTTAAAGTAATATCGCAACTTTTGTTCCAAAGATTGTTTACTAATTCCATACCAAATAATATTGAACATCAGCCGGAAATTATGCTGCATAACTAATCCTTTCTTCATGATCCGACGCTTCAGCTTAAATTAAGATTAAAATGGATTAGTGGGATTATAAAAATATTAAAAATAGCGAAGACTTTCGATCAAATCAGTCAATGATAAACTAGAATACATCCACACCCGATTTTATTCTTAGCCCCTCGTTCTTTTTTGTTAGCCATATAAATATAATGTAAATTATACGAAAATGAGTAACAAGAATAGATAACTCAAAGTTCACAATCATAGGAAAGACGTCACGAAATTAAGCCGGGCAAAAATTTGGATTCAGGTTAAATTGAAACGTTCAAATTCAATCATTATCAAAATTCAGACAAAAAATTGACGTATATCCAAACCCAACCCAGCCGACCCAATTGTCAAGTCAACCCAAACATAACAAAAACGTGCTCAAGTTTACCAAAAATTAAAATTTACCTTATCCTATGCAAGAATTGGATAGAGCCTAAACCCTGAAGCTCCTACTCATAAGATGCTGACATCATGTCACAGAAACCTCTAGAGTACGGCAAGTGACGTGTGAAACTCCCCAGGACAAACCTTCTTTTCCAAGTACACTTTCAGTGCATGTATGACTGCATTTTCTGTTGGATTTCTAGAGACTCTATCAGCCAAGTTTGCCAATAACATACACAGTAATTACAGTACACAACAACAAAAACTGTCAAATGAGGAAATACATGTTACCAACTTTCTGCATGCAACTTTCACCATAACATAACCTATGGTATGACATGCACTGCCCTAAGTAGATATCGTAGGCATCGACATCAGAAAGTAGCATCTTCTCTATTCGATAACTTTGGACAACCAAAAACAGCTTCCGACCAGGATTAGTGTGTTCAACAACAGGCAAAATCTCTACCCTTTTCGTTTGGTACTAAATTGGCCCACTAGTTTTGTATACACACAAATCTAAACATGTCCAATGACACTCCCCTGTCTCCCACTCTCTCAACAATTGCCATTACGAGAAAAAACCCGAAAACAATGAGCATAGATGGATAAGAAAGCACGTCGGTATCATATCGAGGGACACAGATGATTGGTAACAATGGCATTAGAACGAATCGAAATATCGCGATACAAATCTAAAATGGTAAAAATCTACCCATGTATTGGGAATCACTAATCAGAATTATTCAACTTTTTCCCTACATTGACTGACACCAACTATAGCGATTTCTTTTTTTTCGAATGTTACTGCAATGGAAGGGAAGACAGAGTTTGTTGAATGGATGATGAGAAATCTTCATCATTAAATAAAGGCAAAGGGGAGGAAATTCCCCCTGAGAGACACTGCTTCTAAGAGAAACACTCAATTGAATGTTTAGCAGAATCGGAAACTCCTCCCCGTTTCGCCCGGTTCTGTCCTTCCCTAATCAGAAAAACGAAAAAACAAAGAAAAAAAACGGCAAGAGAGATCGAAATTTACCCATCAGCGGAGAATTCTCTGCTCATGGACAAACCGATCCAGTCTTGCCCGTCCTATATAACTCTCTTTTTTTGTTGTTGTTGTTGTTGTTGTTTCTCGGCGAAATTTGGATTAAATTGTTTGATGAATAGAATGGTGCTCCTGGACTCCAATTTTTCCTCATCAGCATCCCATCACTGCACAATTATAGACAAAGCTACCAGACTGCTTCCTATCGAGCAACACCCACCCGGGGGGGCCGTCCCCTGGGATCCACGAGTTCACCTCCACGATGGTCCCCTCTGCGCGGTCCCTGGGCCCCGCGATCACAATGAGTCTGTTCCCGCATGCCCGGAAAGCCAACCCCCAGCCGTTCATCGATCCGGCGCGCTCTGGCAGACGCCCCATGGTGGCCCACGTCCCAGTCACCTTGTTGTACTTCTTCACCTCCATGTCAGCATAGTCAGCAGCGTAAAGCTCATTATTTACAACAGCCACGAGCGGCGGGGCCTCGGCAGCCGCCGGCGGGGTGCCGTCGGCGGCACCAGCGCTCTTCCCGGGGGACATGTTGGGGACCACTCTCCAAGACCTCGTCTGAAGGTCAAACTCCTCGCCGCAAGTCAAAACCTTGGCTTCCGGCCCACCGATTCCACCAATGACATAGAACTTGCCATCCATGAACACGCCGGAGCACATCTTCCGAGGTTTGTGCATAGGAGGGAGGGTCACCCACGTCTGCTTCTCGGAGTCGTACAGCTCAGCGGACCCGAGGATGTTCCCCTGGGAGTCGCAGCCGCCAGCGAGGACAGCGATCTCCCCGAGACTAGCAGACCCAAACAGACACCTAGGGCTGTTCATGCTCATCCCGGTCGACCACGAGTTTGTCAGGATGCTGTACTTGTAAATCACATGAGACATCATGTCCTTCCCGAACACGAGGAGCTCAGTCCCGACAGCCAGGGACTCCTTGTCTGAACACATGAAGCACTCATGACAGTTCATCCTCGGAAGATGCATCCAGCGGCCTCTCTCCGGGTCAAACGCCACCCATTCCAACAGACGGCACGAGAAGTACACCCAGTGCTCGATCACGCCCTTCTGCCGCCTCAGCTTGTAGACCTCCCCACTCCTGATCAAATTCCGGAAACTTCTATTCAACGAAGCAATCGCTCCATAATCCGCCCTGGAACACCGGAGAATACACTCAATGCTGCTGTCACGACCCAGGTGGGGAATGAGGGAGTCCGTGTCGGACTGATCCCCAGCATGGCGACGCTGGGACCCACCACCAGAACCAGCAATGGATAAGGCCAGCATCTCGAACTCAGCCTCCTCCTGATCAGTTGCTACGTCGGGGGATGGATTGGGTGTTTTCTTCTTCAGACAGCCGCCTCCAATGTCTTGGGGATCAATGTCGGAGGAGGGACGCTTGTTGTTGTTGTCGGAATTAGAGAGTTCGAGTTCAACAGGGAATGTCATGTAAGCCCACGGAGAATCTTGCTCGCACAAGCCAGGTAACGCCGCCCTTGGAACCAGGCACGATCGCTCCTCCAGCATGTCTTAGCCCTAGCTAGGCCAGCTTGAACAATCAGGGTTTTGGTTTGTTCCTACATCAACAAAAAACTGAATACCCTTCATCAAATTCAATCCTCACAGCATTTCTAATCATACTTTTTTTCCCCAATTTTCAGTGAATTCAATCATAAAGAGCAACTAATTCAGCCCTAAAACCATTCAAATTGTACGGTTTCGTCCCGGTTTTCGGCAAAAGTCAATCAAAAAGAGCAACCAATCAAACCCCCCATAAGAAAACTCAAAAATTAACCCGATTGGTGACTGGTATGGTAACTAAACCCAGAAAAATCAACGGAAATCGATGAAAATTAATTCAATTGATGAGTGATAACGGAATAAACCCCAGAAAAATGAACTTCATTTCAATGAATTCAACTGCCAAATTCGAGATTGGTAAGGAAATAAACCCGGAAAAAAATCAACAGAAACTGATTGAAATTAATTCAATTGATGAATGATAACGGAAATAAACCCCAGAAATTGAAATTTTTTCAAGTGAATTGAAGAAAACAGAAGTTTCAATGATGAATTCGAGGGCTTACCGATCTGAATCGAAATGGAATTGAGGAGGAAATGGCAGAGCAATGGAATCTTCTCGATCAAATTGAGCGCTGCAGCTGTCAAAAATCCCTCATTACTTGACTTTATCCTGTACCCACAACCATAAAGCTTTAAAAAAACAAAAAAAAAGTTTTTTTTTTTCTTCCTGTTATTCCATAACTCAACGAATGAAAGAAGAAAACCCAGAAGAGCAAGAACAAAACCCAAATGCATGCAATCCAATCAGAAATCAATCAAAAACAACCCCCAGATCTTTCGAACTCGGATCACAAGTAGAACAACAAATAAACCCAGCAAATAAAACCCCAGAAAAAAGAAGATAAAATCTACGAGTCTCAATAACAAAGAGCAATTGGGTTAGATCTGCCCACTTTGTGGAAAATCTGTAAAAAAACATTGAGAAAAGAAAGGATTAGAAAGATAGAGACGGGACTTACGAATTGGATAAAGAAAAGAAGGGGGCGGACGTCTTTGATTGGAGGAAGCACTAAAAGAAAACCCCAGAGAAACACACCAACAAAACAAATACAATAAATAAAATCAATCACTCTCTCAATATCTCATTGGAAATGAAGCTCATCTACTCATGTTATGTCATGTAAACACACACAGAAAAACAAACCCAGAAGAACGAACAAATGAATGAATGAATGATGAATGAATATGAACCAAAAAACTCACACAAAAACACACACTCTTCTCTCTTTTTCTTTCTCTGAAGCTCTGTTTGTTCACTCTCATTTGCAGAGGAAGAAGAAGAGAAAGAAAGAAGAAGAAGAAGAAGAAGAGGGAATACTAATCAAAGGCGTCCTTCGGATTCTGCTCTGCAAATCATCTCTCTCTGAAAGACTGAAACTGGGTTTGTTAATGCCTCGAGTTTTTTTCCTTTATTTGGGAGTTGTATTTGGAGGCACATATCTTTTTAGCAAACGGGTCCCCCCTTGGCTCTTTATATATACCTCTCTTGGGGTTAGTCTCTTAATTAATGGGGTCTAATTTCAATTTAGGGCATTGATTTAGGGTTGTAATTAATCAAAGATTTGACCTTGGGTCAATGAATCGGTTAACACACCTTCATTTCATTTTGTTTTAATGGCAAGTGTTTCTGAAATGAGCAATAGGGTTTTTTTCTTTTTTTTGCATGGGTTTATGTTTTGATTAGATGTAGAAAGGTTGTGTTTTAGGGCTAAATATAGTAATGGATTATGCGTTTTTTTGTGAGGTTTTGGTCATGGAGATTAACTAAAAGTAAAGTGAGATTTGGTGCCTGGTAAAAGATTATCTGACGCTGGAACTTCATAAAAGGTATTCTGATGTGGTCGAAATGGAAACGGCTTCGCAATGAATGTCAGAGATTGATTGACGGTTTTTATTATGTCGAAATTGAAAAGGCTGGCGGTGGGTTCTGCTGGAGGCATTTCCGTACTACCTGGGCTCTGAAAAGCTGCCTGCATTGCAGTATTAAGGCACACGTGGAAGTTAGATAAATGTGAATCAGTTAAAGGTCATATCTGGTTTTATCCTAGTTGAAAAAGCTGACACATTGTGTCGTTTATTAATAAATTATGTCTGCACTTGTATTTAATAGTTACGAATTGAAAGTGATTTACAGCTGTCAGCATGCTCTGTTAAAGACATCTGTGTAATGTTTGGGCTCTTAAAAGTTACATGCAATGCAGGTTAAGACACACGTGTCAGTTAGATAAATGTGAATCAGTTATCGACCATATCCGGGTCTATCTTGGTTGAAAAAGGCTGACACATTGTGTCCTTTCTTAGTAAATTTTGTCTGCAGTTGTGTTTAACAGCTACGAATTGAATCTCAGTCAACGATCGCATGTTTTACTCTTGAGATAACTGGAAAAAAAAAAAGCAGGCACCCTGCTATGTTAGAGACATCTGTATAATGCTAGGCTCTTAAAATTTGTATGCAACGCAGATTAAGATACACGTGGCAACCAGATGAATGTGAATTACTTACCGACCATATTTGGTTCTCTATTGGTTGAAAAACTGACACATTATGTCCTTCCTTAATACATTTTGTCTATGCCTGTGGGTAACAGTTTACAAATCGAACCTGAGTCAACGATTGTAGGTTATTATTTCTGTCATAATTGAAAAAACTAATAACACGCAGTGTTAAAGACAGTTGTGCAATGTTTGGGCGCTTAAAAGTTGCATGCAGTTTAAATTAATACACACGTGGCAGACAGATGAATGTGAATTACTTACCCACCATATTTGGTTATGTATTGGTTGAAAAATCGACACAATATGTCCTTTCTTAATACGTTTTTTGTCTACACTTATGTGTAACAGTTCACATTTAATAATCAAATTTGGTCAGCGATTGCCAACTGTTATTCTACAGTAAATGGAAAAACCGATAGCACTGTCTGTTAAAGACATGTGTATACTGTTTAAGCTCTTAAAAGCTATCTGTAGTGTTGAATCGAATGAAGACACATGTGACGGTCAGACTAATATAAGCACTTACCAGTCATTCTCATTTTCTAATAAATTCTATATGCGCTTATGGGGAACGATTTACATTAATAATCGAATCTAGATCATCGATTGCCAGCTTTTATTCTAGGGACCAAAGAAAGAAACTGACAACATGTTTTGTTAAACACATTTTTGTAGCATATGGGTTGTTAAAAGTCATTTGCACTCTGCAATGCAGAACCCAGACACATGTGGTAGTTCAAAGATTATTACATTGTCAATTAATGCGCAAGGCAATCTTCACGATAGTTATCAATTCCTTGAGCGATATACATTATCTAATTGTCATGAGATACGATTTCTCTATGTTTACGACCGTTGTCAAATGATGCTTAAGGGAAGTTGGAGGAAGGTTTGCCGGAAGCACCCCATCTCGGCCCCTCGGCCCGCTCTTCTCTTCCAGCATATCCCCGTTGCCCTGTGATGAATCGTACAAATCGTTCACATCGACTTTCCACCTTACTTGGTGGACAGCCGCCGGCGCTTTAATTCATATTTAATATCGCGCTAAACCATGCATCATTCATCGACTAACTAGATTTATAATTTATAAACATATATAATGTAGTTACTCGATGGATGATATATGGTGTATCATAATCATGAATGATTTGTGGCAAAAATAATTGTCAGCGATTTATGACAAGATTTCGAGTCCGCTCTACTCAACGCCGTCGGCGAATGTCGTATCATGATCATGAATGATCTCCGGCAAAAATAATTTTTGAAATTCTATTGATAAGAATTTAAGATTAAAAAAATTAATTATTTACATTAATATTAATATTATCAATGTATTTAATTTTGAAATATTTTAAACACAATTTTATATAATTTAATCTTCAAGTACTTAACCATGAAAAAATTAATTGTGTAAAAAAGAACCGCAAAAGTACAATATTATGAAGCATATTTTATTCTAGATTATCCTCATCCAATTTTTTTACCATAGGATAAATGTTACACACTAATGCTTGATTATGAGTAGATAACAGAGATATTAACAATTTTCTAAATAACTCAAAATTATAACACTGTTCCAATTATTGTTAATTAAATCTACCCTAAAACAATTATTATTAATTATATGAAATCCTCAAAGATCTTAATTTGTTTTAAATTGTTTATTACACAATCTGAGTGGATATATTATTGGGATTACAATAGTTATTGGTGGGACATTTTTAGGTGTTTCCAGGGTCTGGAATCTGTGTTGGAGAGGTGGAGTGTTGGGGTGGGGTTCACCGGTAACCGCCGCTGCCTGGTGGTGACACGTGTTGATACGGTAGTAAGGGCTTCTAAAAGCAACCCAATATTGGAAAAGTAAGCCGGTAAACGCAAAGGAAACCATGTTATTTGTTGGTAACGGGGTGGGGCCCTTCCTTGAACGGTTTCCGTGCTGTTGCCAACTACTATCCCCCCTCCCCATTGGTCATTTCTGTAACGATTTTGAAAAAAAGAGACAATAATTGCGCTAGTTAAATTTCAAAAATTTTGAATAATAATTAGTGGACATATACAATATTTTAGATTGTGTTCAATAATAGCGTTTGGGGTAGTGTTTGATGTTTTGACCAAGTTAAAATACTAATTGCGTAAATATTAGTATTCGATAAGCTAACATTTTGAAGAGCGTTTAGCGTTTTTTAAAACGTTAATAAAGTTAAGGTTTAGCATTTGGATAGCGTTTAATATATTTTGGTCAAAAAAATATCCCTTGAAAATTTTATCTTCGAAAATTATCCATATCATTTTTTGTCAATTCACATTCCGCTAAGTGCTAACTCATCCGTTATCTGTTACTTAAACCGATATCTACTGTCTTAAACTGCTATTAGCTACATAAACTATTATCCGCTATCTAAAAGCTAATTTTTTCAAACATGACGTTTGGTCATGTTTGACAACTAGTTGGTAGTTGATAGCTGTTTGGATTAGCTGTGCTGACTTTAATTGTTTGGGTTAGCCATAATTATTAAATCCCGATCCTGATTTACGATCCTACGATTTTATGGTCCAAAATCCTCAATACGATTCTACTATTTACACACGATCCACGATCCTACTATACATAGGCTAATTTCCGATCCTAACTTCCCAATAGTTTCGAGTTAGAATCTCGATTTTAACAACCTTGGGGTTAGCTGATTGCAGAAAAATGTTTGGTAAAGTAGTTTTTCTATAAAAAAACTACCTTAAAAAGTTTATAAAGTAGTTTTTTTTAAAAACTAGTTTATTGGGTCCAAAAATCTAATATAAAAAGCTTCTTACCAAAAATTTCAAATAACTTTTTAACCTTCATTAAAAAGTTAGTATCCAAAAACCTAAAAGACACCCAAAAGGTTGGGTCGCCAACCCCCCCAGTACGGTGTGTTTGGTCGAGAAACTTTTCTAGAAAAATTGGTTAACCTTTCCAGGTTGAATATTTGGCCATGTTAGATGGAAAAATGTTTACAATGGAAAGGGTTGAGAAAGTTTATTTTCCATGGAAAAAGGAAATTGCTTTAATTTAATTTTCTGAAATACCCCTACAAACTATTTTATAAATAAATAAATAAGGTTAATTTGGACATTTTTAATAAACTTTCTTATAAACTTACCCATGATTTCAAATATAAACCAAACAATGTAAAATAATTTTTCCCTTGAAAAATTTCTCAGGAAAAACTTTCGCGAAAAATATTTTGTTGAGAAGGAACCAAACAAACCATTATATAAAAGTATTACTCTCTTCGTCTCTTTTTATTTGTCACTTTGGGAGGTAGGAAGAAAAAAAAAGATAACCAATATAATTTCGGAGAAAAATTATAAAATTATTTAAATTGGTAAATACTACTAAGTATTAAAAGTGAAAGATGGTGAATATAGATATAAAATTAATAAAAATTACATTGGGAATGTAAATGACAAATAATGGACAAGAAAAACTATTTAAGTTGATAAATAAATAAGAAAGAGGGAATATCATTAAATTCATAATGAAAAATACTATGTTCAGAGTATCATATGTTATAGGAAATTTTTATTCAAAAAAGGACATCAATTGGATACCATATAATATTTGTTAGACGATAATTAATTTTGAGTTGAAAGAGTAATAACTTTTCCTCCTTTCCTCCCCCTTTTACTCTCTTTTTTCCTAAAACCTTTTGGTTGAATTATTACTTTTGAAAAACTGGTTGGTTTTTCTACATTTACAATCTTCCTATGTTTAATTTGTTTGATCCAAATATCCAATTCAGTCTGACCCGAAATAACGAGTATGGTCATAGATCTTTCGTTTGAATTTTAACTTCGACCAGTTTAATAAAAAATTTGGACACAATATTTTCTATTTTCCTATTGACTGCACTTGTGATTGACCTGATTATAGGCTTGTTTGAACTGTTCGACCCAGAAAGTACCAAAAAAAAAAAAGGTGTTGACTGTTGAGCATCAACTGTTTTAAATTATCTGATTTCGAATTCATTCAAAACTCAAAATGACCCGAACCTAAATCTTTGACAACCCTAATTTTACCTTACTTAAGAAAGTTTTTCTCATGAGGTAGGAAAAGTTTTCACATAAAAATTTTTCCTAGAAAAATATTTCCCAAGATTATTTAATTAGAATTTACAACCAAACACTCCATAAAGTTACATAACACGGCCTTTTTTTATTTATTATTAAATAATTTAAAATTTTGATTTCTACAATTTCACGTCCAAAATATCGAGTTATATGTTTGTAACGCCCCGATATATGGTTGGATTGTGATTTAAAGAAATTGAAGTAACTACTTATATAATCAAGACACATTTCTTTTAAGAAGTTTATTTTCTGAAGACTTCACAATTAACTAAACTAAGTGCTTAGTTTGGAGTAATTCAGTTATGAGTAACTTTTTGAAAAGTTTTATCATATAATGTGTGAAGGAAGATGAAACACGCTAAAAGAACTTGTGAGAATTTTCGAAACCAATTGTTTGATCTCTAAAAGTAAATGTCGATAGTCTGCAGGCCATAAGCAACCTAGCCATTCCAGTGATCATCCTAATTCTTACACTACTACAGGCCCAGGCCTATAGATTTCGTGGGTAAATGGATTAAGTTTTGATAACTTTTGATAAATATTGTAAAAAATACTTTTGAATACAACAATAGCCTTTAAAGGAAAAGAATAAATATTGATAATCGTATAAATTTTAGTAAATTTTAATAAATTCTAGCAAAATACTTATCCAATATCATTTAGCCACAATTTTTAATAATTATTGATAACTTTTAGCAAATAATTATCCAGTCTCATTTACCGACAAACTTTTCATACCCTACTCATTTAAAAATTAGAAAAAGAAATCCTCCCAATCAAAGAATTTAAAATTGAAGTCTTCATTTCCACCTTGCAAGCCGCATAAACTTTTTCCCTATGGTGAAGAGTTCCAAGAAAACCAGAAAGCTAACTAACAAGGGAAAGTTTGCCGAAATTAGGCTTTGCTTTTATGCTTTAGATATACTTACAAAGTTACAAAACAATGGTCAATCATTATTTTTATTTTTATTTTATTTTATATTTTTGGGGAGGAGGAGTATGAAAATGAGAAAGATTGTTAGGATACTCCAAGGATGCGTTTGGTTGGTCAAAAATTTTGGAAAAATGATCAATTTTTTTAGATTGACTTATTTTTTCCATCTTTAAGTGTAGGTTGACATTGAGAAAAATTTAACGGGAGGCCCACTATTTTTTACATTTTCCTAAGGAAAATTTCCTTAGGGGACCTTAGGAAAATTTTTCTTGAGGAAATCAATTCTTATGGAAAACTTCTTAGGGTGCGATTGGTTGGTCCATAACCGCGGGGAAATAGTCAATTTTCCCGGGTTGACTTATTTTCCCCATGTTTGGATGCGAGTTGACTTCGAGAAAGTTTTCACGATGGCCCGTCATTTTCTCCATTTTCCTAGGGAAAATTTCCCTTAGGAGGGGCTAAGGGAAATTTTTCCCAAGGAAATCTTTCATGGAAAACTTCCCATGGAAAATTTTACCATCCTACCAAACACTCCCTTATAGAGAATTTTGTTTTTCTGGAGTTCCTATCAAACACGTCCTAATTTAATTTTTCTCTTCTTATTTTAGCACAATGTCTCGATTATAATTGATTTCTAGTCCCCATAATGCGTAATATAATTAACATGACATTAAATAAGATTTTTAAACATTTACATTGAGCTAGAAGTTTAGAACATTATAATTTATAAAGCAATTCCAACAATTTATATTAAATGTCTTGACTCAAAACTATAAAATTCATAGTGACTGCAATGTCCTTATTTTATAATATTAAATTTCATGAAAGAAAAGTTAGAATTTGTTTAGTGTCATAAATTAAGAAAAAAATTAATATTTTTTTTTACTAAATCACAATAAGTTAAATTTTGAATCCTCTTTTTTCTATTTATAAATCCAGTATAATATTACCCCCAATAAGTTAACTTTAAAATTATTATTTATAATTTTATTTAAGAATAAAAATATATATTGGAAATTATTGTATTTTTTTAATGAATTATTGGAAATTTAATGGCAAAAAAGTTACAGAGTTATATTTAAATATATATTTTATTTTACATTGGTACGTCGGGCAATTCATTGGGCTCCTTCTCTTATGGGGAGCGCAATAGACCAACAAATCCATTGGGCAATGGATATACTAAATCCGTGGCTACGAGTCACCCCAACAAAAGAGAGTAGCATATACTGTTCATAGGAACTGATCCTAAGATTTATAATATATTACAATTACAATGTAGCTAATACCAAGTAAGCTGCGAGCTCATTTATTGTATTGAAGTCGATACAATAAAAGAAAAGTTAGACAAATTGCAAATCATTGATAACATGACATAAGCTAGACTTGATCACAAATAATTTAATAATGGTTAATGTTGAAATTGAAGTACCAAATAATTACTGTACCACTTAAACATAGGTCTAGTTTTGTTTATTTTTTATTGAAATTTTCTTTTTTGGCCTTTTTATATTTTAACAAAGACCGAATGGTTTTTAAAAGAATGGATAATCAGATTACTGCAATGAATAAAAACATTAAAAGACCACTATTAATAACGTAACACTTTTGTTTTGAGAGGAAAAAATATGAGTAGAAATTTGACCATACTTAATTCAAAACATAATAAAAATTTCATTATCATGAAAATTCATAATTTTTAAGGTTGCTTTTTCTAGAATTTGTAATTTATATACTACATAGTGAATTTATTTGTAATCAAGTGCTACTACTTTTTTTTTTAATTAGAAACAATTTTTTATTAAGTGTAAATAATCACAATGAGTTCAATATTTTCTCTCCTGGAATGACATAAAGTTTGATTCGTACTTCACGTTTTACACGAATTTTGATTCCATATAATGTATGTCATTATTCATATATTCCATATGATATATGTCATTATCAAAGAGGGTTCTCTAATATTTGTGTAGAAGGTGATAACAAAATTCTTATTGATGTTGTTTAAGCTTTATGTGGCATCCTTTAAATGATTCATACACTAGTTATGGATATTAGGAAATTGTTGAAATGTTGTAATTGTTTTTATGTTAACATGCATGTTTTTAGAGAAGTTAAAAGAGCGACAGACTGATTTGCTAAGACTGGTTTAAGTTTAAATGATTATGCTTGTTAGGAGTATGTAGTGGATAGTGAGCTCTATAATATCCTTTCAGAAGATACATGCGGTAAAACCTTTAATTTGAGAGAAGATCAACATGATCCGTATATCTTACACTTCATAAAAAAATATCTATTTTATTTTATTTCTTATTTTATGCTTAAAACACTGTAATAGATAGCAAAACAGAAGAAAGGAAAAAAAATAGATGAAAAATATTTTTAATACCTATATGGCTTTAAGCTTTGTTTGTGTTTTTTTTTTTTCTAGAACATGTTTATGAATGTATTAATTTGTGAAGGTTTGACATTTATTTTTCTATAAAAAAGAGGTTTGACATTTATTTAGGAAATAATCAAATATTCCAAATTGTTTCATTTGGATTTGGGTCATTTGGCTTTCCTATATGGAAACTTTTGACACGCGCATATATATATATATATATATATATATATATATATATATATATATATATATATATATATATATATATATATATATATAGGTAAAGTGAACGATAATGTGAATAAAAAAATGAGAATACATAAATATTGAACCTATTTAGAATTTATTTAAGACTAGATGACCTATGAACCTGACGAGACTGGATGTAGGTCCAACTTCTTTATTTACAATGAAACTGGGTCGGTATGATTAATCCTGTTCCATAAAAGCTTAGCTCTTTTGTGTGGTACCATACCGCACATACTACAATTTACCTCTTTAACCACAAACCATTACCATATCATACCATATTTTACCACAACAAAGATAACTTTCTCTCTTCTCGCTTTTCTCTCTTATTGTTTTTCTCACTACTTTTCACCTTTCTATCTTTTCACTTACCACATCAACCATTGTTACTATAAATTCTTATCACAACTTACCATAATATACCACATTTCACATTATCCACAATTTTACTATACCATATCATTATCACACTTTACTGACCGCATAAAAATACCAGGTAAATGGATCTAAGCCGAGGTTCACATGAAACCGATCCAAACCTACCCCATTGATATTATTATTATTATAATTATTATTATTATATGGTAGTATTACTATTAAAAGTAATAAAGAAAATGGCCGCCATTGGCACCCTAATATTGCGGATCAATGGACAATAACAGCATCACAGATGAGGCGAATGTCCGTCTGTGACGGCTTTTGCCTCCATCCCATACCCATTTTTACATAAATTAACATTAGATTTAGTCTTTTTAGTGTCGTTTTTAAGCTTAATATAATCATTAAATTAGCCATTAACAAATAAAGTAATCCATATTAGCGTTGAGATGGTAGTATAATCTTATTTGCTAAGTGCCTTTGTCAGTACATGGCCCCTCTCGCTGTTATGGAATTGCGTGTATAATTTAATTTGGCAGCTCATGAAGCTCAACCTTTATGCCTTTATTCCATCAATTTTAATTACACTTACACATAAGATATACTACCTCCTTTATCTGTATGCGTTAATCGCAAGAAAAACTGACTTTAATATCTTAATTTGTATAATGATTCATCCTACAAAATTAATATAATTAGATTCATAATAAAAAATACTATTAAAAAAGTATAATATTATGTTTTTCTATAAAAGTTTTATATTAGAAATTATTGATTAAAAATTGGCACAAAAAACCGTAAATGACATATAAAAAAGAACGGAGGGAGTACTATATATATATATATATATATATATATATATATATATATATATATATAGGATAATTGGATTCTAATTATCCATACTTTCACCAATTGGACAATGGTGGACCCCACTGTATTGTAGTGGGATATTTTCAAGGGAATCATAAATTTTGTGTTGCATTTGATTCAAAACTTAGTATAACACTTTACAATGATTTTTAATGAATTTACAGCGTTTCTCCCAAAATGTTTTCATTTTTTTACTATGTTTTACGATTATTTCACTTTTATTATTTTTAAAAAATCATAATAATTATTCGGAGTCTCAAAAAAATAATTTAAAAAATGTTTTAGAAACTACAATTCATTAACTTTCTAGGGAAAGAAACGAAAAAAACAAAAACAATGTAGTGTAGGAATGAAAAAAATAAGAAGAATTTGGAGGTGGATTTGGTACCACTAAAATCCAATTTTATTTTTTTTTTGACCACCAGAATACAAAGTGAAAGTACGGTCCACCATTGTCCAATTGGTGAAAGTAGGGATTATTAGAATCCAATTATCCTATATATATATATATATATATAGACACTTCATTCCTCCATTCTATATTAATATCATTTTTGAAAATTGTATAGTCAAATTTATTAAAAAATTGGTCATAAATTTTGCAATATATACGTACAATGACTTTATATATAAAGCTACTACCATTGGAATCGTACTAAAAAAATATTATCACTAAAGCATAATATTGTAATTGTTAATAAAAATAATATATAAGAAATTATCAATCAAATAATAATACTGAAGACCGTGATAATCAATTAAATAATAATTGATATGAAAAAGATGATACACTACTAAAAATATGTGTATTACCAGCCAGTTTTTTTCAACCAATTTAAAATGGTTGGAAAAACCAACTATTTTAGCAACTATTTGTTATTCCAACTATTTTTCAAAAACTTTAGTGGGAAAAATGGATGGAAATTCCAACCAATTTTGCTAAAATTGGTTGGAAAATTTTCCTACCATTCTTTTTCCTACTATTTGAAATTGGTTGGAAAAATGGTTAGTAACCCAACCATTTTTCCAACCATCTTCAAATAGTAGGAAAAAGGGTGGTAGGAAAATTTTCCAACCATTTTAGCGAAATTGGTTGGAATTTCCAACCATTTTTCCAACAAATTTTTTTGGAAAATAGTTGGAATATTAAATAGTTGCTAAAATGGTTGGTTTTTCCAACCATGTTAAATTGGTTGGAAAAAAATAGTTGGTAATACACATATTTTTAGTAGTGATATAATATGCAATTTAGCATAAACAATTATCCTAACTTTCTCTTTCTATATCTCATTTTCACTCTTTGCATGAGCACATCTAGATGACTGAGATCCAACGACCAAGATTATGAAACCTACATCTATGTGAAAGGGATGCATTTTTCTCATCCATTGAAAATATCTTAAAACAAACTTTGTTTTTATTTTTAATTCAATCAATTGTTTTTTCCTTAACTATTCTTTTTATCCTAAATTTCATAAGGAAAAATTACAGTTATACATGTCAGATTTATTTTCATCTTATTGAGTACTTCCTATGATCTCACTCCTGAAAAACAATTATCAAAATGTCATTTATAATTATAAATATCGGATAGCTAAGATAGTTGAATTAAATAGAACTCCTAAAGTTAATAATTTCTTGAAATTAATCATAATTTGCTCTTGAAATGCAAAAAAGGAGGGAGATAGAAAACAATAGCAAATAAGAGAAGATGGGTTTCATGATTGTAACAGGCTCTTTTTTATTTTATTTTTATTGTAAAATTCTCTTGATTTAGAGTTTTGACTAGAGCATCATTATTGAAAAGCATGTAGCCAAAAGGAGTGGGGTAAACTTGGTCATCATTAAAATTTCGTAGTATCTGAATATGACATTTTTAATATGTTCCTCTTTTGGAAATATGCCTTAATTTTATTTGAAAGGGGAAATAGACCTTAATTTTATGCTCGAATAGTATATAGAACTTATCCTGTGGTTAGAAGGGGAGTTAAAAATGGAGAGTAGGAATTTGTAAGAGCAAAGGAGAGTACTGAGAATATGTGAGGGTTCTTAAGGGTAAACTACTTATCTCCTGCTTGGGAGAATAATTTGGAGAGTTCATGAGAGTAAAATGTTAATTGACATATTTACCCTTCATATTATATGTAATTCAATTAGGGTTAAGGGTATTATGGTCATTTCCCATTGTAAGTATGTTATAACTTAATTGAACACTTACTTACACCCCAAATTGGGGTGTTAAAAAAATAAGGGTTAAGAGGGGTAAAGGAGTGTCTCACTCCCTCTTACCCTCCCTTACCCTCTCTCACTCTCTTCCCAAGCGAACCTTCCCAAGCGGGGGTAAGGAGGAGTAAGGACCCTCCTTTACTCCTCCTAGCTAACACCCCTATACCCCTCTCCCAAGCAGGCCCAGTTTTTCAGGAAAAAAAAGAGTCTATAGGACTTATATTTTATGTCCTTCGATACGAGTATTATGATCCATATGTGAAGAAATAAGATTGAAGCTTTGCTTGATAATGAAGGTGTTTGGGTGACAGATCAGATCAAACTATAGCAGCTAATCCTTAAATACTTTGTGAGCCTCTAAGATTGGAAAGATGTTCAAGTTAACTCGAGTTCATTCTCAAAGAGCCTCTTCCTACTCCTACTCCTCGATCCCGAGATAGTTGAGGGCTTGGCGAATAGCTTCTCTCAGGCAGAAGTGTGGATTGCTTTTAAAAGCATGGGTGCGTACAAAACACCGAGTTCAAATGACCTTTAATGTCTTTTCTTCCAAAAGTACTCAAGGTTATGAGGCTCTCGGTTAGTGACCTAACCTTGGAGACTTTGTGGGGAACTGAGTTCCCGGTGGCTTGAATGATGCATTCATAACCTTTATACCTAAAGTGAGCTTGCACCACTACCACCAACAAAAATTCTAATGTAGTTTCATATCTAACGTTAAATATGAGGGATTCAGATGTGGTCAATTCCCTAACGTGCAAAATTTGCAGTGTTTCCTCCAAAATAAAGACCGATCGTATAGTCCGAAGACTAAAATCATACAAAAGAACAAATAACTAGAGAAAAATTAATTAAATGTATAAATTTTTAAATAAAAATAGATACAATATATTTTTTTCAAATGATAATTTTCCACGTGTACTCTTGATCCTGTGATATAAACGTGTGGGCATGTGTAAAGCATTATTGGGCGGTAAGAAAGGTGCTTAATTACCCACAGTACGAATCACAACTCACAAAGCCAAAACACACGGGCATTAATAAGCAATAAGAACCTGTAATTACTCCAACTGGACCTTAATCACGAATTAGGATAGGATTACAGTTAACAAAAAGTTACCAAATCAAGCTCAAATACAGTAAGGTTATCAATTTATTTTTTGATGATTTTTATCCCCCTTTTTTATATCTATTTTTTATTCAGCAACTAAGGGTTATTTCACTTATTTATCAACAACAATAATCTTTTTATATTAAATAATAATAATAATTTCTTAAGTAAAATACATTTGAATGTGTTCTTAGAGACATATCCTCATCTCCATTAATAGTTTATAGAAAAACTTCTTCCATCAGATATACCTAAACTTTCACTTATTTGTTAATTTAATTAAATTCTTCCAACAAATCTAAGGGACAACAAGATTAATTGCTAGCAATTTATGAGAATGAAGAAATCCTACATAATTCGAAAAGCTTATATATGTCGTAGTGAGTCTTCTTTGATAGTTTTGTTGTAAAAGCTGGATCGATCGGTTTAGCTTGGCTCAAGTTGTGTGTGTATGTATGTGTGTACATATATATATATATATATATATATATATATATATATATATATAGACAAACTAACTTCTCACGGAGGAGAGGGAAAGAGGTTACCTAAGCTGGCAATCTAGTAACTAACTGCACGAATAGTTACAACAAATATCTTCACAAGTTTCTTTCGACCATGTCTTAATGATAATTTTTTTAAAAATATCTTTTAATAACATATTAATCATTGATGTGTACATTAAAATTTGTCTTGGATAATACTATCTTAAATAAATTTGCAGTCATATTTATATTATGTCAACAAGACAATTCATTTAAGAAAGTTATAGTAGTAATATTATCTGTATGTTATAATTCGATAGCATACGATTTGACAATTTGCATAAAGTGGTAACCAAACTAGCCAATAAAACCATGATTCATTTAACTAAGTTGACTACTCTACTCCAAATAATACGAATGAATAAGATAAGGTAGCGAGTCTTTTTGGTTTGGATAATATTAGATAGATAATAATGAAATGATAAAGTTTGCGTGTAATTGTAAGATTATGTTATGTTATAGCGATCTTATATATGGATATATCTTTATCTTTTGTTAAAAAGTGCGAGGAAAAGTCCTAAAATGGAAAAGGGGCTGGCTTGGGACTACTAGCATGTGATATGTATGGTTGGTCGCATGACACACCTGAGCTAAATGAAGATAGTTGCTTAGTTATCTATGTTCTCCAATTTTTCAATATATATGCTATCATTAAATTTTCATAGTTTAATATTTTGCTTTAACTATATATTATTTTATATTATATATTGGATTATATTTTCAATAAAACTATGAGATTACAACAACGACTACCTACAATCTTTCAAGAGAAATATATTTATAGTACAGTATGAGGGAATCCAGATGTATATAGTCTTCCTCACATGAACTAGAGTTTATGAGGATGCTGATTCATGCAAACCCACAAAAGCATTTCATAAACTACTTTGAAAGCCAAACAAGACACAAAAACGACCCACTAGAAAAACCTTTGAAAACCAATTTTAAAAAACAAAAATGTAGCGGTAGTATAGAGATGCATACCTTTGCGCTTTATTCAATTAAGGAAGGGCTAAGCGTTCCTATACAACACACTCAAAAGGAAGATACAAAGCAACAAAATTTAAAACAAAACAGATTACCCTATCAGAAACCTCGGCCTACTACGTACCTTAATTCTAGCCCTCCAAATAGTTCTATCTAGTATCATGTCATCCACTAACCTCAGGTATCTCAAATCTGCTCTAACTATCTCTCTTATGAACTCTTTCTAGCCTCTCAAGCTCCCGACATGCTAGTACGTTCACTCACACCTTTTCATAGGGACATTCTCACTCCTAAGGACGTGCCCAAAGCATAAGTAGATTTTAGTGTTAGTAATATAATTGCATGTTTGTCAATTAGAAATTAGAAATTTATAATTCCGCCTAGCATTTCTATTTATATATAGTAAAATGCAAATATACAATCCCAATTGGTTCACTCATAAGTCATACCCCTTTGGTTCCTATCAGATTGCATACGTACATATCACTTATTTTTATTTTTTTAATGTAAGTAGTCAAAGCTAGGGATAAATCTAGATTGCATCAATCACGTACAATTTTCCTATAATATATATATATATATATATATATATATATATATATATATATATTTATACCAAAAATGTATAGTGACTGTTAGTATTTAACCAACAATCCCCACAACTAAATACTCCCTCCGTCGCTTTTTAAGTGTCAACTTAACTACTTTACAAAACCTAGGTGTGTTGGAAATAAAGTGAAAAAGTTATGTATAGACAAGTATACCCTTCATTAAAAGAGAAAAATAAAAGAAAATTTTAAAAGGTAAAATAAAATTCTTATTTATTAATTAAGGGTAATATGGGTATTTCAATTATTGAAAATGTAAAATTGACAAATAAAAAGGGACAATGTAGTTAAAAAAATTGACACTCATTAAGGAACGGAGGGAGTAAATCTTAGTTATAGATTTAATGTAAATTAATCTCACCCATATATTTTATTATTTTTGTTTTTATTTCATCTTATTCCATGGAAATATATTTAATAAAACCAATTTAATATTATAATTTAGATTGCGTTTGATTATGGAAAAAAGTTTTACCTAGTTCAACAGAAATTAATTTGATTAATGTTTTGTTTCAAAAAATGAAAATTAATCTTTTGAATATAAAGATTTAAATTATATAATATTAATTGAGATAAACTTAGACAAAATCTATGGCTAAGACTTATTTCGTAATAATAATTATTGGATATTGACAAACATATATATATATAGTCTACGTAATTGCTTATGTGGGAAAGGCATGATTCCACGCATAAGTCCAAATTTCCTATTCCGTAACAACATGAGGTACCAATTTTGTGATTATGACTAAATTAAACAAAGGTGGCTTTTATTATATTGAGTATGCAAGTCAACAAGCTTTAAAAATAGGGAAAAAAATATGAAAATAAAAGGTCAAAATAAGAGACGTACGCCCTCATGCGACTTCATCCCTCATTTTCGATTGGAAAACAAATAGTGTCCAAATTAATTAAACCATATGCCTGAATCAAATGAGGACAGTCTTCCACTAAGATTGTTTATTTATTTTTTAATTTAATTTAAATAAATTGGATTTAGTGCAATTTATACGTATACTTGAGTCGAATACAATCTCAACAACCTCTTCTTTATTAGTCTGACTTTGATACTATATACAACCATTTTTACTAAAACCTTAAACTGATAATTGGAGGCTCGGTATTAATTTTATACTCTAACAAAAATGAGCGAAGACAGGGTTTTCGAGACGAATTTGAAATCTTTATTATCTTGAATTGTCTAAAATTTATGTTTTCATTATTTTAAATAATATTCTTTAAGTAACTATATATATTTATCAACTATAAAAGCAAAATATTTAAGATAATAAAACGATATCAACCATAATAATTGCATATTTTATGCATTTCACATAGAATGTAAAAGAATATAGATTTTATATAATTTATGAGTGGTAAAAAGTAGTGACTTGCATATATATATATATATATATATAAGTGTTAAAGCAATTGAAGTAATATTTAAAATGATTAATAACCATCTTAATTCAAAACATTAATTATTTTCATCTAAACACCTATGGTTAACAGGAGTAGTTATGTAGGCTAACTACTTAACACTTAAAACATTAATATTGCTAACCCTAATCAGTAATCAGCGGTTTAACGAATGACATATAGTCATACCAATTCTTATTATATATTCATTGGTGCAACCATAGAATTATGATCTTCCTTTTTCCTTCCACACATTTTTCAATTAAAAAGGGAGTGTCAAATTATTGGTTTATTATTGATGGACAGGACTGCTAACATAGACTTATATCAAATTTTTTGGTTTATACGGGCAATTCAAATCAAGGACGGTTGATTTGATTGGATTAGGGATGACATCAATAATTATCTTCTGTTTAATTAAGATCACAGGGCTTAGTTGTATTCATCTAAGAAAAGACTTGACATTTTCTTCTAATTTTCTTTATTCCTTTTGAACAAAAATATTTATTTAATTTACACCACTTTTGTCAATAAGTAGTTATCGCACTTTCTAGCTAGCTAGGAATGTGTCATAGTACTAATAAATTACTAATACATGCATGTGAGTTTTGTTGGAAATAATCATATTCCCTCTGTTTCATATTAATTAATTGTCTGTTTTATTAATGATTTATTACACAAAATTACTACAATTAAATTCATAATAAAAAATATAATTATAAAATATAATATTAAATTTTTAATAAAATATTATAAATTAAATAATAATATTGAAGATCCAATAAATAAAATGACAATCACACTGCTGCCCTTTATTTTTAGAGCATTCAGAAGAATACCAGTTAAACACTTAGATGCAGTGATCAGATCATGTATAATTTACAAATGGCATAGAATAAATTATTTGATTTAAAGAGTACGACCATCACATTATTATTAATTATTATTATTCACATACTAAAATGCTTTTGCAGTTTGCTAGCTAGCATCTCTGTTTTCCTTTTTCACAATTTATTATTTATATATTCGATGTTGTGGAAATTATGATACAACAGCCGTGGTGCTGCTACAGATCAATTACCCGACATCCATCCACTTGCACTGCCAAAAAAAAAAGAAAAAGAAAAAAAAACGGTACAATCCTTCGATAGTATCTGATAATCGCAAATGTATATTTGTTTATTTTCATAATTGCCATTTGGCAGAAAATGGGACTATGCATGATATATATCAATTCTCAAATTGCTATTTTCAGAGTTAAAAGAGCTAAGTTTTTAATTTAATAGTAATAAACTAAAATAAAATGCATCATTTGTATTTAGTTTTAAAATCAGGTTTTTTATAATATAAAATTCGGGGATAATATAGCTACATCTGAGTGAACTCAGAACTCTTCACATCTTTTGCTACAAGGGATTTCAGAGCATTAATTTTATTTATTTTTTTATTCATAATTTTTTTTGTGTATTTAATGTTTTTGATTTAAATTATGACAAAGGGTTTCAATTACACATGAATTGCATTACTTGGATTGGAGTAAGATTAATACATTGATAAATTACTTTTCTATTATTTTGTAATAAAATGAAATCAACTAAAAACCATATATATATATATATATATATATAGCTTGGTGAAATCTGAAAAGGGCCATCCATGTTTTCTGAAATAATTTTAATTTGGGTGGCCTGCAATTGCAATTCCCAATCTCTGAGTGTGGGAAATTTGTTGTACTTTGAGGTTTCTTTTATGCCATCACTTTGTATCACATGTGGAGCCTCCTATTCTTAAATGGTTTGATCCCCATCATTCATCTATAATATATCATTTTATTTCACAACATCCAAAAAATAAATTTAATTTAATTGTAGATCAAATATGATCTCTGACTTAAGTTAAATAATTAAAGTAGCAATTTTGTACTGAATTCTTGTTTTGCAAACATATACAATACTAGGTTGCAGAAAAACATAGACATACATACTAGATTGTAGAGAATATTATTATTAGGAATTGTTGCCATCAGCCCATCAAACACTTTGTTGAAAGTGTCATACTTCTTTTCTCTCTCTCTTTTTTTTTTTAATTATATATATATATATATGAACACATAGTACTTCCTTCTTTTTCTTTTTTCTTTTTTTTTTGGGTGGGCAAACATAGTACTTCCTATAATTAATCCTATTGGCATGTAACAATTTTGTATATTTGGCCATATATTATTGCAATGGTATTGTTTGATTATGATAAAAGTGCATGACAACTTGTGATAAAACAATTTTTCTTTTTGTGGTGCATTAAAGTTTGTTAATGGTATTTAATTTTTCCTAATGGTAAATAACTGAATTAGTGGCAAATTACTTTGATTTATTGTTTATGTAACAATCTAGAGCCCTTTTTATTTATTTTTATTCCACAGACATCTCTTTATTAATTATATGGGAGAGGTCAGAGGAGTGCATCAATTTTTTTTAGCTTCTTTTTGGGTAACATAATGGAGAATCCACATATGAGACTTTTGGCTGAATTGCTTTATGCTCAGGGTTTGTTTTCCATATATATGCGCCAGTTCAATCATTTTCTATAAAATAAAATCTTCTGTTTACAAAAAGATATAAAAAGAACAAAAAAGGGTGAAGGGTAACCAAGTATACTTTATTAGCCAAAGTAAGAGAAAAATATCAAATTGTTCAAGATGAATAAGACTCATCATATGAATGTAATAGTGTAATTTTCGCAAATATATATTATGTTATTTATTAAAATGGTGTATGTATTAGCTAGAGATCATAAAGCATTAATAAGTATAGAACACAAGGAGTATGATGTAATTAGGTTATCCAATGACGTTGGGGTTGATGTAAGATGTTAGGAGAGCATCATAGTGAATGATATTTGATTAATACTATATTCTTAATATGAATTAAGAAAACTGACCACCACGAGTCTTTTCAGCGTGTTTCGTCCTCGCTCACATGTTGTCTGAGAAAACTTTTCAGGATGAAACTACTCCCAGTCAAGCACACTTAACTGAGAAGTTCCCAACGGATGAACTACCATAAAAAAAAAGGTGTACTTTAGTGCTATAAGTAGTCATTTCGATCTCTTTAAGCCATATTTAACCATATATTCGGAGTGCTACACAATTTTTTTCCTATAAACTGAATTTCATGGAGATAAATGGTAGAAATTGAGAATAATAACTTTAAATAATATATAATTGCATGTCTCCTGTTCTTTTGTGGGAATAACCGAGTTCAAGGAATGACCTCACTTGAGAGATGATGCTTTGGAGCACTCAAGTCTTCCCTAAATACTTTTGTTGGATCACAAATAAAAAATTATAGCCTCTAGGACATTGTTAATTAAGTTTACAATCTAATTTTTTAGCCTAATCAATAACTTCAAAGAAAAAGTTGCACCATTAATTATTATCTGAATTTCACCATAAATCAAAGTTGAATAATAATCGTTCTTTTCTTCCCATTAACTTATCCTAATCTATTTTTAAATTTATCTGAGTTGAAATTCTCTTTCTTTTAAAGGCAAGCAGATTTTTAACTTTTGTTCATAAATTCCATATTCTTTCCCCCAGTTTGAAAAGAATGATGATGAGGTATGAGGTATTGCTAACCTTTTTCGTGATATTTTACAAATTTAATTACTATAGCAAATGCACCAAAGCTAAAGAATTATTTCCCTCTTTTTCATTTTCTTTATTTTGATTTTAATATATATATACATAGAACTTATAAATAATTAGAAATCTATTTAGAAACTTCAGACTGTTGTATGATATGATGGAGAATAACGAAATTGTCCTGTATATATGCCTAAAACCACTAAAAATATAAGAATCAGATTCTTAAGAAAAAAAGGAATAATTAAGGGAATTTTCTTTTCTAGACACAAAAAATATATGCTACATATTCATTCATTCACCCACAACTCCAAGAAGATGCAATGTGTTGGAAGTTGGAACCAAAAAAAAAAATAATTTGACATCACTGCTTGCCTAATTCTTGCTTTCTTTACAGTTGTCCAATGATTTGTGTCATTCCCCCCTTTCACCAAGTATTCCTAATACCCCCAAACAAAACAAATCTTTATATAAGGTATTAATTAAGGATTTTTTTTCCAGTTAGTTGAATCCAAAATAAACTTGTCATGTGTTAAGGCATAGCGTTTGATGAGGTAAGCGTGCGTCATGAAAGTCAAACTCTAATTGCATAAATATTAGCGTTTGGTAAGCTATCGTTTTGAGGAGCGTTTAGCGTTTTAAGGAGCGTTTTGTGAAACGCTAATAAAGTTAACGTTTAGCGTTTCATATTTTTAGGTCAAAAAATACCCTTTGTAAATTTTATCTTTGGAAATTATTGATACCCTTTTATGTCAATTCACATTAATCTGTTAATTGAACCGCTAAATTTACCGAATACAATTCTTATTTGAACAGTCATCTGTTATCCGCTACTTAAACTGCTATCCGCTGCTTAAACCACTATACGCTACATAAACCGCTATCCGCTATCAAAAACACTAATTTTGCCAAATAGGGCCTTAGTTAAGTTAATAATTCCAGAATAAATTTAGAACAAATCATGCAAAAGGTTTCACAAAATGTTCAAATAAATATAGAAATACTTTCATAACAAGTTTTGTAAAATAAATTCAGTTTAGATTTTAGAATAAGTTCAGTCAAAATTAGTTAACGAGATATATATATAGACTTTAAGTAATTTATTGTTAATCCATGTTCATAATTGTCAATCAATAATCTTGATTCATGTGGATAATTGTGAAATGACTTTTTTTTTTTAAGAATCAAGCAAAAAAGCATGATTAAGAAGAACCAAGATCATTATAACTCTCCCAGACCACCATTTTAGCCGTCTCGCTCTTGATTGAGACAAATAAAATTCTAGAGCAATAAATATTAGCCTCAACTAATTTAGACAATAATACATATGCAACTTTATTCAAGTTGAAAATAAACCGTTCTTGATTTCCTATTTCTTTTCTTTAATTTTATATATGATACACTATACAAATTTACAGTTTTTAAATTAATTTTTTTTAAAATCTTTCTTATCTAGTCGTATCGAGGACAATTTAAGCAGCATTTTCAATGAAAAATTCCCTAATTATTAGTTTAATATTTATCATTTCACAAAAGAATAAAAAAAAAAAGGAATTGAGGGAAGAGTGTATGTAGTACAAGAACAAGAATCTAGAGGGAGTGAAATTTGTAGTTGTGGAAGAAAGTACATTATTAAAGTTTCCTTTTTAACAAACACTACCAGATGTAGATGTACTGCTTCCACTGCCCACTGCCAATCAGCATGCTCTAAAGTTCCAAACCATCTCTCTATTTCCAATGTTTTCTTTCATTTCTCATTTCTGTTGTATAACCTGCCCAACTCTTGGATGTTTCCTCTCACTTCTCTCTCTTTTTTTTTTTGGTAAACAGAATTAATTCATGTCCAACAGTTTAATTTGTGCAAAACAGCTGAAATGTTTGTGGATGAAAGTACAAGTTAATTAATGTTTATGTAAATATTTATGTACCTTCCATTAAACTTGACAAAATAAATCCGAGACCCGCAAATTGAACCAAAGAAACTGAACTTGAATTGCCATTCATATGAATGATCCAATATTAACTCGAACCTAATATGAGTTGCATCCTAAAAAATGACCGATTAACATCCATACATAGATGATTCCAAATTAAACTAGAATTCAATCGGAAAGAAACTGACCCCAACCAGCTCTAATAAAACTCACCTGAACCCGACCCAAACCGAAATCGATTGGCTCAATGCCAACATGAATCGATCTTCAACCCACCCGAACTGACTCACCCGATTGTCAGGTCTATTTTCAATTACTACGAATGATAAATGATTTATGCTTATATATATATATATATATATATATATATATATATATATATATATATATATATATATATGTAGCATACCTTTTTTTTTTTTGCAAAAGAGTGTGGATCAATTTTAGTCTCAGATTAATTTTTTTTCTTTAAACACTTGTATTTCTCTGAATGCATCGTTCATGGTTATTTTTTTCCGTTTGAGCTCTTGCATATTCGTTGTGTTAAATCTTCATTATTAATGTTTGTCTGTTAACAATGCCCTTAAATCCTTACAAGCTAGTTCTCATACAATTTTTTTTTCTAAACCGAATCCAATTTTTTTTTTTTTTTTTTTTTTTTTTTTTGTGGATTGGAATAATAGCTCTATCAGAAAGAAAGGGGGACATATATACAAGTAATACAACGTTTTAAAGCGGGCGGGGATAATATAGGAAAGTGAACTAATTTTATGTCCTTAATTTTTGTTGTTTAGGGTAAATTTAGCATATATGTTATGGAAGATTGATAAGACACGTCTTGGACCAATTAGGTGTAGAAGCCGTCATGTTGATCCTAACAAAAAAAAGCTCTAAAATGGAGGTGTTTACAAGTCTACTCTTATATACTACATCCATCCCATATTGTTTGTCCATTCAACTATATTTAAAAGTTCAATGGTCATGAGAAATGAGGTGAAAAATGTGTAATGTACCAGAATTGTCCTTACTTTTCTCATGTGAATAAAAATTAAAAAAAACAAAGGAGTATTTATTAGGGGTATAATAGGAATTACAATCATTGGAATTATAAAATGGACAAACATCTTGGGACAAGGGAGTTAGGTAGATAGACAAACAATTTGGGACGGAGATAGTAGGTAAAGATGATAATGATAAGATCAAATTAGCTGTAAAGAAATAGAGGGAGAGTAGTAGTACTACTACTAGGTGATGATAAAGATTAGGATTATGATGAGAGAACTAATGATGTCCAATGGATTATGTTTAGTCTCATCAATTTTGGTAAATATACGAATGGTTTTGGTCATAGGTCTAAGGTTGATCGATAATGACTATTTAGTATAGTTTATTCCGTTACATGTACTTATCCTAAATAATGTTTGCTTTTGTTGGTCTATATACGCAAGTTATTCTTGATGAGTCAATTCTATCAAGTTAGGGTTTCTAAAGTACAGAAAGGAGAGGAAACTTAAGAATGAAATTTGTGGTAGGTAAGTTAGTGGTGGGATAAATGTATTTTCTTATTAAAACTTTGACTTTGGTTTGAGTGTCTTTTAATGAATCGTGTAAGGTAATGTGAGGTAAGGTTAGGCAAGAATAAACCTAATTTACCACTTTAAAGAACATGACCACAATGTCGTTAAAAATAAAGTGCATACACATTTCTCAACATGGCCACAATGCCGTTAACCCCCTTTATCCATATTAATTGTTACCTTGATTTATGCATCAGTTAAATTTTAAATTTTTGACCATTAATTTCTTAATATATAAAATTTTCTATTATATGAAAGTATTATCGTTAATTTTGTAAAAAAAAATAAAATTATAATAGTGTAATCATTTGATAAAATATACTATAAAAAATTTTAGTCAAAAAAAGATATTAGACGCCGCGTAACATTTATAAAGTGATAAGTGGACAATTAATATGGGATAGAGAGGGTATTGTGTTTGTCTTTGATTATATGAATAGAGATTGACTAAACAAAACTTTGACTGGATGAAGCTTTGAAAATTGAAATCAACATGTTGGATTTTTTTTTCTTTCTTTTTATGAGAAGATGGGCATTTATTTTTAGTTGTGGGCTGGCATCGATGGGCTTGCGATATATAAAAAGTAGGAAATTCGGCTGTATTCCTCTCAGGCAAGCTTCGTGCATTTCTTGTTGGGCCTAAGGTTCAGACAGTCTCCGCTTGCGTGAACTAGATGACAGTTAATAGGCCTGTTTCTGGGCCGTTTGAATTTTCGTACACAAGATGGGGGGGGGGGGGGGGCAAAACGCCGGGCTGGGTTCGGGATGTTTATAAACGAGCCGGACTGGGTTTGGGTTGGGTCATACTTTTCTTTTGCGGGCTAAAGCGGGTTTTGACAGTTCTGGGCCTTTGAAATTTCAATGGGAGTTCAATCGAAGGTAACTCGTAACATAATTTATCTAATATTATTTATGCTTTCTCCAAATTCATTAGGGAGTAACTTTCACCACCATTATTTTAGTTCTGCAACGCTATTTTACATGCATCTATGCAATATTAGCCTCTTTCAGTTCCAATTTATATTTTACCATAAAAAAAAAGTTCATTCATGTTGCCCATTCAGCGTCCCATCACAAACATGACCAATTAACCAAATAATTCTACTTTTGAAAAATATTTTTATTTCCATCAAGAATTAGACTTTTGTAGAAAGATTAAAAACATAGGTTAATCATCAATTTGAGCACCACTTTTTGATTCTTTAAAGTATATTTCAGTACGTTAATAAAATGTTTTTGAGAGGTTATACTTTGGGCAAATATCTCCCCATCCTATACAATAGTCTCACTACTTTTAACCTAGGTAAATCAAAGGCAACCAGATTAAACACTTATAACTTATCTAAGGGTTCACTTTTAACCATTAACTTCGACAGTTAAGATTTGCAATTTGTTTAACCAACGATAGTTTTATATGGTAAAATTTAAGAAGAAAAAGTTGGCCGACAAATGTAGACAAGTGGGAGCAGAAATCTGTAGTGAATGAAACTATACATGTGATGATATATACACACTGTAGGAGTGGAGACTAAGTATGATATTCGGCTTCATTCACCAAATATCACCCTCAAAGTTGTCATAGTTGATAGATGTGATTCCTCAAAAAGTAGACACAAATAGCACCAATGAATCGTACAAATTAGTCAGTTCTTGATTCTGCCTCGATACTTAGCTAGCCTTGTCTTTGTCTGTACTCAAATCTCTGTCTCTTTGGCACATCCTTCGTCCCCTTTCAAACATATTCACATTTCTGTTCTTCGGAATATGATAGCATTCTTCAAGTGTTTTGTATTTGTGTAAAAATGGTAGCATTATGTAATAATTTGAAAAAAAAAACACTGAATATGATTGGATTTCATAAAATATAGTATCATATATATATAGGTTTTTCAAATTCACGAAAGGACAAAAAATATGCTTAAATGATGATGTTCATTCGGTTCGAGTGTCATTTATATTTATTAGCGTAAGTCAAATAGACAGCAAATTCGATATAGTTGATAATTAGGCCCTATTCTTTTATATGGTATTTTGTGGTGAGGTAGAGTGAGAAAGAGGATGTAAAAAGTAGAGGAGAAAAGTGAGGAGAGAGAAAAGTAATGATTTGCGGTAAAATGTGGCGGATTGTGACAAACTGCGGTAGGCTGTGGCAGCACAGTTTGCCAACCGTAGAAAAGAACATGGCCTTAATCATATATATGGAAAAGCTAGTGACAAAAATTATAGTATATATTAAAGCCCTGTTCTTTTTTACAGCACTGTGCGGTGTGATACTATGACTCACTATATTACTCAATATTCTTCCACACTTGACCACAATTATTTTTCTCTCTCCTCACTTTTCTCCTCTACTTTTGACATTCTCTCTTCACACCTACAATATCAATCACACTTTCCACAAATTTTATCATACCATTCCACACTGTACCGAACTTTACACAATTTCATCATATCGCATCATTTCTACATTTTACCTACAACACAAAAGAACAAAACCTAAATTAATGAAACATAAAGTGGGAAGCTAGTAGTCGTAGATCACGTGATGTGTTGTGAATGTTGTGCATATGAGATTCATGGCTTGTCCAATCTATTGACTTTGGTCAATGAGTGATCACCCCATAGAATTTCTGGAAGAGAACAGAAACCGTTGAAAGTTGCGTATCTATATGTTGAAGGGTATGGTAACACCGTTTATACAGTTATATATGTCGTTTTACTATGCACTCTTGTTTGTGGTGTGAGAGGGGATGTATATGCGTTGTGCATTGCTAATTTAATTTGCTCAACAGTTGTAGTTAGTTGATGATGTCGGTTAACTTAACTGGATTGCCCTCACATTATTCTGCTGCATGCTCTGAGCCTCAACATGTATGATGTGCTACCATGCTTAATATTTTGGCTATGTTAATTGTCTATCAGTTGACCTAATGCTAACCCGATTAAACTTCAATCGACTAAGACCGATTCACCTGATTGCTAAATCTACTGCAGTCCAATGAACATGGCACATATTTTCCGTGACTAAACCATGTAGGTTCTAGACTTTGAATAATCTAATTTTTCAAATCACGCTAATTAGCTTTGGATGGGTCATGCAAATAATCCAAGTAAGGTTTCTTCCCAAAATCAAATGAAAATATTAGGCGTATCAAGAACCAGTTTGATATATCATGTCAATTCTCATATATTACAGACATTTGAACAACTTAACAATGCATATAACTCAATCAAAGTCCCATCTCAAATCAATTAGGCATTAGCAATGTAACTCATAACTGATCACTGGATTATAAATATGTTGAAGTCGCTTAATTTTTCCATGTAAACTTTTACCCACTTTTCTCCTCTTTTTTATTTTTATGGTTAAAAGACATTATAAATCATAACCAAACTGTCTTGACATATCAAATTCAAATTTGTAATCCAAAACTTATTAACTTGTGGTTTACGACGATTTATATTGCAGCACGTGAAACACACTACTGTTTGCATGATGTACGTAATGTTAATGTATATTGTGTATGTATAAATAAAACACAAATCAAAACATGCCCTAACAAATTCCAAGTTGCAAGTTGAACATGGAGTACTTATACTAGCCGACGCCCAAAAATTTAAAATTTCATATGCAAATAAAGAATATATATACGTCATTGTGGGGTGTACATATTATAAATATGTGAACAACCACATCAATCAAGATACTACAGCAGGTGACAGAAAATTCTATATATATATTTTCTCTCATATTTATTTTATATTTTCCCAATTTGAACATGCATGGCAACCTTCCTTACATTGTCTCCTCTGGAATACCCCTCATTTCTTATACTAGCTTACATCCTATATATATATTCTCTCATATTTATTTTATTTGTCACTTAATTAGTATTTTACAATCTCTAATATATTCGCTCTGTTCCATATTAATTGTCTTATCAATATTTCAATTTCTAAGTTCTTCCTAAAATTCAAGCTCCCACAGAGTGACAGAAACATTCAAATGTATATATCATTTTTAGATGCATGCAATTTAATATGGTTGTTGTAATCAATCTTATATTTACCTGCATAATAATAACTACTCTTGAGATAATATAAAGGCCCAACATGCTAGCTAGCTTACCTTCTTTTAAAAAAATTGACACATGTATTACAACTTAATTAACCGAACATTATTATCCAACTTTAAGGTTTATTTTACCTTATACTAAAACCACTTGATTAATATATACAATAGCATTTTTTCAACTTGAGGTCAGATCGTACAAAAATCAAATGTAAAAGACACCCAATACAATAATTAAAGGACTTGATAAATGATAATAAAATCTGGTACTTTAATACGGAGGCATCTAACAGCTCAAATCATCCCGTCTTTGTCTCACAATCTTAAGATCTAGTACTTATTGGTTAATTAATTAGTTAATTATATAAGCATGGTACTATAACTAAAGTACTACAATAATAGAATATTACAACAAATATATTATTATTTGTTTTTCTCTCCAACAGTTTGTTTGAGTTGTAGTTTAGCTAACTAGTATTTGTATAAGCTAGTGACTATATTTAATTTGTGCAACTTGCATTTTAAGTGTTATTTGTTAGTATCTTAGTACATGCAGATGTACGTACCTAAGTATTCAATTCAAATAATGTCTTTAGTACTTCCGTATTTGGTATACATCCCAAATATCAGCAAACTCGTCCACCTTTTTAGCAAGTATTTGGTAAGAATTTTAAGGAAAGTTTTTAAAGAATTTTTCGAGAAGTTTTCTCTACTTTAAATCTCGGAAAAGTTTTCACATTGCTTAATTGTACTTGTATAACTTTCTGCTCAAAATTTTTTTTAGAATGTCTAAATTATCCTTAATATTTATTGTAACTTGTGTCTAAGGTTCGTAAAATTTGCACAGCCATTTTTGAAATTTGATTTCCATCAGATTCTCCAACAAGTTTCGTACCCCGGCCTCCTCCCCCTACGTAATGTTTCCATGAGGAAATGTGCGCGGATAATTGCGGTTTCATTGTAAATTTTTTTCCCAAAGCCTAAATACAACCAAATATGGAGAAAATTGTTTCCATTTGCCCAAAACTCTATAAAGTTAATTGAAATTAAGCTACTTTCTCTTTCTGTATTTTAAAAAAGATTGTTTATTGTTTCTCAAGATATTATGGCCCTGTTCTTTTATATGGCTGGCTGGTTGCAGTGCCACAATTCACCGCACTTTGCCACAACCCACCACAACATACCAATCCACCACAATTTACCACAACTCACCACAATATTTCATTTCACCTCTTCCAATTACTTTTTCGCATTTACCAATACAATTTACAATTATAAAAAACAAATCCACCACAACTTACGAATAACCCACTACAATTCCACCACACCGCACCGCGCCATACCGCAACCAGCCGCATAAAAGAACAGGGTCATTTAAGTGAAAAAGATGTTATTTATCTAGTTGGCCCCTAGCCCCCTACAATAGGATTTGTCACGGACAAAGTCAGAGAAGATCAATCTCAAACGAGGCTATAAGCTACAATTTTGCCCTTTGTAAAATCCTAGAGATCGAATAAGATATTATTGATTTCTTGATAGTATAAAACATAGCCCACACAAGCGAAACAATTAACCTAGTAGTTTGCATAAACTTTAATGGAACCCAAGCATGAATTGGTACGTACGTAGTAGAAAATGTGAGAAACGTAACCAAAGTGGTCCAAATTAGATGAGGACAAACAACAAATTATTTATATTAATTCATGTGATGGAGATTAGCTAGGGAATGAAGAAAGATGTGCCCAAAAGAAAGGTTAGAAAAATATACTAACATCCAGCTTGGTGTTTGCACCCTACATATACAGTAATACAGATATCTAGCTATCTAGATAATGTATTAAACTAGGCCATAGATTTAGGTTATTGTGATGCTTTGAACATGCCAGGAGCCAAGACAAAACATAACAAATAAGAGATCGAAATTGGGAAAAAGACCTACTGTAAGAGCAGAAGAAAGGTCGTTGTATGTGTATCTATGAGCAGGATTTTGCATATCTTTGGACGTGATCTTGCATGCATGGCTCTCTATCTTAAAACCTAGGGCTGTCTGTATTTTTGGTTCAGGTTGACTGGTTTCAGAATAATTGGATATTGGACGCAAATACCCGTTCTTTTATACGGTTGGTTATGGTCTGGTAATGGTGCAGTGCGGTGAAATTTGAAAAGGTGTGGTGAATCGTGGTGAAAATTATGGTATGGTAAGTGGGATAAGTGAGAAGATAGAATGTGAAAAGTGGAGGAGAGAGAAAAGTTAAGAGATATATTGATAATGATTGTGGTGTGGTGTAGTGAAGTGTGGTAGAAATTAATGAGTTGCGGTACGATGTGGTACCGCACTGCAATCTACCGCATTGCCTTTTAGTACTTATAGTAGAAGCTTCTCCAACTTTACCTTTGGGAATGCATGCAGGAAGAGTGCGAGGGAGAGGAAATAAAAAATTTATTAACTTGCACAAGTGTTCAACTCGCATTAGTGATCAATGGTAAATGGTTGTAATATTGTAGAAGCTAACAGCCTAACATAAGTTAGGGCAACAAATTCCCTAATAAACCTATAAGATATAGCCATAGCTCAAGCATGAAAATCAGCATTACGATATTACTGCTAACTAGTTTGACAAACAGGGAGTTGGAAACTCTAGCCAAAGTAGCACATAGACTTGAAAGTTAAACTTGGACGACTGAATATACGAGCATTGACCACGCATCATAAAATGTTACCAAATATTATTTAAATTTATCGACGACACACTGACCACGAATCTCGCTGGAGAAAAGATTCAACATATATATCACTATCACATGCATGGCCTCTTTGCCACTATCGATCATCATAATATTCTTTTTTTGTCAATTGTTACCATAGGTCTAAGTTTATTGTTGGCTCATAAAAGAATAGAGCTCTCCTTCGATTCAAAATTGTTCTCCATTCGCAAGACTCTTAATTTAGAATCTCTTTTAAGAGGAACAACCGTCAATCTAGATAAACCCAATAAACCAACCCGTGCTGGTATCATCAACATACATACATATATACATATACATATGGATACAAACGCACACACCTCATATACACATATATATATAAACACAAACATACATATTCTCACACATATATATACACTTATTGCATACACATATATGTGTGTGTGTGTCTGTATGTATGTAGTTCAATTCGATCAATCTTTTCATATATATATATAAACCTAAATTAAACTAATAACATACATATCATGAAAAGTGATTCGATAATCAAAGAAAAATAAGCAGATCGGACTGAATTTGACTATTATGTGTATAATGAGCTTGTTTGGTAGAGTTAGTAGTTAATTAGGCAGAAGATATGTTTAGTTTAGTAGAAAATCATTTGAATTTGTTTGAGCTACTACCCTTATACTGTGTAAGTTAGCAAGCTCATTAATAATTAATAATATACTCCCTCCGTTTCATATTAATTATCATAATTTTGACTTTCACAGTCTCCAATATTATTCTTTGATTGATTATTTCTTCTATAATATGTTATTAATAATTGCAATATTATACTTTTATGATAGTATTTTTCGTTACAAATCTAATGGTGATAATTTTATATAGCAATTCATTGTATATATTGAGAAATTTATGGTCAAAATTTTTGAAATTTGACTGCACAATTTCTAAAGACGACAGTTAATATGGAACGGAGGGAGTATTAGTTAAAACTTATTGAGGAAAACAAGAGATATATGAGATGCATGCATGGGTAGTAAGCACTTAAGAGTTGAATAACTTGAAATTAATAGTTAGGTTTCAAAAAATGGTGGAGCGTTGTAGGAAAATGCAACGCTGAAGAAGAGCCCTAGGAATAGGGTTTGGGTCGGTTTGTACTCTCTAAAGTTAACATTAACTTGATTACACTTTTCTGTTTCCAAGATGACACGAGTACTTTTATTCAACATTTTCTATTTCTACTTCTCATGCATAATTATTCCATTGTTCACAAGGAATTGAAATCTTTTTTATATATAAATAATTAAAAGGTTTGACCAGTCAACTTCTGCCATATCAGATTGCTAGTGATTCTTTGTCTCTACCTGATATGAGTTCAATTCTCACATGAAAGTCGTATTATGCGTTTCCATGTGATGTGGATTAAAATACCATTTATTAGATCTTCTTTCAAATAAAAATACCATTTATTTGGCCTTTTGATCAAGTTAGATAGTTAATACTTAATTGTATATCATTTTATATTGTTATTTAACATCATTGAATCTAAGGCCCAGTTATTTTTAACTGCAGGATGAATTTAGGGAGCGTATGTAGAAATTCAAAGAAAAATTTTTCATGGGAAATTTTTCATGGTAAATGTTGGGGAGATTCAAAGTGGAAGTCTATTTCAACCGAGACCCATGGTACACAAGTTAAGTGAAATTCCAACTTAAAACCAATTGGTGTTAAGAGGAATAGCCACTTGACTTGTATATCATATGCTTTCTCTTTACTTTTTCGATGTGAGACATTTTTATTCATAGATGAATACCAACAAAAAAAATTTCCCTTAGCCCCCCAAGGGAAATTTCCTTAGGGAAATGTAGGAAATGGTGGGCACACCGTAAAATTTTTCACAAAATTATCTATATCCAAATATGTGGAAAATAAGTCAACCATTGACCATTTCCCCGAGATTTTTGACCAACCAAACACACCCTTATTCTATAACCCATCCATACAAAATCTTTCGTATCTTATTTACCTGTTCTCAAATTCTTTTACTTATCTTACATACATAATATATATTTAAAAGTTCATATATTTTACAGGTGACGTGACTGATGTGATTTGCTATGATTTACCTTCCTAAACACTATACTATTTAGTAACATTTATACTATGTAACTCTACTTATCATTCTAACTCAACTTTCCCTCCAATTATCCTATATCCGAAAATAACAAGATCTAAGTATGTAAATTTTAATTTTTCAAGTAACATTTGTGCAGTTGGCTAAAGATTGTAATTAGCTTATTAGCTAGGAGCATTAATCACAGAGTACAATAAGATAGATTAAAAATCAGGAAAATATATAGTACAGAGGGTTGAGGCATAATAACGTGGGGGTGGGTTGGGTGTAGGGACTAAGCAAAAAGATAATAAGAGGACCCCCCGGGTAGTTTGGAGGCTATACAAATCTTAAGAAACCAACTAATAACGCAAACTTTAATTTGTTGTTGAACCCACTTGACACCTCTAATTTTTTTATTATTATTATTTGATAAAAATTTTAAAAAATTAACGGTAGAAGAATACAATAAGATTATCATTAAATTAAACGAAAATGATAAATATCTTGTGATGATACTATTTGAAGGTAAGAAAAATAAATACATCTATTCATTTTTATATGACTTTTTAACTAGCTTTTTCATTTATTATTATATGTCATTTTACAATTTTAATAGTAGTGTATTAGTATGTTACTACTTTTCTTATTTCACAATTAACATTCATTGAAGCAATGCAACCACTAATTTTGATTTTATTTAGTAATTTTCTCACTGACTATCATATAGATTTCTATGAAATTGATTTCTCCCGAAAACACAGATAAAAAGAGAAGGAGGAACATTCAACAAAAGTAATGTTCAATAGAAGATAGTTTCTATGATATTTCTTAACATGAGAAAATAGTCTTTTTTCCCTCTTAATTAGAATGTTACATTGCTACTATTTTACGTCGTGTTTTTATACAATTCTACATTTTTTACTTTCCGCCACCTAAACCTAGCTGAATATATTTTTTTCTACCTAAACCTACCTGAATGGCTGAATCTATATAAAATTTTCAATTTCTAAAACAACTCAATATATATTTCTACCTACTTTTACATTACATATCCAAACCTACCGAATCTTACTTACCTAATTTCTACATACCCACCTGAATAACAGGGTTAGTGTGTTGAATAGACCAGTTACCCAGATTTGGGGACACCTAAGAAGGAGTATTAAGAGAGTGCCCTACAAGTTTAATTGAGTTAAACAAATATAAACATCCCTCTTAAAAGCCCATGCGTTCTCCCATGCACTTGTCTTGGTCATCTCCAACACCCTCATTCTCTCTCTTTCCTTGATTTGCATGCCATCTTCTTCATCTTCATGCTTTTCTCATCTCCCTCCATAATTAACTTGTCTTCAATCTCTCCTTTAAATACACCATCCTCCCAGTACTACCATCTCTCACACTCACATACATACATTCACTAATTAAACTAGCTTTCTTTCTTTCTTTCTTTCTTTCTTTCTTTCTTTCTTTCTTTCCCATAGTCGTATTGTGGAAGCATATATAACACCATTCTTAATCAATTAATCGGACCGTCAATAATCAAGAATCATATCATGTCTAGCAGAAGATCGCGATCAAGGCAGTCGGGTGGGATCAGTGATGATCAGATTGCAGACCTTGTTCACAAGTTACACCAACTTGTTCCTGAAATGCGTCGCAGGAGATCCTCTGACAAGGTATATATTCATTCTACCTCCATCCATCCCACCTTTTAAATTGCAATTTCTATGTATACTAATACAATACTTCATTTCCCATATGTATACACTCCCTCCGTTCTTTTTTATCTGATTTTTTAAAATATTATATTATCTGTCATTTTATAATTATGATTAGATATTAATTATTACTTTTCTTTTATTTTATCCTTGACATTCATGAAATAAAAGCCCAAATGTTAATCTTAACTACATATATTTTAATTATATTTTTTAATAATATTAAGTTTTTCCCACTACCTCCAAAAGCCACATCGTTCAAAAGAAACTAAAGTAGTACTCCCTACATTTCTAAATAATTTTCATCTCACAAGGTTTGACATATGTTACGAAAAATATCATATCACTGATGGAGATGTTAGATAATTATATTTATTAACAAATAAATGTACTTTTCTTTTGTCAAATATGATAAACCAACATTAAGATTGCATTAGAAAAATATGAAAATTGCACATATAAATTACGTACACAGTCCGTTAAAAAAATAAATAAATTAGGACATGAAATTTGCACATAAGAGTCAGGTACTGCTAGAAAAAGGGTGGTGGGGGAAACATAAAGTGTGTGTGGACCTAAGCTTGATTTTCTTGGGTAGATCGGTCACATGTTTTACGTTATTATGTTGTGTTAATCATGCATATATGCATGCTGTATGCCTCCCCATTTCTACATGCAAGGAGGGAGGTTTATAACTATACATTCATTATTTTCGACCACTGAACTAATTAACCAACAATTTCCTCGTGCTGTGGGACTCTTCATGTTTCAATTATATTACTATTATTATCTGAATTGAATCATTTTTGTACTTTTGAAATTTCTAATAATAAGCGTATAAAGAATCTCACCTCTTCATGAACTTCAATTGATAGGAAAAACTGTCTACATCTGAATCATTTCTCATGCACTGCGCTCAAACATATTTTCTTGAGAGTTTGTTGTTGTTGTGTAAACATGTACTCCCTCCGTTCCATATTAATTGTCATAATTTTGACTTTCACGGTCTCCAATGTTATTCTTTGATTGATAATTTCTTACATAATATAGCATTAACAATGACAATATTATACTTTTATGATACTATTTTTCGTCACGAATCTAATGGTTGTAATTTAATATAGCAACTCATTGTATATATTGAAAAATTTATGGTCAAATTTTTTGAAATTTGACTGCACAATTTCCAAAGACGACAGTAAATATGGAACGGAGGGAGTAAAATATCTCAACATGAAATAATCTAATAATTTTGTTATGTCTAAAATGGGCCACATTGTTTGATTAGGGGAAGTTAATATATATTAATAATGATGATGATAATAATAATGATAATAATAAAGGCTTATAATTATGTAAAACCTCTTCATATGAGATTGTTCATATAATATTTCATACAAGATTTGTAAATTGATTCTGTACACACCAGGCAATGTAGATTATATTCAATATTTTTTTTTTGAAACCAAACATAACGATCTCATTAGTGGCAACTCATGCGACACTTAAATGAAAACCGTGATTGAACAATTGTACGTGGATCTAAAACATAAATATGAAATTCAACTTCCAAATAACTAATACTAATCTTACTGACGTTTGACTCTGATTTCTTCGATGACCCTGCATCTTGCTTCGATGACTTTGTATCTTTACCATTGATGGAGAACATCACAACTCATGTTATAGCAGCGATTTGAAAGTTGATCTTCATCCAACGTATTAGACCACACGAACTGAACAAAAACCCTAGAAATAGACTAAAAACCCTAAATAGGTATACAAAGAAACTCTTACAAGAAGAAGTGACTAACTTTCTTTGTGTAAAACCAAACTAATAATTATTTTATATTCAATAATTTGATTTCAATTTAGTTTGGATATATTTTTTTCCCAATATATATAGCTAATTTTCTTCCTTTTTTTTTGTCCTATATTACAGGCATCAGCAAATAAGGTTTTGCAGGAGACATGCAACTACATCAGGAGCTTAAACAGGGAAGTTGACGACCTAAGTGACCGATTATCACAGCTCTTGGCTTCCACTGAAAGTGACAGTGCTCAAGCAGCCATCATTAGAAGCTTACTTATGTAGCCTAATTAAACACAATTAGTATCAAATAATTTATAATTAACTACATAATTAAGTAGTAGTTCCATCTAAATGGGTCAATGCTTTAATTTCTTCTTTTTCCACCCTTGAAATGTTTCTCTCCCTCCTCTCTAGGGTTCGGTCTCCTACCAGACAAGAGATCAGAAAGAAAGAGATTATGTTTGAGTATTTTACTCTAAAATGCTTCCTAGTATTTAGTGACTAAAGCTTGTTTAATAATATTATTATAAAGTAATATATATGTACGGCCGTACATGAGTTGTATTAATGTTTGCTCGATTTTGAGCTTAATTATTCAAGTCGGTCTTACTAATGTTATGATTCTTATGAATGATACTGAATCAATTATAAAAGTTGCTGATGTGATATGTGCACGTACTGTTAATTAGAATCAATATCACATGCACTCACAAGTAATGAGAAATAAGATGTCAAAGATGGATTTAATTGAAAACATTAAACAAGGTCAAAAAGCCTCAAACACAATCCACTATTCCATCAAGAATTACGCAGTGTGATTACAACTATATAGACAAACTAACGAGAAAAGGTAACCCTAAAATACTAAAATAATAGCGATAAACAACACACTTGGTATGGTCCATTTTCTTCAACAGGACCTGTGTTGTCCGTTTTCTCCCTTTTTCTCTTGTGTTTTCTACAACACGACTGTTGTTGTTCTCCATGGATCCGTGTTAACTTCTTCAACACAAAGCACCATCCTAAGGTCAGTTTCAAGTGTCATAAAATAGATGACATCGATGAAGGTTCAACTTTATTGGCTCAACATAACCAAACATATACTTGCTTTTTCCATATAATAACTAATATCTCCCACAATGAAAATATCTATCAAAATAAATGTTTACCAATATGTTAAAATGTTTAATTACTCGAATGGATATTCAAAATATGGAATCTACCATGAAAATGGAAAAATCATTTTCATCCTACGAAACAATCTCTTGAAAAATATTCCATCGAAAAAATGGTACGTGATATGCAGGGCTCGTGTAGCCCAATTCCTTTGCATCTCGCCCAGCTTTTCAATTGGGCCGGACCGTGATAAAAACAATTGGGCTTGACCACTCTTGCAGAAACATGACATTGATCCACACACACACCGAATACCCGTCTCTGAAGTTTTTTGGGCTTTATATCAGGATCACTTGACTTGGCATTGCAAAAGAAATTATCTTTGGGTTTCTTTTGTTTGGAGAAAAGAGGAGGAATTTGTAAGATAGTGGGATTAGCATTAAAGTGTGGGATTTATGCCTTAAACTCTACTCAAAGAGCTGTAGAGCAAGTCAACCTATTTTGTCGGTGGTGTCGGTATGCCTTTCTTTCACTCTGCATCGGCTCATTTCCCCCTTTTAATTGACGGTGATGGTTTTCTCCATTTTAAAATTTTGGCTTGAGTTATTCTACGTCCGAATAAACGAGTCATATTTATATTTCCTTTATTTTTAGTTGTCCATTTAATTAGTTTTTCTCGTGTATTATTGTTTGTCATATTTATTTATATTTTTAATAGTGATTTTATTATTTTTTATCTTTAATAGATGACTTTAAAACTAATAATTTAATAGTAATTGAGTGCGTTTTTATCATTTTGATTTATTTTACTTAAGATTTTGTATCACATTGATTTCTACACTTTGTCCAAAGTGACAAATAAAAATTAAAAAGATAGAGGCCGTGTTATTTTTCTCTGAGTTTGTTTTAAATCGGACAATTCGGATAGTTTAAATCAGAGATAACACAATAGAGATAAGAAAAATATTATGTTGTTTTTTTGAGAAAAATTAATTGTTTGTTAAAATTTGGAATAAAAATTTAATTTAAAACATATTTAGGCCCCGTTCTTTTATGGGGTGAAGTTGCGGTGCGGTAAGCGATAAGTTGTGGTAGATTGCGGTAAATTGGGGTGGAAATGATAGAAACGTGATGATAATTTGTGGAAATACAGAGGTTGCGTTAAGTGTTTGTGAATCATGCATCACATAAAAGAATCTACTTGCGCCATGATAAAAAAAGGACAACTCGATATATAAAACATCCCCGTAAATGGGGGTTTGGAGAAAGATCTCACCGCAGAGATATAATGTAAACAAATTTTACCATACATTTATACAAAAGGTTGTTTTTAGAACTCAAATATGTGACCCCGTGTCAAAAAAAAATATTATTTAGACCATGACAATGAAAGATTAATAATTTAATATACTATGACAAAAACAATGCCACCTAAACACGAATCAAACTATAGAATTGTCAAGTCCTCCAAATAAAATTCAACGAGAAACTCATCGTTTAATTTAAATAACCCCACATAGATGTCACAAATCACAATCTAATTGACCAATGAAGAATATAGTATTCACCAAAACTAATACAATACGTTAATTAATTTTCAATATAGGAGTGACCAAAGCAAGCAAAGTGAGTGGGAAACGAAAACAAAATAAAAAGAGGCGGCGGAATTCAAAGGCAGACACCAACCACCGATCCAGATTTCATTCAGGGTGGCGCCGCGTGTGTCCACGGCCAGCCTCCATTTTCACCCGCCCAAATTTCTCTCCCCCCATTCTCTCTCTCTCTCATCGTCTCCCTTTCTCTCTCTATCCCGAAGTCTTTGCATTTCTCGAATCTTCAAACTCACGTTTGAGCTTCGATCAGATTCCTTCTCTGATTTGATTGCATTTGGTTCTGAAATCGTTGGATCTGGATTTCTGATGGTGCATCAATCGGATCGTTGAAGTTTCCAGGAGGAACTGGATATGGCGGACTCTTCGTCGATCCGAGTCCCCTACAGGAATTTGAAGGAGGCTGCCGAGGTTGAATTGGTTGGCATCGATGGCGGCGATCGCCGTGATTCTAGGGTTTCTAACGGCGGTGATGCGGCGTCGCATGTATCGAGATCTGGAAATGTTAGTTTGTTGACGTTGATACTGAGTTGTATGATCGCCGGTGGTGTCCAGTTTGGTTGGGCTCTACAACTCTCCCTTCTCACGCCCTACGTCCAGGTCATTGCATTCTCTCTTTCTATGTTGATTCCATTGATTTATTTGAGAAATGTGAGAATCATTCAAGCATTGGTGATTTGAGAACAGACGTGATTGTGCGATTTTATAAGTTATTACTAGGAGCTATGGCGAAATGCTACATGATTTAGAGCGTTTTGTTGAATGTAGGGCTTGTCGTAGGTAACGATTGTGAATGTGGTATAGATTTTGATTCTCCGGCTAGTTGTTGACTTTGAACCTTACGAATTTACCTTCATTATGGCCAAGTTATGGCGGCCTAGAGTTGTGGACTAGGCTGATTATGCGACTTTGTCTGTTTGCAATGAAGTGTGTAATTAGATTGAAGCTGGTTTTATGGCGAAAGGCAACTGTGTCATTATTAATGCCAAAAGAGCATGTCCTCTTCCAGAGTCTCTATCGAATGTTTTTGTCAAATTTGGACTATAATTGACCAAACCAAATGACTCCCTAGAACAACTTCAGATCAGAATATTAGTAACAAACATGAAGCAATAGTTGAAGTAAGCTTGTGTACAACGTGCTGTCTACTTGCACTCTGTCCCAGGGAGGCAGGCAGTTGGGCGCTAGCCAATAGCAGTATATTTGGTATCGTTTTTGGCAGTGTTTGTGGTTGGGGTTTTTTCTGGGAAAAAAAAGGGGGGGGGGGTTGCGGATTGTTGATGATCAAGATCATACCCAATTCATAAGGTTGAGCAGTCATATGTTTGGTGGATGTTTGATTTGAAATGTCAGTGAGATTGAGTTGCAGCCAACTGAGTAATCAAGATTAGGCATGCTAAGCTGTTTGTTGTGTTACTACTTGTACTGATTGGGGTGTTAGATTATGTTACATGTGTTCGAACTGGTTGCAAAGGTTAAAGACTATCTCCTCATATTCTTGTATCTGAACAGAAAAAGGATTTCTTTCTAATTATCATAATACTGGATGTCTATACATTAGTATTTCAAATGTGCATCCTTACATCATTTTGATACCTTTTTATGATTTGTAGTCAATCGTAATATCCTGGTTTGCTCTGATTGTGTTTCATATCTTAACTCTGCCTTTTTTTTAAATTTCTTTTTAATACCTGCTGCAGACGCTTGGAATAGGGCATGCATTTTCTTCATTTATTTGGCTTTGTGGCCCTATCACAGGTCTTGTGGTAAGTGGCAACTTGATTACAGTCTTTTCTTATCTCGTTCTTGATGGAGTCATTTATCTGTATATGAGTTTTATTAGTATCCAGCATTTTGTTGATGTGGTGGTACATTTTGGTGTCAAGATTATGAGGTTTTAGTTTATGATTCTGGTGGAATTTTATTATGATTATATTTCTGAGGATCCTGGAGTAGAGGACCATGTAGAATGTGCATGTCAAACAGATTGTTGTCAGATTTTATGACTGAAGCACTATACAGTTTATAATGCATTGCATTTGTTTGTGCCTTTGTGGGTCATTTCACCAATCTGAGAGGCGAGGGCTATATTGAGCCACCCTAAAACGTACCAGTATTTCTAATGTATAATAGACTTGATAGAATGGTGTGATCATTATGTTAATTTTGATGGAGGAGTTTAATTGATGATTGTTTACCATTCCTTTTTGTTCGAGTAAATTGTTATCTGAAAATTTTCTCCGTAGTTTAATTTTTGAATTTCGAAATTGTCATATGAGCTAGTAGGTTTTCTATCAAATTTAAGTTCACCTCGTTTCAGGTCCAACCATGTGTAGGTATATGGAGTGACAAATGTACTTCTAAATATGGAAGAAGACGACCATTTATACTTGCTGGATCAATCATGATCTCTTTTGCTGTAAGAATCTGTTATTCTTGTGATTTGTTTCACTCATTTTATTATTACTGTTATGTATCTGCTAAGTTGAAGTCTTGTAATTTAGGTGATAATTATAGGCTTTTCTGCAGACATTGGATATTTGTTAGGGGACACCAAGGAGCATTGCAGGTTTCTACTGTGTTCCCGTCTTCGTTTCTTTCTGTTTTGGTGCTATGTTGCTTTAGATTCACATTTTTTATTGACAGCACATTCAAAGGTACTCGAGCGAGAGCAGCTTTTGTATTTGTTCTGGGTTTCTGGATGTTGGATCTTGCAAATAATACTGTGCAGGTCAGCTATTGAACAATTGTAAAGATTAGAACAATTTCATCGTGTTCAATCTGTATGCCTCCAACTGGATACAAATTACAATTGCAAAAGTTAGTGAAACAATTTTTTTGTCTTTTGTAGGGCCCAGCTCGAGCTCTCTTGGCTGATCTATCAGGTGTCATATAATGTCCTCTTTCTGCTGTTCCTGTAGTTCATAGTTCCTTTGCTTGGTGTTGTGAACTTTCAAAATTATCTTAGTTTTTAACCGTCTTGCCATTATAAGTTACAGAGTTTTCTAATGGTCTCTAACTGCATAATTTCAGGACCTGATCAGAGAAATGCTGCAAATGCCATATTTGCAACATGGATGGCTATTGGAAATATTTTAGGGTTCTCTTCTGGTGCTAGTGGAAATTGGCATAGGTAAAATTTGTATTTATATTTGTATTGCTTTCTTGGGTGTCTTTTTAAAGTCAAGTATGATTTTCCTGAAGTGGATGTGAGACTTAAATGTTGTTACAGTTTTACAGCTTCTTGATTTGCCCATTTTGGAGTTTCTTATGTTGTGTTGATTCTCATTTGCAGATGGTTTCCTTTCCTGACAACCCGAGCTTGCTGTGAAGCTTGTGGAAATTTGAAAGCAGCATTTCTTGTTGCTGTGGTAGGCTCCTGACATTTCTCTGCAACCTCTTGTTGTGTGATATTCTCAGTTCATTTTGTTTCATCCAAAGATGTTGAACATCATGGGAATTGAACTTGGCGTTGAGGCTTTGATATTGGTTATTTGCTGAATGTTTATTATTGGTACCAAAGGACTGGTGGGTATGGTTCAGGGAAGCTATACTTTAGTTGTCATATAATTAAATTTGGGACTTAATATGGTTAATTGGGAAAAATGGCCTCAGTTCTCATACTTACAAGTGAATGCATTTGTCAAGAATTGTTCTACATATGCTGTGGTTTGCTTGATAACTCCAGTCTATTTCTACTGACAAATGAAGCAGAGAGGAGTCTGAGAAAGACCATAAATGTACGTCAAATTGAGTATGGCTAATTATTTATGTTTCTCCATCCAAACAAAAACAAAAACAAAAAAAAAAAGACATCCTGAAAAGCAAAAGAATTAAAAAAGACCATAAATGTGCATCAAATATAGTGAATGTTAAATTTTCATTCTGTCTTAACTTATCAGCTATGCTGTCTTTCTGTGTAATTGGTAACGTATATCATTTGTGTCTCTATTCTATGCAGTTCAAGTGTCTTACCTAAATACCTACAATTCTTGCAGGTATTTCTGACTTTCTGCACACTTGTGACCCTTTACTTTGCCAAAGAAGTTCCACTGAGTGCGAATCCATCACAACATTTATCAGATTCTGCTCCTTTGCTTAATGATCCTCATGGAAGTTCCATTGATTTTTCGAAGTCAAATCCTGATGGCAATGGCTCTGTAGCTTATAACATGAATGGTGACAGGATTGATAAAGACATGGATCACCATGAGCCCAGGAATCAAGAAAATTCAGGGGCAGATTTAAATGATGCACCTGGAGCTGTTATGGTTAAACTGTTGACCAGCTTAAGGCATTTACCACCTTCTATGCATTCAGTGCTCATTGTAACGACTCTTACCTGGGTATGCCATTCCCGACTTTATTCTGTTTATTATCTTATTATTCTTGCTGATTTCACTGACATAATTACTTGCTGCAAGTTGAATAACCTTTTTGTCGCATGCATTTAGCTAGAGTTGCATGAGAGATAACCTTTGGGTTCTCCCCCAAACATCTATCAAACCAGTTAAAATGAAATTTCCTGACGAATCATTTGTTAAGATTTCACAAAACTATGTCATACATTCTCTGACATGTTCTGGTAACCACCAGAGATGGCAATTGGCTAGGTCTTGCATCTTAGTAGGTTCCATGCAGATCTGGATTCATTTTTATTTTCTGAGTTTGGATCCAAGCCTGACCCAGAATAATGGTTGCGTAACTGTAATTCGTTTGTCTTGTTTTGTGCTTGTCTGATAAGTGTACTTATGATTTATGCAGTTGTCATGGTTCCCTTTTTTCCTTTTCGATACTGATTGGATGGGAAGAGAGGTCTATCATGGGAACCCTACGGGAAATTCCGTTGAAGTTGCAGCCTATGATCAGGGTGTCAGAGAAGGTGCATTTGGTTTGCTGTTGAATTCAGTAAGAGCTTATCAATCTAACTTCCATGTGCTACTGGACGCATTATACCACTTCTCACTCTTTACCTGTTAATTCTTACCGTTATGAAATTCCTTATATGTATCATTTGTCCATATGGGTGTATTGATAATTTGTGACTCTTAATTGTGCGTAGGTTGTCCTACTTGTGGGTTCCTTTCTAATTGAACCAATGTGCCGGCATATGGGAACCAGGTTGGTGTGGGCTCTGAGCGATTTCATCGTGTTTGTTTGCATGGCAAGCACTGCTATGATAAGCCTGGTATCTCTTAGAAGCTACTCTCAAGGTGTGCAACATGTGATTGCAGCAAACCCATCAATCAAGATGGCATCACTTGTCGTGTTTGCCATTCTTGGACTCCCTCTGGCTGTAAGTTCCCAATTTCACTTTATTTTCAATTTTATTTTCCATGAATGTCGTTTACTGAATTTCACGCTGTTTATTCTAGGTAACATATAGTGTGCCCTACTCAGTCACCGCTGCAGTGACAGCCGATTCTGGAGGCGGTCAAGGTGTGCATTCTGATTTCTTTGTTAAAAAAGTCCTTGGGTGTTGTGATTTGTAAAGCTTCCCTCTGTTAGTTCTGAGTACTTGTATTCTGCAGGATTGGCAATTGGAGTTCTGAATCTTGCAATCGTTATTCCCCAGGTAAAATTATGCTTCTGGCATATATCTGCAATCTTCCTTCTTGAAATGGACATAAAAGGGCCCTGCTACTTGCGTTGTTGGTTGTTCTGTTTTAGGAAGTCCTCCAAGCAAAGTATGATGATAGCTACCAGCCAAACCTTTAGGCTTACCTACCATTACCAAATGCAAATGGGACACACAGTTTTTGACCTGAATACATTGACAACCATGCATGATGCTGAGACGCTCCTATTACGTTTGTTGCTAGTTAATGGCTATGTGCAGTTGGTTGATGTTTAATAAATCTTCATAAATTTGTTTCAGAATATGCTAGGTAGCAAAGATGAATTATAACTTTGTGAGGGTAATATGCCGACCTTCTAGATGGCTATATGGCTGTTCGGGTCCAGGTAAAAGTTGGGTCAGTCAAATCAGCCATTGTTGAAATTCAGACAAGAAATTGATGACCATTACCTGTTTTCTTTAGCCAGACAATTCAGACGGTCCTAAATTCGGTTCAATACTGGGTTTGGGCAATAGAAATATGAGAAATAATGTGCCAAGATTTTCTTCCAATCTATCAATGTCAAAATTCATGAAAAACCTATTTCCATACCTGGTTTTTATTGGGTCGGACCAATTCAGGTATTCTGGTTTGTCATATTTTTTGCCAGCTCTAGGTGGAACCCCCCACCCTCTCTCCAGCCTCCAGTAATAAATATATATTATGTATATCAATAAAGGGACTGGGTTATGAAAGAGTCTGGACACCCTGAAAAAGGGGTAGCTGTGAGGGGTCAATTCATGGAAATAATCCAATCTTAATTCAAGCAATCAATGGTGAGATTAGGAATACTTTGGCAAATCGATTTCATTGTCAAGGACATTGTAGCTTTCCTAAAGAGATTTTCAGCCAAACAATCACATCTTATAAATGTGCCCACTAGGCTCATAGTCCTTCCCCTTTATTCTCGTCAGTTCTTCGTGATGATTTGCTTGGTTGAACCCTTGAGAGAAGGGCGACCAAGCTTGTTGCAGTGTTCATTCACTCTTATCTGGTGCCCAAAAAAGCTATATGGAAATAATCCATCATATTTTCCTGTACAACAATAGGCATGTATATTTTGACATGGCCTTTTTCTGCAATTTACAAAGAGCCTAACTTTTATTAAAAAGATCCTTTAGATTCTTATTTTCTTCCTGGAATGAGAAAATCTGCGTACAACAGGTCCAGTAACTGGTCATGTTGTGATGCTCTATCGAACATGAAATATATTCTTCTGCAGTTTACATCTGTGATTGTCTTTGATTTATTCCATCTTGCTCATTTTATTTCACCTGATTGATTTTGTGCACAAAGATGCTGGCAGTTCACCTTCCCTAATTATTCTCCTAGACAGAAGGGAAAATGAAACTAAAGCTAGTGATATAAAAAGGTCACTGTTGGGGAGATCGGGGGGGGGGGGGAGCCCACTTCAACCAAGGCCCATGGTTTACAAGTTAAGTGAGGTTCCATCTTAAAACCAATTGGTGCTAAGAGGAGTAGCCCACTTAACTTATATACCATGTGCTTTCTCTTTACTTTTTCGATGTGGGACATGGGTGAATCCCAACAGTCACAGCAAAGCTAATAAGAAATTTTGGAATGGATGTCACAGATGATTGTATCACTCGGTGCGGGACCGTGGGATGCCCTTTTTGGAGGAGGGAATGTACCGGCTTTTGTTTTGGCCTCTGTGGCGGCTCTTGTTGCTGGTGTCATTGCTGCTCGTAAACTGCCTGATATTTCTGGGAACTTCAAGTCATCGGGAATGCATGTCGGCTGATTTTTTGAACTGGTGTCTCCCCACCCCATAACTGATTTCTCCAGCAACATCAACAGCAACAGCTAACAAACGAGTAACAACGCCGGTTGTCATCAGCGTGGGTTCCACTGCTACACGCGTACCCGTGTATGTGCAGCTAATCAACACCATCAATCTTTCCCCATAGAAATTTTGCTGTCGCCCCTTCATTCAATTCAATTGTTTTTTGGTTTGGTTTTGTTTGTTCGTTTGTGAGCCATTTCGCGTGGCGTGTGTATCTGTGTTTATTTTAGTGTAGGGTAATAGTGTAATACCATAGCAGGCAGACATAGCGGCATCGTTGATGTCAAACAGCATAGGATTTGCACAGCACAGATGAGATGGGGTGAGCATTGCTCCCTGTGTAATAGTTTCTTATTTTCAATATAAGAGATAAAAGGAAGGAAAAATGTAATTCGTACAATTTTTATAGGGTAATGAATCTCATGAGAGAAGTAGGAGAAGGGGTGAACTAAAGCATAGTAATTGTTTCCTCCTAACTGAGAATGAAATGTTCGAGGATTCTTGTAATCTTCTCATTGCTGGGTTGCAGGTGTTCGATTTTTTGCATGTTTGTTTAGGAAATTAGATTGTGGGAAAGAGACTTAGAAATACGTCTAATTGTGTTATAGTTAAAGTTCTTTCTTTTATGTACTAATCGAGTAATCGCCTTGTTCTTCCAGACCTTCAGTGGATATATAAGTAGGCAGAAATAGGTAATAAGTTGTTTTTAAAAATAGAAAAGCTGCGAAGGTTTACATAAGTTTATAGAGAAAAAGTAGAATTTGGTTAGAGTAGGTAGAAAATATTGTGGGTAAATTATCTATATAAAAAATAGGGATCAACACAAAGCTAATGGTGTTTTCTAGTATTATTTTTAAAAGGACTATAATTTTGGAGCAGTACTTATTACTTTCTACTTGTGAAATTTGTTGATTATTGACACACCTTTCATACCGTGCAAAGGGATAATAGTAGCGCTACTGCAGGGGCGGATCCCCATTGTTATCAACGGTGTCCACGGACACCCCAAGCTCCGAAAAAAATTTAAGAAACCTATTATATTTTCGGAGACTATTATATATTTATGCTAAGTGGACACCCTAGAAAAATATCGAAAAAATATTAATAAGAGTGTCCAATTCAACACAATTGTTCAATTATCCAAAATATTATTAAGTGAACACCGCTAATTTAATAGTCTAGATCCGCCACTGAGTGCTAGCGAAGATTTGGGTGCGGGTCAAATTTGAATCGGTCAATGTCAAAATTCGGATGAGAAATAAATATTTGGACCGCTCTTCCGGTCAAATAATTGCAATAACTAAATCGGCCAACATTGTGTTGACAATGTAAAAGAGAAATATCAGACCGAATATTCGATCATATTTGGATGAAATCTGTAACCGAACCCGATTTTTCTTGTATTGGACAAATTCCGATAAATGGGTCCTTGTGGGAGAAAAAAAAAGGAACAAACAATCAGAAACCCTCATTGAGAGTTGGTCATTCAGCCAAAACTCCGAAGGTAAACAAGCATGTATCCTAATGCTTGGCAGTTCCTGCCACACTTTTGAGAACGATAAGAAGATGATGGATCCATACACAATTGTCACTCTCACAAAATATATAATGCTTATTACTAACGCCCATTGCTTGAATTTTTTTTAATTTTTTTTTACATTGGTAATAGTCCGTCCAGTTTTCTATTTAGTCTGACAAACCAAATAGCGCTGTAGCACGTGTGCGGGATGCCAATGGCTCAAAGATGGGTCCTACTCCAACCCATAACACTCTTCGAAATGGTAAGAGAGAGATGTCGTCCCCACGATTCGAACCCTAGACACCACCTGGGGTAGAAGGTGGACCTCTTGCCACTCATGCAATGAGACCTACTTTTTTTTTTTTTTTGATTGAAAAATATGAGACCTACTTATAGTAAATTGTGTCATTAATCATCATACATACATTCCACAATTTGATAATGTTTACAGTTTCACATCCTGCAACAAAACAAAATAGATTTAGGACTTCACCAGTCATCTCAAAACAAAATAGATTTAGTTAGGACTTTACCTTTAGTAAAAACTAAAAACTTCCTTTGTAGCCACTTTTCATGTTTAATCTTTTAGGACTTCACGAATGACCTCAAAACAAAGTCAAAATATTCTAATATTTTTCCAAAACAACATAACATTTGTCTTAATAAAAAAGTTTCACAGTAAATTTCCTTTAAAAATAGCTGGCCACTGTTATTATAACTAGAGAGGGAATTGAAATATGTAGAATTGATAAAATATACATATATTTATATATTTTAGTATAAACAAGTGGTTGACAAATCACTATCAAAAGGAGAGGATGACCGAAGAGAAAAAAACAAGCACATGGGGATCAGTGCAAAGCAGGAGGCCATGTGGATGGGAAGATTCACCTCTCTTTTCTTTTTTCTTTCCTATTTTTAAAATAACAATTTTGAATAATTAAATTATTATTTACAAAACATATAATCCAAAAATAATTTTAAGAAATTGAAGGTCACCCCTTAAAGAGTTTCTAGGAACATGGATCCACCCTATTTCTATGGGGTACCTTCTATCCTCCAACTAATAAAGTCATGTGATGCTAGGACTTGCTTTGTCTTTGTCCTCCTATTTTCAATTTTCAATTTTTTTTTTCATTTTTTTGAAATATTTATTAAAATCTTCTTTTATTTTGGTGTTGTTTTTTTATTTTCACTTGTGGGTACCACTACCCCACCATCACTTTCCACCAATAGTAGAATATGGTGTTAGGTGGGTCCCATGTCCAAAATTTTCTCAATTGGATTACACTATCATTTGGAACAATTTGTAACCCTATTTGATATTGCATCAAAGATAATCCATTTGCCAACTAAACATAAATCAACTTGCCATCATATTGTATTACATAGTGCATGTATACTTGAATTAGTATCCTTGTCCTAAATGCTTGCATGATTCATATCAAAGTAGACTTATAGCCTTTAAAATCTTGTGCCTTGTACAATGTTGTTTGGTCCAAAAAAGAAGTTAAGCTTCTTTTCGCCCTTCTACATGAACAATAGTACAACATACCATGATTCATGTTGAGATAATCTATAACTTGTGGAGCCACTCACACCAACAATCATGAAGTATTTTATCAATTCTACCATCAAACATCTTGAAAAATGTAAATTAAGATAAAGACAACAATATTGTCTTTGAAAATTTTCAACATTTAAATTGATTTCCTCCTTTACTTTTCAACCTCACTAACTCCAATATAGCTCATTATTTAGAACTTATTTTATTTCACAATTTAAGAATTCAAATTCAAGCAATAGTTAGGTTATCTAGCTACCTAGCTAGGTTATTGCTCTCCTTATCCCTAGGGCATATTGAAAACATTCTCTAAGATTCTTCTATTCATATATTTTAAGAGGGTGTGTGGAGAACTTTTCTTAGTACTATATGATGAGTTCTAACATTAATTTGCATGCCTATAAAAGATGGAATATAATCATAGACTTTCTTTCTCCTTTTAGTTCTTCTTTTGATCCAAGGATACATAGTATGTAGACCCACTAAGAGAAAAGGGGAAGTAAGCATTCATGAACTATTATTGATTAATATAAGATTAGTAAACACAACATATTAATTAAGGAGTCTAAAAGCATAAAAAAACAAAAGAAAACATATAGGGTAGAGGGATTGATGTACATACAAAATGATAATGGTCCCATTATAGCTAGTGGCATGAACTCACATCCATCACTATCACAAATTAAATAAAATTCTAGGCACCTAGTCACTTTGTTGATGGGTATTGGTGAGGGCCAAGAGGGTTACAAACTATTGAGAAATCAAGCATAAATCAATGAAAAAAATGATCAAATTTTTTGGGGGGTCTAGTTTCATTCCCTATTCTTTTTGGTGCACTAAACATACAAGTTTATGGGACCTAATTTTGGGAGTGTTTTGTTTCTTTCCTAGTATTTTGGACATTTCTAGTTAAATTAAATGTCATTAATTACCCGATATTGCTCAATCAATACACCAAACATTCTAACTAAAAGGAAAAACTAAACTACACGTCTACAAGTGAAGGGTGATAGTCAAATGTGTAACGCGAGATATCGAATGTGGGTATAAGGATTCAATAACAGTCTCTTGTAGAGAGATTTAGATGACTATCTAATTTAATGATGTTATGTTGCCAGATCTTCCTATATATTTAAATCGACTTAATTATATTATGTTTTGGATATAATAATATTTTTCATGTAATTTTACTATGTTACTTTTAAAAAAAATTGAGGGAGTGTTATGCTATATACGTTGTCAGCTCTTCCTAAATATTTAAACTCGCATAAATATTACGTTTTGGTTGTAACAATTGCAAATAATTTTACTATGTTACTTAAAAAAAAAAAGAAATTGTGGAGGGGGAGATAGAGTATAGGACAAATGAAAGGCAACTACAACTAGGGTGGCTTTGGAGAGGTCCATTAAGAGTGGAACACCAAAGGAAAGGAAGCAAGGAAGTGATAGACTGATTGATAGTGAATAAACAAACACATGCATACCCATTTCATTTGTTTGGGACAACATATATAGTTATCCCCTTGCAAGCCCTAGATAGCCTCCTTTTACTTTTGCATGCTCTTCTTCAATTCTTCTTTCACTTTTTTTAGTCATGTTCTTTAAAATGAGAAGTTAGATTTATCTTTACCTAACATTACTTTACCTTACTCAATTTATTAAAAAACACTCAAACCAAAGTCAGAATTTTATCCTCATCTTTCCGTTCCTTACCTTATCAAACTTAGCTTGATTTTACCACTCTAAAAAACACGACGTCTATTTATCTTTAATAGATGATAGGGAGGATAAAAATGGGAGATGGGAAATTAGGGAAAGGCCAAAGGAATGGGAAGGAAGAGGGGTCTCTAAATTCATCCTCTTTCTCACATTACTTGTTGGTGGGTTTGGTAGCAAACTCTGCCCCTTCTTAGGCCCCATCCCCCCTACCTAGATTCCATATCTCTTTCTCATACACACACACCCCAAAATTAAAAGGAAAAAAACAGAAAAAATAGAGCAAAAAATCAAAGAAATATATAAATATATATAAGCTAAAAAACAATACTAGCCAACTCATTTCTCCTTTCTCTTAAGTAACCCCTTTTGCATCACCAAAACCTAGCTAGCTACCTTATGTGAAAAATCCATCATAACGTCACCAATTTTATTAACCTTTATATTCCTTTGATAAATCATATACAATCCTTTTGTTTGTAAAAATAAACAAGTGGATAAAAGGGTAGACATGTATCACCTCAAAGGGTGATATTATTTAGGATTGGGATCGATAGTAGCTTCATTATTTTAAAGGGAATAATATTCTTTTCAATCAGTAAATAAAATATAAAAAAAGTTCAGGGGACCGGACCCTTCTATAAAGACATCTTTTAAAGTTAATTAAAGGGCAGGTATATAATGCCAAACTAGTAATTACCATTCATACTCTTCTGCAATATTTCGCATGCCTCCTTTTTAGTTTCAAATTATATTTATAACAAACAATCTAAGGCGATACCTTAAGAGAATGATCTCCTAGATAAACCTTGTACTTACCCTTTAAACAAAATATGAACATTGTCCTCTCAATGTACTTGTTTAACTTAATTGTCAAGTGGAATATGTTTTATGTTTTGATTATAGTTGGCCTTTCAGGGTGCTAGACTACTAGTACGGGACTAATTTGTGTCTATCATAAAATGAGACCACAGATATAACTATTATGAACAAGTCATCTCATAAAAAAATATTTTTAACGAGCAACCCAAATTGTTGACTTTTGTACCAAATAAAGATTCATTAGTTTTTTTGAAGCAAAAAGAAAATCATAAATTACATATTAATATGTATTTCAGTTTTTTTTTCTTCATATATGTATTTTAAAAAATCAGTTGGAAATAATGATATATAGATGCATAAACCCATTGCTATTTCCATTATATATAAATAATAAAAAAAAGAAACCCATGACTATCATAGGTCCTACAACATAACATCAGTATACAATATATGTAGTGTCGCTATTACAATGGTAAAGATATAAATTTCAAAAGATAGTAGTATTGATTAATTTTAAATTTTGAACAAAATTTTAAGTTTTGATTTTATGATTATTTTAGTTAGTTAATAAAATTTTTCTGCTGATATAATGTTTAAAATGAATAAATTACAAACAAAAATTAGAAATCCAAGTGTGAATTAACATAAGGAAAAAAAAAAATTTGCAATCCGTTACTAAATTTTGGACATTTAGCTAGATAGTCAACTCTAAATATATTTATGAATAATAAAACACATACAAATATAAATCCAGCTTTGAAATCAGGCTAGCATAATTTTGAGAAACTTTTTACATATGGAGGAAAAATTAATTTAACATATTCCAGCATGGAAAACCCTATAAAATATAAAAGGATTCCTCTCAGAAGAACCATAAAGTCATCACCTCCTTCCTCTCTCTCTCTCTCTCTCTCTCTCTCTCTCTCTCTCTCTCTTCATAAGCTCACACATCCTCTTTGAAGAAAGCTACTAAGGTATATAAGTCATCCTCCATTACAAATTCTTCAACCTTCTTCAACTTCAGAAAAAGAAAAAAAATAAAAACCCTAGCTTGTATATTTCTCACACATATATATACATACCAAAAAAATACAATATTATCAAGCTTTATTTTCTTCATTCTCCTACACTAGATTTGAGCTTGTTTTTCCTGAGGATCAAGATATATAAATAGATCAGAGGAAGAGGAATAGCAACAACAGTAATTGAGATTAGTGCTACTAAATACATAATTATCAAGCTGGTTTACTTGATGATTAAGAGGAGTTGGTATTGAAGAAACAAGGAATTAAGCTTAATTAATTATAATTAAGGGTGATGAGTACTACTACTACTACTGCTGCTGCTTGTGGTGGGATGATGGCTTTCTTCCCTGCTCCAAACTTCATGCTTCCTTCTCCAAATGACAATATTGACCCTCATCAACACCACCCTCCCCCTTCTCTCTCTTCCCTCCTTCCACAAGATTTCCATGGTACTTACTCTCTCTTTCTCTCTCTAGATTATTGCAAATTACATGTGTTAATTATGGATTATGTTACACTTTCTTCTAAGATGTGAAATTGTAAAGACCAATCTGGCTGGTAGCCTTTTTCGCAAGGGTTCTACTTGTTATGATGAATTATATATGTTACACCTAATTTTCTCCTAGGATGTAAAATTGCATTTATATATACTCTCTTTCAATAGATTATTGCAAATTACGTATGTTTATGATAAATTATGTTACACTTAATATGTTCTAAGAATCTAAGATGTAGAATTGTGAACACCAGTCTGGCTGGTAGCCTTTCTCGCAAGGGTTCTACCTGATATGTATGTTTGTCAGCAGGATTTGGCTGATACTAAATTGTGCATGTGTAAATGTAGGAGGAATGGGAATTGGATCGATGCTAGGGAAGAGATCCATGTCATTTTCAGGCCTAGACATGTGTGAAGACAACGAAAACCATGAAAACAACCACCATAATAACAACATCAATGGTGGAGGAGGAGGAGTTGGGGAAGAAGAATTATCGGACGACGGATCGCAATTGATGATAGGTGGATCAGGTGGGGAGAAGAAGAGGAGGCTAAACATGGAGCAAGTAAAAACACTTGAGAAGAACTTTGAGTTGGGAAACAAGCTTGAGCCTGAGAGAAAAATGCAACTAGCTAAGGCTCTTGGGTTGCAACCAAGACAAATTGCAATTTGGTTCCAAAATAGGAGAGCAAGGTGGAAGACCAAGCAATTAGAGAAGGATTATGAGCTTCTTAAGAGACAATTTGATGCACTTAAAGCTGATAATGATGCCCTCCTTGCTCATAATCACAAACTCCAAGCTGAGGTAATTAACTAATGTTGTTGTTAATCTAGCTTTAATTTAGTTTGTGTGATCAAATTGTAGAATTAATTAAGTTGCATTGAATTGATTGGTGTAGTAATTAAGTAATTAATTGGTTGATATTTTTGGAAAACTTTTGGTAATTTGAGCACCCATCAATCCTTGCCTTAACTTGATATGTTTAATAAAGTGGATCAAATTTCTCTATCATATATATCTTTTATTGATTGACTGATTGATAATGTTGCAAATTAAAGCATGGAAAGAAAATTCTTGATCCAAGTAACCACTTTGAAAAGCAAAACATTCCTCTTTTCTTCATCTTTAAAATTATCTTCACAACTTTTTTTTATCATATCATTTTTTTTTAAAAGAACTTCGCCTATTTTTCAAGTTGGCAGGATTATTTTCCGTATAAAATAAGATTGTCTACGTCTAATATCTCAATTCATTATTCAACGACACCGGCTTCATTCATATTATTATAATGTTATGATCGCAAATCGCAATTGGTTGATCTCGATTTTTTTTTATTATTTATGCAGATAATGGCACTAAAAAATAGGGAACCAACAGATCATTCAATAAACCTAAACAAAGAAACAGATCAAGGGTCAAGTAGCAACAGAAGTGAGAACAGCACTGAGATAAAGTTGGACATCTCAAGAACTCCCACCACAACAATTGAGAATGAGAGCTCACCATTGGACCTCTCAGCCACCACGGCCCCCACCTCGACCACCACCGGAATAACCTTCTTTCCCGCGGCGGCCTCCATGAGGCCCAATGGGCCGTCTCTGGCCCAAGCACTGTTCCATAGCAGCCCACAACCTCCACCAGTCAAGGAAGAGACTACTTTTACCAACATGTTCTGTGGCATTGATGATCAAACTGGGTTTTGGCCTTGGCTTGACCAACATAATTTCAATTGAGTTTCTTTTTTTAATTTCTTTTTTCAGGAAGCAAATATTTTGGTTCATGATCTCATAGGGATTGAAGTCTCAATTTAACAAAAATAGCTTTTTTTTCTCTTTCGCCCTAGATGAACTTTTTTTTGTTGTGGGTGTATAAAGTTCAATATATTAATTAAGATGAATGGAGGGGTTTTCACAAGCTTCACATTTTTTTCTATTTCTTTCTTTTCTTCTGTTTTTGTCTACAAGTTCCACTCATGAACATCAATCAATAACGACAACAGTAAATTACTTATAATGTGTTAAAATATTAAGATTCTTTTTTTTTTAGAGTAATAGGACTAAGTTAAGTAAAACAATATTGGTTTCAGTACTTTTTAGTGATCCTGATTAGGCAAAGTAAATAAAAAAAAGATAGGATAAACTTAACTTACCATTCTAAACAATATGATATAATTAATATAGAAAAACCATCTAATAAACTTCAAGTGTAATTGTTCACTTGGATTATATCATTTTAACTATTTATAATATGTGTTTTTTGAACAAAATTGTTGCTTGAAATGGGAAAAAAAAAGACTTTTTGATCTTCTGATATTTTTGTTAAATAATGGAAGTGCTTGCTTAGAAGGGAAAAAGTTTTGTCACCCAAAAAAAAAAGTTGCAGGCATAAAATGATGTGGGATTTACATCAATCACTTTGCATGAAAATGCTTTTATAGTTGCAGACTTGCAGTCAACAAAATCTACTTGGTGGTATCAAACAAAACAGTAATAATTAAAGTAAAAATAAAGACAGTTACAGTAACTTTTGAAGGGGGCACAAGCTGCAGTGACACTGTAATTGCAGCAGTAGTAGCAGGAGAAAAAAACAAATAAAAAGGAAAAGGGAAAAGAAAACAAAAGAAACAGAGTATCAAGCACACAATTCGAGGAAGAAAGAGGACAAGTAGAAGGATGGGGAAATTTCAGGGGGTGAAGAAGAAAACAAACAGAGAGTGGGAATTAGTCACTCTCTTGATTTCGACCTCCACCCCCTCCTTTATCTTCACAATCAAAATGCATATATGGAGCTAGCCAAATTTTGACGACCCCAAAAATTTGAATTGTCCGATCTAAAAAAAATAAGGTTTGGATAAAGATTTTTTATCCGAATTTTGATATTGATCGAATATTCAGACATAGAATTTTTGTTTTTCTATTGTTCGAATCCGATTTTAGTTTTGTCCGAATTGGTTGACTATGTCTGACCCGAAATAAAACCGAGTCTGGATAAGAAATTCTCGTCCGAATTTTGACATTGACCGAATTTGTTCGACCTGAATTTACCTGGATTCCAATTTTCGCCAGCGTTACGTATATATATGGACTATTTTTCTTCATATTTTAAGATATTTTTAGCTTTAAGAATCTAAATTTATAATTGTTCAACATTAAAGTGGAAAATTATTTGAAAATTTCCGAGTTTTATTTATTGCTAACATATGATTTATAAATTAAAAAATTAGTCAAAAGTAAGATGATAATTTGAAATTTTCTCCCATAAGAAGGTGATTGACAATTTATATTTTTCTACTAACGACAAGTGAAATTTTAGTATTCATTATTATTTAACTAGAGCTCATCAACAGCCAAATATATTTTCTTCACAAATGTTTATCAACTTAGCAACAATGAATTAGTATTTAACTTATAATATTGTTTCATATAAAAGAATGAGATAAAACAAAAGACATTTTTCATAAGTTTGAGTAATTTAAATTGGATTTTCATTTATCAGAAATACATCAATAGTGGGGATGAAGCCTAAATCTAAGTCTAGAAATTTATTTTATAACCCTAATATTTATCTTCACACAAACAATCCAATATTTTTTGATATAAAAGACTGTCAATATATGAAATGAGCTATTACCTTGTTAAAATATAAAATCATTCTTGGCTTTAACCATCACCTGCCTTTTTTCGGTTGAAATATTTAGGTTGAAATGAGTAAGGCACTAAATAAGAGGTTTGGGTTGAATCTCGACTTACGTATTAATTTGCATAAGGTGAAAAAGTCTTTGCAACATCCAACCACCAGCGAAAACTTTTGGTTGAGATGTTTCACATGCCTCATTAGCAATTTAAAATGTAATAAAAAAAAAAAGAAAGGCATGCATGTTAATATATATGGTAACTGCCCATGTTGATGTCATTTTTTCATTCTTTTGGGGGGTGGGACCTACTGCCACCCACCATAGATTAGTGAAGGAGGATTGAAGAAAAAAAGAGGAAGAAAGTCTATAGGGGTGTGTGAATGTGAGCTGCTACACCCCTTGGGATTGTGGAGGAAATCAACCCCATGTTCCCATCAACTTGTGATCAAATTGGTGTTTGTCCCCACCTCCTAATTCAAATATCTACACTTTGGTTAGGTTATTTTTAGGCCTGTTCTTTTATGCGGTATTTTGCGGAATAGTGTGGTGAGGTATGGTGGAATTGTGGCGGGTATGGTGGAATTGTGGTGAATTATTAGTATGTGTGGTAGGTGAGAAGAGATGATGTAAAAAGTATAGGAGAAAAGTGAGGAGAGAGAAAAGTAATGATTTGCAGTAAAATGTGGCGGGTTGTATGTGTGGTAGGTGAGAAGAGATGATGTAAAAAGTAGAGGAGAAAAGTGAGGAGAGAGAAAAGTAATGATTTGCAGTAAAATGTGGCGGGTTGTATGTGTGGTAGGTGAGAAGAGATGATGTAAAAAGTAGAGGAGAAAAGTGAGGAGAGAGAAAAGTAATGATTTGCAGTAAAATGTGGCGGGTTGTGCAAGAATCACTACGGTAGAAATGGTATGTGCATGATTGCCAACCGCAGAAAAGAACAGGGCCTTAGATTTGAATGAATAAGTTAGGATAAGTTGTGATAAGTTATGATGTTTTTTGGGTAATTGTGTTTTTATAATAGATGTTGTTATAGGGAATTGTGTTAGGTTTGTATAAATTAGGATAAATTAAAATAAGTTGGGAGAGTTATATCTAAACTAACCAAAGAACAAGGTCTTAATTCAGTTTTTCACTTGTATTCTTTCACTTGCCAATTTTATTTAGGAGTAAAAGCAAAATTATGAAATATATATAGTTTGATTTTTGTTCAGATATTTAAAAAAAGAAAGATTTTTTTTGGTCCCCATTTTTATCGTTCAGACACATTGTTGACTTATTTGGATATTTTTTTTATGTGAAAAAAAGTTATATATTGAAGAACGTTGAATTTCTGTAATTTAATTTGTTATTTGTATACATCCACTTTATTTATCTGTATATGACCAAATAAATAGAGACAAGCAAAGTTGCAAAGAGCGGGTGGGAGAGTCCTTCTATATTACTCCATTCGTCTCATATTTAAAGTTTATCATAAAAGTAAAAGTCGTATTTAATTTTTCAAAATACATATGACTCTTCAGGCCCTATTCTTTTATATATACGGCTGGCTGGCTGCAGTGTCATAACACACCGCACTTTGTCAAAACCCACTACAACATACCAATCCACCACAATTTATCACAACTAATCACAATCAAGTACTTTTTCACATTTAACAATACAATTTACATTTATAAAAACAAAACTCACCACAACTTACCAATAATCCACCACAATTCCACCACACCCAACACAATTTCACTACACTGCACACCATACCATAGCCAGTCGTATTACAGAACAAGCAATCTAATATGAACTGTAAATATGAAGCGGATGGATCAGAAAAGTATAATAAGTCTAATTCCCATACAACATTACTTAGCATAAGTACAATATTAATGACTAGTAGAAAAACTTTTGCAAATCTTTAGGAATCGGTTTATCTATAATCTTTAATTCATAAGGGGAAGATTGTTTATGTCTAGATCCCCACACCACATTCCTCTTGAAGCTTGTTGTTGGAGTGTCAATGAGTAATTTTGACCGTTCATCAATCCTAACATGCGTTGATTAATTTTTTTAAAAAAAAAACTTTAGATGTTGACCAATGTTAAAAGGTATTGATGAATTTTTTATCATATTAATAAATATTAATCACAAATAATTATAATAAATTATACTAAATAAGTTCTAAATTACATAAAATTCCAACAAGTCAATGTGGACATTAATAAGCTTGGCTTGGTTTGCTCCAAGCCTTTTCCTTCTCCAGCTAGCTATCAAGTTCAAGCTTGGTTGGCTCCATCCAAGCCTAGCTGCCTCCAATTTTGAATATTTAGATGTGAGACATAAAAAGATTTGGGGAAATAATTAATGGCAAATCAAACCTGGGATCATGTGCAAAGTACAGATTAATTAGGTTGTGATTAATTAAGCAGGAACATTTGGCATTTTGATTAATGTTGTTTCAAATGCCAACATATTAATTTACTATATATTTAAGGATATAATTAATTAATTAATTAAACTGTTTAATAAGGATGGCCAAGTTTGAAGCAGTGGGAGGTTTAAGTTGAATTGGAATTAAAATAAAATAAAGGGATTCCTGCTAAGTGGCCACATGCTTAGTGGTTTAAAGTGTATTAATCAATTGCCTAATAAAAGATTAATTTAATGGATTTTCTTCCAACACCAAACTGAAATCTTTCTGGCAAATATTATTCCTAATTATTTTAACTTTATTATTTCAACAAGGGCATGTGGTCGCCACTTGGCCTACCAGCAACGTGGAAGCTAGCACCAAACCGTACTTATGTTTTTCTTAATTCTAGGTGAGTGTGTAAATATGACTTGACTTTGTTAATAAATAATAAAAAAATTACACTCTCTCTTCATTTTATTTGCCCTTGTAGATATATAGTTAATTTTAAAAATACTTTTCATGATCAATTTTAGTGTGGTACCATGCATATTACGGTGAGTTATCATAAGACTATTTTATTTATAATCTTTCTAAACAATGTTGAGGTGAAAATATAGCCTCTCAACTTTTTTGTAATGTGTATCACAATCCCTTCCACCTCCTAACAAGGACATCCTTGCTCTTCCTGAAGACATGCCCAAACCATCTTAGTATAGTCTCTTTCAACTTTTCTGTAATGGGTGCTACCCCAAGCTAGTTTAGCTCAAAAAATGAAATTCTTAATCCTATGCAATTTGGTGTAACTACAAATCCATCAAATCGTCCTCATCTTTGCAACATTACTTACCCTCAGGAATCCCTCTTCTTGACGAGTCATCACTCACCGTCATGTAACATTGCTTGTGTAACGATTCTATCGTAAACCCGACCCTTGAGTTTTTATCCTTTAAGACCTAGGCACATTGAATTAAAATGGGTAAAAATTGTAAGATTGTCAAAGTATCTCTAAATTATTAAAAAAATTAAAAAAGACAATTAAAAACCATACATAGATTAATTAACTGTAAACTAAACATAATATTTATTAAAATTATAAATTTACAAATAAAATAGGACAAACTAAAATAAGTTATTGTGTAAAATATTGTTCAAGGGAGGTAATAGTTAATTACTAATAAAGAGGCCGTGAAAATAGAAGAAAAAAGATTAGTTTTTGTGTGAACCTTTTTAAACATTGAAAATGGTTAAGGTAAATAGAGTCAAACTTATCCTTAATTATATAGAAATAATTAACATACGAATAATAACTAACGTAATTCTATTCGTACCTGCTCCATTATATTTGTCTATTTTTCTAATTATTATATTTATCTATTTATTTAATTTGAGAAGAACAATGTATATTAAGAATTAAGGTAAAAAAATATGTAATTTACCCAAACTATTCTTGCTTTAATTGAAGATGATAGTTGTTGAAATTGTAAAAAGTGATAAATGAATTTATTAATTAGGGTTAGAAAAAGAATTACAATTGTTTGGATTGTAAATATATAGGAGAAATATTTTGGCACAAAAAAATTAGGTAAAATGACAAATAATTTGAGATAAATGTATTACAGCACAAAGGTTTGTTGAAGTTGGTGCCAATCATAATAAACTTTTATCCCAATGATTAGTCACTAATTCTTACGTACAGTACTCAGTACACAGATTGATGATACTCGCAGCAGTAACATTAATTAATAAAGTCCAATTAAGGTAAAGTATATCTTTTTAAAACAAAAGGAAAAAATATCAAAGAAAAAGGATATCTTTATGTCTGTAAATGAACGTCATGGTAGTCCCTCTTGCAACCTCATCTATCATTCCACAATGTCACCTTTTTTTAGGTTTGAAAATGATGATCCTAGCTTTTTCGTACCAATATTTCATGACTTCATTCGTTCATTTGTTTTTGGTTTGAATAATTTTGAAGAAAATATAATAAAGGACATGTCACTAGATTATAAGAAATCACATTTGAAAATGAGTATATATATTCAGAATTTCAACCTTAACAATTTGCTGGTTGCAAAACACTTGTCGATCTCAGTGTAACTCAATTAAGGATGGTCATGGTCACCGGTTAAAAAAAACAGTATAATTTAGGATAAAAAAATTATAGATTTTATGTATATCTGATGAATATAATAGTATGGTGGACACCTCTAATCAGAAAATCTAGATCCGCCATTGTGACAAAATATGCAAAATATATTCTTATCTCTTCCTTTCCTTCAAAAGCAAAATATGCAAGAACAGTATGAGACTTTTCCTATTTCCTATTATGATTCTTTTTTAGATAAATTCATTGAAACTAGACTAGTGTTAATTTTAAAGTTACAGCTAATCAAAGTGTGTTAAAAGTCAAATATAAGACATTATATATTTATATTTCAAAAGCTTGCATTGAGAAAGCATTTTGAGATCTTCCTTAACTAAAGAAGAAAGCAAAAAAATTATGCCAAATTAAAGTGCATGTACATGCATTGCATTGCAAACGTAGTATAAAATCTCTATTTATAAATATGGTTTAGAGGAGTAATGCCATGTGGTGGCCTCAATTCGACCATCATTTATGATAAATCACTATTATTATAATTTATACACTCACGTCAATTTGGTTTACATAATTTTTAAACATTGGGACAAACGATGGAAAACATTATTAATTTCTTCTAAACTAACTCTTAAAAAAGCCTCAAATAAAAAAAAATACTAAACCAATACAAACACATTAATTGGCAAGATGGGGTTAGACTTAATGTTATATGTGTTTATATTATACATGTAATCCGTGGATATATTGCCTTAGTCATATGAATCATATAAATAATAACTTGATCAGATAATAAATGTTGCATAATAATTTTGCTAGTCATCAACATGGTACATTATGATCTCATATTCTTATAATTTCCATCTATTGTCATTATATGTTGCATTTTATTTTTTTTTTCTTTTTATAGGTGTATTTTATTCTTTATACACCATATGTTTTATACCAATCACATTTTTATGGAATTTTAGAGATTACATATAGACAACAATTTCTCTAACAAATAGTACATTACCTGTTGAGGCAAGTAAATAGATTAGATTAAACTCCATGATATATGAATGCTTCAGTAATTGTGGTTCACATACTACTTAATATTGAGCACAAAGATGGGCTGTTCTAAAACATTCATTTGTGCTAATACAGCACCGACGTAACGAATCTTAGGAAAGATTTAGACCCAAACAATATGGGCCACTTTGTAGCTCAAAACATTAATGTGGCCCATTCGAAACTAAGCAAGCCCGCTACTTTTTCCAATCCGGACAAAATCAGTTTGGTCCCAATCCAATTTGATATTGATCGAATATTTATATACGAATTTTTTTTTATTGTTTGGACCAATTTTGAATCAAATTTAGTTTTACCCGAATTGTTCGACTTGAAAAAATATTGGGACCAAATATCAATTTTCTATCCAAATTTTGACATTGACTTAATTTGATCGATCTGAATTTACTCGGACCCATTTCTTTGCCAGCACTCCTTTAGAGAAAAGAAAAAGTAAACCATCTTTTATGTGAATGCTCATGTGATCGCAAATTATACCATCCACCGTAGTCCGTGGTACATCTAATGCATTGAAATATATCAATTATTTATATGATAATTTTTTAAAAAAATTATAAAATATTTAAAAATATTATAAATTTATGATGAATTTTATAATTAATATGATGAATGTTTTAAAAAATAAATACAAGTACCATATGAGTATATGACAATGGATGATATGATTGGCTAATGAGAGGCCACGCGATCCAGCCCCCGATTGTCTTGAACCACACATGAGACAAACTCGATAGAGATTGGTCAGCCAAAAAAATGCTCAATTCGGCTAACATTGTTATCTCTAAACAATCTCAGCCCACAACCCCACGATAAACTCAGCCCAAACCCAAACCATGTCCACCACCACCGCAACCGCCACCACAACCACCGCCACAACAATCCTCTCTCCACCGCGCACCACCAGCAACCACCACCACAGACTCCTCCTCCTGAAATCCCCCCGACGACCCACCACGAAACTCCACGTCTCCTCCCCCACAAACCAACCCACATCACCCTCCGCCGTGAAATCCACCTCCAACCCCTCCCAAGAAACCGTCTTCTTCGACGGCGGCGCTCACTACGGCGACCTCGTGGCAAACCTCCTCCTGGGGTTCACTCTCCTATGGCTTCCCCTAACCCTCGCCGCCGTCTCCAGGGCGTTCTTCCTCCGTTACCGATTCACTAACCTGCGGGTGACGGTGATCTCAGGGTTGACCGGCCAAGACAGGAGCGACTTCTCGTATAAAGTGATCAAAGATGTGCAGGTTGTGCCGAGGTTTATTGGGGAGTGGGGTGACCTTGTGATTACTTTGCAGGATGGTACCAAAGTTGATTTGAGGAGTGTTCCGAAGTTTAGGGAGATTGCAAAGTACTGTCTTTCCATGGCGGAAAAGCCTGCTGTGCTCAAGGAAACTGGACCCAAAGGGTTTTAAAGGAGGAGGAGGTTAGAGGTATATGTATGTATAGATGTTTTTGAATTCTGAATTCTGAATTCTTGTGTTGTATTGTTAGTTTGTATAATTTTTGTTGTAATTTTGTTGTGAAATCGAATGGAATGAAGATGAATTTGTGTTGAGGTTGTGTAATATTTGACTCTTGGGTTGAGCTATGTACAATTATAGTTGTGGTGATTTGGATTTGAAGTTGATCATTTTGATGATTTGTTAATCTCTTTGAGACTATGGGAAGGAAATGCGTTTGGAATTTGGTTTTAGAGTTCTAGGTTGATCTTATCTTGGAAGGATTACTTTGATTAGATGCAATGTATCATGTTCCATGAATCGTGAAAGTTGATTACTGATAAAATACAATGAGTACTTATAATATGAAATTACATTGTTAGAAAGATATTGTACTAAAAACTAGTACAATGGTGTTAATTTTATATTGTAACTCATTATAATTTGTAAGTCATCAATAGTCAAAGTTAAGTCAAATTGACACTTATTTAGGGTTAGAGGGAGTAGCCTAATGTCGACTTGCTTGATCGTTGAGTTGGAGATTCAAATGTATACAACCTTATGCTTACTTCGTAGAGAGACTGTTTGATAGTGTTTGGTTGTATCGAAATGAAACATCCAAATTGGTCTATGTGCTCCAAGAGACCCCATTGATCTTGCTCCTAGTGCTTTTGTGATCAATTGCATAGGTATGAGAGGTTATGAAAAGTACAAGACATCGGAATACAAATTGTAGTTGCTTTCCTAACAATGGTTGTTCTTCATGTGGATTGTGTCATGATACAAATTAAGCTTCTTATGTGTAGAGCTCATAAATGTAAAGAATGGAACTTGGAGTTTTCTGCCATGGAAATTTTCATTTCAGGGAAGAACTCGGACCATAACTTCTGAAAAATTTGCCGTAGACAACTCTAAGAACAGTGCTTGTTAGCCAACATGATCAGTGAATTAAGGATCATAGAAAGGGCATGAACTTGTCGGCACAACATGTAGCCTGATTAGGCTTATTCAGGGCCGACGATATATAGTGTAAATGTCATGCAACTATGCGATCGATTATTGAAAGCTGCGTTGATTAGCGTTGATCAATGTCGAACCCTAATTCACACTACCTGTTCTCAACTTTTGAGTCCATAGTTCAATATTGCTATGGGCTCTCACCCAACACATACAACAACCCATAAGCATAGGCCCATACAGTACATATGCATAAAATAAAACCATTTTTGGTCTTCAAAATACTAAAATTCAGCATTGAATAGTACATTGTCCAAAAATAAACATGAAAATGAGCACCAATCATCCAATTTGTCTAGTTGGGATTTTGGTGGGAAACCATTATATTATTTGATGTGAAAGATGGTAGGCTCAGCTGAATAAACAGTAGTAATATGCACATAATGATAATTTGATGTGATATCACATAGGATCATAGGAAACTTTACTTGCTAAAATATTATAATTCTGATATTGCTGTCAAGTTAGGCACTAACATAGGTTTTAGGAAATTTGTCACTTGTTAACCTGTTTTTAGTCTCTTAAAAAGTCTTTTGTTTCACCTTTCTTGGCCAATAAAGTGTGTTTGTAATAATTCTAAGCACCGAAAGTATGTTTTGAGTAACATCCCAATTCAAACATTGTAGAGTAGAGTTGGTAGTTTATAGAAGGCTCCTCTAATACTAGCTAGGGGTTTTTAGTTTGTAGTGTATCTTTTGCACTGTTTTTCCATTCTTCACCAAACCGAACCAACATCCTAGACTCGTGTTGTGAGAACAATGTCAAGTGTTAGATTTGTGGAACCTTACCAAACCGAACCAACAACCTAGGCTGTTGTCAACAATTGTAAGTACTTGTATATGTTTTCTTCAAGTTATTTTTACTAAACTTTTTTGTAAAAGCTTTTTGCGTAACCTATTTTGAATTTATTATGATCTTATTGATAGAAATTATTTTGTGTTTAATTTTCTAAACGTATTCAATTCTTTTGAAAATAATTTGAAGAGAACATATCCTCATAATTACAGCTGGTACATTCCCCTCACATAGTAAGATTAAAATATCACTATTTGAGGAAAGAAAATGCAAGCAACTCGTGAAACAATTGCATGGATAACGCTAATATAGCAAGTGATTGGTTGGTTGCAGACACCATTAACGTATTGCATGAATCCTGCTTCCTGAAAAACTCATGGATGGGACAAAGGAAGGCAGAGCTGGCGCTATTCATGCAAATTTATCAGGCTTATCTGAATTACAAATCAGGTAATACATAGAATAGGGACATTTCTTTGTAGTACACTATCTATCCCTATTTTGTTTGGCATTATCTTTTACCTTACGTTTTTCTTTGACAGGTTTTGGTCTAGTCGATGTAATTTCAGTGCTTTTTTCTGTATTTTCTAGACTTCATTTCATTTTGAATAAATTGGGCCTCTGACTGAAAATTATCTAAAAAATTGAATCCTGCTTCCTATAATGATTTTCATGATGCATATTTTCGAAGAGTATCTTCGATTATAATCTGGATGAAGTTCCTAGAAGATCGAGGGATGTCCATCTCTTGTCTCTATTTTGTTTTGTGTGTTTAATATTATTATATCATTGTACTTATGAGTTATGATTCTCACTTGGATACATTATATTTCCTCTGACTATATTTTATCACGGTACATATGATCATCATACCATTCTTAACCATTTGACTTTTAAAGAGGAAAATTTCGATTCCCCTAAAAATATCTCATTCAAGGGTGAGAATGTATATATTTGAGTCTAGCTCTCCTGCATGTGATAATGACCATTTGAATTTTGAAGAGGTAATTTCGGTTCCCCTTAAAATACCCTGTTCAAGGGTGAGGATATATACATTTGATTCTCTCATACGGCCACAAAACACTGGTTTGACTTTGTCTTGGAAAAGTTTGAATAACTAGATATTATTGAGCCTGAATAAACATGAAGGTGTAAACATAATATATTTTTATTCACTTGATCCAATGGGTTGACAAGTTTGGGTCAGATTGATCTACTAATCTACAAGGTTTTTAAATGTCGATAAAACAATTATGCCCAAAACTCTAAAATCATATATAACACAGATTTGAATGGAGACAATTTTACTAAGATTAAATCAAAATCAATACTCTAAAATCACGCCACAATACCACAGGATGAGGAATGGAAATGTCGAATATAACACTTCTACTTGTAAAATTTAGAATTAAAAGGGACCCCTCTCAATTCAGCCTACATAATTTTGCCAAAACTGGATGGACTATAAATTAATGTGGTCAAATGATTACCCCATAAGCTATAATGTATTACTGTGATTTGTCAGTGCTTCAAACTATAGGCAGAGGTGGGTAATAGATAGGCAGTGAAGAAGGCACTAAGTGAATGCTGCTGAGTGCTGGCACATAAATGCTAAACCCCCATTTTCAGTGATAGCTAGCTATCTACCTCATCAACTCGACCATACCTAACTCATTCTCAACCAATGCTCACTAATTCTATCGGAAACTTCTCCTATGCCAAAATAAAATATGGAAAACCTTTTTATCATGTTCTTGTGTAAAAATCCCTTCTTATCTTTTTCTTTTTTTTTAACATATTGATTCCTAGCATGCAGCGGTGGATCTAGGTCTTCTTATTAGGGGTGTCCACTATACTATTATATTCATTAGATACACATGAAACCCATAAATTTTATCCCAAATTATACTGAATTTTTTCTTTTTATCGATGACCGTGAACCCGCCAATGCTATCATCACTACATTAAGGTTAAATCTGTCAAACTAAGATTTGAGGACCTGCTTTTTTCAAATTATCATAAGTAATTTATTGGCGATGAGTGTTGATTAATGTTAATTGGTGTTGAGTATTAAGTGATTATTAATGCTGATTGGTATTGACCAATACTAAATACAACAACAAACATCAAGAGAAAAACACATGTTACTGTGGTCTGGGAGATCCAAATGTAGACAACTTTGCCTCCATAAACTAAAATTTATGGAGATGCTGATGATTACTAGATATTGATTATAAGGAAATCCTTGATCATAAATACTTTATAATAATTTTTTTGAAAAAATAGCTATAAATTGAGGTATTTATGGTAATATGAATTTAGATTTGGACTAAAATATTACTAGAATATAACTGAGGAAGACCCACATAATGTACTGGCAAGTGAAATAACTATGTTATTGACAAGTGGTAGAGTGTAGTCTAGTCATTGGGATGGAAGAAGCAGGGGCTGTCTCTTCAATGGTAATGCAGTGTTTCTGTGTTTGTGCACATACTCCATAAACATACTATATCTTTGTAGAAAGGTGATAAAGAAAAGGTGCCCATTTTCAGTTTAAATAGGGAATCTAATCTCTCTTTTTTTCCCTCTCCTTTCTTTTCTAACTGTACTGTTGTATATATGCCTACTATTGTCAGTGTATCCTCTGTGTTTGTGTGGCTATAAAATACTACCATGACTCTGTTTGTCAACTAGTTGGTAGTTGTTAGCTGATTGTAGGAAAAATGTTTAATAAAGTAGCTTCTTGTGAAAAACTAGTTCAAAAAAACTTCCTCAACTAACTTTTTGAAAACTAGTTTATTGGGTCCATAAAACTAATATGAAAAGTTTGTTGTCAAAGACATCAAGTAGTTTTTTCGCTTTGATCAAAAAGTTAACAGTGTCCAAAAAGTTAAAAGTTATTCCAAAAATTTGGAAGCCAAACACCCCTTATCTACTATTACTACTACTAGCAATGTTGGGTGAATAATGGACAGTACAGTATAATAGCAACCATCTTTTTTTCCCCTTGTGTTTTGGAAATGATGTTTTGTGGTTTGTCATATTGAGAGTTGGTTGCTTAGTGTTTGGTATCTTTCTCTTTTGTTTTAGTGCTCCCCTTGGTGGTATCTACTCCAATCCAACCATTTGCTTGTGTTGTGTGGTGTTTAGATATGATATTGCTAAAGTGTTTCTTTTGTAATAGTGACTCTTAGCATCTTTGGTAAACTTTAAGCATGAGTTATGTCAATTTCTCACATGGAGGATCCAAAATTTGAACTTTAAGTAGGGCTTTTGTATGTTTGAATCTTAAAGTACCCTTCTTAGGCCTTAGCTTGTTCTACATGGGTATAAAATTCAACTGCTTATATTAAGTATTTGTTCTTTTTAATGTTGCTATGAGTATTCAAAATTAACCAGTATTGTCATATCATAATTATATAAAAGCATGTAGGGAAGTCTTTAATTCGTTTCAGGTTTGTGTCATTAGGAAAGTTAGTAGAACTAACGTCAAGGAAGCACACCAACTTGCCAATCGAACAAGGAAAAGAGCTCTTCCTTGATCAGCTTTATATTTCTGTTTTTTTACCCGCAAAAAAAAAAAAAACAACAATATTGGTGAGTGTTAATAAAAACTTGTTATTACTTAGTCATTTTTTGAGTTATATTGTTAATTCCAACATTCATCGATCAATAATATGTCATTGATGACTTATTTATTTTTATAAGTAGCAGGCAACAACCCATATGATTTCACTAACCAAAGTGCCAGAGCATAGCAAAGACAAGACAAATGCCCAAAGAACAAATTTTGGCCAAACCTCAAATAAAAGAGACGATATGTCATTTATGATATGCTAAAAAGAACAAACCCTATTTAATGGTTAAATTGACTTGCATCCCCTTGTAGACTTGAGTTCTAAGTTTCTAACTATATATATTTTGATATTTGTTTTCATATCCAATTCCCGGCACAATTTTGAATAATCTAAGATAATTTTTAGAATTGTTGTCTATATATTTGCTTTCATATCCAATTTTAGACGCAATTTTGAATAATTTAGGATAACTTTTAGAATTGTCATCTAGATATATATTTGTTTTCGTATCAAATTTTAGAGACAGTTTTGAATGATGTAAGATACTTTCTAAAATTATCGTCTAAATTTTTTATTTGTGTTTGAATCACTAATATATGTCCCCTTAAAGGTAATAGAAGCCATTGAACAAGATCATTACAAGAAGATGCTTAACATTTCTTGAGTGAAGAGTCTAGTAATGACCTAGTTGCTGTGGTATTAGCACCTTAAAAGAGGATTACAGTAAAGTAGGGAACAGTAAACATAAGAGAGTGATGATCAATGTTGTAGGAATCTAAGGCAATTAAAAGACCAACTAGCTAGGGTTCAAGTTATGAGAAGTTGGCTTGAGGAAAGAGCATAGGATTCCCATAACAACTCTCTTTATCTTCCTCTTTTCTTTCCACTCTATTTTATCAGGAGATACTTTGCCAAAGGAAAGGGCAAGCATCAAAAGGTAAAAAGAGTGGCTCTGAAAAGGCAAATTTTACAACTAGGTGTTTCTCCAAAGCCCTAATAACCTTCAACACACCCATGTTGATAATTATCACATGTCTTTTTTTTACTGTTCAAAGTTTAAAATGCATTATAAAATTTACGATTATATATATTTTTATAAGATTAAGATTTTGCACAATATAATGGCAAAGTAATAATAACAATAAACACGGTCTATATCCGTAACTTCTTTCCAACGATACTATAGCACTTCTGTTCTTCCCAACGACACTATATCACTTCTGATCAAAGCTCTTAAAGCACCTCCTCACCATACCAAAAGTAGGTTCAAGCCTACCAAATGTATGTGTTGTATATTGATTCGACTTCAAAATATAACTTTAAAACATGACTAAATGTTTTTTTTCCCTGGCAAAGGAACATAGCTAAATGATAATCGCTGTTTTCTTATAGAATTATTAATCATTGTTAATTGATACTCATTAATACTAATAAATTCGCATTAAATAATTAATCACATGTACGAAGTTTTCTTTCTTCATGCTTCACTGGTTCTATCAGTTTCAAATATGCTTTTCCTTATGGTTTTCAAAAGGTTTTGTTTTTGGGCTTCCAAAAGGTTTTTTTGAATATGTCAGAATCATTATCTTCATGCACTCTCTTGCATGGAAAAAAAACTGTCTACACTTTGACCCCTTCAAACCCTGGTGAGACAACATTGGAGGCTTTTGTTGTTTTAAACAATTAATCATTATTAATTGCCCCGATCAATGTTGAATAGTGATCAATTTGTAACCTCATCAGAAGTTATACTTGTTTTTTTCCGATTATTCAAAGTCAATAAAAGACCGCAAAATCTACATCAACACATGCAAAATTTCACAAACATTAGCTAGACAATTATTCAGAAGTTATAGTTGTTTTGTCATCAAATAAGAGGATAACTATGCCATGTTCTTTTATATATTGCAGTACCGTATGGTAGCAAAAACCATACCACTTAATATTCTTCCATAATTTAACACATCATACTATACTTTACTACAATCATTATCAATACATATCCTATATTTTCCTTCTCGTCACTTTTCTTCTCTACTTTTCATATTATCTCTCCTCACGTACTACATCAACCACAATTTCCACAAATTTTATCATATTCATCCAAATCTAACCGCATTTTTCACAATTTCATCACACCACATCATTTATGTATCTAACCAAGAATATAGCCTTAAATAATAATGCAATTATGTGGGGATTGAAAATGGCAAGCTTGGTGTTGGTGGGGTGGTGGCTCTAATATCTAAGATGGAGGCGCCCACACGGAATGCAAAGAAAAAGCAAGAAAAGATAACTAACAAACAAAACAACAAACAAATACCAATCTCTGTTCATTCTTCTCCACTGTCTCATCACATTCAACTTCCACACACACAAAAAATAATAAAAAGTTATTTAATTTAGTTTCAGATTTTTAAAAAAAGAAAAACCATAATTAATCATGCAAGATATATTGGATGTGATAGATGCCATGATCTTATTCTCCCTTCAAATTTCTTTCTCTACGTGCTCCCGCACGTGTTTCTTTTTTTATTTATTTTTTCCCTTTTATTCTTGAATTTTAGTTTTACTTTTACAACAAATGAAAGGGCATATTTCACTCCAAGACAATAAATTGAGGCCCTTTTCATATCATAATATATTAATATCATATGCCATGTTTCGTGCTTTTGTAAGGGGAAGAAAAGTAAAGTTTCTCATAGAATTAATTGGGGCATATCATTTACCAACAAGCTCTTAGTTTATTTAGTATCAAATTATCGTACTTGTACTTGGTACAATACATGTTATGGGATCGATCTTCTTTTGGGGGGAATAGAATGTGTTGTACAACAACGAGTTTGCAGGTCTAATATCTCCCTCTCCAATAAGTTGATTGACTCATTAGGCTCTACTTGAGATCCTTAACTAAAACTCCTAACAATAAAGATTAAACATTCATTGATAAATTTTTACCCTTTTTTCAACAAGATAAGTAAAAGAGCTAGTTAAAAATTTCTTCTCACAAGAAACCTTCCTATCCGATCATCATACAATATTTTATTGAACCCTCTATCCTCTATCTGAAATTCTAATTCCACAGCTCAGCTATTGGCAGATGATATCCCTTTTTTGAAAGTTAGTCGGCTACTGCATTTACTTCTCTATAAATATATATGAAATGTAGGGATGACAATTGGTTTTAGACCCAACCCAGACTCGCCTAGACTCGGCCCATTTGCGGATATGGGTCCAAAAAAATTGGGACCCATTGTGTCCGAGATGGGTCCATGCCTAGGTCTAGCTAGACCTGACCCAGACCCTGCCCATTACCATCCCTAGTGAAATGTTGCTCCATCAAAACTTTGAAAGTGGGTTGCGAATATCTTCAACCAGATGTATGATATGCTAGCAAGAGATAGCAAAATTATGATGAACTTTTACCTAGGTTTAATACTTGATGGTGAATTTGAAAGATAGAAATAATAGGCAACTCAGTTACTGCCTCTTTAATAATAGTAGTATTTTATCCCTACATTACACAATTATTGTCTCTTTTTTGTATTAATAGGTACGTAACTTTGTAATCTTACACATGTGATCTTTTAAGCTTTAATACAAGTTGTATTCTTACTATTCAAGCTGAATATTTGATTTATATTATGTGGATATACACACCAATAAATACTTTTTGTTTCAAAAAAAAACAAAGATCAAATTAATGAGTACTCAACTAGTCATATTGTTCCTTATTTATTTATTTATTTATTTATTTATTTAAATAATCCTTTTAAAAATCTTTTTGCTAATATCTTTTCCAACAATATTTTGTAATTTATTATATTTATTTAAAAATTTTTGTATTTTGTTTATCCTATTTTAATCATGTAAGCATTATTAATTTTGAGATTAACTCCATTACTTCCGTAGTTATGTTGTATAATTTTAAAGGAGAATATCTTATAATATCACGAATTAGAAATACAAATCAATGATCATTTATTTATTTAATTTAATTAAATTGATATTCTGTCAAATTGATCCCATTCAGTATTATATGTTATTGATCGATCCAATATAATATTCTGTGTGATCATTCTATGACATTCATATATTAATTTAACCTAACCTTTAATATAATAATTAGATACTAGCTCAGATTAAATCAAATGGACAAAGTATATTAGAACTATTTTTTTTTCCCCGGAAGAAATCAAAGAAAAGGCAAGAAATATAAATTAAAATGTAGTAATAGTGAAGAAGCAGATCACATGTAATTGGACCAACTTTAGCGGTCTACAAGGATTTGACTCTGACATTGACCATCTGACATAATACTTCCTGCCGCTTCTCTAAATATTCTAATTCTATAATCATCCAAAATTATACATTCTTTCTCCATTTTTATTTCTTTTTTTATGGGATATAGTTTAGTTAGTTTATCTAATCAGACAGAGCTCACCCATTTTGAGGAAGAAAGATTTGAAAAGCAGGTTTTAGTCACCCCAAAATTATGAGAATTCGACCAACTGTCAATTACCTGAAACAAAATGCTCCATCACAATTATACTCCTACTTGGATGCTTATTGCTTATGTTTTCTTAAAACAAATTCAGAATATGTTCAGCAGAAAAGTAAAAACTAATTGTTATATATAAATAATATAAATTTTCAAACACTAGAGTATATGAAGTATATTTGCAATAACATTTTCCACTGAAAAACAATTATTAGAATAATATAATGTCGAAATTAAAGTGAACAAACATGTAATGTATGATACATGTAGTTTGTTTCACTTTAATGAGTTATTCTTCCTTGCCAATCATCTCTTGCTTGAGTAGCAAGAGGTCCATTTTCTATCCTTATCATCCAGAGTTCGAATCTTGGGGGAATATTTCTGTCTTACCTGTTTGGAGAATGTTATGGGTAGGAGTGATGCTCAATTTTTGGTCATTGGCATCCCCGTTCCCCGTCCGCTATAAGCCTGTTGGATTATTCCACCGAGATAGGTAGTCTGACGGGTTGAACTGCGCGCCTACCTATGTAAAAAAAAAAGGAGTTATTCTTCATTCATTCAAAATTTTAAAACATGGCAAAATATAAACTTAAAATGGGGACATACTTAAAGATGATCTTAATTAAAAATAGAAGAAAATAGTTTGTCATCACTTGCCTTTTATTAGTCAAAAAACCTATGATCTTTTTCTGTATTAGCTAACTGATAGCTTGCTAAATGCTCAGCATTTTGATTACAAGTTGGATTAATTTAGGAACGTAAATTAGATTAAATCATTAATTGGGGCCCTTCGGCAAAGAAAAGCGAGGGCAATAAAACCCCATTATCCTCCCTATTTGTCATTTGCTTAATAGATTAATTATTATGATTATTATGTTAGTACTGTAGTAGGTTAAGTGTTTTTAATTGCACAAATAACTAAACTGATTACTAAATATTGACTTACAAATCCTCAAGCCAAGTTAAATGCATCATGCTACGTACTACACAAACTTGTTTCCTTTCTTTGTCATCAAGCCAAATATTATAACTCTTTTCACTATTTACCCCCTGATTTAAATGTGTAGAAAATATTCTTCGATCAGTAACAATCATAATAATAATATTTCATCAAAAAAAATCATAATAATAACAAAATCCCAGATATGCTCCTTTTGTGAAATAAATAATAATATCTCACAATGATGGTAATTGTTTTGCCAGCAAATAATAATTAACTCCCATATATATACTCCTTTTATGAAAATAATTATTAGACCTCCATAATTTCAAAAAAAATTCCAAATACCCATGTTTTTGTGTAATAAAATTTTGGGCACATTTAACTTTTCAAGTTCGCAAACTACCCTCTAAACTATTTAATATTTTTTTTGAAGCAAAACTATTTAATATTTTGTTTTTAATCTTCAATAATTAAATTTAATTATTTTCTAAGCATGACCCCACAGAAAATATAATATTTGAGATATAAATAGTAGACTATGATAAACTAGTACAATTAAAGTATTTATAAATAACAATGATTATTTTAATCAATCAATTTACATAAAGACCCCAAAAAATCTCTTTATTACAAAATATTTCTTGTTTTAAGTCATTTTCTATATAAAAATAATAATAAGTTAAATCCTCTCTATATTAAAAACAGAGGGTTCTAACAATTATTGGAGCAAAAATAAAGAGACTTCAAAATTAGCTTCAGAAATACATAGTCCTAGAAATCATTTCTCCAGCTTCCAAATTATTTTTTGGTTTTGTTAGCTAAAATGTTGTAGCTCTTATATTATAACTTACATCATAAATTTGTAAATTAAATTTACAAAAACACCCACAATAGTGAGCACGGGTTATACTTATTGGATAGGGAGGAAGCAGTATGGGTTGTATGGCCCACAAGGAGAGTTAGAGTTAGACTCTCCATATTAATTTGTTTTCCAGTAGTGAACGCGAGCTTGATTAAAATAATTAAGAAAAGTGTATAAGCCCCACATTATAATTTGAATATTACACTACAACCAAAATATAAAATTTTTTTGTCAAGAATCTTGTCTTCGTCTTTGCTCGCTGAGCATCAGTATGAGCTATTCTTATCGTTGGCACTCGTTCTCACCAATGCACTATCTTTCTCACCTCCATCCACGCTACATCAACGTCATGTCATTGTCAAATTCGCTGTTGCGGTTTATCTAATATAAAGGGGGAGATATTAAGTCATTAATTGACATTTCCTGCCACATATGAGTTTTTAGTAAATGGGCAATTTTGCACGAGTAATAGACTGAAAAGGAGAATTACATACACAACTTTTGCATTAGTGCAAAGCTCACAAACTGTTTGTAAGCAATCTTTTCCATTAAAATTGGGAAAATTTCCCCTTCATTTTTTTTTTTTCGTTTTATTTATTTATTTATTATTTTATTGCTTTGTACTTTTCTTTGGTACATGCATTGTTCCTTTTATATCTTTAATTTGGCTTTCCTTCCGATCATTCAGCCTTTATTTTTGAAATCAATTGTTGAAAAGATATTTCATGGACCCTCATCTGATTGAAACAAATAATCATATAAAATTAATAGAATAAATATTTCCCCTCCAAAATAAGGAAATCATTCTATCAAGAGAATATAAAAATAAATAAATTTTGATTTAAATAAATAAATATCACATCACAAACATATACAAAGTAGATTAGTGATTGTGAAATGGATCAACTATTTGGAGAACAAAGCAACTACAAAATTCCAAAATTTCAAATCTTTGATAGGGCCTAAATGAGTCATTTACACCTTATGAATAACCAGTATTATGAGAGACATGATTTGAAATGTGATTTTTTTGAAAAAAATTTAAAACCAAATGTGATCGATATTGTTTATGCATAATTGTCAATTTTTACAACAGTTTGATCGACATCATTTTATATTTAACCAAAAAATATTATAGTCTTCTGTTGTAAATATTTGAATTTTGTGCAATAAAGTTAAGTCATTATATATTATGTTTATGTCATTTTTCTTTGGTGATTTTGATTTCTTTATCTACTGAAATAAAAAGTGCTTAAGATTTTTTTTGCTAAAGAAAACTGTATTTTATATTGATTTTAGAAAAGAGAGAAGAACTTTAATAATATTGATAGTTGAATGAAAAATAATTTTTGAGCTTACCATATATATAAAAAAAGATTGACTAAACATATGAAAAAGAATGAATCAACATGATAGCAATTACGTATTTTTAATATCAAACTTTTGATCGCTGTGTGTGTATCAAAAAGAATTTGGTCAAATAGTAATACAGTTAATTTTATAGATATTATGCCCTATTAAATTTTGAGAAAGCTATTAAATATTATCCAAGCATAAAATAATTATTAATGTTGTTAGAACCCCTCAAGGATGTTTACCTTGGCACTGAATCAGTTTTGAATGAAAGCCAAAATTCGAATAATGGCCTGAAAAGATATGATCTCAAAGCAGGCAGAAGGACATTCACTTAGAGCATCATAAGGACGTTCACTCACAGCACCACAAGGACGTTCACCTCAGGACGGGGCAAAATCAGGGACGTAATAAGGAGTATATTCTGGAAAGATTTGGATTTTATTCAGGGAAGTTATAAGGAGTATATTTCGGAAAGATTTGGATTTTATTCCTCTCCTAATTAGATTAATTAATTGTTATCTTCTTATTTTAGGAAAGAACAAATCAACAGCCTTGGAGAGAGATATGATTTCCAGAATCAAACATCAATATGGAAACTGTCATCTAAGGAAGCTATCAAGGATGGAAGAAAGAAAAGCATCCGATTTGGACGACTCCTCAGCGACTCCTTACGACCAACCAACAACATAAATAGAGGACTTGGAAGATGAAAGAGATTAACGATTTCACGGAAGAAATCGGGTGTTCAAAATAGAAATAGTGTTTTCTATTTTGTGTTCTTGCAAGATTTGGTGATTGTGAGAAGTTGAGTGTAATCAATCATTAACGGATTTAGGGTTGATTGATGCTTGTGAAATTGATTCCTAGACGGACTTAGGATCGATTGAGATTAAACACCAAAGGGTGAATTTAGTGTGTGTTGTTATTCATAAAATAAGAAGCGTCCTGCAGCGCTCGATGTCTGATACAACCTAAGGACATTCATCTCAGGTTGTATTACTTCATTCTGTTTCAATATAATAAAGGAAGTTGTTCAGTATACGCTTATTGTCCTTTATCTTTTTCCTGCATTATATTGAATCTTAATCTAGTTAGATTAAGAACCTAACGTCCTTTACAAGTGATTATTTGTGCAGAAATTTTCATAACCCTATTCACCCCCTTCTAGGGTTCTTTCAAATGTAAATGGCATCTGCAAAAATAAAATAAAAAATACATATAAACTGGTGCTACTTCCATCCCATAATAATTGTCACTTTAACTAACTTTTTTATCTCATTATAATTGTCAGTTGTCATTTTATAATTCTAATAATGTAATTTTTTTTAACTAACTATTTGTTTATTAGTTTTTCTCATTTGAAAATAGAAAAAGTAAAAGAGAAAGATATTTACACAATTTAATATTAATATTTCATAACTTTTTCTGCAACAAAATACTTAACTGTTTCATTTTATTGATTTTTCAAATTATGACTAAATGAATAGATAATACGAAACAGAGATAGTATGAGTATTAAACTAGCATAAATTACGTACAAGGAGACCGTTGTTCAAGAGTGGATAAATTAGACCAAATTAAAGGTATTGATGATAAACTCACAGAAAGTTTGGTACATTAGAATGATGATTCATACTTAATTCACCTTTTTGTCGTGTAAAAATGTATCCACTCCTTTTTAAAGTTCTATAATCCTGATGAAAAATATAACTAATTGGTGGCCAACGTGTATATTTTGCCTTGAAAACTTTTGACAAAAAGTGAGGAGGCTAAATACACGTGTTAGTCTCTCATTTGCTATATAACCGCGCAGCTTGGTATGATTATTTTGTTCTTTTGATCATTTTGGGGGCTGTAAAGATGTAAATAAAAGGAAAAACTGAAAAGAAAAAAGAAAAAAAGAAGTGTGATGAGGTGATTATTATGTCCCACCATACAACTTACCATCAATCTCTTTTGGAACTTGGACCTCACTTCCACCTTAATTTCTCCAACTACTCTCTCTTTGTATGTTATTTCCATGTTAATTCTCTGTCTTTAAAAATCTAGCTTACACTTAAATATTAAAAATTTTGATTATAAATTTCTCAATATATACAATGATTTACTATATAAAATTACCACAATAACGGAAATATTATCATAAAAGTAGAATATTGGAATTGTTAATAATATATTATGTAAAAAATTATCAATTAAAGAGTAACATTGGAGATCTTGAAAGTCAAAATTATTGGCAATTAAAATAGAACGGGGGAATACCAAATATTGCATGTATTTCTAATTATTTATCCATTTAATTAATTTCTTTTGTCTCTAATTATTAAAATAAGAGATAAAAAAAAGTTGTATTTGTTACTTTTATATTTTTAATAATGAACTTCAATTTATGGAATAAGGTTGCCTATATATACATTCTCAAACCGTGTTTAAACGTATAATATTATGATCAATTAGGTTTGAGTTTAAACCTGAGCACCCTATATTGAGAAAAATAAAAATAATAAAAAATAAAATAGAAACTGAGTGTCCTACACTCCGATCAGAGGCTAGATCATATTTATGGACCCGATCAGATTTTGTATTGGATTCTACAGTCAGAAATCATTATCATGACCTTACATAATTAAAATAAAAATAACAAGATTATTTCCTCCCTTTTCTTGGGTTATTTGAAAAAATCATAAATTTTATTGCTTAAAAAATCATAAATTTATTGTAGAAAAAACTCCTATGAAGAGGGAACAACATATAATAAATAATTAAAAGTATAAATAATTACTTTAACCTCAAGTTAATTATCTTAGCCATGATTCCATGAATAATATATATGACTTCCATATTATACAATACCATATTAAGAAGGATAAGTATGATAATTGTAGCTATATGATAGACCTAATGATCGAAAGGCTTACCACTATTTATATAACGACCCAAGATTGAATGACCAAAGAGAATGATGTCAAGGTACAATGATACAAAAGATCAAAGATGTAACAAATTCAAACATAAAGGAAGAATGGCCAAAAAAAAAAAAAGAAGCTAGTATTGAGAATTATTTTCTCTTTCTCAATTCAAATTTTATTCTTTTATTTTGGAAAATGGGATATGATAAATAATAACGGGGCATAGGGAGGAGGGGGTGTTTTAGTTTTTGGTTTTATCAACTTTTGATCAAAGTTGGTGGTGGATATGGGAATTGTGGGGGAGGATAAAATCTAGATATATATAGAGCAATAGCTTTTTCTTTTTCTTTTTTGTTCTTTTTTTAAATTTATTTTTACATAGGGTTCTAGTATGATATTATTAGAAATCATGATCTTTGGATCATCTTGCTCCTTCTAATTTGATGATCCCAATATTGAGGGGTAATTATGCATATTCTAGTAAATATGTTGTCTCCATAAAAACTAAAATTAATCCACATCACACACACAATATTGTATTTTTAAATAAAATTATTTATCTAAATTAGGGAAAAAATCATGAAACAGTCCTTTAGAAAGATAATAATAGTTATGCATGCAACATACATGAGACTGATGACTAGAAAATTCCATGTCCATTTATAGTTGAAATATGTAGGGCTTGTTTTTTCAATTAATTCAACGTCTTTTATAAGTACTTATAATCAATATTTGCCACCGATTAATTAATACCAATCAACTTTTCATCATAATTTTCAATTTTAACTAGCACTAATTTGTTGTCATCATCATCAATGTACAATATGCTAGAAGTTGAAAAGAAGGAACCTAACCATATATAGATATATTTTTTTTTCGAAGTAAGATTAATTAGACACATACCTAAATATTTGAAACAAGACCGTTGGTCCAAATAATTGCTACTTATAATTCTCTGCCTATTAAATTTTATGATAAAAATCTTAATATGATTTTCAACCAACATTTAATATATACAAATTTAAATGATTAGGACTTCTTTGACTTGGAAAATCTACTTGTTTCCTGGACAATGCAAAATCTTCACACCAATGTACATTAGCATGTGTGATGTGATCACTATGTACTTTATCATCCACTTTCATTTGATTAATTATTTCCATTGAAATTAAAACTGAACTATTGTGAATAGTTTAATATTTAATATTATATTTAACATAAAACCATAAATAACTCTTTTTTTAGACGCCAACAGAGGAACCAGAGTTCCTGACATAGATAATTATATTTTTTAAATACAAGAAATATTCCACTTTTTTTTTTATAAGTTTTCAACTAATTTCTCATTTTAAATTGTCTGTTATAATTTTAAAAATATATTGATTACTATTTTTTATTTTATCTATAAAATTCATTAAATAAAACACTAAAAGTTAATTTTAATTAAATATATTTAAGTAATTTTTTTACTAACTGTCTCATAATTTTCTATAATATTAAGTTTATCTTGTCATCTTTAAAAGTCACCTAAAAAAGAATGGATAGATTAATTTATAGTTGAACACATTTGACAAATATGAATGCAACAGTAGATAACGTTGAATTATATTGATGAGAAGATAAAGCATTGGTGAATAGATGACTAATTATAGGCAAGAAATTCCATTAATTTTCAAAGGTGGGACAATAAACATTAATTAGTGATACGAATTGTGGTGATTTATATGTAATTATGGGTGTGAACCTTTCTAAAAAAATCCTTAAACCCGACCATAATGTATAAATTATTAGGAGTACACTCCATTGATTGAAGAGTAGGCCGCAAGTGTGGGGGAGTCTTGGCTTTTTGTTTTCTTCTTCTATTGCCAACCAAATAAAGTATACGACTCAATTTCATGTCCCACTTAATTAGAACTTTCAAGTTGCTCTAACAATCAAATGCATATACATATATATACCTATAAATTTATATATTGAATGGATTCGGTAGCAGAAGAGTTTAAGTAGGAAAATGAGAAGAGTAAATCTCATATATTGATTTTATATTTGATGGTATGTGGTCATAGATATTAGGGAGTGTTGTCATGAATATTAGGAGGTGTGGTCATGAATTTCAGCGAGTGTGTTCATGGATATTTGGAAGTTTAGTCATGAAATCTATGACCACACCCCGTCAAATGTAAAATCAATAGCTGATATTTACTCTTCTCACCTTCAATTCATATATAAACTTTCTTCCTACCGGATCCATTCCCCATACACACACACACACACACATATATATATATATATGATTAGTGAATTAATAGTTAGTTAACATTTACCCCTTTTTAAAATAGATCATCCTCCTTCAAAAATTATAAATCTTCCCATAATAATTGGAAAATAAATTTGATAATCCCTTAGTTTCTAATTATAAGTGTAACCATCAAGTAAAATGATGTTTGTTTTATGTTATTTTCTTATTTTCTTTTAGTGTTGTAATCTCTACGTAGGAGAATGGGTATTGCATGTTATACAAAATGTATATCAATATCAGTGAAGTTTTGATCTAATTATATAATATATAATACTATTATGTTAAGTTTTATTAATATATATAAAACTTTTATATATATATTTGATTAATTATTCTATAATATTCTACTGTTCTTTAAAATTCACATGTACGACTTAAAATTTTTTGAAGTTATCTGATAAGAATAAAAAAAAAAACCCTATTGTAATTAAAGAGTACTTTTAGTTTTTATTTAAAGGAAAGAAATACTTTTGTTTGAAGTAATAGATTGACTTTTTTTTTGTAAGGATTAACGAGGTAAACAAATTATGAATACAAATAGAAGACAGAGAGACATGGAGGAAGAGGGTTTAAATAGAGGGTTTCCTGGAAAGCTGTGGCCACTTCTTTGGCGAACCAAATTGGTTTCTCACAGCTGTATTCTGTATGTATAGACAAGACAATCAGTAATTAATTTCCCAGGATTTATTGGATATATCATTAACTGTTGCATGTATAAAACTTTTGACTTTGGATTAATTAAGACCCAATAATTAAATTAATATTAATTCAAATTGTTAGTTTGTGGGAAGGTTCATAACTACAGAAGTGAACCAAAAGCAAGCTAGGAAATAAAATCAGGAAGAGTGAACAAAGTTATTTTGTTATTCAAGTTAATTTAGCTAATAAAAATAATATCTAGCAGTATATATGTTCACTTTTTTAATTTTAAATTTCATATATCTTAAAAATATTATTTTTAATTCTTTCTTTTCAACAATGAAAAAGAATTTCCTGATCACAAATGATGTTCGTTTGTAAAGTTTTAAGTTTAATGTTTGTCACTGAAGCGATATCAAGAGGGAGTGTAACACGGTATACAAGTATATTGGTTGCCCATAATTTGGCGAAATTATATATACTGAGCAAGAGCATGTATATGGCTGAATGTATGTCCTAAAGAAATCTGGTTTTGGTAGGTTTTTGGTTGTGATGACATGGCTCCTATATATGGTGGAAGATTTCATTTTGCTCATTGTCGTTTGTTCTCCTTGTCAGCTGTCTGCCTATTTTTTTAGGCTCAACTTGTTTTTTAAATAAAAGGGTCTTCTGACCACTAATTATCAAAAAAATGTTATGAAGAAATCTATCCATATGTACTCATGAACAATTTACTAATATTATTGAGTGTTATTATTTTCTGTCAAAAAATAGACTATCATAGTCTAACTATATGACATAAATAATTACATAGAAAAAATGCTTAATTAGCAAATATACAAAAACTTTGTCTTTCTTCTTATCTGTTATTTAAAACAAAACTTTTTCTAATATTGAATATGTCACCTCAGGAAATTTGAAAAAGAAAGGAAGAAGAATCTACAGATATACATGTGGAGAAGAGAATCAGGAATGATAATGTAAACACTTGCCATCCACGTGACCACATGAAGAAGGATGGATTGAATTAGGGTTGGTGGTTGTAAAATTAATTTAAAATCTACCATTCTTTATTACTTCAACTTCAAGGGGTTGGGAACCATTCCCTAAGGGAGCTTTTTTTTTTTTTTTTTTTACTACTATTGGATGCCAATATGGCAATATCCTTTAATTTCAACATCTCACCTTCAATTCAATTCCCTTATTTTACTTAAGTCACACTCTCATTTAATTTATACTCTATGATTTTAACATTTGATACTTCTCTTTCATTAAAAAAGAAACATTTGATACTTCTCAAAATAACATAATTATAGACAAGCTTTTAATTCAGCATGTATATTCATCTTTAGAGCTTGATATATGTTGAATATAAGATTAATCTGAACTTCCAATGTATATCACAGTAATATCAAACTTTTTTTTAATAGATAATCGGCCTCTTAGCTAAGAATTTTATTCAACCAATCTCAATGCCATTAATACTGCAAAAACAGTATCACCATGCTGAGAAAATAGGCAGATACTGGAAACACAAATGTCCAACGGAAGACATTAGAACACCCATCATAATATCAACTTTAATGTATAGAAATCTGTAATTTGTTTTACTAAATTAATTTTATCAGTGTTTGAGAAAAAAAACCTAAAATTCAAATTATTTATTTTCAATTCTTTCATCTCACAAATAGAAATATGCTTGATCAAAATATGAGATCAAGAGTTGGGTTGGTCCTACTTGCATTGTATTGCATTTCAATTCATTGGTTGATGGGATAAAAATAAATGAATGAATGAATGAATTGAATAAAGAAATAGAAATATATAATAAGTTGGTAAATAATAATGTAGGAAGAGTACAAGATGTGTAGCAACAACCCACAAAGCATTGAATTGAAACATTTTTGTGATGAATAAACAAAATTTCATCGAGTAGGTGCGCTTCTTGTCACGAACAACATCATGCCTTGTTTTAAATTCAATTCCAATATATTCAATTCATTTTATTATGCATTTTCCTAATTTTAATTGTTATATAGTGAATATTATTATTGCTTGCTTCTTGGCTCAAAAATCATAGAGTTTTCCTAGTACTTGTAAGATTATAATAAGCGTAAACACTATGATTAATTGATAAATACGACAATAATTCAGCCTGAATTAATAAAAATAATAACTAAAATAGTTTTTATTGTTAATTATTGAGAACATAAGAGGAGTAGGGAGTGGGGACAACGACGTATAACTCAAACCTAATATATGTTGAATTTATTTACACCGTCTTATTTATTTTGCTACGAAATTATGTTTGATTTGTGGTATTTCGATTCACGATCTTACTTTTCTATTTGTAAAGAAATTTTAACACTAGGCAATGAAAGGCAATATGTACATTAATGAAAAGAAATCACCTTTGCTAATCATCATTGTTACATTCATTTTGAGCTACTTGTGAATTATTGTAGTTTCGAAATGTTTAATATTAAAATGTTTTCCAAAAGGTCCACTTTTGTTTATTTTGCTAATAAATGACTCGTCATTTTATATGTGAAATACATATTACAATTTTTTTTTTTATGATTATAGTGAAATCTAAGTTTTTTTTAGCAAATCAAACTCTTGAAAGTATCATCTAAAAGCAACTCTAAAATTTGATTTTGATTGAAGGTTTAGTTTTCATAATTTTACATTACTGTTTTTTTTTTCAAATATAAGTATGAAATTATGAATAATATTATATATCTTTCATGTCCTGCAATAATTCCCTAGTCAATTGGCAAGTCACTTGTGAGTTGTGAGTGATTCAAGTGCATGCTTAGATACAGGTCACCCCGACCAGCAAATGTATAATTCCGAGTGACTCAAAATTACAAATGCTATAAAGTCTAAAGCTACAATTGTAGGGTTTGTTCTCCTAAACTTATTCTAAGCACCTACGATCATCATTCAACACTTAGCAACACAACAATTAACACTTTCATTTGTCATATTTTCAAGTTATGCATTTGGTTCTAATTAGCACAGATGAACATTGAGCAAATCTTATTAACACTAATCAACATTTATCAATATCAAACTGATCGCCACTATGCATTGATTGACTAGTGCTCTAGTGATGCGACCGTGATGCCTTTCTGGAACATTCTACTAGGCTTTTCACTCTAAAATCAGTTCTTAGAAAGACCTTCTTTCACTTCGCTACTAAGAAGACCAGACGTTCCTAGCCAAAAAGTTGGTAACTCCACAAAACCACTGATTCTAATCCTTAGGCTGACTACGACTACCCAAGAGAGGGTACATTTTCATTGTTTCAACACAATCCAATACTACTAGACTGAGCCTTGAACAAACTACTCATAATAAATTAATATACATATGAATTTTAAGGTAAAAACATTCTCAATTTCTCACACATGATGGGATAATTAAAAAAAGAAAAGATGTTGAATCTCCATGAAGGAAAGAAATTCAAAATAATATTGTTAATTAGATGGGTGATATAAGGATGATAATTGGCATGGAAGGGGGAGCAAGCAAGGCATGTGACAAATGACAACACCCAACATGAAGACCATAATAAGCCAAGAAGACCAACCATTGATTTCAGAGTTCTCATTCAAACTTCACCCTTTCTCTCTCTAAAATCAACTATTCCCCGCCCACTCTCTTCCGTTATATTCATCTCTCTCTCTCTCTCTCTCTCTCTCTCTCTCTTCTCTCTCTCTCTCTCTCTCTCTCCATAGACAGCCAAAAAGCTAGTCTTTTTAGACACTAAAATATAAACTTACCCATGTTTGTGTTTATGTAATTCTATCCCACATTTCATCCATTTTTCACCTTCTGGGTTCATATTAATCCTGTTCATCTCATTCTCGTAAGTTTCTTCCTTTTCAGATCTCTCATCATGCACCCACTTACCCCTTTTCATGCTTAAGTTTTTTCCCTTTTCATTCATAATCAAATTCATCAATCTGGGTGTAAGAAAGAGAGTTTTTTTTAGGGTTTTTCAATCTGGGTTTTTGTGTTTTGGATTGAACAGTGATTGATTGTATTCGAGAATAATACCCAGTAACTGAAAAAGAAGGATTCAGAATTTCAGAGTATGCAAGTTGAAAGCTTCCATTGAAAAAATGACGACGACGACATCAACGACGTCGCAGAGTAAGCAAGGTAGCCATGAAGATGGTTCTTCTGCTAAACCCAAAGAACGCCGTATTGTTACTTGGACTCAGGAGGTAAATTACTATTTATTTTTTCAAATTTCAAAAATTCTGATTTAGTTATTTGAACAACCTTCATCGATGATGGTAAAATGCTTCGGATTTGCAGGAGGATGATATATTGAGGGAGCAAATTAGATTACATGGAACTGAAAAGTATTGCTTTATTCTCCCTCTTCTGTGTATTTTTATCTGGTGATTTTTGATCTTAAAAGGGTATCCAATGTTTGTTAATGGGTATGTTGAAATTGATGAGATTTCTCCCTTTCTTTTTCTGGGTATTTCAGTTGGACGATCATTGCATCAAAATTTAAGGATAAAACAACGAGGCAGTGTAGAAGAAGGTGAGTAAGAAGAAGTTTATAATATTAATTTAGTTGAATGTGAAAAAGTTTTTTGCTTTTTAAAGTTGGCCCCTCCACTCTAAATACACAAGGAATTTATTCTGATATGTGCTCTTTATGTAAAAACAACCATGTTGTTGTTTGTAGATGGTACACTTATCTGAATTCTGATTTCAAAAAAGGGGGTTGGTCACCAGAAGAAGATCTGTTACTATGTGAGGTAATTAGTGTTTCTTAAGCTACTACCTAACACTTAAAAATGAGATTATCAAAAGTAGGATTAAGTGTGAACTGTAAACCTGGTTTTTGACATTATCAGTAGTTGATATGCAGGCCCAAAAGATTTTTGGTAATAGATGGACTGAAATAGCAAAGGTTGTCTCAGGGAGGTAAGTGTGGGTTTGTTTTTGTATGTTTGAGTCTCATTTTCGATGTTGTTTGTTGATTGATTTTGTGTTGTTTATGCAGAACTGACAATGCTGTCAAAAACCGGTTCACAACATTGTGCAAGAAGAGGGCGAAACACGAAGCATTGGCCAAGGAGAATGGCAAAGCATTGATCAATGCAAACAACAACAAAAGGATCTTGCTTGAAAACAGGTTTCAAAGTCATGGTATTGAATCGCCGCTTAAGAAGTTGAGGTACAAAACTAAAAATTCGAACTGGGTGTTGAAATTAGAAGAGGTTTTCGGGATGTTACGTTCTAACAGTTGGTTGCTGTCATGGTGTGTCATTGTCAGAAGAGCCCACATTCCGAATGCGATAGCAGCAGATTGCGGTTCTGTGAATGTATTAAACAAGGAGGGTGGGATTGCGAAACCGCATTTAAGACCTCCTTTTGAGTTGGCTAGGAATTTCCATAATGTTGATAATTCATCAATGGTTACCACACCCAAGGAATGCTTGATTGATGGTAACGTCCTTTGACAGCGAGGTTTTTTTAGTACAATTTGTCAAAATGTCTGCTGTTTACAGTTTGAATTTGTAGATTAAAGACATTGACTTTAATCAAGTGGCAGTCATTTTCTGATAATCTTATAAATTATGGACCGTATGTCTTGTTTCTTAAACTGGTTTAGGTAAGTAAAGTTTTGTCAAGAACACTGGTTGAAAGACTAAGGGCTTGTTCTTTTCAACTTATCATAAGGAACTTATTGTTGATCAGTGCTGATTGGAGTTAAAATATAGTTTGGAAACATGACTAAGTGTTGATTAGTGCTAAATGCTGGTCATACTGTTAAAATCGCATATCTTGGACAAACTAACCGACGTTTTTAATGACAGCTGACAAGAAATCAGAAGGAACATTTCTCAGGAAGGATGATCCAAAGGTTGCTGCATTGATGCAACAAGCAGAGCTGTTGAGCTCTCTTGCCATAAAATTAAACACCGAGAATCCAGATCAAAGCACCGAGGGTGCTTGGAAAGTGAGAACTTCTCCTAGATCTCGATCAAACACACACTGCCTTTCTTTTCTCTAATCACATGACTCTGACAAAGAAGAACCAAACTGTTTAGGTGATCCAAAATTTCTTTGGTAAAAGCAAAGACAGTGAGGAACTCAGAACCGAATTAGCGGAGGTGGGTTTACAACTGGATGATATCAAAGACCTCGTGGAAGAGTTGAGGAGCAACGAAGGAATCCATCCTTCTCTGAGGTACTCAAAATGAGCCAAAACCGGGTATCATTTGCTTAAAAATCAATCATTCTGATGCTTGTCTGAACCGTGCAGGTATCCTGATGTGTACGAGTCCCCATGCAGCTCTGAATATAGCACTGGATCAACCATCTTGTCCACCACAGCGAGCGAGCAAGGAGAACAATCTCAACCAGAAATATGCACCATGCACGACGACATTGGAGCAGCATCGCAGACAGTACATTTAGGAGATGACGAGGGTGCTGACATGTCACTAGATAAGGCCCTCCCCCGCCCTACGACAGATCAAGGTAACTAGAATTTGGTTGTGGTATGTTTTGTGTGTGTAAAACATGAGGAAGGTGTTCTGATTTTAGTGACTGAAGTGTTTCTGGGTTGTCTGTTGACTGCAGAGTTCAGTTCCCCGGTTCAAGAAACCCCGCTTTTCAGATCACTGGCATCCACAATCCCGAGCCCACAGTTTTCAGAAAGTGTAAGCTATCTTATCTTTGCCCTTGCTGAACTGTAATGAGTTGTATGAGTTAGTAAAAGATATTCATACTTATGTTTTCTTAGCAAATACAATCGAGATATCAATTGCTCAGTGAGTTCTTCTGGACCCTCTTTAGGAATGCTTGTCGTGTTCGTTGTGCTGTATCAGCATTTCTCCTTGCTATACCTTAGTGGGCAATATTGATGCCTCTCAAGATCAATATAGCAGCCATATCTGCAAAAAATAAAGACCTATTCATTCTCCATTTTAAAGATATTCCCTAATACTTGTCAGCCATCATATATTCTTACAAAATACGGGGAAGTGGGAGTAGTTCAGACTTTAGACCATAGTTATCGGGAACGCTACATACGCCTGCGACCCGCGTTCCGGGAACAAGCGTTCCAAAGTCAAAACTAGAATAAATTTGTGTAAAAATTAGCGTCCCGCGTTCCAGGACTAACAACCCGGGAAGCGTTCCTGGTAACTATGGTTCAAGACTTGTGCAACAAAAGGAGAAAAGCACCCATTATGTAACCTAGGAATTTCCAAAGAACTTGCTGCTTGTAACATGCATTTCTGAACTGAATTTGGGAAAACTTGCAACCACAAAGTACCCCAAATCTTGGGTCAATTGGAACTTGTCTCTCTAAGTTGCAAAATTTAGGGGCAAGACTGCTACATCCAACCTATCCATACCTTGCCTAGGCGGGATTTCAAAATATTGGTTTTGGTTTTGGTTTTGGTTTTGGTTTTGGATGTGTGTTAAGGGGAATGTTATGTTAGTGTAGGGAAAATGGAGACTATATAGACAGCAAACACTGAACTTTCACTGCCTAATGTCATGAAATCATGTTTTATATAGTACCATGAAATCGATGCCATACTGAATGATTTTTACCTCTATGTATTGCAGGAGAGGCACTTCTTACTGAAAACACTCGGACTCGAATCACCAGCCTCAAACACAATCAGCAACCCCTTGAATTCACCACCTTGCAGAAAAGCCCTTCTGCAAGGCCTCTGAACAGCAAATAACATACTCTACCCTGCATCATAATATCAGAAATTTTCCCTTCTTTGATTTTCCTTCTTTTACACCTCTACCAGCAGCCAAATAGGCCCGAAGTTTTTTCCAAGAGGGTTTGTTATGCTCTGCCTGCATTTCCATCCAGGATGTCACCCCGACATTCTCCTGCATAACCACAATTCTTTTTCCTGTTTCGCTCTCTGCGCCAACCCCAGAGAGAAAGAGTTAATAGTTTGTATGCGTCATTCTTTGGTTTGTTTTTGTGGGGGATTGAATTCCGGTATTCAATCCCCCATCGAGTATGTGCGTGTGTGTGTCTATGTTTCTTTGTACAGGAGCCTGCGGACAGTTAGTTGACTTAGTTTTATGTTAGAGTGTATAATGATATGATGATTCATACATGGGTGTCACAGCGACGCCCAAAACAGATATAAGCAAGATGAGTTGGAGTCTTGGAGGATTAACCAGTGGAAATGGTAATCCTTTTTGGTGTTTTTTTTCCTTCCCATTCTCTTGGTGTGGCAATAGTACAGAATAAGTGTTTTTTTTTTTTGTTTTCTAAAGTTTGGATCTTGCTCAATGCTCAATGGGTGTAATGAGTGATGTGATGTAATCTAAACTCTCAAAAGATAATTTGAGTGGTAATGTAAAATTGTATGTGCTTACTACTACAGATTGTGTGATTACCCACTTTCAGAAATGCAGGAAAATAGAGGTACTAGCAAAATTCATATATGTTGTATAATAGGGGAGGGAAAGGGATGTACTTACAGATCTCAATTCATACTTTGGCTGACTGAAACTTGATGTCTTCTCTCTCTGGATCTTGAGAAATCTGTAGAGAAGAAGAAGAAGAAGAAGAAGAAGAAGAAGAAGAGGGTTGATATATTAAGTTGGGGAAATGGGAGAAGGTAAAGGGGGGGACAAAGTGATCATAACTAAACCATAAACTTTAAGGTGTAAAGATGGAGGGAAGATCATACAAATTAAAGGTTACTCATCAGATTCACCTTTTCTCCCTCCAACCCAACCAATATTTCCCTTTTTATAATTTTTTTAAAAAAAAGGGAGATGGAGAGGACCTTATAATTACACTGACTCTAATTTAATACTACCTCCGTTCCAAATTAATTGTCATTTTGATTAAATTTTGACCGTTAATTATTCATATATTATAATGAGTTACAATATGAAATTATCGGCATTAGAAAGTTATTTTCCTAACAATTATAATGGGAGATAATTTTATATTATAACTCATTATAATTTATGAATAATTAACAGTCAAAATTAGTCAAAGTGACAATTAATTTGGAATGGAGGAAATACTTCAACAAGCAGGGTCTAACAATATGATTTTGAAAATTGTACACTTGTACTTGTTTGAGACATTATCATCACAAGTTTTGGTAAAATTTTGTGTTCAACAAATTGCTCCCTCACATCCATATTGTTTGTCTTTTCTTCAATGTCATTCTTTAATTGATGCTTTCTCGTTAATTACTTACAAATCTTAATGAGTTATAATATAAAATTATCGTTATTAGAAAGATACTTTATTAAAATTTACAATGGAGGTAATTTCATATGGTAGCTCATTATAATGTGTGAATAATTAACGGTCAAAATTTAATCAAAATGCCAATTAATTTGGGACGGAGGGAGTATAATATTATACCTTTTGGCTAGTATTTTTCGTTACGAATGTAACAGTATTAATCTTATATAATAAGCATTGTATATATAGAGAAATTTACAGTCAAAATTTTTAATGTTTAACTATACAATTTTCAAAGAAGATAAATAATATGGAAGATAGGGAGTATTTTTTAAGTATTGATCAAGGAGCATTTCATTTATGGTAACATACTTTTAAAGGGAAAAAACTATTCAAATCATCATGAGTTTCAAAATAAGCAAGCAAAGCTCAAACAAGCTTTCATTCTCAAAACAGAAATCCAAATCACAGCCAGGTGCCATATGGCATTTCTACATCGTTTTACATTGCATAAAGAATAATGGCTCTCTTACCTCCATAAATCAATGAGCTTCTCATCTCATCTAAACTCACTCAGTTAGATACACTTTTCTCTCTATATATATCCTAATCACTATTTAACCCTCATCACCAACACTTTGTGGCAAGTTTCACAAAACTCCATTACACTACATATTATCCTCCTCTCTTCTTCACTTCTTTCATTCATGTAGTTTTCCGCTTCTTCGTCAATCTCTGCAACTTCTGCCATTTGAGGTAGATCTGGTAGGACAGCCCGGAAAACACCATGACAACACTGCTCCACTGGACCGTCGACAACGGGTTGCCACTCAAGAGGGAGGACACCACAATGCTCACAAACTTGCGGGTCGTGGTGATGGTTGTGTTTGTCAGAGACCCAAACCGGCTGATGGTTAGGAAGATGAAGTTCTGACCGACGGCCCCGCATAGGCAGTAGAAGAGGATGTCCCACCCGGCTTCTGGGTGCTGCTGGCAGAACCGAATGGCCTCGTAGCCGCTCGCTTGAGGGTAACCGAACATGTAGATCATGTTGTATATGGTGCCCCATAGGTTCATTCCCAGCATTATGTCCCAAGCACTTGTTTTTGGGTACCTGAGTAGATGTCATGATGAATGAATGATGAGGTTCATTCCTAGCATCATATTCTAAACCTTTTGAAAACAATTATATTGAAGACTGGTCGAAATTTCCATCTTGGGAAGCCCTTTTATGCTATGTACTATATATGGATTGTTTTGTCTGTAATCTGGATAGCTGAAAGAGGGTCTATTTTTTTTATTTTTCAGCTTAGATTATAGTGGGCTTAAGCAAAATGCATCTCTAAAACTGTTCCACTTGTTTTACATGGAGTAGTAGGTTGTGATTTGTGAACGATTTCAAAATCTTGGGTTTCAGGAGTCTCAAGCACGCTATCCTTATTTAAAACCCTAGAAAACGACAGAGACAACCTCATATAGAAACTAATGGGTGAAGGTTCACTATGCTCCCAAGAAGTATGGTTGATAAGGTAAAACAATGGGTACAAGTAGTAGGGCTCCAATCACAGCAGAGCGAATAGATTATGGAGATTTCCCAGTGTCCCAACTTAAATATCCATTATAGAGGGTTTTTGTTTTTGTCGAGTAACAAGGACTGTGCACACATGCTGCCTGATGTATATCGTTCAACTAAAATACAGAGTTTCATCTTTTATGACAAAAACACACAGCGACAGTACAAAAGAGAGGGAAGTATGCTGTAGTACCTGGCTGTTATTGAATCCTGTGTAGCATTTGTAAATCCATCAAAAGCAAGGTTCAAGAAACAGAGACCATATCCAAGGGGAGCATTAGGTCGTGCCAGCTTGCTTATGGTCTTTGCACTGGTCTGTAAAGCAGAAGACCAAGGAGTTTTTAGCATTTTGATCATAATTCACAACAATTAACAAGCATTTGTTGAGATAAGCAATGCACTCAAAGAATGCAGAATAATACAAGTAACAGAGAAAAAGACCTAGATAAGATGATTAAAAAAAAAAAGGAGTGAACTCTTACCTTGGAAAGTGCAAAGATAGACACACCACCCGCAACCAGAAGCGTGCAAATATACTCTGAAAACGAGTATCTGATGCCATACACAAGAGTCCCCATAAGCATAACTGCAAGACACAGAAAATACAATCAGAAATGTTGGCCGTGATCAATCAGCACTTAATACGCCGATTTGGCCATTATTGCCTATTCTAGCAAAACCACCCATCAGAGCCATTGTTAACCATTGGTCGTTAAGGCGTATTCTCAAGATACCTATATCTACGGCTGTGGCAATAGGAGTGTGGTTTGGTCCCAAATGAATTGGCTTATTCGAAAAAAGCCCTGTTCTTTGGAAGATCTATCTCGTGTCTGGAACATTTTCTCGTACATTGGAGCCCATGGTTATGGACCCGAATCCATTAGTCTGGAACATTTTCTTTTCCAAGTAAGCAGTTAAGCCGATTATACAATGTTAAAAGGTTTCTGATTATTATGATAGACAAAGAGAATGTATGAAATTTTAGATGTACACAAGAAGCATTAAAGATTACTCATTGTTGCTACTAGGGAATTCTCACTCACAATAGCCTTTTAATATCTTACAACTCAATGATTGAAGCATGCAAAAATCAAAAAAGGCAAGAGCATGTTTTCAAAGCCAATCACTAATAGCATCCTGGGGAAGACATTCACAGCTTACAAGCACACATTCACAGCTACTACAAGGAAAAATAAGAGACTGAATCCAATTCTAATAAGTAATCCAAATGGACATGAATTCATTCATAGGGGAAGACATACAAATATCTGATGACAATGGCGACTGGATTAAAATCCCTAATGCAGTAGAAGTTGAAAGACTAAGTACATTGCTTAAACATCAATGCCATTGTGTTTCTACTCAATGATCAATGAGCAATAAAATGAACTATGTCAAGTAACTGAAAACAGAAACAAAGAAGAATGCAGCAGAAATAGGTCAGTGATTCTCACCTGGAATCATCTTGGATGACTTTGCTAACACCTACACAAAAACACACTCCATTAGAACATCACAATCCACCTCATTTTCACCCCTTAAAACCATAATTTGGCACCATGAAAGATTGATTTGAAGGAATACCTGGGCAGGGTAACTGATGTACTTCAAAGCTTCAATACCCATAGCTGGTCCAATGGTGTTAGTAATCCCTGCACTCCAATAACTCCACCATGGAGCTCCTCCCTTGCTCCCCCTGGACCATATGTTAATCACTGCCCCAATAACAAATACATCAACACATTAAACCCTACATAATGCAACTCAACATCAAAGAAAACCAACTTTTTAGATGAGATTAGCAAGCTTCTTACTGATGAAGGACCATATTAGACAGACCACATTCTGAGCCAAATTCAGAAATGCTAGGTGCTCAAATCTCTTCTTATCCGGCCCAAATCTCTTCGTCGACCTGCGAATTTTCGCATCAATATCAGATCCACAGCTCCACAGATTCTTACAGTCCTAGATCAAAATTCCTATTGAACTACGCATCCTCCCTCCCAAAATCATTCAAAATAACGAGACTACAACATGCACCGACATTTCAATCGATTGTGGAACAAACTCACAACCCTAGAATAGAAGAAAGTGCAGGAGAAAAGGCATTAAGAGAGAGAGGATTACAGGTTTTCTTGAAGAAGGCCTTGGGAAATGTAAGCAGCCCAAATACCAGCGACGCAGAAGCTCAACAGCAGAACACGGCGGAACCCCGACGCATGAGCTTCCATCTGCGGCGTCTCTCTTCGCCGGCAACCTCCCTGCTTCCAGTCGGAAACTGCCGTCGGCGGTGGCGGTTAGCGCGGATCAAACAGTTAGAAAAACCCAGTACCAAATCTGGTTTTTCTCCGGGAACAAAAAAAACAAAAAAAACAAAAAATAAAAGTTAATAATAATAACTATAGTTTCGAAGAAAAAATCGCTTTGGTTTATTGCGGGTTTAGAGCGTAGACTTTACCAGTTTTTAGAGTTCCGTTTGGCTTGAAAAGGAAAAGGAATTAAAAAAGAAAAGGGAACTGACGTTGAATCTATACGTGGCGGAAAATTATTGGATAAGTGACAAGGATGCTGGATTGTTATTGGCTATGCCTACTTGGACGCGGAGGCTTTAAGAAAGAAACGATGGTGGGTCCCCTTTTTCTAAAATTTATCTTTGGGCTTTCTTTTTCAAACGAACTTGGCCCAATGTTTCATAATTAGGCCAGAATGTTTCATAATTGGGCCAGAATTTGTTTTCAGTCCAACTTTCAGTTTTTGATTGACTTTATTATGATTAGTCACATTAAAATATGCAACAACAACAACAAAGAAGAAATGTTAACCAAATTTCAAAATGCTGATTGCATATTTAATGAGTGGAGTTCAATATTTTGAAGAAATTACAAGATCCTTATTATAAATTTTCAATAATATGAAGGACCATAATATAATTTTAAGCCTAATTAGAGAAGATATTCTTTTTTCGATTACTTCCTCTAGTTATTATAGACGAGTAATTGAAATTAGCTCTAAAATTTGGTTAATAACTTTTTAAAAGGACCCCATAACATATTTTTCAACTTATAAGGCTCTTGTAATTCTGGAAATGAGCTCTTTTTTGCACAAGGACCATTTAGTTCTCAATAAAAGTGGTCAATATATTTTGCATCTTTCTAATGAAATGTTAAAACGTCATTCATACACCATGTAATTAATGACTCAGATGATTTTGTTTACTTGCGTAGCATAATGTTAGAATTTTTTAAATGATTTTCCAACATCCAGACTTTAATTTAAGCATAAAGAAAGTTTAGGTAAAAACTCATCAAGGTATCAAGATTTTGCAAAGGTTTAGCACTTTATTTAATGACTTTAAAGATTCTCAAATCCTTGACTTTGGCCCTAACTGGGCTTATTCCGTTCATCCTTTAAAGTAAGGTTTGGTTCAATGGTTCGGTAAGCATCATTTGTAGGTCAACTCAAATCTTTGATGATATGGATCTATAGAAACAGAAAATAATATACTCAAATCTTTCAAATTAGTAGCGCATTTGTTGGGAGTAGGGGTGGCCAGAAAATCCGAAATCTGAGATCCGCTTTGAAAATCCGAAAAATCCGATCCGAAAAAATGTATAATTAACGGATAATTTTTAAATCTTGTGGATCTGTTTTCCGATCCGTTATTTTTTCCCGGATCGCGGATCGGATACGGATCGAGAAAACAAAACCGCGGATAACGGATCAGTTAACCGAAAATCCGCAAAATTGAATTTTACACCCAGTCATTGTTTAAAACGCACGTCTTACTCTATTAATTATCCAAATCCTGTAGGCTACTGCTATGGTTTGGTGTATTGTGTGTTATATAGGCATGGCTTATGAAATTAGAAACGAAGGGCACTTATCCAAATTGCATATTGAGTTGTAATTTTTTTTTATGTTTCATAATCCGTGGATATATGGTTATCCGATCCGAAAGTCCGGTTAACCGTAACTTTTGGATCGGATACGGATCGCCAAATCTATTATCCGTAAAGTCGGTTATCCGAAAGTGCGGTTATCCGTAATTCTCGGATCAAATACGGATCGCTAAATCTACTATCCGAAAATGCGGTTATCCGATCCGTTTTTATGTTCGGATCGGATATCCGATCCGTGACCACCCCTAGTTGGGAGTAATGGCATAGTAGCCTTTTATCTTCTTTCTTCCCTTTCACCTTTGTCCCACATCGGAGGATTTCCACCTTTGATATAGGTTTATAAGCTTCCACTTGTTTGGGGTTTGTGTTTTAGCTTTGCCCTTGGTTTTGTGGGGAGGGTTTGGGCTTCGACTACCACACATGTGCATGTCCCGCCTGGGCCAGGTGTGGCATGGGCCGCGGGTCCCTTCCTTCTTTTTATTTATTTTTTTCCGGGTTATATTTCCCTAGTTAATGTAGTCAACGTATTGAACGTTCCTGGATTCTCTCCCTTACTTCCCCAATTTACTCTTCTTCTTCAATTGTAGTTATTCCTCAAAACAGCTACTATTTCCACCATACAAGGGTTGTCTTGCGACCTTTGAGAAACACACTTCTATCTTCTTCTCCTCTTTTTTCATACCTCTCTCTATGGGCGATTGTTTCTGCGTAATCCACTCTCTTAGCCTCGAGTGCACGAGTTTGAGGGTAACTGTGTTAACCTTAGGGGAACGATCGATGTTGTCGATTTGCACCATGGTCGCGCCGAATTCGTTTTCAATGTAGTGGTTTCGTCCACGACATAGTGTAAAACCTTTCTTAAAACAATCATTGTTTCGTTTCTACTTCCTACAATTGACATCTTGGTGGATTCTCATGTTGGAGCTTGTGATCATGAGATTCAATCTCATCCCTCACAAGTCTCTTTATATAGAGATGGGTGAGCTCAGTTTCAAGTTTCACTCTCACTTTAGGTCACTAATAATATAACTTAGAAATAGAGGTTCGATTTGAATAATCCAAATTTATTCTTATGAAAAAATTAAAATTTTATTAAATAACATTCCTCCGTTTCATAAAAGTTATCAAAATTTAAATATTATCCCATGAAATTACTTGTCACAGTCTTTTTACTGGGTAAACAACTTATTATTCCCTTTAAATATTTATCATAAATCTTAAACCCTAAACCCTTAACTTTCAAAACCAAGACTTTAAGGCTAGTGATAACAAATGAAGGTAAATGATTTTTTTGGGTAGCATAGGAAATGGATGGTATATATTTGGTGACACATTATGTCATTTATATGTCCAAGTGATTCGATTGAAATATTTAAAATCTACTACTCTGAATTATATATACCCCTTTTTTGTTTGTCGCCCTGAAATCGCTGGCGTCGCCCTTAATTGCCCAAGCAATTTCCATTACATACCCCTCACACTATCTCACTAACTCACTCCTCCTCTCTCTCTCTCTCTCTCTACTCAATCTCCCTCTATCTCTCCACTCACTCACACTATCTCTCTCTCACTACCGAGCGCTCCGCCGCCGCCACCGCCAGCCACCGTCACCGCCATCCCGCCGACCGCCACCGTCCGCCGCCACGCCCGAGCCACCCTACAACCTAAATCAAGGTAAGTTTGAGTAAATTTATATCAATTTAAAGTTGAATTTGTTGTTGTTTTTGAATAATTTTTGTTTTATAGATTTAATTTTATAAGTTTTGATGGTTAATTGGGCATGGTGGGGATTAAAGTAACCAAAAAAATTGTTAAATTTATCCCGGAATTCGCAAAAATCGCGCCCAGAAAAAGACCGGGCCTTGGCTCGTGGCGCCGTGATCGCGCTAGGCCTTGACCGGACGCGATTCGCCGCCGCCACCAAGGCTGTCTAGATCTGGCGCGATTTTGCTATTTTCCGTAAAATTTAACACATTTTTGGTTTTAAACTAGTTGATTTTGTATGTATTGGATATGAAATTTAAATTCGGTTTAATATGGTTTGTTTGTGTGTATTTTCTTTAAAAGAAGAAAAAAGGGACAAAATTGTGCCCGGAAAAAGATCGGGCCTTGGCGGCAGCGCCGTGATCGCGCTGGTCCTTGGCGACGCGATTCGCCGCCGCCACCAAGGTCGGTCTTGTTCGGGCGATTTTGGCGAATTTCGGGCAAAATTTATCCTTTTTTTAAAAAAAAGTTGTTTGTTTTTTAAAAATTTGACCATGATTTTGTGTGTACTTGATATGCAATATTATTATTTTTAATTGTATAAATTATAAATTTAGTATTATTAGTTGTAGGTGTTATTAATATAAATAATAATATTTTTATGAGAATAAGTAGAATTATTGTATAAATAAAATATAAATATGGGTTTAGGGTTAAATTTGTGGGTTTGGTAGTTTAGAGTAGTAAGTAGGTTAATTTATAGTTTTAGTATTATTAGTTGTAGGTGTTATGAACAGAGGTGTAGTATGGACTCTGTTATTGTACAAGGAGAGTGTGTTTGTTCCTGTTAATATATGGATGGAAAGAAAGTCTTTTTTATGAGTCTTTTTTAGCCATAGATTAACAGGAACAATTACACTCTCCTTGGACAATAACAGGATCCATACTCAATCTCTTTTTATGACATCTACAGCTAATATTGGAACTATAAATTAACCTACGTACTAATCTAAACTACCATCACAAATAACTTATTTCCTTATGTAGCAAAGTGTTATAGTATTAGGTTTATATGGTTTAGGGTAGTAGGGTTTTAGGGTTTAGGGTTAAATTTGTGGGTTTGGTAGTTTAGAGTAGTAAGTAGGTTAATTTTCTGTTCGTATGTTGTCATGAAAACTAATATCTTGCAGGAATAGAAATGACGGGGAAAAATCTCGCAAGCAAACTTTCACTCACATTTAAGAAGTACGCAACTGGCTGGTGAGCAGAAAAAGATGGCGACCCGCATACACGCGGGACGCATCGATCACCGTCGCGCGCGCAACGAGAAACAACTACGGTGATGGTGCGCAACTGGCGGCCGTTGCTAGCGGCATCCTCACGAGCGTTTCGTCGCGCTATGATGCGCCAGAGTCAGCAACGAGAACCATCTAACACTGATACGATGGGTGATTATATTGACCAGCTAGATTCAATGATGGCGTCTGGTAGTCATGAGCAAACCGAGCATGCACAGAGGGACGATGAGGAGGTTGATGTTCTGGCTGTTGACTACGTCCAACTAAGACATAGGGATGGTAAGTTTGCTCCGGGGAAGAAGAGCACCCAGAGTTCTGGGGTAGATTAGGCTTAGTTCAGTTCACCCCAAGAAAAAGAGGCAGCGAACCGACGACGATCGAAGATTACGGGGCCGATGCCTGGTGGTCCTTCGACTCCTGAGGTGATACCGAGCTTCGGGGGACATATTGCTCGGTTAATTTGGGAGGGGGATGAGCGTAATCCCGAGGTCATTGACTGCATTACTAGGAAGGTGGCACTTGGTCAGCTTATGGACGTGCTGGATAAGATGAATCCGATAGCGACGGAAGCGATCAAGCGGGGACCGTTGGTGAACCTAGGCCGTTTGATGTTCGAGCACATCGATCATTCTTTGATTGCTGCATTTGTTGAGAGGTGGCAACCGGACACCAACACATTTCATCTTCCTTTTGGTGAGATGACCATTATGCTCCACGATGTGGAGAAGATTCTCGGGCTCCCAGCTGATGGGAGTTTACCTTCATCCCCTGATCGTGATATGGTCAAGACCTATGTCACTGCCCTGTTTCCATACGATAATATGTTAGATATCAGGGCCCGCAAAATATATGAGAAGGGGGGCCTTCTTGACAGTGAGTTAAGAAACCTGCGGCTGACCCGAAGCGTTCGTATCGCGTATCCGGGCATGGTATTTGAGTTTGTTGGGAACACCTTGTTGGTGGACAAGTCACGAGATAGTGCGTCCACATGCATATGGTAGCACTCTACGGGTGGGCGGAGTGGTAGCGGCACGGTGGCTTTGGCATATCTGTATAGGCGGTTGGGTATGGCCTCTAGGGCGGGACGATAAGATTGGGGATGTCGACTATTACGCGGCGTGGATATATGAGCATTTCCCAACTTTTAGGCCCAACCACCCAACATATGAACCGGGCCACGGGTTAACAGTGGTCGGTGAGGAGTGAACCACGTCTGTTGAACGCTGAGGAAAATAAAGCGCGCACTAGATGGCCTAACAGAGGAACAGTTGTTTGGTGTCCATACGAGCGAGAACCTTACAAATCGTCTGCGTCGACGTACCATGGTGTCGCCGGGCTTATGATGTGGTGAGCCCTACATGCCTATTAAATCGTCCGTCGGCTTGGTCTTGTCCAGAAAATCCCGGCGCCTGGACCCACCACAAAAGGAAAGCGCCAGAAATGGTACATATATTTTGGCTTGTAGCGATGCACTAGTTGATGTAGGGTGGTCCCGATTTCCATGAGACCAACTCCATGTCACTGTGCTATGGAAGCGGTGTCGTACCCATGGGATCTGAGAATCGATTCTGATGCCAGTTACGCAATGTCTCACACCGTGCACGATCCAGATTACAACCGGGCCGTCGTAGATGATCCTGTGACTTCGGAATATGTAAGTAATTGATTTTTATTTATTTACAAGTTGATTTATATGTATATTTATTTCTTACTAATTTGATGGATCGAATGTTTGTTTCATGTTGTAGTGGGCTCATGAGTGGCCACGACGTGCAGTGCATATGTTCGAATTCCCGTTGGGTGGTCACGTACCAATTGAGACTCACTGACCTCCTCGATATGTATGAAGCGATGGTGTCGGCATATGCACATTCAGGCCCCCCCACGTCCGGCCCCAGAGGTTGAAGAAGAGGATGATGAAGAAGAAGATGATGAGGAATATGATGACTGATTGTAGTTTGTCGGTGTTTATTTCTGCATGAACATTTGAACTTTATTTAAATTTAGTTTATGTTGTATGTGACGATTTGACTGTCGTTTGGTTTCTTTTTATATTGTATGAACGATGTTGCCCCAAAACCATCTTTTTATATTGTATGAATGATGTTTCCACAATGTAGCATAATACAGACCAAATCATATGTTATCCCTACGAATTTGTCTAAGTCTAGACCACAACTGAAAACGGTCGAGAAGAGGGACATCAAACCCTTCAACAGAGTAGTCGCAGGCACGTCTCCATCTAATATCCAACGGTGGTAAAGGACATCCTTGTTGCAAATGCACGAGAACGTAGTGGACTTTATGGATATGTGCTAGGGCTACAACGCGTTTGGGAGCAACAATACCGGTTGGTACGTTGAGTGGCAAAACAGTCATGCATGACTCAGTTGTATGTTGGCCACGTCCATGAACAGTTGCGAGACTAACAAAAACGTAGTTCAGTATGGTGGCAGCGGGAAACATATCAGAAGGTGTTTCTAACAAATGTTCTGGGCCGCATCTTCCATGCAAATGACCTCCAATCCTGTTCATGGCAATGCGCATCGCGTCATCGAAGCCGTAAGCCGCATCGTACATTTGCGGATTTGATTTGATTTCATTTCTCATGGTATTTCTAACCATAGCCCACTTATTTTGGCCACCAAATCCAGCTTCTCCAATACATCTAAACCCACAGTTGCCATAAATCGACAACATCATCCGACCCAATGATGTATGGAATAATGAAATCGAGGCGTCATTTGGCAAGGAAATGCACGATAGTCATTTGTTGGGTCCTCGCGTATGATTTAAAAGTTGTTAACACATTTAATTTTTTGTCACTAATTTTTGCACATAATAATACATAATATCGCTTACCAAATGATCCACCTCCTCCAGTGAAGAAGAGCTCGAAGGTTTCTTGCTACGTGTGCTAGATTCTTGCTCGACTCTTTGAACAACGATACTCAAAATTACTTGGCCGACGTTTAGTCGACTTCCTATAGACGGTCTCCCTCTCCCCTGTTCTTTTTTCTCAGGATCTGGTATGTCGTGCTCATCTGGGTGCATCTCATTGTTCAATACCCGAGCCATCCGACGTATCACAGCGGGATCACTTGCCCTTATCTTGTTCACAATTGAGTCGAAAAATTCAACGTCCTGGGTAGATGGATCAGGCACCGTGTCTGATCCATCTTTATCACCTATCACTTCAAGTTGCCTCCAGAAGATGTTAATAGCTTGCGCGTACAAATCAGCATCCCGTGCCTGGAGGCTTAACATCGAACATGCACATGGAAGGCGATGTGTTTTCCACAGAATATGTTGACACAGTTGCTCCGAACCGTGCTTCAATTTCGACACCTTACTGTACTCATTGTTTATCAAGTCCATCGCATAATGAGAAACACGACCATGTAGATGCTTGAACAATGAGGATTTCCTCAACACTGCGTGCCCACTCCTTGACTGCTCTAGTGCCCTCCTGATCTCGGTATGTTGGTTTTCTATCTGGTGATGAGCCCTTTTAAACAACCGATCAAATGAACCACATCCGCTACCGAGGTAGTACTTGAAAGTCGAATGTTGACTCTCAACTCTAGAAGTCGCGATGTTTCCCATGTGAATGACATCGTCGGTGTATGCCTGCACAAACTTCTCCTTGTACTTCATCCATGTATTGGTCAAATACTCAACAATCTTTTCTCTTCGCCAACCCAATGTGACACCAAACACGACCATCTATAATCGAATTCCTCAATTGTGCTCGAATAGACGGCGGTTCCACCACATGTTCCTAAAAACGATCCTTGTCCATTCTTCTTCCCTGGATCAGTCATTAACTTTGCTCGACGTCGTTTCCTATATGCCATACACATAATAGGTGAGAACTCCATGAAATACGTCCTATAGCCCATGACAAAGCATGCTCTCTATCGATGTGATCACATTTGGTTTCATACCGCGCCCGAGGATCTCATGCAACCTTCGAGTACCCATTCATATGACTCCTTCACTCATCTCTCATTAAACGATGCGCAACAAGAAAGTTATGATTAAATGCAGTGACACCAACTATCTCACAACATGGCCATTTCTTCTTGTTCGTCTTGTACGTACTGTCGATGAGTATAACTTGTGGATATGTGCGAAGAAGCTTCACCGAGTATGGGTGGCACATAAACAACATATGCAACTCGCCGTCATCATCACATGCAGTCCAGCACATGTAGCCGTGCTCATTTGCCAAGTGAAGGCAATGTTGCACATGTGTCCGACCATCCATCTCCTCCGACCTAACTTTAAATCTCTCGTTGTATATCTGCCCCACATTGACTTTACAGTCCGGAAAATTCTGCTTCAACGATGTGTGTATCGTAGCAGGAGTGCAACCAGTGTTAGTCATTTCACGTACATGGACTTTCATTTCAGCTGTCAACGGGTTTCCCCTTCTGTGTCCCTCCTCGTAAAGAATAAATCGATGATTATGCATCCCTTTGTCACCCGGGTACGTTCGGACAGCCCACCTTTCTCCCGTTGGAGAGAATGCGCATATCATGAATGGACACTGACACGATTTTGTCTTCGTGTTTAACTGACTGTCGCAATCGATCGTACCTATTTTCCCTCGATATTTCCCATATCGCCAACATCGCAGATAACATCGCACTGGACAATCCACTTTTCCATTCTTTTTGTAAGATGCTCTGACCAATCTGAACCCAAATCCTCTAGCAATGCCGTTACCCCATGCATGTAGGTCACTAATATTATCAAACCACTGCTCCGTTGCAAATTGTCCCGAATAATCTATGCCGTCTCCCCCAAATTCCTCAAGCAACATCTAAACAAAATTAATCAAATATAATTATACATAAGATTAATCATTTTTTTTTCAAAAAAAAAACATAAAATTATACAATATAATCGCACGTCCATATTGCGTTTCAACCTTGGCCCAATCACGTACAAGAAGCGCCTGTACCAAGGTTGAGCGGCGGAAATGGCGCGGCCAACCAAGGTCAGGCGCCAGGACAAGCCTGGACCAAGGTCGAGCCGCATGCTGGGCGCGGCTGGGCCTTGGTCCAGGCTTGTCCTGGGCGCTCTTGGACCTTGGTTGGGCCGCGACATTTCCGCCGCTCAGCCTTGGTCTAAACGAGAAATGGCACAATTCGACACAAAAATTACCAATTCAACATAATAAACAACAATTAAACATAAAATTTACCTCTTCTTCTTCAGATGATGATTCATTACTCATTGCTAGAAAAATTAGTAGGCTTTGTTTTGAGGATTTACAGATAAAAAGAGTGGTAGTTTATTCTAGAGAGAGAAGGAGAGAGAAAGAGGGAGAAAGAGTTTGGGAAGTATTGAGGGTAAGGGTATGAAATGGAAATTTTATGTCAATTAAGGGCGACGAACAGCAAAATAAGGGCGACAAAGAGCAATGCCCTATATATAGGACCAGTAGATGTCATTGATAAATGTCAATGATTAAGTATACATTAATAATATTGTAATGAAGTGCTGTAGGCAACTTCTTTTTTTTTTTTTTTTTTTTTTTGGAATCAAGTGGTGTAGGAAACTTTAATTTAAATTTGGGAATAAACTAAACTCATAATTCTTCCATACGTGCACTAAAGTCAAATCTCTTAGTTAGCGGTTAGACCAAAACCTACGCACATTATCTAAAGGGAATTAATCTGCAACATATTTTGTAAATTACTTGCTCCATCGCTTTTTATTTATCACTTTGATAGAAATGGAGAAATCAATGAAACATAAAATGTTTGGTAAAAATACATTGAGATGACAAAGTACCATTATTGGTTTCAAAGTTTTTTATTAACGGTGAAAATAGTAAAATTGTTATTGAAAATGTAAAAGCGACAAATAATTAAAGAAAAAAAATTAGTCAAACGAACAAATTAATAATTAGGGATACAGGGAGTACTCTCACTAGTATTTATTTTTCACGCAATTCTAATGCAATATTAATTAATATTCCACTATATTTATCATGATTTTTTTATCCCTTTCAATAAAAACATTCCTTAATGCATATTTATTTTCGTTAATATTTCCACCAATTACCATTTTTTAAAATTCTGTCAAATCTAACAAAAAACAATTATTTACCGTATGTAATAATATTATACAAAACCCTCATTACATTTATAACAAAATGCTATCATAAAATTAGGTACCGCGTTTGATTCTTCCCTTCATATAATTACTTCTTACAATACAAAGAAGGAAATACATTAAAAATCATAAAATATTTATTAAATGGCCTATAAATCAGATGAGGAAGCAGTGAAGTACAGCATGGTGTAGGAGTCATTATTTGAATTACGCTATTCAAATAATTAAGCTATACCTACGTCATTGAATTCCCAAGAAAGCGTCATTTTGCATCATGTATGATGTATCTTATCCCTTTTGCTTTTCTTTTCTTTTCTTTTCTTCTTCCTCTTTCTAACATCAAATAAAAAGAACATCACATTTTCTTCCCTTTTTTTTTTTTTGTTGGGTGCAATGTGCTTGCTGATTACGAGGAGTTAGTTAAGCACATGAGCGTAGATGATACGACAGCGTTAAGGGGCCTCGTAGAGTACACGTTTTACTTTTGGGTGCAATGTACATGTCTTTCAACATCCAAAAACACGGCTAGAATTGGGCAATGCTACGAAACAAAATTGATGAACATAAATTACATGTGTAGTTGCTAAATTATTGGTAGGTATGGAGTGAATGTTCTCATTAGATGGCTTATGAAATATAAAAGGATCACTAATCATGTCATGTAATCTAAATGTAAAGTAAGCGAGTATATTACTATATTAGTGTGTTTTGCTCGTTATACTGGTCGTGTATTTTTTTAATTTTGTTTTATAGAATGTTTACCACTTTAATAAGATGAGTTTAAATTGAGCTAGCTTACTTGTCATTGTTTCGGCTATTTAAAAGCCATGTAAATCTCTATCATCCCAGCAAATGCAACACAGGCAAAATCTTAATGCTGAAGTCTCTATCGACTATTCGTCAGGCAAAATCTTAATGCTGAAAAATGTCAAATGTAACACAATAACTCCGTTATGTTCAATCTTCAGGAGTAGAGCAAAATTTTGGCTCTGCAATTATCAAATGGAGAAGTTGATGGTAGTCTTTGGATTGGAAGGAAAGCACTCATACTCATTTGAGCATATAGCCATGAATTGTCATCAAATTCCCTTCGTTTTTCAGTAGGCTTCTACTTTTTAGTTCTGAGGTCATTGGTGGATCGTTAGTTCTTTTCTGTTTGATGTACTGTTTTCTACCGCCATGGATGGTGCTTTCATTCTGGTAGCTATTGATGCTTGTTTTTTGTCTTGCTGAGTCCATTGGCTCAGGCTGACCTTATGAATAAAAGGGTCGAATGACCGTTACTTATGAAAAAAAATATCTATCGTCCCTTTTTTTTTTTCCCTTTTTTGTAAAATCATGTGTCTCTCTATTCATTTTCTACAGAAATCAGTTTTTTCTTTCTTATTATTTTCTGTATACTTGTTCTATTTCTTTCATCTATTTTGCTTGCTTGCTTTCTCTGCTTTTCCAAATATTTTTCCTGTTGCACCATTGTAGTGTTTGCTCAATTTTCCCATTTTCATTTCTTTCAAATTTCAACTCTCTCTACTTGTCCATATTTTCTCTTAGCATCTTTCCTATTCTAATTATTTTAGCATTTCTTTCAGCCCCAATTCGTAAATTAATCCTTAAATTTTAAATCTTTTTAACCTAAGGAAAATTGGAATCTAATAAATTAAACTTTTGGTCCATTTTGATCTAACAAACTAAACTTACCTTTTTGCTAATGGCATACCGTACTTAACATTATATTTTTTTGATTGAACCCGAATCAGATTGGGAGAGGGCTGCCAAGTCATAAAACACAAGCTATCAACATTTTTCTTTTATTTTTTGGCTATAAAACAGTCCACCTCAGCACCAAAAAAATTCCACGTCATTTTTCCGGTGACCGGAAAGTGGTGGAGGTTTAATCAAAAAAATTATAATGTTAAGTATGATATGCCATTAACAAAAAGGTAAGTTTGGTTTGTTAGATCAAAATGAACCAAAAATTTAGTTTATTAGATTCCAAATTTCCTTAACCTAATCAATGGCTCACTCTATTTGTACTTCGATTTCGCAAGATTGGTCAAGTACGTAGATCGTCATTAGATTGGAGCTTTTCAGTTTCAAGGTACGTTCTTTTTGGGTATATCCTATCTTGATAATGAATTTACTGTTGCAATAGGATAATTTCTTCAATTGAGTAAACTCAATATTCGGTCTGATTATTGGATTTTCAATCCCAAGGTTGCTTGGATTTGCAACTGGTAATTTATTTATTGAGAAACATTTTTTTTACAAAATTTAATATATTTAAGAACTTATCATAATTAAAAAATGTAACTACCACGAAAAGCTCGATATCAATATATATTGGTTAAAGTAATTTGTTACAATGATTAATCGTATTTTTGTTAAAATATAAATATTTTAACAAATTGTTGTCGTACTTTTGGGAGTACGGTTGTCGATCTCAGAGAGTCGTGTTCCAAGCACTCAGAGCGGACTCAAATGTTTCAAGTTAGGTAGATTACCCAAGGATGGTCATTATCAAACGATAAACTACGAAAGCAATAAAAAAATGTTCAGACAACAAAATCGGTATTCAACAACTAATCAATTTGAACGACCTAATCTACCAATTCTGAACAAGTAATTAAGAGTGATCGGTTGCACCATTAAAACTCACCAAAGCCCTCTCTCGAGGGTCAAGGGCTAGTCTAACTATTCTAATTGCCTATTCTCATGTAGTTAGTCTAATTAAACTACAAGAATAGCAACCCTAGACCTAGTTAAAATTCGACTATTCTCATGTCAAAAACCCTAACTATTTTCTCTACCACACAAGCAAATTAATCTCACTTCTCGGCATACATCAATTGCCCAAAGAAATATAAATGAACACTCTCTCGAGCATTTCATTGAACACGTAGTGGGCATGAGAAAACCTCTAACTACAAGCATGAAGTTAGAGAGATTAGGACTAAAACAAGATTAATTCATTGTCAAACATATCATCCACAACCCAAACAACACAAGAAAACAAGAAATTAACATAGGAGAAAATATAGAGAAAGGGATAGAAGAAGAGAAACTTAGTCTTGAATTATAGAATTGGAAGCGAAATCCATGAATCCGATGCATAGAAAAGCAAATTAAATCCAAAAACTAACCTAGAAGCCTCTAGAGAGGCTAGAGAGAAAACCTCTCAAACCCAGGAAGAAGATGAAACTAACGTAAAAAATGAAAAACTCCCTTTTTTTCTAATTAAAACAATAAAACTGATTTCTGGGCATAGTGCACAAGCGTGCGCCTGGGTGTGCACCTGGGTGTGCGCCTGTGTTGGAATTTCTAGACTGGCGCACAGATGTGCGCCTCGGGAAAAGTTTTATTTGTGATCCTTCACGCGCTCTTTGCATCCCAGCTTCTTCACGACTTCTTCACGTTTCATCCAATAATAATTAAAGCGCCTTGAATCACCCAAAATTTACCTATAATTGACAAAGTTAAGTATTTTAGCTACAACAAGCGAAGTTGAGCTAAACCAAGTCGAATTTGTTTCAAAGTAGGTAAAATACTCCCGAAACACAACCTGAAAACCGAGGTTTAAGGCGGTAAAATTGAGGTTTATCACAAATAAAATACATTCTATAGATATTAATGATTCAAATTAATTGAAAAATAGAATATTGATAGAATTTACAGAAAATACCTTTCAGTTTTTCAATACGAGTAGTTAATATTGCATAAAAAAAACAATGATTCTTATTTAAGATCGTCTCACTATAAATTTATTGTAAGACATATAGTATTATGGTGACTATTTATGAATATAGGGGTGACTAATAGTTTATTTAGGCTGAGTCTAATAAAAGTCACCCCTAAATACATTTTTAGTTGCATTTGTATTAAAAAATCATGCTGATATCACTTATTAGTCATAGAAAAATATGAAAAAGGTTACTTTATAAAGAGTCCGTCTCACGATAAATTTATATGAGACGGTCTTATACTAGAATTTACGAAAAACAAATACGAGCAGTTAATAACATTATATTTGGTCAACGAATGTGACAATGGCAGTCAAGGGAGCATCATCAGGGAGATAGATTGCGATTGGAAGAAATAATATTTAAATGAAGGTATTGTCTTCCCTTTTATTAAAAAACTGATAGAGATTGGCAGATGGAATATGAAGTAAAAAAAAAAGTTTAAATCAATTATTCAAAATTTCGTCCTAAAGTGGTGTTTGATGCACTAATTTTATTGCTAAATTTTATAATTTGGAGTGATTGATTTGGATTGATCTAAAATTTAAAAAGTATTTGTTACCTACTAGTCAATAAAAAATGAATATATAAAATCTGATAATATATCTTACTTTAATCTTGCAATTTAAATTATCATATTAATTATAGACATTAAGAAAATAATTAATTTTATCGAAATGTTTGTGAGCATAGATTAGAGAGCATGATATGTTAAGCATTAACTTCATTGAATTCGTCATTCCATGATAATATTTTTCTGGAGGGTGTAAGAGCATCCGCAGTGTAAGAGCATCCGTAGCGGTGAGTACTCATTAGATGAAGTAGAATTAATATGACTCATCAGGAGAGTTAGAATTAAACTCTTCATATTAACTAGCTTTTTAATTGTGAGCGCAAATTTGATTAAAATAATTAAAAAAAGGTGTAGACCGCACATTTAACAATTAAAATACATTACAACAGAAAAAGAAAAAAATTGCCGAAAATCTGTTATCCTACGCAATGTACTTACACAAAAAGACTAGCTTGGCAAGAGGCAATAGTAAAGGCACAAGGCCCTCCAAGTCTGGAGACATTATAGTGAATGACTTCAAGCATCAACATGACTCACACAGACTGACCACCACAAGTTCATTCAACGTGTTTTATTCTTGTTTATATGGTGCTTGAGAAAACTTTATAAGAACTAAGAAGTCACTCATCCCAATATCATTCCCTGTCAAGCACAAGAGACATTAGGGAACGAATGAGAAGCGGCAAGTGCCAACCACCGCCAGCCAGTGAGAACTATTAGAGAAGCGAGAGAACGAGAGAGTGAGAAAGGAGACGACAAAGCATAATAGAAGGAAAGGGGGCAATTATTAGGGTTTTCTTTGGTTTTTTTACGCAATAGAGAGCGGGAGAAAGGAGGGCTTCAACTTCTTACATTGGCGCTTAGTTTTTATGTTTTTGGCTAATTCAAGTGGATAGAATAAATTACAGGGATATGAAAATAATAGAAGGCTAGGGCGACATTTAAAATAAATGTCACTATAGGTTTGAGTAGCATTTATTATAAAGGAAAATTGGAATCTAATAAACCAAACTTTATGTCTTGTTAATGACATACCATACTTAACATTATTTTTTTTTATTGAACCTCCACCACTTTCCGGTAACCGAAACAATGATGTTGAATTTTTTGTGCTGAGGTGGACTGTTTTATAGCCAAAAAATAAAAAAGAAATGCTGATGACATGTGCTTGCTATGTGAGTCACTAATTATGTCATAGAAAAACAAAAACCCCAACCAAAATTCAGACTATCTTTTTTCAATACCCTCATAATATGGATTATTTTTTCTAATTTTCCATTTAAAAACCTATTAATTAATGCTTTTAAATTTTTAAAGAAGGGGAAGAAAGCGAGGAGTAGAGAGAGGACAGATGGTTGAAAAACGAAGGAAGGAAGAGAAAGTGGTGGCGCCCACGTAACCTAATCTATGTAATCGGTCTCCGTGTTCCTTCATTATATGCCCTTCTCTCTCTGTGTGTGAACAGTGAGTGAACCAACAAAAAAGAGTCTCCGGGCTATTTCCTCCCCTTTTCCCACGGGCATTTCCTGACCCACTCTCCCCCCCCCCCCCCTTTCTATCCCTCTCTTTTTCACTTCATTTTCCCTCATTTTCCTCATCAATCAATATTCCTTCTTCTCTCTCTTTTCTCCTTCCTAGGAAACTCGTCCAACATCATATATTTCTTTGCGAAATCCACCCTTGAAACTTCCTCGAATTTGCTCTCCAAACTCAATAATTCCCATCTATTATTGGTTGCACTACTTGCTCAGCTTGATCACACTTGAACTCAATCAATCAATCCATCAATACCCAGATATACCAGATGGGTAATTGTGTTGGTTCTTCTGCCCAAGTTGACTCCTTCGTCTCTCATCCCATCACTTCTGGTATCTTTTTGTCTGACACTTAATTATTGGGCCCAAATCTTCCTTAATTTCTGACATTAGTTGCATTTATGTGCCTGATTCTGGGTTGGTAGCCTTTTATGCCTTCATTAATGTCGATTTTTGTGTACCCTTTTCTGTAAATTCGTTTTCTTGATGTTAATCTTTCTGGGTTTTGTTTATTTGGGGGTATTGTTCTAGGGTTTGTTGAGTTCTTGCCAATCCAGGCTGTTGATTTTTAACATTTACCGTGTCTATTTCAAGGACTTTTTAGTTACCCCCCGGAAAGAATCATTCTTTTGTGGTCAAATGTTCTGTTACTCTTTAGTTCCTGAAAAAAAGAACCACTTTTTTTTGTCCACCTTGGGTTATTCTGTTTTGCCAGCTGCCACCATTAAAGACTCTTCTTGATTTGGGTGTCTGGGTTATTCTATTCAAAGGTGTGACCATTATTTTGGGACTCTGGGAAGTGTGTACTTTGCTCTTTGACTGGGGGGCTGTATGAAAGATTTGATTTTGGATATTGTGTATAGTCAATTGCTGATGTTTATAGCAGATGTCTGAATATCTTTTCCATCTACTGTATGTGAATATGAGGGTTTTTTGAGTCAAAGTCTGGGTTCCATGAATCTGGATACACAGTACCAAACAAGTACAGGGCAAGTTGCTGAGGCATTTACATTTTTGTGACAGTTCACCATTGTTGAAGCCAAAAATATGGGCCAAAAGGCAAACTCTGACCTTTTTCATGCTCATTGGAAAGTGGGTTTTTGGAGTGATGCTTTATTGACTGAGCAATTGTTGGTGGGCAGGGCAACATATTGGTTATTAGGTTAATCTTTGTTAATGGATTGGATGATCATATTGAGTATAATTGCCTTTTAACATATGTAATCATACTTTTGACTGGACTTTGTATGCCTTTTAGCTTTGGAAAAGGATTTGTCTCATGTATCTGCACCTTCAACTAAGTGTTTTTTTGGAGCTTTCTTTATGTCATACATGTGTACTGTATCCAGATCTTTAATCTGTTGAACTATTGTTGAGTATCCCTTGATTCATAGTATTGATTGAGGACTTGTTCTTTTCAACTTAATATGTCAACATTCAACACTGTTCAGCACTCTAAAACATGCAGAAGTATTGTTCAACACTCATGAAACTTCCTTGTCATGACATTGGGTCAGCACTAATGAGCACTCATCAGGACTAATCAACACTAAGTATCACTACTAAGCAATAAGCTATCATAAGTCAGAAGTAACGAACCCTAAATGCCTCTTAGTGTTCTAAACATACTTGTATTCTCTGTTCTTAGTTTCAGGAGTCTCAAAAGCTGCAGGTGGTAGCAGAACCAGCCACTCATCGAACCTATCTAGTCCAATTTTCACACCGAGTGGCAAAAGCAGTTCCCAAAGCCTTCCAACCCCGAGATCAGAGGATGAGATTTTATCTTGCCCCGGTTTGAAGGCTTTCTCCTTCAACGAGCTTAAGACCGCCACCAAAAACTTCCGCCCAGACAGCCTCATTGGAGAGGGGGGATTCGGTTATGTTTATAAAGGGTGGATCGATGAGCAAACACTATCTCCTTCAAGACCCGGATCAGGAATGGTGGTTGCTGTCAAGAAGCTCAAGCCTGAAGGTCTTCAAGGCCATAAGGAGTGGTTGGTACGTCTTTTTTCTCCTATGTATAATCTCCGTCTATAACTATTCCTTAATATCTGTCACTTTCGCCTTTTCATGGTCTTGACAAATATGTTTTCGAAAAAATTTGTTCATTGTGAATCTAGTGATGGTAGTTTCACATGATAGGCCAGTATATATGTTGAGAAATTGCAGTCAAAGTTTTGAAAAGTCGACTGACAGATATTTAGGAACGGAGGGAGTATTTTTCATGAATTGCCTTTGAGCATTTGGTAACAGAGATTTTGATGGCAGACGGAGGTAAATTATCTGGGCCAACTTCACCACCCTAATCTGGTGAAGCTTATTGGGTACTGCTTGGATGGTGAAAACCGGCTTTTGGTGTACGAGTTCATGCCAAAGGGGAGTCTCGAGAACCATCTCTTCAGAAGTGAGTAACTTGCCCGATATGATTCTCAATAATATCTGACTCGTACCGTTAATTACTTTTATTTTAGCTAGTCTGAAATCAAGATCTCACCACCAAAATGCTCTGAACAACGAGGAAATGTAGGATCTTGATTTAATGCTCGTCATTGGGCTACACTTCTCTCTATTTGCTCTTATTTTCGTTGGGGTGTTTGTAATCTGATGGAAGGCGATTTGAATGTGTTACAGGAGGGCCCCAGCCGCTTTCATGGGGGATAAGGATAAAAGTAGCCATAGGTGCTGCGAGAGGACTCTCGTTCCTTCATGATGCTGAATCACAAGTCATATATCGTGACTTTAAGGCTGCAAATATTTTGCTAGACGCGGTATTATACCAAACAAACAACTAAATATACAGCCCTTGAGTTTTGGGATTCGTATGGCAATGTTTTGATTTCTTTGGGGGGAATGTGTGCAGGATTTCAATGCAAAACTATCGGATTTTGGCTTGGCAAAGGCGGGACCTACAGGAGATCGAACCCATGTATCGACTCAGGTCATGGGCACGCAGGGGTATGCAGCACCAGAATATGTGGCTACAGGTGCGTCGGTTTCAAATATGACATCTAAGGCCCTTCATTTCCTTAATTATTTGATTTTTGGTCAAAGACTTTAAGTCTTAATGTCCCCAAACCCGCGAAAACGAGACCTATGAATGGGATGTAGCTGTCTAGACTCTGCCATGCCAGTATGCGAAAAATTGTATGCTTTCTGAATAGAAAAGTAAATACATATGAAAATTTTGAATTTTCAATTTTGGACACTGGTTTTCATTGATATTGAAGACTTTGGAGTTCAATGTGGACAAATATTGATTGGCATCTTGTACTCCGTATATTCCTCAATATTTGTCGCTTTAATGAACTTTCTATTTTCCAAAATATATGTTCCTTTTACAATTTTAATACAATGTTAATGCTTGTTTCATCATATTCGTCCTTTTATCATTTTCAGTTTATTATTTCCTTAAAATAAGGGGCATCTTCATCTGTCTGTCTATCAACTATCCTTTTCTTAATTTCTCCCCAAATCTTAAACCTTGAAAATGACAATTATCTAGGAACAGAGGGAGTACTGTCCTTATCATGGATTATCTATGTCAAAGGTGAAAATTTTGCAGGGGTATAGATTTTAATGCCAGGGCTTTATCCTTTTCGAGGGTACCCGATTTACCCAATCCAACCAAAATTTACTTATTTTTACCCATATTTCCACACTTGAATCTTTTTCCTGAACTTATCCAGCCTTACCTGACCCTTCCAAAGAACATACCCTAATCATCCAGTGTGATTTCAAACAGGCCGCCTCTCCGCAAGGAGCGATGTCTACAGCTACGGAGTAGTCCTACTCGAGCTCCTAACCGGTCGGCGGGCCCTGGACAAGTCAAAGGTTGGGGTCGAGCAGAGCCTGGTGGACTGGGCCAAGCCCTACTTAGGCGACCGGCGCAAACTGTTCCGAGTAATGGACACCAAGCTGGAAGGACAGTACCCTCAGAAGGCGGCCTTCACAGTGGCCTCGCTCGCTCTCCAATGCCTCAATCCGGAGCCCAGATCGCGGCCCAAAATGTCTGAGGTCCTGGAGGAGCTCAACAAGCTGGAGGACCTCAAAAGCTCGGCCAAGAACTCACCAGCCCGGTACAAGAGCAGCATGCCCAGCCCCTTAAAGTCCCCAAGGAGAAGCCTCCGGAATTCGAGTGCGACCCCCTTGGCATCCCCTTTGTCGGCTAATTCTAGTCATCGGAGGTCGCCACGTGTGCATTGACGGGTCGTTCCCACTGGACCAGTGCTTGTTTGTTGTTGTGCATCATCATCATTTGTGATGCTGTTGTATATGTATATATTTGTAGTGCATCCCTCATAGAAGACTACGCTAAGTCTATGAATCGGTTGGATCGAAATTAGGGAATATATGTTTTAACTGTCACCCTGCCTTTTCCGATGAAGAACTGATCTAGAGAGGGTCAAGTTTTTGAGTTTATTTGAATGAATGTTTTTGGGGCTTGGGGACAGTTATTGTTGTAGCTTTTGGGTGCCACTTGAATGTATAGCATAGTAAGGGTTTAGCCTCCTATAAAGCATTTTGAGCGTGTTCGATCGACTACTTGTACCATTGTTAATTAATTACCATTGTTATTGTTAATTTTTCGTAATTGAATGCATACACACTTGAGTTTAGTTTCAGTGTTTAATGGGGGAAAAGAAAAGCACTGCTGAATGATAACAATGTACTGTGATGGTGTGATGAAGGGAATCACAGCTGCTCTGTTTCCTTTTTATCTTGATATGCTAATCTTATCTCACATTCTGACCCCTTTTTGTAGCATTCTTCTGATTTCTGAGATTTAGTGAGTGCCCATATCTCTGCTCCTGTTTCTGCTGACAACTTCAGTGTGGTCCAATCCAAATACTCAAATTTCGTCTGATCCTCGAAAAACTGTGTGCAGTCGTATATTTTTTCGTCTGAGTTTTAATTTTGGCCAAAGATTTAGATACAATACTTTATTATATTTCTATTGTTCGGATCTAATTTTGACCTAGATGTAACTTTGGATGTTCAATTTTATTCCAAGTTTTCGGGGTATATGCTTGACTGACGATTCTGAGAAGGGCCTCAAACAAAAGTTATGCCTCTCAGTTGAACGAACCTGGCTGCAATAGTGTCTTCTATTACACCAACTGAATAACTCCACATCTCATTCAAATTCACATTGGTAAAAAAATACAGGACACTGAAAACGTATTTCTGCTGATTTGATCGAGTCTAAGTCTTCTTAAGCGTGTACATAATTGATAATACAATGTAGTACAGAAGAAACCAAGCATCACATTCACAACTCCTGATTCATATTTGCATGACTTGCGTCCCCAGTTTGTGTAATTCCACAGCAATATAAACCCATTTCTGAGCGGACTTAAATTTTTGATTGAGACAGATTATCATCAACAATCCATGTGATCGAGATTCTCGATTAAACTGCCGTGTGTATTGTATGGAGATGTATCAATACCTAGAAAACACAGAAGCAACTTGGTCGAGGTGGCCAAAATCAGTCCAACAAACAAGACTAGTTAGTTTACATGAACATTTACATTATGAATAACGGAACATAAAATACAAGGATGGATGAATTACAATACCAATACTCCGAAATCCCACCTAGGCAAGGTATGGAAAAGAAGTAGGCGAGGTTTAATGCATGACACATTTTACTTCAGGCCAGTAATATCGCAATATGAGTTGAAAAACTATACTTTTTCAAGTATCCATAATTGTAGACGATGAAGATGAATGATCAAGTGAAGCCGGGAGTTCCCCCAAACGCTTCAGTAGGGAAATGATTTTCCGCATTGAAGTGTTGAGGGGAACTCTAGGGAGCACCTGATGGATGGAACTTGAGGCACTGATTGTTGAATTGAATTGAATGAGACTACAACAGCAGCTTGTTATGTGTATTTATATACACTTGCTAGGATTCAAATTTGATAGTATATATCAGCCTAAATATTCTAGACATAGATAGACCCATTTTTGTAAAACCAGGTAATGAACCTAGCCCTGACTTTGAACTAGGTGAACTTAGAGAGACAGAGGGAGAAGGAGAGGTGCATTCAGTGACTGCTCTGCCACTGTTTCTGATCTGCATCTCATCTGCCTTTTTGCTTTCCTACCCTCTTCTTTTAATTTGTTCCCACCATGCATCACTGGCTCTCCCAATATTCTTTCTCAAAATCATATACGTCACACCGTCTTATACTATAATTTGTGCATTGCCTTACATAAACTCATGAGTGCCTTACCTAAAACTCATGCATGAGTTATGGTGAAGTTAATTGGCTGCTTTGAATTTAGATTTAGACTAAAGAGAATTTTATATGGCCAATAATTCATATTATATTATTTTCTTAATACTGATTTAAATTTATGGAATAAACTTTTATTATGGCCATTCTAAATAATCCCAATAAATTTAAACCGAGACAAGACATAAAAATACATTATTTAGAATGACTAATTATCAAATTTGCCTTAAAAGGATTAGAAATTGCTTGATTTTTGTACATTAAAATACCGAAATCAGTCTCTCCATGAATTTAGACTGCGCTCAAACATATTTTTCATGAGAGTTTATTCACTAGTAGAATTGGTGCCCAAAAACGTATGGAATTGGCGTCTGATATGGGTGTAAACAGACGCCAAAATGGTTTTGGCGTCTGATTAAAATGGACGCCAAAACCTAGTACGCCATTTTTAAAACAGCGTCTGTAATTGACGTCTGTTTGAATCAGACGCTAAAATTATTGCAGACTCCGATGGCTGTGTCAGACCAAAATCGGCGTCTATCTGGCATAAAATAGACGCTGTTTTTTATGCAGAAACGGCGTTTGTTTAATCCAAAACAGACGCCGATTTTGGGTTACAGAAACAAAAAAAAAGTGAATTCAATAATGAAAATAATTAGAATAAATAGTATATTTTGAGTGTTCTAATTATAAAATAAAGCGTAAAAATTAAATTTTTGTATTTGTAATTAAATTGTTTAATAAGAATTGTGGAGACATTAATAATGAAAATAATAATGAAAATAAATACATTTTATATAATAATAAATGATATATATTTGCAATTCATGTATGTACAATTTCATATATATATATATATATATATATACATTTTATAGAAATAACAACAATAAAATGATAATGAATATATATTTTAACAAATAAAAATAATATAATACAACTTTATTAATGATGATTTTTACTAACTTAAATGATACAAACAAAATAAAAACCTAAATTACAATTAATATATGACTTCAATATATTTCAATCTTGATTTTTCAATCTTCAATCTTGTATCTTCAATCTTCACTCTCCAATGTTCAATCTTCAATTGTAAAATTTTCAATTCATCAATCTTGGATGAATTTGAGGTGTTTTGAAGGTTAGGGGAAATGAGAGAATTGATGAGAGAAGATGAGAGAAATGAAATGGAGATGGGAGGGAAAAATTCGGAGGGAAGTTTGAGGGCTTAAGGTTTATATAGGCTGGCAAAATGGCGTCTGTTTTCCCGCCAAACAGACGCCATTTTCAATTTCAATAATTTAGGCGTCTGTTTGGCGGGAAAATAGACGCCTAATTTGGCTAAGTTTTTTGAAAATTTTCGATGCATGGTGGCTGGCGCGCTATTATTATTATTATTATTGATATTATTATTGATACTATTATTATTATTGATACTATTACTATTATATATTCTTAATTTTAGTTATAACTAATTATGATGTATACATGTATATATTTTTTAGGTATAGTTAATTATTAATTATTATTATTGTTAATTATATTGTAATTTTTTCTAGGTAGATAATTTAATATATATATGTGTTTCATTGTCGATTATGTTGTTAATTATAATTATTCTCATGTGTACGTACGTGTTATTTTATATATATATATATATATATGTTAATTAAGTTAATTAATTTGTACGTATGTGCACAAACATAATGAAAAATATTTCGATGTTTGGATTAAATAATGTACTAGCTAATAATTACGAATGTAATTAAGAAAGAGTTTAAATGTTCATACAATGTAAAATATAAATACAATTAAAATGATCGATTAATGTCGTCACACGACGGCATCGTCATCATCACTTTCGCTCTCCTCCTCATTGTCGCCATCATCACCCTGATTCTGGCGTTGTGTCAATTCTTCGAGGCTATGGAATAGGTATTGGCCTCTTGGGATACAACGACAATTTGGAAATTAAAGGTATGAAATACAATCAAAATGAATTAAGTAATTATTGGAACGTGTAATTAGTAATTTAATTTTGTGTTTATGGAAAAAATATGCTTACCTGGGTAAGCATATAACGAGTCCTCAGGAGGAACGATGGGCTGAGGTTGTGGGGTTTGAGAGACGGGGGTCCGACGAGAAGTACTGCGGCGGCGGTGGAGGGAGGCTGTCCAGTGTATGGCACTAGACTTCCAGAGGAAGATCCAGAGAAGGGGCTTGCGGCTCGACTTGCTGCTGCAACATTCTTTGCATTTGCAACATTTGTTGCATTACTTGTTACCTCACCTTCTCATCCAAGGCTGCGTCAGATCGGCGCTGTTGTTCTTCTAATTGTCTCTGAAATTGTTCCTGCAGCATGCGCTTATCTTGTTCGCGCTGTTGCCTCTCTTCCTCGAGTTGACGCTGAAGGTCTTTGTTCATCTCCGTAATAGAGGCTCGGACGTCGACGCTATCGGTGTTATTACGACGTCGTGGACGTCTCCCTGATGAGATGTGTGGGAACTGCGTCTTCATAGCTTCCCCCACAACCCCCATTCCCACGACGTGTCCCCGACTTTGCAGTTGTTTGTCCAACCAGAACTCGTCTCCAGACATAATGGGAGTTTCTGGTTGACCGTCCTCCCGTTGCTTTGCCTCCATCTCTCTTCTGTACGATTCATAATCACTATGCATCGTCTCCTGGTCGATACAAAGAAAAAAGTAGTTGGAATAAGCGAATTAAAGTTAATGTTCATACGTGTACGTACGATTATAATAACTTAAATATTGGATGATGAAGGTACTTACCCCAAGCTGCCGGAACCTGTCGTGCACCCACTGATTGGTGCCCTGCTTCATGTGGGTTGTTTCGAATTGTTCCCATATGTCAGGGTCTTTTCCATCGTTTTTTCTTTCTGTACGTAAGTGCAAATATAAATTAAACGTTAAATTAAACCATAATTAAAGTCATAATTAAATTCATAATTAACTTACCAACTTCTCTCTGACGATACCGAAGGAAACTGGGCCCCTTGTGTGCGATGGTGGGCCCTTATCTTGGTTCATTTTCCTCACCTTGCTCATATTCTTGCTCTTCTCGACGAATTTGGGGTCTTGCCAATGGACAATGAATTTCTCCCAAATCTCGTCGTCGACAATCCATTTGGATTTGCCTCTCCCCGCCAACCATCTTTTTTTGGATTTGCCGATAGCATCGGCGTACTGTTTTTGGGCCCTCCTACATGCCAACTATTAAACAACTTATTAGAAACACAAGACAGCCAATCAGAAATGTCACGAAATCCCCCGCTCTTCGGGGATGTCCTCAGCGTCGAGGAACATGTACTAGGGTGTATGTGTGACTTGTTCAGATTATGAGCTGGAATCAAAAAGCAAATGAAAGAATTTTTCCAGTATTAGGGATATAGGTCTCGTGTTGATCCTCCCACCAAAATTTTTTCTGCATTCAAACCATACATGAAGAATTAAACATGCAAATAAATTAAAGACAACGTACACACGCCGGATAACCATACACAAACATACACGCCGGATAATCGCCCATTTGGGCGTCTGTTTCCCAGACAAGAGATGCCCAAATTTTTTTCCTTCTTTTGTTTTTTTATTTTGTTTCATTTGTTTAGCGTCTGATATTTTGAGAGACGCCAATTTTCAGACGTTTTTTGGTATGAATTCTACTAGTGATTGTTATTGAAATGCGGAGTAATTATCTAATGACTAAAACGTTGGCCATCCACCTTTTACCTGCTTTCACACACCTTATACAACAGAAACTCGGAGAAAGGCATGCAAAAGGAGGCCATGCCAATGGTTTAAGAATTCACATGATATATCACCTTCCGATTTAAACTGCTAATTTGGGTGCTTAATGCGAAAATTGCATTATGAATAGCTTCAATTTCCAACAAACATCTTATTTCTGTTGGCTAGTAACTTCATTTTAAAGAGTCTATTCACATGTTTTTTGCCTTCTAAACGTTGTTTTCATAAACAATGTACAAGGTGTTCTATTTACATAACACTACTACCATCACCTTATAATCGTGTAGTTGCTCAAGTACTGGTACATGTGATCTGACTTTAACCGAAAATGGACTCAAATTCCAAAGCTATCTAACTTCATTTATATTCGGACTGTTTATTTCACTTTATACTAGTATACCTTATTGTTACATTATCGACCTTTTAGTTATATAGCTTAAATATATATTTTACTTAAACGTCCAATTCAGACTACAAAACATGCGTGTTCACACGTACTTGTCTCTCTAGTCAAAATCCTTGCTCAAAATATGATGAGTTGTCGTATACTCCAACAAATATATAGGTAAAAAAAAGAAGGTATTCCTATATAATTAGCCATCATACTACACAAATTGTATAGAAGAAAGGGGAAAAGCCCTAATAGGTCTCTTTCCCTTGAAAGCTTTTGTTAGTCCATGCAATGGCATGCAAAACTAATCTCAGTTACTCTCTTCATCTTCTCATTAATCTTCATGCATTCTTCCTGCTCACATTTCCAAACGTCAACCTAGCAGACGTCGGCACTGTAAGTATGAATTTCAAAATCATATATGAAGCTATAGATCGACAAATATAACAACTCCCAGTGTGAGTTCTGCTCACATCTGTTTGTGGAGAGACTGATGCACCTGCACATTATTATTCGGTAATTTTAACCATGCATGATGATATTTCTCTTATTTTTTTCCTGAATTCTTATTATAGTGGTTAAACCATGGAGGAAACCTAGCGAACACGAGGGCTCGGACCTACGGAGAGCCATTGTTAACCCTCGACTTCGTCAGATTCCTACACCTGCGGTGGAAATTCAACGTAGGAAACGACATAACCGCCACACCCGCCATATCCAACGACGGAACCCTCTACTTTCCTGCATGGGATGGGAATTTATACGCTGTGGGAGCCTTCACAGGGAACCTGGTGTGGAAGCAGAACCTAGGGCAGCTCACTGGGCTAGCCCCTGTGGCTACTATCTCTAACATAACTGTCTCGAGGGCTACACCGACGGTTGCTGATGATCTGTTGATCGTCGGGATCTACGGCCCAGCTGTTGTCATCGCCCTCGAACGGTTGACTGGCAGGCTCGTCTGGATGACTAAGCTCGATCCTCATCCCTATGCTCTAATCACCATGTCTGGAACTGCTTATTTGGGGTACGTATGATTATACTCCCTCCGCTTCTTTTTATCTGTCTTTTATATATCAAATAATCTATAGGGTACATAGTTAGTGAGAAAATTAACTACAATATGCTTAATAAAAATCAAAATTTAATTTGGGGTTGATTCAATATAATGTCAATGCTAAATAAGTAAAGTAATAATTAATTGGAATTAATAAAATGACAGATAATATGAAACTAGAAAAGTTAGTGAAAAAGTGATTTTATTACTTACATTATTTAGGGTATATTCTTTAATTCCAGCTTAATTGTTTTGATGATTGAATCTTCTGTAAACTATGGTAAAGTTATTTGTTGGACTTATTATTCCAAAATAAATTATAATTTTAGGATCACCATAAAAAGAAAAATGGACTATATAACTATAGAACTAAGTGAGTACTCATTTGTTAATTTGATCTATAATTTGATTTACATGGACATACATCTCCAGGAGCTTCTATGTAGGGGTATCATCCCTAGAAGAAAAAGCCCCACCAACCGAATGCTGCACATTCCGAGGGAGCCTAGCTAGGCTAAACGCTCGAACCGGGGCAATCATGTGGCAAACATACACCGTCCCCGACAATGGTGGCCGACTAGGTGGCTATGCCGGGGCTGCTATCTGGGGTAGCAGCCCCGCCATTGACATCATGAGGAACCGTGTATATGTTGCCACTGGCAACCTCTACATGGCCCCTCCTGAAGTGCTGCAATGCCAAGAAAGGCAAAACAATCAAACCAAGGCGACCCAGCCGGACCAATGCATGTCCCCCGACGCCCATTTTAACTCCGTTTTCGCCCTCGATTTGGCCACCGGGGGTTACCAGTGGGCCCTTCAGCTCGGAGGGTATGATGTGTTTTACTTTGCTTGTTTGGTGCCTGGTAACCCTAATTGCCCTCCTGGGCCTAATTTAGATGCAGACTTTGGAGAGGCACCAATGTTGCTTAGCATCTTCCCGGGTGGGAATAGGCGAGATGTTGTGGCTGTTGTGCAGAAGAGTGGCTTTGTTTGGGCTTTGGATCGCGACAATGGTGAAATTGTCTGGTTTAATGTAAGTATGAAATGTACGTAGGTCATCTACAATTTTCATTTTTAAAAGGGTTTTTGGATGCTAATATATTGAACTTTTAGGGTATTGGACAATAATGCACTAAATTTTGACATTGGACAATAATACATTGTACTTTGGGGGTATTGAACAATAATGCACTCAGTAGTCAGTACAATTTCGATAATATCTGACTTAGTGGCAATATTACGTAGCAAGTGGAGGAGATGAATTGGTCAAAAAATATTCAAATTTATGACATGTAAGCTAATCTATACATAAGCAAAGAGAATCAACTTTGAATAGAGTAAAAAAAAAACATAAAATCACATTTGTTTAAACGTATTTACGCTGGGAGATTGTTGTTGTAGTTGTATAAAATCATATTTGCTTGCGTAAATTAGTTGACATATCATAAATTTAGATATTACTTAACCTATTCATCTTCTCGGTCTGCCATGTAAGATTGTCACCAAGTACGACATCGTCAAAATTGTTTCGGGTGCATTATTGTCTAACACCCTTCAAAATTAAGTGCATTATTGTCTAAGGTCAAAGTTCAGTATATTATTGTCCAATATCCCAAAAATTCAGTATATTAGAGTCCAAAAGTTTCTTATAATTGGAATTAATTAATAAATATGTGCAATCCCTAAAAGTTTCTTATATAAAATCATGATTAAAACATAAATCCTAGACAATTCATAATTGAGAAACATCCTGATTCAAGATATAAATTATTATTTGATAGCTACATATATACACCATGTTTGTATACAGGTAGCAGGACCAGGAGGAAAGGAAGGAGGTGGAGTATGGGGTGCAGCCACAGATGGTAACCGGATCTACACCAACATCGTCAACAGCGATCGGGTCCCATTCAGGCTCGCCCCATCGAACCAAACCACCACCGCCGGAGCATGGGTCGCCTTGGATGCCAACACGGGCAAGGTTGTATGGACCACGGCTAACCCTAGCAACGAGACCAGCCATGGGCCAGTAACCCTAGTCAATGATCTCTTATTCGCCGGGTCTGTGGCCCCCACTGGCCCGTTCTATGCCATGCACTCTGAGACCGGGAAGATTGTGTGGTCCTACAACACCGGAGCCACCGTGTATGGCGGCGCGTCGGTGAGTTATGGGTGTGTGTTTGTTGGACACGGGTATACTGTGTTGTTGGCTAAGTTTCACCCTACTTGGAACCGTGGAAATTCCCTCTTTGCTTTTTGTGTTGCTTAAGATAAGTAAGCTTTTTTGATTTTTCCTTTTAATCGTAGGCTCCTTTGTGTTGTGTTGTTATATTTGGAAGCATCATGAATATGGAAAGTAAAAAGAGGGTCGTGGGCCGTGAGATTTCCTTGGTAATATTTAAGAATCCAATGAAGTTGTAGTTGTTTTTTTTTTTTTTTTTTGATGAAATGACTGTTGATTCTTCATTCTTGTGTCAAGTGTTGTGTGTTGTTCTTTGATCAAGATACTTTAGGAATGAACCTGGTCAGGGCCATAGGTTACATGAATGCAGATGGAATGAAGATTCATGAGTGAATGTAGAATCATAATATGAGGACCTTAAAGCGGGTGAAATACTTCACTTGGATTCTGATATACAAAACAGGCCGGTGTTAGTATGATGTTAATAACGGCTATCATCCAACCTTTCTACTAAGATTTGGTGAAAATAAAAATTGCACATTAGATAAAAATTACGTGGTTGATATGACTACTAAAGATTATTCCTAAGATAGGAGTCCAATGAATGAGTCAAATTTATTTAGACCAAGAAATTGGGACAGAGGTAGTAGCAATTTAGGGTTTTTAATTACATTAAATGTAGTTCACAAAGAGAAAATTTAGTTTATCATCCTAAATTATGGATATGATATAATAAATAACAACAAACTCTCAAGAAAAACACGTTTGAACATTTAATATTATAAATGTGTAGATGAATTATCATCATCATCATCGTTGTTGTTGAAGTACGTTTGTAGCTATAATCATGTGATATTTTTTTTCTTTTTCTTTTGGAGATTAAGACACTGGATAAACTATCTGCAACAGTTTTCTACTTATTACTTAGCTCCTAAATAAACTATCTAAACCTACAAAATTTAATTTTCTACTTCTAAAATAACTCACATTGCGTACTTCCACATAAAATACCCAAACTTACTGAAGCTTAATCGACCTTACTTAGCCAACTTCTACGGACCCACCAAAAGAATAGGGCCAAGTACGATCTAATTAATAAGTAAGATATAATTTCCTGTTTGAAATAGTTTACAAATTTCTAAGATTGAGATACATTTGTAGCTTGATACATAACATGAGAAATCTATGTGGTTGAGCAAGCAAAAGAGTATGCGTACGAAGATACAAATTACATACACGATTACTCACCAGGGGATTGGGTATTCAACGGTAAACTAGTTGATGCTAGTATATATCATACTAATTAGTAAAAGTTCCATTAGCTTAATTATTAACTTTTTTTTTCCGATTATTGCAAGCCAAAGGCTTAAAGAGTTTGAAAAATACAGCAAAACCACAATACAAAATAGCAAGCAGCCCACTTCAAAGGACAAATGCCTAGATACGAAAAAAACTGCAAAACATAATCAATAAAGCACGGTTTTACTGAACCAAAAACTCTCCGCCTGCAACTATCACAAAGGATAAGCTTGACTTGGGTGAGTCATCGAGGAATCTCACGCCTATATCCTTGCCAATAATCCTTTTTCTGCGCTCAACCTCAGCATCAATATCATCAAGAATGTCATCTTCCAAGTTGTTTGCACGCCTATTCTTCATTGCCTTCTGACCATCCTTTTTGCCAATAACTGCTCTACAAGTTGCTTCTCTAACAAGCTGCCATTTGGATTTCATCAACATGTTCTGTTTTCTCTTACTCCTGGCATTTTACCCTTCCTGGTCTCAAGTATAGAATCTTCAATATCTACACATAAACCTTACATGGTTGATATAGTGCATGCTTGTTTCATACATGAATTAACCTATCCTTTGCGTATGTCTTTATTACATTCACTCAGTATGGGAATCAATTTCATCAAAAATAAATAGTAAACCCGCATTACTTGATAGCTTTATTAACAAGACTGGACATGAAGTACTTTTGAGAAGGGGAATAGGGCAAATGTAAGCAGAAATAAATGTAGGTAAGAGAGGATAAAGCAAAGCAACTAAGCAAGGGCATAAAGTTTATGGTGTGGCATCAAAATGAACCACTCACTGAGCTCTCATTCTCTCTTACTCAGCTGCTATTCTCTATCTATCTCTGTGTTACTTGGGTAGGTTATTTAACCTAGCCCATTGTTGTGACCAGGTTCAGTAATTCTCTTCGCCCCGATTTTCACTATAAATTGGAGGGATCATGGCTTTCATTTTGTGTCAAAACAAAGGAGGAGATGGAGCTAGTATAGCTAGCTAGGGTTTACTGTGCAGATGTGTGTTAAGTACTTCATCACCAGCTGTAGCCCTAGAGTTCTCCCCAAACACTTCCTTAGGGCAAAACAAGTGATTAACATTATATGAGCATGGATCCATTTTGCCCTAACTGAAGTGTTTGGGGGAACTCTTGGGTTCATCTGATATATATTACAAGTTATCTCTTCCTTGAGTTGCTTCAATTCAATTAATACAAGCAAATCAAAGGTAATACCCCCCTCCTCTTTATCTTGGGTTTATTATCATTGTATATCATCAGAAATAACCATGTAATTTATCAATAAGACATAATTGACAAGCAAAATTACTAGCAACTTTACCTAATGGAGCCTAATTACCCTTGTATCCCCCTCCCAGAGGAAAATGAATAAGAAAAAAAGAACATTGATTAATTTGCTTAATTGGTTTGTCCATGAAGATCATGGTTTTGGACTTTTGGGCTGACAATATTTTTCAGGTATACAATAGTGAATATTGTTTTTGATGATTGCCCGTAATCAAGTTCTTGTTCGTCCGATCTTACTGCTGAAGATGCTCAAGTTAATTACAATTTTGTTTTAGTATGTACATATCAAGATATGTAATATGTATTCAGTGACTTCAAGTATTTTAGAACTGAATGAAAAATAAGATTACTTGGATCCCAAAAAGAGAAGAAAATTGAATTAGATTACACATCCAACTAACCGGTCAAATTAATTACTGTCCTTCAAACGGGTACTAGATAAAATTGTATGCCCTAGTCTTTAAGTATAGAGGATGCATGGTTTACTTCCTATTTTCATGCAATACAAAATATAATTCTCAGATTAAATACAACACTTTACAAGTTAGGATTTTATTTTAGCAAGATATATGCCGTTTTGATTGACAGGGAGTACTATTCTAAAATTGTATTAAAGTTATAATTGAAAAATCATGTTTAAACTTACTCCCTCCGTCCCAAATTAATTAACACTTTGGCTAAATTTTAATCGTTAATTATTCACAAATTATAATGAGTTACAATATGAAATTAACCCCATTGTAATTTTTAGTAAAATATCTTTTTCATTACAGTAATTTCATATTGTAACTCATTGTAATTTGTAAGTACTTAACTGTCAAAATTTTGTCAAAGTGACATTTAATTTGGACGGATGGAGTAATATTTAATAATGATCTTTTACTTGGAGAAGGGAAATTTATAATTACCTTTAATTTTACAATTAAAAACTAAAATTAATATATATATTGAATTAGATTACAAAATTTAATATTTTAAAGGAAATTCTACCATAATTGTCTTTTTTCAACTATATATCATAGTTGAAAAGTGACAATAGCATTAATTTTACCATAAAAATTCAAAATCAATGTAGGCTGATCAAAGTAACTTGTTGCAATAATTAAATATGTTTATATAGGAGGATATAAATCTTTTTAATAAATATGATTTATTTTTGATAAATGAATGGTATAAAATTTTCAACTACCATAGTTGAAAATAAATTCAACTATGGTAGAATTTTCAACAATAATATTTTCTAATTATCTGCAATGAAGTGTTTCCCAATGGAAGTTTTATTTCAAGATTAATTTCTGTACAATAATATTTCCCAAGTATAAATAACTTTCAAGATTTATTTTCAAGTGAAACCCTGTTGGGAAAAAAACGAAAAGAGAAGTGAAAAGGTGAAACTTAATCGGAAAACACAGAATGAAAAATGAATTGGGGAAAAACCGATCGCGGTGGGACTCGAACCCACAATCTCCCGCTCCGGAGGGGAGCGCCTTATCCATTAGGCCACGCGACCAAGAAAGAAATGCACCAGCCGGGAATCGATCCCGGGTCTGTACCGTGGCAGGGTACTATTCTACCACTAGACCACTGGTGCTTCGTTGACTATTATTGTCTGCCACTTTTATTAACCGTTAATTATGTAGGATTCTGATAAATCATGATTTAGAATATCAGAGAGGTTGATATAATTTGATTGATCTGTCATATAGTTTTTGATTTATCAGTCATATATATTTAGGCTGACAATATCAAAGAGGTTGATATAAAAGAGGTTAAAACTTTCACCATTTTAGACTGAATACATTGATTTATTAGTCATACGCTTAGTTAGGTTGATATATATAAATTATAATTTATTTATATTTTTTATGGATATATATAATCCATTCAATCTTAGGATGAAGAGTTTTATTTACAAAGCAAGACTTTTAATTTGATTGTGGACTTTAAAACGGAGAGAAAATTACCTAATATCTTTAATCTTAGGATGAAGAGTTCAACTTCTAATATTATTATTATTATATATCTTTTATCGGAGAGTTTGAGGAAAAATATGAGAAGCATAGATTGATAGTGGTCTAGCTAGGTATTGTTGCAGATAGTGTTCTTAGTAATTTAATAGTTAGTGTATAGTTGTTCAGATGAGCATTTGAAGATGTGTTTGATATGATTAATTTTGAATCAGTCCTATGCATTGAAGGTTGGACCATTCTGATGGTGAAGAAGTTTAGATATCTATATTCTTCCTTACAAAGTGATCATGGGAAGATCAATGCCGATACTATACATCAAAGTAAGGTCGGTTTGCAAGTGTGGAAAGTGGATTCGAGAGTGTTGTTTGATAGGAAAATTCCACTTTAGCTTAACGGTAACATGTATTAAAGGTTGGACTGGCAATGTTGTGTGACGCACAATGTTAGGCCATTAAGAAGATACGTACATTGCCAAAAGTTTAATGTGATAGAGATGAAGATGATTCGATGGATATATATTTGGGTATACTAGGCTGGACGGGCTGGATCGTTTACTGAGCTGAACTAAGGTTAGCACTAATTGAGGAAAAGTTGAAGGAGACTAAAGTGAGATGGTCTATGCATGTCCTTTGGAGAAGTGAAGATACCCCATTAGAAGGTGTGAATAAATTAGGATTTACCTTGAGCATCGGGCATCTGAGAGACGTAAGAAGTCGGTGAGACATGTGATTAGGATTAATCTAAAGCACTTAGGCATAGTAGAGCACAAATAGCACTAGATAGGATAGTTTGGAGGGTTATCACCAAGGTAATAGTTCGAAGTTGGCTAGTAGGGTAATGTGCTTTAGTTTGGTTTGTTGTCTTATGTCTCCTATTGAATTGCGTTGTCCAGCTACATTTAAGGCCCTGTTCTTTTATGCGGTATGGTGTGGCGCAGTATGGTGTGATGAAATTGTGGCGGGTTGTGGTGTAATTGTAACGGGTTATTGGTATGTTGTGGTAGATTTTTTGTATATATATATATATATAAATATTGTATTGGTAATTGTGAAAAGTTAATTTGTGGTGGGTTGTGGTGAATTGTGGTAGAATAATATTTTATGGTGAGTTGTGTAAATGCAGTGGTGTGGCCGTGATTCTTGCTGAAAAAGAATAGGGCCTGGCTCTTCCTCAACATCTTTCTTTTGGCTTTTCATATATTTTTCAAATTGGGTTTCTTATAATGTCTATTACGGTTTTCAAAGTGATTTTTTTAAAAGACTTTCGGTGACACTGCATGAATCATTCTCTTTATAAACTTCCATATGTGAAGTAAAGACTTTCTACATCTATATCCCTTATACCCCGTTTAAATCTATTGTGCTTAGAGAGCTTTTATCCAGAAAAAAAAAAAAAAAAAGTTCTTTGGAGAGCTTATAACAAATTGAACCTAGACAGGAAAGTGGGCATAGTGAAGTCCCTTACTCCTAAGGAGAATGTGGAGAATATATGCTGCTAAAAATAGCAGAGATGCAGCAACAAAAGCATATCCTTCAATCTTCATCCTTGCAGCTAGTGCTAATCTACCCTTTTCTTTCTACACAGACAACTCTTTTCCTCATTTTTTGTTCTCTTTACCATTTGACCCATAACCATTACTTTTCTAATCCAAAGTTTACATACCACGTACTAGTCAAACATAAAGGGAGGTGATATTTTTCATTAAATTAATATTTATTTTATGTATTTAATTTACACTAGATTTTTTGAAAGTATAATTAATTATCATTTATCAACTTCAATTGTAATAGCCTAAAGAAAATTGCTTTTAAATATTCGTTGCTTCTTTTTCATGGAGTCATGTGACATTTTTGTGTTATACTACATCTCTTCAACAATTTAGTCGCTTTGATTTTTTAACCATCTCCAATGTACTATTAATTTAACCATAAATTTTAAGCTTACCAAAAACTGCAACATTATACTTTTATGAAGGGTTTTTGGATGCTAATATATTAAACTTTTGGGGTGTTGGACAATAATACACTGAACTTTAACTTTGGACAATAATACACTGTACTTTGGGGGTGTTAAACAATAATGCACCCAAAACGATTCCGATAGTGGCTTACTCGATGACAATCCTACTTAGTAAGTGGAGGAGATGAATTGACCCAAAAATATTTAAATTTATGACATGTCTACTAACCCACACATAAGAAAAGGGAACCAACTTTGAATAGAGTAAAAAAAACACATAAAATCACACTTACTTAAACGCGTTTTCGTTAAAAGATTGTTGTTGTAATTGTATAAAGTCACATTGACTTATGTAGATTAGCTGACATGTCATAAATTTAGATATTATTTACCCAATTTATCTTCTCAGCCTGCCCGGTAAGATCGCCACCAAGACAGCTACTATCGAAATCATTTCGGGTGGATAATTGTCCAACACCTCTCAAAGTTCAGTGCATCATTGTCCAATGTCAAAGTTTGGTGCATTATTATCCAATACCCAAAAATTCAGTATATTAACATCAAAAAATCTTTTATGAAAGCATTGTTATTACAAATTTAATGATATTAGTTTCAAAATATAGATAGAATTTGCATGCGTAAGGAAATTTATGGTTAAAATTTTAAACTTTGTAAGTCTATGCACGCCATGATGATTAGTATTGTAGGATGCGCGCCATGGGTACAACATAATTCTGTCGTGACGTCTGTTATTAAAATGCATATAATAACTAATAAGTGTATAAAATGTATGTAGACGAATTGAGCATTTAAAAGCGCGAATCCGTCATCTATAGAGGCCACCGAATAATAAGGGTGTTTTTTGACATCGCCGAGTTATATTATTCAATACGCGTATAGCAGTAGTCTCTCCTATTAAATTGTTGAAGGGAACTCTAGATTAGGAAATCATGCTGCCTCTAACTTTCCCCTGATAAGGAAAGACTGATGCCTGAATGGGTCTATAGTCTGATATTCTGATTTGCACTTGCTAATCATAATTACACACTTCAAAAAAAGAGAAAACACGAAAATGAGTTATGCACCAGCCGGGAATCGAACCCGGGTCTGTACCGTGGCAGGGTACTATTCTACCACTAGACCACTGGTGCTTGTTGATCTGTGGTTTTCTTACTTAATCTAATTAACTAATTGACTAATTTAATAGCATGTATGTGGGAAGATCTGAAGCATCAACTTTGGGCCTGAATAACAGGTGACATATAATGTAAACAGATACATAAAAGTATTATGTCAGGATGGCACCCAAAGTTCCCCCAAACACTTCAGTACTAGAACAAGTAGTCCCTACATATTGAAGTGTTCAAGGGAACTCTAGAGGGCATCTGACCCCATGTACATATATCCATCTGTTGCTTTAAGTTTCCTGATCACCAAACAAAGTGCAACACCCAGTTATATATACTGTGGCAAAAAAAAAAAAAAAATCAACTCAGATGGAGATTTATTATGTTGTTTCAGTGACCCAAGAGGCACATGCATGATCCCAGAGAATAGACCCAAATGTAAGCAACTTCAATTCACACAACTTGAACCTAGTCAGGAAACTTGCTATAATGAATTGAAGCCCAAATGTAGAGAATGAGAATCTCAATCTTTATCCACTTTTTCATTCTTCTTCTTAATTCTTATGTCAATTTAATCTAGAATGATATATTCACCAGAAAATGTAACCCTAGTTAAATTCAGGAGTACATTAATATTCTAAACTAATTCCCCATTCCTTTCTGACCAGATTCACAAACCCATGACTATTAATTGATAACAAGAGAGGGACATATATAGAGCAGTATAAATAGGGTAGCTAACATGGTCCTTGAAACAATTAAGCAAACTCAAATAATTCTGGGTATTTCTTAAGGTAGCTAGGCATAGTTTCATTGATCAAGTGCCCCCTAGAACTCCCTCAAACGCTTCAATGGGACTATACATGCGAGTTTCATCGAGAAATTAATGAGGCTAAGTTAGTGTCCTACTGAAGTGTTTGGGGGAACTCTTGGGATCACTTGATACATACAGTTAATGGCATGCAGAAGAAGAAATATGCTACATTGAGCTCAGTGTTTCAATCTGCTTTGTCAGGTAAGGTGTAGATAATATAGTGTACAAGCCATATATTACTGTGAATATGTATCAACACTACACAATTCACTATATGTACATATATACTTACTGTATATCTTTACAAATGGAAACAGGCCGGGTTCATTGTATTGCACTGATGAGCGAGGTGCACATACACTTCCCTTTGCCATGAAGTCTAGCAATATAACTTCAGCTCATTTATGAAAAGTTGACTCAAATTTGAAGGTCCATAAATGAAATTTCATCCTAGGAGGGAATGAACACAATTAACAAGTTTTTTAAAAAATGTGTACTTGGTATCCTGATTTGCATAAACTAAATGTCGTTAGTGATAATAATTAGAGGAAAAAAGAAAAGAACTGCACCAGCCGGGAATCGAACCCGGGTCTGTACCGTGGCAGGGTACTATTCTACCACTAGACCACTGGTGCTAGATGAGTTAGTGCATGTTATCTTATCAACTTGATAAATATCTACAATTCAAACTGAAAAACTGATGAAGTGAACTTGATACATTTGCATTTTGAGTGAAATATTCAATTTACGATCGATCTCCAATCTACATGTCATATTTGTGATTACAACCTAATGTGAAGAATGGACGTATCTGTCTAGAAGATCATGCAACATGCATGATCGAATTATAAGTATTTTTCTCACAAGTCATCACAACTAACATAGAGTTTCATCTCCGAAACCTCCAAGTTGAAAACACTTAGAGGGTGTTTGGCACCAGTGAGTTTGTGTTAGGGAGTGAGAATTGGAATACAAAAATCGTTATATAATACAATTCTCATGCTTGTTTGATGGGACTTGAATAAATAGAGGAATGAAAATCAGAATAGAAGCCTCAAATTTTCACTAATCTATTATTAATAGGGAGGGTTGTTAATTCAGTATGGGAATTCATTAGTCGATATTAAAAATAATGTATCCATATATTTAATTACTATTACCAATAATTCTCACTTCAGTTCATCAAGAGTTAAGACATTATTTTAATGAAAAAGACATCTATTAACAAATGAAGAGTATTTTAATAAATATATACTTATCATCAATCACACCCTCTATATATTCTCATTTTAAATTATTACGTAACAAACAGGAAACTTGAAAATTTATCGTGCAATAATCAAATTTCTAACAATTTCTTATCTATAAATAACTGATAGATGAAGACTAGAAAATACAAAACACAAGAAATATTTAAAATAATAATAATAATAATAAATCTCTTAAAATTAGCAGAAGAAACAAAAGCATTGTTGGAAGATATGGGAAAGGACTTAAAGCTTGCACTTTTAGCGGCTCTCCTCTTTATCGCAGTTGGTAAGTCCATCCTTTGAGGCAGTTTTTTTGATAATTTGTTAGTGTTTGTTGTATCATTAAACTTGGATGATCGGTAATAACTATTAAGCAATCCATCATTTTTTGCACAATACACTTTGTAAGTGTCCTTTTGCCGTCAACTAATATTTTGTATCATTCTTATCACTAGTTTTTTGGTACCTATGATTAATTTCAATCAAAGGAGCTTTGAAATTCGTTGACTATGCCAATAAATAAAAATGACACTCTAATTAAATCAACTCTCTATCAATTGGTATAGTTTTATGGTTTTTTTCCTTCTTGTCACTAGTGTAACATCGGTAAGCATGCACTAAAACAAATGCAGGTACAACAGTTGGGTGTTGGAGCGCATATGACTGCAGAGTGGACTGTCCCTGTTTTCTCTGTGATTGTATTAATTCTGAGTGCAAATGTAGATCCGCTGAATCCCCACAACTTCCAAATTCATACCCTGATCTAAATCTTCATCACAATGCTCCTTCTTTACGACAAGGATATGATGAATTTAATAATTATTTACTCAATAATTAAGTCTGTAAGACTATAGTCATGAGTAATAAAACAGGAATATAATCATGCAGAGCAATGTATATGGGCATGTAATATATGCTTTGGCAATAACAATGAAGTTTACGTAAAAGTAATAAAACATGCAGAAAGATAATCACTTTTCTATAGACAAATCTGATATGTGGTTGGTGTCTACATAAATCCAAGCTTTCTCAAATAAAGGATTAAGGAAGAACATGATTTCCTCAACCTAGCTTCTCAGTTTTCAGCGGACAAGAGGTATGGGAGTGGGGAGTGGGGAGATTTATGCTTATTACGAGGTTTTTGAATTTTGGTGACCACAATTTTCTTAATAAAAATTATTGGTGCTTTTAGGAGGTTATTATGGGCCTCGTAATACTGTGATGATGTATTTTTTCTCATGTCCTAAGCTTATTTGAGTTTACATTCTGCGGATTGGACATGGTAAATGAATCAAGGTAAAAGGAGTCTCAATTTTCAATTTGAGAGATTCTTATATAATGCAGGGTGATGATAAGTGTCTTGCCCCAAGACACTCTTTAAATGTCTTCTTCCTTATAAAATCAATACTTATTATCGTTTTTAACCCCAATTTTTTTGACAGATACTATTAATTATCAATTATAAGAAGCTTGGAATGTGTTGGCTACGCCAACAATTAAAATTGACACCCTAACGAATGAACCTCATCCGTTGGGCATATTTTAGACGCTTTTTTGTAAATTTTTAAAAATATAGATAAAAGTGTGATTTTATACAATTTATATATATTATTATAGTTATAGAAGTCAATCATGTAACTTTTTTCCAATTTAATTCACAAATATATAGGTTTTCTATAATGACAAGACACTTGCACAAGACTTTTATCATTTCCCTATAATGCAGCCCTATTCTTTAGTATGGTGGGATAAATTTATCTGACCTCACCCTTTTTATATATCTCACTCATCCAACTTTATTTCACCCTAACTACCTTATAAATAATACTCCCTCCGTCTCTTTTTAAGTGTCAAATTAACTACTTTTACAAAACCTATGTGTGTTGGAAATAGAATGAAAAAATTATGTATGGACAAGTATACCCTTCATTAAAATAGAAGAATAAAGGAGAATTTAAAAAGGTAAAATAAAAATTTTATTCATTAATTAGGGGTAATATGGGTATTTTACTTATTGAAAACGTGAAATTGACAAATAAAAAGGGACAAGGTAATTAAAAATATTATCTCACCTTTTAAGGGACGGGACGGAGGGGGTATATATTTAAATGATATGACAGATGTAATTTACTTTATCAAATATTATCTCACCTTATCCCACATACCAACTATCCTACCAACTTATCAAATTTTATCTCGCATATCTCACCTTAGCAACATATCCAACCTACCAACTATCCCACCACCTAAACGAACAGAACATCACTGATGTGGGATAAAATGAATAAAGTTGGTAAAATGAGTAAAATAAAGTAAACATAAATGTAATAAAGTACGATAGATGAGATAAAATAGTAGAGTTTGATAGGTGTGATTAAAGGAGTCCGACTTAAAAATGACAAAAACCCGTATAGTTGTAGATTTTCGTTCAAATTTGACCGGCTATGGACACAATATTTTTGTTGTACCCAATTTTGATTGAAATAGGGTTGCCTATGTTCAAATTTGCTAGTCATACAGTATATTTGTTTCTTGCCTAAATTTTAATGGGTCTGTAGTTAGAAATTGTCATTTGCATGCACCAACCATATTGCTAATCATAATTACACAGTTTAGAAAAGAGGAATAAAAATAGGATTGCACCAGCCGGGAATCGAACCCGGGTCTGTACCGTGGCAGGGTACTATTCTACCACTAGACCACTAGTGCTTGTTGAGGTGCACTTTTCTTAATTAGCTGCCTTAATTATTGAGTAATTTATTAGCATGTATGTGGGAAGGTCTGAAGCAAGCATCAACATTGGGACTGAATGACAGAGGGCAACGGGCTCTATATTTGATTTAGAAAGGAATTTTGGACGCTAATATACTGAACTTTTGGGGTATTGGACAATAATGCACTGAACTTTGACCTTGGACAATAATGCACTGAACTTTGGGGGTATTGGACAATAATGCACTCGAGACAATTTCGACGTAGGCGAACTTGGTGACAATCTTACGTGGCAGACCGAGAAAGACAAATATTTTTGGACTAATTCATCTCCTCCACCTGCTACATAGGACTGCCACCAAATTAGCCATTGCCAAAATCATACTGAGTGCATTATTGTTCAACACCCCCCCAAAGTACAGTATATTATTGTCCAAGGTCAAATGTCAAAGTTCAGTGCATTATTGTCCAATGCCCCAGAAATTCAGTATATTAGCATCCAAAAGATAAGCAGATAGAAAAAACAATTATTTTTTTAGTACAATATCTTTATAACCGTTGTAATTTCATATTGTAACTCATTGTAATTTATAAGTAATCAACAGTCACAACTTAGTTAAATTGATACTCATTTAGGGACGGAGACAGTAGTATTATGTCAGGATGCCAACCAACGTTACCCCAAACAATTCAGTAGTAGAACAAGGAGTCCCTATAAGTTCGAAATGTTCAGGGGAAACTCTAAAGATACAAGTTGTCGCTTTCAATTTTCCTAATCATCTAGCACGTATATACCACCCAGTTATTGTTAGAGTATAAAACCATCATTGGATCAATCACCATTAGTTTAAATTTTTGATTAAAATGATTCCACAATTATATACTGTAGCAAAAAATCGACCCAGACGAAGATTTATTATGTTCTTTCAGTGACCCAAGAGGCATAGGATCCAAAAAAATAGACCCAAATATAATGCAACTTCACCACTTGAACCTAGCCAGGAAACTTGCTATAATGAATTGAATCCGAAATGTAGAGAATGAGAATCTCAATCTTTTATCCAGTACTTTTTCATCTCTTTTTCCCCCCTCCCTCCCTCCCTCCCTCCCATGCATGCAACTGTCTCATTCTTCTTCTTCTTCTTCTGCCAATTCAACCTAGAATGCATGATATATTCACCAGAAAATGCTACCCTAGTTCAATTCAGAAGTGCACTAATATTCTAGACTAATTCTATTCCTTTCGAGGGCAATATGCGGCGCCAATCCTACCCAAATTTCTGACTAGATTCAAAAACCCATCACTATTGATAGATAATATAAATAGGGTAGCTAACATGCTCCTTGTAACAAGCAAGATCAAATATCATTCTTGTCATTTCTTACGATAGCAAGATAGTTTCGTCCATCATCAAGTGCCCCCTAGAACTCCCTCAAACGCTTCAATGGGACTATCTATGCGAGTTTCGTCGAGAAATTATTGAGGCTTAACTAAGACAGTGTCCTACTGAAGTGTTTGGGGGAACTCCTGGGATCACTTGATACATACAATGGCGGTGCGTAGAAGAATAATGGCAACTATATTTTGAGTGTTTCAATCTGCTCTGTCAGGTAAAATTTAGACAATATAGTATAGATCGAAGCCTACACACTGAGATTTTCTTGCCATATTACTGTGAATTACATGTTATGGATATGTATCAGCAGAGTCAGCACCACAATTCAGTACTATATATATGTACGAACTTACTATATATATGAAGTTAAAGAGTGTTACATCAGCTGACAAAGTTCAATAAATATGGTAATAAGTATCCTTTGTCACAAAGCACATAAGTTGTAAACTTGTAAGTGATCATTATTTCGGAAAATAAAGTTTACTCGAATTTGAAGGTCCATAAAACTGAGCTTTCATCCAAGCAGGAAAAGAAGACCATTAACAACTTCTTTCAAACTGCACTTTCACCTGATTTGCATAACTAAATATCGTTACTCGTTAGTGATAATAATTAGAAATAAAGAGAAAAAACGAAAATGAGTTATGCACCAGCCGAGAATCGAACCCGGGTCTGTACCGTGGCAGGGTACTATTCTACCACTAGACCACTGGTGCTTGTTGGATTTATTTGCATTATCTTATCAAATAAATACATTGTACAATTCAAACTGGAAATTGTTGAACTGAACTTCCTTAGTTGTCAAAAAGGGAACATGATACATTTGCATTTTGAGTGAAATATATAACAAGCAATCCAATTATATTCTTTTTTCCGAAAAAGATATTCAATTTAGTTGGCATTCACTCCTCCGCCCACCGTGCTCAGGTCGCAGCACACCTGAGCACGGAGGGCGGAGGGCAGAGGAGTGAACGTCGGCTTGCGGTGGTCCGTTGATGTGGCCCTGTTCTGGCCCGTTTCTCTCTCCTCTATTTCCTCGGAACAGGTCCACCATGACAGCCATCTTTGATGTGATGGTCCTTCATAACAGCCTTGGCGTGAGCTCTAGGTCTGTCTACCATGCCGTCCGTTGACCGCAAGTCATGCCCTCTGCCTTCCCCTGTTTTCATAGAGAGAGAATGAGGAGGGAGATGAGTGAAAACAAATGGATCCCACTTTTAATTACAATTTTGGACTTTACAGTTCATAATTCTTTTTAGATCAGTATATTTGTTTCTTGGGTCATCCTTTATAGTCAATAACCCAATTCCTTATTCTTGAATCCCCAATTTGGCCCATCGTTCTTGTAATGCTAAAAGTCTCTCATGGGACTCATATTTTGGGCCGAATACCATGACTTTTTTGTGTTAGTAGGGGGGCTATGGTGCCACTGAGGTGGTATTTTCTTAGGCAACATTTAGTTTGGAAATTTTTTGGAGAAAGTTATTCATATGTTTCAAGCTGACAATTTTTTTTATATTTGGTTCTCTCCTCAATTAACTTGTAGAACAAGTGAAAAAACATTAATTTTCTTCCCAAAATATTTGTCATTTTTTCAAATTTTTTTGTTTCAAAATATTTGTCCTTTTTTACAAGTTCAACAACTGTCATTCCTATTTTATCTCTAATTAATAAATTTATATACGACTATTATCTTCAATTAAAAGTGAGATTAATTTGAATAAATTGCAAATTTTTCACCTTAATTTCCAATATATACTGATCATTTTAAATTAGATAGACGGACAAATATAATGGGACACATATAGTACTTAAATTAACAAGAATATATACAAATCATTGAAACAAACCAGTTGTACATTTTATTAAGAATTGAAAACAAAAGATTGAATTGAGAATTGAGATCCCTTTTGTATAAAAACAAGAGCTACAATAATTTAGCAGTATCAATGTATATTTTATAGTTTTTCCCCCTAGAGTTAAAACTTGAGGTTAAAAAGTTACGAAATACCAGCAGAAGAAGTAGAAGGAAAGAAAAGCAAAGAAAAGGATGCAAGTATAAACGCGTTGAAATGAGAGGGAGGAAGAAGCCAAATGTTGAGAGCACCAACACACAATCTGAATGCTTTAGATTTCCAAGACAAATTCCATACCATCTGTCCCCATCCTCGCCAGCATTTCTGATTATGACCACTGCATCTTGGATTTCAGTGAACCTACTTTCTTCCTTTCTTTTATCTTGCTCAAATTTTGTTAATAATACTCCATCCTTCCCATATTATTTGTCACTTAAAATATGATTCACAAAACCAATAAAACTTCCAATTTTCATTAATTTGCATTCTCGGAAATGAGAAAATGGTGAATAAAAAGAAAAATGGTGAATAATAAAGAAAAATGGTGAATAAAAAAGAAAAGTTGAAGAAGAAGATGTATGATTTGATAAATTAGTAATTAATGTGTTATTGGAATTATAAGGTGATAGATATTATGGGAAAAAAGAAAGTTAGTTAAAGTGACAGATAATATGGGAAGGATGGAGTAATATCCAAAAAAAAATGGGTTGATCAAATGATTTAGCATTAAATTAGGTAAAGTAAGATAAAAAAATATTAATAACTAAATTTTTAATATATAAAAAAATAACTAATTATTCTTCAACATAAATAATGTTTTCCATCTACAAAAAGCATTAATAGTGTTAACTTGACTACTTGAAAGGGTTATTATTTTCTATTTTTAAATGATATATACTTCTTGTCAAGGTCAACTTACTTAAAGTTTGACTTGTTAGCTATTTGAATATCATGTGATATGCCTTGAGAAATCTTTGATTTCCTGTTTGAGGGCAGCTAATTAGAAATTCATCAATTAATGTTAAACTACAATGTACAAGCAATATTAATTAATAACAAAAACTAAACTATATAATAATAGTTCTCATATATATATATATATATATATATATATATATATATATATATATATATGATTAGGATGAACAAAAACAGATATTTGGTTGAAATTTGCAAGTTCAATCGGACTGTGCACTTAATTTATAATATCGAATCCAGTCTATACTAGCTCCTTAATTTATATTTTTTCAATATTCCAAACTTTCAACAATTAGTACCTATTTGACATTTTCTAAGTGATAGCGAATTTATAAATCGAGTATTAGTTGATTTAAATATATCAATGTCAATGTCTAAGTGTCAAAACTAATTAACACTATATTTAGTTCTTAAATCTATTTGTCAATTCAAATCCATTAGATTCGTCCAAATTATTGATCCATTTCAATTTTGGTTCTAAAGTTTAGATACCTCCCTAATGATTGTTTCACTCACTATATGTCAAAACTTTCAATACATATTAGATTTAGATTATTCATACATTAAAAAAAATACATTGCTAACTAATACTTCAATTTGAGATATTTGGTTCAATATGAAGCACAAATGTATCATTTAGATTTATGTATAGTTGTATACAATGTGCAATATCCAATCAGTGAACTAAGCTATTACTAAAAAGAATAATCATGAGTTGTCAAAAAGAATAAAGTATATATATGATGTTCAAATCCAATTCATGTGTCAAAAAATAATTTGTATATTTTTGTTTACATTGACCATTTGTATATATATATCTTATCTAGCTTTTTGTTATTAAAAAATCATGGATTTCTAAATAAATTTTTTATGTAGTTTCAATAAATGTCTCTTTCATTTGTCAAAATATAGATAAACAAGTACATTTAATACTTTTAATGGCTCAAATTGTGGAAAATTGGAGATGGAACAAAAAGAAAAAAAGCCATAAGTAGTAAAGTATGTACAGTGAAGTAACTATCCACCCTGCTTCTAAAAGCATACATAATAGCATGTGAAAATGGTAGAAGTTGGATGAGCCCTACAATATTCATACTCTTGTAAATTGGAAGGTATCCTGTAGCATTGGTATGCATTTAATGAGTGATACTTAATTAATGTAATAGGCCCACTTTTATTGTTGTTGTTTTATTTTTAAAATAACTAATATCTTTATTCTTCTTTTATTTTGTGGAAATGTATATGTTTAAAATTATAATTAATATAATTAATCATTATTAGCATACGAAACAAATAATAATTGAGCTTAGCTAATTAGGGTTAGAACAATAGAGCTTTCTTTAAAAAATCATAATTAATAAATATAAATAAACATTGTTTAGCTTGGGGTTCTTAGCTAATCGTAATTAGCTAGAATCTGTTTATTCTTATTTTTTTTATTTTTTTTAAAAGAATTGGATTGAGAAGTAAAAAACACTTCATTTGGCACTCGGCCAACCTTTCTTTAATAAGACTTTTGTTGCTTATGTTCTAACTCAACTCAAGCAGGTTAAAAGTTAAATCGACTCACCTTTCTTTTTTTAGTGAACTTAGTCGTCATCTAACTTTTAATAATTTTATTACATATATGTAACTGTTAACTCGATCATCATCTAATTCATACGTAAATCATTTTACACTATCTCATTTTATTAGTGGTGAAGTGCAGTTTGGTGAATCTCACCACTTCACATAGTGGTCCACAACAACCTTGAGGTCCTTGACCAATATTAGTATTTAAGCGTGCCTTCAACGCTCAACCACGAAATATATTTTTCCCGAGTCATGTCTAGTCCATGATAAAGACACATTTATTTTTCTTTATTTTATTTACTAAACTACCACATAGTCATTCTCATCGATAAGCATCTTTATTAATTTTGGGCCATCAAAATTATTCTTCACAAAGTAATGGATGTGTGAAAATATTTTTTCAAAATGTGAGGTTCTTATGGTAATTTATACCAAAAATAGATGTCAAAAGTTATAACATATTGAAGTTCAAAATCGAAAAGATTATACAAATTATAAGAAATCATACATAACATACAACCTATTTGCTACATGTCAATGCAAATTATTCCCATTATAAAGAAAATGCAGACACCCTAAAATTAAAACTTATAGAATGTGGGTGACAAGTATGAAGTATGCTCCAAACATGGTATAAAGATGGACACATTCTATTCTTTTCATTTGTTAGTTTACGAGAAGATTTTTTTAATTTTTTTTTTTTTTGGATTGAGTAGTTATACATGAACAAAAGTCTTTGGTTTAAAAATAAAGAGAAAAGAAACAAAAATTGAAAGGGGTAGCAAAAGTGTATCTGTCAGAAGATGTGGTTGATGGGAATTTGAGTTAGAGGTATCAAATTAAACAGCCTTTCTCTCAGAATCTCTTTAATTTGTCTCCTTATGAAAATCAAAATTAAAATTAAAATATCAGTAGCCACCACAACGCAAAGATACCAAAACAGGCCTTCATTATGACCACCATTAATAAAATTAAAGAATTCAATGATTATCATATAATGTCACCAGACAAACCTCTAATTTTTTTAAAGTATGCAAACCCTTTACAAAAGATATGGGTTAAAAAAACAAAAGAAAAACAGAAGGGCATGCATTTCACCGACATGACATATATATATTTTGTTGAATTGAAACAAAATATGAAATATGAAATATGAAATATGAAATATTTCTTCTCTTGCTTATTTATAGTACCTCTGTTTTATAATTGTTGTCATTTCAATCATTTTCTTGTCCACAATATTTATCCATTTATGATTTCAATTCAATTTTTCTCAACTAATTGCTTTCTATATTAGTTTTTCTCATCAAAGATAAAAAATTAAAAAAAAAGTAAGAGAGACAAAAATGTTCATATAATTTAATATTTATGTTACACAACTTTTCATATAATACAATGCTTAACTAATTCATTTCCTTGATTTTTTAAATTTTGGCTAAATATACAAATAATATGGTATGGAGGTCAGGTAATATTTTACGTCACTTCTACTCTCCTATAAATTTTCAGAAAATTTTTAAAAATGTTAATTAGTTTAATCAATGGAAACATCATAAGACCATTATTTGACATCATGAATCAGTTCATTTGTATAGTAGTTTGCTAACTTGGACTTTTCATAAATTTTTTAAAATTTATTTACAAATTTCTATTAATGCATCAGTTATATATATGCTGGAGACAAGTGATTGAGTATGACTTCTAAAATTTCAAACTGACTATATATTCTGAGTTTAAATTCAAAAAACCATTATGATGAACATTTATAAAGATATTATAAAATTCATGATATGGTAAAAATAATATTACAATTTCATGAAACCCACATGATCATATCACGTGCCGCCATATGCAGCTCCCTAGTTCTTAGAGAGCTAGATCTACCAAATTACGGTCAAACTCTCAGATTCTGTTCTGCAGGTTTGACTTCAGCAAATCTGATGGCAATATGACATTTTCACCGTATGATCAATGGTGGCTGAGGACCATATACTATGGTAGTCGGTAGGCTGTGAAACACTGGATCAAATCCAGCCTTCCCTCATGATTCTTTTACTTATTGACAGATTGGCAAATAACATATAATTAAAAACATAAAATAAAACTAAATTCACTCACTGGTGTACTCTTAAACTGCATTAGTAGTATTTACTTGCTCTGTTCTTTGTTTTGCTCAGTTTTAGAACTGGGAATTTTTGTTCTTTCTTTCTCCAAACATATCCTTTTGCTGTTTAATGTCTATGTACTACAGTGTGTTGGAATCATTGCTTATTTTATCTGGGTATTTGCAATAAGCTCTGATTCAAGATTTGGGGGACTTTTGAGACATACCCAGAATACACATTCTCATATTTCTGAGCACATCTCAGAATCTGCAATCCTTAAAAGGTGACATCTTTACTTCATTCTCCAAACACTTTCTCTGAAATTGGTATACCCAGTTCAGATATTCCTCTGATTTGGCCATTTCCATGGAGATCTGAGGAAACCCAGAAGAGGAAAAAGATGAAGAATTTCTGGGTTTGTTTCAGTTTCTTCTTTACTGCTTCAATTCTATCTGGGTTCAATCCTGGATCAGTAGTAGTACTAGCTCAACTAAGCCCTTCGGAATCAAGAATCCTGCTTCAACTTCAAGAATATCTGGAATACCCAGAAGCTCTCAACTCATTCAACAAATGGACCAACTTTTGCTACCTACCATCTTCACCATCTGTGACTGTAATCTGCTCAAATGGCCACGTAACTGAATTAACTGTCATTGGGAACAAAACCTCTCCTTTCCACTCACCCTCATTCAACAAATTCACTCCTTCCCATCAAACTCTGTCTCAGAAATTCTCCATTGATTCATTCTTCACAGCCATAACAAAGCTCTCAAGCCTGCAAAAACTCACCCTTGTTTCACTAGGCATCTGGGGATCTTTACCTTCAAAAATTGACAGGTTACAATCGCTGGAACTCCTCAATGTCAGCTCTAACTTCATCTATGGCGAAATCCCACCAAAAATCTCAACTCTAAAGACCCTAAAAAGCCTCGTTTTGGCTGACAATCTCATCAATGGAAGCATCCCTGATTTGAGCAGCATAAAAACCTTTCAAGAATTAGACCTGAGCAACAACAAAATTGGCCCAGATTTTCCTTCATTACTACCACCCAGCTTAGTAACCCTCATTCTCAGGAACAACTCTTTGACATCCCAAATAACTCCTGAGATCAAAAAACTGACCCAACTCCAACGGCTGGACACGTCATCGAACCGCCTCAGTGGGCCCCTCCCGGCGTATGTGCTGGCACTGCCGTCGCTCTGGTACTTAAACTTGGCTGACAATCAGCTCACAGGAGAGCTTCCCAAGAGCACGAGGTGCGGACTGAGGTTGTGGTTTGTGGATGTTTCTAGAAACTTCCTGGTGGGGTCCCTTCCGGGCTGCATTGGGCCGGCTTCGGGCCAGTATAGGAAGGTGTTGAGTGTGTGGAATTGTCTAAACGGGTCGAAGTTTCAGCACCCGGCTTCGTTCTGTCAGAGACAAGCTCTTGCTGTCAATCCGCCGGGTAAGAAGAAGGCAGCAAATGATCATAAGGAGGATGATTCTGGGATCAAGATTGGGGTCGTTTTTGGTGTCATTGGAGGTCTTGTTTTGCTTGTTGGGACTCTTGGGTTGTTGATTTGGATCGTATTGAAGAAGAGAAGATCGGAAGACGATGCGAAGAGTTACAAGTCTTTTGGTGGGAAATTGCCCTCTGGACCATCCCCCATTGTTGATCCAAGTAAGAACTTCCCTTTGTGTTACAATGTTCTATTATACGAGCTATGAAATTTCATTCGCGTAATGTTATGAATGTTTTGGTAGAATATTACGTGAGAAATTGTCAGATAACGTCAGACTTGTGGAGCATTTACTGAACATTTTTCAACATTTCTGTCTATTGTGTCTACAGAGTATGTGGTGAGGTCCATGAGAATGCCAAACATCGGCCTCCCAGCGTACCATGAATTTACCTTAGGAGAGCTCGAAGAAGCCACAAACAACTTTGACGCGGTAAACTTGGTTGGAGACGGGTCTCAAGGACAGGTATATTATAAGACTGTCTATGTCTGGATGACTCGGTGAAAGTGTGACCCACATTATGAGTTGATGATGTTAACAAACTGCGATTTATGCAAGCAGGTCTACCGAGGTCTTCTCCAAAGCGGTTCAGCAGTTTTGATCAAATGCATAAAGGTGAAGGAGAAGCATTCACCCAAGGCTGTGAAGCAGCATATGGAGGTGATATCCCAGCTACGAAACCAAAATCTGGTCAGTGTTTTAGGGCACTCTGTTGTTACATATCAGGAACGTCAGAAGAACAGCACTATCTTCATTGTGTTTGAACATGTCACAAATGGGACATTGAGAGAGCATTTGACAGGTAAATCTTCCATAAGTTGGTCCATATTTTAGTCTCGAAACCATGTCTTTTATGTGAAATATAATGCATATGATGATGCACAGATTGGAGAAGGAAAGAGAGGTTGAAATGGCCTCAAAGGATGACAATGTCGATGGGGATTGCGAAAGGAGTTCAGTTCCTGCACACTGGAATGGCCCCCGGAATTTTTGGGAACGATTTGAAGGTTGAAAACGTTTTGTTGGACGAAAGTCTGACTCCAAAGATCAGAAATTACAGAATTCCCTTGCCATTCAAGGCGAATGAACCAAATGCCTCAGCTTCAGCAAACCCAGAGAAAGAAGATATCTACAATCTGGGTGTGATCCTGTTAGAACTACTAACTGGCAAACAGATCACTTCAGAAACCCACTTAGATTCTCTAAAGCAAGAGGTATTCCAAACAGATATTCTCTCTCTCTTTTCTTTTCTTTTTTTTATTTCCGCCTTTTCTTTTCGTGGGTCTCATGGAATCAACATATTCGAGGTAAGAATGCCTACACTTAATTCACCCCGGACCTTGAGAAAGTGGGACCCATACCGGAAGTTGTTTTGTTGGTACATTGAGTTGAAGAACATAATAATGCCACTAACCCACCCTCTTTTTCTTTTTCCTTGTTTGGGAATAATCTTTGCAGCTGGAAAGGGGATTATCAGAATCAGCATCAGCACTACAGCAAGTGGTAGACCTCTCAATGAGGGGGACATTCGCTTACCAATCGATAAAAACGGCCGCTGAAATCACAGTGAGCTGCCTCTGCAACGACCCGAGCAGGCGGCCTCCAATGGAGGATGTTGTGTGGCATTTACAGTACTCGATTCAGGCTCAACAAGCCTGGACTACCAGCGGAAATCTCGCCCTCAACAGTGGAAATCTGGGCTTGCATAAGTGAAGTGAACTTCTCTACTAGGTATAAAACCTATGAAATCAAATCCAAAAGATAAGTGTAATATAGATCATTATATTTTCTTCAACTTATTCTCAAAGTTCTTACTATTAGTGATACTACTAGAGTAGTATGTTACAAGTGTAACTAGAATTTGATTCAATAATTGAAGTGCGTATAAAGGCCTCATATTCGAGGGTTCCAATGCAGATGACTTGGGTTTTATTCCAAACTTTCCAGTCTTTTTTATGGAACAACCTTTCCATTTTTATAAGTATTTATTATTAACTTTTTCTTTACAGTCTATAACAACATTTAAATTAATAATTTTTCACGAAATAATCTAATAAAAATTGCGATACTAAGTTCTGAGTCTCATTGCCCCTCCATTCCATAATCTCCCACTTCAACTTTTTCAGTCTCCAAAGCACCACTTTGATCATATTTTTCTAACATAATATTTTTTCAATATTATCATAATGTACTTTCATAAAAGTAATTTGTTTTACTACAAATCTAAATAGTAGAGTAGTAGACCATTAGTAAATTGAGAAGCTTATGGTCACAAGTTTTAAACTATAACTTCACACATAGCAGAACCCCATTATGCTTAGGGTGGCCATGGGCCAACAAGATAGAGTTTAGATAGAATTAGGAGAAAAAATTATGAGTTATATTTATCATATGAGGGTAATAATATAATGATCACCCCTGTTTGAATGTTTTGGATTCACCACTAACTTCACATACACCATGACGACAAATAACATTGAACAGATTTGAAGTATAACATTATATATGTTGAAAAATTAATGACATGTTTTCAAAATTCCGACCCAAACTCCATACTCGGCCAAAGTTAGGAAAGAGAGAACATGACTGAGCCCACAGAACCACAAATACCAATTCCTGCTGCAGGGTTGGGAGAGGTTAGAGTCAAATCTGACTCTGGATTCAGGAATGTAGAAGCTGGCACTTCAGGGTACATGTCCTGATTTCACATATAATAAAAAGATCCTGCTTATGCAATCTAAATGCTTTCCAGTTTTTAGTTTCAAGACAAACTCAACATTGGTGTCATATTTAAGGCATATAAAACTGGTACTACTGTAGACAAAAGAAGAGAGAGGGGGGGGGGGGGGGTAATAGGGCTTTTGCAAGAGAAATTCACAATAACTAAGGCACAACTTACATAACCTGGCATGAAATGTTTAAGTTCCCTGGGGAACTGACACAACAATCCAGCAACCTTTTTAACAAGCAAGTAGTTCAAACATTATACGGCAATATTTGGATGGATAGTTGCTGGACAAATTGTTTTGTTTTGTTTTTCCAGTCTCAAAATGTTATTTTTCAGATAGGATAAGGAGATGGAAATAACAATTAGTCAGCAGTCCAGCTCTGCTCCACAATCTCACGCACTCTCCTGTTGTATTCACGCTTGTTCTCGCTGAACATTCGTGCAGCCTCTGAGTTTGCTGGAGAGTTTGGGTTTGGATCACAAAGCAATGACTGCAACATAACAACACTCTGGTTAGGAGTACAATCCAAAGGCTTGGAATTCATCCTATTTAATAACGGAAGGAACAGAGTAGCATGCACAAAAAAAAAAAGTGTGAATGAAAGAAAATGAACACTGTACAATGCAACTCCATCGGTATTACTGAGGCTCTCACTTACAGGTTTGCACTTACAAATCTTAACTCCCTACACAGCAAATTTATCTAAAATATGACATGGACTTGCAGAATTGTAGTTCCTCTGAAACACCATATTCCAGACCCAGTAATTTGTTTAAAGTGGCATGTAGCCATGCACCTTCACTAGAAACACCTTTGTACCATATGTGAGGGCTACACAAGGCAGAAAAGCTGCCTCAGAGAGCTCTCAGCCTACAATTTGTCAGCTTTTGTTGGTGAGACAGAATTCACAAGAATCCATCACATGGTAAGCCTAAGTGGTATGTTGGTTAAGCCATAATCATATCAGGATGAACTGGAATGAGGTGACTAAACAAGATATGTCCCCATTTCAGACTTATTAGTTAGCAAGGACATGAGGGATGAGAGTTTCGAGAGGTTAAGGTATATGATTGCTGGCCTTAACCCCACCTGTAGCTTCTAGGCACTTGGCATAATGGAGATCACTTGACTTGCAATGCAAATTGGGTGAAACCTCCTACTTTTGTTTGTTGGCTTTTAGTTAGTTATTATTTTCCACCCCTTTGTAAGATTGCTCAATCTATCTTATCCGTGCTATTACAGCCTATTGCCCCGGTTTATTCAGTGTTCATTGGATAGTTTTTAATCTATCAAAAACGTTTCTGCAAAGCCTGTCTCTGCCTCTCTCTTATCTGTTTCTTTGCTTGCAAGGATAACAGTGCCTACATCTAATGCTCTCCGAACCCTGCTAAAGAAGGACCCAGACTAAGTGTTCTCACTTATTGATTTTAACTGTTCCTACAGCCACTACTGTATTCTTGCGCTGCACTACATATTAAGCACAGTTGCCAAAGATCTCAACCTCACAACCTTGATGGATACCAATGCAAATAGCTTGAACATGCTGACCACTAGTACTCAAAACTATTGGTTCTATGACAGTGCAATCTAGCAATTATATCAGCAAGTTCATCCTATCAAGCCCATGAAGCAGATATTAGTAATCAGTTATCACACTCCTAGTTAATTATTTTGATGAAAGCCTGCCATATAGTACCAAAATGAAAGCGTGAGGCTAGCCAAGCAAAAGGAGGCTTAGTGCATAAGGAACGCAGTTATCAACCTCCTAGTGTTGCTACCACATAAAGAGAATCTAGAGGGAATTGAAGCATCAGGCCACATAGCAACATAGCACCAAAATAGCAACAATGAACCATTTTCACATTCATTCCAATTGTTCAAGAGAGACGGTCTCAACCAGTGCGCAGTGACAAAACACCAAAGATGCGCACGCTCACACACAGAAGACATGAGCCCAAAAATGTAATTATTACTATGCAAGAATCAAGTTCAGATAGTGGCCCTAAATTGTCTAGACCAAATCATTTTCAATTTTCTGACCACAGGCATACATATATAGCCTTCTATAAAATAAAAAGGGTTCCCGATAGGAGTGAGAATATCCAATGTCTTCTTACCATCCTAGACCCAGATTGAAGACAATGAATCAAGCTTGGAAAACTGAGCAGTGCATAGTATATCTCCTTACGAAGTTAAATTAATCAACATTGGAAGAGACCTCAAAAATGAAAATATGCTTTAAATTGGTATGAGAGGAGCTTAAGATCAGACATGGAACTACCAGATAAAGAGAGAGCCATGGCATAATAGTAATTCCCAAACAATCAGCAAAGCTAACTAGAACCTAGAAGCCAGGATTTTATAAGTCCCATTTCAATCGCATTGATCAGACATAAGTGAAACCTGTAAACGTCTGCATCTTTCCAAGTAACATTTACGCTTCATCTGCTTTTGAGTAATTGAAGGGGAATTCTAGTAAGCAAAGACTTTCACTACATCTGCACTCTCTTCTCAGATGCCATTACAACTTATAAGCATAATCGAAAATTTTTCTCATTAATGAACATAGAAGTATCAGCTGTAGCACTCTACAAGCATATATATTATTTTATAGGCTATCTAGGTTAAATTTCTCAGAATGAAATGCGATGTCAAGTAGGACCATATTATGCAGTAAATAAGCTTTCATAATGATAATGGAACTCTTAAGGGAAAAATTAGAAGAGATATTGATAAAATTAGAACCCTGAAAAAAAAATGTACCTGAATTGAGGTCAGGATAGCAGCTACATCATAAATTGGGCTCCACTGATTTTGAAGGATATCAAGACAGATGCTTCCATCTGCATAAACTGATGAATGACGACAATAGAAAAGGACAGGTTAGAATGTCCCTTTTTTGGGATATTTTAGATAGAGTCACAGACTACCACGCAGACAGCACTGAGTCAAGACCAAGATAAATCAACTACCACAATGAGCAGATGAATAAATATCAGGAGTTCAGCAGAGAAAAGTATTCATACCACCATGACAAACAAAATGTATATTTAGGTAAGAGCAGGATATGACCAGATAATGCAACTCACAAGTCACAAGAAAAGAACTCAATTCTAGAGTCTGAAACTAAGAGATAACAAAGATTAAAAGACTTACTATTGGGATGAAACATCCGAGAAACAAAGCGCACAGTAGGTGGTTTATTTGGATAATCCTCAGTGAACTGCAGTGTCAACTTGAACGTGCCTGACAGGCTCAAATTACGATATAAAACAGTTTAGCAGAAAGCAACCCAATGCTCAGAAGACCCAAAGATGGCAAAATTTAGCCCAACTCTATCAAAAACTTGCACAGTAAAAATCACCTCAAGCATGTCTCCCATCCCATAAACAGGTTATGTATAGACGACTTTATATTTCATTTACATTCAACGGTCTAGCTTTTATACCACTACCATAGACTACTAGATGGAACTGGCATCAACACAAGTAACAAACCCACAGAGGCTGCTAGCAATAAGGAAGTGAACAGATCGAGTATGGTTCAAAATTAATACACAAGTTGTAACAGCGAATGACACCCTTACAAGGGGACTAGCACAAGCAACAGGCAGCACCAAGTCTACCAGCTGGGTGCAGAAGTTTCTAAGAAACCAAATATATATTGGATTGAAGAGTGATCAAAGGTAAACAATGTCTATAAATGGTCCACCCTGCATATTTCCATATTGACACATGAGCTAATGGTAAATGCTCTCTAGCAAAGGAGATCTCATGACCAACTTGGCCAAGAGCTATCTATATTGACTTTAATGTTTTGAAGTTTCACTTTACCTCCATCCCATGGGGTATCGTCAGGGCTGCAAAAAGATAAAATAGAATCAGATTAATCGGTACACTGCAATCTCCAATACGACAATCAAGCCAACTCTATTTTCTAATCATGAATATTAAACTCACCCAAATATGACAGCATTCCACAGCATTATGTTATTATCTTGAGGAGCACCACTGATCCCAGCTGGTGGGTCTTGCTGCAGTCGCTTGAAATCCCTCATCAACCTCTTTCTTGCGGGAGTCGACATCCTCACCGCCTAAATTGACCACAAGTATCCGCGATTACAAACAGGAATAACTAGTTAACTACAACACTAAAAGAATGCACGAATGACCACCAATAGTTGAAAATAATTGAAACACTTTCAGGATGACACCCCATTCAAAAACATTACTCATTCAACCCAAGTAAAACACAATCTTTAACATCTCAGAGGCAAGTTACAAAGGCCAACCATGATATTCTGACCCTCCTAGTACATTGATTTTCAACAAAGCTGATGGAATCACAACAAAAACGAATATTTTAGCCTGTAGCTACAAAAGATTAAGCTAAGAATCTTAGTTCATCATCCAGAACCTCTTACTTGTTGTGAAAAGGCAATCAACACGCCAATAAGTGCTTGTACATTCTAGGAGTACTACAGTTGAAAGGCAATAATGAGCAACTAAACTTATTTCATAATTTCCCTTGGCTAATTTCATTCCACAAACTAACTGGGGAAAAAAAAAAAAAAAAGAAACACACACGCACACAACTCATCCCATCCATCACACAAAACGAACAAATCAACTCAGATCCACATAAACGCCATCTTCACCAAACCGTTTCCATCACAAACAAACGAAACACAAAATTTGCAACAAACCATGCAAATTGACAATCAAAATTAGGGCAAAATCGCGTAAAAACTACACCACAACCAAACCGAAGAATCCACTCCAAATCCAAGAACAAACAATCACTCACAAAAAAAAAATCAACAACAAAAACCTAAAACAAACGAAAGACAACGAATCATAAAATCTGTACCTGGTAGGAAATCGCGGCGAGAAGCAAACCTCAGAAGAAGCAACAAATTCACGAATTCGAAGGAATCAGAAGGATCGAAACGAAGAACAAGATTGTCAGGTTGAAGATGAAGATGAAATCGTAGAGAGAGAGAGAGAGAGAGAGAGAGAGATAGGTTAAAACTGGAACGGAGGAGAGAAAGAGGGAATCGTGTGTATATATGAGGGAGAAAGAAATAGCAGAAAGAGAGAAGTTCAGGTCAGCGGTCCCCCAATTTGTGTCGACATTTTTTTTTTTTTTTTTTTGTTTCTCTCTCTGAATCTGTACAGTGTATGTGTATGTATTTAGCCCCCTTTTTTTTTGGGGCGTAAATGAAAAATTCCCTTGTACGTACAATTCTTTCTATTTCATTTTTCGCTCGCAATTAAATTCAATTATTTTGGCTTCAGTTTCACGCCATCTTCGCCGTGTTGGGGTAATTTCATTAATTTATGTACGCACGTAATGGAAAAATTTATAGTGGTTGTCAACCATCACAATCATCACAATGAAAACGATATTTATCCATATATGTGTCAACTTTTATGTTCGTCATTCATTTTTTTAATTTAGTACAACATTATAAAATATATTTTCTTAATTAAAATAAACTTTTTGAAATTTTTAAATTTAAATATCTTTAATCTAAATTCTTGTCTAGTAAATAAGCATATTTTGAAAATATTTATTTAAATTTTTTTTAATATAAACTAAAATTTTAAAAAATATATTTTACAATTTATATTAAATAAGAAAGCTAATGGTTAATGTAAAACTTGACACATGTACGAATAAGATTTATTTTACTTATGGTGGTTGTCATGGTTGACAACCACTATAAGTGCATCCCGCACGTAAATAATCCATCTTTTTAAGAGACACCAGAGTTCTGTTTGGTTCTGGATTTAATTTCGCCGTGTTGGGGTAGTTTCACGCCATCTTCTAGTTCGGATAATACTTTCATTGTTGATCTTGCATTTACTTTGTATTAAAGATAAATATTTATCTAGTCTAGTGGTACATTTGGTAATTTCTTGAAGAATACCTTTCTAAATTATTTTTTTTAAAAAGACCTTCCCTAAGGCCCTTTGGGAAAATATTTACTGAGTTGAAAGTGAAATAATGGATCTTACACTAAGACCCTGTTCTTTGATTAAGTTATTTTCAGGTTTTGGTTCCTACACTAAGATCATGTTCTTTGGTTAAGTTATTTTCAGGTTTGGATAGATAAGTTAGGATAAATTAGGTTAGGTTGGGATAAGTTATGATAAGTTAGGTTAGGTTGGGATAAGTTATGATAAGTTAGAATAAGTTAGAATCAGTTTTGGGAATTGTGTTAAATTCTTATAGGTTTGGATAAATTAGGATAAGCTGTGAGAGTTATATTCAACATATCTAAAGAACAGGGCCTAAAGCTTTTCCATCTATTTGTAACATGGGAAATTTTGTTGACTTGGGAAATTTCACTAACTTTCCCAAGAAAGCTTGGAAACCAAATGCTCTATAAGAGAGTGTTTGATAAGAATTTCAGAAGAAAATTTTCCGCTATTCCTTAAGGAAAATTTTTCATGAGTGAAAGTGAAAAATTGTGAGTCTCCTATAAAAATTTATCCAATGTTACAATACAAGTATACAACCAAACTTAGGGGAAATTGATCAAATTGAGATATTGACCAATTTTTCTAGAATTTTTTACCAACCAAACACTTTTTAAATTCATTTTGATTTAATACTTGTCATTAATTTTTTTTTAGGCTCATTTAACTAATCGCTAATTAATGTTGGCAATGGCCAATCTATGCCTTCTGAATTAAGGATGATCTATATATTACTATACTTCTTAGGTAAACATACGACCCATGATTTTTACTCCAATTTATATTATAATTGTACTTTTTTCTCAAGACCCACCCTTGAGTGTTCGTCAATAATAATCAGCACTACTTTAGTATGAATAACGGTTGATCAATGTTAAATAAGGGGTAAATGAAGTTAAATTTATTTGTGGAACTATAAATAAAAAGAACCCGTGTTAAAAACCATCTGTTATGACATGCTCTGCTCAATTTATTTTGATATTATTTTGAAATAAATTTAAGTTCAACTTATGCTTGAATTTATTTAAAGGTTCAACTTTGTAAAAGTTTGTAATATAATTTATTTAAAACTTATTAATTGAACATATTTCTAAACTTTATTTTAAATTTAACATATATTTTAAAAGGAAGCCGAAAGGACGTCAACTAATTGTCAAACTTATATTATATGATGAAAGTGAAACTAATGGATATGTCTCTAGTATTCTGTTCACATGCAACTATGCAGGCAGGGGGAAATAGAGAGGAAGTAGTTGAGAAATTGCATCCCTGTGTGGCGCTAACGCCATGTCATTTTCTATTGAAAAGACCTCACACCATCGTTGATGGGGTTCATAAGTTGCCATTGCTGTACTAGTTGGACTTTGTTGTGTAATATTTCATAATATTTGTTATTTTATGATATTAATAGTGACGAAAATTCGGATTTAGACAATCCGAACATTCAAACAAAATTTTCAAGTTTGAACTTTGTCTAAATTTTAAATTTGGATTGTGATATTCAAATTCGGACTCTAATTATCCAACTATGTCTGGACCCAAATTTATCTGAAGATATCCAAACTCAAATTTACTCTAACGTCGGACGCAAATCCAAATTTATATGAATTTCAAGGTTTGGACACTGTAGTGCGAAGAGTGGTCAAGCAAACAATAATATAATATTGACTTAAATAATTTCAGCAACTAACACATTGTTGATTTGATGGATGAGCCTCAAGGGCCCATTGAGAGGCCTAGGGATGTTGATGAGGATATTTTTGAAAGTTCATATAAACGCTTGGATCGGAAGGTTTGCAGGGCAATGAATGTTGGCGGCAACCAACAAGATAGGATTTGGTTGTTGATGATCAATGGGATATTGTGAAGAGACTTAAAAGGAAGTTGATCAAGAAAAGGAAGGATTAGATTAGGAGGTTTACTAAGCAGTAAATGTTCGCAGCAAATCATGATGCTTTTGAAAGTTCATATAAAGCACTAGATCGGGAGGTTACAGAGCAGTGAATGTTGGCAAAAACCAACAAGATAGTTTTTTTTTTGTTGTCAATTATCAACAGGCCGCTATGAAGAGGTTAACACGAAGTTGGTCAAGAAAAGGAAGGAAGAGTAGGAGACAACTTCATTGGAAGCTTTATGGTGTTTAAGTTACATTTTAGGAGATCACTTGGTATGATTCGGGAATGGTTCTTTCGGAAATGTTGTGGTTCTTTTGAACCTTTGCGATTGAACCTTCTTTTCCTTTTTCTTACTTTTATGTCTTTTCCGGTCGTTGTTTTTGGCTCTGAGGTGGTGGTAACTAGACATTTTTGTCTTAACATTTGTGGGGGCTTGCTTGATATTGATTTCGTGTGCGTTAGTGTATCATTGGTGTTAGTGGGGGCATATACAAAAGATTGTGATTATATTTGAGATAAAGATCCAATAGCGAGGCAAATATACCTGATCCAAAAAATGATGAGACATTTTATGCCTCCCACCCTCGCCTCATCTGAATGTCATTAAATGAAAGGTAGGATAGCATAGTACATATCTACGATATAAATAAGATACAATATTCATATATTAGTCTTAACTACTATGCTAAAATTTCATCGCACACACACATATATTCTTTAGAAAATAGAATAATAATTTTAGAATATCAAATATGGCTACGTATGTAATTGAACAGAGTTAGCTCACGAGTGGCTCGAGTTCAACTCAGTCAAAACTTGGCTTGAGCTTAATTTTATCAAAGCTCGGTTTAGAAGTCTATTGAGCTTAGTTCGATCCAAAAGGTCGGGGCTCCACTTCCCTCAAACTATCCTTAATGTGCTAAATTATCAACTTCTCATAAACTTAATTTCTTCCGCTTCTCACAAGTCACAAATTTCAATTTCTAACTCTTGTCGCACTTTTCAATCTCTTTACCCCATTAGTTATACAAAGTGTAATTTTAATTTATGAACTGATATTTGTGAAGTTTGAGAAAATTTGTGTTATTTGTGATGATTGTCTATAGACATACATCACTGAATATGTGGATAAAGATGAAGACATATGGACTAAAAATTTTCCGTTTTATTTCTCTAGGATTGAGGGTGAGAGAAAAATGTTTGCTCTCGATCACAACTTAGACCGAGACCTTTAAAAACTACTCGGATCCTAGCCCGCTTCAATAATTCCATGTCAAAAATTTTCTGCCCACTGGATACAATCAAAATCAAAATCAATACTCAGAAATCTCACTCATGCGAGCTATGAATTGAATTGGATGTAACAGTTTAACCCTAAACTGTGCAATTTAGAGAGAACTTTAGATTTACAAATTATTTGTACTGCTTATTACTCAATGCAAAAAGAAACAAATAACTCTTATTAAATTATTTTACTTTTGATCCATTACACTTTAAATTGACTAAATAATCTTTTTCAACTAAAGACAAACAAACATATGAAACTTTGTGAAATTTTGGGGAAATGTTTTCCAATCAAACACACATATGTGGTTCTTCCGCACGGTAGACTAGCCAGCAGAGAGCCGGAAGAACAGCTCGTATGGAGCATGGCCAGAACCTCTGAAACGATCAATTTGCCGATCATATGAAGCGTGACATCGTAACCCTAGTCTCAAATGCCCATTACCGAGATGCACTCCTTCTCTATTCCAAGCTCCACTCTTCCTCTGTATCCCCCAACATCTTCACTTTCCCATGTCTTCTCAAGGCCTGTTCCAAGCTCGAGTGCCTTATCCAAGGTCGCATTCTTCATACCCATCTCATCAAATCTGGGTTTCACTTGGATACATACGCCGCAACTTCTCTTACCAGCATGTACTTGAAATTTCAAGAAATCAAGAGTGCCGTCCAAGTGTTCGACGAAATGCCTCAACGAAACGAGGCGTCTGTAGGTGCTACGATTTCTGGGTTTTCTCAGAATGGGTTTTTTAGGGAAGCTATTGTGGTGTTTAGGGATATTGGGGTGAGGTGGTTCAGACCCAACTCGGTTATGATCGCTGCTGTGTTGTCTGCTTGTGATGTGATTGAGCATGGTATTCAGGCGCATTGTTGGGCTGCAAAGATTGGGGTTGAAACGGATGTATATGCTGGCACTGCGATTGTGACTATGTATATGACTTGTTCTGATGCAGTGTCAGCTGCCAAGGTTTTTGGTGCGATGGAGTACAAGAATGTGGTGAGCTACAATGCATTCCTATCTGGGTTGGTTCAGAATGGTGTTAATAGGGCTGGTTTCAATGTGTTTAAGGATATGTTGAGGTCTTCAGAAGTAGTGCCTAACTTAGTCACACTGGTTTCAGTCTTAGGCGCTTGTTCCAACGCGTCGAGCCTTCAGTATGGAAGTCAAGTTCATGGGGTTGCTGTCAAGTTAGGCCTACAATCTGATACAATAGTGGGAACTGCACTAGTTGACATGTATTCAAAATGTGGGTGTTCTCATTTGGGTTACCATGTATTCAGAGAGTTGAGTGGAAACAGGAATCTAATTACATGGAATTCAATCATTTCAGGAATGTTATTGAATGGTGAATCTGATGCTGCTTTGAACCTCTTCTCTGAGTTGAAATTGGAAGGACTAATACCCAATTCTGCGACTTGGAATACAATGATCAATGGATTCTCGAGACTAGGAAAATGTACCCAAGCATTTCAGTTCTTCAAAGAGATGACATCACAACGAATCGCTCCAACTTTGAAGTCTCTTACTAGCCTTCTACCAGCATGTTTCATGATGTCTTCTCTGCGCCAGGGAAAGCAGATTCATGCTCATGCCATCAGGAAAATTGTCGATTCTGACGAGTTCTTTGCCACTTCCCTCATCGACATGTACATGAAATGCGGGCAGTCTTCGTGGGCCCGCCGGGTCTTTGACCACTTCAGGGTCAAGCCCGTCGAACCGCCATTTTGGAATGCAATGATTTCTGGGTATGGAAGAAACAACCAGCAGGAACTCGCATTCGAAATATTCGATCTCATGCAGAAGGAGAATGTCGAACCCAACAGTGCCACTTTTCTGAGTGTACTGTCTGTCTGTAGTTACTCCGGTGAAGTCGACAAAGGATTACATGTATTCGAAATGATGAGCAGAGATTATAACATGAATCCAACCCAACAGCACTATGCTTGCATCATTCACTTATTGGTTCGTTCTGGGCACCTTAAGAAAGCCCAGGAACTGATGCAACAAATGCCAGAAACTTCATCTGATGTATTTTCTTCAACGCTCGTCGCTGCTGGGCATAATAACTTGGATTCTCAACTTGGAGAAAACATTGCAGAAAAGCTCTCAGAGTTGGATCCCGGAGATTCGAGCTCGTTGGTTGCTTTGTCTAATGTATATGCAGCAATGGGGAGGTGGAACGACGTCGAGTGGATCAGGAGTATGATGAATGTAGGGGAAGTGAAGAAACATCCTGCATATAGCATAGGGATGGCATGACATAAATGTTGGATACATCCTCAAAATCATTGTAATTAGGATCTGAACCATACTGAACTCATCCAGACGGCTCGTTTTTTCTGTTTCTGGTCCCTGTTTGGAGAGTTTTGGAACTACAAAAGGGATAACTCTGCGAACCGAAACCAGCCCAATGTGTGCTGCAGTGAGCTAAATTGTGGTGAATCAAGTCAAACCTTCAATCTGCAATGCTGCTGCTCGACTCGGCTCGGGAAATTTTGTATTATGGTGGTCTGAAAGGAGAACTGGTATACCCAGGATTTTTTTTCTTTTTCTCCTTTTCCCAATTATTTCTTTCTTGTGAATGTCAAGAGCAAGTTAGATACATGATACAGCCTCAAAGTCAATGATGTATGTTATTAAAGATACATTCAATTTGAAGGAAATAAGTTGAATAAGTTTGATATACTCCTTTTGTTTCATATTAGTTGTCATAATTTTGAGTTTCACAGTTTCAATGTCACTCTTTGATTGATAATTTCTTACATAATACTGTCTTCATTCCTTAATAATGGTCACTTTGGAGTTTTGAGAAGATTTTAAGAAAATAGTATTGAGAATGATAATTGTATTGGAAATGGTAAAAGTAAAAGTTAAGTTTCTATTTTAGTTATATAATTGTATGGGGAATTAAAAGAGTAAGAGGTAAATTCGAAAAAATTATCATTAATATTGCATTGGCATTGTAATGGGACAGATATTATGGAAACAAAAAATTGATCAAGGTGATAGATATTGAGGAATAGAGAGAGTATGTTATTAACAATTTCAATATTATATTGTTATGATGATATTTTTCATAACGAATCTAATAATGGTAATTTTATATAGCAAATCATTGTATATATTGAGAAATTAATAGTCAAAATTTTTAAAATTTGACTGCAGAATTTTCATATTTCTAAAGACGACAATTAATATGGAAGAGAAATGGTAAGAGTCTGTGGGTTGTGTTAGTTAAAAACGCTTGCTTTCAACTGATCAGCGTTTTTTCAAGGGTTTAAGTTCAAGCAAAGGTCTTTGGGTTATAAGAGTTTGTCACAGTATGAATAAATGTAGAAGTAGGAAGAAGAATTTGAAAAAGCAAAGGTTTCCCAATTCTTTTTTTTTTTGTTTTTGTTTTGATAAAAGAGGTTTCCCAATTTTAAGCAATCTAGAATTATTGAAAGCTTTCGAAATTATGTGCTTGAGCAATATTAATATTTAGAGAATTTGGGCAGGAAAAGTTTTTCCCCCCCTAAATCCTGATAGCTTCCATCAAAAAGAAAAAAAATCGTGATAACTTAAATTATGACAGCACACAAATATCAAAAGAAAATAAACCACAGATAAAATTAGATCACCCGAATCATTATTTATTCACTAATGATGTCTTTAACTAAATTTTATTACAAAAAAAAAACATTGGAATTAAAGGGGCATTGAAAAAAAATATCCCAACTTAAATTACAATTTCGTAATAGCTAAACTGAACTTTGACCTAAATTGTTTTTGTTGTATGCCACCGAGTTAAACTCGTTGGAAAAGACTTGTACAACCGAATCGATCTATATTTTGCACATGGTGGACTACCTGAAGGTTGGTGCTTCTGATAATGGAGAAACTCCTTTTTGAATTGTTTTTTAGGTTTTTTTTCCAATACTTCAAAGTATGAATTATTTGACGTCGATTTTCCAACAAATGTATACTTTAACCTAAATCTAATGCCTTGATCTCAAGAAAAAGGAGCCCTCCTTGGTATATGCCCTTTCTACTCCTCCTCCTCATGGAACCCAATTGTTCTTTTGACAGCGCCATCTCATCTAGGGTGGGCTTGTACTTGCACTGAACCGAGCAAAAGTTCGCAGCTCGGTTGTTGGTCCTTCGCAAGGCCCACCCGCACCTCTGGCATTTGTACCCACCAGAGTTACTCGAGCTCGCTTCTGAGTCATGTGATCCAGGCTGCATGTTTCGACGTGTTTGTAAGAAGTAAATCTTTTTATGGTTGATTATACCAATATCGACATCAGAAACGTCGACAAGCTTGTTTAAATCGTTGATCCACACTCCATACTGGTGGGTAGACTTCAGGACCTGCAATACCCGTTTGCGGTGGCTTGTATGATCTTTAAGGTCTCCAGCACAAAGCGGGCCTTTTGGGCATTCAATGCAGAAAAAGCCGTAATTTTCGGAGCGCTCGCCGTTGATATCAGGTCCACGAGTTGTGTGGAAATTTGCAGAGACTAAAGGGAGCAACCAATTTGGTATTATCTCTTGATTCATCATGGAAAGGTTTACCGTTTTGAAGCTAAAGCGAACGTAGGATTAAGGGGATAAGCCATAAAACATAAGTATATATATAGTTGTAAGTAGGGACAATTTGTTATCTAGTGGTTTTCTTAGAGGATATTTTAAAAATATTTTTGTTTGAAAAAAAAAAACTAGGTTGAATATGTAAAGGAAAGTTTCTGTTCTAATAGGTTGTAAATTCCTAATTCTGAAGCGTATTTGGATTTGGAGTTTGAGCGTATTTGAAGTTCTATTAGTGCTTCCCCTAGATGTCATTAGGAAGTAAACTATGATTGGCCAGTAAACCAATACACATTACTTTTGAGATATATATATATATATATATATATATATATATATATATATATATATATATTGGAAAAACTTATAGTGGTTGTCAACCATGACGACCACCATAATTAAAACGATATTTATTCATACATGTGTCAGCTTTTATCTTCGCTATTCATTTTTTTTATTTAGTACAACATCATAAAATATATTTTCTTAATTAAAATAAATTTTTTGAAAATTTTTAAATTTAATAACTTAAATCTAAATTTTTTGCCTAGTAAATAAGCATATTTTGAAAAATATTTATTTTAAATTTTTTTAAAATAAACTAAAATTTTAAAAAATATATTTTACAATTTATATTAAATAAGAAAGCTAATGATCAAGGTAAAACTTGACACATTTACGAATAAGATTTATTTTACTTATGGTGGTTGTCATGGTTGACAACCACTATAAGTGCATCCTATATATATACTGGAAAATTAAGAATAAAAAAACAAAACTTATAATTATTAAGTGTACCTTACTAAGTTTTTATTGAGGCCAGTTCTTTTATGTGGTGGTAAATTGCCGAGATTGTATGGTAAATTGTGGAAAGTATGGTATATTACGATATGGTTCGGTAAGTTATGGTAAAGTTTATGATAAAAATAACTAGTGTAATAAGTGAGGAGAGAGAAGTGAAAAACAGAGAAAAAAGTGAGGAAAAAAAGTGAACAAAGAGAAAATTACGGTAAAATGTGATATGATATGGCAAAATGCGATAGTTATGGATATTCTAGTAAATTGCGGTAAATATGATATAGTCCAATTTCAGAAAATCAACTAAGATAATGATAGTTGTAGATTAGTTTTTGAGTTTTTGGACAAATAAGATTTGCCCATGACAAACTGCTCTCTCAAAAGTTTACTTTTCATCGCTATGAATCGATAGTATACAAACATGAATCTTTTCTAATCTCTACTATATAAAAAGAGGCTTAAATTTTGTGGGGAACGAAAAATTGTTTGAAGCGGTGGGATGTTGGGCTGGGGCCTCCTGGGCCTAATAAAAAAAAAGGTGGGGGAAAGCTTTTCTAATAAAAAAAATATCTTCTATATATTATATATCTATCATTATCCCTAGATCATATAAACATGCTTATTGTGAATGGGAAGACTAATAGGTCTTTATATTTTGATGTAATTATTTTAAGGGTCCTATATTCTGAGAAATTATTATGGGGTGACATTATCTTTGCGGTAATTATTTATTGAGGACATTTCGACCAATTTTTCGGTCCAAGAATACGTGAAACAATGATTTTTGTATTTAAGGTGGTTTTAATAGAAGTCAACTATCATTTTAGGCCTTAATATTTAAGGTTGGTCAAAAATACATAATCATAATCAACAATAAATACTGTAGTTATGCTTTGTTCGTCGAAAAATATATTGGAATGTCCCCCGAAAATAATTATAACAACGATAATGTCACCCTACAATTATTTATCATAACACAGAGCCCTTAAAATAATTACATCAAAATATGAAGACCCTTTAGTCGTTTTTTGTTATAATAAGTGGGTTAAATACGTATTAGGTGTATATTTAGATAAGGTAAATACGAGTTCGACATATTTCAGGTTCGTGTAAACACGAGTTAGGTGTATTTCGGGTTCAAGTAAATATAAGTTTACGTGTATTTCGGGTTCGGGTCAATACGGGTCATGTATATTTCGGAACCGGGCAAATATGGGTTGGATATTATTTGACAATACAAAACGTTAAAAGTCTTAACATATGACAATTTTTAAAGCATCATAATTTTTATGAGTATGCAAACTAGGTACCGTTCTTTTATGCGGTAAGTTTGTGGTGCGGTAATTTGTGGCGCGGTGGACTGCGGTGAGTTGTGGTGGATTATGATAAGTTGTGGTTGAAATAATGGGTGCAGAAAGATTTTATAATTATTTGGAATTTTTTGATATTTATTAAAAAAATAAATGGAAATGTCTGGTGGATTATGGTGGATTGTGGTGAGTTGTGGTGTGGTACGGTACCACATCGCATGGTATCGCAATAAAGAATGGGGCCTAAATTAGTGCGCATTATATTTGAAAAATGAACATAGTGCTCCCTCCTTCCCATATTATTATCTGTCATTTTAACTAACTTTCTTTTTTCCCATAATATCTGTCATCTTACAATTTCAATAACACATTAACTACTAATTCATCAAATTAATCTCATTAAATACATCTTTTTCTTCATTTTTTTATTTTTCACCATTTTTCTTTTTTATTCACCATTTTATTCACCTTTTTCTCATTTCTAAGAACACAAATTAATACAATTTGGAAGTTTTCTTAGTTTTGTGAATTATTTCTTAAGTGATAAATAATATGGGAAAGAGGAAATATTACATACAAAATTGTAAATACTTGTATCGTTGTTTGTAATTTTTCATACTTCTTGAAATTCAATGTAAATTAAAATATGATTAATAAAATATATTTTATGTGCATTTATTCAACAAAATATATATAATAAAATTGTAATTTTTAACCCGTGCTAAAGTAATTAAGGAGTCTAACATCAAATAAAACTTTATGTCCAAACCAATCAATTCGAGAAGTGAATTAAATACGTGTCGGTTGTATATCTAGATAAGGTAAATACGGGCCCGATATATTCCGGGTTCCGGTAAATATGAATTAGGTGTATTTCGGGTTCAAGTAAATATGAGTTAAGTGTATTCCTGTTTTGGGTCAATACGGGTCATGTATATTTTCGGATCGAATTAATGCGAGCGGGATATAATTTGACAACAGAAAATGCTAAGAGTCTTAACATATGACCATTTTTAAATCATTATAATTTTTACGAGTATATAAACTAAATTAATGTGCATTGTTTTTTTAAAATGAACGTAGTATTACACATAAAATTATAAATACATATATCGTTGTTTGTAACTTTTCATACTTATCAAAATCTAAAGTCAACTAAAATATATTCAATATAATATATTTTATGTGCATTGGTACACCAAATATATATAAGAAAATCGTAATATATTTGGCGGGTGTGAAAGGTGGAATAGAGTGGGTAGATTGGATAGTCATTGAGAATTTAAGTCACATAATTTAAATATATGAATTTTAAAATATATTGTTTATAGTTTTTACTAAGGTATTGTGTGTGAGGCAAATTCATCATATTAGTGACATTATTTATTAAATATATAAATTCTTAAATAGATATTATATAAAATATGTAAGAAAGAATTAATAATGTGAAAAAAGTAGAATGCGATAAATAAGATAGATTTATCACACATTATAAAAAAAAACAGCACCTTAACCCGTCCGTAGGACGGGCCACAAATCTAGTCTAATAAACAAGTGATGGAAGAACTATGAAGTGTACTGATGAGTTTAATTAGGCCACACATTTGCATTTATTCATCCCACAAAGAAGAAACTATCTTTAAAACTTTCACCCCTTGAGCATCTCTTGGACCGAAAACCCGAAGTAATCATCAAAGTGATTAGGAGGTTCAAAGATGAAGCAAGAGATAACATCTCTGAGTGTAATGACCCCGACCACTTCATCCTCGTCGCTCACCACGTAAATCCTGTGAATGGACTTTGAAGACAGGGTCCGAATGACATCACCGAGAGTCGATCTAGGCTTGCAGGTTGTCGGTGGCGATACTTTCCCCGGTTCTTGGGATAATGTCGCAATTGTGTTCATGAAGTCCTTCACTGTAAGCTGCCTAAAATTGAAATCATGGAAGGGTTTACATCACTTGGAAGTACTCCTAACTTTATATAGCAATGTTCATATTATGGTCAAGACTGGACCCAAACTGAACCGTACACTAATAAGTCCGGTCGTTTTCATAGTAAAGTTTAAGAAATTGTTCCAAACTAGTATGGGTTGGTTCAATTCAATCCCTAGCCGGGTTGTCTTGGGTTTGGACTGGTTACTGGTGGTCTAGACTTTGGTACAACTTTTATGAAATTTTGAGGTTCGGTTCACTATGACCCAAGTTTGACCCAATAAGCACCCCCAACTAATATGTCTACGTTTGATTTGTAATTTCAATAAATTTCATAGAATCAGTCTCTTAGCATGCAAGAATTTGTATGTTTAATTTGTAATTTTGTTCACTTTCATGGAATCCGTTTCTTAGCATGCATGAATCTATGTTGAAGTAAGGTTGGCTACATATAAATTTCCTTGGACAATGCTACACACCGAGAAGGTCTTGGTATAAGAGAGCTACCTGTAGCTGGAGAAAAGCTGGGGTTTAAGCAACAAGTATCGGATATCTCTCATGCTCACATTCCCGACAATCTTCTTCTTTGTTGAGTTTGTCCCATCAACCACCGGAAGACCGCCAATTTGGTGATCCTTCATCCGTCTAAAAGCCTCCAAAATCAGCTCATTGCTGTCTATGCTCACAACCTATACATATATCCATATTAGGAAAACATAACCCGGTACTTTCGCCAATATATCTAGCAATCAAGTTTCACCAACAATTTTTCATCTAAACCGAGCAAATATGTTATATACCTGGTCGCCCGACATAAAAGGAAGGCCCAAGTCAGTGATGGAATGAGCAGAAATGGTATCAAACCAATCCCTTCCACGGCATCCCTCGAGGCCCTTGATTACAGCTGACTGTGTGATGAAGTTTGTCATCGAGGGCTTCCCGGGCTCTATAACCGGAACATTTCTCATCCTATACTTGGACAGTAGCAACAACACTGTCAACATTGAGCTGTCTACTGAGACCGGCAGAAAAGGGGTGTATCTAAATGATGTAGTGATTTCCTTCACCTGCATGCCAAATGTTTTGCTTTAGTTCATCACAATTTACTAATAACATTTGTAACTTGTAATTTCGGCATTCTTCCAAGCTGAAATTATGCCTAGTTTACACTGACAAAATCAACAGGTTTGAAATAATTCCTAGCAACATTGGTTCAGACCAGGTTCAGTCTGACTCGGACGAACTTTTTTGCCAGTAAGTAACCCTTGTTTAAAAACGTCTTACCATATATTGTGAGAAATACATTTCTATGGTGACTGTTGGATATGAGGGTGAATAAATTATTTAGCGTGACTCCCATAAAAGTTATCTATCATAAAAGTCATCTATTGATAAATTGTTAGCCACATTTGTAGCGAAAACCGAAAAGCCATCATTCTGGTATGACTTGCCATAGCAAAGCCTTCAAAAGGAAACCATATAATTTGTGTTCTTTTTTTCACAAAAAACAAAAATCAATTATGAAAGAGATCATACTTTAGTAGACTTGAAAGGCTCTTCTTGGAGGACCACTTTGTAGAAGTCATCGCCTAACTGGCTAGCAGCGGTTGGAGCATCCTTCCCAATCCCTTTATCAGCCGCCACGCCTCCAACGACGGCTGCCCCAACCGCCGCAACCGCCAGCCCGGCAACTGCAGCAGGGCCCGTTGCCCCTAGCGCTGCAGCCCCGATAGCCCCGAACGCACCCGCCCCCACTCCAGCAGCTGTGGCTGACGTGGCGGCCAGGGCGATGGCGGCCAGCTCAGCGGCCTCTAGGACCCACAACACGATGGCCGAGTAGTCTAAGACCCCAATGTACCTTTTTCTCCAATCATTGCTGTCCCCTGCATCGGGGTTTGTCACTGGAGCTGACAGGATGTGGCATTCGGATAACACCTTCACCGCATCGCCGACTGGCATGTCCGCTGGAACTTCGATCACTGTCAAAACGTAAAACTTCATAATTACATAAAACCTGGGAGTATACATATAAAAGGTCCGTTAATCAAAGGTCATATGGCTCGAAAGTTTGGAGGAGGCAAACCTTTTCCTCCAGGGACTTGTGGGAAGGATGAGACTGGGATTTTTGAGAAGGCAAATGTCAAGGACTCTTGCAACGAGCGAGGGAGTTTCTTCCTGTTCTGAATTATGTCAAAGTAAACATCACAGCTTGGGATTTTCACTGTTCCCTTTGGTTCATCCCCTTGCTTTTCCATGTCTGACAAACACAACAACCAAAATATTTACACACCCACCATAATAGCCATGAAAGGGGGTAAAAAAGGGATAGTACATAGTGCTATGCTAGAAGGAGATCTATATGTAGACAGTCTTTATCTCGACAAATCATCAAACAAACTATACAACATTAGATGTTCATCATTCAAGCCCAAGTTGTAACCCTAAAATGGATCCCAAAATTTACAATGCAAAAAAGATGTCATTTTACAGATAGATCATATTATTGGGTATTGATAATAAGCATCAAAAGAAAAGGGTATTCATGAAACAAATTGGAATTGAATTTACAGAAAATAAACACAATCAACAAGACATTAAATTTGAAGGGTAAGCAATTTACCTGTGGCCAAATCCTCGCCGAAATAAGAAATGAAAAATCAGATGAAAAATTTACTGATTGGAATGACATGCAGTGTGAAATTCGGATCAAGGTTTGGGTTCAGTGCCTTTGTTTTTCCTCCAAAATTAGCAGTTTGTGTTGCTGCCTTGCTGGTGCATGCCCATTTTGCCACGTGTCTATGTTGTACAAATGTCAATAGATTTGAACCTCAGTTTGTCCACGCTAGAATCCACAAAGGAAAAAAAGAGGGAAAAATAATCGTCGCCTGAGAGATTCGAACTCTCGCGGGGAAACCCCATGTACTTAGCAGGCACACGCCTTAACCACTCGGCCAAAGCGACGTTGGTTATTAGTCCTCCCCATGTTTACTTATATGTAACAAACCATCTAATTATATTTATTCTATATTATAAAAGTAAACAACACAAATATTTAGAAGAAAAATATTTTTGATTTGTGCTGAGATCTGGATGTGGTCTTATAAGTCAAAAGAAGTTTTAATTTGATTTGTGTTGGGATGATTATAAGTGAAAAGCCCTAGTACACTCAACAGAAAGTGATACATTCCATGAGATCTATCATTATAAATCATATACAATTAGTTTATGAAAACTTTGGCTATTTATCTATGAACATATATGATAATTTGTCGTACAAAACTATAAGATTCATAACACAATACTTTACTAATGGTGTCTGCATCGTCCAAACTTGGCAATGGCTAGCATTGTTTCTCGAGACCTCGCGTTAATGGCATTACACTAGGGTTTGCTATTATTGTTATTGTCATTGTAGTATTACCAAATAAGCCTATGTGCTTGAAGTGCAACTTGGACTTTAGCCTTTAGATGATGCAACTGAAGCGAAACCCGAGTAACTGTCAAACAATTGTTTTCCATCATATCCAACCTACACACATCTCTACAAAATTTCCCACAATACACACAGCAGGGGACAGCATCAATTACAATACAACCCTCCTTCACAGTTGTAGCCTTGTAGGGCTCCGGCATGGCATCAGTAAGTTACTCGACAGACCTTGGCATCAACCCACCAAACTGTCTTCTCTGATTACTTCTGCAAAACAGGCGTCTGAGAAATCTTCCGATGAGTTTCAACGAAAGAAACGACACACAATGCAACCTATCGGCTCCATTCATAGTCTGCACTGCTCCTTGAGTTTGAGTTGTTGTAGCGGTTGCTGTCTTCGGGTCTTATGGACTCCGCGAAAGTGTTCCACCCCATCAGGTAAGGCAAGATGTACTGCAAGTTCAACAATTAATCAATGTCACAGAGATTGAATACATATTGGCTTTGTTCGTGTTTCAGAAATCTACAGAAATTTCGATGAAGAAGACTGGTTGTGTTTGTGTTCATCTCATCTTCCATTAAAACTCCAAAACTACTTTCAGAGATGTCTGTAACTTAGACTATGATCAAATGGGATCCTTTAAGAGGACATGAGGAAAATGTTTCTCTTACAGTGAATGCCGATACAAGAACTGCAAACTCGGCTTTCGATATGGGTATGTAGATGCTCTCATCTATGTTCAGAAGCTTGTTTTGAACACCTAGCCAATGCCACCAAGCCACAATTAGAGGAGAATAGAGGGTATTCAATTAATTTAACAAGGAGCTAACTTTCACTATTGTTCAAAGTACATTATAAGATATATCATCAAGCAAAATGTAATCAAACGAATGTGCGAGAGTTAATGAAAAGAGCATTACTCAAATTAAAGAAGTGGCCGGAACCGTCTGGAAGGGGCTCTACTTTCAACACCTTCCTAACTTTGCCTTCATCACTGCATTAAGAAAGTACCACATTTAAGTGACCCTGTCTAAATACTTTGCAAACATGCCCATAGTTTCTACTTGAAAATACAAGGGTAAGATGCATAGGATCCAGCATCATATTTCATGAAACAAGAATTGTGCAGGATCTCAAATTAACATATACAGTAGTAGAATACCTTCTTCCTTTGTTTGGATCGTGAAAGAATTCACAAGACTCCCTCGCACCAAGACTGATCCAACTCCCAATTTCAGCCACAGAGAGAGAGAACACCTGGAAGTTCACTAAAATTCAGTCATTTCTGGAAACATTAAACATGTCGTATTCAAACCCCACATTCCTTGTTAAATGCCGATTATGAGATACCTTTCTAAGGTTGAAGTTGACGATAAACAATCATTACTCATACAAGCAGTTCACCAGATACATCCACAATTCTAAGAATAGGAACTGAGGATTCATACAATAAACTGACTAGATTGTTCATTTTATTAACCAAGAATCCAAATGATAAGGAGATTATATCAAGATAGAGCCACATAAACGTAATGCTGCATAAGTCTTACCTGCTTTCTACTCCAATCATATTGACGAACACCAGCAGCAGGAGCAAATTGAAGCAGTATGAAGCCCTCCCGGGATATTTTCATCGCACCTGACTATACTTGAAACAAGATTGAGTTTCACAGAAATGTATCTTTGAAAGATGAAACAAATATCGGAACTGAAACAACATTATGATCAAACAAACAAAACTATGCTCACCTCTAATGGCACAAATTCTGGAGCTCTGGGCTCCACTGTAAGAGCAGCTTTACCTTTGTAGATTGAATGACCCACAAAAACCTTAGGAGGTAAACCTACAAACCAAATTTAACACTAACTATTATTAGTATCAATAATGCCAAAACAGTCTCATCTACACCATTGCAACAGCTGAAAGTCTCAAAAATGGACATGTATTGTTACTTAATCTTATAAAGATTATGAATTGACTAATATAAACTTCAGGAAATCTGTGATTATTCATGTTACACCAAAATCTATAACATCCCTCTCCATTAATTTGGTCAGTACATCCTTTGACTCTCCACCCTTGTCTTTTTCTCATTTTTATAGTTTCCCTGTTAAGAAATTCGATAAGGTAAGAGTATATACTCTCTAAAAGGAACCACAACTATACCCTAATTAGACAAAATTTGAGCAACCATCTTTCAACTTGATTTCACTATCCCATTCCAATTCTTCATTGTACAGAGTAAAAATCCAAACCCACTAAGAATTCACTTGAGAAAACAATACCCATTTGCATCATAACAAGAAACACTCCAAATTCAACCCAATTTCTCCCTCAAGTGGTCATCAAACAAGCCATTAACTAAGCAAACAGCATACATAACCTACCAAAGCCGCGAAAATTGAGAACAAAAACAGCAAATTCTGGAAAACAAACAAAAACCCAAGTGACCAAATTACCTGTTGAGGAAGAAGGAGGAGAATTCGGAGTGTAAGAAGGAGAGAACCTCGGTGAAGATTGGTCGAAGTAGTCGGAAGACTGGCGACATTTGACAGAAAGCAGCAGCTTCGCAGGGTTTAGAATTATGGGGGATGAAACTCCGGCGAAGTTGAAGGTGTTTTTGGGTGTGAAAGACGAACGATTAGAGGAGAGAGAAAGTCGCCGGTGAGGGGTTCCGGCGACATTGGAAGAAGATAGAAGGAGAAGCTGCTGCGCCATTTTCCCTCCTTCAGTCTTACTGCAGTCCACAACACACTTCCAAAAACTGGGGCTTTGGCTTTGAACAGGGATTTGGATTTGAAGCTGAAATTTTTAGATTTTCTTTTTGATAATTGATTATTGATGAGATGGAGAAGACCTTTGGTGGGTTGAGCAAATGAAGGCCCGTTCTTGCATGGGTCTCTCCCGTTTATTTCGTTTGTCTAGTGTTATCAAGCGGATTCCAGAGCTGACAAAATTTTCCCTGATTAGAGAAAGATTGGGTGTGAACATAGTTTTTCGTCTGAATTTTGATATTAATCGAACATTCGTATATAAAATTTCTCGTTTCTATTGTCCGAACACGATTTCGACTCCAATTTAGTTTCATTCGAATCATCAGACCCGGTTCTGCTCGAAATAAAACTAGGTCCGGACATAAATTTCTCGTCCAAATTTTGATATCGACAGAATTTGTCCGACACGAATTTACACAGACCCGAATTTTTGCCACCGCTAGAGGATTCAAGGCATTTCCCTATCAAACGTTTGCAAAGTTTTGTCCGATCCCAATATTTAAATTTGTCTTATTTGAAAAAAAGGGTTGGTCATAGACTCTTTGTCCGAAATATGACATTGACAAAATTGATCAAATACTTGGACATTATATTTCAGTTTTTCTATTGGCCAAACCCAGTTTTGACATTGGCCAAATTTAAACAACCAGAATTTGATCCAAACCCAAATTTTTACCAGCACTATGACCCTGTCACGGTAAAGTTTTGAATGAGTTGGGCTCAATAAATTGGATAGGTTTTGACAAATTATGGTAATTTGGTTAAATTAGCATTCTTGATTGTGTTGAGGTGAGGTAAGGTTAGCTTGGAAGTTGGTCAACATTCAGGGATGTTTAATCATCACGAAATGCAATATAAAAGGTTTAGAATAAGAACAATAGATAGGAAGCAGGAACAAAGTTGAACTTGGAATCATAAAGAGACTGTTGATATACATAAATATATGCATGTACTAAGAATAATAAGATCAAACGACATAGACAAAGATCAAACCAGTGTTAGGCTCCGTTCTTTTATACGGTTAGGCTCCGTTCTTTTATACGGTTGGTGTTGTGTGGTACTGCAAAAAAGAACATAGCCTAACTGATGCAAGAGTTCTTAAAGCAACAGTCAGAAAATCAACAACTAGGGTTTACTTTTCCTTGTGCAAGAGACTCAGTTTCATCTTTGATGTCCTTTGTGCAGTACAACTCCTGAGGTTATGGCCAATCTGACCACAACTCCTGCAATGATAAGCTTGCCGAGTTCTTGTTCCAAAATCCACCAACCCTCTTGCATCTTTCTGAGTACAAGTCCGACTATTATGCCCGCTTTTTCCACACACCCGGCACGTGTGATCCCTTCCGACATTTCTTCTAATGTCTTTCGTATCGTCTTCGCTACCTATAACTCCATCGTCGGATTGTACCTTTGCCTTCACTGAACAAGACCTGCTGTTATGCCCGCTTTGCCCACAAACCCTGCATGTGTGGTGCCTTTGGGTATGTCTTCTAGAATCTTCTTTTCTTCTGGAATCTTCCACAGAGGTTGTTACTGCACCGTCTGACTGTAACTTAGTCTTCTGAGCGCATGTCCTGCTGTTATGACCAACTTGACCACATTCCCGGCAATGGTACTCCTTCAGAACTCTTTGTGTTGGTTTTGGCTTTTGGCATGTTCTTCTGTTGTGGCCCCGTTCGTTGCATAATCTACATCTGAACCGTCTGTCTATGTTTTGCGCAAGTTCAGGACAATAAAATTTCCTATGCCCTTCTCGCCCACAGTTCTTGCAGAAGAATTTCACTCCTGCAGGAGCGCACAGTTTAGGAGAACAGTTTTGTGCCAAAAGATGAGCACCAAAGAAAAAAGAAAAAAAAGTTGCTCGGTCCATGAAAGAACCATCAAAATCATGTGATCAGAATCTGTGTTCTTTTAGAGATAAGGTAAGGTTGGTTAAAGTTTGCTAAATTTGGGCTGCATTGGTAATATGAGGCAAGTTTCCGTAAATTAATGGAAAGAATTGGTCAATTAGGGTTGGGTTAAAATGGGTAAAAATTGGGTATTTACCCACCAAAGAACACTCATAAAAGATCACTAGTTTGAGTGAGTGCATGACAATGAAGCATCTACAAACTAACCTCTCATAGAAATGCTTCTGTTTTGGCGGTTCCCAGGATCACTAAAGAAGGCTTTCATAGTTTCAGATGCACGTTTCCTTGCAGCAGGCGTCCCTTTCGCCTTCTGCATATGAAGCAAAGCGTTAAACTGCTGTAGACCTGTAGTACTCTTTGCGCATACGAAGCATATACAGAATAACCCTAATACTTGATGCAAAAAGTTAGGAAGTTACGAAACCTTAATTGCAGCCACTCTTTGTGCATGAAGAGCTGGGTCGCGGTGGATGATCTTCATTCTGTTGCTAAACAGCCCTGTTTTTGCATTTAAACTCTGCAATCATCCAACTAAAAGGCATAGATTATAATAAAGAAGAATTGCTCACCATATTTTGAGTTGATGTTCTAATGCAAACATGGACAGAACAGGACTGCTCAATAGGTAAAAGGAACGAATAGATGATACTAAAGCAGGCAGCTAACTTTTAAAGTTCGGCTGATTTTCAGGCTAACTTCTGGAGGAGGTGACCGATATACACGCTTTGATTTCTTCCTTGCACTCGGTTTCAAGTCCAGATTGTCAACTTCATCATCTTCTTTGACTTTGAGAGGAGAGCTGAAAATGGCAGAAGCATTAGCAACAACAAGGAACAAAATAAGCACTGGAATTACAAATACGTAACAGGAGCAAATGATTATCCCCTGCATGTAAAAGCTAAACAATGTTTGAAGAATATATGTAGAAGAGAGGCCGATGGGGAGTTACATGGAGCGAGCTTTCTCCCATGGGTTTTCATCAATCGATTCCTCCCATATGACACGTTCTCCTAAGCATTGCTCGCAAGTGACTATCCCCTACAGCAGAGCAAAACCTAAATATAAAACACATCTCTCATATGTAATAGATCACCTAAAACTACACAACCTCTTAGAAGATAAAACCCGAAATGCAATAAGTGTCCTTTAACAACACAACACAGCAATCAATGGTGAACAGTTGATTAAGATACATTACTCTGAGCATAGTGAACACATCTCTCATATGTAATAGTCTGTACCTTTCCACTGCATAGTGAACAGTCTTGCCTAGATCGATCTATGCCACACTCGGAACATGGAGCATAACCCCGTCCCCGGCAACTTGGGCAGGGAAGTTCTCTAATGTACTGCCCATTTGGTCCAAACCATGATCTGATTTCAGATGAATCCGATTTCATATCCCTACAATTAAAAAAAGATTGTAGGTTAACATTCCTAAGAATAAACTCAAGGGAACAGAACAACAACAATCAAATTTCTTGTTTTCCCTTACGTTGTTCCGCAAAGTCAGCCAAATGAGGCTTCTAATGCCTTAGCCACTCCCTCAATTTCCTATACAACGATATCGGAGGCCGCATCCATGAGGTGTTGTGATCGTCCATAATGTGGATAGTTGGAAAAGGATTATTTTTTCTAACTTAGCTGCGACGGACTAAAGTAAAATGGCTCACTAAAGCTTCTCTGCTTCTTTTTCATAGAGTAGCAGGAAGCAAATGGCTTTTAAATATTGGGTCAATTGGAACCTGTCTCTCTAACCCTAACACAAATGGCTTTTAACCCAGACCGCTACCTACCGCATATAAAAGAACAGGGTCTTAAATACACTAGGTATACACCTTTCTTAACCACCTGTGAAGCAAGGTTTCACTAGAAGCAAGCAGCTGTAGGAAACTAATATCAATCATAATCTGTTAGGTAGCTACAATTCTTTGCCCAAATCAGATTATGAAATGAAAACCTCATTACATGTACACCCAGATTTCATAATTAGGGACAATCACTGCATATTACAGAAACCCTCTACTTCTAGCAGAAATTCCCAAAAACCCTAATCGTAAAACCAATACAAAATCGAGAAACCTAACAAGAAGGAACGAAATTGAACCTGGGTGATATATCCACATCGAGCCCAAATAGCTCCTGGGAAGGATCATATCCCAACTGGAACCACAAACAGAGATTCAAAACAATCAAAACCCAGAATTTAGAAAATGAAGAGCGACAAATTGAAAGTGAGGCGAGAGAGAAAGATAGAGGTGGGATACCTGGCTTTGATTGGGAGACGATGAGGAGGAATCATCCTTGAATGAAGAACTGCACCTATGTGAGTGGAATTTGGTGCTGGATTTGGAGATTATGAAAGATGAAAGAGAGAGCTTAGTGGTGTGCTTCCATGGCGGTACGAGGAGCACTACGACATGGAAACTGGAGCAGAGTGACCACATATTTCAGTTCATGGTTGGACAGAAATGATGGAGAAAAAGAGGGAATTTGGGGTGGCCATAAGTGGATATGAACTTAACAACTCTTCATGCTGCCTTTTGATATGATACGATAATTTGATATGAGTAAATTTACTCAAAGTTACTAAACGTTATTAAAATTATCAAAATTTAATTTTGATCCAATTATTTTTTATCTATTAGTCCTTATACCCGTGTCTTGCACGGGACAAAGATAAATCACACATATATTAAAAATATTATTTAAACTATATCTTATCTTAAATAATAGGATTGGGAATATAACTAATAATTGTTAAAAATATGAGCAATAGTGCCTAAAATAAATATAAATAAAAAGAAATGATGGAAAATAAAGAAAATTAACTTTTGTACATTTTTTTTTTAAAAAATGGAACTTTTTGCGGTACTTCTCGCCAAGTTATAGTTCATGTTGGAATTATATTTATATCATTTACATATGTCGATGAAAGGATAGTGAAATATTTTCCTTTTTTGTTTAGAGAAATATTTGATGTTTTTACTCACAAAGAAAAAGTTCACAATTTATAATATAGACAAATGCAAAAAAAAGGGGAACTTACTTTTAAAAAAATTAAAGAATATAGATGGATGTTTTGGTCAACTAGTTTCTATCATAAAATATAATCATGTTAGTTACTTATGATGTAAAGTACAAAATTTAAATCAAAGTTCACAATTTATAATTTTTTTTTCTTGTGATAGTTTCACATTCTATAGAAATTGAAAACAACTTTAATCTTATAATTTGTAAATCAAAGTTCTAAAAAAAGAAGAACCATGGAAAATTTGAAACTATTTAAAAATTATTATTATTATATCATATATAGCTAAGATATCCAAGGAATGACAAATAAACTCAAGTAATAGATGGATTAAATATAAATATATCCAAACCTTGATGAGAAATTCATAATAAACAAATAGTGGAATACTACAATTTTGCAGAAAAAGATTATTTGTGATCTTAATTTTAATTTCTTGTATAATTATTTCATAATGTAAGCCAATCGCCATTTGCTAACTCATAATAAACATCATCATAAATCTATCATTATTTACCGATTCTCTTGTTCATAAACTTATCTCATTGACATTATTGCTCTAGTAGTAACTCATTGACATTAATATAAATGAAATAATTTTATTTAAATAAAAGGTAAATATTAACAATCATAGCATTCCCAAAATGCCATTATTGAAATCCACATATTTCGATCCTCACCTGTTTAAATATATATATATATATATATATATATATATATATATATATATGATTTCAAAGAAAAAAATAATACTTCAATCAGATAACAATATATATGTGGTGGATATTTTTTATTCGTTTAACAATATAGAAAAAGGATTAAGAGAAACACTCCTCTCGTGAACATAAATGTGCATGCTTTAAAATGAAGAAAATATATCCTATTTTTTTAGACACAACTCTAAAATTACATATTTAAGCTAATCTTTATAAGTAGTTTACTCATAAGTCATAATAACCATGATCAATTCGCTCATCCAAAGCTAATTACCATAAAACGACGCAAATAATAACATGTAAAATCAAACATATTTTTGTTTTTTTTATATGACCATTTACCTTAAGTAAAAGGTAAAACTTACTATTTTTCACAAATAATTAAACAACCTTACTTTATTAAAAATAAAATAAAATAAATATTTTTGAGATTCACTTTCTCCCAATTACAACTGTAAAAAAAATAAAAGTTTCCATAAATCACTATTGCCAAATATTGTAAAAGCAAAAAAATAAAAATAAAAATTACCTTCATCATATGAACTCTTCCAAATGGGCTCGTAGAAGAAATTGTATTTACATACACCTCGGAAATGTAGAAGAAGGTTTGAGTTTCCATTATTATTGACAACGACGTAAACTTGATTTCATTTTAGGTCTAAAAATGAAATAACAAACAAATAATAAAACATTAATATGAGGTAAAAACAAATAGGTCAAAATAAAAAAGATATATGTTGAGAGTTTTAAGAGCGTATGTAATAGGTTGCATTAGATTTATTTTGCAAGTTAAAATTATACCATCTACATATCAATCACTAATCATCAATTTGCATGTAGGCCTCAACCCATATCAATGATTCATAAAATATTTAATATGAAAGAATGGTTAAAATCTCAGTTCTATGAAGAAAAAAACATATCAATATAATTTAGGACTACATATTTTAGAAATATAAAATATAAAAATTTATTTATTTTGTATATACATTAATTTGCAAAATATATTTCATAAAAAAACTACAAATATTTAAAGAACAACATATATGACTGACTAATTAATTCAAAAAAATACTAATAGAAAAAATTTATTAGAGAATATGGAAAGATGTAATTTGATTTGTTAGCAATTGAGTTAAACCATACCGTATATATGCTATCAACTTACATAATTCAACGATCTCTAATGTATTTTGAAGGCATCAACAGAAATTCAGTACCTGCAAAACATCAAAATTTACATATAAGAAATAAAAAAAGGTGATTAAATATAAAAATATAAATAAGGTATGCAAAATTATGAGTAGAAGGATGTGCAAATATGACTTTAGCCAAACAACTCCTTGTCCAAAGTAAATGTGATTTGCATCTTAATATGCTGTATGTAAGAATATATATTGAGGCATATATGAGAGGAAAGAGGTAAAAAAAATCTAGATGATTAAGGGTGGAGAAGTTACAAAGTCAAGATTAAAGACAATAAACATTATAGTAAATGAATCTTGACGGTTACATATTTTTCAATGGATACTTATTGTTAGTCATTGAAAACTTGTTTTCCAATAAATTTATAGGACATGGATTATAACGGTTGAAAACTTAAGAGGCACCATAAAACTTTTTTTCTTTTTTTTTTTGGTTTTTTTAAATTAACAATTGCATGGTTTTCAATAGATATTTGTTTCAATTATAAGGTGAATTATTTTAATATTATATTTATATTGAAAAAAGTATATATTGTATCTTTTATATCCTATTTTGAATGCCATATTGTTTATAAAAATATTAACATATGTTTACGGTTAATAAACCACCCATAATCTTTACTCAACTATTATCTTCCTTTTTTACATTTCCCATGAAATGAAACAAAAGTCCACTACATTATAAATTTTTAAATATATACATATAACATTTGTATTTCATAATGCTGTCAATTAGTATGCCAATATAAAAATATATAAAAACTTTTTTTCTTGGAATAATGAACTTAAAAATTATAAATAAATAATGTTTATTTTTTAATATTCTTATTAAAATAAGATAAGTATATATTTTTCATATTAAAAACAAAAATCAAATTTCTAAATATTTCTCATATTAATAAATTATTTAATATATGTAATATAAATTGTATTTCATTTATATTGTGATATTTTTATTTTTATATTAATTATTAGTTCTTCATATTAGTCCTATTAGTAACTCATCATATCATTTATATGTATGAAAGATTTTATAAAAAGTAAAATAACTAAATATAGCCTTCCAAAAATGCCCTCACCCAAACTCTCATATTACCATCATGTGTATTAGTAACACATCCTATAATTTAATATGGAGTTTTTTTTATAAAAAAAGTAAAATAACTAATTTTAGTCTTCCAAAAATACCCTCATCAAAACTCACATATTACAATCCTCACCCTTTGTACCCAGAAATATATATATATATATATATATATATATATATATGATATATGATATATATGATTTACACACCCTAAAAGCTTTAACAACAGGCCTATCAATTTGGGTGGACCGGCACATTTAGGTAAATACGGAGTGTATTTCAGGAAGTTGACTTATAAGGATGTTTTATAGACTGGATCCAAAACCTTTTGGGTGGTGAATGTGGATTAAGGAGCCGACTCTGACAGTGACCGCATTCATAACAACCCAATTGAATCCTTTGATGGTATGACTGTGCGTGAATGACTTGTTGATCTTGAGAATTCCATCTTTGAGGCTTCGAAGGATAAAACCAAGAGCAAGAGAAAACAACACATGATAATGAAATCTAAGTGATAGCTTGTCAGAGAAGCAATTTGTAGGGCAGTTGTGGCCAAAAGGATGGTTAAAAGGTTAGGATGATTCGGTGCGTGAGTATCTTGGAAGCTGACAGACTTGGCGACATTGATGCTGAGATTGACCGAAAGACTGTGATTATTGATAATGCTATAGGTGCGCGAGTCCTCGATAATCCAACAAATTGATTGAGATGTAAATGTTTTTTTAGTTGTCGTAGGTGCGCTGTCCATGTTATTTACTTTTTGTTTTAGCAGTGTTTGATTGCAACTTTCATCTTTTGAAATTTGTCATATATTGTTTTGTATTGTAGTTCTGCTGTATTTTGTGAACTTCAAATCTATTGGCTTTCAATAATCGAAAAAAACGACGGAAAGAACTAAATATTGTTAAAAGAAGGATATATTCTCCAAATTCAAAGTTTTATTCAATTAGAATATGTGAAGCAACGGAGAAGCCCGGAATACAACAGTTTCTTCCCTTCAGAAAGCCCAAGAGACATCAATGAAGAAAGCATTAGTTAAGTCCTAAGTAAAATGAAGGGATTAACAAGGGGTATTAGGACGACAGTTGAGAACACCAGCATAGCGAGACATAACGCTGGCCATAACACCAGGCAACCCTCTCAACTCGGGTAGGTTGTATGGGTTGTGGAGTAGACGTTCACGGCCCGATCCATCGAAGTAGGCCCCATTCAGACGTATGTCTCCCTCTTCAGCCCATATCCCACTGTCAAATGTTGGCACTCCCACCCTGTTTGTGATCTGCATCCATGAATCAAATTATTATCAACACATATATTATTTATAAAATAATCATCCCCAAATATATGACCAACCATCTTATGAATCAAAATATTTGAATTTGTCTGATTTGGAAAAAAGATAGGGTTCGCTCATATATTTTTCGTCGGAATTTTGACCGGATAGTTTGACACAATATTTATCTTTTTCTATTGTTGAACTTGATTTTGACTTAGATTTAGTTTCGTTTGAATTATCTAACTTGGGAAAAACTGGGTCCAGGATATCAGTTCCTCATCCGAGTTTGGATATTGACTGAGTTTGATCGACCCAAATTCGATTCAAACCCAAATTTTAGCCAGCACTATGTCTATGCAAGGCTAGGGCCGTCAAAAGTTAATTTAGGTTCAAGTCATTTCGGTTCTGGACAAATCATGCATAAGACAAAAAGTTAATGTCCAATACTCGACTTTCCCGGGTTTTTGTCAGGCCAGACAATTTAGATAGACATGAATTCGGGTCTATATCGGATCTGTTCAATAGAAAAATGGAGATCATTATGCTCAGATTTTCGGTCAAAGCTAAAATTCGGAGTCTTGGACAGGTTTTTGACAATGCTAAGCAAGGCCTATATTAGAGAAAAGAATAGAGAAGAGAAATGAAGGATACTTACGGTCTTAAGTTTATGGTCATTTGGGGCGATGTAACGGTTGCCTTGGCACATGATGGTGGAATTAGCTCCTCTGCCAGTAATGGCGTACTCTTCCCAGCCAGTGTAATCGTTGTTAACAAGTTGGCAGAATCCATAGCTGCACTTTGGCATATTCTTCTTCAACTTCTCTCCGTAATGGTTGTATGCAACTGTCACTTGTAGGTATTGGTCTTCGTCTTTAGTACATCTTGCACCAAGTACAAATACCTACATACGTATATATTCAAGTTAATTCCTCACTTGAATATGAACATGCGACCTCTCTACCGAAAACTTTAACTTATTATACATTACCACTTACTAAAGGTCAAATAAATTAACAATTATGTACCTCATTTTGTGAAGATAAACGATTGTTAGAGATGGTGATAGCAGTTGATCCACCGTTGGATTCAATAAACTTTTGAAAGCAGTTGGCGAAAGTGCAGTGATCGATCCAAACATATTGAGATCCATAGATGGAGATGGCGTTCCCATTGCTTTCATTTCTATGACTGGAATGTTTAATTGAATCTCGGATCACCCCTCCTGGAGCCATGACGATGTTTCTGAACTCAATCCCATGAATGATGATGTTCTTGACGTATTGGATCATGATGCCTGGACCATTCTCGATGACCACGTGAACACCACGTCCATCGATGGTCTTGTCACTGTTCATGATAAGCTCTTTTCTAAGCCTGATGTTCATGTCCTTTTTAAAGACGATCCATAGGGGCTCGTCTTGAATCACTGCATGGCGCAGGGTTCCTGGTTTGGGATTTACCACGTCGTCATCGGAGTGGCATGTGACCACGTAGAGTCGACCTTTTGCACCCCCGGTGGTTCCTTTCCCAAACCCTAGCACGCATTTGGCTAGTTGAGTACGGTGGCTTTCCCAATCGGGTTTACACCGCCAGCAAGCATCTATAGGGTTCGTCAATTCGCAAGAGCTATCATATTTTTTCGTGGACAACATTCTCCTCGACTCGCTCATTCCATCATTCTCTAACATCCTGCACATAAAATATTATAGCTGTCAGTGTACATGGTTATTGATCTCGATGTATGAATCTTGCGATCTTACCACTAGAATCCTACGATTAATAATAATGAGAGAAATATACTTACTTTCTAGCGTTTGAGTTGATACAATTAGTGACATTGAATTTATCTTCTCTATATGCCTCTTGGGTACGTAAGAAGGCCTCTTTTCGCCGTTTTTGCCAGTAAGCATTGTCATCGTTTTGGCCTAAACTAACCACAAAACACAAACTACATAAGAGAAGAAACACTACAAGACATTGCTTCTCCATTATTATTTTGGGTGCAAATTATCCACAAAGAAGAAAACCTCTCTTTCTGGGTTTCCCTCTTTGTGGATAATTGGTCACTTCCTAAATTTGATGTATTTAAGGATGGAATTCAAGTTTATTTTATAGGGATGAATTGTGTAATTTAGGCATTGCTTAAAATAGAAAAGTAGGCAAATAGGTATCTGAAAATAACCATTTTGTTACCTTCAATGCTTAAAATAGGAATTGGAACAAGCTAAAGAAAGCTTGTTGATGTGTTGTGTTTTTAGCTCTTCTTGTTCCGTTAAAAATATTTAAATCAAATTAATTGAATTGAATTAATTAAATAACTTGTGTGTGGCTAATTCAAGGGGTAATAACGGTTCCACTCGTCTTACCTTTTATCAAATTGGTATTTTTTAATGATTTTTGGCACTAACTTTTCAAATGGTAAATATTAATGATAAATTATAAGCTCAACTGCAACGACGAGTCTGACAGTGAAATGACGCTGATATGGCGTGGGCGTGGACGAGAAAGGCAGTGCAACGGCAAGGACGAGTGTCGACGAGGAAAATAACTCGGACTCATGCATGCTCGGGGCGCGAGGAAGAAAACGAGATTCTTTTTTTTTTGTTGTAGTGCATTTAAATTATTAAATATGGGACCTACGCTCTTTTTTTTTGTAATTATTTAACCAAGCTCATATTTATCATTGGAAAACAAGTTAATATGGAGAGTTTAACCCTAATTCTCCTTATGGGTCATACTGTTGTCACCCCACGAGTGAGTATAACTCATACCCATTATTGCGAGTGTTAAGAAGCTTGAGATGCATAGGTTACGTCAATGAACACAAATGAATGAAATGACATTCTAATCGAATTAACCCCTTCTCCTAAATTTATTTTAAGCATTATAAAAAATAATGTATAAAAGTAAAACTTTATGCAATTTTTATATGATCTTTTAGTTATAGAGTTCAATCATATCATTTATTTAATATATAATAATATAGAAGACACTTAAAAATATCTTAATCTAAAATTCATATCATTTTCGTTAATTAATTGGGTCATTTTGGAATAAGGTGGTGATCACCTGCTCATTCAATCGTCGTTTAACAATCATTTGTGCAATGATCTTGGTGTACAAGTACATTCACCCTTGTTGAATTAATACGTGTGATAAGTTGATTGATTATGTTTTTTTCCTTTAATTTTTCTTCGATAATTAGCGTAAGTTGATTATGGTTAAAAGACTTTTTAAAAAATTTTCATTGCGCGGATGTCCCCGACGTTTTCCCATGGGAAGTTTTTCATGAGAAAGATTTCCTCGGGAATAATTACCCTTAGCCCCCCTAAGGAAAAATTTTCCTTGGAAAATGGAGAAAGTGGTGGACCCACCGTGGAATTTTTCCTAAGGTCAACACACCCAAACATTGGGAAAATAAGTCAACCCAAGAAAGTTGACCATTTCCCCGGGGTTATTGACCAACCAAACGCACCCTCAATGAATTTGAGCTTTAGGCGTAAAACATTTCATTATCATCTCTATATTGTTTTTATTATTCTTATTATCATTCTTAATAATTATCCTAATCTATGAATTAGGGTGCATTTGGTTGGTCAATAACCCGAGGAAATGGTCAATTTTCCCGGGTTGACTTACTTTCCCCAGATTTGGATGCGAGTTGACTTCGGGAAAGTTTTCACGATGGGCCCACCATTTTCTCCATTTCCCTAGGGGGAGCTAAGGGAAATTTTTCCCATGGAAAACTTCTCGTGGGATTCCCTGGGGTTCCTACCAAACACTCCCTTAATCATCTTTCTGTTCCATGTCATATTACCCTATGTATCCCATGTCATATTACCCTATATATCCCGAACTTAATTGTAAGAAGTGGGCGAATTTAATCATAATATATGGTATCGAAGCTGCTACTAGATATTGATTATGTACTAATCTCATTATGATAGTTCGTGATGAATTCCACACTTATTATGTTGTGTATCTTGGAGATGTTTCTATTGTCTTGTTTTTATTCATTTTCGGGCTATAAATAATCGAAAAAAAAATAATGAAGTGTTTAACTTTAATAGTAGTTAGTGAATGAATTCACTGACGTTGCAGTTTTAACCAAAATGGGCCCTTTCCTATGAAATGACTCGCACGATCAACAAGTTAGTAGTGTTGTTAAATCATCGAAATCTAACTTGATTGTTAATTAATTTGGAAGAAAATTAAATTATGATCTCTTATGTAGAAGTCAATCAAACGAACTATTAGAGGGGAGGAATTATCGTAATTTTTGTTAAAATAAAACATTCACTTTGAGAAAATGATTTGAAACAAACTCAAAATTGCACATATATCAGCTTCACATAGATATAAAAATAGTGCATAAAGAACAAAATAAACTGCATTGCATACATATAAATCCCATGGATATATGACTCATATGGTCGTATTATATTAATTTACATATAAATCAAATTTAAAAGCGTATGGTCTTGAGTCGACCTAACAGAAATTTAAGAGATTACAAAATCGCAGTTTTATTATGTACATGTACATAAATCATATTCATGTACAAAAATTGGGAAAAAAGACAAGTAATTAATATCCTAAAATAAAAAAAGTTTTTTTTTTAAAACCCCCAAAAACTCATATCAACAGCCAACACATGTGATACTATGCTTCCTGTGTCTAGAGATCTTGATCATAATCTTTACTTATTTCCCTACTTCCATCTTAGAACATCCAAACAGGACCTAATGAATTGAACCACTTGATCGATGTACGTAGGTTGACGATGATTATCATTGACCATGAACTTGTATAATGATATGATGAATCTTTGGCTAGCTGCAATATAATCTCTCAATCTCTTCTATTTGTTCTTAATTAACAAGGTTGTCCAGCCGCGCATTTCCTTGGGCCCGAATACCTGGTCAAAGTGGCCACCTCTGTCCCCGGCCTTGCCGGAACAAAGTAGGCTTTCCGTTCGTCGCTAACGGTTTGTTGTCCCGATGGCGTGAAGAATGCCCCGTTCACGAATTCGTCACCCTGCGTCATCCACGTCCATGTCGCCCATTCTTGCTCGGTCGCATCCACCCTCTTTGTCACCTTCATTTCATGAATCATAAATCAACATATTAACTAACTATAGTCCTAGGACACTAGGTTGTATGCATTTTGTATTTTTGTTTGTATTAGTTATTATTGATACCTCTTTAGAGCGTGCGCTCTCAGGAGCAATGAATCGGTTGCCCTGGCTAACGATGGAGGGACCCTGACTACCTCCGATGGTGTACATTATCCAATGAGTATAGTCATTGTTCACGACGTGGAAGAACCCAAACCGGCACCTGGGCATCCTCTGGACCAACCCTTTCCCAAAGTGGTTGAATGCCACCGTGATTTGCATTTTCTTGTCCTCCACGTTATCGTTGGTAGCCCCAAACAGGAAAACCTAAAACATTATACATTCAACAACAATCATATCGTCGTGATAATCTTATCCGACAAAAAATAAAGTGACCTGAAATCAATCGATCTAACCCAAATACAACCCAAATGACCAATTCCTGTGTCTATCTAATACGAGATGGAGAGAGTAACTTACATCGTTGTGATGGGTCAAGTGGTTGTTAGACAAAGTGATCCCCGTGGATCCCTGAATAATATCAATGAGCCCATCCGCGGCCCTAGACAACGAACAATGATCAACCCAAATATTCGTCCCTCCGAAGACCGAGATGGCATCCCCGTCACTCTGCGTCCTGAACCCGTAATGCGTCGTCGAATCCCTAATCATGCCCCCAGGAAGCGATAAGATGTCGTGGATATGGAGCCCATGGATGATGACATTGTTGACGAACTGGAGGGTTATCCCGCCTCCATTAGCAATATGGACGTTGTGTCCACGGGCGTCGATGGTTTTGTCCCCGGTCATGATGAGCTCCTGCTGGAGGGTGATGGTCATGGAGCGGTCGAAGATGATCCAGAGGGGCATCGGCTGGATGACCGCGAACCGGAGGGTCCCGGGCCGTGGGTTCAGGAGGTCATTGTCGGTGTCGTCGGTGATCACGTAGAACTCACCGTCCTTGCCACCGGTGACACCCTTGGCGAACCCCATGGCGCAGTCGGCGAGACGCTTGCGGTTCTGCTCCCAGTCGGGCTGGCACCGCCAGCATGCGTCCATTGGGTTCGTGAACTGGCACGGGCCGTCGTCGTTGTGTTGGTCCTCACGGAGGCCCCTCCTTGTCTTGTTCAGTTCGTTCGCAACTCTGATATAGGATGGATATAGCATGGAACAAAAATGAGATTGCAAAATCCAAACACAATAATATATTCAAAATATAAGATAAATAGGAATAGAGTGCATGAGGCTAGACAGACACGTAACATAGGACATTTTGAACTGATCCGTACAATTAGATGCGGGTCTATTCGTCCACCAGGATGGACGATATAATTTATGCCCATATAATCCCAAATCAAAGCAAGGTGCGAGGATCTAATGTAACTATTACGTAAACCAACTTGGGTTGTGGGCATTGATTTTAACTAGGATATAAAACAATTTGGATCCGGTTATGTATCCGGGTCCGGATGGATCCGACATCGGAGGGTCCAAGTTTTCTATCTAGTTGGTCATGTCACAGTTTGATCAACAAAATCTATAACCATACTCATTTTTTCCGTCCCAATCGTTTTTGACAGCCTTAGAAATTACAAATAGTTATTTTGTCTCTGATTTAAAAATAATTCAAAGATAAATAATTTTGGATATATTAATAGTGGTAAATATAAATATATGCTTACTTGTGAACTTGCAAATTGAAGTCGTTAGTAACACTATGAGGATCAGGGTTGTAGGTTTCCTGGAGTTTCTTCCTGGCTTGAGCTTCCCTTGGCTTCCAATAATCATCGAACTCCCCAATATTAGCCATCACCACTGAGAAGCACAAGCACGTTGAAAGAACTAACCCCTTAATATTCATGTTGACTATTGTATTTTTCACCATATTTTTTTCCTAATTTATTATTATTTTTTGTTTCCTATTTTTTTATAAAAAAAATCTTTCTTTTTCTTTTTCTTTTTTTTTTTTTTTTTTGCTTTTTTGAAGCCTTATTGCATGTTGGCTATGGCAAGGTCGTTTTTGTGAGTAACTATTTTGTGACCTTTGCCAAACACCAACAGAGATTATTAACTAATAACCCACTAATTAAGCTATGCTCTTGTTTTATTGTTTATTGTATCATTTTCATGGGTGGGATTAACAAAATGGAAGAAAGAAGGTTTAAGTAGTAATTGCTTGCTAAGCTAATTTAGGGTATTTGCAGATTAATGAGCCTGGAATGTTGGAAAACCACTTGCTTAAAATGATCGTTGAGGAATTTATTAATTGAGGTGCTTACACTTGGTCTTTCTTTTTTCTCTTCTTTTTTTCGATAATTTGAAAGTAAAAAAAGCTAAGAATGCATCCACAATGCTACAAAACCGCAACAACAACATCAAAGACAACAAAAAACAGAACTAATTTAGGGTCAATTGTGAAATACACAATTTTTTAAGTGACTTTTGAAAATGTAGGAGGAAATTAATATTGCAAAATTGTATGAAATAATTAATAATAATTACTTCAATATCTTTAATTCAAATGATTTATTTTTTAAATGTGTTTTCCTTCAAAATTTGTTGTTGTGGTGGTGTGGTGTGGTGTGGTGTGGTGAAATTGTGGTGGGGTGTCGTGAAATTGTGGTAAGTTATTGGTACGTGGGGTTGTAATAACTCGCCCCAAAATCATGTTTAATTCTCTATAAATCACCGTAATTAAATCGCGTTATAAATTTTTCGCGTTTACCTTTATTTATTTATTCCTTTACTCATTTATTTATTGTTATCGGTGTCAAGTCTCGTGCAGGAGATGGCTAAGGTTCGAATTATCGGCTTAAAAATTTACGTTACATATTCATTCAATAAGTCAAAGTGTTTCAGGTTATACGATTTATGTTATAAATTTATTTACCGAGAAACGGTTAATAATTATCCGCCTCGATTTCTATATATATATTTTACCGTCCCAATTTTAATTTATTTAAATTACATTTCCTTTACATAATTTCAAGTGGTAATTTTACCTTTGTATTATTTTAATCCAAGTTCCGTTGTATTTTATTTTTGTGTGTAACCAAAAAGGGGTTTAATTATTCTACCTTTTAACATTTATATTTTATTACCCAAACTTTAATTTATTTGGGTTATATTTATTTTATTTAATTACAAATAATATTTATGTCCTATTTATTTAATTTCTCTAGTTCAAGTCTTATTTCCTTTAATTCAAATTGTTACCATTAATTATATCTATTACAAACCCAATATTACAATTACTTTATTTTAATTACAGTTTCAGGTTTAATTAGACTCTAATTGTCCTAAGCTAATTAATTAGTGGAAGTATATAGTAGTGGTTTTAGTAGAAGGGTCATAGTTATTCTATTTCAAACACCAACACTCTCAATCTCTCTCTACTCTCCCTCTTCTCCCTGCTCTGCCGTGAAACAGCCCAGCCACCACCACTTTTTCCGGCCAGCCGGCGCCGGAAACCGCCAGCCACCAGTGGCCGCCGCCCTCTTCTTCCTCCCTCTTGTGTTTCATCCATTTTTAACCTCAAGGGTAATCTCTCAAACCCCCAATTTCAATTTCTTATAACCCTAATCTGAAAATTCGTGTTTTATATATGTTTCTTTTGTAAATTTCATCTCTTTTACTCTCTTTTATCTTGAATTCAAGTATATAATTGTATTGGTTAAGTTAGGGTTTAAGTTTTCAGTGTATTTCTAAGTGTTTATGAAGTTTTGTGGTTGAATTCATGGTGGATGTTGAGTTTATGTTTAATCCATGGTTGCATGTGGTTTTTAAGGTCCTTGATGAGTAAATTTTCAAGGTTTATATTCTGGAAATATGGTGGATTAAAGTTAAGTGAAATTTGGTTGAGGTTAGTGAGAAATTAAGAGCTTACAACTCATTAGAGCTGAGTTTAAGTACAACAAAAGTTTCTGTTTCAATTCTGGAAATTTACAGTGGTATGAAAGTGGGATTTTTGCCCAGATTTTTACTCCATTTGATAGCTTAAAGTGTTAACAAACCATAGGCTTTGGAATTTCGAATTTCCGACATGTATAGCCCGAGTTACGGTCAAAACCGTAACCTCACGTTTCTATATACGAATTCTGAGTCAGTGTTTTGAGGGCTGTTTTTCGTCCCTTTGGAGACCTCTTTGGTTTTTATGGTAAACATGAAAGTTTTAGGGCTCATTGCAAGCTTTCCAGAAAGGTATGGTTCGTAGTCATCCGATATCGGGAGTATGAGTTACGAGCTCGGGAATAAGGGCTGTCCAGAACAAAGTTTCTGCCCAGAATTGGGTTGTGTAAATTTTTTCCTAAGGGTCTTAAATCCATCCAATAGAGGTTTTTAAGATATGATAAGTTAGGAATATATAACATGATCTTGAGAATATGAGTTTAAGAGTAAAAAGCATGGTTTGAAGACCTAAGCGTGTCCTAAGATCTCTTTCATAGAGATTATAAGTCAAGTACAAGTTCTAGTTTCTCTTCTTAAGTTTTAGCAATGGAAGCCCAAGGTTTCGGTTTTAACCAAGTCTCTCACCCAATTTTATTAACCTCCAAGTGATAAGTAACTCTAAAGCTTTATTCTCTCACAATTCAACTCAAATCTTGGTCGTTCGACCACATCCCGAAACCGACAATTTATTCACATTTCACATATCTCACCTCAATTGCCACGTCCTTAAGCCACCTTTAAGTTCAATAACTTCCATTCTAATCTCTATTCGTTAAGGGCCATCCTTCATCAATCTAACCCGTCAACCCAAGGTCCAAGTTCATTCACTGATTTCACCTTCCAATTTCACCATTTCTATATCATCTCAAACTGAAAGTCCTAAGTCTTCTAAACTCTAGTTTCTGTCCGGGCCCGTTTTGGAGCCTTTCCACTCATTTTTGGCCTTCGGCCTTGTTGACAAAATTAAAGATCATGATTTTCTCTATTCCGAGATGTACTCTTTTACTTCATTTCGATTTTTCTGACTCAAGTTATGCTATAAACTCTATTCTCTATACAACCTGAAATTTTATTCTTAAAAGTTATTTCATTTATATTACTAAGTTTCTGAAATTATGAATCTAATTTAGAACCTTATTCGGTTCTTCATTTTTATTTATTCTTATCTTAGCTGACAAGTTTCAAAAGCCATCTCTGAGCCGAGCCGCGCCGCCAAGGTCTTTAGCGTCCCAAGGTACGCAAATTGTCCAGCTTTTACAATCTAAATTATACTCATGGTTCCTTCAATATATGCCATGTCAAGTTTTATGATTTACAATGTCTTTATATGTAATAGTGGACCCGCATTCTATGGTTATACTTACATTTATGTTTTAGCACTCCTGATCAGAGTGCCTTGACTCGCAAATCGCATCGCTTATGATCATCCATTCCAAGTTTAGATCGACTTGGGCATACGCGTGTGTGAGGTGCTTGCACCGATCGTAAGGGTTCCACCTACTTTCTACCTTCATTGGTTTATGTTTATGCATATGTATATGTTTACGTCATCCAAGTCCTATTTTAACCCCCTTCCCTTGTTTTTAAAATGAATTTAAATGCCGGCACCAAAACCGTTTTCGAAACGGTTTACGTGCTGGAGGTTTACGTACTGAATGTTTCCCCACTCACTTTTTGCAATGTTTTTAACGTTTTGTTTTAGGAGGTTCGAGCTCCCAAGGCAAAGATAAGTCGGTGCCAAAGTAAGTCAAGGCTCAAGGTAGTTCTCTAAAGAAAGCTTCGGTTAACAAGGACGAGCAGGACTCTTTTGGAAATTGTTATAGTTTTTCTAAGCAATGTTTAAGTTTATGTATTTTATCTAAGGGTTGTATAAATTTTATATGTGTGAAGGTTCCTAAGTTAGTAGGTTATCTTGTGGTTTTGGAAGTTTCTTTAGTGTTATTGCCTTGTCTCTTTTGGGAGACGGCGGTAATGCCTCGACCTAAGGTGTTCCGCTGCGCTAATCACAGGTTTGGGATTCTAAGTATAGTCTTAATCTTGTGATTAAGGTTGGGGCGTTACAGGGGTAGGAGAGGAGAGAGAATGTAAAAAGTAGAGGAGAAAAGTGAAGAGAGAGAAGAGTGAGGAGAGAGAAAAGTAATGATTTGTGGCAAACTACGGTGAGTTGTGGCAAACTGCGGTGAGCTGTGATACCGCAGTTTGCCAACCGCAAAAAAAAAGGGCTAGTTGTCAACTTTATAATTAACTATATCATCAATTAGCTAGTTGTCAATCACGTTGTATCCCCTGATCTACAGCTAATTTTTCAATATTTATATGTGATTTATAAACACACGCCAAGAAGCTAAATATGGGGTTTTTTGCGTTTCGGACCTCGAATTTTAAGGGTATTTATTTTCTAAATCCTCAATTTTTAACATTAATTTTTTAGACCCTGAAATTTATAGGATGAATAAAAAAATGACCTTAAAGTTTGTGGGTTGAAGAAAAAGGCCCCGGTCTCATTTTTTATTTTCCTGCCACGTCTGAATTTATCTCCCGACTGATGTCAAACTTCAAGACTATGGTTAAAACTGATATTGAAATTATAATACACCTCTCTTGTTCATGTCGTGGCTACTTAGATAGGGATGACAATGGAGCGGGAATCCCCGAACCCGTCGGGGCCCCGCCCCGCTCTAGCGAAAAATCCCCGCCCCCATTGGGATGGGGACGGGGACAGGGACAATTTTCCAAAATCCGCTCGGGGACGGGGCGGGGATGAGGACAAAATTTTTCCCATCCCCGTCCCCATTTCCCCCGCTGGGGTGAATTCCCCGTCCCCATCCCTGAATCCCCATCCCTGAAAATGTTAAAACCAAATAACCTTTATTCAAATTTAATATATATATATATTAATGGGAAGGACAAAGTAGTAATTTTCCAATTTATTTTCACTTGTTGATGTATTATTGTTTGATTTTGATGTATTATTACTTGAGCAAGTTAAATACGTTGTATTTTGAACATGTTAAAAATCGGGTTCGATTAAAAAATCGGATCCGATTAAAATTTAGTTAAATTTAGGATAGTTTTAAAAAACCTCCGCTAGATCCCCGTTGGGAATGGAGAATCCGCGAGGATGGGGATGTGGCAAGAATCATTCCCCGAAGCGGGGATGGGGATGAGTTTTGGGAGCGGGGATAGGGACGGGGGTATACTCCTCCATCCCCGATCCGCCCCGTTGCCATCCCTATACTTAGATCCCCCTGAGTACAGGGGTTTAAGTAACTTCAACGTGAATAAGAGAAGTTTATTATAACTTTAATATCAGTTTTAATTTTAGTGTTGAAGTTTGACGCCAATCGTGAGAGAAATTCAAATATGGAAAGGAAAAAAAAAACGAGGAACCGACTTTTTTAAACTCACAAACTTTAGGTTCCAAAAAATTAAAGTTGAAAACCAAGGATTCAGAAAATAAATACCCCTAAAATTTGGGGTCAAAAATGCAAAAAAAACCTGCCAAACATGCATCAAGACATATGAAGATTGGAACGCACTATTGAAGAAAATCCATGGATATATGAACGCAGACACATAGGAGGATTTGCATAACATGCATTTTAAACAAGGTTCAAATCAATTAAACCAAAACTAAAACAATGACCTAATATACTTAGGTTGTGTAAACAACATAATCTTGAACTACAAACCCAATCCACAAAGAGTTCTTGATCTCAGAGACATCACTAGAAGAAACGATCTCGTTGGCACTCAATACCTCTAGAATTCTACCATCCTCATCGATCTTGACAGGCGGATTCGGATTCATGGCAACCCAAAAGTCGCCATGTTTATTCCGGTGGATGTTATCAGGTCGGCCAGACCCTTGAAGATCGATGAACACTTCGGAAACTCCTGTCTTAGGTCCTGTAAGCCACAACTTTCTTACGAGGCTTCTTGTTGTCTCGGCTACAAGAACAAAGTCTTTCTTCTTACTTAGCGCCACCCCATTGGCAAACGATAGATTTCTGAGTAAGACTGTTACATTTTTTGTCAGCATATCGTATTTCATTAGTCTTCCACTGTGGTCGCCTGTGGTTATTGCTTTTAGAGATTCCCTAGTAGAGAACATAGGAAACAGTTACAAGGTATATCATATCATGTTTCAATAACTATGTTGAGACGGTTTTATATAAGAATTACTAGAATTTAAATATAGTTGAGAAAAAAATGACTTTACCATCGATTGAAGTTAGAGCTAGTATCAGTAAAATAAATGGCACCACCCTCAACATCAAGATCCAATGCGTTCAAAAATCGAAAGGGAATTCCCTCCGCAGAAGTGGCCAATGGTGTGGCAACACCACCGCAACGTCCAACTTTCATAAGCCCGAAACTGGAATCTGCGATGTACAATTCACATGTGGCAGCGTTGAACTTTAACCCCAATGGCCTACCACAAAACTGCTCCATTGGAGAGTTTTTGACTCCATCACATGTCTTTGTCCTAAAACATAATTAACCACACATTAATGAAAATGATCATCTTGATTGACCAACATATATACATAGTTTCATGAAAGATTTTATGGGAGCACCTTACACAAATATAAAACTATAGAAATTTGGTAACAATATACCATCAAAACATGACAAAATTCAGATTGAACCATGCTTAAAAACATACCTATTCGGAGTTGTGACAGCAAACTCGATCCAACCAACTCGATGATTTTTCCACCTTAATATACGACCATCAGAAACACCAACATATGGACCGCGGCCTTTACAATCAAAGGCCACAGACTCGGGTCCGAATGCATTGGGCCCCAGAGGAATGCGATGGTATTGTCTTGGTCGAGTTTGAGCAAATGTTAAAGGGATAATCAACAAACAAATTAACACAAATACACACTGTTTTTTCATTATGCTTTGCTGAAGCTTTTGTCTTTACAGGATGAAGAGAGTAGAGAATGAAGAGGCGTTGACAAGGTTGGATTAAGGAAGGGTGGTGTTGCAGGAGATCATTTGAGAGTTTTGGAATAAATTAGGGAATAATTAAAATTAAAATATTATAAGAACAATAATACAGAACCTAAAATACAGCCTAATTGCAGCTTTATTTTATTTCTAGGAATAATTAAAGAAGTCAACAAACAAATTTTTGTTTAAAGAAAAATTAATGCAGCCTTTTTTTAAGAAGGTAAGCAATCAACAATTGTTGTATGCTATAGTACACTGTACACCATGGAGTACTTACATGTGTCCACTAAAGTGTTAAATTTTCAAAATAAGTTAATCAATCATTATCCTAAAATTCATTTAGCAAAACATTCAAATTCTAAAAATATTACAATATTATTACAAAATTCATCAATATTTTTAGAATTTATTAATTTTTTTTATAAATATACATCATGAAAAAAAATTGACATATTTTGAATTTTGATATTTTGCTTTTACGATATGTGATAGTTAGGTAAATACACAAAGATGTACAATATAATTTGCCAGTAATTAAGGAGCATAAAGTAATGCAACTTGCCTTCAACATTTAAAGTAATGCAACTAGCACAACGGCACAAGTGTGCTTTGTTTAAAGAGTTGATATGTAAGGTACATACTTCAAACTTTGATCATTACTTTCTCAATAGATATAACGTTTTATTATTTAAAAATACTACTATTAGATTCGTAACGAAAAAGTTATCATAAGAGAACTATAGTGTTGTAATTTTTGATAAATTATGCTATAAAAAATTATCAATAAAAAAAGATTGAAGATCATGTAATATTTATTAACATTTAATTGGATCAAATGAGTACTAAGCATATGATCAACAAGTAAATACAACAAAATAATCTTCCATCCCCATCCCCACCCCCAACATTTTGGTACATTCCTACATTACCGACCTCATTTAAAATATATCTAACTAACATACGTTTTTAGCCAAGATTCAAATCAATTAAAACATAAATGTAACAATAAGTTCGATACAATAAATTATGTGAGGCCACCCCTGTTTTCATACTTCAGTGCACTGTGGTCCTCACTCGTTGATATAATAAAATTGGGTCGATCACCCTAATTATCGAAAAAAGTAGTGTAAATAAGATAATTTTGAAATACAGATCCAATCCACAAAGAATCCTTGGTCTCACTAACATCACTAGAAGCAACAATCTCTTTGGCACTCAAAACCTCTAGAAGTCTACCATCCTCATCGACCTTGGTTGGCGGATATGGATTTTGAGCAATCCAGAAGTCACCATCTTTGTTCCGGTTGATATTATCAGGCCGACCAGACCCTTCAAGATCTAGGAACACTTCAGAAACTCCGGCCCTACATCCCGTAAGCCACAATCTTCTTATGTGGTTTTTTGTTGTCTCGGCTACAAGAACAAAGTCTTTATTCTTGCTTAGCGCCACTCCATTGGCAAACGATAGACCTCTAAGTAAAACTGTTACGTTTTTTGTCGTCATATCATATTTCATTAGTCTTCCACTTTGATCGCCTGTGCTTATCGCTTTTATGAAGTCCCTATTAGAGGAGATTAGAAATAGTTACGTATAAGATATTGCTAAAAACACGCCAACGCTTACTGATTGTTACAACAACTTGAATATTAGAATATAGTTCAAAAAGTGGACCTTACCATCGATAGAAATTAGAACTAGTATCAGTAAAATAGATAGCACCACCCTCGACGTCAAGATCTAAGTCATTTGTAAATTTAAAGGGAATTCCTTCCACTGAAGTGGCTAATGGTGTGGCGACACCACCATGACGTCCAACTTTCATAATCCCGAAACTGGAATCTGCGATGTACAATTCACATGTTGCAGCGTTAAACTTTAACCCTAATGGCCTACCACAATATTGCTCCATAGGAAAGCCTTGGATCCCGTCACATTTCTTTGTCCTGAAATGCAATCAATCACACATTTTATACTACTCATTGTCTTCAAAGATGTAACACTACACATTAATTACATTGAGGTTCTAAATAGCCCTTCGTAAAATGGTTTCACCTATCTAATATATCATACTGAAGAATATGTAGAAGAAAAAACAAAATGTTTTTGAATATAATTGACGAATAATTGAAAGTTTGCAATAATATTGTCCAATTTTTCTCATTCCTACTTAGCCGTTTTCATACTGTTTGATCTACTTTAGTCACAGTAACTTGTTAAAAATCATAAAATATATATTTAAAGTTCTATATATTCAAATTATGTGAGTTATCTTTCTAAACACTATTTTACCTATGAACAATTGAACACTTACACAAGTTCACCTACCTTTTCCACCTACATTCGAAATGAACGGGACCATGAGAAAATTAAAATTAAACTATATATGAAAATGTACCTATTCGGACTTGTGACAGCAAACTCGATCCAACCAAGTGGATGATTTTTCCAGCGTAGTATACGACCATCAGAAACACCAACATATGGACCTCGACCCTTACAATCAAAGACCGCTGATTCAGGCCCGAATGCATTTGGCCCCATATGAAGGCGATGGTATTGTCTTGGTCGACTTTGAGCAAATGTTAAAGTAGGGATAATCAACAAAGAAACTAACACAACTACACACTGTTTTGCCATTATGTTTTGCTGATGGTTAGTTGTCAATGGATGAAGAGAGTAGAAGAGGAATTTGTATGGTTGGATTAAGGGCGGGTTATATGAAATTATTTGAAATTTGAAGAATAGATTATGGAGTAGTTAATGCAGATCCTGAAATTCAGCTCCATGCAGTTTATAAATTAACAAATTGTGGAATACTTAATTGATTTTTTAAAGGTATCAGAGGCATTGATATGGTTGCATGAGGCAAGATTAACTGCATGGACTAACTAAAATAATAAAAGTCAATGAAAAAAATGAAAACTCTTTCATAAGTGATTTTTTTAAATATGCCCCTTACGCGGACATTTACCTTATGCAAATAATATGAGATTCGAACTTGAAATCTCTTGTTCATTAGTCAAGATCTTAACCAAAAGCTTAAGTTAATGATTGTACATCGAATGACCATTTTTTTTAATCTAAACTTTTGGTAGAGATGATTTCACACGGTATCAGAGTCACACTGAGCAAAAGGTTTCAAGTTCGAATCTCAACTTTGAGTGTTAGAGCGTGTTAGAGTATTTTAAAAAATACGATCATTGGGCCTACAAATTAGGTTAAACTTGTGGTTGAAATGATTTCACATATGACAAGAAGTCTCGGAAATTAAGAAACCTAACACATATTGCCATTAGAATTAAACAGGTATTGGTTGGGGGCTGATGCTCCATTTTTAAATGGAAATTAAATAGCAGCCCATACAAATACAATGTCTCAGATATATTTGAGAAAAGCAACTAAACTCCGCTAATTAAGCATTTATTCTGAGTCTGAAATATTGGGGGGCTGCAATTTGCAAGTTGCAACACATACTTACTGCATTGTCGACCAATTAATACCTCCAGCTGCACTTGTTAGTGTACGACCAAAATTATGCACCTTACACCTTATTTTTCAATATTATTTTAGTTTGTAAATTTGTATTTTTCTTATAAAAGTTTATATATCAAAAGTAATTGCAAGCGAATTCTATAGATTGGAATAAGAGTTAAGCAGTACAGTATCACACTATCATGTTGATAATGACCTCTACAAATTTTTACTAATGAGAAATTAGCTACGGACTTTGTTAAAGTTTAAATCTAATTAATAACGAATTTATGAAAGTTTAAATCTAATTAATAATGAATTTCTGAAAGGTAAGACGAACTGGTAGCCACGTGACTAACACGTATTTGTTATATATCAACACTATTGAATTTTGAATGTAATTTTCAATCTTATTGACTTTTAACAGTACATTTTGCAAAAAAAGAAAAAAAGTGTGAAAAATCAATGCATATCCAATTCTTTGAATCTTTGACGTTGATTTACCAGATACTTCATCAATTTAAGTTAGTTGCTATGTGGTATTCAATGAATTGACCTGTCTTTTTCGTTTCCATTAACCCCCGTTAAACAAATTTGGCGAAAAACAAACACGAAAGAACCCCCTTTTGTCTTTGCATTGTAGGAATATATTTGTCAATATACTGAGGCCCGTTCTTTTGTTGTGTTGTGTTTGTGTTAAGTTGCGCTAAGTTGCGGTGGAAATAGTTAAAAAGTAATGGTAATTTGCGTTATGTTGCGGTGAGGTTGCGGTAAGTTGCGTTATATAGCTTTTACAATTGTTAAGAAATAAAGTGCGTACAATTTTACAATTAATGAAACATGTGTGCCTAGATAGGAGTATATAGCTTTAGGGAACACTATTTATTTTATGTGTCATTGTGTCCTGTTATTATTAAATGAAAGAAAAACTTTAACATCAAAAAAAAGAAAGAAAGTGTTATTATTAAATGAAAGGGAAATAATTTCAGATAAATTAGTACTCCCTTCTTTCCATATTATTTGTCTTTATTAATGGTGTCACAATCTTTATGTCTATCTTTGATTGAAAATTGTTCACGTAATATTTTATAAAAAATTACAACATTATACTCCTATGCTAGTATTATATTTCTCATTACAAATCTAACTATAGTATCTTTGTATAATAAAACAATTTATGTATTGACTATTGAGAAACTAATGGTCAAAACATTCAAAATTTGACTGACTTCTAGATCTAGATGACAGATAAAATATGAAGGATGGACTACCAATTTTCCATAGTTATTTATAAACATATTGAGAGGTTAATATAAGAATGTGAAACAAGGCTCCCCCAGAGTGCTTAAACTAACAAATTAATGAAAAGAAAATTCAAATCATCTAATCTAATATAGTAAAATATGGTGCGTGTTTAGTTGTTTCCCAAGAAAATATTTCCTAGAAAAATATTTTTAGGATATTAATTACTTGTCTTTTTTCCCAATTTTTGTACATGAATATGATTTATGTACATGTACATAATAAAACTGCGATTTTGTAATCTCTTAAATTTCTGTTTGTCATACATAGGTCGACTCAAGACCATACGCTTTTAAATTTGATTTATATGTAAATTAATATAATACGACCATATGAGTCATATATCCATGGGATTTATATGTATGCAATGCAGTTTATTTTGTTCTTTATGCACTATTTTTATATCTATGTGAAGCTGATGTATGTGCAATTTTGAGTTTGTTTCAAATCATTTTCTCAAAGTGAATGTTTTATTTTAACAAAGTTACGATAATTCCTCCCCTCTAATAGTTCGTTTGATTGACTTCTACCTAAGAGATCATAATTTAATTTTCTTCCAAATTAATTAACAATTAAGAATGTGAAACAAGGCTCCCCCAGAGTGCTTAAACTAACAAAATTACGATAATTCCTAGTTAATATTTTTTGGGAAAGTTTTTGCTGGGAAAAATATTTCACAGTGTTTGGTTAACATGATAAAGTTTGTAGAAAATTTTATTTGAAATGTCCAAATTATCCTTATATATTTAATTTATAAAATATATTTTTAGGGGCATTTTGAGAAATTTATAAAATATACTTTCCCACACCCCCTTGAGAAAGTTTTCACCATGATCCATGGGGAAATTGTGGGTCCTAGTTAAAAATTTTCCCAAACATATTTTTTCTCCCAAACATGTGAAAGTTAGCCAATTTTGGGAAGGCTGACTAACTTTCTTAGGAAACTCATGTAACCAAACACATTATAAGAGAAATGACAAAAACGGAAAAGAAAAAGAAATTGTATCTAATTTAATTTCTCTTAGATACTCTTTTTTTTTTATAAAAAAAAATAGATTTAGTCATCAAGATTATATATAAACGGATATACTAATAATATGATTATTTTTTTTTGAACTTGGTAAATGAAGATCATAAAAGAATTTAGGAAACCCTTCTGGTATGTGTCTTCCTAGGTTATCATGAAATAAAATAAAAGAAAACTCGGATGATTAGCTAACTAGTCTGTCGCCGTATTGGCTTCCCTAAAAACATTTTTAACTAAAACATCCTCAAACATTTGTAAATACATCTAGATATCTCTAATAACTGTCAATGAGGTCTTGATTCAAGTTGTCAAGGCCATTTACTAGTACAACAGATCCCACATATCAATTTCTATAAGTTCCAATTGTATTGTATTATCTACGTACATATGATTATGTAGTATAAACAAGATAGTTTACAATGACAGATCCAATCCACAAGGTATTTTTGACCTCAGTAATATCACTAGCAGGCATGACATCTTTAGGATTCAAAGCCTCCAAAATTTTACCATCTGCATTTACTTTGATGGGTGCATTTGGGTTCTGAGCAATCCAAAAATCACCGTCTTCATTCCTGTTAATGTTGTCGGGTAGGCCATTAACATGGAGGAACACCTCGGATAATCCGGCTTTCGGTCCGGTTAGCCACAACCGTCGTATGTGTTGCACCGATGATTCGACCACCAAGACGAAGTCTTTGTTCTTGCTTAATGCAACTCCATTAGCAAAGAATAGACCTCTTAGTAAAACTGTAAGTTTTTTGGTCGCTAGATCGTATTTTATCAGTCTTCCACTTTGATCTTCTGTTACTAATGCCAAACCATAATCCCTATTCAAGATGAGAAAAGTATTAAAAATTATTTAAATGGAGTAAGAACTATTGTCTTGTTCTTTGGTTAGGTTTAACCAACCTATCCAAACATATCATAACTTATCCAAACCTCACACAATTTCCCAAAAAAACGTTAACTCTAAAAGCACAATTCCCTAAATAAGTATCATAACTTATACAAACATATTCAAATCTATTCAAACTTATCCAAATTTATCCATCTCAACCTGAAAATAAGCCAACTAAAGAACAGGGCATACAAATTTTTTTTTTTGAAGCAAGAACTAAAATTAATTACTAAAAATAATATCAGTGTGATCACAATCCTAACATATTGGGTTCCAAGTCTAGTTCTGTGTGCCAAGCCTAGTTCCACGACAGATGAACTTAGGTTAGGGATAATATATTGAGTACGTTTGGTTAGTCAAAAACTTTATAAAATTGTCAAATTTCTTAAGTTGACTTAATTTTTTATGTTTGGATATAAGTTGACATCGCAAAAAACTTTATGGGGGTCCACCATTTCCGATATTTTCTTAGAGAAAATTTTCCTTTAGGGGACTAAGGGTGTGTTTGATTGGTAAAAAACGTCGAGAAAATGGTCAATTTTCTCATGTTGATTTATTTTCCCCATGTTTGGATGTAGGTTGACCTTGAAATTTTTTTTAATGGTGGGCCACATTTCCCTAAGGAAAAATTCCCTTAGGGGACACTAAGAAAAATATTTCTCAGGTTTTCATGAAAAATATTTCTCGAGAAAAATTTTCTTAGAGTTCTTATCAAACACTCTTTTGGTAATGACTAATGTTTTTTATGGGAAACTTTCTATGAAAATTCCTATTAAACGCTCTCTAAGCAAAAACCTAAGAAAGCTACTTAGCAAAGAGTAGGTAAGGTCTATATATATAAATAAGTTTATGAAGTTTGTGTTTACCATCTATTGAAATGAGAACCTGTGTCGCTAAAATAAATAGATCCTCCCTCAGAATCAATATCCAAGTCATTGAGAAAGCGGAAGGGAATTCCTTCAGCAGAAGTGGCGACAGAAGTAGCAACACCACCATTTCGGCCAATTTTGACGAGGCCTAAACTAGAATCAGTCACATATAGTTCGCATGTAACAGTGTTGAACTTCAACCCCAATGGCCTCCCACAGTATTGCTCCATTGGAGAGTCATCCACTCCATTACATTTCTCTGTCCTGAAACACATTAACCAAACCATTATTCATATCATACATTTGAAATGAATTTTGACTTCTAAGTTAAATATTTTCAAGTTCATAGAGTTGATGTTGATAGAGTACATGATTATTCTAGAATACTTTATCATAGAAAATTTTGGTTGATCAGTAGTTTCTTTATTAGGGAAATTAGTGTGTAACCATTTCAACCAAAAGCTTAAACTGATAGTTGTAGACCCAATGATGGTTTTATAATCTAGCACGCCCCCTCACGCGAATGCCCTTTGAGTTTGTAGCGTTGCGCAAATGAATATGGGGGGTGCTAAGATTCGAATCCGATACCTCTTGCTCGAGGCCGACTCTGATACCATGTGAAATCATCTCAACTAAAAGGTTAAGCTAATAATTGTAGGACCAATAATAATTTTATAGTCTAACAAATAGGTCTTAACTCTTACTGTTGGGGTCTATCTCTTTCGATTTTTCATCCAACATCATATGTAACTTTTGCTAGTGAAGCAGATCGTGGGTAATCTTTCTCATAAAAAACAACGATCTTTACTTTGCTCTACCAGCAAAAATTACATTTGTCATTGGATGAAAGGTAGAAAGAGATAGATCCTAACGCTCACTTCATTGATATAAAATCAACGAGTACGTAATTAGAAATGGTCAAATGATAAACCCCTAGCCACACCTGTTCGACAGTGAACTTTAAGAACGTACCTATAAGGACTTGTTACACCAAACTCGGTCCAACCTGCTTGATGATTCTCCCACCTCAATATACGGCCATCGGAAACACCAACATAGGGACCACGACCTTCACAATCGAAGGTGATAGACTCGGGTCCGACTGCATCGAACCCTAGAGGAAGGTGATGGTATTGTCTTGGTTTATGTTGGAGGGTTTGGCCCAAAATAAAGAGTGACAATAGTAACAACACAACTACCAGTTGTTTACCCATTATGATTACTGTTTATATGTGGATGTACTTCAGAGTCGATATGATGCAGGGAGTGCTGGATGCAAGCCCTTGAATTTATATACATGCACTCTCACAACTCATCAACTCATCAACTCAACAACTCAACAAGTAGCTAGCTAGGAAATTATTGGTATTTATTGCGGGATTGAATTAATCAAAATTGAACAGTATTATGATAAGTTTTGACAAAGTTCTAGGACTTCTAGTACTACAAATCCTAATCTTAATTAATGTATAGTGCAAATAGGGATTATTAGAAGAGGATTTTAATAGCAAAACTAGTATCCGGTCTTGTCCATTTGTATTGATGTATTGTACACAATCTGTTAACGTACCCTAGACATATATATCATAATTTATTTAGGCCCTGTTTTTTTATGTTGTATCGCAGCTTACTGCATCACAATTTACAGCAACTCACCGCAATCTATTGCAACTCATCGCAATCTACCGCAATCTACTATTTACCTTTTCACTAATATCAATACCCATTTATTATTTTCTACCGCAATTTACCGTAACCCACCACAACCCACCGTAACTTATCGCACTGCAATTCCACCAAAAGAACGGTGCCTTATTATCACTAATGTTAATTAATTCACCTTTATTGTATGTAGAATAGTGGATATGTATACATTTGTAGTCCTCCCATCATGACATCAATTACAATGTATAAGTTCAGATTTAAGATGAACTAAGAAAGGAAGTATAGCTTTCTATGATGACCTACAAAATTTAAAATCATGTTATACTTTAGTATAAAATGATATACCCAAGGATAACTATATTAACAAATAATTTTCTATGATGTGTCAAATAATTTAAATAAAATATCAAATGCTTATTTATCAAAATTGTAATGGAACTATTTGAAAAGTTCAACAATTGCTTATTTATCAAGTGATTAGCTTAGTATTGGTAAGGTAAATAGAAATCAAGAGTGAGCCCAGCCATGGGCGGATCCTAGGCCACAGTGAGGGTAGCCACGACCACCGTTAATTCCAAAAAAAATTAAAAAATTAAGTATAATTTATAATAAAAATATGGATTTTATGTTTATCATATAAAATAATAATGTATTGGTCACCCTTAATTAAAATGTCAAAATCCGCCATTGAGCCCAGCACATAACCTAGCACAGTAGCACTTATAGCTAGGAGGTATCACTGAGTTAGTCTTTTTCAAAAATAATTCTAAATGCTCATAAAAACATGCAAATACGTACCTTTTGTACAATTAGCTTGGATTGATTGACAATATTCTCAAAAATACAGCACATGTTCTAAATGCTCATAAAAATACAGCACATTATATGTGAAGTTTGGATTGATCAACAAGATGGCTTAAAACCCGGTCAAATTCATGGGTAAAAAACAGTTGGCTAAAAGTTAAATTTTGGTAAGTTCTGGTAATTTTTGGTAACTTTTGGTAAATTTTGGTAATTTTTGGCAAATTAATGCCGATATGTCAAAATTAAATTTTTTTATTTTTTTAAGTTTAGTAATTTTTTGTAAGTTTTGATAATTTTGGTAAATTTAGGTAAAAACTGGTAAATTTGGGTAAATTGCATTTACCCATGAATTTGACAGGGCCTTAGGGTCTGATTTTCTTAACTTATGATAAGTATTTATCATCATCATTCAACACATTCAACATTGATCAACACCCCTAACATATTTAATGATCAATAATTCAATATTGATTAGCACCGATCAACATTTATTAGTATCCATCAGCAGTCAACACATAAAAAAACATTTATCATAAGTCGAAAAGAAGTTTTTTTTTTCAACTTTAGTTGTAATAATGTACTAAAGAAAAATGTCTCATCAAATCTCCACTGTTTTTTTTTTTTATGGAGGAGTAGGTAGCAGGCCGGTGACTTCTAAATTTAGTTCAATTGAAATCAATTTCTCTTTACAAAAATTAGGATAAAATTGTTACATCTTATCCTTTCATAATTCACTTGTCAAGATTTCAAAATATTGATTTTATAGTTTTGATTTTTTTTTAAGTTGAAAAGAACATGTCTTTATTTATGATCATTATATTCCACTATTGTGCAACATGTGATTCTTCATAAAGACTTTCTTTATATCGTTGTTTTTTTAATGCAATTCTTTATATAATTAAGGGCAACCTTAAGAAGAGGGCTCCTAATTAAAGTTTTTTTTTATCCCTTTGGGAAAAAAATGTAACTAGAATGAAAACCAAAAAACTTAATTAAAACAAGGCTTTTTTTTCAAGAAAGACAACACACAAACACAAATACAACACGACTAGAACAATACAAACACAAATAAATAAAGAAAGAAAAGGATCAACAGGAATTAAACGTCGGAATACATCAGGATACTCGATCCTCTTCCATTGACTTGTTTCGTCAACCGGTGAAAAACAAGGTTGCTAGGGGCATTGAATGTTTTTCATGTATTATGCGTTAATAATGCAAAAGATTGCCAATAAATTGAAGAGAAAAAAGGGGCAGAGTGTAAAGGAACCCAACTGCCCAACTGGAATGGGTTGAAGTGTCTGAATCATAACTGAGGATTGAAGTGAGTCTGTGTGATGTGACCACACAAAAACTGCACACTGATAATATTGGCTGGTGCTACTTGCTAGTCCCACCTACTATTATCTACACCTTGATGCTAAACATCAATTAGATCAAATTTGCAGCTAATAACAGCATTTAGAGGTTGGACTTTAATAACTAGGTTTCGTCTCAGTCAAAAGTTTAAACGGATGTTTGAAAATTTAATAATGGATATAGCGCAGATGTTGCAAATGTCCTTTTCACCGTGCGCAAATAAATATGAGGGGAGTCAAGATTGAAATCTAAGGCCTCTTACCCAGTCTGGCTCTAATACCATATGAAACCATATCAACAAAAAGCCTAAGAAAATAATTGAAGGTTCAATGATGGTTATACACTCTGATAGGTATATATCCATGGGTTTATGGTGGGTATATGAGCAAGCAATGTCTTGCCGTCTGATCACTAATTTACGACTAGGGGAAAAAAAGTGAAAAGGTTGTGGTTCGTGGGGGATATGCGGCTTGGACCGGAGCAGAGTTAGTGACATGGCAAAACGGGCCCAAGACCCAAGACCCGCTCCGAAAAGACCCGACCCAAACCTGAACCAACCACCGAAACATTGAACCGACAATGACCCAAGACCCAATAGTGAACTGGCACAGAACTGAACCGAACCTATTACCCGATTTTAACCAACACCGAAATAGATCTGAACTGACTTAAACCCGAACCAACTCAAACCTGAAACGAGGCTGACCTGGGAAAATTGAACCAAACCAGAGCCGACCCAAACCCGAATTGTACCTGAACCGATTGGTGACCCGCAACAAAGTAGACATAGACCGACCTAAACCGAACCGACTGAAACCCGAACCCATTTAGACCCAATAAAAATGACCCAAACCCGAATCAGTTCAAACCTTAATTATACCCGAACCTAATTAAATTCAAACATAAACAATTCGAATCGACCCACACTAATTCAAACCCGAATTGTACATGAACCGATAGTTGTATATTTTATTTTTATTGCACTTTAATAAGTTCTAGTAAAATTATAAATTCAAACATTCATGAAAATCATACCACAAAACCTATATTTTGAAATAATGCTAATGTGGTTTCTAAATAACTAGTAAAAAAATCTACACTTGAAAAAATGGGTCCACCAAGTAATTGTAAGTTTAAGTTCAATTAGTATTTTAACTTTTTATTTTAGACATTTATTTTTTCATATGACTCCTACCCAATTCCGATTATACCTGACTCGAATCTTAGTCAACTTGAGGTTGACCCAATTTGAATCTTTGGACGACCAATGGTTGACCTGACCCAAATTTTACTACACTTGAGGTTGGCCCGACCCGAATCTCACTCGACCTGATGTTAACCTGCCCTGAATCTTACTCGACCCGAATATCAATCGACTTGAGGTTCACCCGACCCGAGGTTGATCTGGACCATTGAACCCGTAGCTAACCCGACCCATAACTGAACTGATCCAAAGTATCACAACCCAATGCGGCCCGAATTGAACCTTACCCGCACCGAACCTTGTTCGACCCAAATGGGTTGACCCGTCAACCCGAACATTACCCATACCCATACCCATACCCCACCCAAATTATATTGACCCAAACAAACCCGACCCAACCACTCCCGACCCAGACCCGACCCAATGGACCCATTTGCCAGGTCAGTTAGATTAGTTTTTTTTTGTAAGTTTTCAAGTTTGCCCTCCCATCCAGCGCGATTAATTCGACAGTGAACGGACGCTAAAGCCCCGATGACTCCCGCGCTCCTCATGACACCCCTGCATCATATAACGTAAACTCGAAAGTTAGATTTTCATGATAAATCTGTATAAATTTCCATTATTAATAATTCCTCATTCAAAACGATTATTAACACGGCAATGACTTATTACTTTATATAATTTCAACTTTATCAAAACTTGCACATAGAGGACAAGACTACAAGTCTACAACTACATTAAAGATCAACACAAATCTTTACGTGACAAAAGAAAAAATTTATGAAATTTAGGCCCCGTTTTTTGTGCATTAACGCACCCAAACGCAACGCAAAATCAATAAAACATAACGCATGATAAACGCAAGAGAACGCAACTTATCACAATCTACTATTCACTTCTACTCACCTTTTTATTAATTCCTACCGCAACCCAAACGCAACGCAACGCAAACACAACACACAAAAGTACGGGGCCTTAAAATAATGTTGCTCATAAATACATGATAAATTAAAAAATACATAAATGATTCAATAATGAAGCAATTACTTTGAAAAGACTGTTGGCGTCAATCCACGACCGGATGGATTGTATCTCTACGAAGCTGAAGCAATTACTACTTTGAAAAGACTGTTGTTGTCGTCAATCCAATTAAGGATAAAAATAGGCTTAAAAAATGGTACAGGTTCTATAATTAGGAGATAACTAGGTGAGACTATATGGGCCAAATGGCCATGTTACATAGGGAAGTTTCACTTATTTTATTTGCTTTATCTGTTTTTATTTCTTTTATTTATATTATTTAAAATATCTTATATAATATATATTTAATAAGTAATATCACTTATGTGAGATGCGATTAATGTAACTTACCTATTAACAAAACACAACCTTACTTACTTTCCTCACTTTACTTACCTTTTTTACTTTAGTACACTCACTCCTACTTTATCTATATCTGGATCTCCTTAGACATTACGTTAATAAAATTATTTGAGGTATGTCATCATCACTGGCGAATCTACATCCCCCCAAAAAAAAAATTGTCAATATAATTTCAGTTAAAAATTATTGATAATATGTTTCCGAAATAAATGTAATCGTGTATTAGTCACCCCTTATACAAAAAATTAAATCCATCGCTAGTCGTTATTGTGGTGGAAAATTAGATAAAATCGCAATTGAAACATTGGATGGCTCCCTTTGAAGGGTATGTATTATGTATTAAGTATTATGGTTTACGACTTTACGAGTCTATGAAAATTGTGATTTGTGAGATTTGTCTCTTTCCATTCTTTTTGCCACTAGCCATGATCATCTCACTTTAAGTTGTCTGTCCTACAAACTCTGTTGGTACATCAAAGCCTTATTGGTGAATTAATTGTGTTAGATGAAAGTTAGATGTTATGACACCATTTCATTTATTTAAACATATAAATAATCATGCAATTGCCATTTGAACAATCTATTGGCAGTAGTCAGTAGACATTGCAATTATTATGAAGGTCCACTTTGCATAAGGCCAGCATTGACATTTCCTGCTTGTCATCCCACGGCCCAAAATCCACCGCGATTCACTCAATATCTGCCCCCCTCCAATCCCAAAGACAGGACAACAATTAGGGTTGGCAAAAATACATCAGGTCCGATAATCTGGATTTGTCTAAGGCCTTGTTTTTTGGATGAGTTATTTTTAAGTTATATTAGGGTCATGTTCTTTTCTACGGTATTTTGCGGTATGGTGTGGTGTGGTGAAATTGTGGTAGGTGTGGTGGAATTGTGGTAGGTTATTGGTATGTGGGGTGGGTAAGGAGAGAGAATGTAAAAAGTAGAGGAGAAAAGTGAGGAGAGAGAAAAGTAATGATTTGTGGTAAAGTGTGGTGAGTTGTGGCATTGCGGTATCTTTGTGACAGACCAGTAATTTGCCAACCACGTAGTTAATGCGCCAGGATAAATTAGGATGCTTTATTGGAGAATTGTGTTTTTAGAATAAATGTTTTTTTGGAGAATTGTGTCAGGTGAGGATAAGTTAGATTTAACTTGGCAAAAGAATAGGGTCTTATTCGGAGAAAACTGGGTGGAGTTATAATTTTCGTCCGAATTTTGACATTAATCGATTTAACCAAAAATCCAAACACAATTTCTTTTTTCCAAATACTATTGTCCGAGTCCAATTCAAACCCGAATTTATGCTTATCCGATTAATTCGACCCAAAAATTATGCAAAAATTTGGGTATCAAACATCAAGTTCTAATCCAATATCCAATTTGTCAAAACCCAAAATTTCGCAGACCCAAATTTTTGCTAGCAGTCACAACTATCCTCAAATTATAAATGTGACAGATGATACAAATCAACAAGATTTCAAAAAACATAATCAAGCTTTCCTGCGTTGTGATTTCTGACATTGCCTCTTATTTTATTGATGAATGTCTGTATAGATAATAAATAGAGCAATAATACATGTTTTTGATAAAAGTACATGCCATTTCCATCCAATTTCCATTTTGGAGGGGGCCATTTTACACAATTTAAATCATCTCTTCTGCCTGTACAAATATGTATTTAATTACCACTTATGGGTGCATTATTACTATACAAAAATGATGGGTATTGTATTTCACAATGCCTCCCAGACCTTGTAGTCTTTACCCTCGACCGCCACGGACCACTGCTGGGGCCCGCTTGGCGGCTCGTAGTGACCGGGCCCGATCTTCATTGCCACCTTGTCATCTATGATGGCTGCGTAGACGTCCCTCTCTGCCTTTACTATTTTCACCTGCAACAATAATACGTCGTTGAATAAAACAGTTGCTGAAAAGGACAAGTGAATTCAACACAATTGATGTCTGTGTTGAAAAGGACTAGTGAAATGAATTCATGTCGAGATGAAAATTCAGACGGGAGATTTAGCTACTCACATTGCTCCTGCAGTGGATCTTTTTCCGGTTTCTGACGGAGATGAGGGCGGATATCTCAGACCGGTAGTGGGAGAATATGTGGTCGTAGAAAACTGCAGGCGTTCCGGGGTGGGTTAGAATGTAGGCGTACCCCTGCATTTCCTTTCCCCCGGGGAACCTCCAATGACCCTTTGAGAAATAAGAGATGTTTAGTTAAAAATAAAGATATCGAATGAATGATTCGCCATTCAAACTCCATCATCACTAGCTAAACTTGACAAATGACAAATGGGTTGTTCGATATGGCCGTGAATCGATCATACAGGACATGGCTTCATAATATTTCGTAGCAAAAGGGCTGTAATCGGTCATTTTGTTGTAATCTTATTTAAGACGAATAAGTTCAGGCCATAATAAGTTCAGGAAAATAATTTCGAAATGAGCTTAGTTAATACACACGGAATAAAACGTCATGCAAAAAGCTCTCACAAAAAGTTCAGAACACATTCATGCCCTATTCTTTGCAAGGGTAAACTACTCATAATATCCTTCGACCTACTTCTACCATATTCTGCTTTTCTACCTAAATTTACATAACTTTTATACTTCTAAAACAACTCCTAATCTAATTTTACCTACCTCTATCTATATAAACTGCCTAAATCTACTGAAATCTACCCAACCTTACACACCCAATACCAACCAGAAGAACAAGGCCTTAGTTCATAATAACCCGAAGAGAACAGTTGGAGCTCAAGTGGGGGGGCTCAAGGTCATTTCACATTGTCAAGTTGACTGCAGTTCGAGATATGTTTTTTAGACATTGATTGGTGGAAGTGTTTTGGATCAGTTAAATTTGACTTTGAATAAAAACTGAGTTAAGCCTGTTTCAGATGTGGGGTTAGGGGCATGTATAGCACATAAATGTAGAGGCCAGGCCAAGTTGGGAGTTCCATCACAACTAGCAGGCCAGACAGCCAGCCAACCACTCTAGAAATAAAGGGTAGTCAGTCTGAGTCACCTGTGTAGAGCCAGTGTCATGATTTTCAATGAAGGTGACAGCGCGAGACGGCCACCATCCAACCACTCCTGGCGGCTTCCCCTTTGAATCCGACAGACGCCAATATTCACATCTATCCAGTACCTGCCAAGTGGGAGCGGGGGGCGATAATGTTAGTTATTTGTCCATAAATAATGATCCAACCGATATTAACAGATCCGAATCCAACACCCCAAAAATCCCAGCGATGTTCATAAAACTGCACTATAATGCTCGTTAAATTTTAGAGAGACAGAACATGCTGACAATGATAATAGAAAAGGCAAATTTGAAAAGTATGGTCATACAACAATGCTCTTACAATTCTACTGTAATGCTCTTACACTCTAGAAAGACGAAAGTATGGTCCTAAAATCGAGTATAAGAGTGACAAATTTACACATAAACTTTCATTGAAAGTTGTTCACAAGACTGCACCACGATACTTAATGTCATAGTTAGGCAGGCCTAAGAGTACAAGAGCATGATACTTTGTGGAGTACAATCCTATTTCAGAAAACTCGCCTTGCAAAACAGTTTTTTTTTTTTGTGTGTGTGTGTGTGTGTAGTGGGGGGGGGGGTGTTGTATGATGTAATAGTCTAACCCTTGAATTCAAAAAAGGTTAATGTGGCATGAACTTTACCCCCAATACAACAACTGTGTAATACATTAAGGGACTTATATTATATGTACTGTCATCCTTGTAGTCATAATAAGTTATTTCTCAAATCATACAGTTGTATGATATGTTAAAGGACTCGTGTATACCGTTACTACAGGAGAGGTATTTCTAAAAGCTTGCACTAATTTCATTAAAGGCAAACTCATCATTCATTCTGGCCCCAGTTGGCAACTATAACTTTGTGGGCAGTGGGCTTAACTTAAAAAATGTTCAGTGTGGCCTTCAATTCAAACTTCCCCTTTAAAAAACTCAGACGAATTGGATTCTATTGACCCAGAATTTCTCCATCGCAAAAGTAGAAGAGGTTTCGACATGCATTTTGCTTCTGTAAGTTTTTTGTCCATTACAATCTGAGTTGAAAAAACACATCCTGTTCTTCAGACACTCTCTAACAAATGACTAGATGAATGAATAGGCACTTACAGCATGAAGGATCCCTTTTGTGGTGACATCGAATGCACCAGCAGTTCCACCGGTAGCATTAATCCAGTCTACAATTCTCTGCCTGTGGGCATCTTGATTGTAGTCCATCTCACCGTATGTGTAGCTCAGGGAATCCCAGTACTCTCCCACGGCAAAGTAGGGTAGACTTGCATCAATGTAATCCTTGACATAACCTCCCCAAAATCCTCGAACAAAGTCCAACCTCCATCCATCATACCCGATATCTTTCCTGCAACCCATGTCACCAGAAAAAGATTCGATACGGGATTTGGAAAACATCAACGAATAATACATTTCTCAAAAATAATCGAGCAATTAACCTTAGCCAGCACAGCCATTCCTTAATATCCTTTCTGACGAAATCTTGCGAGTGATCGATGTTTGGAGCAGCATGGAAGTTATCTCCACTGCTCTTATTGCCCCTACCCTGTAAGAGCACACAACCAACAACCTAATTGTCTCACAAGATCTTCCGAAAGATATTGTAGAATTTATGCATTCTGCTTAACATGCATGTTTAGGGTTAAGTCCCTGATTATGAGTAATGCTCAATGGATCAATAGTAGTTAATTTAGTTATCACTTAGTTTCTTAAGGAGGCTGGAGTCCCTGATTATAGATCGGAATTTAACATTTCCCCCAGGAAATCAGGAAACAGTCCCACATATAGCAGATCTCACATTTATCAGGATTCAGGAATAAGTAAGGGAAGTTCAGCATCATAAGAGTGTATTTCTTGCAGAGTGAAGGATGAGGGGAAGCATATGTCCAATAGTGCACTTATACGCAAGGAGCACAATTGTGAACCGCAACTCACAAGGGATAAATATAATTTCCATAATAGGATAATCTGAGCAGTGATACTTTTAACTGTGAATTGCAATTCTCTTAGACTATCGATTCAGTCATTGTTTTAAATCAAGCACCATTTTTAAAATGCGATACTGTTTCCTACTGTTTTACTGTAATTTTGACATCAGAACACAAAGCAGACGACATCAGCAATCTCGCAGCTCTGGAAGTTCTGGTTTTCCCATTGGCAGGTTTTCACTAATCTTCACCAGCATATTGATTTAATCAGTTAGTTAACAGCAAATCACACCCATATTTCAATCTGATAGTGTGATAGTGACCTACAACACTTATGCCACTTACTTGTGGCAGAAAACCTAAGTACTTGAAATGAAATTCAAATCGATCCGGAAAAAATGAAGGGACAAAGTAGGCAGACCTGGAAATGAGGATCATCAGCAACTACTGCACGATCATCCCAGTTAAGCCGGCCTCCAAAGATGTTCCATATACCATTTTGATTCTTGAAATGTGCACAACGGTGATTTAAGACAACATCTCCAAGAACTTTGATACCAACTTCATGGAATTTCTTCACAACAGCCTTCAGCTCATCAACTGTACCATATCTAGATTCAAAAACCAACAGACAACGCCATAAGAAAGCAGTAGCACAAATTACCATGCATTAAATCTCAAAATCTAGAAAACTAAACTTCCATTATTCCCTGTTGTAGGCACCTACAAGAGCCGCCACAAGTATGCAGCAAATATAAACTTACTATAGTTAACCTAGTTACCTACTCATTTGCTTGGAGCGCACAGGTATAGTTCCCTTGGATTCTCATGTTCTCTTGGTTTCCCCAGAGGTTTTCAAAAATGGTTTTGTTTTTGGTTTTCAAAAAGTTCTTTTATTTCGGGTCCTCAGAGCCTCTTCATGCATTCCCATGCATGGGCAAGACTGCCTACATCTGGATCCCCGTTGTATATAAACTTACTATACCGCAGACAGTTTCACCAACCTGGAGTTTAAGTTGTAAAGATCTTTGGGCATGTAACCCTCAGGAGACACAGACTCAGTAGGCGGTGGCAACCAAATAACAGTGAAACCGAGTGCGGCCAAATCTGCAGCTTTTTCTTGGAGCTCCATGTACCATCTTCCAGATTTGTGAGATTCCCAGTTGAACCCTTGGCATAAAATTTCATACCCAGAACCCGTCCCAGAACTAATATCAACCGTTGTTGTTGATTTCACTTCTTCGTCTTCCAGCACCGGTTCCTCTAAGAAACTTGCCGAGGAGCTTCTGAAAATGCTGTACGCTTCAGCAGCCAGCCTTTCAATCTCTTGGAGAATGCTTTCCTGGGCTTCTTTACTCTTTGTTTTCCATTTCTTCTCAGAGGAAATGTCAGTCACTATGTTCCGTATCTCTTTGATGATTCCATCAGTAAATGTAGCCTGACCAACTTCTTGAGTCTCAGTCGAAGGCTTCTCATCGGCATTTGGAGGTCCAGATAGTGACTCTGTTGAAGTGGGTGCTTCTTTTTCTTTTGGTAGTTTCTCTTCATGGGTTACCGGAAGAGGGATAAAATAGTCATCCCCCTTATTATTCAACCAAGTGCCATCATTCAACTTTAGAACAAAAGGAAATCCAGTGATTTCCTTCTCCAGAGTGAAAAATCCTTCCGCTCCACTTCCATCCTCCTTTATCTACACAAGAAATGGCCATCCCGGTCATGTCCGGTTTAGAGTAATTTGGACTGGGTCACTTCGGGTCAACAAGATTTGGGTTGGACCAGGTTAATTTCGGGTTGCTTTATTTTTGTCACATAAGATTGTCTTTCCAAAATGGACAACTTTTGTCAAAGATAAATTCGAGTCATGTCTGGTCAAGTTGAGTCGCTTCGGGTTAGGGTCCATTTTCGGGTCAATAATTTTGCCATTTTTGGATTTGACTCAGGTTACTTTTGCCAGGTCAAACTAAGATGGTGATACCCCCATTATACTCCACCTCTTCAATTTACCAAAGGTACCTATGTCGATACTTGGCACAGATGACAATTTAGTAATTTACTAGACACATATATCACCCAAAATGAGCTCTTAAATGCCAAATATCTAAGCCAAAGACAATGTTCCTAAAGTCTAAACCTCTATTCTAGTAACCTAAGTTCAGTACCTGCAATTTCGTCCGCAGTGCCCTCTTCTTAAATCTCTCGGTATTCGGCGGGTGTGGGGCCGCTGGTACTTCCCATTTCTTATTGCCACCCCGGCATACACCCCAGTGAACCACAACGTCTCCAGGCAAATCAGTTTCCAGATAAACAAGTTTTTGAGCTGACTCGGGGCTTTTTCTCACAGCGACAGTAAGTGAATTGCTCTGAGGAACCTCTTTTACTAGTGGCAGCTCTTCATAAAACCCTTCTAGAGGCTTATTCGATCCAGCTGATGTTGCGACACTACCTTCAGCTTTTGACCGAGATCCTTCAGCTTTAAGAAGCACCTTAGACAGTCCTCCAAAGGTCCCTACAAAAGGAAGGAGCCCCGGAAAAACAAGCGAATTAACGTCATTTTCTGAACTAAAATGACTAAGCTAGAGAGGAATGGAATGCTTTCCTAAATATTCAACTTCATGTTAAAAGAATGAATAAATAAAACAGAGAAGTAAAGCCAATTCTCGAATAGTCAGAATCTTCTCAACATGGTTGAATAATGACTAGTAATTCAGGATTCACCAGCAGTTGAAACAGCATCTGTAGTGATGAAAGTACAACCAATCGACTACCTTATGGGCTCATTTCACCACCTTCAACGCACAGAACAACAAAGCCTACCGAAACTCAAAGATAGAACTGCCTAGATAAACGAAAAATAACATATTGAAATAAGTAAAAATTTCTAGCCAAAATTTGCTCATTGTTGTGGAACATAATGCCGATTATTTTTCAGTTGTGGCCATCTGTCGGGTTGCGGCATGCACCAGTCAGCAAATTCTATATTAGATCAATTGGTTACAGTGGTTCTGTAAGTATTTCTCATGGCTAGCACTAGCAGTAATTGAAATTCTGCAGATTGTTCCTATTTTCAGCCATAAAGATAACAGCCAATCTTCCACCTTCACTTTCCTCTGAGAAAACTTCTTTGTATATGCTCAGATAGAATGAAGAGCTTTATTAGCATTTGCAATTCAACAGCTTAATTGTTTGCAGATTGAAGTGTAGGAAGTTGAACTATGCAAATAATATGGTACTGAGATATGGAAACTACTACAAAGAACTTCAAAGAACAATCATTTGTATATCACAGGAACTGGTTAACATCATACACACCCTAGGTTGTTTGCTAATTCCAAAAGACCACCAAAGAAGATAACAATAGCATTATAGCAGCACACAAAACCATAATAGAAAATTTCAATAAAAATTGGCATAAGAAGATCTCCCACCTGGCCAGAAGTCAAAGCCCTTCTTCGCCCCAACTACATTGTCACCATCACGAAGATAGTCAACAAGAGGCACCACGAAATCTCTACCTTTGTGTTGATACCAAGATCCTGTTTCTTCATCCTGTTTCAACCCCAAACATGTTAGTGCATAAGACAACACACTATACCTTAACCAACTATCACACACAAAAGCGGCAAAAACAGAACCTTCAAGACAAAGTTTATTGCAGCAATTTTGCTGTTGCAGTTGTAATCAATGGTCACTTCATGAAGACATTCTCCAGCATTAGCAGCAGATGATTTCTTCAACGGTGTGTCTATAGCATAGTCCTGATATTTTACAAGTAGTCAGCATTCAAAGCTAAGAAACATTGCAAGTTATTAGATGCTCCTTGAGTTTGTGCTCCAAATACTACGATTGTTCACAAGTAGATATCAGGTTGTTCTATTGTGATTGTTTGATATAAATTGAACAGCAACACACATATGTACAGAAATCATAACACATGAAAAATCTAGCAATCAAAGTGACAATACCTTGACAGCAACAGACCCTTGAGGCCTCATCTCATTTGGAGGCTGATCCCACTCACTGAACAACCATTCATCAACAAACAAAAGCACAAAAATAAACTAGGGTATCCAACAAATTAAGCAATTCAATCCAAATCAACCCATTAAACCATATCATATCACAAATATGGACAAGAAAATCAAACCTTCCAGCATCACCAACATAATGCACACCCCAGTGAAGAACCCACTTCCCAGGAAGAGAGCATCCAACTGTCAACTGCCAATGATCTGCATCTTTCCCCTGATCCAATCTTATGTATATCTTACCTTCAACCTATGAAACAAATCCCAATATCAGCATTATGATCCCAAATCAAAAAAATCCACACAATTCCAACTTTCCTAACCCAGATCAACGATGAATATGACAAATTCGACAAACCCCATAACACAAAACCTCGAAAAATCAAAGGGGCAATCATCAAAATCTTACCTTTTCAACTCTAGTCAACTGGAAATTCTCGCTGTAGATAATATCAGTGGATTCAGTAGTAGTCTTGGGCAGTGTAGTTGCGGTAGAACAAGCGGTTAGAAAGAGCGGTTTTTTCCGGGGCTTGAACAAACACAAGCTCCCGCCAAATTTGACTGTTTTCGGACTGGAATTAACCGAAAAGTTTGGTGATTTCCGGGGTTTAATCGGGAAGCTATTGGGTCTGGATTGCCGGAGAGTATGGTGGAGTAGCGGTTCGAGTGCCACGCTGGACATTTTGCCGGCGAATCAGAAGATATTTTGATGAGAGAGAGAAAGAAAGAAAGAAAGAAAGAAAGATTGTATGTTGTATATATGTTGGTTATCTTCTGCTGCTCTAATAATGTGTGTTTCAGTTAATCTTTCTTGCTCTTTTTGTATTGGGGACCCTTTTCTTTTCTTTTCTTATCTGGTACAATCTCCTTTTAGATTTTATTAGTTTTTATTAGATTACCTTTTCCAATTTAATCTTGTTATTTAATCTTTTGAGAGGATATGTTGATGTTTATCAAGGGTACCTTCACCAGAAAAAATTAGCTCGGAATTAAGCAAATATTAATTATTGAGAAAATTTTAAATAAGGTTGTGTTGGGCCCATTGTTTAGGGTAGTATTTTCATGAGCATTTTTAGTGTTGTAAGCAGCGTTTTGTGAAATGTTAATAAAGTTAACGTTTAGTGTTTGGGGTAGGGTTTCATATTTTTTGGTCAAGAAATACCCTTTGAAAATTTTATCTTTGAAAAATATTGATATCCTTTTATGTTAATTCATATTTATCTATTAATTCAACCGCTAAATTTACCGAACATAATTCTCTTTTGGACAGTCATCTTCTATCCGCTGCTTAAAATCATTATCCGTTACATAAACCTATATCCGCTATCTAAGACACTAATTTTACTGAACAGGGCCTACGTGATGCAAAAGTTCTGTCAGTTAATTTACATGATTGATTATATATTGAGATTGCAATCTTTTGGGTTGATAATGATTTGGAACATTTGGCTAAACTATAAGAGATTCATGCATATAGTACATATCATGGGGGTGCTTGTCATGTTGACCTGGTGTTGTGATTGAGGCTAGCTCTTTATCTCAATTCAACAATATATAAATAAATACATATATATATATATATATATATATATATATATTCAATTTGAACAAATCTCTTAGAGTCATTGTGACAATTAGGGGACATACATTAACAAGTTAGAGGATATCCACTCATATTAAGTACACTATTTACCTATGATATAATCAAGTTAAAGAGATATTACAATCTTTGTCAGATATGCGATGAAAATTAGAAGATATTCATTGATATTGATTACATTGTCCGTGGATATTATAGTCAATTTAAATTGACATTATGGTCTTTCTTTTGAACAAGTGAGTCTTTGTGATGAAAATTATAGGACATCGACCCAAATTGTATATACTATTAATGGATGGTGCATTCAAAGCTTATGATTTTACTCTGACTTCCACATAGGATCCCAGCGAGTCAACCTTCACCAAATTCATTCACAATGCACAGAACACACTTATAATACCTAGGCCTATAGTACATTGCACTATCCTCCAAGACTTTTGTACAATATATTATTGTCCAATGTTCCAAATTAGAGGATAGTAGAAACCAATATATTAACAGTGGCGGAGTTAAGGGGGGGTTTGTGGGGGCCTTGGCACCCCCCATGCCCAGAAAAAATTAATATATGTAATTGGAGAAGCCATGATGTATTGTTTATTTGGTGGTGCAATTGGTAAATGTCCACAATTAGATACCTTTGGTTAGGGGTTCAAAGCAGTGCAACAACCTACAATAGCATATATTTTTATGCATTGATTTCCTTTTTAACATTTGTTTTATAACAAAATGAAAATTTGGCACCCCCAATGAAAATTTTCTAGCTCCGTAATTTCGATATATAGTATTAATAATAATAATAATAATAGTAATAATAATAATACAAAATGGTGAAAATAGAATGCTTCGTGATTTCGATATATAGTGGCTGAATGAGGTTGATAAAAAGCTTCTTGTTTTGGGGCCATTTATTTCTCCAGAAAATTTGCACAGATATTTTCTTTGATGGATCCAAAGAAAGATGTGGACGGTGGAGTAGCTTTGCAGAATCAACCTTTGCGTAGTTCAAACGAGTGCCCTTTTTTTTTAACGTTTGAGAACAATATACTACTCTCTTCCTTGAAGTAATTACGGGCAAATTAAAATTGTAATTTACTTCAATGATAATTATTTAAAAAATTATAGGATAGATTTTGTATATCTTCCAGTTCTAGTGGCATTTTCTTCACGTTTGTTATCATGGACGAACCGCAACAATGTCAGACGCCCCGACTAAAGCCCAATCACCACCAGGCCCATCTCTGGGCCCGACTTCACCTCCGTTTGTCCACTCTGCTACTTGTTGCTAGAGTGTTGGACCAGTCAAATGAGTTGTTCGGTTCGGATGAGAGTTGGTTAAGTTTGAAGTCGGATGCTTTTTGGGTGCGAGTTGGGTTAAATATTAGGTCGGGTATTTTCTCGGTGAAATGATATTTAAGCTCAAAGTCAGGTAATTTAAGTTTCCGATAAATATTAGGTCGAGTGCAAGTGACGAAAAAGTTTTCGAAAGCTCTAAATATAATAAAAAGAGTTCAATATATTTAAGTAAAACAAACCTCTTAGCTTAAGAATTGCATGAGTCTATGATATTTAAACTTCAAAAACTGAAATTATAATTTTGATAAAAAAATGACATTGACATCTACTAGCAAGTCATACTTCAACTAGTAATGCATGCTATTATTGATTCCACTATTTTCTTGTGAAGAATTTACTTGTCATTGTCTAATTCTTGACCCTCAAATTTCAATTCTTGAACCTAGCTGAGTTCGAGCCTTGATTTAACAAGTTCTGCGAGCTTCAATTTGAGCTTTTCCTAATCGAATTGAGCTCAAACTTAGTAAGTTCGAGCTCATCTCCACTCATTACTTTTTTTTTTTTTTTGCATCATAAAAGGAAAATATTTCATGCGTAGCGATACCAACGTATACATCAAATTAGAGTAAATTTAGGTGGGTATGTGTCCCACTCTCTATAACATCTATTAATGAGACCCCATTTTGCAATCTTTTGGGCTTCCTCATTATTGGACCGTCTGACCCAGCATATGTTGATATCTCCTTTTTCTACGACCAACCTTATTATATCTTCAAGAATGTGGACCGCAGGTTCCCTACCATAATTCTTATTATTAATCTTGTTGACTACAGATTGGCAATCACTTACCATCCTAAAATTATCCCATCCACTCGTTACTAAATAAAGTAACCAATTTAAAATCATATTGGTAGACTTCAAATTGAATAATCCTTGTCATTTTCTTTTTGATAGAGAGATTTATTTATATTTTTCTATAAAGATAAACAATAAAACTATACTTAGTAGGCAGGATACAAATTTTCGTTCTTTAGTTGCACAAGTTGACACCCTATACGAAGACAACAATAGAAAATAAGTATTGCATGGTGAATGATCTCCCTTTCAATCACATTAGACCATCACAGTGGGACAATAATATGCATATATATGCCATTTCAAGCTTATCTTGATGACTTATACATTTATATAGATAAGAATACAAGATCATTCATATAATTGAGTATTTTTTGGCTTATATTTCAAAGCACATGGATTAGGGCCGGATTTGTATTTGACTTGACTAACGTAGATGTAGATTGGTTAAATTTAGTTTGCACTTGGTTTGTTTATCCAGTGAAAGTTTGGCCCTAGACTTTAACTTTCATAAATGGTGGGTAAAATAAATGGTTGATTAAAGATTTCTTTAATTAAAAAAACTGAATTCAATGAGTACAAATTACTACCTCTGTTCCAAATTGTTTGTCCATTTATCTAACTCCTTTGTCCCAAAATGTTTGTCCATTTTATAAGTCCAATGTTTGTAATTCCTATTATACCCCTAATAAATACTCTTTTGTTTCTTTTTTATTTTTCTTCACATAAGAAAATGAAGGGCAATTCTGATACATTACATATTTTTCACCCCATTTCCCATGACCATTGGACTTTTAAATATAGTTGGATGGACAAACAATATGGGACGGATGTAGTATATACTTACCAGTGTTATTTTCAACTTATAAAAAATATTTATTAGGAACACTTATCAATGTTATATGTACTAACATCGATCATACCTATTATGTTTTCAAGTTATGTTTAAATTATTATTATTATTATTATTATTATTATTTATAATGATAAGTTGATCCGCTCATTAGATACTCTATTATCCTTTATAGGGTGTAAATTTAGCAGACTTAACAAGTAAGGGAAGAGGGTACAACATCACAATATCATGAAATCCATAAGAAGCCCCAACATTTCACGCCAAGGAAACTGTCGAACTCTAGTGGGGGATAAACCATGCACTCCTATGTCACTTAAACTCCAAGCTCATCAGCTAAATTGACACTTATAACACTACTAAGAGTATATGTAGCAACAAGAACTCTGCCTTGAAACCTATGTGAAATTTCGGAGTTCTTGTACAGTAAGGAATGGGAAAAGTATGGATGAAGTTTGAGAACTTTGCAAAGTTCCTATCACTCACCCTTTTTTTTTGTTTTTTTTTTAATTCAACTAAATGGTGTTGTCTTTTTATACCTTAAAAATAAAAACGTAAATCTATATTTTAGGATGAAAAAATATGAATGAGTTTTTATTATTGTAGATAGATGAAAGTTCCAAAACATAAGAATAATGGATGATGTGAGTCTTGTGAGAGGGGTGGACCCTCACTCCCATTCTAAAATTTTGAAACACACTATTATACATGCTCAAATAAACATGACCTTTTTTTGAAATTAATTAGAGGGAAAAAAACCCACAATATAGTTTGGATGTGGCCCAAGGGCCCACGTTACGTTATTGAGGTAAATAATGTCCAAAGGAGTATGCTTGGCCCATTCTTCTTGCTTCGTGCCAAAAAAAAAGCCCAAAAAAAAATAAAAAATGGAAGCTAACCATCATACTACACAGCCAAACCAAACATATGCTATATAGTAGGGCGGGTTTAGGGATAGAGTCTTGGTCTCTTAGAAGCCGCTTCTTATAAAAATGGGAGGTAATGTTTGCCTACATTATATTTTTATATTGGAATTTTTCTTGAAATCTTAATTGTGGGAACGTTTTATACATTGGACGGCCCGTTTTGGGTTTGTATTTATTAAAACCAAAAGCAATATTTTGAAATCCCGCTCCTTATCCCCAAATTTTGCTATTTAGAAAAACGAATTCCAATTGACCCAAATAGATTGGGTTCATCTTTGTGTAATTCAATATGTTATTAAAAGCTTCTTGAACCAAAATGGTCACTATTCTTTTTAAACTAACACTAATGAGGCACCGTTCTTTTATGCAGTACCGTAACTTACCGCACTGTAATTTACCACAATCTACCGCAACTCACCACAATCTACCGCAATCTACTATTTACCTTTTCACTAATATCAATACTCATTAATTATTTTCCACCGCAACTTAACGCAACCATATAAAAGAATGGTGCCTCTTGATGTAGCATGTGTCAGATACCTTGGAAAAATTTATATTTAAATATGGATAATAATACTTGAACAACTATCACCGTTTAATGAAGAGACTGATTTCCCCAACAAAAAGAAAAATAAGATATGAGCAAGTAAACGATCCAAGCTCATCCACACACCAAACGATCCAACAGTCAATAAGTAATCACGCCTTTTATTTTCGAATTTAGATTTTCTTTTCCCAAAAAAGAAGAAAAACAAAAACCTTTCGAAAAAAAACCCACATCCATCGGAGGAACAAAAACGAACTAGTATAGCATGTCAACCAGTGCGCGGATTCTGGTTAGTGGTTACTCTTTCTATCTCTCTCTCTCTTCATCGGAACCCTTCTCTCTCTCTCTCTCTCTTCGAAGACCAAACCCTAGACGAAGGAGATGGTGAAGGGTCCCGGACTTTACTCCGACATCGGCAAGAGAGCCAGAGGTATTCTTTCACTTCGAATCCCTAATTTGTCTAGTTTCATGAATTTCTGTTCTTGTTCCGATTGATTTGTTTCATGAATGTTGTTTTGATGCGTTGTGTGTTGTGTTTTTGTAGATCTTCTGTACAGGGATTACCAGAGCGATCACAAATTCACGCTCACCACTTTCACCTCCAATGGAGTCGTAAGTTATTCGTCCTCTTCTTGGCTGTTATATTGCATTTCTGGTTGATTAGCTTGTGTTAGTTGCTGATTGTGAGCTGTTGTGAGAATTTGAATGATTGTTTCATTTGTTTGTGAAACGGTTAACTTTTAGGATGTAATTGAAGATAATTGCGGTGGAAATGGCGCATTTATTAGTGTTCGGCGTTGTGGTGGTTAGGGTTTTTAATGCGCGGTGCCTTGTAAAATGACTTTGGTCGGAGAATGTTATGCGATTAAAAAAGGGTTTATGCAGGATTTAGCGCAAGAGAATTAGGTGTTCTTGAAGCCTAGGGTTGGTTATGTTTGTTTGGATTCTTTTGTTTTAGTTGTGAGTTTGGTGTGTTGAAGCAAACCGTTTGGTGTTGTGTGTTGTTCAAGCTTTGCATGTATCGTTTGCTTTGTAACTTAGCATGTATCCTTTGTTTTGTAGTTTTGCATGTATCCTTTGTTTTGTGACAGTCTTCACCTGTGTGGCTCTGTGGTATGCTTTGATGCTTGGATATTGTATGGCCACGGGTCAATTCAGTGCCAAACGTTTGAATTACTGGATGGTGGCTGAATTGAAGCCTGTACATCTTGCGGCACTATTTGCTTATGTCTAATTTGTTTCTTTGGGTTCTTGATGCTTGTCATGTATTACTTGTAGTCCCGTGGGTTCCGTTTGAATATCTTCTCTCTGGTTTAGTTCATTTGTGATGATTTGGTGAGGTGAGTAAATGGAAAATAGGCCGCAGTGTGGAAGGTTGTATTATGTGACTCCAGGGGCAGATCTCCATTATGGCTGGGGGTGGCCATGGCCACCCTTAACTGCAAAAAAAAAAAAAAAAAAAGAATTTAAGTATAATTTTGGATAAAAGTTATTGGATTTTATGTTTACCAAATTAGTGTCATAATGTATCGGCTGCCCCTAATCCGAATGCCTGGATCCGTAACTGTTGTTGACTCATTGTTCCAAGTTGACGTCCTCTCAGACTTTTTAACTTAGATTATAAACACACAAACCATCGACTTGACTCTGTCTGATTGTCCATTGTCTCATTGAGTTACTGCCAATGGAAGTCGAATGTCTATGTGCTTGGAGAGTGCAAAATGAATTACTCTGAGCTTTGTGTGCCCTAAGTCATGCTTGATGGTGGTTGCATTCAGTTGATGTTGTATGATTGAAAATACTGCTACATCATAGGTTTTTAGGTCATTGTTGGGTTATTATACTATGTCTCTGATGCCGAGTTGATATTCTTGCATAACCGAAACATCTTGATTTCTCTGTATCGGTGCAACTTCCCGTCTGATCAAACGCTTCTTCAGAGATTGAATTTTCAACTTTGCATTTCAGGCCATCACTTCTACTGGTACGAAAAAGGGGGAGCTGTTTCTGGCAGATGTGACCACTAAATTGGTAAACAAGAACATTACTACTGATGTCAAAGTTGATACTAGCTCTAACGTAAGTAATTGCATTATGTTACTACCTGTAGCCACAGTTCTTTATTTCTATAGCAGTTGGGAAAAGTTTATTGTTTTGGTTAACCATGGTTTCCTGTATGTGTGAATTTTTCAGATATCCGATCTTTCCTTTTTATCTATTTTCCTCACCTCTAATTTGGTTTTCATTTAGCTTTTCACCACAATTACCGTGGATGAACCTGCTCCTGGGTTGAAGGCTGTTTTTAGCTTTATTGTGCCTGATCAGAGATCTGGCAAGGTAAGACAGTGTTAGATTTTTCATTTTCATAGGTCCTGCAAATATTGTTGGGAAAACCCCATGAATATTTCATTTTAATGCACAATTGTCCTTGCACCTGAGATTATATCATGTTAACAGGTTGAGCTCCAGTACCTACACGAGTATGCTGGCATTAGCACCGGCATTGGTTTGACAGCAAATCCCATTGTGAACTTCTCTGGTGTGATTGGAAATGACACTCTTGCTTTGGGCACTGACCTTTCTTTTGACACGGCTTCTGGCAACTTCACCAAGTGCAATGCGGGTCTGAACCTTACCAAATCTGACCTCATCGCATCTTTGAATGTGTAAGTGGCTTTTGCTGTGTGTTGCTCAATTGCATAATCCCATGTCATATTTATGCGAAGAGCGCAGTAGTTGTCTGATGATCATGGCTGGAAACAAAAGGAGTTCCAAGATGGTAACGATATTTGGATGTTGCAGGAATGACAAAGGCGACACCTTGAATGCCTCTTACTACCACTCAGTGAGCCCTCTCACAAACACTGCTGTTGGTGCGGAGCTGAGCCACAGCTTCTCAACCAATGAGAATACACTGACAATCGGTACTCAACACGCTTTGGATCCACTTACTCTAGTCAAGGCTCGGGTTAACAACTATGGGAAGGCGAGCGCTCTCATCCAGCATGAATGGCGCCCTAAGTCACTCGTCACCCTCTCTGGAGAGGTGGACACTCGTGCCATCGAGAAGAGTGCTAAGCTTGGACTGGCTGTGGCTCTTAAACCTTGAATGCTGACCTCTTTGGATGACGATGAGTTTTGTTGGGATCTCTGTAGGCGGGAAATAAGTAGGCTCTAGGTTTGAACTTTAGAACAGCTTCTGTTTGGACTGCAGTTCGTATGTTTGTTGACTTTGTTTTTGTCGGATGACAGTGAATTGTACAAAATAATATTTAGCTGGTGGTGAACCAGTTGCCGTTTTGTTTTTCTGCAGTTAGAGTCATTTTCACTCATGAAACTGGAGCTTGTAATTTTTATCGAGGGTTTTTTTTTTTTCAAGCAACTGTTCCTTTTTTTGTTATGGCCCTTTTTTCCGTGGACAAGGTTGCTTATTTTGTGGGGGGGGGGGGGGGGGTTAGATAGCATAAATACAGACATGGGTATAGTAAGTACTCTTGGACAGATTCGAAACAACAATATCATACAGCTCAGCTTTCACAATTACATGGTGAAACAAAATTTCAACCAAAAAAAAGAACAGCGTAATAAACTCCCATAAAGCTTGCATCAATACCTATAACATACCATAAAATAGAAGGTATAACTAAGTATTTCACAAATGAACAAATCCAAACAGAAACCTACCCAATTATTCTCTGCTGCTAATCACATTCAACTGCACACAGAAAATATACACATCACTGATTGCACATTAAGGCAATGAGCCTCAGTTCCGGTTCATGGTGTTTCCCTGGAGGAGACCATCCCTGATTTGAGAAGCGATGTCTCTGACAGCTCCTGGGCCGTGAGGAATGAACACAGATGAGGACTTGGATGATGCACCGATCTCCCTCATCGTGTCGAAGTACTGGGTCACCAAAACCATGTCCATGACATCCTTGGCAGTTGTTCCGGGCACGTTCTCAGAGAAGTTGAGAACGCTGTCTCTCAGCCCATCGACAATGGCCTGACGCTGCCGAGCTATACCAAGCCCTGCAAGGTACTTGGACTCTGCCTCTCCCTCGGCTTTCTTAATTTGCAGTATCTTTTCTGCCTCCGCCTTCTCATTTGCGGCCACTCTCAGTCTCGCAGCTGCCATGAATTAGAACAAAGGGTACAACTTAGATCAAGATGGATTTAATCTCATGATCAGATAGTCCCGGTGTTACACTGTAATCATCTAACGTAAGCAATAAGCATATTTCTATGTTCTGTTATAGGTTTTCAACTTTGAATAAAGGATATACAATAGGCAGTAACTATCGAGATGGTTTAGTCTCGTGATCAGATAGTATCAATTCTATGCTGTAATCGTTTAATGTAAACATAATTGTACGTCTGTTATTGGCTTCCAACTTTCAATAATGGTTGATGGCAATAGATTTAAAGTTGAGGTTGAAGTCTTTAGCACAGCTGGACCGGGTTTGTTCAAGGGCAATGTTGGAAAGATGAGGTAGGTAGATGAGATAGAGAGGTCATTCAAGGGAGATAATATATACCTGCATTAATCTCATTCATAGCTCTCTTGACGTTCACGTCAGGTTCAATGTCCACAATGAGAGTTTGCACTATCTCATACCCATAGGCTGACATGGCCTGCATATCACCAACAAAGGAAAGGCATTACAATGTGAAGGTCAGTGCCCTCCGGTAAACCACATACCCTATTTAACGCAGGTTTACCTTCTCAAGTTCATCTTCAACAGCTCTTGCAATGTCATTTTTCTGTTCGAATGCAGAATCAAGCTCTAATTTTGGAACACTGGCACGGATCACTGGATGGATAATATACGCAATTAGCTTTTATGGAGAGATGACATGCCACAACAAGATAAACCTAAAGTTCTTTTACTCATTTTGTCCAATATTTATCAAATAGATTAGAAGAATGTTAGGTAGACAAGCAGAAACACACACCCAGATAAAGTTAATAACCAGCTATGCTAAAAGTGAAAATGGGATCTCATGTTACCAAGTATCTGTTTCAGACGCATTCTCGTTAATCTCTTTCAGAGTCATGCAGCTTATAGTGCAAACTACACATGAATCCATCCTTTGAGGTCACAAAAGTGATGGATGCTTACCATCGAAAACATAGGCTTGGATTTGTTCCCTGGTGTTGCTGAGCTTATAGAACGCATCTGCAGCCTTTTCTGCCAATGCTCGGTATTGCACAGATGCAACCACAGTGACAAACACATTATCCTGAAGATGAGTACCGAAAAGAGATCAGCTACACATGAATCATCAAAGCAGATAATACATGACTTCAGCTCCCTTTTGGTGGTGGTGGTGTGGGGGGGGGGGGGGGTTGGGGGGTTTCAAGACAAATCTTAGTGTCCAATACATAGGAAATATGACCTTAACAACCTAATCCTCCAATTGTAAATTATACATTTTCCCTAAAGAGAGCCACATGTAAATCCCTCCTCACGGTAGAAGCAGCACATATTTTTCTATTTTTTAAAGGTGAGGCTACCCATCCATCATCTGCTTTAATTGAAGGGATTTATCCCATTACATCATGCATGACCACAAATTACTTGAATTCATATTTCTAAACAAGCATATGACTAATAAAGGAAGATAAATTTCTAGATTGCCAAACTGTTGTTGCTGATGCTACACTTTCGAGTCATATAATCAAAGATATCCCTTTTGTTTCACATCAGACACCAGTTAGGATTACAGAACAGGTACCAAGGAAGTGGGTAGAGAAACATGAATCACTGACAATCTAAAATAAACAATATGACAAACCTTTGTTTTGGTTTCACAACGAACATCAAGCTGTTGCACACGCAAGGAGAGGTGACCAGCTATCTGACTTCCAAGGCACCATGGAAGACAGTGACAACCAGGATCAAGTACATCATCAAACTTTCCAAATGTCTCTCTAATAGCCACAGTTGATTGACCCACTTGAACACATCCTAAGATTTGTCCCATGGCTGAGTTCTGTGAGCAACACATACGTAATATCGTGGTTCATGAGGGCCTCGATAATAAGAAAATGTTTGCTACTAGAAACAAAAAGCAGTAGTTCTAATTCCCACGTTTACCACACAATAATAGTATAGAACTAAAAGAAAACTACCACATATAAGAACACGATATTCATCATTTAACGAAACAGTAATTATGCTAGAAATTATCTTACAAAAATACCAACAATATCTAGTATCAAAACCTGAAAAGTAAATGAGCTCGCCCGATAATCAGATTTCAGTTGCCAACCTCTTTCTCCAAATTGTTCAATGACTCAAGAGAATGGTATGTATGCTTCCAAAACAATGAGCCATTATATACAAAACCATAGGTGGGAAACGATATTTTGTGGAAAGGCATGCATCATACCACGACAAACAAAAAGGGGCCCAAGCAAGGAAAAAAGGGTTACCAACTAAGGAATCACACCAATAATAAGGTTAGAGTAGAACAACTCACCCTATGAAAATTCTTCGACAGAGACAACCAGAGACACTGGAAAAACAATAAATCAGTTTGAATATTCAAAATTCCAAAACCCAAAATGAAACTTTATACTTCAAAAAATGCGAGAAAAGTCCTGTAGATAACCCTAGATCCTCATCCAGCCTTTCAAAATCAGTATACAAAGATGCTATGAGCTCAGCACGTTGTCTAACGTGAACCAGAACACGGTAAGATAAGATAATTATTTAAATTGGTCAAACAACGCAACTTGCAGGCTTAATATTCTAAAAAAAAAAGAACTCATTGACGAAACTGAAACTTCAGCAAGAAATTCGCTAGTCGTCAACCCTAACAACGAGATTCAACTTCAATTGCAGCGATTACCAAATTTGACACAAATTGATAGGATTCTTTTCAAAAGCTACCAGTAAAGACAATTTAGATGAAATTGTCTTCCCAACGAAAATCGGTAAATTAACTCGAAACAACTCAATTGAAGTCACAGCAAGCCATTCGCAAGCCGTCAACCCTAAGATTCAACTTCAATTGCAGCGACTACTACTAAATTTAGACACAAATTGATAGGATTCTTGTTTCAAAAGCTTCAATTACGACAATTTAGATGAAACTGTGCAATTTCCCAACGAAAATCGGCAAATTGACTCGAAACAATTCAATGAAAATCACAGCCATAGCACAATTAAGATCGACAAAATACAGGAACCGAATTCGTGCAGTTTCAAGTAAATTCAAAGAAGCAACGCAGTAAGACGAGCTCAGGTACTGGAAGAAATCAGCAGTAAAACGAGAGCGGAAGTGTGAAGAAGATGATTACCTTGGAGATGGGTGATGAGCTAACGAGGAAGGGAAATTGCCCGGAAAGTTAGTGAACCAAACACACAAAAGTTATATATACATTTACTCCCTCCAGTTCTTTGTTGACCTTTTACACACCTTTCCTTTTCATTTTATATGGTAATTAGGTACCGTTCTTTTATAGTGCAAGTTTCAATAAATTACTAAAATGCACTTATGCTCACAGATCTATTTTTACGATCATATTGAAAATAATTTACAGGATAAGACTATTTTCTGGTGCCAAATTATCTTTTAGTTTTATTATAAGATCCCCAAAATTATGTAAAATTGCAAAAATATCCCTTCCTCGATAAAAACTTATCAATTTATATTTCCACCTGCATTACTATTTGTGTTAAAGAAGGGAAGTTGGATTTAAATAATCTGAACTTTGGGTCATAGTAGACTAATAATCTGAACTTTAGATTTGGTTTTAAATAATCTCTTCTTGGATTATTATAGTTGTACCGAAGTTAAGTTGAACTTAACTCGCATGGATGACGCATGACGGAAGCACGTGCCTGGGCTTTTTAGTTGTGTCATGTCAGCTTACTATTGTCATCCCACCGCCGAGTTAAGTTCAACTTAACTCGGTGGCGTGCTACTAGAATCCAAGGTGGTCAAAGTTCGGATTATTTAGTCTACTATGGCCTAAAATTTAGATTATTTAAATCCAATTTCCCTGTAAAGAATTAGCATCTCCATATTTTTCATTGACAAGCTCTGATAATTTGTTTTAAAGAATTATTATATGTTCTGCATTACTATTTGCTCTTATACCAAATGAAAAATATGGAGATGTTAATTCTTTAAAACAAATAGTAATGCATGTTGAAATATAAATTGACAAGTTTTTATGAAGTTAGCGATATTTTTACAATTTTATATAGTCTTGGGGATCTTGTAATAAATCTAAAAGATAATTTGTCACCAGAAAATAGGTACTACAAAACACAGGTACCTAAAAATAATTTTCAATAATATGGTCCCCTAAAAATAGATACCGCAAAACATAAGGTACCTTTTAGTAATTTATTGTGCAAGTTTGCGAGTAAATTACATTTACTTTATTTGATATATTTGACATTTTTGAAATAATTTTTATCTTATTTATGTTAGGAATATGTCATAAAATCTTCTAGATTGTCTACCTATTTTGTTTCTTAATTGTATTAGGAAATTATTTAGATTTTTTTATCATGTTGGATTTCTTAATTGTGCTATATTTGGTAAATTTAACTAGAGAGGTTGTCAAAGTTTTGTTGTAACTTGATGGTCAAGGCTTTCTTTGATAGCTTGGTAACTAAGGTCAGTCTTCCTATAAATACTCAAGTTGCTGAAAGTTATAATATATGTCTTATTGAGAGAACGCCATACCACTCTTGTGGAGCATCGAAAGTGTTGCTTCCATCAAAATTTTAGCATTTCATCATCTGGGTGCTCACACTGTGCTAGTTGGACTCGAGTCACCCACCGTTGACAGGAATCCCCCATCATTAAGAAGAATACTGACATCTTCGAATCTACTTATTCGGCAAATCTCCCAAAAAACAGTAAGATAAGATGAGCGACTGAACATAAATTTCATAAGCATGTAATAAATTGCATTATTTTGAAATTGCGCTGCACCATCCATAGTTAGATCCGTTCAAAGGTCGGATCGGAAGTTTCTGACCCCTCTACACAAACCCGGCCAGACTCGATTTCAAGGTAGGGTACCTCTTGCTCGAGCCTGACCCGTCGGGTCACGGGTTTGGTCACCGGGTCATCCGAACCTAAAACCAAGAATATTTTTTAAATAATATAATTTTTTTCACATATAATAAAGGATTCAAAGGTGGAGTCAGTTTTAGGTCAAATTGGGTCTTATAAATAGTCATTTATCTAATTCTTTTTAAAGAAATATTTATAATCTCATCGAATCAGGTTGGGTTAAGACATCCCATACCGGAACCAGGCTCGGGCCCTCGAAATTTTCGGGTCAAGTAGACGTAAAAAACCTTGATCCTAACCCGCAAAATTTTGAGTTGGGTCGGGTGCCCAACCCAATGAACAGATCTAACCCATAGTCTTATCCTTATAATTTTCAATACGAATATAGTAAAATCCGATTCGTATAATCCATACTTTCACCAATTGTATAGCAATAATCCCTACTTTCATTTTGAATTTTAGTGGTCTAAAAAAAACGGATTGTGTGGTACCAAATCCACATCCACATTTTTTGTATTTTTTTTATTCCTATGTCATATTGTTTTTGTTTTTTTCGCTCTTGGCCCTAGAAAGATAATGAAATGTAGTTACTAAACAATTTTATATTATTTTATTGAGACTCTGAGCAATTATTCTGATTTATTTAAAAGGAATAAAAGTGAACAAATCGTAAAAAAATTGAAAGAAAGTTTGGGAGCAATGTCGTAAATTCATTAAAGATCGTGGTAAAGTGGTATACTAAAGTTTGAATCAAATGCAACACAAGATATATGATATTCAGATTATACTCTCGGTGATGTCCCATTACAATCCTTTTTTTTTACCATCAGAATCCAAATTGATAGTAAGGATTATTGCTCTACAATTCATGAAAGTACGGATTATTAGAATCCAATTTTCCTAGTAATATTGGCCTTGTTATTTGGTTATGTTATTTTCAGGTTTGGATGGATATGTTGAGATAAGTTAGGATAAGTTATGATGTTTTTTTGGGGAATTGTATTTTTAGAGTGGATGTTTTTTTGGAGAATTGTATTAAGTTTTAATAAGTGAGGATAAGTTGGGAAATTGTATCCAACCTTGTAGGAATATCAAGGTGATATTTGTACCAAATAATAGGGTCATAGAACGAATTAAAAACATAACACTATAATTTGTTTTTCTTCTTAGTGATAGAGGTTATCGGAATATGACCATGTTCTTTGGTTAGGTTTAACCAACCTATCCAAACCTATTCTAATTTATTCAAACCTTATACAATTATCCAAAAAAAATATACTCTAAAAAACATCCTAACTTATCCCAACTTTTCCTAACTTATTCATTCAAACCTGAAAATAAGAGAAGTAGCACTACAGAATGAAACTCAAGGAATTCTGACACTCTCTCTCCTACTTGTCACACCCTCTCTCCTCCTTTTCTTCCATTCCTTTGAGTTCTGGAATGCTGCAGAGTTCCAGAACTCAAAGGAATGAAAAAAAAGAGGAGAGAAAGTGTGTCAACTATAAGAGAGGGGATCAAAATTCCATAGATAGAATTTTGCATTGCATATGGTCTAACACTCTCTCCTACTTGGCATACCCTCTCTCCTCTTTTCTTCCCAGCATTCCAGAATTCAAGGGAATGGAAAAAAAAAAAAGATGGAGAGAGGATGTGTCAGAATTTCTTAGATTTCATTCCGCATTGAGCATGCTCTAACTCAACCAAAGAACATGACCTATAATTAATAATATCACATCAGATTTAAGTAATTTATCAGAATTTATCAAAAGATTAGAACAAATTTATTTAAATTTACATTGTTCCAACTCAACCTTACCAAAAAATTCTTATTGACACACCATCATTCAACTAACCGAGGTCAGAGGTATATGCTAAAACACTTCAGGAGATTCTTAGCTCACCCTCACTCATCACATGAAAGCTAAACAACTCATCTTTGCTAAACTCTCTAAGCAATCCATCTTCTGCTCAAAATTTCTGCTCCACAATTCCCATCTCTCTCTCTCTGTCACGTTTAATGGGGACGAACAATGTTTGCAGAACACAATGTTTCTCTATCATACTCTTCATCCTCGTTCAAATTATGGGCTTATTGAACACTCAATTTGCTCTTGGTTTGAAGTATCTGCAACCAAGACAATCAGGTTCATCCTTCAAGATCGCCATCTTTGCAGACTTGCACTTCGGGGAGTATGCTTGGAGGAATTGGGGCCCCTACCAAGATGTTAACTCCATCAAAGCCATGTCTTCTCTACTTGATCAAGAAAACCCAGGTCCAATTTCACATAATTTGCTTTCATTCTTGCTTTTACTGGTGGGTTCTTGGTGTTCTGATGTCTGTTGCTGTGATTACTAGGGTTTTCTGAGTTGGGTTTTGAAATTTGCCTCAAAAACAGGGATTTTCTGAGCTGGGTTCCAAGCAATTTAATGAGACTAGGGTTTTGGTGGAATTATACTTGTCCTGTCCATGAACAGCTAGGGTTGTGTTATTGGTTGTAGTCCATCTTTCTTTTGTTGCATATTTGTAACTGCTTCATGTTAAGTAGTCAAGTGATTGTCAAGTTGTGTGAAAAATTTTCATCTATGTGTTGCATATTTGTAACTGGTAATAGATTGTTGCATATTTGTAACTGCTTCATGTTAAGCAATCAAGTGATTGTCAAGTTGTGTGAAAAATTTCCATCTAGGGTATAACATAACCTGACTGTAGTAAGATACATACATGGCAGATTTTGTAGTGTACCTTGGGGATGTTGTCACTGCCAATAACGTAGGCATTGCAAATGCAAGCCTCTATTGGAGTCAAGCGATCTCGCCTACAAGAGATAGGGGCATTCCTTGGGCTACTGTGTTTGGAAACCATGACGATGCGCATTTCGAATGGCCCAAAGAGTGGTTCTCGAGAACCGGGGTTCCTCCGCTGCAATGCCCGTCTTCTGGTTCTTCATATGCTGGTATACATCAATTTTTTGTTTACTTTCATTAGCTAGCAGTCCAAACTTGCCTAAACGAACCAAAAGTTAGCCAAACTATTTACCCACAAAACTCAAACCTGAATAAACTTATCGAAACTTAACTTTACCGTACCTTACCTTATCAATGAAATGGACAGACGATGTTGTTAACCTGTGATATGCCAGGGGATGAAGATTGCAGCTTCAAGGGCACAACAAGACTGGAGTTGATGACTCACGAATTAAGAAACGAGACCCTGTCGTTGTCCGAACATGGACCAAGGCATCTTTGGCCGAGTGTGTCCAATTATGTCATTCAGATCTCATCGTCAGATAACCCACAGCTGCCCGTGGCATTTCTATATTTTCTAGACTCAGGGGGTGGTTCGTATCCAGAAATTATTTCAAGGGCCCAAGCAGAGTGGTTCAAAGCCAAATCGGAAGAAATTAATCCCGATTCTAGGTACTAAATACAGAAGTCATCTTCTCACTAATGCCTTTGACATCTAAGTCGCTTGTTGCAGAATGGACTGCGTTTTCCATATTTATTGAGTACACTTTGAGTTATCTTGCAGGGTTCCTGAATTAATCTTTTGGCACATACCCAGTAAAGCATATAAGAAGGTTGCGCCTCCTTGGCCTTTTGTTCTGTGGCCTTGTAAAGGTTCGATACATAAAGAGGGAGTATGTACACAAGAAGGTGAGACAGGGATCATGAAGGTCTTAGAAGCCCGTCCTTCCGTTCAGGTAACAATCTCAAATGGTGAAATCTACACTCAACAAGATACCGATTCTTCCATGGTTAACTTATGCAATTACGAATTATACACACTAAAAGATGCTAGTTCTCTGATCATGTTGTGCCTCGGTATGAATTACCCAATATAGTGGATCCAATCTAGACTGTTAACCATAAATGACAAAATCCCATTCTGGACTACTCGTAGACAGCGAAGGGTTTGGCAACGGGCCAGGCTGGCTAGGGTTAGGGCTGGCCCATTAGTTACGTGGGGTTGGGCTTTCTAAGCAAAAATGAGGGTCGGTCCATGGGCGACCTGTGTCAACCCGAGATTGAATTGAAGTGTATTTGTACTAAAGACAAAACTAATTACGATAATTATTGTTTAATGTGAAGTATTACATATATATTTAACTAAATTTACCATTTATTTAAACTGATGAAAAACTATTGATTTTGGGGCTCGTTGATGTGCCTTTCTGACGTGATTCAGCCCCTTCATCGACCCTTTCACTTTGTTTGACAGGCCGGCCCGTTAATGACCTGACCCTTTAATGACCCCTTTTTATTTGGCCTGACCCACTTGACCCTACGGCCCACTGCTATAAGGTTTATCGGATTATATTTCTCAGCTTCACAAATGCTATTAGGATTCGGACTGAACCGCATAGCTCGCTGTTTGGCAGGCCGTATTTGTGGGTCATGATCACGGGAACGACTGGTGCTGTCCGTACAAGAAGATGTGGCTGTGCTATGCTAGGCACACTGGCTACGGTGGCTACGGAAACTGGCCCCGAGGAGCCAGGATCCTTGAGATTTCCAAGCAGCCCCATTTCTCACTCAAGTCATGGATACGCATGGAGAACGGTGATGTCCACAGCCATGTCCTCCTGAGTTCGCATCCTTTAGCTTTGTATATTATCCCCTCTTTGTTCTTTTACTCGGTCCTGTCGTTGTTGTTGTTATTGGGAATCAAGTTCCTGTACACGGGCATTTCGTCGAGGGTGAAATCTCTTTCATCTCCCCTTGGCGCTTGTTGTGCAATCAGGAGTGTAGTATCAGACCCGCAAAATTGACAGAAATGAAGTGTAAATTCTGGCCATGAAAGATTCAAATGGCTATGTGCTGTTGATGTCATATTGCATTGTTGGAGGGAATCAGCATACTTTTAAAGCAGTTTCCAAAGAATGAACTATGAAGTGTATAGCTTTTCAGAGTGTAAGTTTGTAACAATACTTTGTATATATAAGCCTTTCATTGGTTGGGGGAGATGTTTGTTTGATTCTCCATTACATGTTTTCTTCTCTATTTTCCCCTATATAGATAGATAGATAGATAGATAGATATAATTGGAGGACAGTTTTTTATTTTTTCTAAAAGGGATGTTGCATGTTGCATGTTGCATGTTGCATGTTTCTTTTTTCTTTTTCTTTTTTTTTTGTTAGTGATAAACATCATAGCAATTTTTTCCCCCAACAAAATACAATATAAGAAAATTTGTAGTGTTTGCAACCTTTATTCCCCTCTCGATCAAGGCACTTACGAGTTGACCCTATATTAATATTCCTTATGAGTTATGGTTTCTAAAATCAATGCTTTTGATATTCGAAATTAATAATTAATTTTCACTTGTAAGGGATATAGTAGTCATCCAATACGAATGTATATGATTTCTTAATTGTATCAACCCCATTCATGATAATACATGTTAAAACATAATTTTGTACAATTTATATATATAATATTCTACTTACACAATTTAGTCATACTTTTTTTGGCAATTTTAATACACAAAAATATAGTTTATGAATCAACTTAACACTAAAAAAGTGTCTTATGTTGAGATATTTGTCATTTTATATCCATTCAAATCAATTTTGGTAGATTTAAATTAGACGATCCGTTCATTTGTGATTATTCTAAAAGATGTATTCATGCCTCAACATTCATACGACGTATGAGCAACATTGATTATAACTGCCCAATCAATGGTTAGAAATAGAGCCACGGGAGTTAAGGCAGGATTTAAAATTCCATATACAAGTTCTTATTCAAGCAAGATAGGTCATTATACAATCCCCTTGAGAGATTTAAACCTCAATCCAAGACATCCTTGCATAAAATCGTATAATTGTATCAATACAAATTGGTTCAAGTGGTTTGACGCTTGTTCTCCTTAAACAATGTTTCGAGTTTGAATCCTATGAATGAAGAAAACTCTGCGATGAAAAAGCTATGTCCCTCTATGGGCCAATAGAGTCATTAACCATATATTTGTGGAACCCTAATGCATCTCCCCAAACCCTTTATAAATGGAATCATAATTTTAAATTAAACTGATGAGTGGGAGATTAGCAGAAGTGCACTCCATTACTATATACTACATATATTTTTGGTTCCCCCAACTCTTCTATATAAACCAACAACTTCTATACTGCTTGACACAAACATAAAACCATTGAAGTTACTTACTTTAGGGGGGTTAAAAATGGTGCAAATGCAGAAGGTGGAAGGTCAAGTTGAGCTCAAGTGTTCAGCTGAGAAGGTCTTTGAGATGATTACCAGCAAACAGCAACACGTCCCCAAAATCTGCTCCGATGTTGTTCCTAATGCCGAGGCTCATCAATCTGTCTGGACTGGTCTCGGTTCTATCAGGAAATGGGACTTTGTCTATGGTATACATATATCTCTACATTTTGTTTCTCGAACCTCAAACTTCTAACTCAGTAGTATGAGTCCGATACCATATAGAACCATCTCAACCAAAAAAAACTTAAACTAATAGTTGTTGGCCCAATAATAATGTTTATAACCCTATTGATGGTGTTTAAGGATCAATGGCAAAGAGAAAGAAAGACAAAAACAAAGAACTCCTTGTGAAATGTTGTTTTGTTTAGCAGAGTATGCTGTGGTGTTCGATTCTTTGATGTTTTTTCTCTGGCTGTCATGCTATTGTTTAATGTGGTGCATGTAACTTTGTTGTGAACTTTTCAACCGATTTTGGACTTTGAATAATCAGAAAAAGACGATGATGTATGTTAAATGGGAGCAGGTGGGAAGAGCCAATGCCTGGTGGAGAGGATAGAGGCAGTAGATGTAAAGAAGATGATGTTACACAGAGTCATCATAGATGGGGAGGTTATGAAGACAAATTACAAGGCATTGGAGTCAAAAACACAGGCAATTCCAAAACCTGATGGGGGTTGCATTGTGAAGGTAACCCTGGAGTATGAGAAGCTGCATGAAGCCGCCCCCGAACCACTGGAACTCCTAAACCTAGGTCTTGCTATGTTTGTTAGCATTGGAGCTCACCTTTCTCTTTCCCCCAATGCTTAAATCAGGGTCAGGGTTAATTAGGGTTAGGGTTAGGGTTAGGGTCATGGACCTCCTGCTTAACCCCTACTTACTGTCACTGTCTTTAAAGTTTAAGCCCTACCTTCTTGGATTCATGTACTAAACCCTAAATAAATGGTATGGGCTCTGTGTTTGTGTTGGATTCTTAAGTACTCCCTTTATCTCTGATAAATGGTCCTGTTATCTCTGTTAACTTATACAGCTAATGATGGTCGGTTTAAGTGTTTATGTTACCTCGCGTCTGTGACTTGTACGAGACTGTCTTGCTACAAATTCATTGTTTGATGTACATGTCTGTGATGATGTTCTATGAATATAAGCGTGACTGTTTCAGTAATAATTTACTAAGAGTAGCTCTGATAAACATCATCCATCTAACAAATTATTAGTCACAATCATATTAGTTACACGAAAACTGTCAAAATATCACCCAATAAAAGGAATCCATTTGACCTTAACTTGGTGAGACGATTTCACCCTAGAATTTGTGATACTGATATACGCTTGCATATGAAGCTACCATCTAAACAAGATCACACTTTTGTGAACCAGATTCTTTTGTACACGACTGCAAGCTCTTCTATGAGGTAAGCAGTAGCGCATTCCATTGCTATATGCTATATACATTTTTGCCGCCCCCCCCCCCCCCCCAACTCACCTCAACCAAAAACTTAAACTAAGGATTGTTAGTTGAATGATGATTTTCATGCTCTGACGAGGACGTTTGTTAAATGGGAGCAGGTGGGAAGACCCTGTGCCTGGTGGAGAGGATAGAGGCAGTGGATGCGAAGAATATGATATTACACAGAGTCATCATAGATGGGGAGATTATGAAGACTGATTACAAGGCATTGGAGACAAAAGCACAGGCAATTCCAAAACCTGATGGTGGTTGCATTGTTAAGGTAAGCCTGGAGTATGAGAAGCTGCATGAAGCCGCCCCCGAACCACTCGAACTCCTGAACCTGGGTCTTGCTACCTTTGCCAACCTCGGAGCTCACCTTTCTCCTTCCCCCAACGCTTAGGGTTAGGGTTATGGTTATTCCCCCTTAGCCCCTACTTTCTGTCATTGTCTTTGAAGTTCAAGTCCTACCTTCTTTGATTCCTGTACTATAGCCCTAAATAAATGGTATGGGCTGTGTGTTTGTATGGATTCTTAAGTACTCCCTTTATCTTTGATATATGATCCTGTTATCTATGTTAACTTCTACAGTTAATGAGGGTCGATTTAAGTGTTTCTGTTTTCTCACGTCTATGCATCTTGTACGAGACTAACTTGCTACAAATTCATCGAGTTGATGAATATAACCGTGACTCTGATAAACATCATCCGTCAATAAACTATTAGTCACAATCATATTAGCTACAGGAAAATACTGTCAAGAAGTCACCCTAAAAGGAATCCATTTGACCCTAACTTGGTGAGACGATTCCATCAATACACGCTTGCATATCAAGCTACCATTAAAACAGGACCACACTTTTACGAACCGGATTCTTCTGTACAAGTAACCCTGTTTGTCTTTCAAAGACACTCAAAGCTACAACAGAGAAGAGTTTAAGAAAGAAAAGAGCTCTCCTCGGAGGTTACATCTGTCCGGTATTGCAAGGGGCAGAATATAGTGGGCTAATTGGTGACAAGAAGGCACTGGTTGGACTCAAGTGAATATGCCGAATTGTGAAAACTCGTGAGGCCCAATAGGGTTGGGGTGTGGTGGACCCTCGGCTGACCCCGGGGGGGGGGGGGGAACGAGCACCTGTTTTTTCACAAAGCTATTCCAACATTGTCTTGCGACACCGACACGCTACTGAAGTTCCCTAGCCGAGGGCGAAGATGGGAACGACGGCGGGTGCACGGTTGTCGGCTTGAGTCCGTCGAGGATAAAGGGATGTCTGGGGTGTTTGGGAAAATATTATACCTTCAGAAATTTGCTGAGAGAAAATGGCACAGAAGTACAGAATAGGAAGGGTAAGTCTAACTCCATTGTTCTGCTGAGAAGATCTTTGAAATGTTGGGGCTTATCAACTTGACTGTCTCGGCAGAAAATCAAACTAATCTCGAGTCAACAAATCTTGGCATTTCGAATCAGGTCAGGTTTGTTAGGTCTAACTAGAGGATAGTTTAGATGCAATCAAATCAAAAACTAAACTGGAGGCGGCAAAGGGGGGTGAAATTCATTCCATATTTCTCAAACTGACTAAATTAACATTATGAGTTTCGACATCGACATTCTGACCCCAAAGCTTCACCTCTCCTTACATCAACTCCTTTACAGAGAACCCTGCTTGAAAATTTATAACAGTTTGCACAATTAAATACACAAGTCTTCTTCTGTTCTGTTCTGTTACCTCTTTTTCACTCTTTCCTTTTTCTCTTCCGAATCAGCGAAAGACGATCAGACAATAAGGGGGTGGGGGGTGGGGGGAGGGAGGGCAAAGAATGATAAACAAACAGGTCAGCAAACACGAAACCCGGGTATAATACTCTGAGGGGCCCCACCACACTAGGGTTTCCCCCCGGGCTTGGGCGAAAGATGAGGATGCAGATGTTGGTGATAAGGCGATGCATGGGACCCATTAGGTATCGAGAGGCTCCTCAGACCTGGACCCGGTTGCCCGTTCCTCTGGAGGGGGCCCACCAACGGTTGGCCGTTCCGGGTGCTTGGGCTAGCCCGGGCCCGCTCGGCCTGCATGGTTTGGAAATAGTAGGATGTGCTGGCCATGTCCTTCATGTTGGGCAATGGTTTTAGGGCATCCACGACTTCGCTCATCAGAGGGCGGGCTTTGGAGTCCCGGCTGAGGCACCGAGCTGCCAGCTGGACTGCCTTCTGGGACCCCTTTATGGAGAAGTGCCCCTCGAGCCGTGGGTCTATCAGGCGGTAGAACCTCCTTCGGTCCCCGAGATGCGGCCGAGCCCACTCCACTAGGTTGTGCTCTCCGTTGGGCCGGCTTTTGTCCATGGATCTTCTACCGGTTATCATTTCGAGGAGGACTACTCCGAAGCTGTAGACGTCGCTCTTTGAAGTCAAATGTCCTGGAACCACAGCAGCAGAACAATGATTATAGCAACAAAGCTGAGCTCGTTGTACCAAGTTGCCCCAAAAATTGTCCAGATTCGAGAACATTTATGCAACAATGGCAATGGAAACAGCGGCATAATGACAGCATAAAATGCCCGGGACTAGATTCAACACCCTTACCTAGACCAAGAAAATTTGACCCGACCCAAAATCCAACCCGAAACCGCCCGAAAGTTTAGGGTTTTGAACACAATCTCCAAACCCGAAACCTAAATAAACTGACCAGTAAGTCTGCAACGAACGCAGCCCATATTCAACCCACCTGTCTGAATTGACAGGTATACCCTTACCATAAATGAGGAAAATACCATGAATTTGAAACAAAGGACAAGTGCAGATGATCCACAGAGGATAGTGAATCTAAAACCCATTATATTTTGTGACCGCTTTTGTTGAACTTATTCTGAACTTATTCGTATAACTCTATTCAGAACAGAACTTATTTTTCTAAAAAGAAGATCATAGGTTCAAATGTCAGAGTAATTGGAATAGAAGAGGTCCTACAGTTGGGGCAGGTTGCAATATCTAAATGCACCAGATTCCAGAATCAATCCAAACGGCGCCAACATCCACCTTTAGACACAGAGTAGGGACTAAGGAGAACCAGAGACAAGTACCCCATCCCTAAGCAACGGCTTTTTTTTTTTGGAAAAGCCCCGCATAACATCTCAAAGAGAAGTCAATGAAGTTCTGAAATCCGTGAAATAAACAAGCAAGTACTGATAGATATGGGTATTAGTATAAACGGAACTTCAGAGTTTAGACCTAGGTATATTCACCGCAAAAATCTATTCTCCAATTTACTGAAACATCCATCTTTGCACAGCCAATTTGCATACAGAACCAAAGTACTGACAGAAGTTTTGCCTCTTGAAAAGAGCGTCTTAACGCTCAGTTTGAATTTAAGAAAGTTCACAGGAAGGAGACCACAGAAGGAACTTTTGTCTCTTGAAAAAAGGACCCAGCTTTAACTACATTGAGATTCAGGAAGATCTCGGCACGTATCGAACACCAAATGAGAGCCCAAAAAAACGGCTTTGGGGGTAAAAAAGGAAAAAGAAGCAATAGGGCACAGCACACACATTATTAATGAATCATTGCAAACAGGACAAAGCTAAACCCTGGAACAAAATTACCACCACAGTAAATTGAATATTGGTCAGTTGGATATTGGGTTTCACACTGACCCACAGAAACAGCTAAAAAAGGGCAATCGAAAAACTTCCATAGCGGAAAAGAGAAGCATCAGCATTTGGGATAAGTAAAATATTTACCTGTCATTACATACTCAGGGGCTGCATAACCATAAGTTCCCATCACCCGGGTGGACACATGAGTTTTACCTTCTTCTGGACCATCTTTGGCAAGTCCGAAATCCGACAGCTTAGCATTGTAATCCTGTGGCAAGATGTTATCAGACTGATTAATATAAAATAAAAGCTTAGCAAGGTACCAAGTTTGGAAGTGGTACTTATTTAACCACACACCGCATCTAATAGGATGTTAGAGGTCTTGAAATCACGATATATCACTGGCCGTTCTGCCTCTTCATGGAGAAAAGCAAGACCCTTGGCAGCACCGAGAGCAATTTTCATCCTGATAGACCATGGCAAAGGTAACGACCCTGCAAGTTCAGTTATTGGGTCCAGTAAGGAATCGATTCAGGGAACATAATTGGCATAGCTCTTTTTCAAACTTAGAGAGCCCATGGTTGCACAAATAGAACAAAGATAATGCATATATCGACGAATTTAGAATCATGGTTCGAAAGATAAATATGTAATAATTCATAATCTTAAAAAACTAAAAGATTATATCTAAACAGTTAGCAAAGGAGAACATCCAATAAGGGAAAAATCATAGATGTAGACCGATAAGTTATACGAGAAAAGTCAGGACATCGAGGTACCACCAACAGTGCTCTCGTGAAATTATCCTCTACTATAAAACATATAAAACAATAGCTGCTATCCAAGGTTAAGCTAATTCTCCGTCGGCATCAAGTGTCAAGACAGTTTTACCAGCATATCACTTACATAGCATAGAGTGATCCTACACAAGTAAAGAAAAAGAAAGGCAAATATGCGGTTACATACTTCTAAATAGATGGTTCTCCAAGCTTCCTCTCTGCATAAATTCATACACCAGAAGCCTTTGATCATCCTCAATACAATAGCCAATAAGTTTTACCAAATTCGGATGAATGAGGTCGCCCAAATAGTTCACTTCAGCCTGCCAAATGTAAGAGTGTACACAAACATAAGTGAGAGAGGCACATGATGCTAAAAAAAGAAAATGAAGTCTAATCAAGCTAGACCTGGCAAAACCAACCCGACCCGATTGACCTACCCGAACAGCAAATGTCAAAACTAATTAGGTCCATTACAAACCCGAACCCAAATTTATTTTTTACCAAAGTAGCTTGTTTTTTTAATCAATAATCTGACCTGACAAAAGATAAAGCAACCTGAAATCAACCCGTCACGAAAATGACCCAACACGAACCGACCCAAACCTTGTTTGCCCGAACTGACCCAACACAAATGACCCAACCCGAACCCGACCCAAATGACCGACCCAATTGCCAGGTCTATGAATCAAGCAAAGGTAAATAAATCAATAGATCCATGAGGAATGCAACAAACCAGCCACTCTTTATGACCCTGAAGTCCGTCGTGGTTCAATGTCTTGACTGCAACAGTAAGGCCTGTACCGGGCTTCACGGGAGCCGTACCATTCTCTTCGATCCACCCTTTGAACACACAACCAAAACCGCCCTCGCCTAGTAGACTCTCTGGTCTAAAGTTCCTGGTAGCCAACTTCAGGTCATTGAATGTGAATTTGCGAAGCCGAGAAGAAACCTTGAGTTCTTCTTCCAGCTTGGATGTTGATGTGCTACTCTCGGCATTACTCGTGGTTGTAGATGAGACTACTGCTGTGGCGAGTTGACTTCTGCTAGCATCATTTGTTGACTTGCTTTCAGCTGAGACATACAGTTAAAACACATAAGAATTGTGGGATTCAGCATAGTTTCTAAAATCTCAAATTAGTCCTAATTGGAAGGAACAAAACCCAATGATTACAACTTCAAGAACTTAGTTTGGCTTAATCACAACTAGTATTCAGTTATTCTCAACTATTCAAGAACTTGGTTTTGCTTAATCCCCAAGAGATCTCAGAACTCTCATCAAAATCAAACAGACGCTAACCCAATAACAAAAACCCACTGCAGAAGAACACAATGCCCTAATCACTCTTTAATGACCACTCTTTCTACAGAGTCACTCAAATACGGGTATGTAATTTTAAAAAACTCGGTGTCACCTGAATGAGTGGAAAGACATAGTACAGGTGGTACCGTGGTAGAACTTACTCTTTCTACAGAGTCACCCAAATTGTTCAGAAAAAAGAATTTCCCAGCGGATCTTTCAGGATCAGTATCCCTGTTAGGATAAAGGTAGCCTACAACAAGAGTTCTGAGCTCAAACTCTCCATACTCTCCCCCCTAAAAATTTCAAACAGCGAGCATCTAAAGGAACAAACTACCAAACCATTTGACCTAACAAATGAAAGAACTTCATGTAAACTTCCATCCAAGTATTTAAAGCTCCCTCGGAGAAATGAAGATAACCAACAGTTGCCCGTTTCAGTGTTCTAAGTACCCACTTCAAACCCTATCCAACCTTTTCTTTTCTCCACAAATACACTTCTCTACATGTTGAATCCAATCCCAATGAGGACAACTAGTTCTTTCTATTCCTAATAATTGAGACAGTAAACCCAAATGCCCAACCTGCTTATGTTATGGGGATGCAATTTTGTGCATCACAGTTTCCAAAAATTAGATGAGACTTCAATCCAAATATGAAATTTAAACCATGTCACCCCCAATCCCTCCCCTCCTATTTCAAAACCAAACAACATGGGCTAACAAGAGAATAGCAAAGAAGTTGGGCAAGATTGAACAAAAGCAAACACCTAAACAAGCAACACATTAAATAACAACCAAGAAAGCATGACAAACCAAAAGAGGAAGGCCAATTAAACACAAACCCACAAAATGCCACAAATGGCACATACAAAACAGCAAAATGACCCAAGAGAGATGCAAAGTCACCAAAAATGAGATGTTACCATAATTAGTGCTTGTTGCACTGACAGAGTTATCAACTTTGGATCTTGAAGAAATGCAGCTACCAAGAAACCTCAGCTTGACCCAGCACCCAGTTTCTTCAACAGAATCATCCTCATCTTTCTTCTTCTGCTTCTTTCCCCCTTTTGATTTATCCACATCCCAGTTCTCAACTTTAGCTAAATCACTGCCTAATCCCATCTCTGAAAACCCTAATTTCGCACCAACATCCAACAATCCCTAGGAGAAGTACCAACCCCAGAAACACAGAAAGGTTCAACCTTTCAAACCCAAACTTTCACATCCCCAAGAAATCGAAGAAATAGCACATACCCAGATGAGAAATTTGGTTCAAAAGAGGGGGAAAACGTTCCAGATCAATAAAGAACCAAGACCCAGAAGCAGCAAAAGCTCCAATTTTTTCTTGATTTTCTTGAAGGGGGTTTTTTTGCATAGTGACTCCTTCTCACACTTGAAAGATACCCAGAAATGTCTGCTATTAGAGACACACAAATCTGAAAGGTTAGGCACAAAGCTGACCAGTTCAAACCCAGAAATAAAAACAAATTTAAACTCCACAAAAGGGGAAAACATACCCAGAATTATCAGCTCATCTCCCTCTTTCTCTCTCTTACCTTGTTCAATCCTCACTCTCTCATTCTCTCTCTACCTATCCTTTTCTCCACCTTCTTTTTTAATTGGAATCGAAGACTACAAAAGCAAACCCAAATTGCCCGGAGAATACGGGCAGGTGGATGTTTAGCTGCCCAAAATGCCCGTTAAACATCTGCTAGTCTACTTGTAATTGTACTGTGTTCACAACAATCACACGGCATAATCAGCAGGAACTTCGGTGATAAATGAACCCTTTTTCCTTTTTTAAAAAAAACTGGGAATGTTATTACAAAGATAAAAAGACAAATTTTTGGTGAAGATGGATGTGAAAAAAAGAGCCAATCCCTAATTTCTACGCACCCAAAAATCCACCATGAATGACTTGTCCTTAGGCTTAAAGGGGAAAAGGACAAAGGTTATTTTGATTTTGAAGGTTTTAGGGGAGCTGTGTTTTTTTTCTTTTTTTAAATGGAGGGAACTGGTTTTTGTGTGAACGTGTATAGTGTGACCTTGGATTTTAATTTTTATTTTAAATTCATCATTATGGATTTTCATCTTCTTATATACTCCCCCCTTCCCAAATAAATTATCTAGGTTTAATTTTATAGGTCAAAATTTCCAAACTTTAACCATTAATTTAACAAATTATATATTGAGTTATTGTACAAGACTACCATTATTAGGTTTGTGATGAAAAATATTGTTACTTGAATACAATATTATTAGACTTACTTAGATAAAACATGAAAAATTAACGGTCAATATGTTGCATTGAAGACCGTGAAAAAGTTAAGTGGACAAATTAATTGGGACGGAGGGAGTATTTCTTTATTAATTCCCTTGTTTTCCAAATTTTAAGATGATTTGATATCATATATTAGATCCATTTACCTAACAATTATTTGCATCACAATTTGTGTTGTGTAATGAATGAATGTAAGTTTAATGGTAATTTTAAAAAATTAATATCAGGTTTGTATATTATAATCCATATAATTTTCGTGACATATTTATCTACTCATTATAAAGATAATAAACATTTTATTATGTTGTCTATATTGCTTATAAGTGTTCACTTATGCTTTCAATAGTAACGAGGATGATTTTTGTTGTCACTATAATTTAGATTTTATTTTTTTTGTAAGTGTGGGTAACATCAAAGCTATTTCAATAATAATAAAAGTTTGATTGTCCATTTTTGGTGAATAAAATTGTCATCATTCCCAACTAGATATTAACTTAAATCAATTCATATTTTTAGGATAATTATAGCTAATTTGCTTAATCATTGTACAATATTAGTAATCAGATTCTTTCTTTTGATGTAATATTAGTGATAAACATTTGTCAACAAGTGCTTAATTTATCTTTCTCAAAAATAATAACATATGTTAAAAAAATTTGATATTAAGTTCCTTGAGATAATCCATCCAAAAAGGCCAACGATTATTTAAAATTCAATATAGGGTGTCATATTCATTATATTTTGTTTAGACTACATGGCTTAAAGAAATGGGGACAACAAAATATATATTTGTCATCCACTGATAAATGAATCTAACCAAGTCTCTATTTCACAGATAACTTAATAGGTAACAATACATAAAAAGTGGAAGATAAGGTGTTAAAGTACAAACAGAAGCCCAAGGTCACCCAACCTACCAATAATTCCGAATATAAAATCTAAAGTTATTATCATCCGAGTGATAAAAGAAACAAGTGAAGTCATTACCACTTATAAGAACAATTTTCCGAAACCTAAAGGATAACATGATCTCCTTCATTTAATCACATTTTGAAAATTGACTCTTCAATCTACCATAATTCCACACATGATCAATTTGTTCAACTTTCCCTATCCTTTTCATCTACTAATTTGAATTTGATTGCCAATTAGGTTGCACAAGTGTCACTAATGAAAAAAATGGCTAACTAGTTCTAGATGTCTTTAACAAGTTTAAATTTGTGAGATGCAATAAAAGTCTTGAAAATGTCATTTCACCATGTTGACATGACATAGGCCTAGCCACACTTCTTGACCTGAAAACCATCTTTTTCTTCACCCCAAGTAGAATGACAATGCATGATAGTTAATACATTCATATTTTAATCCATTTTATTTTAACTTAAACCCAAGATTAATATTTTTAATTTCTCCAACTTAACCCCACAAGTGACCTATAATTTGGACCCAGCACGCATTTTGGGATGCCTTTATTAATTATATCAAGGTAACCCAAAATCGAAAGCTTTATTCTCTCCCCCTTGTTAGGGCTTAACCCCACATTAAAAACCCATGTTAGAAAGAGTACCCTATAACTTGTATTTAAATTATAGTTAAGTAGGGACAAATTGCCACAAAGAGGGGAAGGAATATTCCCTACAATTGGATAATTTTGTTGCCCTACCTCTTCTTCCTAAACATAGAGAACACAGAATGGAATGGGACACAAAAATTCAGGAACATAGCCTACTACTTAGGATTTGCCTTTCCAGGACCATCATAACTGGCACTACCTGCTACCCACACACATAAATAAAGGGAAATCAAAAATTAAAAAATTAAAAAATAGAAAAAAGGGGAAATATCTTCCTCTTCCGGTATTAAACAATAATCCCCAGTATAATCCCGCTTACATAGGCATGGATGTATAAGCCTTAAAGCGGATCAATCGATAAAACACATGCAAAGCAGGAACAGCATAAGACAGAATTTGAGGCTTAATAGCTCCTTTCTACATACATCAAGGACCAGTCTGATAATTTCACAGGATAAATCTACAGGATGTAACGTAACGCAATGCAATGAAATCTGAAATCTCGCTTCATCCGTGAATTTGTATTCTGTAGGTTCTGACAGCCAGGTATTAACAGGTGCTGTTCTCAGATGATGATGCTCGAGAGATGTCACAAACAGTACCCCAAGAAGAATCTTCATTATGCATGAAATCGTCTTGGGAAGCACCTTGAGGTCTCTCGAATTGAGTTGAGTGGATTGAAAATGCACATCTGAAGGCATGCGCAGATCGCCCAGTTTTCCACGAATGCAGGAAGATGTAAGCTAGAAGATCAATTATCCTTAGATTATTCCGGTAGCTATGCTGGAAGTTGCGTTGATCTTCAGAGCGCGTTCCGGGACATAGGTTTGCCCTGTTACAAGACGAAGAAAGCAATAAAGATCAATCTATTTCCTTCATAACGGTATCGCAATCCCAAATAAATACAGTGTATGCCTCCCACATGAAATTTTCCGGGTTAAAGGGTGGTGTTATAAATTGTTTATACTCCATAGAAGGGAGACAAAGAACCAACCTAGTCATAAGCAAACCAAAATTTGAAATATGTGGAATTGAAGAAGGTTTCAAACTATATTTGAAGAGAACACTGAGCTAGTGAGCTCATATAATGCATCAACGATATCTTCTCATTTCCCATCATGTAACTCTAGATCCATTGACCAACTCAAAACATTATATACCAAAGAGAGGAAGACTATAGAAAGATGAAAAAGAAGCAGCTTCCACCAGTGAAGCCTCCCCAATATTTTTTTCCCCCCTAAGTTACTGGCGTGAAACTAGGATTGCCACCCGAGAAAATTAGGATGAAAACCAATTTAAAAACTCAAATCTAGTTAAAACATCCCAGTTAGTTCAAAGGCCAACCTAGCAACGAGGAGAGTCATCACAACTGTGTTGTAACACTCTTTCCTAAATTCAATCTAAGATGCAGCCTTGCTCAAAATCACGAATCAGGGCTAAGGTATTCTCTGAAAGAACTTCCTTAATAGAATAGAAGCAGAATAACATAACTTCAAGATTACTGCCTAGTATATAGCATATATAGATGACTTCGATTTTGTGTTCTAATTTCGAAGGATAAAAAAATTACCTTTCTCTTTAACATCAATCTGCAGAGTATCAAGTGTAATTATACCATCGGTCAATGGCAGCAGCTCAAGCTTGATTGTAGCTGTGGACTGTGAAGGAACAGATCTGATGGAATCACAGAAGATTAAAGTCATCGGAAAGATTCCACATTAACATCTATAAGCAACCGAAACATTGAGTCAAAGAGGCAGATAGACAAGTACCCGAGTGGAGCTCTACTATGCAACCATAAATGTGTGCATCTCATAGCCGTTGCTGGAATGGCATCAGCAGCGGGAACAGTCTGGTCATCAAAAGAAAGCGACCGAGTAGTACTAGGTTTTCTATTCTCTACTAGGCCAGGTACTGTGTTTTGTTTCTCTGTTGCAGCAAGTCCGAATGGGCTTGTTGGTGACGAGGGTGCCGATGTTAGAGAGACCACTGAAGGGGACGTAAATGATGCAGGAGCAAGTATAGTCAAAGTAAGATCCTCAGATGTGAGGTTGGATGCCTGGAGGGTCAAAACCTGAAAACACATACTATTTGAGACTATTGATTTTCCCCGAATAAATCAAAGATCTGCGGTAAAGAGGATGGAAAAGTTGACCTGAACGGGCAGATGAGACATTCTTGAAGTGGGGTCCATAGTCTGCTTTGATATTTCAGACGCAACTGATATCATGAGGTCCCTTGAGGTACGTGGCCGCCAATCCGTAGGCTTTTTGAAAAACAGTCTTGACTCTACAAAGTACATAAATTGATCACAAAATCTAATATAAAGAACCAAATTCAACAAGAAGTTCAAAGGGTAGCCCGAATTACCAGAGTAGTTACAACGGCAAGATACCAGAACTGCATACTTGTCAGAACTAGAAGAAGCTACAATCTTTTTCCCCTCAACGGCCTTTGGAGGCAACCGCATACTGCCACTTTTGCTTCCAGCTTTGGAACGTGATAGTTTAACTTTTTCATCTGATGTTGATTTCTTCAAGGCTGCAGTGGATGGCTTGAGAATAAAAGAGTGCTCTTCACCTCTCCTACAACCACAACCATGACATTGCAAACATGAGGTCTTGGCACATCCAGATATGTTATCAACTACAAAACCTAACTCTTTCAGAAGGTGAGAAGGATTAGACATTGGTAAAAGCAGCAAACGTATCAGTTAGGTTGGCCAGTCCAACAGGCATAAAGAAACGCATCTGCAATGACACTACCATCACTTGGTGCAAGAGTGAGTGCAGGGAGATTTGGAGAAGCTGAATTAAAAAGTGCCTCTAACTTTAACAAATCAAATGATTAAATATTTCCTTTTTATCCAGAACAATACTTATGATTAAATCATGTGTTTGACACATTCATATGTTACCTACAAAAAACCGAAGACAATCACATCAAATACACCCCTACTTTTCCATCCCTACCCCCCCCCCCCCCAAACACACATACACACACACACACACACACACACACACACACACACACAGGAGAATGACCGAAAAATATAAATATGACAATCACAATAATTCAATAAGCATCACTTCATAAAACAACCCCAGAGAGAGAGAGAAAGAGAGATTCCCAGGTATAAGAAACAACCTTAGCACCAAATTTGGTAGACTATAGTCTGTTCCAGCTTCAACAGATGCAAGTGGAACAGACAAAGGTGGACCATCTTTTGATGCCTCCTCCAAAATAATGGTTATAGCATCTATATATACAACAATATCTGGAAGGTGAGCTGGAGCAACATTCTGCAAATAAAATAGAGACTTTAAGAATTTGTTGTACAAGACTGTTGTTTCTAACAAGGCAAACAAATAATATAAGAAAAATAACATAAGAACAGAACTGGAAACAAGTAAAAATTGATGAGAAGGATGATCCAAATTAACACCCACCTTGATCTGAACACAGAGGAGGTCATCTGTATTGCAGTCTGCAGCGAAAGTATGGATATCAACAGGTTGAACGACTTCAAGTCGTTTTCTCCACCTTCTTCCTGGTATATAAATACCTTCCAATCCACAGCAAGCAGAAAACCTTTCAGGCTCCAGTGGAACTCCGCGGAAGGATAGCAGATCCTGGCCCCCAGTTTTCGAATTCTTCGTAGACTTCTGTGATGCAAAATGTTCCCAGTCTTCCAGGTCAAAATTAGGCTTTGAAGAGGCAACTGCAACCGGTGGTGATGCAGCAGGCGGAACATTTTGTGGAAGTGAAGACATTGAATAACTTCTGAAGTGTCCAAAGGAAAAGAGCTGGGAACCACTTGATGCAGATAAGCTCGTTTTGTGGGATGGACTGACTATAGGAGGAGACCGTGGTCTATTTACTGTATTATGAGAGTTCTCTAAAGGAAGCAGCCATTTTAAGAGTTCCCCATAAGGATTGCACTCTGAATTGGTAGTTACACTAATTCCTTGTGCTGCATCACTATTTTGATGTTTCTCGAATTGAAGAATCTCCAATACTGGCTCATTCAAAGCATCAGCACCAACATTCACTTGTAAAAGAACCTGCATCCTTCCAAAGAACAACAGTGATAAGAGAAAATTAGTGCAATAAAAGAAATGAGTATAGACAGATAGTGAAGCAATTGCTTATGAGATATTGAAAAATGAAAATAGAAAACAAGCATGAAAGAAAAGCAGTAACAGCCAAGCAATATTGCACGCAATTACTTCATCCTTCTAACCTCAGTGCCAATTTCGAATATTGAAGCCAGCAGCCTTCATGTTTCAAGTTTTTCCTGTGTGAATTTCTTTCCCCTATGCTAACAACAAAAGCAACAAGAATTTTCTTTTGGGGAAAAACCAGATGTGACTAGCATATCTGTCCCAGTTTTCTCCAGTGAGAATGTACACAACATTATTCCAGACACCATTCTTCAGAAAGGATACCCATTCCATGTCTGACTAGCCAATAAACCGGCTGATCAGACATATAAGCTGAAGAAAAAAATATTCAAAAAGATCACAAAAGTTGTCCTAGCCAATATTACAAAAGTTAACAAAGTTACATTACTTTCATGCGAACTGAAATTCCACAAGAATACCAGAACAGGCCAAGACCAAAAGTGTGTCATAGGTGAAGACAACACAGAGGTGGAAAGAATGATAAGGACAAGAGAATGAGGATCATATAAAAATTAGGATGCCAATTCTACAAACTATCAGTAATACAAAATAGAGTAAATCATAGAGCTTCTATGAATAGGATGTACACCTATTATTATTTAGCTTAATAATTTTGATGAACCCCGTTACTCATAATTCAGGCCCTTAGTTCACACGCACAATAACCGGCCAAGAAACTTGATAAAGAAGCATCTAAAAATATTGAAACTCTACTATGAAGCAAATCCCATTCTGTTTCACCATTTATTGACAATCACTTCAAGCTAATTTCGAAAGAGTTCCTAGATTTGCACCCTTAAAATATTCTCTTCTTGCATTTTACCAGTGGTGCTGCTTCTATCTTCTCTACTTAACGAGCAAAACAATTATGCTAATAAACATCACTAATACACCAGCCTAACAAAACCATCAATGAAGTACATGAGACTCTAACACTGGTATTCTCCATAAGGACAAATGAACAGAACACAAGCACACAGTCAACAAAATGCACTTCATTGTCATACTCATCCATGGGCTAACTCAAGTTTGAAAAGACAGACAAAAGTGATTTGAATTTATTGTCACTCCATAAGATACTTTGAAACATACCACTATGTCCCCATTGGCAAGAGAAACACACTTCACAGAATTTCTTGCCAAACCACCGGAAGCTCGAGCATCAAACCTTCCATTATCAATAACTGCATTGATGGATGTTCCTGGTTCAACACTCTTTTCATCTTTCATGCTTCCTGAGTCATCTACAGTCTCAGAAGCCTCTTTTGCCGTCCTTTTAGACCAAAGTGGCTCCCCCGACTCAGCAATTCGAACAAAAAAATGGGAATCCTTAAACCTCTGAAGTAATGTTTGAGTTTGTCTTCGATGATCAGCCATCCTAAGAGCAGATTCACTGGCAGATAAATCTGCCTGATGATTAGTCTTACTCTTTCCATCTACTGGAACAGAAGGGTCAACTTGCTGCGATTCAGACTGCGAATCGTTCTCAACGACATGTCCATTCTGATCATTGGGACTTTGCCCACTCGCATTTTTATTCATCATAGCAGCAACTTTAAATGGGGTTAGGATTTCAGTTTCTTGTTTGGACTCCGATAAACATGCTATTATATGGACCTGTTCACCTGCATTATCAAAGTTTACGGTCATAAATAGCTTCCACTACTCAATGTCCTTCAAACATTTCCATCTCATCAAAAATGACTAATGACACTTTTCTAGTGGGTCTTCTGTAACATATCAATATGCTTGCAAGGGTAACGTTGCCTACATCTAGCTTTCACTAGACCCTACAAAAGCGAGACCCATATATGAAATTTTGTAGTAGTAGTAGTATGATCATCCTTTAGCTAATTGAAGGAAGCAACTATTATGAATTCCAAACAGGATAGAAGTATAAAGGATCTATTTGAAGAAGAAAATTACCAGGAAAAACAAATGAACGGTCCAAAGAGCGGAACCAGTGCATATCTGGAGCACTGCCCCAATCATCAGGAAGTTCTTCTGCAAATACACATCAAGCATCAGAATGCAGATAAAGTATATCATATTATACAATCTACACAGGGTAGTATCAAATTAGGTTATCAGACATACTGAAAGGGATGGTGACGCAGCCTTCATCATCCTTGACATCAATGTGCTTATCAACAACAGGGGCAAAATTAGGAGCATTACTATTAGTCGATGTCATACTTCCATTTTCACTGCTAATCGAATCTCGATGATCCGACACCGGTGACCACGACGACTTGTCTTCGCCGGCGATCAAACCCTCTAATGTTGTCACCGACTTCAATGGTGTTTTGCTCACCGGCGTGGTCGCCGGCGGTGGCTGATCAGCTGCTGCTGCTGCGGCGGCGGCGGCGGCCTGGGATGGCCGCAGCAGGAAATTCATCGTCCTACTTCAATCAAACCCCCCACTGTAATCAAATCAAATTACCAAACTCAATTACAAACTGCCATTTGTGATTAACCCTAATTGTGAGTGAATTCTGAATCGGAACTAAAGGATCGATAATCAAACTTACCTCAACTGAATTCTTGCGATTTAGGAACGACTGGGTTCGAAATTGGACTTCGTTTTACTGAAGTTCAGAGCTCTAGAGCTCTTTTTGATTTGGGTTTTGGGGAAGAAATGTGAAACAGGGGGACGGGGGAGGGAGAGAGAGAACGTGCCGCGCGATCTGTTGTGGGCCGTTGATACGATCTATCTGTTGCTGGCCGTTGGATAGCATTGATGAGTATTTATTTACATTAATTATTAAGCTAAAATCGTTGAAAATTTAGAAAACAAAATGTAAGTATTATATCCGTCCCAAAATGTCTATCATTTGACTAAATTTTCACCATTGATCCTCACAAACTATAATGAGTTATGATATAAAATTACCGCCATTAGAAAGATACATTAGTAAAAATAACGATGACAGTAATTTCATATCATAATTCATTGTAATTTGAGAATAATTGATGGTCAAAATTTAGTCTGATGACAAACATTTTGGGACGGAGGTAGTACCAAAATTGAAAAATTGGCTCTTTTATGGATTCATCGATGGGGATTGTCCGATGGACAATTTATTGGAAAACCTGAACAAGTTATAGTTACGGATAACAAAATTTTATTTTGGGGCATATTATTTTACCCTCAAACTCAAATATTTTACCAATGTATCAATGTTATCCATACGTGAAAATAAAAAAAAACTTTACCTTAACATATTTAATTGAAACACAAATGAATACTATCAACATTCATTTTCTATCGTAATACAGCTTCTTTAAACCCTTTTCTAAGAGTTATCGCCTCATACATTATTCTTCTAAAGTTGTTGTCTCTCAAATCTAATATGTTTCACCATTGCCATACAACTAAACTCATATCCAATTATATGCTTGCCATATTAACTAATTTACCACTTTTTGAATTTTTTTTAATAATCATGAGACATTATAACATAACGATACAACATCGCTAAAATGGAAAAGTAAAGAAAAATGATTACTTAGATTCACAAACTTAGTGTTTGCTCCTCTTTTGGACAAATGTCATCGCTAACTTGCGAGTTAGATATCTCTATTATTATTGAATTTTAACAATCCTTCAGTTGAAGCGTCTCTTTGAAATGCTTCATCGGCTGGGGGATGTCCTACATCTAACAACGGTAATGCCTTCCGGCTTCCTCTCACCGCATTCTTGCATGCCAACACGCACGAAGTTGCTTCCATTTCCACTTTTACGACCCAAACGGCGCCTACGAGCATATTTCATGCATTGAGAAACTTCGTTACCTGGTAGCATGAGCCTTCTACCTTCTATTGGACTTACATCCTTACAACAAGTTTATGCATATTATTACTTATTACCTTAGAATTTCCAACTTATTGACTTGATGCTCGGATGTTTAATATTTTGGGGTAAACATTTCAACCATGTGTTTGAATTTTGTGGTGAATGTATATATAATTTATTCAGTTTTAGTTGGGGCCGAGCTCAAACTTGACTCAATTATATATAAACTTAACTTGAAATTCATAGAATTTTATAAAATTTTAAGCTTGAACTGACATGATTATACTTAGAGTTCAATTCAAACCCGCTCCCTTCCAAACTTAAATTTATGTTATGATCAAGAAATTTGATGAGAATTTGAATGTGTGTGATAATTTGATGAAACACAAACTTTTAAATGATACTACTTCATTTGATACATATTACTACCTTCGTTTTGTTTTATCTGTCGTCTAGAGAATTGTGGCAAAAACTTTGACCGTTAATATCTTAATTTGTATAATGATTCATCATACAAAATTGATATCATTAGATTCGTAATAAAAAATACTATTAAAAAAGTATAATATTATATTTTTCTATAAAAGTTTTATATTAGAAATTATTGATTAAAAATTGACACAAAAAACTGTAGATGACAGATAAAAAAGAACGGAGGGAGTACTTAAAGCATGTGTGATAATTTGAATACAAATCCATATGCACATGTTACATTTACATATTTCATAATGGTGCGTTTGGTTGTTTCTCGGGAAAAACTTTCTCAGGAAAAATTTTCCCGGGAAAGACTTTCCCTAGCCCCCCGGGAAACTTTTTACTGAGTTTGTGAGGAAAATTATGGATCCCACATCAAAACTTTCCCGGGAAAGTTTCTCAACCAAACATGGAAAAAAATTTTAACTTGGAAAAGTTGAGAGAAAGTTTCTCAACCAAACGATCCTAAGTTTATCTTTACTTCCACAAACCACAAAAATATATGCAATATAATTTTATAACCTGCATGCTTTATCAACCATAACATAAATAAGAAACCTAGCTAATTAAATAAAACAAGAGATCACTAAGTCTAAGTCCAGCAAAGCCAAACTTCACACTGAAAATCCCTCAAATAATTATTTATATGGTTGGACCAACAATGAGCTACTGAAAGCACCATTAAAAATAAAGAATCATATAGAAAGTAACAATGGATGGACCTAGAGACGAGGAAGGGCGGAGTAATCGACGAAATGCTTCGGGGAGTTGAAAACGAGCCTAGATCCGGAGATTCCCGAATAGGTCAACCTTTCGAACTACTGCTGAATCCATGGGCAGGCAAGAGACAACCTGGCGAACTGAAACATCTTAGTAGCCAGAGGAAAAGAAAGCAAAAGCGATTCCTGTAGTAGCGGTGAGCGAAATGGGAGCAGCCTAAACCGTAAAAACGGGGTTGTGGGAGGATAAGAACTAGTATTTGGGTATTGAACTTTTGATTATTGTTGCCCACTTCAGCTTCTTTAATTTGTTTTGTATGGAAAGTGGCAAATCAAATTTTGGATTTTCCTGTGTTCATCCAATGGGGAATCACACAGTTGAATTCTTCCCCCTTTATTTTTTTCCTACTGATTTCTCATGCTTTACTCTATAATATAATTGGTAGTTTATTACCCCTGTTGTTGATGTAGAACTTTCAAAGGCAGTATTATTTTGTGTTTTTAGTCATAAAAACCACCATCAACTTCGAAATTAAAGAATCCTTCAGCTCATAAAACTAAAGACAAACGAGATCAAATTGGGTTTGACAATTTTGATAAAACTAAGTTAGCTCAAGTCAAAATCGGATTTAGATAAAAGAAAAAAAAGAACTATTACGAAGATTCGCTCAATGTTAAAATTAGGTTTGAATTAAACTTAGTATTTTTTGAGTCTGAACAAATTCAGACATTCAGATCGGACAACATTTTGACAGCATTAATATAAGGATAATTTTACTAATGGACAATTATCTTTGTTGAGATAATATTGTAGATGTAGCGTTGACAAAAGTTCGGGTCCATGTAAATTCAAGTCGGACAAATTCTTACAATGTCAAAATTCGGATGAGAAATTTATGTCCGGACCCTGTTTTATTTCGGGTCAAACTAGGTCGGACAATTCGGACGAAGCTAAAATCGGGTTAGGACAATAGAAAAACGAGAAATTTTATGTCCGAATATTCGATCAATTCGATCAATATCAAAATTCGGACGAAAAATCTATATCCAAATCCGATTTTTTCCTGGTCAGATAATTTGGATAATTTAGGTCGGACAAATTTTTGCCAGCTCTATCAAAAGATGAAAATAATCATGCTTGTCATTCAATAGATGGAAATAATCATGCTTGTCATTACTAGGGTGTAGGAAGATATACAATTAATACAATTGTCTCTTCCTTGCTTACTCAGAACTACATCAGCTGATCCACCTAATCCACATAAATTCCACATACTCCACGTAAATTTGCCCCAGTGAATCCCTTTGTGAATCATTTTTGTTTCTCTTTGTTTTCCTCTCAAAAATATCACGATATACCTTAAAAATTATCCCCGCTATCTTCTCTTTCCTTGCCTCACTTTACTTCTTCACTACTACCTCTTGATTTTCTCCTTCATCATTTATTGATATTTGATGTACCAGACGCTATTGATTGATGGGTATTTGTCGGTCGTCACAATTGGTCCAAACCCACAACTTAGAACTGCTATTTTCAGCCTCATTTGTGGCGATTCGAACCTCTTCTTTGCTCTAGGACATACCTTCAAGTTTTGGTATGTCTATTCTTTGGACTTTAAATCTAATTTTTCATGGAATTGTTATGCCAAAGTGTTAAATTTCACACCTTTTCTCGTTTCTGCATAACTTCCCTGCATTTAATGTCTGTTTAGGTTATACTCTTTTCGTTTCTTATGGTTGAATTGGCATTTGGGTGTTCCATAATCTATGGATGTTGAACTATATTGGTGATTAAGCTGTGTTTTCTGGCTGTATTGGCATCTGGGTCTTCCATAATCTTTGGTTTTTGGACTGTATTGCTGGATTAAGCAACTTTTCATGGTTTTATTCACATTTGTTTTTTTTCCCATACCCTTTGAAAGTTTGTGTGTTGGATTGTATTGATGATTAAGTTGCCTTATGGGTTTGGCTTTTGGTTCTTTTGTAAAAGTTCTCATAGTCTCTGAATGTTGGATTGTATAGATGAATTGAGCTATATTTGAACAGAATTGGCTGGTATTGCTTGGTTAAGTTGCCTGATGAGATTTGCTTTTGGTGGGGTTTTTCTTCATAGTCTTTGAATGTTGGATTGTATTGATGGATTAAGCTATATTTTCACAGAATTGGCTGGTATTGTTTGGTGAAGTTGCCTGATGGGATTGGGCTCCTGCTACACTGTAAGAAATGATGATGACCATTGAACCACAGTCAGGACTAATTGAACACTCCTTTGATGCGCGTTTTTCAACCGATGTTTATGAAGCTTTGGATGAATTGCCCCACAATTTCACCATAACTGATCCTTGCATATCGGGCCACCCCATTGTCTTTGCTAGCCATGGGTTCTTGGACATGTTAGGCTACTCCAAAGAGGAGGTTATTGGTAGGAATGGGAGGATGTTCCAAGGGGAAGGCACTTGCAGAAGGTCAGTGATGGAAATTCGGGAGGCGATTCGAGAAGAGAGGGAGATTCAACTTGGTTTGTTGAATTATCGCAAGGACGGGACACCCTTTTGGATGTTGTTTCATATGAGTCCTATTTTCAACGTCGATGTAGGACGGGCGGTCCATTTTGTGGCGGTCCAAATCCCGATTGTGAGGAAGCCACCGCAGTCAAGAAGTGGTCAGTTGACTGACGGGTTTCGCTTGTGTGAGGATGGATTCAAATCATTCGAGATGCTCCACAGGTCCTGCAGAAGAGAAGTTTGCTCTGATACCATGTTAGAATTCAGACACGGGTTGGCATTTCATCGTATGTTGGACACCGATAAAGGTATGCTTAATTGCAGCTGTGTAGATAACAATCTTCACAATACATATTATTTTGTGGTTCTTCTTCTAAGATACCGCATTGTGTTCTGCAGGACTAGATGTTGAGGAATTTTGTAAAGCAGGTGACCTTGAAAAGCAGAAGGCTACTTCTGCGATTAATAGTATTTTATCAGTGCTGACTCAGTACGGTGCACTACGGGGTAAATCTATGTCTGCTATGAGATGCAGTGTGAACGGAAAGGGTCTTCTGAATTCTGCCCTACTAACATCTCTTGGTAGAATCAAACAAAGCTTTGTATTGTGAGTTGTTTCAATTTCTTGTTATACATTCAAACCGTCAACTCCTAATCATTCGGCCGATAGTTAACCTCTGTTGAAACCTTTTATTCATTTTCAGAATCGATCCGCACGTATCCAATGTGCCTATTGTTTATGCGAGTGATGCATTCTTGAAACTAACAGGTCTGTCACGATTGTTAAAAATTGAACTTATTTTCTTTTCTTTTAAACCAATTAAACAAGTGGCAACTTACCAAATCAAGATCTTTGATTTGTAGGCTACACGAGGAATGAAGTGTTGGGCCAGAGACATAGATTCCAGACTTGTTCAGAGACGGATCCATCCACGTTATTGCAGGTATTCCCTACTAGATCAGCTGCTTCATCCAGTGAGGCAGCTATACGTAATTGAAGTGTTCATTCCGATCCTTTTATTTCCCCCGGAAGGAAAAACAAATAGTGATCATAATTTTGTGCAGATAAGTGAAAGTATTGAAAGTGGGAAACCATGCACAGCTCGAGTGCTGGACTATAGGTGGGTGCCTTTGTTCCTTTAGTTTGTCATATCTTGATTAAGAGTCTGTTCTGGTTTTTACCTTGTAAATAAGGTAGAGTCTCACTGGTGACTCATTTTTTCAGAAAAGACATGACGTTATTTTGGAACCGCCTTCATATCTCACCCGTACGAGATGCCTCAGGAAAGGTACTACTTACAGTTTCAACTACTGCTGATTATTACTTTATCCCCCTCCCCCGACCCCCGGGCTACATTTTCAAGGGCAAGGCAGCGAATTCCATGATCCCAAATATGGAAAATATTAGTCATATAGTACTCATGAATTTAAGTGGGAAGCGGACGAAACTAGTTGTAGGGTTTTAGAGCATATAAACAGAAAATCAAGAGCACACAACGAGGGAATTGAGAGACAATTATATTTCCACCATTTCAGGACAATATACAAACAACCCTCTCTGTTTCCAACTGTTGTGACTTGTGACCCACACTTTTAAACAGACCCTTCCCTCAATCCAAACTCGGATCTGTTTTCTGGCAAGTAATTACTAGTTGTTGATTCCTACACTCACCCACACACACTAAGCTTCTTCCTTAGTATTCTTTGCGGTGTTTTGTATATCTTACGTACTTCTTTACTCTTAGCATCATACTCCCCATCTCCAACACTATCAGGTTCATTGTTGTCTAATTGTCGCTTGCTAAGAACTCATGCTCATCCAGAATCCTAGTAATTATGACCTAGTAGTAAACTACATGGATCCCATGTCGAGGACATTGGTGGGTGTGAAGTTGTCATTAGTACTTATGATCAACATTCAAAATGACAGTCACTCAAACACCTATGAACACCAATGAGCACTTGTTCACCTTTTCAAGTCATATTTTCAACTCCAATAAGCTTCGTTCAGCACTGATCAACAATTAAGTTACGCATGACAAATCTGTAAAGAACGGCCCACCCGTCATGGGGTAGTCTAGGGTTGATTACCAAGAATCAGTTTTTATATGTTATTTTGGCCTTGCAGATAGCATACTTTGTGGAGGTTCACATGGAAGAAGATACTGCTAACCAGGTGGGGCAGACGGTAAGCCCAGAATATAGGCAGCTGGGTGCTATAGCCGCAGTCAAGGTTGCAGTAAGGGGTGCATCAATGGTTCCTGGTTGTTCTACACGATGATTGCGATAATAGCTGACATGCAGCATTTGAGTGCTTCTTTCTACAGATGATGTAAACTATTGTAATATATAGCAAGGTGTCATATGCATCCATTGCATGAGACAGTAGTATGAGTTACAAGGATTGATCAGAACTTGCAGTTGGATTTTGGTTCTGATCTTGTCCTGTTGAGAGGGAAAGAATGTACAGAATTGTTGGAGAAATAATTGAATAGTAGAAATATCAATGCTTTTCATCTTTTTCATTAGAATGAAACTGTGAGATACTTGTTTAATTGTTTTGAAGCCTTGTTGAATTGTTGGTAAGTATGGTAACTCAGGAAACACACAGAATGTGGGGAGCTAGAAAGTTTTCAAAAAATATTGAAAAAAACTGGAGATGCGGGGTATCGATCCCCGTACCTCTCGCATGCTAAGCGAGCGCTCTACCATCTGAGCTACATCCCCTTTTGTTGCTAATGTTGTTCACCGTTAATACTTATAAAAACTTGAATTGGTTGACAGTTTATTGCTATTTCTTAAAATCATCGAGCAGGTTATTCTCTTTATGCTTTTTGATAGATTTATTAACTTTATTGAATATGAGGAATTTACTGATCTCATAGTTCAACTAATATCTGCTTGTTTCTGTAATAGTCAAGGATTTTTTCAAGTATTAGCGAATTGAAATTGATTAAACTTTATGATTTGAGTTGATTTGATGAAAATACAGATAAATTTACTATTAGTGTTCTATTTTACTAAGACACCGGCGCGGTAAATTGCGGTGGGTTGCATTAAGTTGCGGTAGAAAATAATAAATGAGATTTGATATTAGTGAAAAGACAAATAATAAATTACGGTAAATTACGGTGAATTGCGATAGATTGTGGTAAATTGCGGTGCGGTAAGTTGTGGTCTCGCATAAAAGTGCCCAAACAAACCCTCAAAGAACTCGGATTTTAACTCATTTATTATCCTTTTTCCATCCACAATCAAATGAGAAAAACAAATGAACATCCAACAAAACAAAAGATTAGAAACCTCTTTTTACTCAAAGGGGAATTGAGTTTTCCTATATCCAACTACACTTTAACTCTTCCTCCCCTCAACCTTCTCTATCACATAGGTACAAATTCATTCTTATGTATCTAAATCACCCCCCACCCCCAAAAAAAAAATAATTTTAAAAAAAAGTTCAAACACACTCTAATTATTAATAATTCACTTTCTAGACCCAGTTGATCTATACTTGTACCTACAAGCCCAAAACAGGTAGTTCAAGAAGTTCAACACCCCCAACACACACAACAACCAATAGAACCTCTCAAGGTGGTATCTGTTCAGGTTACCCCCAGCCAACCACGCCTTATGTCCCCCTCTCTCGGTGGCCCCGTTCACGATCGACACAATCACGGAGCTGAGATAGTACCCAATCGCCAACGAGGCCCACGAGAGTGAGGTCGCGAGTGACCTCATCCTGGACGGGGCCTCGGTGAAGAAAAACTCCAGCATGCCAGCCAGGGTAAACAGGTCAGCTGATCCCAACAACGCATACTGGATGGCAATCCAAAAGAACGTCAAGGGTAACGGGGCCTTGGCATCGATCATGTCAAGGTCCCTCGCCACGTGCTTCCTCTTGACCTCCACGAGAGCGGCCACGGCCATGGCCACTATGGAGAGGACCAGGCCGGTCCCAATCCTCTGCAGGTGCGAAATGCCAGTCTCTCTCTTGGTCACCCTCCGAAAAAACGGGATGATGAGGTGGTCATAGAGCGGGGCGAGGACCATGATGATGACTATGGGGAAAACCGGGAGGGACGCTGGGGGGATCTTGAGGGACCCGAGCGTGGTGTCCATGGAGGCGGCCTGTTGGACTGAGAAGGTGGAGAGTTGGGCCAGGCAGCAGTTGAGGATGATGGTGCTCGCGAATATGGGGAGGATCTTCAGGACTACCTTGACTTCCTCTACTTGCTTGATGGTGCATTCTAGGGCTTGGCATGCCGGTTTCGAGTTCACTGCCCTGTTCAGGAACTTGAAGCTGTCTGTTTGGATTTCTAACGAATCGTCGTCGGTACTGTCCGATGCAGCTGCCTGCTGGTTGTTGTTCTTCGTTGTCGACTCGTGGTCCTTTGCCGGGGAGTAACTGAGTGGGCTTGCCGCCAAGTTAGCCACCGCGTTGTTCGTGTTCTTGCTCATGCAGCTGTTCAGTATGGCCCCCAGTAATACCTACATTAAGCATAAAGAAAGAAACATGCAGTATTTAGAATACCATCAACAAATGACACTTTTCTAAATCTTAGGCCAGTCGAAATCAGTCCTCTTTGACTATTTTGACTCAATAGTAATACTGCTCCATCAAACCCCACATCTCGGCTTTTAGGACCATTGGAATTGATAATACATGAGAAATTAGAATCGGTAGGTACCTTAGAAATGGTAGTCAAAGGACTTCCAGTAGGAACTTTGCTACTATAGAATCCGGACCCGGCAAGGAAGACCGGAATCGAAAGCAGAATAACGACCGTTGATATGAAGAACCCCCACTTCCACCCAACATTGTCTTCGACCCACACGACCAGGGTGGTCGCAATGAGACCACCCGCGGATAGGCAGAACACAAAGTAGTTGAAGAAGGTGGACCTGTTGATCCTCCCCTGTTGGGTGTTCTCCTCGAACTGCTCCGCCCCGTGGGTAGGCAATGACCCTTTTATCCCCCCAACACCGGCTGCCGCCAGGTACAGCCCCAAGTACAGCATGGCCGCCTCCGAGCCTTTCGGTTCCTGGCACGGGGGTGTCGTGCACCGTGGTGGTTGTAGGGAGGGAATGTATGCTTGCATTGTCAGGATAACTAGGCCCTGTGTATGTATGTCCATGTCAATTATATGATAGATTAAAAGTGACCAAAATATCTAATCAAGCATGCATGGACATGGTAATTAATGAAATACAGTAGGTATTTAAGATATAGATAACACATCAAAATGTCATTGTCATTGAGCAACTTTTTTCTGATTAGTACGTAGATGGAGCACTTTAGTTTAACGATGAATTCGTTTCATCAAATCAAATCAAAGAGAAGCCCTTCTTGCAAAGAAAAGCCAAAACCTGAATAGGGAGCTGGATGGATAGATACCCACCCAGGTGACTACGGAACTACTCTTGAAGTGGGCCATTGGCCCACTGGGCTTCACTTTTGACTTTTGACGCGGACGCTGATATTATTATTATTATTATTATTATTATTATTATTATTATTATTATTATTATTATTATTATTATTAGACATGAGCATGCAGAAGTAGGATAAAGGGGTGGCAATAAATTTGTTGTTGAATTTGCAAGTGGGGATTTTATGAAGATGAAGGTACACCAAACTCCCGCATTTTTGGGTTTACTAGGGACATTCCTATCTTCTTCTTCTTCTTCAACTATTTGCCTTTCCCACACATGCATCACGCTTCAAAGGAGAGACCAGAAAGAAAGGGTAGCAGATTTCTCCTATGGTGTCTTTGGTTGAATATTGATTATTGAGAAAGAAAAAAACCTACCCAAACGTTACTTGGAATATATTTATTGAATTCGAAACTGAAACATATAATGAATCTTATATTGTATTTTCTATCCACTAGGTACAACCAGCTACACTACTTTCCTACTACATTTATCCACATGCATGGACAATGGTAGTTAATTAATGAAATACAACAGCAATTTTGCTGTAAGGCAAATACATGATGAGGGGAATGTGTTCTTAGTAAAAATGTCATCTAAGTATTCGAGTCACGATAAATTTATATGAGACGGTTTTATACTAAAATTTGAGTTAAAAGAATATGACCATTATGTTGCACTTTACATCTAATATAATGAGAACCTAGCTACAAGTTATTTTACATTTTGAATGATAAAAAAAAGTAAATTTGTCCTAATTTAAAACATCAAAAAGTAAATACTAGAATGTTCATTTAAACATCAAACAAATCCTATATCACTTGTGCTTAATTGACAAGAGCACCACCACCTTTTTTTGGGTATATATGTAAGAGAAGGTACATCTGAATAGACAGATATTTTTGACATGTTCAAATTAAAAAGGATTTTATTACCTCTCCTCACATGGTATCAACTACCAATAATAATGTCTTATAAAAAGATGAAAAATAGTATTAGAATAAAAAAAATGGTCAAATTCAACAGGATGCATGTGGTATGAAACGTGTGCATAAGACCCCACATAAATCCACCATTTTTCGTTATATCTATCACCTTTCTTTTCCGCGTCTCTATCTACTGTGGTGGATCCTCAGTTTCTAATTCAATTTCCCAAACAAAATAGACTACATAAATTGCATAATCCAAATTTTGCTCATGCAGTGTATTACTCCTACCGTCCTACATGAGACAAAATACTTTGAAACAAAAATCAACGGTCATTTATGTATGAAAAACATATCACCCGGCCCATATTACATTTTGTGATAATCTATTTTTTTATTAGAAAGATATTATAATTTTTTGGTAATTGCTTATAGCACAAACATTTGATAGCAAAAAGAGCATTAGGGTCACATTGATTTTATACTCTTGTAGTACGTAGATTAATGTGATTTTAATATAAGGCTTGATTGGCTGATATTATGTGGAACCATTACAACTAAAGGATTATTGCTTCCATCTTATATTAATTGATACTTTAATTAAATTTTGACTATTAATTATTTACTAATTATAATGAGTTATAATATGAAATTAAGACATTACAAATCTAATGACTTTGTATGATAAATCATTATATAAATTAAAATATTAACAGTTAAAGTTTTTAACTGATAAATTTAACGGAGGGAGTACTAAAAATAAGCAATATTATGGTCGACTTCATAAATACAATTATACAAAGTATTTACTATTTAGATAGAGTTGGAAATTGAAACATTTTCTTGTTGACTATTCTGCAACAGAAAATTGGCTTAGACTTGCATTAGAATATGTCAATAGGCCCACTTGCAAATGCTGCCCATGTCTTATTTCAGTCAAATAAATCAAATTATGTATGAACTATAAATAGTTTCATTAATAATAGAACCGCAATAATAATAATTTCAGGTCCAAACCACAAAATCATAAATTCTTCTTTGAAAGCTGGAGTACTGAAAATATACAGCTACAGCTGTAGCTGTAGCCTGCTACGATCTTGGAACGTACTCAAAATTGTTGACTTCTTTTGTGGGTATAGTTGGATAGTTAAGATAATTGAAAATATTGGGACTATTAGAAAGGTTTGTTGGGTAATTAAATTTGAGTAAGTTCAGACAAATTTAAATAAAATTTTAAAAATATGGGGTAAATGTATAAGTTTGTAGATAGTTACAAGAAAAATTGGTCAAATTTATCTTATATAACTTTAATCGATTGTAAAAAGAACACTTTTTAAAACTGGGGTTTCATTCAAAATACTAATTGTAGTGACCTTTCTCCAATATATTATAGATCATCTGTAAAGGCGAGTTTGAAAGTGAGATAGCACTTACGTGGCGTCCATCCGTAAAGATGAGTTTAAAAGTGAGATAGCACTTACGTGGCGTCGGCGAGGACGAGAAAGACAATGCAATGGCGAGGATGAGTGTTGGTGGTGATAAAAACTCGAACTCATGCTTACCGCGCTAGGACGAACACGAGAATCTCAGTATTTTTTTATTTCTATATAGTGTATTTAAATTAGCGCTGGCAAAAATCTGGGTCCGGGTAAATCCGGGTCGGACAAATTCGGACAATGTCAAAATTCGGACGAGAAATTGATGTCCGGACCCGATTTTATTTCGGGTCAAACCGGGTCGGACAATTCGGACGAAGCTAAAATCGGGTTCGGACAATAGAAAAAAGAGAAACTTTATGTCCGAATATTCGGTCAATATAAAAATTCGGATGTAAAATTTATGTCCAAACCCGGTTTTTTCCGGGTCGGACAATTCGGGTAATCCGGGTCGGACAAAATTTTGTCAGCTCTAATTTAAATGAATAAATGTGGGGCATACACCTTTTTTTTAAATATTTTAATCAAACTCACATTCATTAGGAAGAGTCTAATACTAACTCTTTTGATAGACCATACTGCTTTCACTTTATCCATAGAGCGTAATTCATGCTTACCATTACAGGTATTGTGACGTATGAGAGTGTATGAGGTGAAAACTTACTAATAAAGAAAGACTAGCTAGTGTGATCAGGATTGAAATGTGAAGGCTAGTTAGTCATAAGTCATAGCAAGTATAAAGAGAGATCCCAAGTTGTTGCATGCAAAAGGAAAAATAAAGGCAAAGGCTTTTTAGAGGATAAATAGTGTGACTACTTAACCATAAAAGGCTCAACGACTGAAATCTTATCAATTCATCATTCATCCATCATCAAACTATACACATTTTACTCTATTTTCATCACCTTCCTACCTTTGGTTCACACTACTACAACTCTCTGTGCTAAATTTTAGATGTTGTTTGTTGATCATTAAATATTTTATTAATAAAATTTGAATATTTTAGAAAAAATAAATGAAAAAGTCATATATATCGGAAAAAGTGGATTGATTAGAGATTAAAATAATATTATTTAAATTTCTTTTTTATTAAAAATTATTTTTGGTTTGGGTATTTTCTAGTGAGTTGTGTTAGGATAGGTAAGGTAAGAATAAATTAAATTAAGTTAGACCTAATTAACTAAGTTAAAAAACATGGCCTTTCTTATTTAAAAAAAAAACTAGGGCATCAAAAATTTAGTTTGACTCCTTAATGGAAATTATTTATTTCAGCTAAATTAATAGTAAGGAACCTTTGAAAAAAAAATCAACTGATAGAATTTTCGTAATATATACTCATAAAATTTTTATAAAAAAAAAGTTATTTTGCTATAAATAAATCTAACGGTATTTGGGACGTTAATATACTGAATTTTTGGGGTATTGGATAATAATACACTGAACTTTTATTTTGGACAATAATACATTGTACTTTGTGGGGTGTTGGACAATAATGCACTCATAACAATTCTGGCGATGGTTGACTTGATGACAATCCTACAGTGTATTATTGTTAAAGGTCAAAATTCAGTGTATTATTGTTAAAGGTCAAAATTCAGTCTATTATTGTTATTTTTAGATAAATTATTATCATGGGAGTCGAGAAATTAACAGTAGTGAATATAAGGAGGGAGATATTACTTGAAAAAAGAAGCAAGAAAATAAAAAGAGAATTTGATGCTTGCGCAAATAGTGAGCCGGCCCACGTTGTGAACCGAATGCAACCTCATGGCTTCAGCGTACAGTTAGTTATAACTCCCTCTTGGAATGCGTGACCATTGTTTTTTTTATTTTCCCTTATTTCTGTAAATAAAATCCTTTTTTATCTCCCATTGCACTTTATCATGTATGTACAAATATATTCTTCGGTTCTTCCAATTTATGCTCAACAAATTACAAAAAAAGATACCATACCCATTACCAACTGGATTGTTGTGTGACAAACAAGGTGTTGCATACAGACAAAGAGTAGAGTGTCACAAAATATGTCGTTTTTCTTCCTTTATCCCTTCTTTTTTGGGCGTTTTTGACTCTATACCTTTTCCAATTGGTTTTCTGTTCAAACCACTTAATATTTCTGGTGTATATATCGCAAATTTGTCTCTATTATCCGTTTTCTTTAAGGTTTCATCCATCTTGATTCTTTTCTTTTAATGAAAAACATCCATCTCAATGAAATCGATGTTCAGAACGAACCAAATCTGGATACGTCTCTAACATATTCACTGAACTCTGATCGATGATGTATGAATATAACTAGAAACTCTCAATCTAAATATTAAAGATGAGAACAGATAGAAGCAATTTTCATGGTGATGAGTTTGAATAAGGTACCAGGAATTCAACGGCAGCACTTGTGAGATAGACTTGGTAAGTGGTGAAGAAAGCGTCGGAGAGGAAACCACCGAGGAGAGCGAGAAAGAAGGCAGTCCCCATGAAATTAGTGACTGTGTTCGATGCTTTTGAAGGTGTGAAATGCATGTAATCTAACATGTACAGCACCAGATTGCTTGCATTTGCTAGAAACGCCATGTTTTCCATCACCTCCACAACTGTAGAACTCCGATCGTCAGATCAAAATCTCAAAATCAAAATGAAACTCGAATTCAAATGAAATTGAGATGAAATGAGAGGAGATACCGAGGACGAAAGAGGCGGCGAGGAAGCCGCCGTGGCGGCCGCGGTGGGCGGGGCGGCTGCGCCAGTCGACGTACTCTTCCCATTTCTCGGACTGCTGGTGGTGGTTTTCGACTTCCTGCGGAAAAAAAAGGAAAAAAGAAAGTGGAATTAATTCATTAGAAGGAGATGAGTTTGGGGAATTGAAGAGAGGGGAGAAGGTTGTTTGAGATGGAGATTGAAGCTCACCATTGTTGTTGTTGGGTTTTGTTTATGATGGTGTGGAATTTGGTTGCTTTTGGTGGTTAGATGAAAACAGAGACTGGGAGACAAAGGGTTTCCCCTTCTTCTCTTTCTGGGTTTAGAGAGAGAAAGAGAGAGAGATGGGGGGAAGGTGAAGTGGGCTGGTAGCTGAGTGGATACTTATATAAGAGAAATACTGCGAGAGAGAGAGAGAGAGAGAGAGAGAGAGAGAGAGAGAGAGATTCAGGGGAAACTACAGAGAGGTGGTGGCAAGCTTCTACCTTAAACAATTGACAATTGATATTTGACTTTTGTTTCGCATCAAATTTAGGCCTCCCAAACCTGTGACATAGGGATGACAAAATTTATTTGATCCGAGTATTTGAGTTTGTCTGATTTGAAATGAGTTCAATTTGGTCCAAAATCAATTTGAACATTGATATAATTAGTTGAATATTCGAATATAATATTTATTTTTTTTAATTGTCCAACCTCGATTTTGATCTGAATTTTAATTTTGTCTGAATTGTTCTAGCTGAGAAAAAACAATTCCTGACATCAATTTTTGATCGAAATTTTAACATGGACCGAATTTCACCAATGCAAATGTAGATGGACCTAATTTTTGCCAGCGCTACTGTTCTGAGACCAAAAATTCGAACCGAATGATCCAAATTCATATATGAACCTATATTTAAAAAGTTCCACCAGAGCTTGAACTGAATCGAATTGATTCATCATGGGCTTTAAATTTTTCAAGATGCTTCTTTTTTGGTGAAAAAAAAAATTCAATTAACATAACTGAAATTGCTAATTCAAAATCAAACTAAAATGAAACATCAATTGGCTTGAAAATTATCGGACCTAAAACTTAATCTAACCTGTAACTAAATTGAATAACCCATTTGACAAGTATAATCAAATTGGCTCCACCAATGAGCTCTTAACTCGATTCGTATCAGCTACATTGTAATATTACACAGGGATTGGGATTGATTGCTAGGAGCAGCAACATGCTTGCAGGTGTGGTTATCCACCTCTTTAGCTCAATTCATATCTATATAAGAAATAGTGGTAGTAATTTTATTTGACAAAACATTGTAAATATATATTTTTCTATATAGGTAAGCAATTCAACCCATTCAATCCAAACTCATTTAAAGATTCTACTCTTCCAAAGTACAATTTGATTTTAGTCTTAGCCTGTTGGTACTTTCAAAAGACATGACTCAGCCCCTATCTCAGGGGGGTAACTCCACAGACCTGTAGCGGATGAGGAATGGAGGTGCCAATGACCCAAAGCTTGATTTCACACCTACCCGCAACATTCTCCGAAATGATAAGAGATAGATGCTCCTTCTAGATTTTAAATCTTTTGCTACCGAGACAAGAGGTGATTGATAAATATATATATATATATATATATATATATATATATATATATATATTTATTTATATCAAATTGGCCCCTTCATATTTGTTTTTTCTTGGTAGGAAAAAAAAAAGAAACCTTAATAATTCATTAATGAGTCATTTATTAATGGCACACATCCAGATAATAATGCTAATGGGAGAGTATAGTAGTATACTGCCTACAGTTTCTTAATATATAAAACTTTTGAATAGTCTGTTTAATTATTCCCACAATTCCTTTGTTTAGAATTCTATTATTGATTTCTTTTTAGTATTTAATATCTTTCTTATCCATTATTTCTTTCTTAATATTTTAACAAAAGTTATAAAATTATATTCTTCACATAATATAGTTTTTTAAGAATCCAATGATAGTAATTAGATATGATTAATTACTAAACATGTTGATAAATCAATAGCAATTTTAAAAAAATGAATCGCTTAGAGCTTGAGGTATGTAACAAATAAATAAGAAAGAGAAAATATTTTTTTATTAGCATGTTTTTAAAATAGTTATAGAGTCTATAATTTTGTAAAAATATATTTTTACTATAGATTTAATGATACTAATCTAAAACAATAGAACACTATAAATTAACCGCATGTATTTTGTAGCAATAGAATATTAAATATTGAAAAAAAATAGAGGAAGTATTACTAGTTGCTAATACTAATTAATATAATAGCCCAAAGTACGTTATACAAGTCCAAATGAATTTCGAGTCCACTCCACTTAAAATTTAGATGTTTGGAGTTTTAGTCTGTCGTCTGAGTTTTCTTTTATTTTGTTTCATGGTAACTTAGGAAAACGCCTTGTGAGAATGGTCTCCTAAATTTCTTTATAATCTTCCTTTACCTGAGTTCAAAAAAAATAGTCCAAAATATACATTTACAAAGCTAGGGCTTGCAAGGGGAATAGAAGCAAGGCAAGGTGGAAGGAAAAGAAGTTTACAAATGTGCATGAAATGCTTTAAAAAGATGCTAAAAAGAAAATAAAGTAAATACTTTGATTTCTTTCGGAATGACTCATAGTTTAGATTATATATTTTTAATTTTTTACATTTTGATTATATTTTTTGATTGGTGTGAATTTTGTGCCTTGCTGTCTTCTTTATAAACCTATCAAACTTAACAGGCAACATAGGACAATATTTTTGAAAAGAAATCTCAGATTGCTAAAAATTGAAGTTCAAGTACTAGTCAAACTTTCGACCACCGGCATTGTTAAAGAGAAAATATTTTACAAAGATCATGCATATTTTCTAGAGATTCGGTCTTATCATGAGATAAATGTTTAATTAGAATTTGGAATTTTTATATTTGATTCCCAACAAATCAAAGTACAGGTTTTTGGTTGGAATTTCGGTGTCACCATATTTCTGCCAAATGTAGGGGTGTTTGGCAAACAAGTTTGTTGAGTAGCTTTTAACTTTTTGATTAGTTTTTAGCTTTTTAATCAAGGTTAAAAAGCTACTTAAGGTGTTTGGTAAGTAGTTTTTTATATTAGCTTTTTGGACTCAATAAGCTAGTTTTCAAAAAGCTACTTGATGAAGCTTTTTGAGGTAGCTTTTCACAAAAAACTACTTTACCAAACACTTTTCTTGCAATCAGCTAATCCAAACAGCTACCAGCTAACAACTACAAGCTAACAACTAATAACTATCAGCTACCAGCTGGTTGCCAAACAGGGCCATAATGTCTTCAAAAGAGCAGGATATGCGTAACTTCGGTTTCCCATTAAAAAAACTGCCTCCATCGCATTATATTTGTCAATTTATCTAACTTGAGAAAATCGATGCATATTGAGAATTGAAGTGAAAAATTTGTAATTTACTCAAAATATCCCTACTTTAATTGAAGATAATAATTGTTGAAAGTGTAAAAAGTGAAAAATTAATTTATTAATTAGGGGTAGAAAGGTAACTACAGTTGTTGAATTGTAAATGGGATAAATATTTTCGGATAAAAAAATTAGATAAAAGGACAAATATTTTGAGACGGATGTAGTATTTAATTATTGCGAGCATTAACCGTTGAACAGGTCGATTTATATTATCATGTTCTACACATGATCAGAAGAATTAATTAGGGCATATACTTTTGATAAGGATCAATGCCATTCATAAAAAGTTGAAACTCGTGTCTAGCTAGGTTAGTTATTTACATGAATAATATGATACGAGTGGTTTCTAAGGTAATTCAAACTTTTCTATTTTGTGATGAAGAATAAGCAAATAGATCCATAGATTTCAAATTGTTCATAGTAAATATAACTTAATCTTTTCACTCACAAATGATTAAAAAATTGGTTTAAATGGTGCAATGAGTGTAGATTTATTAAATAGGATATATAATGTTCAATATTCTAGCATAAGTTGTGGACAATAGTCCCATATATATATGTCATAAAAATAACAAAAAAAAAGGTAAATGAAAATAACAACAACAATATCAAGGAAAAATACGTCTTAACGCTGTCTGCAAATTCATAAAAGATTTGGTGAATGAAATTAATGCACTAAAATAGAAACAAAGCGTGTCAAAAATTTAGAAAATGAAAAAAGAATTCAAGGAGGCTATCTCCTATATTCCTTAGATGTGTAGTTGATTGATCTTTCAATAGACAAAAACAGTTTGTTTATAAGTACAATTAATCTTTGAAACTCTAAACTAACTTGTTTTACACGAAAAATGAACTTCTCAAATTAGCACTAAATGAGTGAACTAAAAATGTTGCTTAGAAAAAAGAATCATTAATTTGCTAATCCCCTTGAGACCAGCTACGTTAAATCAAGCTACAGTTTTTAGTACCCAAAATTAGAATTTTCAATTCGCAAATTAGAAAAATGAGGCAGCAGAGTGTGACTAAAATATAGGATGCAAGCTAAATAGGCAAAAAGAGTACGTTTAGCAATGAATCATGCATAAAAAATTTCAAACTATCATCTAACATTCCATGCCTTGGATTTTTGTAATGATCTTTTAATTGATAGGCAATTAATTAATGGTTAGTTTAGACTATGCAAAAAATGGTTCAAACAACGGCTTTCTACCTAATCCTCTTTCTCATATGTACGTGTAAGTTGTGATGGTATGTATGTTTGAATACTCTCAAAGATTTCATTCCGCTTGTATACTACGATAGTGTTTGGGGTAACTTTTAAATATTTTGATCAAGTTAAAATTTTTAATCAAACAAATATTAATGTTTGTTAAGCTAGTGTTTTGAACAACGTTTAAAACATCGAATATTATTTTTGAAATGGTAATGAAGTTAGCATTTAGCATTTGGACTAACGTTTCATGTTTTTCATAAAGAAATGTCCGTTTGGAAAATTAATCTTTGAAAATGATTCATAATTCACATTAATTAGGTAACTTAATCACTAAATTCACCTAGCTAGCTCAATTTTCATTGAATTGTTATCCACCATCTGTCGTCTACACTGCTATCCACTATATATTTAAACTGCTAATTTTACTAAACATGGCTCAATCTTATGTTTAAGAATTATATATATTTGAAATCTATCAAAATATTCCATTTTAATGATATTATCATGCTTAGATACAATTAATTAGTGATTTGTGCTTCTCTAAGAATTGGCATAGAAGAATGTGGACAAGCAAATATTCCTTGAGACATGGACCAAAGGAAAAGCTAGACCATTTTCTTTAAGCTAGCTAGTAGCACAATAGCAAAAGCTAGACAGAAGCTAGACAGAAGCTAGATTACACATATAATTGGAAAAAAAATATATATAAATAATTAAGGAATTAATTATGGTCCTTTAATTAAATATAGGCATGCCCTAATCACCTCTCCTCCAGGCTCAGTGGAAAGTAAGGATTGGATATGTGATGCCTTCAAACTATAGGTGGTTTGACTATATCATTATTAATAATTGATTTAAATAAAAAAATTGCTTAATTATAATAATCAATAGTATAATGATGGTATTAATTTTCCAAAAGAGACTACAGAACAAATAGCTTTATAGTGCTAGCTAGATTCCACCTTCCTAATTATGGACTTTTGCTTACCCCAAATGGCATTATTTCTTATAATTTAATTTATTTTCATCTTTGCTTACCTCTATATCTATTGCTAGCTTGCCTTCTCTTTTCATAGACAAAACAATATTATGTGGAGCATGTGTTTGTTTTAGATAGATTTTCCACTTTCATGCATATATAAATAAACTAATTAATAATATTAAGGTTTTGTTAAAAATATTTTTTTATAGCATAATCTACTTATGTTGTACGTTTTTCATATATTAATTGGAGATTTAGTAGTACGTAGGATTTACGTAGTAAGTAAAATATACAATTAAAACAAAATTGTAATTATCTTTGTTGGGTTCACTAAATTAATAAGCTGCATATTCTATTAACTAGCTAAATTGTTCAAACAAATTCCACGCAAATATGAACATTATAAGATCAATTTAATGATAAATGAATAAGAAAATAATGCGACCATCGTTTATTAGTGTGTTTACAACAAGTTGGCATTTCCTTAATTGTTAAGTAGTTTGTTATATTTTTAATTTTTTTTAAGGATGATTTCTAGCTGTAGATGTTTTGGAGATTATGTTTGATCTTGGAATAGGAGGTCTTGACTAGAGTAATCATGATCTAAGCTAGACGAGGTCAATAAGTTTGCCATGGTTTACCTAACACTCCCTTTGGTCAAATAATCGAATATTTTTTCACAACTAGCTTATCTTTGATCAATTTCGTATATATTGTATTCCTTTTTTTTCATTTTGTTTTTAGATAAAAAGATTGGGTTGACAAATGCAAATAATTATGATTCCAAGTCACCCAAATTCATACTATTTATCCAAATTTACTAAATGTTACTTGTTAAGGTTTATATTTATGAGACCCTATACCTTAATAGCGAAAAGGAAGCTATTGAAAAAAAATAATTACCGGGCTTTTAGCACGTGATAGTTTAATGTATCTATTGCGCCAAGTAATGACCCTGGATAGATAAGGTGAAAGGTCGAATACTTACTAACCAAACCAATACATTTTGCAAAATCAAAAACCCTTTGTCACTATGAGTTGCTTTAATTGTTTTTTTTAAAAAAAATAATTGCGGTTATTAACAGCCTTTAATTGTTACATTTTTCACTTTCACAATTTTCAATGTGACCTTTTTATTGATAACTTCTTACATAATATGTCATTAACAATTGTAATATTATACTTTTATAATAATATCTTTCGTTACAAAACTAATAGTTATAATTTCATATAACAACTTATTGTATATGCTTAGAAATTTATGGTCAAAATTTTTAAAATTAGACTCTATAATGCTCAAAAATGAAAATCAATATGAAATAGAAAAGAGCAGTAGATTATGATTACATTGATGATTAGTGGGTTAGGGAGTGGCCAAACAAACAAAATAAAAAGTAAAGGGAGAAATAATAGTAGCCATGAATTCCGACTTTTGAGTGGGTTTCCCATTGGCCACCGCCGTCCGTCGAGGATCCAATTCTACCTCCTTTTCTTTCTCCTTCTTTTATTTTACATTATTATTTCTCTGCTTCTTGAAACTTCCATGAATGCATCCATCCTATTCTAAGCTATCAGACAAAAAGAAAAAGGTTGCTATATTTTCATACATCCCCACCGTGCACCCATTTCCAAGCTACATTATTTTATAATCTATATATATTTTAAATACTTATTTGTAAAATGATTGTCACTTTGGATTAAGAATTGGAAAGGTCCATATAATTATGAAAGTGATTGTTGATGGAGGTAGACATATTATAATGATAAATATTTCACTAACATTATAAAGTAGTAAATGTAATATAATATAAAATTTATTAATTAAAGTGACAAATATTTAGAAATTATCTCATAATAATATAAAATATTAAATTGGTAAGTGTACATACATAATATTTCCGTTTATTAATTTTTTATTTGCAATTTTTAGTCCACCTTACCTATTTATCTAGTCTTGGTGCATGGGTGAAGAAAAGTTATTTGAAAATTATATACCTGCAGTCATGAATAATGATTTTCAAAATCTGTCTCATAAAGTATAGTTTATCTTGATAAAATTCTTTATGAAACACAACTCAAAACAAATATGTATTACATAAGTTGATCTTCAATTTAAATGTATGTAACAACCGAAATAATTATATATTATAATCTATATATATAGATTGCGTTACAATTTAGCATGGAAATTTTCAAACCTTTTCTGCTAAACAAAAGCAGAAAACCTATTTATAGCTCAATTGATTAAAGGAACAAAAATAATTAGAAAAGGAATTTTGAAGATGATTATGTACATTATGGACTCCTGGCCTATAAAAAATGATTAATATTATTTGAGGAGTATATATCACTTATCATCTCTCTAATATCGTAGGTTGTCCAGCAATCAAAGCTAAAGTCAACCCTTCTTCGATTTGTTAATTCACTTAAGAAAGTCAACTCTTAACTAGCCAATTAAAACCCACGAATTAATGAAGTATACTAAAAATATTAATTAATTAGTTAGTTAGTAACGTAATTAACGACAAATTATACAGGAGTACAACCCATAACATGAGGTTACTAAGTACCTACTCTTTTCTTTATCTGATTCTTAGTAGAATTATTGTGATTTTTTTCTTTTATGCGAGCATTAGAATACAATTATGTGATGATTAATTCCATGTTACTCTTATGGACGATTTTTTTTTTTATAAAAAAAATAAACGAACTTACTACTCAAGAAGCATTTGCAATTTGCTGGCATATAACTGGGAATTCTAACTCAAAATATTGAGACCATTATAGTAGGATGGATAAATAATGAGTATATTTTGAATGAAATAGTTAGGGCTGTAAAAAAAAATCCGACCCGAAAATCCGGTTCAATCCGACCCGGAAAAAAGCGGGTATGATCATAGAATTTTCGTCCAAATTTTTACATTGACCGATTTGACCAAAAATTCGAACACAATATATTCCAATTTTCTATTGTCCGAACCTGGTTTAGCCTCGAATTCATGATTGTCTGATTTGTCCGACCCGAGTCCAACCCGTAAAATGATCCAAAAAACTGGATATTGGACATCAAAGTTTCGTCCGACGTCCGATTCGTCTGAACTCGGATCGACCCAAACCTGAATTTTTTACAACCCTAAAAGTAGCAGGGGTATTATGAATAAAATAGTGGAAGCATATTATAGATATCCTACGATCGTGTTTTCACATTTTACGTGTCACTTGAGCTGTGACACTCTGCCTAACGTAACCTCCCCATGCAGTGGAGACTGGAGACTAAGATCAGATGGTAAGACGTTTGACAAACAAGCAAGTAATTAAAGCAACCAAAGAAAACATTACGAGATTATTGTATCCATCTGTTTCTTATTATTGTTACCGTAGCTTTAACCTTCACTATCAATATACTTCCTCCGTTGCATATTAATTGACACTTTGACTAAATTTTAACTATTAATTACTTATAAATTATAATAAATCACAATATGAAATTATCGTCATTAGAAATATATTTTACTAAAAATTATAATAGAGCGAGATTATTTCATATTGTAGCTCATTATAATTTTATAGATAGATGGATAGATACACATCACTACTGCTACTAGACTAGTCATAAAGCAACTTTTTGACTGTTGTGGTCCAATTAATTAAAAAAAAAAATACTAGTATGAGGTTTTGGAATCTTGTTATTGGAGTGGACAAATATACGTACATATGCTGCAGGTATATGTGTATGGTTCATATGTTATCTACACTGTCCAAAGAATCTAATTCATCTTTAATTGCCGCAGGCCTAGATAACGTAGCTACCTATTATCCTCTCTATTTCACCCAAATTCTTTATGACGTATACAGTATTTTATTTTTAAGTGATGATAAATACTTAGGGGAGTGTTTGGTGAGAATTTTAAAGAAATTTTTCTCGGGGAAATTTTTCATGGAAAGTTTTCTATGGGAAAGACTTTCCCGGAAAATATTTCTCTTACCCCTCTCTAAGGGAAATTTTTCGTAAGAAAACCTTGAAAATGGTGGGTCTTTTGTAAATTTTTTTCGAAGGTCAATATGCAACCAAACAAGGGGAATTAAGTCAATTTAGGAAAATTGATCATTTTACCAAAATTTTTGACCAACCAAACGCACCCTTAAATCACTGACAATATATATATAGTCACTATTCAATAACATTCATGTACTCATATATATTTATAAGTTATTCAAATAGCACTGCTTACTAATTATACATATTATTCAACGTTGGTCACTTTTTACCAATAGTGCATCCTTCCTAAATGAAATAGCTGTCACATATTAAGGTAGGTTAATAAGATATTAAGAAATGATAGTTGGTGAATATAAATTATATTTATTGACAAAATAACACAGCTTTAAACAAATAAATTTGTTGAGAATGGCAAAACAAGAATTCATAAAAGATGATATGATAAAATAATTAATGATGGCTGTTGGAATAAAACTATAAAGTGATTGACATTTTCTAGAACATAAGATATAACTAAAGTACATCACAAATATTAAACAGAAACAAGGAGTATTGATAAGTTAAAAAATGAGTAATGTCTTAATTTATCTTCTCACTTTTTTGAGCACCAAAATATTAATGCAACGTTTTCTTAGCTATGTGAACTGTCATGGCTTTGACCCTGTTATTTGGTTAGGTTATTTTCAAGTTTGGATGAAAAAATAAGGAAAAGTTAGGATAAGCTGGGATAAGTTATAGTCATTTTTTGAAAATTGTGTTAGATTTGAATAAATTTAAACAAGTCGGGAGAAGTACATCCAACCTAACCAAAGAACATGGTCTTTATATGTCAGTTATGGGCATAAAAACTTGGTCTATATATGTACATTATTCACCTCTTGGATTCTTCTTCTTAAGTGGAATTGGATTGGACCAAATCATGGATTTTGGCATGAAAAAGAACCTCTATGTCCTATGTTCATTGTCCATTTTAAGCTTTTTATACACTACTTTTGTTGTGAAGTAATGTATCCATATATATGCAGCCAACACCTTCGAAAAAGATGTCCACTTACAAATTATTTTACAACAATATGATTTGTCATTATTATCGAATTATTTTCAAAGTGATGCTTTAAAAAAGTTCTCCTACATAATTGACAAAAAAGTAGATACTTAATTTATACATGTCGTTTTAATTTGTTCTCATGATAATATTAACTATTATTAGCAAATAAAAGTATAGTGATTGACTTAGTCACCTTTACTTACCCAAATCTGATAGGTATTTAACTAGTTATTATACTCACTTTTATTTAGTATATTGTACTTTCATTAGTGTAATATATTAATCTTTCCCATTTTCAATTATCTTATTGTACTATTGTCCATTATATTCTCCATATATATATATACATGAATTCATCTGCGTACACATATGTAAGGTTGTTAAAATCGGGATCCTGACTCGAATTTATGGGGTAGTTAGGATCGGAATTAACCCAGATAGGATCGTAAATCGTGCGTAAATAGTAGAATTATATCGAGAATTTTGGATCATAAAATCGGAGAATCGTAGATCATATCGAAATTTTAATAACCATGCACATATGTGTGACTTTCAACAGAAATTTAAGTCAATAATACAACTTAATTAGCTTTGGCGTTATCCAACTTTATTTTTACTTTTTTTTTTTATCTTGGACTAAAAACTAGATACGCATTTTAAAATAACTTAGCACCTCAGAATTCCACTTCACGAACGGTAGCAATCATAGTTAGTTATGGATGCTTTTTTTCCTCACTATTATTTCCTTCTTTCCTCTCTTTTTATTTTTTGTAAATATTATTTAGGATTCAGATGTGTTAGGTTACATAAGAGACATCTTTTTTTTTTTGGTAAATTTGGATAATGAAAGAAAGAAAAATATTATATCTAAATTTCCGTTTAAACTAATACTTCCTCTGTTCAATATTAACTAATGTCGTTGGAAATGTCAAATTTCAAAATTTTTGACCATAAATTTCTTAATATATACAATGAGTTACTATATAAAATTACCACCATCAGATTCATAACGAAAAATACTATCATAAAAGTATAATATTGCGCGCAATTATTAATAACATATTATGTAAGAAATTATCAATCAAAAAGTGATATTGAAGACCGTGAAAGTCATAATTATGACAATCAATATGAAACGGAGGGAGTACATATCAATACTAAAATTTATATAAAATATTTATAACAATAACCGTACGTTTGTTTTGGATCGAGTAACAATCTTAAATTTGTACAAACTTGAATAATAAATGATGCTTTGGTGTGGGTCTAGGTCGGTCAAAGGAAAAGCAGAAGACACCTGCATACAATATAGACATCAGACATGCATGCATGTTTGTTGTGGAAATTTCATGTACCCAAAGAATATGCCATTTATATTTGCTGCAAATGTATGGTTCTCTACGTACCGTGCAAGAATAACATGTACATTTTACTCTCAATTTCGTGTGTCACGTTACTACATCTCACTGCTGCAAATGTATGGTTCTCTATTCTGTATTGTACATTTTGCATGATTTTAGAGAAGCTTTCATTTTTAATAACTAATGTAATTAAATTTAATTAATATTACACGTAAATTATAGATAGAGTAGTCCTAGCGGTTGATTTAGTCTTTCTTAACTAACTATATGTAGAATACAGTAAATTGTAATTGGTTATAGAGTTTGTTATTAATTTGTTAGTGAGCTAGCATAGAGGTTGTTAGGCAGGGAGGTTGTTAGATTCTTTTCTGCCAGATGTAATCTTTCCTTCTCATCTCCTATTTATTCCCCTTGTATCAATGTTCAGATATATACATACATACAAAATATTCTTTCAAATACCTTTTCTCATGGTATCAGAGCATGGTCTGATCCATTGTCTAATTCTTCTTTGATCGATCTACTGATCATTGAATTCTTTTACTCCTATTCCTCAAATTCTTGGTGATCGGTTGTCACCATGGCTGATGGAGAAGTTTCTGGTGCTATGCATAATGTAGAAGAACAATCAAACTTGATCGAAGCTTATAACAATGATCCTCTATATTTGCAGCCTTCGGATCATCCTGGGTTGCAGCTTGTCAACATCAAGCTCACTGGGAACAATTTTCAGAAGTGGAGTAGGTCTGTGAAAATTGCCTTGAGAACCAAAGTCAAACTGGGATTCATCAATGGTGAATGCAAGAAGATAAGTTACACAGGGGCCCATTTGGAACAATGGATCAAATGTGACAGTATGGTGATCAGTTGGATCCTAAATTCCATTGTTCCGGTTTGTCTGAATCGTTCCTCTATGTCGATTCTTCAAAAGAGTTGTGGGATGAGCTTTCTGAGCGTTTCGGGCAAAGCAATGGCCCAATGCTGTTTCAGTTGGAAAAGGAAATTCATGATTTGCATCAAGGAAACAATTCAGTTGCTGTTTATTATACAAAACTGAAACAATTATGGGACGAGCTTAGTGCTATGGCTAGTATTCCTGAGTGTATTTGTCCCACAACCTGTCCTCATGGCAAACAAGCGTAGATTTGGAGCAGGAGGCGGCAGTGCAGTTCTTGATGAATCTCAACAACGACTATGACAACATTCGAGGACAGCTCTTGACAATGGAGCCATTACCCTCTGTGAACAAGGCTTTCTCTATCATCCAAAGAGCTGAAAGCCAGAAACATGTGTCCGGCAGTTTACACTCGATTGGTGAAGTAGCAGCTCATGTCAGCAAACAAAACTTTGGTAATCAGAATGAAGATATCAATGCCTTGAATGCAAAGAATGTACAAAAGGAAAGGAAGGATGGTAAGAAGGTGAAAGGATATAGATACTGCACTTATTGCCAAAAGACTGGACATGAGAGGGATCAATGCTTCAAGTTACATGGATATCCAGAGTGGTTCGAGAAGAAAAGAAATCAAAAGGTTGAAACAAAGACAGCTGCAATTGTTTCAACTGGTACTAACAATGGCAATATCGATACTCCTTTGGAGGTTTCTTATGGGAATCCACCTCTAGATGCAAGGCTGGTTCATGCAGTGGCTCAGGAAATGCTGAGGTTATCTAAGGGCAAGCAGAATGGAGATAATCAGAATGATACGCAATACCAGTTCAATCAGTTTGCAAGTAACCAATCCATAGTTACCTCTGTCAATAATTTCGACATTTGTTGTGCTATTGAGCAAGCATGATCTATCTTGGATAATAGACACTGGGGCCAGTGATCATATGGCCTATGATTTAAGCATGTTTGCAGACATGTTTTCTTTACCTCATCCCGTTCAAGTTGCTATGCCTGATGGGAGCATTAAGACAGTAACCTTGGCTGGAAAAATAGCAATTACGCCTGATATGGTTCTGGAAAGGGTTCTATATATTCCTGATTTCAAGTATGATTTGATGTCTGTCATCAAATTGTTAAACGATCAAAGGATCTGTGTCCACATGTATCCTGACAAATGTGTATTTCAGGACCCTTCAAATAATTCAGTGGTGGCAATGGCAAGGGTAGTTGGAGGACTATATAGATTGGTGCCAAGTTTTTCTAATGCAAGCCAAGTGAGTGGTACTCAAAGAGATTCCAAGTTTACTATTGCTTCTGTTGCCAATAATACTATGGATTTAGGTGTTTTACATGCTAGATTAGGACATGCCTCCATGTCTAAACTTGCTCATATTGATGAATTCAAACATATTGTTCATGAACCATATGACTGTGAGGTGTGTATACTTGCAAAAGCGCATAGACTTCCTTTTGATCGAAGTTCAATAAAAACTACTATGGTTTTTCAGTTGGTGCATATGGATTTATGGGGGCCTTACAAGGTGGGGAATGTTGATGGTGCTCATTTTTTCTTGACCATAGTAGATGATTACAGTAGATGTACATGGACACAGCTGCTGAAACACAAGACTCAAGTATTTGAGTCCATTGTCAATTTTTTTAACCTAGTTGAAACCCAGCACAATGCCAAAATCAAAACTGTCCGGACCGATAATGGCACTGAGTTTCTTCAGCATGTTTGTCTCTCTTTCTTTGCTTCAAAAGGAGTGATACACCAAAAATCAGTTGTAAGGACTCCTCAACAGAATGGTGTGGTGGAGAGAAAACATAGACATCTTTTGGAGGCCGTTAGGGCCCTTCATTTTCAGTCACATCTTCCTAAGTACTTTCGGGGGGAATGTGTTATGGCTGCTACACACATCATTAATCAACTACCCATGAAGAATCTCAGATGGAAAAGTCCTTATGAGGTTTTGCATGGTGTTAAACCAGATTTATCAAACCTAAGGACTATTGGGTGTTTATGTTATGCCACCAACACTGGTAAAAGAGACAAGATGGATGCTAGAGCTACAAAATGTATCTTATTGGGGTACAGTTTGGGGATTAAGGGATACAAACTGTATGGGCTGGAGGACAAGAAAGTTTTTTACAGTCGAGATGTAGCTTTCAAAGAAAGTGTTTTTCCCTTTCACACCATGGCTAATTTGGACACCCATTCACCCATCACCTCTCTCTGGCCTGATCATCAAATTTTACATTTTCCCACTGAGCACTCCATTTTCCTTACTGGACAGCCTGCTCAGCAGGATCCTCCTACCTCGCCTCTACAAAATGATTACCCACATTTCATTCATGGCACACCTCCTTCCTCTACACATTGTCCATCTCATATCCCTTCTTTTGAGTCCATTTCAGACAGGCTTTCTGTTTCACCTACCAACACTCCTTCTCTTAGTAGAATGCATCCTTGCAATGCGTCTCAGAACGTTGCTACCCCATATACTCCAAAACCCATACGATCTCACAGGCATAGGGAACCTCCTGTATGGCTTAATGACTTCATTCATCAAGCCAAACCCTCTTCTCCCACAAGCTCTCAATCCCATAGCCTTCTAAGCTCTTCTCCACATCCTCTTTTTCAGCAAACAGATTTCACCCATTTATCCTCAGACTTTGTTACGTCCTTTTTCAGCACTCTACATATTCCCGAGCCTAGTACATATCAACAAGCTTGTGAAAGTCCAGAGTGGGTGTCGGCCATGAATCAAGAGCTCCAAGCTCTTAAAGATAATCATACATGGGTTATTACTTCTCTACCTCGAGGTAAAAAGCCATTATCTTCCAAGAGGGTTTTTAAGGTCAAATTTCGACCTGATGGATCTGTTGAACGATACAAAGCCAGATTGGTTATCCGGGGTTTTGAACAAGTCCAAGATAAGGATTACAAAAACACTTTTTCTCCTGTTGCTAAGTTGAGTACTGTGCGAGTTCTGATTTCTTTGGCCACTTCCAAGGGTTGGCCTCTTCACCAAATTGACATCAATAACGCCTTCCTCCATGGCTTTATTGACGAAGAAGTGTATATGCAACCTCCACAGGGTTACTCCAAGGCTGCACCTGGACAGGTGTGCAAACTTCAGCGTTCTTTATATGGCCTGAAACAGGCTTCCAGGCAATGGAATGTGGAGCTTACTCGGTTCCTAAAAAGCCTCGGTTATCGACAGTCCAAGGCTGATTATTCTCTTTTTGTCAAAGAGAACGATGGGTTATTCACTCACATATTGGTCTATGTGGATGATCATTTAATTACTGGGAATGACGAGCAGAGCATAATTTCAGTAAAAGCTCAGTTACACAAGGCCTTCACTATCAAAGATTTGGGCCTCGCTCGTTACTTTCTCGGCATTGAGATTGCAAGGTCTGATGCAGGGACCTTTCTTAATCAGAGGAAATACATCATTGATATACTAGATGATGCTGGGATGTCTGGTGTTAAACCTTCCAAGTTTCCCCTACCTAAAGGGTTGAAGCTTTCTACCGAGACAGGTGATTTGCTTGCAGATCCTGAACAATATAGGAGGATCATTGGCCGCCTCCTATACCTCACAATCACTCGTCCGGATATATCTTATGTTACTCAACACCTCGATCGATTCGTTCAGACCACGAATACCACACTTTCAGTGACTTTACATGTATTGCGCTATTTGAAAGGCACGATCAATATGGGGTTGTTCTATTCGTGCCTCCCGATTCCACATTACATATTGAAGCCTATTGTGACTGATTGGGAGGATGCCCCATGTCACTAGGTCACTCACAGCTATTGTGTCCTCCTTGGTGGCAATTTAGTTTCTGGAAAACCAAGAAACAAAAGACTGTTTCAAAGTCTTCCGCCGAGGCCGAATATCGCGCTTATGTCCAAAGATTACCTGCAGTGGAATGGATTGCCCATCTCCTCCATGATCTTGGTGTTCCTTTGCAATTACCCATCACCTTGTCTTTGTGATAACAGGCAGCCATTCACATTGCTACCAACCCGGTTTTTCATGAGAGAACGAAACACTGAACATTGATCGCCATTATACGAGGATAAGCTCGCGAAGGGTTTCTCCATCTTTCCCATGTTCAATCCAAGGAGCGACTTGCGACATACTGACTAAACCCTTGGGTGAACTTCCTCATCATTATTTGTCTTCAAGGTTGGGTTTGTTGGATCATCCACCAAATCCACCTTGAGGGGGGATGTAGAATACAGTAAATTGTAATTGGTTATAGAGTTTGTTATCAATTTGTTAGTGAGCTGGCATAGAGGTTGTTAGGCAGGGAGGTTGTTAGATTCTTTTATGCCAGCTGTAATCTTTCCTTCTCATCTCCTATTTATTCCCCTTGTATCAATGTTCAGATATATACATACATACAAAATATTCTCTCAAATACCTTTTCTCACTATAACTGGTAAATAACTTGTTTAATAACAACTTGTTCATACTTCATATATATAAATCAAAATGGAATGGATTCAATTTCAGCGGTTTGTAAATTAGGGGGTGTTCAATTCACTATTATATTCACTCGGGAAACATATTATCCATAATTTTTAACTAAAATATTACTAACTTTAACTTTTTTTTTCCGGCCCCCTTGTAGATTGGCCAGTGCTTGGTTAAGTCCGACCTAAAAAATTGGATACTTTAATAGATTTTTCGGCAGAATTTTGACTTCGACCGATTTAACTAGAAATCTGGATGCAATATTTTCCTTTTTCTACAGACGAACTCGATGTTGACCCCAATATAGGTTCTACTCTTTTGAATTGTTTGACTCGAAAATATCCGAAAAAATTCAGGTATTGGACATCAACTGTTCATCTAATATTTGATTCGTCCGAACCCAAAATAACCCAAATCAGAAATTTTGACAAACCCAATTTAAATTTACTCCTATACCCTAATCCCGTCCTCCCACGAAGCACTATCATGCTGATCAAACAAAGCATTTCAATTTTTAATTGTAGGTCATCATATGTAACTAGCTTCTTGATTTTTAACTATTTGGCTCAATATTAAAACCTAATCCGATCTTCTAGATGTTAAAGTCGTTGAGCTAAGATATGTGGAAGCCACATATCTTAGTTTTCTAGATCGACCTTCTTCTTTAATTGATGGAGACTATTATCTAAATAATTATACTTGATGATAAGATTTGGAAGCACTAATTATTACAATTAGTTAATCTAAGCCTCATATACTTTAAGCTTAAAACGAGAATAGTTCTTCGAATATACATTTCAAAAATATATAGATACAAACATATGTAAGTGAACTCATTTCCATTAGCTTTAACATTAAGCTTCAATAACAAAAATAAGAAATTTTATCTAATTGTTCATAATTGAATTACTCGGTATAAATTTGGATAAATTAGGTCAAATAAGGTAAGAATCGCTAATCAACCAAAAACAAACACCGGATGAGTTCGATCTTTAAGCATTCGATTTAACAAAGTTAATTAGAATTACATTTATATATACTAACTCTATTCCAAATTGTTTGTCAATTTGACTAAACGTTAACCGTTAATTACTCATAAATGATAATGAGTTACAATATAAAATTAACATTATTATAATTTTTAATAATGTTATCTTTCTAATTACAATAATTTTATTATTGTAATTCAAATATAAATTTGTGAGCAATTAACAGTCAAAAATTTATTCAAATTAACAAATATTTTGGGTCGGGGTATTACGTAATACTTAGAGAATGGAGATATTTTGGCCTGCGAGTAACTATTGAGAGTTGACTTCTAATTATGAATACTTGGTTTTGACGAAACAGATATAGATGTTGAATTAATTTTAATATAGTTGACTGGGTTTATTAAATCGTATCACATGATAGTGTTAGCCAATCACATATGCTGCATGTATTTTTACCAAATAAAATATAACTCAATTATTTGAGTAAAAAAAAGTATCAAGACTTGTGAATAATTATGATCGTCTCATAAAAATTTTAAAAAAAAATGGTATTAACGTACGGAGCGATCATCAACTCATAATAAGATAGTTTAGAACATAACTAGTTGTAATATGATGGATTAAAAATTGCAAATATTATTGTAAACAAACGCATAAATATCATTATAGTGATGTCCAGTAAGCAACACATGTAATTAGCTGTAAGAAGAGGATACTGATAATATAGACTTGTTCTTTAGATGTGTTACGTTATTATTCACTTAACTTAGCCTAATTTTTAAATTACACTTTTTCTATGTATTTTTAATACTTAATTAGTTTTTCTTATGTTTTCTAACATTACTTTGTCCTAAGGAACATATTCTTAAACTTAATAATTTGACTCTTCTTCCCCATGAATAAGATATTAATTATACAAGAGATTAAGCTTGTAAATGATGATTGTTTTTATGTTTTTATATATTACTTAACAATTACTATTAGTTTTATGTGATCAATAATCTTATTAATTATCTGTAAGAGAATTTAATTGTGAAGAAAAGAATGAGGTTATATAGACTTAAAATTTTGATTGAATCAGCGAATCCTTACAACTTATATTAATCTTAAAAGTGTCAATATACAGCATAGAATTTTTTTTATTCCATGCTTCACTAATTAATTTGATTTGATCACTATTCTTATAATCAATTTGCAGGAGAATTCAATCGTGAAGAAAAGGATTAGTTTGGTATTTGACACCTAACAGTAGGTGATTTTCCAAATTACCTGAAAAGATAGAATCTGTTTAAAATAAATAGGGAAATCATTAACCTTTTCACACCAAGGTGTACCATTTCTTTTTGACCAGATCATCACATTCACACTATTCTTCCCAGAGAACTAATATTAATATCACTGCTTGTAAAAGAGAAAAAAAGTGAATATTCATTCTTCAAGACAAGTTTGGTGTAAGAATTTTTGTGGTTGGAGAAGTTACAGACTTTCAAAGAGTAAAAGTAAAGGAATTGAAATTTTTAAAAATAATTTTCTAATTTGGAAAACTTGTTTCGCTCATAGTAATTTTTTGTGGTTGGAGTACATTATTGTTATTAATGATCTCTTAGCTCAATTGAAATCGTACAGGTCTCAAATTCGATTCTTGAGAATAGTTACAGACATATGTCTAATTTTCCCCATCCCCATAAATATTAACCGGTATTAATTAGTATTGATGTTTACTTATTATTGTTACGACCTATTGTCAAGTGTAATATGCATGTTTAGTTTTTTTTTTTTCCATATTATTACATACGCATAGTAACATAAAACTTTCAAATTATTTTATGTTAATGTAATGATGGTTGTTACCTTCAAACTCCCCCAGGCGCCACTGGTCCCTCCATCTTTCTGAAAGGGCTACTATTTATTTTTCTGCAACCTTCTTGGTTTCCTGATATTTTACTCATTTTTTTTTTCAAATATTTTAATTGGTTTCCTAAAGAGGTTTTTTCCAAAAATATTTTTCTTTAAATTTTCTGGAATAAGTCTTTCTATGAACTTCAGTTAATGGGTAGAAGGTTGCCTACACCTTGATAATTTAATATCCAAATCGAATTCAAACATATTTCTCATAGAGCTAGAGGTTTGCTTTTGTTGTATTTGAAAATTAATTTTCATGTACTTGTTTAAGTACGCAATTGTTCTCCCACAATAGTTGGTATAAGTGTCGCTTAACATTTTATTAATGAAATAATCATTTTATTTGCTTCAAAACGAAAAATGATGAGTTGTTTTATTGAGTAACATGTAAAACGAAACACACACAACTCGTGCACGATAGTGGGTAGTCAACTTTGATGTCCAGCAAACGAAAAGACCTGGTCCAACTCTTAGGTGCTAGAATTATGTAGGCCGACTAGCCCAGCCCAGTTTATTGGTTAACAGTGTTTGGGCCACTTTTACTTCAGTTAGGCCGTCCATTATAGAGTAGCCTAACACTAACGATAATATCTCATCTAGGAATTCCACTCATTGAATTTTTGCTAACACATATTTGGGACATTATACATCTTATTTGATATGGAAAAATTTTTCGTTACAAAACTTATCCACTGAAATACAATTTACCATATTGTTTTATTTTAGTGACTATTTCTTACAATGCTCGTATGGAAACGAGGTGTTTTGGATTTGTGACTATAAGCTAGCCAGGCACGAGTCTTGTGGTTTGTTCTGTAGGAGAGATCAAAGGCGAGAGTTTACTTCAACCAAAGCTCGCCATGATATAAAAGTTAAGTGATGTTTCATCTTAAAACCAATGAATGTTAAGAAGACTAGTCAATTTGACTTATATTTCATGTCCTTTATCTTTGTTTTCTCGATGTGGGACATACTCATGGGTGAATCCTTACGCCCGCATCAAATGCTACTTATAGTCCAAGAATGAATTAAATTACTTGCTTCCTCTCTATTTTTCAGGTTCTCTAAAGTACTGAGACTAGAGGTCCACCAGCACACAACCTTCCGAAGCAAGCTACAAAAATGCTCGGAGAATTAGCTTTAGTGATCTATCAATGCATCTCCCAAAAAAATGTCAGAAAACATCTATCGATAGTATTTTAGATAGATGATCCGCCTACCAATTAAACGTGCACAAATTGAAGAATTGTTTTCTTTGGCATGAAAGTGTACGTATTGCTATTAGACCTAACTCTAGTACTCTTGCACACATATGCTTCTAGTTTCTAAAGTTCAAAGAGACTTAGTTAATTGGGTCCTCACACGCATGTTGTCATTTCTTCCTATCCAATTTCATGCATGACTTATATAACTTCCTAACAATATTTAAAATTTTAGTGTATTCAAAAAAATTACTGAAAATTATTAATGTAATAGATCACATTTAGACCCTGTTCTTTTCTGTAGTTGGCAAACTGCGGTGCCACAGCCTACCGCAGTTTGCCACAACCCACCACAAAATATCATTCTACCACAATTCACCACAACCCACCACAAATTATTTTTTCACAATTACCAATACATAAATATATATACAAAAAAACCCACCACAACATAACAATAACCCGCCACAATTACACCACAACCCGCCACAACTTCACCACACCATACCGCGTCATACCGCAGAATACCGCATAAAAGAACAGGGCCTTTGATATGTCACAAAAGACAATTATTATTTTTCATTAAATGACAATTATTCATAAATGACAATCAATATTTTTTATCAAATGACAATTATTCATAAATGAAGCGAGTAAAACTTACCAATATAATGTTTTTGATAGAAACTTGTTAGTATATACCCTCTATATAAGGACAATGATATGCGTCTTATATCAAAATGGTTAGTAACCATATCTTGAATTATCCAAAATCATATATTTTTTTAACTTTTATTAATGTTTTTTTCTAGTAATGCACATTTTATGCATTGCTTTATATTTATGAAAAATAATAAATAAATATTTATTTTTATATAGTTTATGATCCGAGAAATCCGGGGGTCCTTCGAATGGATAAATATGGGAAGCCAAGAATCCACTAACTACTTAGGGTTTGAGAAAACCTCAATTTAGAGCTCATAAAACTACCACTAATTTTTAGGGTTTTGGGGTTTTGGAGATGAACAACAAACACAACAAGAATTAAAAAGGGATATGGACAATTGTAAAGAGTAATCACTCACCCAAATGAACTAAGATGTTCAATCACTTGCACAAGGAGCTTCCACAAGCAAAGAGTCTTGAAACACCAAGAAATCTCACAAGGAGTAGAGGAAGAACACCCACTCACCAAGAACATTCAAGGATAAAAAGAGAGAGATTTTAGAGGATAGGGTTAGCAATACTCAAAATTTTCATTCAAAATTTTCATATGAATTCGTGAAGAGTATGTTAAGGTTTTAACTAGCAAATTTTCTTTAATCCTATGGGTTTAAATTTAATTCAATAAGATTTAAGTTGAGACATTTTTTAAAAATCTTTTATATTGAATTTTTTTTTTGTTGATCAAAATACATAATCGCCGCGATCCTACCATGTATATTAGTAAAAATTAATGTGCATTACTTTCTGGATGAAATATGAGTCTAAATATGTATGTGATAATCACCAAATTTAAGATAAAATAAACTATTTACAAATAATGATGGGTAAAAAGGAATTTATTCAATTTTCTTAAAGTAGATGATGCATCATGCATGCATGTATGACAACTTCATACTTGAGGAAGTGTTTTCCCGTTGGTAGAGAAGTGGTAGCGTGCACCAGTTTCATTTTCAAGCACAGAGAATAATAATAAAAAAAAAAAGTGGGTGATGATTGACCTTTTAAAAGGTTTTGCATGAATAACGTGGTGATCATAATTAACTAAATTACCAACCTACACGATTATTCAGATTGCTACCACTATTAGTCTACTATACTATCTTTATTATACACACACAGAATTACATATCTTTTAACATTTCACAATACTAACTTTACAAAATATATATATTCTTGGGTGATGACATGAGTCTTGTTCCAAGACATTATTTATATGTCTTATTTTACGATGAATTGATATTTCTTGTGATTTATGATACTAGTTACTTTTTTGATAAACAGTAAGTATTAATTTTTAATTGTAAGAAGTTTGGGATGTGTTAGTTACGTTAATGAATACAAATGATACCTTAATTGAATCAACCCCTTCCGTTAAGTTAATTTTAGGCAATTTTTTGAAATATAAAACATAATGGATAAAAGCATAACTTTATGCAATTTATATACTGGAGTATGATATATTGATACTATATAGTTGTAGACATTTTAATATATAATGATATAGTTTTGAATTTTAATGAAAGGGAAGATACTTAAAGGGTGTCTTGCCCCAAGACTTATATCATTTTCATATATTTTTTAACGAGATAATAAATTAAGTGTGTTTGTATACTATGTCCTTATTCTAAAAGTATTTATTAGTCAGTTTTATGATTAAAAATATGAAACAACCATTAAATTGTTTTAGCAATATTGCTCATCAATTTCATAATTTTTACATCTAAAGATTTGATGAGTCTTCAACCAACAATTTAAACTTCAACTTAAAAGGATTCTACGCATAAAAATAAAAGTCTACAAAGCTATCTTATCTTAAAACTTTAATTGTCTTTTCAATATATATAGTTTAGTAAGATATGGCTTTCGTGTCACTGCTGATGACAATGCATGCTCTCCTACCAATCTACTTCATTCCATTTTATTAAAGTTTACTTCAACTCTGTGTTTATATATTCACTTAATTAATTGTATGTTTCATAATTTATTAATTAATTTAGTGTTTGTTTTGCATGGTGGTTCAAGTATTCTAACATCATCTAGCCTTCTAGGTGATAGCTAAGAAGTAAGAATTGAAAATTTTGTAAGTGAAGAATTAAAAAATCAATAAAGTTATTCAAAGTCACAACTTAAGTTTCATTTTCTAGAGTTATTCATTATTCAGTTCGGATCGAATAAAGGATTAGATTGGACTGGACTGAAAGGACCGATGATAGTTCGGTCCAATAGTCGGTCCAAAGAATATTGAGTTTCGGTCTTCGATCGGTCGGTCCAGGGACTAGACCGAATTAGAGGATCAAGGACTGGACCGATCGAGGACCGAATTACAAACCAATTATTTTTCTATGGTTTTCAACTTTTCATCACTATTCACTAATGTTTTTGAGTTTATCAATCTCAAACTCTCGACGCTCCCCAGTCCTCACTCCATCCTCCACCCTCCCTCTGGCTGTCGCAGGGCGCCATCGCTAGCATCGTCAAGGTCGTCAGAGCCATTAGAGCCACCGCCCTCCCTCCGCACTCAACCACTTCACTGGTGCTACCCACTCCTCACTCCCCAGATCCGTTGTTTTCTCCTCTGCAACCGACCCCCACGCAGTCCACACCTAATTGGCCACCGTCTAGCAGGCCACCACGCGAAGTAAACCGCTTCACTGGTTCAGACAAAATTTAGTCAAATATCTTTCCCATAATTCGTCGGTCCATTCGATTAATCCAGTCATGGACCGAACTTTTTTCTATCGGTCCAATCCAAAACCAAAAAAAAGTTCGATCCAGGCCAGTACCTTTGTTCGACCTTTGATCCAGTCCAGTTCGACCTAATTCGGTCCAATCATGGACCAATGAACAACCCTACCATTATCTAATCTATACTATGATTTAAGAAAATTAATATTATTCAAACTTGATCCTAAACTATTTTTTATAGATTCAAAATTATCATCCAAAGAAATATGCAGGTAATACAAAGAGTGTTATAGTTTCATGTTGGTGACAGTTGTGGCTCCCTCGAACTTCAACTAGCTAGGGCATCAATTAATGGAATGTACCTAATCAAGTCGTTTATTAATTATTAGTAGTAATACATATTAGTGGGTCATATTTTAATCAATTGGGGAGTACCTATTAATTAATTAATACCCTAATTCAGTGTTGAACTGTTGATTGTTGGAATATAATTGTGTTGTATCAAATCAAGCACTTGAATCGAGACATTAAATTTATTTGCTAAATATAGCAAGTCATAGTCCACATAGCTCAAACCATTTTCTGATGTCAACTCATTTGATTATCAAAATAACTTCTCTCACAAATGTGATGTTGATGATGTCAATTCGACTGATTTGAGGAGTAACAGAAAATGTGGCATCAAAAATGAGGATACCTACAGAGAAACTGTGTTTAATTTATACTCCTTTGGTCCCATGTTACTTGTCCATTTAGCCAAAATTTAAAAAATCAATGAAATAAGTTACTATCTCCATCCCCAAATATTTGTCCTTTGAATAAATTTTGGTCATTGATTATTCACAAATTACAATGATTTATGATATGAAATTACTGTCATTGTAGTTTTTACTAAAGTATCTTTCTAATGATAATAATTTCATATTATAACTCATTGTAATATGATGATAATCAACGGTCAAAATTTAGTCGATGGACAAACATTTTGGGACGGAGGTAGTAGTTAAATATTTTATTGTATGAAAAGTTGTGAAATATTAATATTAAATTGTATGAATATCTTTCTCTCTCCCATTCTACTATTTTTGTATGAGAAAAACTAATAAAAAAAGTAGTTAGTTGGAAAAAGTTACATTAAAATTTTAGAATGGCATGTATTACGGGACAAAGAAAAATAATTAAAATGACAAATATTGTGGTACGCGGCAGTATAAAAGTTTCACCAATTCTCTAAGAGTTAACGGAAGTATTGTTCATTTCACATGAATTAGATTAGTGCTTGAATTTGATTTATTATATGTCAATTTGGGAAAGATTTCAATATTTTATTCTTTTGCGGACTGTTTTTTTGTGTTTAATTTGCGCTGTGGTGTATTACGTTGCGGTTAATTGCGGTAGATTATGGTGAATTGCGGTGAAAATAGTAAAAAGGTAATGATAATTTGCGATATGTTGCGGTAGATGCAGTAATTTGCATTGCGATTAGTTGCGTTAAAAAAAAAACGACGCCTAAATTGTTCATGTAAACTTTAAATTAAAAGATAACAGTATCAGAATATCAGAGAAGAAAGTGATTGCTATAGACCGTTGGTAAGCATTGCATAATTTAATTTAAAGAAAACATTGGTAAAATATTTTGCCAACAATAAATATATTATATGGTGCTATTTTTTATTTTTTTTGTGTGGCCAATACATGATACTTAGTTAGCGCTGTTCATAGTTCAGTCTGGACCAAAAAAAACGATTGGACCGCACTGGAACGAATGAAACGAGGGAAGTTCGATCTGGTCCTCGGTTCAATAAATTTTTATGTTCGGTCCTCGGTCCAGGAAATTTTTATGTCCGGTCCTCGGTCCAGCCCGTGGACTGAACTAATGGACCAAAGTTACTAAAATTATAGTGTTTCTTTATGTATAGTCCAGTCCAGTCTGGACCAAATAAAGTTCAGTCGGTCCAATCCTAAACCGAACTTTTTTCGGTCCAATCCTCGATCCAGCTTAGTCCTTAATCCTTTCGGTCCAGTGGTTATTATCTGTCCTTGACGTTTATTGCCCTAAGATGTTGGAAATTAATTTTTTCAGTCTTTTTATTTTTGTAATTAATATTATCTATCCTTGGCGTTTATGTGTACAATGGTCATTATGGTCATATCCCTTTTTTTATTGAAATACAAATTGTAAAAGGCATTACATATATTTAAGGATTTTGATATTTAAATAATTTGAAGTTTGGGTCGTAAGAGTCTTATTAATCTAAATTTTAAAAATATTGTGAAATAATCAAGATTTTAAAGTTATTAACTAGATCACTATGATATTTTTAGAGCAATTTTTAGATTTAAATAATCTTAACTTTTTCAAATTTGTTTACAAAAATTCGATAACATGAATTTCAATACTTTTAAAGTCTATATTATTTCACTGTATTTTTTAAATTAAACTTTTATTACTCAAAGTTCTATTATTTAAATCCAAAAACTCTAAATCTAACACATAGAAATTCAGGTGTACAAAGATAAAGTACTCATATTGTGCACGTACGTAAAGATTTTGGCCACAAAATGTCGGCCAAAATTTTTCCACAAAGAGGCAGCTATATACGAAAGCGTTTGATTACTTTAACTTGCTATTTTATTAGCTTGTCACACCAAAACTTTTACTGGAAAAAAACTGCGGATCAAGGCTATTTGCTCTCCAGACTTAACGGATCCCAATCACAACTGTTTTTTGGCTTACAAATTATAAAATATAAAAAAATGTATATTCGCAGAAATATTAAAGGTGGTCGAATTTTTCAAACAAGCACTCAATAAAACTAGCCTAATTGACAAAAAGTTAGCCCATTTAGGGACCATATAATCTTCAATCTTTTACCTAATCCTTGACTTTTTGCAATAGCTATCTTATAGCGAGATAGGTGATTAAGGACATTTAGTTAATTAATCATGTCATTAAGGCCCAGTTCTTTTATATATATGGTTAGTTATGGTGAAAGTTGTGGTCGGTGGGGTAGGTTAAGAGAAATAATATAAAAAATAGAGGAGAAAAATGAGGAGGAAAAAAATAAAAAATATATTGATAATGATTGTGATATGGTGTGGTGAAGTAGGTATGGTGGAAAATTAAAGAGTGCGGTGCGGTGTGGTACCATACCGCTTAAAGGAACGGGGCCTAAGAAGAAGTGGCTCGAGGGTGTGATTAAATTAGATAAAGGGGAGTGTTTGGCTACCCAGCTTTTTAGGTAGCTTTTAGCTTTTTGGATAGCTTTTAGCTTTTTGACCAAGGTTAAAAAGCTATTTGAGTGTTTGGTAAGTAGCTTTTTTACATTAGCTTTTTATATTTGAGTGTTTGGTAAGTAGTTTTCAAAAAGCTACTTGATGAAGCTTTTTGAGGTAGTTTTTCACAAAAAGTTAATTTACCAAACAATTTTCCTACAATCAGCTAACCCAAACAGTTAATCCAAAAAGTTATCAGCTAACAGCTACCAGCTGGTTGCCAAGCATGGCCAAAGAATTAAAATGTGTTGTGTTCCACTTGGTCCAGTTGATCGGTTGATGTATAACAACTGCAGTGTGTGCCTGTGCGGTGATTAAGGTTGGCTGCATGAGGCCCTTGTTGCACCACTCTGTGTTGGTTGGGGAAGATTGTTCGGATAATACGCAAGTGTTAATCAAGGATTAAGGATTTGTTTTAATAAGAAGAGATAACTTAATTAGATTGTCGATTACATCAATATTTTTTTTATATAAGCCTCACTCCAATCCATAACATTATCCGAATAGGCAATGATGAAATTTCTCCTAAGGATTCAAATCCTGGACGGCAGGGATAGGAGGTGGGTCTCTTGCCACTCAGGCAAAAGGTGATTGACGCGTTGATTAAGTGCATGCAAGCATACGGTATGAACCAAATCTCTATGGAAATTGAATGTCGAAGGGCCATAACCAGATAGCCTCAGGGCCGACCCTGACATGCTATGTAAACGAAATAAGGGGATAAAGGAGTCTATATTTTACTTTGTCAAAAAAAAAAAAGGAAGAAAAGAGGGCAATTAAAAGGGTTACAATCTACAAATTAGTCTACTATATTGCTTGTGGCCCCAAAAATGTTAGGATTGGACATGGATAGCCTAGTGTACTATCATTAGCATTTGCGGAGGTCAAATTGTGGTTCATCAATTCATCGCGCTTTGGGAAACAAAATTAATGTTTGGGTGTGTCTGGCGGGGAGGAAAATTATTTTTCAAGAATTGATTTTCCCATTTTCAGGTGTTTGACAGCTAGAAAATGGAGAAAATCATTTTTAGTGGAAATCATTCCCCACTCCTATGTAAACTATTTTCTCAGGTCCAATCTTAAGAAAATCAAATTTCCTGGTCCGTGTTATTCCTTGCGGTCCAAATTCCTCACATTCGCTATCATCTCTAATGGAAACAATTCAATATTTGTCAGTTCTCACCTAGCTCTTTCTTTCTCGTTAGATTCCTCTTTTTCTCTTTTCCTTTTTCTCTTTCATTCAGTCCAAGAGAACTATCTATGTATATATCTACCAAACAACCGAAAATATGACTTGAATAAGAATAGACCATGACATTTGTTCCCAGAGTGAATTGATCATTTTATCATACGTACACTAATTCTTATGTATAAGACTGTACGTCTCATCATAAATTTATCGTAAGATGCATAATTTTGTAATGATTATTTATGAATATAGAGATAACTAATAATTTATTTGAACTGATTCTGATAAAAGTTCCCTTTTAATTATTAATCACATTCATATTAAAAAGTCATTCTAAATCACTTATTAGTTATAGTAAAATATTAAAAGGGTCATTAAATGAAGAGTCCATTTCACAGAAAAATTTACGTGAGACGGTCTTAGCTTATGCTAGAATTCGTGTTTATCATAACCATGTCGTTCCTTTTCTTTATTTTCATGTAAGAAATTTGAGCTTTTTAATTATATGTAATTAAAACAGAAAAATCAATTGATACTCATTCTTTTCATTTTATTTGTCACTTAATTTTTTTGCAGTCTTTAATATTCATCTTTGACTGATGATTTTTTAGTTATATTTTATTAAAAATTAGAATATTATATTCTTATGATCATATTTTCGTTATAATTAAATATAATTATGATCATATTTTTGCATGATAGAAGAGTATATATGTTATGAATTGAAATTAACGGTTAAGGCTTTCAAAGTTTGGCTGACACATAAATAACCGTGTTGATAATCTAGATATATAGTATTAGTTGAAAAAAATTATTTTCAACTTACATTGTAATAGACCAAAATAAAATATCTTGTTAAACCTCATTTACTTCTTTTCATTGGAGTAGTAGGTAGCAAATGTTTCCTAAATTTTGAATCAATTGGAACCCATCTCTCGAAAGTGGAAACTTTAGGGATAAAACTGTTACATTTAATCTTTCTATATCTTATATGAGTAGACCTGTCAATTCAGGCGGGCGGGTTACTAAAAATTACAGTGGTGTTAATTTATATTGTAATTATTTGTAATTTGTGAGTAATCAATTATCAAAACTTAGTTGAATTAACAAATATTTTGGAATGAGGGGAGTATTAATCAATAAAAGAGTGTACACTATAATAAATTTTCTCCCCAATAAATTAAATACTTTTAAGATCCAAGAAAAATTGGAACGTAATAACAAATTAGGGAAATGATCTCCATCATTAATTCTCTATTCTATACTATGTTTATCATCCTATTTCAAGACATCAATTATGAGTTGCAACCTACCGATATGGCCCTCACGGGCAAGGCCTCCGTTGAGCCTACTCCGGTGATTGTGTAAGTCCACACCCAACTTATAATTTCATTGAAACTTATATTTATAGAAGGGACTTAATAATTACTTCATCCGTTCCATATTAATTGTCATAATTTTAACTTTAACAGTCTTTAATTATAATTTTTCACATAATAACAATTACAATATTATAATTTTTTGTAGTATTTTTCGTTACGAATCTAATTGTGGTAATTTTATATAACAATTCATTGTATATATTGAGAAATTTATGGTCAAAATTTTTGAAATTTGATTGCACGATTTTCAAAGACGACAACTAATATGAAATGAAGGGAGTATAATATTAGTAACAAAATAACGTAAATTGTTTATTTAAAAAAAGAAAGTAAAATGGTCTTCATCCGTATTCTAAGACATCGTCAACCCTATTCCCATAGAACAAGTTTTATTATCCTTGGTATGATGACTGAATTGTTACCTTGTGATTGTGAGTTCACATGTTCGAGACTTGGAAATAGTCTCTTGCGAAAATACAAAGTGAGGTTTGTCTTTATTACACCTTTGTGGTTGGACCCTTTTTCATACCCCATTTACAAGCATGCTTTATGTATTTTACGTTACGGACATAATGAAATTAATTTCATATAACACAATTTTTAAAATGACAAATAATATAAGACGGAGGTATAGAATATGGTTTGGTCATATAATTTTAGAAGATTGACAATATCATTTTTAAATGAAATTAGACTAAAGTTCTTTACTGCATAAATAAAAATACTTGCCGTCGCGCGCCGAGGATGTCAATTCTATTAATTTGTCCTTTGAAAATGTTAGCCACGAGATGCATGGAAGTTCAACATATATTTTTTGTACATAAAGGACACATATAGAAGCAAATATGAGTGGCAAATATAGTGTAATGCCATAAGGGGGTAGTTGAGTGTAAGTTGAAAGGACTAAATTCGACCCCATACATAAAAAATGAAGATGAACTAGATTAGGTTAGATGATATACTACCTCCGTCTCAAAATATTTGTCATTTAATTAAATTTTGACCGTTAATTATTCTCAAATTACAATGAGTTATGACATAAAATTACTGTCATTGTAATTTTTATTAAGACATCTTTCTTATGACAGTAATTTCATATCATAAGTCATTGTAATTTGTAAGTAATCGATGGTCAAAATTTAATCAAAAGACAAATATTTTTGGACGGAGATAGTACTAATTTATGAGGGTCAATTTTTTTTTTTTTTGGGAGGGAGTTGGTTGTTTTCATACAAATACAAAGTGTTACCTCTCTATAAGATATAAAATTAAAAGATCGCACAAAGATTAATTATCCAAGAAAATGTTAAAATTGAGCAATGGCTACTCGCATGTATAATTCGAAAAAGTATTCTACCAAAAAAATGACCTTCAGAAATTGGTAAAATTGTTTTTTTTTTGATGCAAAGGGTGGGGGCAAACCCCTATTATTCATATAGCTAAACATAAACATTTTATGTCGTCCACTCCTTATTCTTTTGATAAATTTAACGGAATTCACAACAACAAAAAAGAATAAGTTTAATAATGTTATGTGTAAAATATATTTTAAAGCATATAATTTTTAAAATTTTAACATATACAATTATTTAATATATAAAATTATAATAAATAGAATTTTTAAGAAAATACCTTAAACAAATACAATATTTTAATGTCAATTTTGATAAATTTTATATATAATTATTAATTAAAAAACGACATTGAAGATTATAAAAAATGAATTATTTGGCAATTACTTCAGAACGAAATGAGTAGAATTTGAGAAAATTTCAATATGAAATGAGAAAAAAAAGGGTTTCAAATCGATTTTATATTTTACAAACACAAAACAATTATAATTAGTTATTCAAGAAAGTTTAGTTACCTTGTAGATCAACATTGTAAATGAAGAGGCTATGTTTGGCTCTACATATGATGATTTTGTATTAAAAAAAAAAAAGATTGATAAATTTTAAAAGATATTGATGAATTTTTGATATTATAAATTTACAATGAATTCCATTATAAATATTGATAATTACTTTTTGTAAAATTTAACACCTTGATGAAACTAGATAGATACTCGAAGATGTACCATATAATGATTGTCTGTAACTTTCTACAGTGACCTTACATATTTGAATAAAATATTTCTTGCTTATGGTTGCAAAAAAAAAATATTGTAACAAATTAAATTATTATTGAAACTATCCAAAAAGGAAATTATAATATAACAAATTTACTATAATTTACATTTAAGGTCTAAATTGTTAATCTTACCGCTCAATATAATTTGAAAATTTGACGGTGAATGTTATATTTAATTTTACTGAAGAAATTTTATGAAAAAAATTTATAAAGAAGCAGTGAGTTTAATTGTCTAATAAATACAACTATATATGTGAAATTTCCGATTTATATGAATACAACTATAGAAATTTAACGCCGATACGAATATAGTATAAGCGACACAATATTGCCCATTTATTGATTAGGCGTATGACGGGAAAATGAAGAAGCCTTAAATCGTATACTTAGAACAATCCAAGTTTCTATAGTTAAATAACATCTCAAATATAACGAAATGTTATCCGGACTCTCTAATATTCTTGGGATCATTAATTGTCATATGTCGAAAAAAAATGCTTAATAAATTATTTTGGAGCAGGTAATTATATTTCATCGACTAAGTGTTTCTGACCGTTTATTCGAGATCGATCTCGTTATATCATCTTAAACATCTAGTTACGTCGGACTACATACAGTTCCTCGATTCACTTTCAACATCTTAGTGATATAAAATAGTCATATTTAAACCGACCTATCGACATATATGTTAAGAAATCACCAAATATTTGTGTTTACATGGTACAAAGATAACCACGTGAATCACACAAATATCAATTTAGGGAACGAAAGCTCACCATGGGTTGGGCATGAACAGATTCAAACAAGATACAAAGGATCCATAGAGAAATTCATAGAACAATATAGAGAATTTGCAAATATGTAGCAAAAAAGGAATCGAATTTCCAGAAGAATTTTTCTGTTTAAGTCCCCCAAAAATGTTAGTTTTATCATCCCATTCTCAGGAGGGGCAAAAGGGTAATTATACTCCACCTGTCTCTGTTGCCTCCTTTAAAACCCACTCCAGAAACAGGGCTCTTCTTCCAAGAGAACAATCTCTCTCAGTCTTACTCTCTCTCTCTCTCTCTCTCTCTCTCTCTCTCTCTCTCTCTCTATCTTTCTCAGAAATCAATCAATCAATCAATCAGAAATCAGAAAGCTCAACATCCCATGCTACTTCTCTGTGAACCCTGGAAAACAGCCACCAATTCTGGGTTGATGATTCATCTTGAAATCTGAGGGATGGATGATTTCCACATTACTGTAACTCCAGCCACCAGTTTCTTTTTTTTTATGACCGTTTGAGATTATTTTTTTTGTTTTTGAAACTTGGTAATTCCCAGATTTACATATTACTATGGAGGGTGGCAGACTTTATACTGGGAATGAAATCCTGGCTTTGCTTGATAATTCTAATCATCACAATCTTTGGCTTCCTTCTCCTTCCCCTTCTTTCCATGGTACATCTTTCTCTGTTTCTCTCTCTGTTTTTGTTTACTTGAAAGTTGCTTGTTTTCTGTACTCTGTTTTCTCTTTGGTTTTTCATCAGTCTAGCAGTGTTTTCGATATGATTGTCTGAATTCTGGTGTTTAGTACAACTTTCCGATCAACACAAGTACTTGTGTTTACTGTAGGGTGAAGATTCAGATGGATTTTTTTTTTTTATTTTATCTCTGCTTTGTGTTGTGGTCGGTTGCATGAGATATATGATGATGACGATGATGATACATAACCTAGATTAACTTCTGTTGTGAAAATCAATTTTGTCACCCAGATGGATCTCATTGTGTTTAAGCATAATTTAAGAAAGAAATTATGGTACTACTACTAATAATTAACCTTCTTTCTTTCACTCCAAATTAATCCAATCAAGTACTACTCCCTCAATTCCTTAATATTTGTTTTTGTTTGATTTTTCATGATTTTTAATACAAAATTTTGACCATTATTTCCTATCAATAATATTTGGAAAAAGTTAGTCTTTTAAAATTCAGTGTACAATTTTTCATGAGAACTGTTATTAAAATTATATTATTATATAATTAGGATGAAATAAAATTGTATGATTGAATTTTATAATTATAATATTACATCATTTTTTATATTTTTAAAAAATATCTAAAATATCTAACGAGCATTGATTCGATTAGAGATTTACAGTATCGTTTGTGTTAATTGACATATCAAATGCTCAAACACAGCAAAAGTTTTTTATAATTAATAATTAATACTTACTACTAAAAAAATTAGTGTCAAAATTCATTAAAAATACTAATTTGAAAAAGGATAATAAGATATACTCTTATCAATTATCATCACCCAACTAATGTCTCTTATATAACTAACCCCTTAATTTGTCCCTAATCTCCACTAATTTGACTTAATTACACACGCGCAGGAGGATTAGAAACGATGATGAATTTCGACCAGCAGCTCCAGGCCGCCGGCGGGAGCCAGCTGAAGCGGACCCTGAGCGACGACATTGGCGGCGGTGACGACGATTTTGACCCGAACAGCTTTTTGAGCCACCAGCTTGAGAAGAAGCGGCGGCTGACGCCGGAGCAGGTTCAGTTTCTGGAGAAGAGCTTCGAGAGAGAGAACAAGCTTGAGCCGGATAAGAAAGCCGAGCTGGCTAGGCAGCTCGGGCTCCAGCCGAGACAGGTGGCTATCTGGTACCAAAACAGGCGAGCCAGGTACAAGAACAAACAGCTTGAGAGGGAGTATGACTCCTTGAAAACCAGCTACGACCAACTCAGGGCTAGTTATGAGACTCTAATCAAGGAAAAGGAGGATTTGCAAAATGAGGTAATTCATTCATTAATTAATTGACTCTAATTTTTTATTAATCTTTTTAGGCTCCGTTCTTTTGTGCGTTGTGTTTAGTTGGCGGAAGTAGCGGTAGAAATAGTAAAAAGGTAATGATATGCCTTAGTTTCAAAGATGATATGAGTCTTAGGCAAGACATCTCTTGTATTATATTTAGATATTAAATTTTAATAGATGTGATTGATTTCTATAACTATGATACTATATTTAACTAAATTGTGTAAAATTATATTTTTACTCATAATTTTTAAAATTTACATAAACAAATTGTCTACAATATACCTATCGAATGGAGTTTATTCGATTAGGATGTCATTTGTAATTATAGACAACTTAGCCAACACATTCCAAATCTATTATTAGTGGCAGATCTAGATTTTCATATAAGGTGTCCAATACATTATTTCACTCATTTAAAAACATTTTATCTGTAATTTTTGACTCAAATTGAATTAAATTTAAAATTTTTTGGGGTTAAAAGTGGCCATAGTCACCCCACCAATAATCCAAGAATTGACCATGTCTATTATAATCGATAATTAATAATATCTATCACTTTCCTCCTCTACTTTTTACATTCTCTCTCCATACCTACCTTACATACCAATAATCTACCACAATTCCACCACACCCACCACAATTACACAACACCTCACCACACCATACCGCAAAATACCGCAGAAAAGAACAGCGCCTTAGTATTGTGGTTTGTGCATGCATGGTCATGTATGTGTCGTTGTCAATGGTGGCGAGTGCCAGTGTTTTAAAATTTTTGTAGGGGGTGGTCCAAATGATACCCAACAACCTAACTTTGATTTTTTGGCCACCTTTGTTGATTTCTTTTTTAAAAAAACTAATGTGGAGTTGTGCAAGTTAATGGTGATGTTTTAGCATTACATCCTCATGTCTTAGATATAAATTAAATATGGATTGTCGTTGTATAGGTGTTATATGTCGTTTGTTTTCTTAATGTAGAGTTCCAATTCATTAGGTTGATAATTTGTTTGTTTTCTTGTTTTGTTGGACTTTTGTTGTTGTGCGGATTTCATAACATTTTTAATGTCTTCTTAATCTTTTTGACTTGCAAATTATCGAGAAAAAAATATTCTCGTAAGAGTTGGTGTAATAGCAATATCGTTTTTATATTGAATCTAATCGAACTCATGTATACGTGGCAATATGATATACATATAAGGTTGATCCAACTCTGATAACATTTGATAAAGTCCCGATGCTGCCAAAAAAACATGTCCCAGGCACATAAATGTCTAATACCAACTTTCTCTCTTGTGGCATTGCAACAGGTTAAGCTGTTGACTATGAAACTGGTGGAAAGAGAAATCGGGCACACGGAACCGGATATGGATACTCCGAATGCCGCCCTAGTTCATTCGGATCCCCACCTCTCCGAAAATCCCAATTCGGTAACCGAGAAAATGCCCGAAATGGGATTAGTACGGTTAGCACCAACCGCAAACATTACTACTACTATTACTACTACTAAGCAGATAGAAGACGCGAGTTCAGCAAAGAGCGACGTGCTCGATTCAGAGAGTCCACAATGCTTTGAGGTTAATCATCCTTCGGGTCTGGAAGATCCGGTGGATTCGATCGCTCTACTTGACCGGGAACTGCAATCGGATTTTTCGAAGGATGAAGTGTTGGATCCACAACTGATGAGCTTTCTACCATCGACGCCGATGTTCAACAATTTTCTTAAGCTTGATCAGGATTGCGGTTATGACCTTAGTGAAAGTAACGTAAACTTTTCACTAGTTGATGATCAACCCTTTTGGAACTGGATGTCCTAGGTTATGAATTAGACCTAGATCATTTTGATTTTTGGAGGTACTTCATCACCCCCCCCCCCAAAAAAAAGGAAAAAAACGCCACAGTTCGTACTCAGATAGGTGTAGCCACATTTGCGTAAATTTAGATGTAATTACGCACTCTCCTCTTTTGGTTAATCAATAATATCAATGCCAATGTAGCTAGTTAGTTTCGATCTTCGATCTTGTGTTCTTGTTCAAGCTTCTAATCATTGTTTACTGGCTTTGATGAGATAATTTTTATGTCTTAGAGCTTATGAGGTCTATGGCGTCACTCTATGTTCGACTTGATCGAGTCAAATCCAAAAAGAAGGGGAAAAGAACAGAGAATTATATATGTTGCTTAGTTTTTTTTTTTTTTTTGTATATTATGAAACTAACCAGAGTCTCCCGTTTGGGGCTAGTTGGGTTTATAACCCAAGTTTAGATTTTCGTCTATTTTGTATGATAGATGTCTGAGAGAAGGGTTACCTAGATATTTATGCTTACCTTTCGAATGAAAAATGAAATTAAGCAGAATTTGTTGGTCTCTCTAATTGTTAATTGGAAGTGTTGTTTTCTTAAATTTGCATAAATTGAACCGGCCATTGCCAATTACATCAACAAAGCTTTTTTTTTTTGGTCCGAATAGTTAAGAAATTTTCATGATAATCAATGTCCTTTGGCAATGATATGCTATACTAGATTTTATTGAAATTAAATTTTGCTTTAAATAGTTAAAAATATACAGATATCTAGACAACATAATGTGATTTGACACATTTATCCACTTCTATTTGCAGAGTATGATAGGATAGATTTTAGTGAAATTAAATCTTGCTTAAAAAGGTTACAAATATATAGTTATTGAACAACATAACGTGATCATTTGATACATTATCTACTGCTATTACCATAGTATAGTATGATACCATAATTTAAAATGAAATTAAGCATTGCTTAAAAGAATATATCTAGTACATAAAAGTACATCTTAATAAGTTTTGAGACCCTTATGGCCTTATCTACTTATATTTTGATGCTTGTTTTTTTTTTTCTTTTTTTTAAAAAAAAAAAAAGAAAACTAGGGCAAACGAGGTTGGATTGACTTGCCTTCTGCAACCTATCTCATCATGATCAGTAACTACCACTGGCCAAGAGATAGCAAAGTCTTCCCGAAAACCAGAAGCTAGGCAACCTAAAACTTAAATAACCTACAATTATTACAAACAATTTATTAAAAGGATACCCCAAAAACTATCCACGCAGAAAACAAATCTAAAAATTAATCGTCACTATCAAAGAAGGACAAGACCTTTTTCCAGCTTGACCAAAACAATCACCATTGCGTGAATCACAACCATCACCACCAATGGCGGATCTAAACATTAAATTTAGGTGCGTTTATTTAATAATAGCTATCATTACATATGTTTGAATGGGACAATCCTCCCACTATATAATGGGCTATTTAAATTTTTTTTATGGACAGTTGAGATGTTGTATTAAATTGGATTCATTTACAAATATCTTGTACCTCTTTTTAGAGTGTCCAATTAACATAAATATACAATATCTTTCTGTATATTAGACTGTTTAAAGTTTTTATTGGGATTGGGGTGTCAATGGGTGTCAATGGACACCCGTAGGGTATACACATATCCGCCCATGATGACCACCCTTCATCAACATCTTCCATCCTTCATCCCATCGCCACCCTTCCTCCACCATGTCCACCACTAAAACCACCACATTGTAGTACTCCAGCCGCCAAAGAATCGTCTAAAATTAGGCTGAAATGTAATCAGAAAAGCAAGTGTTGTTATTGTTGGGAATATCCACTTAATCAGTGATCGAATGGTTCGATCACATTTGTACTACTTGGTCCCACAAGGTTACACAAGTGAACGACTTGAAGGCAATGTGTATGTGCAAAAAAGTTGGGGACAATACGAGATTGAACTGGGGGAATCGTGGAAGCTCGTTTTAGGGAAAATGGGGTTACCACGAATGATGTCTAGACCACCACGACCCGTGGTGGGTCACCAAGATCCGTGGTGGACCAGTAAGCAGAAGAATGAGTTTTGTTGCTCACCGCGGTCCATGGTGAACCCCAAGCGCGCGTCCCACGTCGGTGGAGGACCTCTTCCACCCATTTACCATTAATGAATGATCATATATAATACTACTAAACTTTTGCCAAGACCAAGGAAAATCTGGTCAGTTTGTAAAATTGTATGGATTATTCTATTTTAACTACAACCCCGACCCATTATAATTTACGAATTACGATAGATTTTGTTCAAAATAAATTTTGCTGAAAGAGTTATAAATATATAAATACCATGACAACATAACGTAATTTGTCACATTTATCTATTCCTATCAATTTTCATGTATGATACGATAGATTAAATTGAACTTAAGATTGTATCTAGTAATATGCAAGGGTTTATCATAACACTTTTCGACATCGTTTTCTATTTTTATTTTGATACTTACAATAAGAATGAAGAACCGTGTAAATTTTTGCAATCTTGACTTGTAATGATCAAATGTACTATTAACTTTTGCCAAGACCAACGAAAATTTGGCTAGTTTGCCAAATTGCATGGATTTTTCCTATATATAGATTGTTTTGACCACAACATCTACAATGTATATGTTCTCATGTATGCATCGAAAGTGATATATGCATGGAGATTTGTTAACTTAAAGTGGCATGCTTTGTGAATGGGATAGATTGTCGAATAGGGAAGAGATAAACCATCGTCTTCATCGAAATGTGCCTTTCTTTTATCTCAACCTATTGTGAACTTGACTAATATTGGCATGCCTTGCACGTTTGTTCATCAACTATTCTGTGTATAGGAATCATAAATTTAATTGACAATAGTTTAGTCCCCGTCCATCATGTACTAGTTTACTTTGATTTTAAAGTCAATTAATTGATATTGTATGAGTGAGTAATCTTTTGTCTTATTTTCTTAACTTTTAACGGGTTTCTTAGAATCATTTATCTTCGTAGATATAATGTTATGTGCTTGTTCTTTTCGACTCATACTAAATATTTTATGGATTTCAAACACAACTGAAGAAACTACTGTTGAATAGTGTGTATAGTAAATTAATTAGTAATTACTTTTTTCCCAAAATTTATTTAGCTTTAAAATGATTACCAAATGATGTTATTATATATTAACCGGTGTTGTAGCCCACAAGCTGGCCTTGCTCAAGATTTTTTATAATATAATATAATATAATATAATATAATATAATATAATATAATATAATATAATATAATATAATATAATATAATATAATATAATATAATATAATATAATATAATATAATATAATATAATATATAGAGAGAGAATTGGATCTGATTAATTTCTTTCTTAAACACATTTGTTTTTGCTTAATTTAATTTAATACACCACTCGTGACATGATACACAACACACTAACAGCTTTGCTCCTAATATTTACGTTCTTAACTTCTTGTTGCACATTTAATTGAATTTTTTTTAGAAAAGAACATTTAGGTCTACCGTAGTTTGCCACGGCCCGCCACATTTTATCACAAATCATTACTTTTCTCCCTCCTCACTTTTCTCCTCTACTTTTTACATCATCTCTTCTCACCTACCCCATATACCAATAACCCACCACAATTATACCACACCTCACCACATTATTCCGCAAAATACCGCATCAAAGAACGGGACCCTTAATTGAAGTTACTGTAGTAAATTGTACAAAAATTGACTAGCTTTGGCTATTTAGAATATATATCATATTCATGGGCAATGGTATCAAGTAATATATTTGAACTCGTAATCACCCACATATATGTGTATGATGGGCAAAGTTTGTCAAGTAATGTTAAAATTTTAAAATTAAAGTGGCCGGTTATTTTAAATTATACAAAAAAAATGGAAAGTGAATTATTGCAAATTAACTAGAATAATTTAACAGTAAAAAAACATGTACCTAAAATAAAATTTACATCATGAGTCAGTCATTTTTTATGCAGAATAAGGAGGAGAATAAATTTCATACTCTGGAGTCTGGACTAAGACAGTGGTTATACCCTTTGGCAAAGGTACATGGACGGTCTGTTTCCCAAGTTTCAACGCTACGTTGGCGTCTGGCAATGTGTGTAGTAATGTCATGATAAAACAGCAGAAGGAGGTGAAGCCTGAAATAGCATAAATTTAAACGCCCTTCAACTGCAGAAATATATCACATCTCACTCTCACCTCTGCGTGGATGCATGCATGCATGCGGTGCACCCACCCACCAATCATTATCTACCGATATAACTATTAACTAGTACATCTCCGACACCAACTTGTACGCATTGGGGCCTTGGGCTACCCTTTTTTTGGGTTACCGTTAGCTCTTGTGAACACTGTTGGGTTTTATTGATCAATTTAAAGTATTTTTTTTTAGTAAATAGTTGTTTTATCAAATATTTTTTTATAATTAATTAGTTCAAATAACGCCCCGTCCTTTTATGTGTTAACGCACCCAAATACAACGCAAATTACCATTATTTTTTAACTATTTTCGCCGCAACTTAACGCAATACAAACGCAAACGCAACATACAAAAGAACGGGGCCTAATTAAAATTAAAAAGCTAATAACGGAAAGAATATGGAGGTCAAAATATAATTTTATGTTCATTTTCATTTAATCTGTCCTATAGAATCATAAATTTTAGTTTCAATTCAAACCATGAAGATTGAATTTTATGCTTGATTAAGTTTTTAGTTAGTTAGCAATAAAATAATATCAATATAAGTGATCATATATATTATTGAATAATAATATTTGTAGCTTAAATTCACATTTAGATTTTACGAATTTGTTATTATGTTATGAAGTCTCAATCCGAATCATAGAAATTTAGTTTTGCTCTTATCTAATAGAAATTTAGTTTCGTTCTTAAATTTTAGTAAGTTATATATGGACGAAAAAGGCTGACAAATATCACAAAATAGGTTATCAAATAAAAGAATTTTGGGGCATTTTTAAACAACACATTAAAGTTGGAGAATGGTGAGGAGATTCGGAATCAACCATAAGGTGAATGAATAGTTTATCCCGTCCCCATGGCCAATTGTAACATGACAAGCGTAAACTAAGCTCCACCTCAAATGGTAGACCTCGCCGAGTTGTCCTCGATCAGGCTTAATCACTCAATCATAGCCTAACACGTGTCATAGTTGATCATGAAGCAAGCTCCATCTCCAATCTCGACCGTCCACGTACTCGTACCAAATGAAAAAAGGAATTAAAAAGGACCCCAGTTGATCTTGCATTGAATTTGTATATGCCATACAAATCCAGGAGGGATCTAGAAAGGTAGAGTGTGGGACTTGAGATTAGAAGCACTTGATGAACTCATTTTCATGCATCCATCTCCATCATTCAAACTCCTCTTAATTCCATGAGGATAAACATAATGACATGGATACATCTAGCGCTGGCAAAAAATAGGGTCCAGGTAAATTCGGGTTGGATAAATTCGGACAATGCTGAAATTCGGACGAGAAATTCATGTTCGGACTCGATTTTATTTCGAGTCGAACTGGGTCGGACAATTCGGACGAAGCTAAAATCGAGTTCGGACAATATAAAAAAGAGAAATTTTATGTCTGAATATGCGGTCAATTCGGTCATTATAAAAAATCGGACAAACAATCTATGTCCAGACCCGGATTTTTCCGGGTCAGACGATTCGGATAATTCGGGTCGGACAAAATTTTGCCCGTTTTAGATACATCAACTACTCTATAGTCTATACCATGGGCCCTATAGCTATATATCCTGTCCACCTCTGCTACATGTTAAATCCATCATGAATTCATGATCATATGATCCCTTTTTTTATCCATAACTCCATATATCATGATTAATCTAAAGAATACAACCATACATTTATTTAATAAATAAAGTTAATCTTAATCATGAATCAATTTGAAATTTACAAAAATGAAACTTATGGTCTTTAAGACTAACCCAATAATAAATGATACAAAATAACTATGTGTCCAATGGCGATATAGGATAACTCTATTCTTAAGACAATTTACCTGGACTTATAAAGATTACTTTTGTTAATTTTTAACTGATGCATTTAGTATAATTTTGATTATTTTAATGTATTGTCATTTTATGTCTAACTTCGATAATATTATAATTTAATTTTACGATAAATGATAGGAGTATTGGGGTAAGACACCTTTTAAGTAATACATAATCATTTCCATATCCATAATCATAACTCTATTCTTTAAATTCGATTTTCTCATTAACATATAGTCGTACCATTCATATTGATTGTCTTCGTTGTTCTCTTTAACTAAGAATTTTTTTAAAAAACTAATTACAATATTATAGTATTTTTTGTTATAACTCTAATTATAATACTTTCGTATATATACTAGATGATTATATAAATTGATAAATTAATGATATAAATTAAATTGAAAGGGAGATACCATATGACAGCATAAATGAGGATCGAGGAAGATGGTACATAGAACATGAGGGTGATGTAGGGGCATTGTCAAGGGACCCAAAGGGCACGTGAGGCCATGCAGGGCATGGGGTCAAACAAATAGTCTACTCGAACAATGTCGACTTCTGGTCAATAAAGGATTTGGGAGTTGGAGTTTAGGAACCCAGCAATATTAAGGGGTTTTTTGCATTTTGGACTGCGAATTTTAGGGGTATTTACATTCTGAATCTTTGTTTTTCAACATTAACATTTTATTCTGCAAAGTTTCAGAAAATTTGAATAAAAAGACCTTAAAGTTTGTGACCAGAAGAAAAGACTTATCTCATTTTTATTTTCCTACGTGTTTGAATTTATCTCCGATCGACGCCAAACTTGGGGTATGGTTAAAACTAATATTAAAGCTATAATACACCTCTCTTATTCGTGTCGAGGCTACTTAGACCCCTGAGTACATGGTTTTAAGTAACTCCAACATGAATAAAAGAGGTTTATTATAACGTTAATATCGATTTTAACCTTAGTCTTGAAAGACTAAGTTTGATGTCAGTCGGGAGAGAAATTCAAACATGGAAAGAAAAAGAAAAAAGGGAAACGAGATTTTTTTTTCACCTCACAAACTTTAGGGTCCTTTTTTTTCAACCTACAAACTTTAAGGTCCAAAATGTTAAAGTTGAAAACCAAGGGTTCAGAATGTAAATACCCCTAAAATTCGAGGTCCAAAATGCAAAAACCTCCAATATTAAGGTCACAATCTACTTTTCTTTTTATTTATCTTTTTATAAGGTGGCCAAATGTGACGGTTCAAACAAGTAAAATGTCAAACTTTTAGCTATTTTGTTTTGAGCACTTTCCTAAGCTACGCCATCTAAACTTCTTTTTTTTTAAAAAAAAAAAATTGAATCACAATTATCTAAAGAATTCTTTTTTTTTTTTAAAAAAAAGAAAGAATTCAATTTGTTAGATATTTGTGATTCAAATTTTTTCTGGCTGCTAACTGGTTTGGTTGTGGTGTGCGGAGGTTGTGTTGGCGGTGTTCTAGGAAGTGACAAATAATGAGTGTGAGGGTGGGGGCCGAGGGTTCAAAGAGAGGGAGAGTGAACATGGAGGATTTTTTTTTTTTTCTGGATGTCTCCAAAGCTGAACTATAATTCATTTTTATACATATTTATGAATATCTTCCGAACCATGATTCGCTTTTTGTAGACATCCAATGTGAATCAAAGAGAGAAGGTACAACAATTGAAAAAAAAAAACTATTCATTTGACATACCACATCAACATTGATGCGTCCCATCCTCTCTTGAAACTTCATGGTGTTCAATATCCTACATTCCTCCTACGTGGTCATTTGCATTTTGGGCCATTATTCATGATCAATAACCCTAGTATTTATGCCCGATGAATATGGGCTTAGCACATGACAGACCGAATGAATTGAGCTTCAATGAAACAAGACCAACAACGTGTCAGTTCTGGCATTTTCTTTTCTTTTCTCCTTTTCTGCTGGGAGGCTTGGTAACTATAAATTATTTTTTTTATTTTTTTTGAGAATTGGTAACTATAAATTTGAGTGAATTTGAATATTTTTGAAGCGATATTTCAAATAAGATTTAGATTTTGACCCTTTTTCATGCTCAAAATATAACTTATACATTCTTGGTGCTGAGAAATCATGTATTACGGGGCTTCAACAAATTTTTACGTATACATTCTCGCAAAAATTGATTATTGTCCAACGATCAATGAAGTTGTACGAAAATAAGCTCTTCAAAATTAGTTTCTATCACTAGAAAACTTATAATATTCAAAATATTATTAAACCATGTCATCATAATAAATGTGTTCTAAACATTTGAATTCACTCAAATTCTTTAAAATATTACTCAGTCAAATATAAATATAAACTTTTGATTTATCCAGGGCCTGCAATATTCATGGATAAATGAAAAATTAAATTTTAGTAATTTTTTATAAATAAAGGTAGGGGCTAGTAAATTGATATTTTTAAGGAGTTGGTAAGTATTTATAAACATTTAAATTGTGTTTAAAGAAATAACTTTCAACAAATAATTATCCCATTACATTTATTCACAAGTTTTACAAGCCCCCCCCCCCCCCCCCTTTTTTTTACAAAAGTAAGAAAGGAGGACTAGGGTACCCTTCTCACGAGGGACATACCAATCCTATCCTCGTACAAGATGTTATCTAAAGCTCTATGTTCATTCTGCTTCCAACTAGTTACATCAGCAATATAAAGACCTTGCTTTGCCGTCCAGTCAGCTGCGCGATTTGCTTCTATGAAAACATGTTTGATGTTGTCTGAGGAGAGTCTGCTCAGGAGAATGCGGATATCTTCGATAATCTTTTTGATGGTCCAAGGTATCTCACAACGGCCATTTACAACATCGATTACTACTTTGTTATCACCTTCAATAAGGATGTTGTTGGGGCCCAAAGAGACAGCTTCGATCAGGCTGTTACAAAGAGCGATGGCATCCGCCACAATGACAGATACATTGCCCAGATTGAAGGAGTTACAGGCGATCGGTGATCCCGTCCAGTCCCGAATGATGAATCCACCAGCTGCATTGAATGAGGATTTTGCACCATCGAAGTTGATTTTGATGGAACCGATCGGAGGGGGGACCAGGAAATCCAACTATAAAAAGGGTTGCGATTTAGATCCGTGCGAGGACGCACGAAATTATTCGTGACATCATCAAGATGTTTTCTATGGACCCACTCGATCCAGTTACTTTTAGCTTTTATGAAAGTGGACTCGGGGCGCCACAAGTGATTTTTAAAGGTTAACTCATTTCTAGCCTTCCAAAGGCTCCAAAGGAGCTACCATCAAAAGTTTTACAAGCCCTTGATATAAAGTAATTCAAACAACTACCATTTTTAATTTTTTTTAACAGTTTATAACTCCCTATTTTCACTCTAAAAAGTAATTATTCCTACCTGTTAACATGGTTACAGTACAAGGAGTATCTAATGAGTAATGAGCCACTCCATCCGTTCCATATTTATTGTTATAATTTTGAATTTCATAAACTCCAATATTACTTTTTGATTAATCATTTCTTACTTATTATGTTATTACCACCGTTTTGTTTTATCTGTCGCCTAGGGAATTGCGGCAAAAATTTTGACCGTTAATATCTTAATTTATATAATGATTTATCATAAAAAATTGATATCATTAGATTTGTAATAAAAAATACTATTAAAAAAATATAATATTATATTTTTCTATAAAAGTTTTATATTACTCCCTCCATTCCTCAATATCTGTCACTTTGATCAATTTTATATTTTTCACAATATCTGTCACTTTACAATTTCAATGCAATATTCATGACAATTTTTCAAATTTACCTCTAATTTTTGTAATTCCCAATACAATTATATAACTAAAATAGAAATTTAACTCCTACTTTTACCATTTTCAATACAATTATCATTCCCAATACTATTTTCTTAAAATCTTCCCAAAACTTCAAAGTGACAATTATTAAGAAATGGAGGGAGTAGAAAATATTGATTAAAAATTGGCACAGAAAACCGTAAATGACAGGTAAAAAAAAACGGAGGGAGTATTAACAATTGCAATATTATGCTTTTTTGATAATATTTTTCATTACGAATTCAATGATTATAATTTTATAAAACAACTCATTGTATATATTGAGGAACTTACGATCAAAATTTTTAAAATTTGACTACACAAGTTCTAAAGACGACAATGGGAATACTCCGGAACTACCTATTAACATGGGTACAGTTATTACAGTACAAGGAGTATGTATCTAATGAGTAATGAACTAAATGCAATAGGGGGAACACCACATTGGAATATGTGTCAAGTTCCCAAGTTCTAGTGCAATAGGGAATGAAAATCTAGGAATGTAAAATTGGGAACACTCTATAGTTCCTGGAACTTCATCATTAATTTCTTTTTCAACAAATTAAAATGTGACATATGACATTAATATAGGTAAAAGGAAAAAAGTAAATTGGCTAAACAAATATTTTATAGTAAAGTATAGGAATGAGTTCGTATTGTTGTAGAATAAATAAAATGAAGTTTCGAAAAATAGGAATTATAGGTGATGTGAAAATAGGGGACCACCAATTTTATTTCAAAAATAGGATCACCATTGTATTTGTTCTAATAACCTGATGGCTGATCTGTATCACAGTGTCAATGTATTTTGACGTTTGACTTTTGATGGTAGTTGAGTTCCTGCTAAACCCTTGATTATTCCCTACTACTTGTTCTCAGCTTCTCACTTTCTTTCTCTCTCTAAAACCCCAAACCCGAAAAGATAAGGGCAATGAGCCGGAAGAGGGAGAAACCCTACTTTTCCCGCCACGTCCCCTACTCCTACCCCAAACGCCGCCGTCCTCAGCCTCCGCCGCTGCCTCCGCCGCACGACACGCCGCAAGACAAACCAGCTCCGCCGCCTGCTCTGCTAGTCATCGGCCTTCCGCCGGACTGCTCCGTCCTCGACCTCAAGTCCCGGTTCGAGATCTACGGCTCCATCTCCCGGATCCGGATCGACCAGGACGGCGTCGGCATCGTCTCCTACCGCTCCAAATCCGCCGCAGACTCCGCCGTCGCCGCCGCCCTCGACCCCTCCTTCGGCATCTCCGTCGACTCTCGCAGGGTACCTATCTCAATCTCACTCCCCTGATTTCTCTGCCAAAAAAGTTGCTATCTTTGGCCCAAATCTGAGATGGGTGTTTTGTGTTTTGCTTAGTTATGATCTTAATTTATCTGGGCTAATGCAATATAATCAATCTGAAGTTTTGATCTTTGAGAATGATGTTGTGTACACTGAATCTGCAGGTGCAGGTGATGTGGGCAAGTGAAAGTGGAGTTGAAGAAGAGAGAAGAGATACAAGAAATGCAGTGTCAAAGCTTGTAAAAGGGTCTCCCCCATTGAGTAGACATGGCAGGGGGAACAGGTTGAGTTCAGCCATTGTAAACCCTAATGCTAGTTCTAGTAGCAGTTCAGTGTTGGATCCCCCTGTTAAGCCTAGAGAAATCATTGCTTATGATGATATTTTGTAACTTTGAACCCCCTTTTTTAGTTGGGTTTTTTTTTCTTTAGTTGTGTAACTTAGAGAAACAAGTTTAGGAGGTGTGTTAATCTGAAGTTAACCAATGTGTTTTTAGGCTGTTGTTTGGTTGTGTTTATGTTAAAGATGGATTCTTTTTTCTGTATTGATTTTGTGTTCTTGGTTTTTATTTCTGCTTCGCATCTTCTCCTGTAATCCCTTCAATACAAATCCAAATCTATTACCTCCAAATCGAACACATATCTTTCAAATCACATTGTCGATATGATGATAGCAAACTAGGAATCAGGCGACGAAGAAAGTCAATAATTCAATCAGATTAATGCACGAAACAGTGCCATGGGTACATCAGTGATCATACATTGGCATGCTTCATGCTTGTCTAGTAGATAACAGCAAACAGATGAAATTAAACAAAAGAATTGAAACGAGATGGTGAAGGTTGTAATATAGCTCTTATCCTACACGTGAGGAACGGAGGAAGACACTAAATGTAACGTAATCGGGAAGTATCTACAAGATGGATATGTGGAATAATTAGCAAATCCCTACCTAAAGAAGTTAGTGCATAGAAATCTACAAGTCATCTTCTGATTCAAGGTTGATGATCCGAACCAGTCGCTTTCTATGTGATGATCAGGAGGTTGTTTTCAAAGCCGTTGTTGTTTACTATAGGCCGAAGGGGATCCACCTTCCAAGAGCCATCTACGATGAACTTAATCTGTTCAACACATGCGAGAGAACAAAAGAAAACAATCAGACTGATAATGTTCTGATCATGTCCAAAATGAGCAGAGTGAGTAACAAAGCATCCCCATTCCCTACCTCATATTTGCCAGGGTATAGCTTCAGTTGCAGAGAAAAAATACCCGTATTTGACCTCTCCATCTTCCTCTGCGATGGACAAAAAGAACTGTCAAACTAAGCAGCCAAAAACTTCCACCGTTGCAACTCACATTGTCAGTTCTATTCCAAAATCTAGGAGACAACATTTGTCGGTATGAGTGACAACAATAACTCACTAACTCAGACTCAACACTGCAGCAGAAAAAACCACCAATGTGGGTTCCGCTTACACGGGGATGGAGGAGATCTAGATATAAGCAGACTGGACAAAATGTAATGAATTAGGTTGTCAATGAATGTTGAAGATGGAAGTGAGACCTGAGTAGCCCACCCATCGAAGGATCCTGCCAAGTAAACCTCTGAGCCAGGGTTTGGCCAAACTATACATGCAGTCCGAAGAAGCTGGAGGGCTGCACGAGCATCATTGATCCTCTTTTGTTTCTCGTCCACAATCTTTTGGGCATCTCTGCAGATTATAATGCATATAACACCATCAAAATGAATTCACAAGCAGAAAATTAACCATCCTGAAAGGAATTCAGAGCTTCAGATACAGTTATTGGTATCAGTCAACTTTAAATGGAAGGGTATCGGGGAAGGGCTTACATTATTGCAAGTGCCATCTTGCCTTCCAATATAGCGAGTTTTGCACGCAGTGACCTTAACTTGGTCTGTGCATGCATTATTTCGTTTTCTTGAAACTCTGAAGCATCTGAAAGCTGTCTCAAGTCTTCGGACAATCGCTCCTTGACCTGATAACAGATTCAGAAACAAGGGATCTCATAAATAGATGAATCATGCAAGCGTGACGTTTACAAGTTACAAAAACTTCCAATACAGAGCAAATGAAGTTTCAGTATGGATATCGTTAGCAGATTATGTATCACATTTGGGTTTCATTCACAACTTACATCTGTTACCATAATCAGACAGCAAATGTTCATCAATGAGTCCATCAGATAATCCAGACTAACCTTGTTAACACACTAGAATACTAGATCCCCACAACTGAAGGCAAACCGGATAATTCGTATTCCAAACATTCAAAAACTACCATCATAATCAGAATAGATTTAAAAGTTATCATGAATCCATACCGTCTCAGACAAGTCAGTTGCAGTGTTGTTCGATCTTAATAAACCAAGTGTAGATGAGAGTTCTCCTTCAAGATGACAAAGACGGGTTTTTATGTCAATTTGTGCAACACAGGACTTGGAATCTTTTCTCCACTCTACAGCTTCCTCAATATCGGCTGTTCCTTCCATTATCTCCTCTTTACATGTACCCATTATTCTTGCGTTTGTAGTACCACCAAAATCAATTTCAGCAGCTGAGAGAGTAGCATAATGCATCGATAGTTAGGAGGGGTTAATTAATGTGCACAACCACAAAGGGTCTGGACCAGGACAGTGATACCTTCAAAATCTCTATCTGAAAAGCCGGCTCTGTGAACACTCCACGTTCTCCATGTGTCCTTACGAAGGGAACTACAAGATACATCTGAACGAGAACCACTGAACCCATTATTAGGTAACATGCTCACTACCAATTGATTCGGTTACAAAGCAACAATAGCACAAGTCAAAATGATTTTGAGAACATTACTCAATCTTGAAATGCATTCAAACAAACAAACGTAAAGTAAGAAACTGAGAAACCAAGACAGCTCACCCACATCCTTCAACGTTCTACCACTCTGCATATCTTTATCTAAGTTCCTAGAATCATTATTTACACCGCCATTTTTCGTCGTATGGAGACTGATAGTGAGGCTTCTCTGCCTCTCCAATCGATTCAATATACCCTCAACCCCGGTTTCATCTGCTTCTGCCATTTCTCTACACATCACAATCACAGAACAAACATCTTATTGCTTATTGTGCATACTTTGTAGGTCTCATCTCTCATAGGTCAAAACAAATAAATAACAACAACAAGAAACCCCAACATGGTACCGCTAATGCGAGGTTTGGGGGTCCAAATATAGGTCGACGGACCCAAAAAAACCCTTTTCACAGCCACAAACCACCATTTCAGAAACCATTTGGAAAACCGCTTGAGAAACTAAGAGAACTAGCAAATCAAGGGACAATTACAAGGATTGCTAACACAACTAAACTGCATCAAAGATCAGAAAGAGCTAAATACTCGAATCACAAATTTCGCAACCGACAAAGGGCATTAAGACCTACTACCAAATGAGCTAAACAATGAAGAAGAAACTTAAGTGACAATAAGAAGAAAGTCCTCACAGTGATCGACCAGAAGATGAAGCATCCAGTGAAGAATCCCTCAAAGAGAAAGTATTGTTGCCTTCACTAAGCTCTGAGCCACTTCTTCCCTCACCTTGACTACCATATTTCCCATTTGTCCCAAAATCAAACTCCAAATCCTGAGTAAACCCACCTTCAACATCAAACTCATCTCCCTCAGAATCATCATCATCTTCTTCCCACCCTACTGACATCCACCCACCTACCCTCAAGATTGCCTCAGCCAAATCACCCCTTCCAGCTTCAACAAGCTCTCTTTTACTGGGAAACTTATCAGGATTCCCAGAATTCTTCATAAACTCCAAAACCTCCAACTCCAATGCAGGGTCACCATCTCCTTCCCACCCTTTACACATACCCACAATCTCAGAACAACCACTACTCTCTGAAAACTCAAACAAGATCCGATTTTGCTTCCTGGGTTTCGTCTGTTTCTTCTTCGGGTGCAGCCCTTTTGGAGGGCTTATGACGAAAACGATGGGGAAGAAGCGGCGATGTTGTTGTGGTTGTGGGTTCATCAAATACGAAAAGGGTTGATGAGGAACCGCGAAAAAACGAGCCGAAGAAGGTGCAAAGAGCGACGCCATCGTTCAGGCATTTCGTCATACACCTGGTGTGCAATATGCGACAGGTTACCCCAGCAGAAAGTGTATGAGAGAAACAGAAAGAGAAAGAGAGAAACCTGTGTAGAAGGAAAGAAAGAAGGAATAACCCCACCGAAAGGAAACCCAGAAAACGATAGCTTTGTTTGAGCGCCCCAAGCAAGGATCTTAATTGTTGGCTTCACTTCAATCCATCTTGTTTTAATCTCATAGATTTGCAGATGGGGTTCTCTGATTTGAGTTCTATTTTGTCATTGCTTGTTGAACGCAATTAAAAGTTGAAACAGCACTGATTAACATCCAAAAAAATACTCCTAAAAAAGATTCAGATTTGAAAGTGGGTATCAGTTAAAAACAGACTGTCAGACTCATTCGTCTGATCAATTGATTAATTGTACCAAGATACGAACTTTTTGTACTAAAAACATCAATTAGGATCTGCAGTAAAAACCCGAAAGTGGGTATTAGTCGATCAGTTGAAAAAAGACAAACTTATTTACGTTTTTTTAGGATTAATATTAGTTTTTTAAGATGCCGTAAGACAGAGTGGTACGAACCTGGAAAATGAAAATTCGAGGAATTAATGAAATGCACGTGAATCAGACCAGTGGAGTATCTCTCAATTCTTTGACTGTCTGAATCATGGGAAACATTTTATCTCAATATTTGGGGTTTTTTCTTCTAGAAAAATAAGAATATGTTGGGGCTTGAGTCATGGGTTAGAATGACAGAAGCTCAAAGAAATTGATTTGTGAACGTTTTTCAAATTCAATTTAACATAACTATATTATATAAATCACTTACTATTATTCAACTATTTGATTTAACATATTTGATTGGCGGGTTGTTGTGTAATTGTGGCGGATTGTTGATATTTTGTGGTGGGTTTTTTTGTATATATATATAAATATTGTATTGGTAATTGTGAAAAAGTAATTGGAAAAAGTAAGTTGAAATATTGTATTGTTTTTTGATAATAAATATTGCATTGATAATTGTGAAAAGTACTACCTCCGTCCCTGATTAATTGTCCTTGAAACTACTTTTATGAGACCAAGAAAATGTAGGGAATTGGGCAAAAAATTTGTACATTGTCCAAAATGTCCTTGAAAATATCTTTGGGAATGTGCTAAAAGTAGGGGTGGAAGAAAAATCCGGAACCAGCACACCGAACCGGAAACCGGATAAAAAAAACCGGGAACGGGCAACACCGAACCGGTTTAAAAATCCGGTGCACCGCACCGGAAAAACCGGATACTAAATGGGGCGGTTCCGGTTTGGGATATTCACACCGCCGGGGAACCGGCACCGCACCGTTAATATAATTAAATACATATATACATATAAATTTTGGTTTAAAAAAATTTTGCCCAAAAATTAATACAAAAATAATATAAATTAACTAGTTAAAAAAAAAAAGAACATTAGGTGTTAATGTGTTATTGGGTTGGGCTTAAATAGAGATTTTTTTTTATTAAATAGAGATTTTTTTTTTATTAAATAGATATTTTTTGATGTTTGATAGAAATTTATGCGTTTCCGGTTCACCGGTGAAACCGCACCGTTAAAGTCGGTGCACCGGTTTTTAAAAACCGGGTGATTCGGTTCCGGTTCCGGTTTATGGTTTTCGCGCACCGTTTCATCCGGTGCACCGCTTCGGCGCACCGAAACCGCACCGCACCGTACCGTTTATTTTTATAAGGGATAGAATGAGAATTATAGTTATTGGAAATGTAAAAGTTAGGTAATTGAACAAATAAAAAGGGACAGATAAATTAGTTAATTGGACAATTAAAAAGGGACAAAGGTAGTGATTGAAAAAAGTAATTTGTGATGGGTTGTGGTAAATTGTGTTAGAATGGTATTTTGTGGTAGGTGTTGTGGCAAACTGTAGTATGTTGTGGCACCGCAGTTTGCCAACCGCAGAAAAAAAACAGGGCCTTATAAGAAATATGATCAATAAATTATAAATATTGAATTAAATTATGAAGCGATATATATTTTAGAGTATAAAAATTACTCCGTAGTTAAAATAACAAATTATAAATAGTAGAGTATTAATACTTTATTAATACAAATGATCATATTTACTAATACAAATAATCATATACCACACTTTATCAAACAAGAAGAAATCACACATAAACCTTGTTATTTAGAGTGGTAGAATCAAGTTAGTTTTAGTAAGGTAAGGAAAGGTAAGGTAATGATCAAATTTTGATTTGGTTTGAGTGTTTTTTAGAGAATTGGGTAAGGTAAGATAAGGTTGGATAGACATAACTTACCATTTTAAGGCCCTATTGTTTAGATTTGATAAAATGAGGTTTGGATGGATTAGATTGGATTGGATAAGTTACGATACTTTTTTGGGGAATTGTGTTTTTAGAGAGAATCCTTTTTTGGGGAATTGTAGAAGGTTTGGATTGAATTGAATTGAATTAGATTGGAAAGAGTTATCAATCTAAAGAACATGGTCTAAATAATCCGACCATATATTAACAAACCATTTAAGTTTCCTCGTCTTTATATTTATTCCAAAAGACAAACATTCATTGAACATATACTTTTGAATGATAAATAAAATTTTACTTTACTTTACCATAAAAAAAACACTATTATACTTTTAAATAATTTATATTAAAATTTTTTTATTCAAATCACAAAATTTATTTAAAATAAAAAGTGAGTGATCTAACATTTATACCTCTATCACTTTACATTACCCGTCTTATTTAACCTTACACACTTTACCCTGTATTATTTAACCTTACATACTTTACATTACTTATACATACCCTACACTAAGAAAGATGTTAAGTACTCCCTCCATCCCAAATTAATTGACACTTTGCTTAAATTATGATCGTTAATTACTCACAAATTACAATGAGTTACTATATGCAATTACCGCCATTAGAAAGATATTTTGCTAAAAATTACAATGGAGGTATTTTCATATTGTATCTCATTGTAATTTGTAAATAATTAATGACCAAAATTTAGTCAAAGTGTCAATTAATTTGAAATGGAATGAGTAATTTGTCAAATTGTTCAAACATCAAAATGTGAATATCATAAAACGTTGTTTACCTTTTTCTACTTATGGCCTTATGGGTAAGGGGCATGATAATTACACATGAATACGTGTACACCAAGAACAAGTCAATAACACCACCACCTAATTTTCTAAGATATTAGATAATCAATGCAAAGGTACCCCAAGGGGCAAAAAAAAAAAAAAAGGATTATTAAGTTTTAAAATCCTCAATTTTTGAGTTTGCTTATCAGAATATTACGAATTTCAGATTGACCATTAATATCCCAAATTTTGGGACGTCGCATTTGGCAGTAGCCCAACACCAACTTAACATCAATTATACTCAGGATTTTCTGTGATGTAACAACGTTTTTTGAGGTGCTTTGTAGAATGAAAGTGTGTCTTAACCAAAAAACAACCACTACATTGTAGAAAATCCGAATTAAACTGATGTTAATTCAGTGTTTGGATGCTAATAAATACCAACCTCAAAGTTTGGGATATTCATATCAAAAGTAAAATTTGGGATATTCTGTTAAACAAGACCCAAAGTTGGGGGTTTTAAAACCAAATAATCCAAAAAAAAAAGCGCAGTAATGTTACTGGCCAGAATATTGATTTAAGCGGATCCAATTTGTCCAAGGTCCCGTTCTTTTCTGCGGTACCGCGCGCTGCGATACCGCACCACACTGCATTACTCAATATTCTACCATATTTCACCACATTCCACCATACTTTATCACAATCATTACCAAAATATTTTCTTACTTTTCTCTCTTACATTCTCTCTCCTCACTTACCCCACCCACCATAACTCCCACCACAACCTACCACAACCCACCACATTTCACCACATTTTTTCAATTTTCACCGCACCGCACCGCACCGCATAGAAGAACGGAGCCTAATTCGAAAATAATTGGGTCCAATCATAGGTTTTTTGTTTAAATTTATAATTTCATCTCGAAATAGGTCATACTTGAATTACCTGACACGGGAAAAAAATTAGGTCTGAACATCTATTTTTTATCTGAATTTTAACATTGAAAGACCCAAATTTAAGTATTTAACCCAGATATGATCTTTGAGAGCGCTAATATTGATTACCTTCGAGTAAAAGAGTTATAACTGCATTGTTAAAAAAAAAAAAAAGATGAAGAAGAGACATAACCATAAGTGACAAAATTATCCCTTTTTATGTTTATTAATAATTTTTTAATATATAAAATAATTTTTCTATAAAATTATTGTTATTAAATTTATAATAGAAAATTTTACTATAAAAGTATAATATTAACAATTTGAAGATAATATTATATAACAATTACGGAGTAGTAGTTATTTGAGATCATTAAGAGCATTATCAATAGAGTGTAAGAATAGTGAAAGAATAGTGGAATAATCCTACATGAAAGTGAAAGACTAGTGGGTGTAAATTCCTCTCTCCTCTTTTTTTCTTCCTTTCTCTCTCTTCTTTCCCCTTCTCTTCCAATCTCTCTCCTTCCTTCACACTCCCTCCTCACATGCCTTCTTCCACACTAAACGTGGGAGAGAGGCTGTGAAAATTTTATTTCACACTAACTCAACCAATCAGAAATTGACACGTCACTTCCTCCCTCCCCCATTCCACGCTGTTGCAATTGCTCTAAAGCTCAACGAATAATAGCTACACCAAAAAGAAGGCGACATTAACAATTCAACATGAGCAATATTGGCAACTAAATAACTCTCTCAACCACCACCCAAAAAGATGGAGAAAAGCTAGTTATACGACGAGCCATTAACAATTTAATATGTGTAATATTGGCCTTATTGTATTACTAGTATTTGTATGGTACCCTACTTGTGCAATTTTGATCATCTAATTTGCCATTCATAGTTTGGACAATTAAATATGATTAGCTATGAGCTATATATAGATTTATATGTTGAGTTCTTAAAAAGAAAAGTGCATATTAGTTCTTAATATATATTCTTTAAAAAAAAAGTGCATATTAATTCATACTTCAACAAATTAGGACTCTTTTTATTTGTTCCTTGATATTTTCAATACAATAAAGGGTATTATTTTATTCTAAAAGAGGAATATGATGATATTTCCTCTCCATTTATATTCAATACATTTCAATATTTATTACAACAAAACTTATAATTAGGGATATAAATTTTAAATGTAACTCATTTAAATTCAAAATATATTTGCAATTCATACTGAATCAAATACTAGTACTCATCAATATTAATGATTAATATAAACATTACAACAATAATAAACTCTGGTGTGATCCTACTAGTGCGAAGTTTGAGGAAGTTTAAATGTGGATAGTATTCTTTCCATGTAGAAGAGTGCATTACTGACGGATTCTAACATATTTGAAATTCCGTCCAAAGACAATATGAGTAATAGTTAATATTCATATTTCTCTTGTTGTTTGAAATATATAATGCTTATGTTTAGGTTTTCTATGAGTAAACAACTTATTAAAAATTTTTTGTTTTTCGGTGAGCACTAAAAAGTATCCTACTACAAACACATGAATTCAAAGGCCCAACTCACCGTAAATGATAATAGCCTGTCTATGAGACAATTCATTGCTGGGTTAATCTGAAAGCTTTTAACAAAATGGGCCATTTGGATATTGCCAAGTAAAATGGGCCATTTGGGCTAAACTTAAGGCCTTTAACAATGTGCTAATGAGTAATGGCCCAGTATGAAAGTTTAATCAATCAATTGCCATAGGCTACGAAGATAAGCAAACATCATAGCTTATGTTTTGGCGGACAAAATTAGACATGATAAGTTCGAATAAGTGCAAGGTGATTGGGCAAATTAGATATATGATATGAGAAATTTAACGTAGAAAATCTGAGTAAATTCAGATAATTCTTTTTATAAATATGGAATTATTATATGAATTTAGGTAAGTATAAGAAAGTTGAGTTAACCTACCCTATCTATCTTTACTTGTAAAATGGTTGAGTATTGTCCTTTTTTTAATATGTTGTAATAAAAGGAAAAGGAATAGGATCGGCTTATGACCTGATACCCTATCATATCTCCAACCTTATGATTATAGTGTTGGATCATGGGCAGGCGAGAACTTTCGTCGTATTTGTGCATTTATCATTGAGGGGCTATTGTTAATGGTTTTCAATTGAATTAATATAGCACCTATTTTCTCTATAATAAAAAACGACTCGAATAACATATATAAATACAATATAATCTTCATAAGTTGTTTATTAATAATGAATACTATTAGAGGTTATACCCTTATATCCTCTCAACCTCTCCTTTTTACAAATCTTCAACTTTTAGTGAACCATTTTTTTCTTATTGGTGCGAATCATTTATAAAGAGTTGTACAATATTTTTTATATAAATCAGAAGGGAGATTGAGTATAAAATCCAATGTATTCAACAATTATTAGATTAAAACGTCATCAATAATTATAATTCATCGATCCATCTATTGTTCTACTATAAACATTCGTACACGTTCATCCCCCTTACAAAATAAATTGGAAATTACTAAAATAGTTGAGGCCCATTTCAAATCCAAATACCAAATACAACCTCCAATAATCGTAACTATATACTACTTTCACGGCCGACTTCCTACTTAAATGATGTTACTTAATTATTTTAATCATTCGAAAGTTGTTATTGCAATTTAAGCTGCAAAATATCGGCCAGAAGATTACAAAGCTCAAGTTGCAAATGTGTATACTATACACGATTAATACAAAAAGGAGAACAAAATGTGACAAATAAATCCAAATTGGCAGGATAAGTTGGACTTCGTGTACAAATAAGAACTGCCGCGTTTACGTAGGAGAAATTCAAGTAGCTTAATTAGTATAAGCATGCATGTCTACTGTCATCATCTCAATGTTGAATACTGCTCGATCTACTCTTATCAGCAAGTAGACCACTAACCCCCAAATCATTATCACAATTTCCATGAGTATTTGACATTATACCCATTATTAGGTTTAAGGTTGTCAGAATCGGAATCCTAACTCGTATTCATGGGGTAGTTAGGATTGGAATTAACCCACGGCCACGTAGAATCGTGGATCGCATTGAAAATTTTGGATCATAAAATCGTAGGATCGTAAATAATGATCGGGATTTTAATAAGTATGATTAGGTTATCTATATGTAACATCCCACATATATGATTGAAGTGTGGTTTAAAGGGTTTAAAATGATTATTTATATCAAACAAGATGCATATTCCTTTCAGTAAACTCATTCGTTGAAAACTCTCCAGTTATATTGCTTGGTTGGGAGTAGTCCCGGGGTGTGTGACCTTCTATGAAGTCGTGGATGGAAAATTTTTTGACCAGTCAAACATTCTCTCAAAGAACGTACATAAAGATGTGAAAATATGAGCAATTTAAAGATTGTTTTTTAGAAAAAAAAAAACAACTTATGTATGACTATTTACCAAATATGTATAACTGTTTACATAAAATACTTTATTTTACGTACGAATGAATGTAAGGTTGGGTCAATTCGGTTCAAATCAAAATGAATTGTCTTCTTCTTGAGACCACACGTGAATCTATACATCATGTGCTTTCTTAGTAATAAAGGAAAGAATAGAGGTTGATTTTTTTTATTATTGAAAGCCAAAAGAGGCTAAAGAGACAACAACAGATCTGTGAAAAAACGCAGAGAAAAGTACAACTAAAGGAAGCAACCAACAAGAAGCCACACGACCAAATCAAAGGCAAACAACACAAATAAAATACAAAAATTAACATTTTCATTTTGTTCTCCATTTCTCCATAATACGTTTCTCAATAGTCACAGGGTCCCACAAATGAAGCCTGAACCATAGCCAAAATTAACCACTCTACGCGCCATGTCAGAGGTTGATTTTGAATGATATGTATTGGTACCATGTCAATCAACACACCTCTAGCTATATGGACCTTTTATCCTCAAATTATTGGCCTATTGTGCTGTGTTTTGGTGTTCCCAAACAATAAATCATCCAATGAATGATCAATATTGCGGTATGAACATTCAAAAAGCTGGAAACTACTATTTCGGTAGAAACAACTTTTTCCTTTGGTTGAAAGCCTAAGGCAATTTGTACAAAGGCCCAAAACAGAGGCAAAGACAATTAAGAGGGATGATACCTATTTTGAAACAAGATATTATTTAAGTATTTTATTTTTATAAAATTAATGTTTATTATGGTTTCTCACATTAATTTTATAAATGCTAGTTAGCTAATTAATTAATTAAATGAATGAACTCCATCAGTTAGATATATTTTAATTTAGGCAACTTTGGTTTCAAAAAAAATTTAGACAACTTTAATTTTGTAAATTTAAAAATTTATTTTAGCAAATCCTATAATAAAATTCAATTTAATATAAAAATATATAGAATATCAAAACAAGACATTTAAGAGATGTTTTGACTCCAAACTCATCACTCTCAAATAATTAAATCAAACTCCAAAAATATAGCACAAACTAAATACACTGAAACAAAACTATACAGTCGTGACAAACATATGTTATAACATCTCACTCGGTTTAGATTTAATACATTGTAGAACTATCTCAACTAAAAACTTAGGCTAATAATTGAAGGTGTACTGGTAATTTTATACTCTACTTAGCGCCGGCAAATTTTCATCCGACCTGAATTGTCCGACCCGGAAAAATCGGGTATGGACATAGATTTTTCGTCCGAATTTTTATATTGACCGAATATTCGGACATAAAATTTCTCCTTTTTCTATTGTCCGAACCCGATTTTTGCTTCGTCCAAATTGTCCGACCCGGTTTGACCCGAATAAAACCGGGTCCGGACATGAATTTCTCATCTGAATTTTTGACATTGTCTGAATTTGTCCGACTCGAATTTACCCGAACCCAAAGTTTTGTAGGCGCTACTAGTTAGGACCAATACTTGATTCTCACTTCTCAGCCACTTCAAGTTAGAATTCAGATATTTGTCTGATCCTCCAATCAATATGAAACATTTTTCTTGAAAGCCTTCAATCATTTTTCTTTTTACATAACAAATACAAGAGAAAAGACAACCAAATCACACAGCAAAACATCCAAAGCCATGGTGCTTAATTCCTACTTCCCTAGCTTCTGTTCAGAAATAAGTCTCCATTTATAACTTGACACAGAACAGTCACATTCACATAGTATCCTGTAGTTCAAAAACAATGCACAGTTCCTTTACATACACGCATGCATAAAGTTTAGAAGGTGGCAATGCACAATTTAATTTCTTCCTCACAATATTATTGTCCATGCATCTCGTAGAAAAGTAGTTTACAGAGATAAGAAAGTGATTGTGAAGCGTACTAAATTTGAGTGCATATACCATATAAATCCAATGAAGCTGGGACAGATTCCCGCTTGTCTTTAAGTACAAAGTATGATTTCCACTATGCATGGTTATAACCTTCACCAGGACTTGCTTCTCATATTCGAACTTGGCTTCTCAATTCCAACTTTTGTTGTTAGAGATTTTGCTTCCATTCAATATACGTGTGGGTTTCTTCACTTTCTATTACAAATACAAATAAATGTATGTGTTTTAACACAAGACATGTTTAGGCTCTGTTGTTTTGTGCGGCAAATTGGATGTGGTAAATTATGGTATGACAATATTGTGGAAAGTATGATATGGCATGGTAAAATATGGTAGGGATGATTGGTGTGATAGATGAGGAGAGAGAATGTGATAACTAGAAGAGAAAGTTGAGGAGAGAGAAAAGTGAAGAAAAATAAAGTTATAATTGTTGTGGTAAAGTGTGGAAAGGTATGGAAGAACTGTGGTAAGTGTGAAAAAATATAGTAAGTGCGGTGTGAAACCGCGCAAAAGAGCAGGGTTAATGAAATTGTTTTTATTAAACTATCTTCTTATTTGTTGGTGTTTATATATATATTTTTTATGAAACAATTACTTTGTTGGTGTTTATTTTCCACATTCATAAATATATTTTATTGGGTCTTTATTAAAATTAAGGATTTGATATGGTTCACAGAATATCTACTCGGTTCATTTCATATTAATTTTCACGTTGATCTATGCATTAGTTAAATTTTAAAAATTTTAGTTATTAATTTTTCGATCTACAGGTACAATGTTCTATAATACGAAAGTATTATTATTATATACAAAACAAAAATACTAATATAAGATTATAATGTTGTACACTTTTGAAAAAAAATCTATAGAAAATTATCAGTCAAAAAAATATAAAAAATATGTAACATTTATTAAGTGATATCCATCAAGGAAAGGAACTGAGCTATGCCGCGGATGTCGATCTGACTGAAAGCAAATACTATTTGCTTTTGGACGATTATCGATATAATCAACCGCTTAGAATATAAAAAAGAATGTTTTTTCTTCAACTTTCCTACCATACTACGCGAGGCAATGAAATTGGAACATGACTTAACATCGATAGAATGCTACCTCCATATGGTTCGTCGGCTCTGAGTTAGGCTGGGACTTCCGCTTCGCCCAATTCATTAATAAGTGTCCCCGTTAGAGAAGTTCTTTTTTGCTCCTGTCATCCACTGGGGTCACTCGGATAGATCCTAATCTTCTTCGTTTTGGCCCGTAGCAGGGAAGGCCTATTTGAGATTTTAATCAATTGAAACTTAGGAATTCAGTTATTTGATCTAATGCTTTTGTTAGCTTCCAATATTAACATTCCGCCCTTTGATCGAGTGTCCACAACGCTTCCGGTGAATAGCTTTGATTAGATCAAATAATATATATAAATTAATATGGAATGGGGGAGTAATGTCCCATTTAAGTTTCTATAATCCAACACCTCCAAAACGACTAACAGATCCCTATATTTTGATGTAATTATTTTAAGGACCCTATATTTTGACAAATTATTATGGGGTGACATTATCTTTGCGATAATTATTGATTGGGGACATTCCAACTAATTTTCCAGTCTAAAAATGCGCGAAACAATGATTTTTGTATTTAAGGTTGTATTAATTGCAGTCAATAATCATTTTAGGTTTTAATATTTGGGGTTTGTCAAAGATACATCACCCTAATCAACAATAAATACTCTGATTAATGATTTATTCGCCGGAACATAGATCGGAATGTCCTCAAAAATAATTACAATAAAGATAATGTCACCTTACAATTATTTATCAAAATATAGGACCCTTAAAATACTTACATCAAAATATGAGGACCCGTTAATCATTTTTTGGAAAATTATATAATTAAATTAAAGTATTTTTGTCAAAAATCTAATAATAACATTCCTGTACAATCAATCAACTTATGACTTAATAAATTAACGGTCAAGATTTATAAAGTTTAACCTCTATTAGTTAAAGAAGTGCAATATTATTACCTTGGGACTGAGGGAACACACATATATTCAACCTTTTTAGTTGAAGCTAAGCCTCTAGCAATCTTCTAGAAAGAAAAAGGTAGCTCACATTGGGGATTGCTGTTACAGACATAAGCAGTACAAAGCATTAGAGATTTCAACGTACTTTCGTATCAAAGTGACTAACACAAAACATGAAGGTGCCCTTATATTACGCTTCGAGGACAATCATGGTTTTCGTGGCCTGTAGTTAAGAAATTATGTAAACTGTGGTACGTCCAACAACATATTTAATTAAGTCAACCCAAATTATCAAAACTAATTTATCATTTCTTAGCAAATTGGAGTATACTACTAATACTATATATGATATTTATTCAATCAATTGGTTGGGTACGCGAGGACAAAAATAATTTGTACATTTTTCAGTCAAAATAATTTGATACTGCTGCTAGCTATTTGATGTCAGCATTGCGTCTGGTTTTAATTTGTACAACATGCATTTTATTAATATATATGCACAATAATCATGGTATTATTGAACAACCAAGCTGAATTGCTCACGCTTACAGTCAAATTTATGGGAAGAAGTTTTTGTCAAAATAATGTTGCCGGAAATAATTTCAACCCGTTTATAAAATGACATGGGTATGTTTCGAGTTATTAGGGTTAATAAGAGCAGTACATAAAGCAAAATAAGATGACTATTAAATCAAAAAAATAAATGCAAGATGAAAGAGGAGATGAATTAACGTGAAAATCCAATCGGAAAAACACGACGGACGGCGTAAGCACACATGAATCTTAGTTGGTAGAGAATACAACGGACGATCTCACATTAAGATCAACGCAAAGAGAGTATAAAAACTCAAACAATTAAACACTCACAAATTCTCTCACAAATAGGAATACAAAAATTACTGAATTTTTTAATACACCTCCTCTCGCGCAGGAGGTGTTCCGAAATTTGACTGCACTCAAAATTTGCCCAAATAATGTGCACCAAACTTGGTCAATCCTAACAAGTTGAACAAAACTCTCTATTTATAGGGAAAAACTTCCTAGAAACCACCTTGACCCCCACTCCAATTATATTTAAAATCTAACACAATTAGAAAACCAAATATAATAGGGAAGCCAAAATGATTTCCTAATACGTACAATTAGGAAATGATGGAGTCAAGAGATTGGACGATTTTAGGATAATTTCCTAGCATACTCCACCTCGAACTAATATCAATGGAATTAAGATCTGAAATCGATTTCTTCGTCGCCAATGAACATTTGAAAGGTAAAACTGCGTTGGATAAACTAACTAGTGAAAGGTCACAATTCGAACTCTCCAAAAATCTTCACAACCCCTATATCTGATCTTGCTAATGAACTTCTCGACACCCACAAGCGAAATTTCTAAATGTAGACATCCCAAAACCGAAGTTCTTACATGAACCCTAATTAAGTACTTCACGAAATTTGAACACCATAGCTCTTATACCACTTGTTAGGTATATTAAGAGCAATTATATTAAACGAAAGCAAAATAAGATAACTACTAGATATCGAAAAAAAATATGAGTGCAAGATAAAAGGGGCACTTAGGTGATTCTAGGACAGTTTCCTAACACGGGTCAAGGGTTCTTCAACTCATTGAAGGCTGACATGAAAGCAATTCAAACCCGTCATGACTTGATCTATCACCCAATTTACTGTAAACTGTAGTGTGAAAAGGGGTTGGATTGGTATCATTCATAATTAATCGTCTAAGGTTTATATGGAGATACAACAACATCCTAGAAAAATTACATTTGAATGCGGTTTGGGGGATCCAAATATATACCGTCTTTCCTTTATGAATGAAAGTTTATGAAGAAACTAATTCCGGTAAATTCGAGAAAGAAACATTTTCAAAAGACCCGTTGAAAATGAAAAAAAGACTATATAAAAGCAACCTAGGTGAGAAACCTTTTCTTTTTAAAAAGTAAATTATTTTAACACATATACTTTTACTCTTAATAGGCGAGGCAACATAATGAGATTGAGGTAAGACGGTGGCTGGGGAATATTTGGTGTAAAATGTGTTTGGTTAGAAAGCTTTATTTGAAAAGTTAATTGGTCAATTTTTTTAAGTTGATATATTTTTCTATCTTTATGTGGGCAACAAGCGTGATAATTAAGAAAACTGTCTCCGCGGAAATATTAATGTAAAGTTCATTTGGTGTTATCTTTTATTTTACAATTTCAATGACATATCAATTGCTATTTTTTTCTACCCCTAATTCATTGAATAAAACACCTAAAGTTGATTTTTAACTAATTATATTTAAATAATTTTTTATTAATTACCCCATCATTTTTGCAACCTTGATTTTACCCAAATTCTCCAATTTTTGTTATGAAGTCAAAGATAATACTTTCGTGTAATAGAACATTAGATATGTTGAGATATTAATAGTCAACATTTTTAAAGTTTGACTGACGCATAAATTAAAATGACAGATGAAAAAGAAAGGAAATAGTATACATTTTGAAACAAAACAAGTACTACTTCCGTCCCAAATTATTTGTCCTTTTAACTAACTTTTTTGTCCCAAAATATTTATCCTATTTACAATTCCAACAACTGTAATTCCTTTTCTACCCCTAATTAATAAATTCATTTATTACTTTTTACAATTTCAACAACTATTATCTTCAATTAAAATAAGGTAATTTGGGTAAATTATAAACTTTTTACTTCAATTCCCAATATGCATTGGTCATCGTAAATTAAATAAATGGACAAATATAATGGAACAAAGGTAGTAATAAATTTCAAAAAATCAATAATAGTAAAAGTTGAGTGATAATAATTACAGTAGATAGTGATCGAGAAGCAAAGGACATCCCCTTGATTAATACACGCACTATTTCTGGTCGATCATATACTCCCCTACTGTAAAATACTAAAATGTCGTTTACCCTAAATTCATAACGTCGGTGAGTCTAGGGTTCTCATTTAATTTCTGTATTTTATTTTATTTTATTGATTTTAGGTCCCCAAGTAAATTAGAAACCAGACCTTGCATTGGTAAAATACAAGACGTATTGGTCTATATAACTCATAATGATAATCGACATCAGATAATATCAGGCATGCAATATATGTAGATAGACTTGTCTACCCTTCCTCGTTCCAGCTAGCTACCCAGTGTACGCCTCATATGTCGTGTATAAATTAATTGTTTTTGGCTTGTTTTACTCAACACTTTAACGTACTCTTCTTATAACTTCTGTTCTATCATTAACTCATCATTCACTGATAGAAATAGAGAGAGAGAGAGAGAGAGAGAGAGAAGGGAAATAATGGTGGACATGGAAACCAAGGAAGAGCAAAGCAACAAGAGCTCCTGCTCTTCCTGGTGGAAACAGCAAGATGGTAACATAATAATGGTGAACTCTAGCAACAAGAAGCAGCCTGGTGGTTGGAAGTCCATGCCTTTCATCATAGGTCTCTTTCTCTCTCTCTCTCTCTCTCTCTCTCTGTCTTTCTCTCTCTCTCTCTCTCTCTCTCTCTCTCTCTTCTCTCTTCTCTCTTCTCTCTCTCTCGTCTTCAACCGTAAACTTAAATTCTTGGTTAAGATGATTTCATATAGTGTTCGAACATGACTGAGTATGAGGTCTCATGTTCGAATTTTAATAACAGCCACTGGCGATTCTAGGTCTTCGAATCAAGGATGTCAAGTACATCATTAAGGGGGTGTTTGGCTAATAGCTTTTGGGGTAGTTTTTAACTTTTTGAACACTGTTAGCTTTTTGACCAATGTGAAAAAGTTACTTGATGTGTTTGGTAACAAACTTTTCATATTAGTTTTTTGGACCTAATAAACAAGTTTTCTAAAAGCTACTTGAGGAAGCTTTTTGAGATAGCTTTTCACAAATAGCTAGTTTACCAAACACCTTTTCTGCAATCAACTAACCCAAACAGCTAAAGTCAAACAACTAACCCAAACAGCTATCAACTAACAACTACAAGCTAACAGCTAACAGCTACCAGCTACTAGTTGGTTGCCAAACATGGTCTAAATTTATTTGGTAATTATATATTTTATACTTTATATCCCAAATTATGCTGAGTTTTTTCAAATAATTTTGGATCACGAGTCACCATGACTACCCCTTAGCCAAATACAAATATGCCGAAATGATAGTAGCTATGTTAATTTAGTTGTTTACTTTGTACAAGATTAAAGGGGTTGTATATATATATACCATGAATTTAAACTGTTACTCGAAATGATTCCAAAGTATTTTATTTGGTAATTATATATTAAAACTAGTGATACGTGTTAGGCCACTCGTTAAAAATTAAAATTTTTGGACGTTATAATTAATACAGTGTTGATAGTTTGATAAAAAGGATAATAGTAATTACTCCTTTCATCGTCATGAATGAAAGGACATGTAAATAATATTATGCCGCAACTAACTTTATCATCAACTTGGTTGATGAAAATCTAGTGAAGTTGGTATAAAAAATTTGACCCAAATTCCCTTCATCCTCACCTATTACATAGATTGATCACTGATATATACATAAATTAGATTAATGTGAATATAATGTTCCATAAACAAGATTAACATCCCTACAAATTAATACTACTTTCGTCGACCCAATTTAATTGATGTTTTGAGAGTATTGAAAGATACCAAGCTAGACAAAGGATCGATGGAGTTAGGCCCCATTCTTTTGTGCGTTGCGTTAAGTTGCGGTGGAAATAATTAAAAAGTAATTGTAATTTGCGTTATGTTGCGGTAGGGTTGCGGTAAGTTGCGTTGTGTTTGGGTGCGCGAGCTCTTAAGAGAAGAAGGATAAAATAATGAAATTGCACCAAATCAGATAAATGGGTTTATATCAAATTTAAAGATGAAGAATATGAAGTTAATCATTAAAAGTAAAATTAGTAAAATTTATATCAGAAATATAAAATAATAAATAATTATAGATAAATAAAGTAGACAGTTAAATAGGGATGTAAGAAAGTAATAATGTTTGCTGATAAAGTTGCTAACAATACTAAAAATTGCAATTGTATACAACAACAACAACAATAACCTCCCAAGATCGAGACGTATTTGAGTGTAGTCTGAGAATTCAAAAGTAGGCAGTCTTACTCTCATAAACCGAAATTTATGGAGGGGCTGATTACGATGGATTAAAAAAATTGTAATTGTATATATGTTACTAGTAAATCTTTAGGGAGTTTGTATTAATGGAAGCTTGCACTTTTTTATTACTTCTATTTCAATTTCTTTTTTCTAAGATTAGCTCTTATCGTAAGAACATATATTTCTTCTTCAATAATATCATGAACATCAATTTCATTAAGGATAATTTTCACCAAGAGTTGTATTATCCACCTTTGAACTGCTACCTGCCAAATTGACCCATGAAAAGATCTCTACTGAAATTCAATGTTCGTTCAGGATGCTAAACACAATCATTCATCATTTTTCCAACTTTTTTGTCCCATTTTTTCTCAAAGGGAAGATTATAATTAAATCAGACAAAGAACTAACCGTGTAATTTTGCCCCTCCCCCTTTATTTCTTGGTCCAGGGGCACTTTAAAAAGAAAATAAAAAAAGAAAAAGAGGTGGTATACCTTATTTTATTTAGTACCACTTTTTTTTTTCCTGATGATGGGTTAAAAATAACGTGGTGCAGGAAATGAAACATTTGAAAGGCTGGCTGGATTTGGGCTTTTAGCCAACTTTATGGTGTACTTAAAACGTGAGTACCACCTGGATCAGGTGGCCTCTACCAATCTCATTAGCGTTTATTCTGGTGTCGCCAACTTTGCTCCGTTAGTCGGCGCATTCATTTCCGATGCATATATCGGTCGCTTTTGGGCCATAGCTATCGGTTCTGTGGCCTCTTTTTTGGTATGTTACTTAATTTCATTTTTCTTCTGACAGACTATATTATGATAATTTCACAAATATTGTTTTATATTAAAGTAAAATATTTAACAAGTATCTTGCCCAAACTCAAATTATTTTCATAAGTTTTTTCTACTTGGCAGAAATATACTACTAAAAATTGTTTCTGTACACCATGGCTGTGACTATGCAAGCTTTGTCAAATTAATAATCAAGGGCCATAACACTAAATATGTTGAACTCAATCTATTTAGGTACTGACAGATTAGTTTGATAAAAGTGCATTTCTTGTGAATTATTGATCTCCTACCTAATATTTGGTTAGACCTAAAATGATGATATATATTTTTCAGCATGTTTTGTCAAATATGGTAATAATAAAAAGAGAACGAAAACAAAAAATCTCAGTTATTCTTGAATCATCTAGCAGACATATCATATTGTGGTCACGTAAGGCTTTTGCACATCCAAACTTTATCAGAAAACAAAGGACAGATAAAGTATCATGCTATATATGGCTCAATCTTTTTTTCTAGTGTTCTTGAAAATCTTATGGTGTAACAATAATGACATATGTTATTATGGTTACTAATTAAATAGATTAAATCAATTAATCAAATATTGCATATTTTAGATGAGCAAACTATCAAATATTTCTTGTGCATTGAAAGTGATCAAACATAGTTGAAAAAAGTTGTTGATGTATTATTTTGCTCATTTTGGTCCCTAATTCATTTCAGAATAAAATCTAGATCTTGCATCTTTCCTTAGTTTCTATTAGTGGAAAACTAAAATTTTCTTTTTTATATTTTACTTCAGAAACATATAATGTGTAGTAAGTTAGGATAATGACAAATATTTTATTTAAAGTTCCTAGTTGAATTTCTTCTATTATAGGGAATGAAAAAATGAGTTTCGAAAATTTTAAAAATGAAATGACGTGTTATGATACTCCACCGGAGATCCAAAACCATAGAATAGCATTGTATATACTCTTAAACCCCCCACATAGATCATTATATGCCTATATGGTCTTAGTTACATGAGTGTTAAAAGAAAAAAGTAAGCTATTTAGAGATCAATATTCTAACTTGTTGACTTGATGACAAATATTCCTACATCATTTTTTTTAATAAAAGTTATAAAAGGGACAAATCTAACCTAGATGTCAAACTTTTCTTATCATATGATGTATCTTCCTTATTCTTATTGCACACTACTCTATTGCACACTACTCTACAGTAAAACTATTATAACCATCACTTCTATAATTCTATAGTAATAATTTTTTATTAAAAAAAGGCTCACAAGATAATTTAATATCAATATTGATACTGTATTTGAATAGTGCAGTGCAGTGCTTAATTCAAACTTGACTAGTAGTATTTTTTTATTAGAAAACAATGGAATAAATGAAAATGTTTTAATACCAAAAATTTTCCAATAAACTAAACCAAACCTTATAAAAAACGAAAAGGAAAAAAATGCAGACAATAATTTAGGGAGGGGCCACATTGAATAGGAGGGAGAATTGGAGAGGAAATTAATGAAATAATTAGGTAATGATTTGGTATAATATCGGTTTCCCTTATTGGAAGTTTCAACTTTATTTGCAAAATATTCATCTTTAGTTTCTTGATCAGCGTGCCCTACTAGCTGGGCTACTACCCAATCTGCGATTCTTGAGTGGTCCATTTGTTTATCCCTATTTCTCATATGTCGTCACACCTCCAATATTTTTCCAAGGTTGTGAGCTATATGTCACGGGGTGATTTATTTTACAAATTTGTTACTCCCTCCATTTCATATTAATTGACATTTTAACTAATTTCTTTTTTCAAAATAATTGTCACTTCTCACTTTTCAATATATAATTTAGTTATTTTATTTTTAATAATTAATTATATTTACCTTTTAACCTTCTTTTCAGTAAAAACTTTTGAGTTTCCTCCAAGTGGCAAGTGGTGAGAGGGAGAGGCAAGGGAAGCACGGTAAAAAAGACTTTGAAAACATAATTCATTTATTTAGAGAGAAAGAGTAACATATTATTCATGCTACGGTAGTTTTTTTCATTTGGAGCCTTGTTACCTGCGAATTGCAGCTACACGTCAATTAAATCGGAACGGAGGGAGTAGTAAACTTTTTACAAATTTAACTTAGACTATGAAAAAAATAAGAAATCTTTAAAAAGATAAAACTTAACTTAAATAATGAGAGACTTAGAAAGTTTTTAAGGACAAAGTAGGGAGATAAGAATGTGTTTGAGAGAATGTTTTGAGTATTGCTTTCAAAAAATAAATAGTTACTCAAAACACGTACTTTCACCTCCTCAATACACGGTGGAGATTAATTTGATCTAGCGAGAACATTTCAAAACATTGCAGATACTTCCGAAAAATTTCGTAATAGTGGGTAGAAAAAAAAGGGATTTAATAATCGAACTAATACAGTTGTAGAAAAAAATAATATTGCTTATAGTTTATGTGTACACGTGCTCTCCACCAAAACCCTAAAAATAAAATCTCAACTAATACAATAAAGAATACATTTATCTACCTGATCATATCTCCTCATCAAGGAAACAATGCAAACGTTTGTCAATGGATTTCTTTTCAATTAATAGTACTACTTCATTAGATTGGCTAAACAAAAGAAAATGTCTTATCATAGCTAGTTATTTCTTCATTAGATTAGCTAACCAAAAGAAAATGTCTTATCATAGCTAGTCTAATTGACATTCACATGAATCATGACAGTGTATCTTCCGTGCCATCTTCCAAAGAAGTTTCAACATCACAAAATAATCAGTTTAGATCTTTGTTAGTAATTAAGAAAATTAAAAAGAAAAGGCCTTACTAAAATATTCAACGTTCTCTTTGTAATATATTAAAGCTTGATTAATTGTCAACGAGTTCTTGCCTGATAGATAAAAACTCCACCTTTAACCTCCTCGATCCATCTGGGTTAATTTGATATTTAGTTGGAGCATTTCTAATTTTCTATCTTATAAAAATTAGCGTTTGGAGTGTGTTGTGGAATGTTGCGCCCGGCCCATATATTGAGTTTTAGCATTTCCTTACTCTCATTCCTAGGCTACTAGTAGACCCATCATATTTTTCTTAAAATAAAGATCTAATGAATTGAACTACTTACTATTGTCAAAAGATATATTAAAAACATAGTTAAATTATTTGTGTGTGCACAAGGAAAATAATTCATTGCCACTCAAATGAGTAGCTTATGTTTCACTCAACTTGTTATTATTCCCTTTGTACAATATTATTATTATTATTATTATTATTATTATTATTATTATTATTATAATTGTAATTTGAAAAAAAAATATAATGATGGTGGTTAATTTGACAGGGAATGGTGGCTATGACATTAACAGCATGGGTTCCAACCCTAAAACCCCCTCCATGCCCATACAACTACCAACAGGACCAAAGCTTCCAGCCCAACCAATTGGCCCACTGCGAAAAGCCCAATGGGCCCCAAATATGGTTCCTGGTCCTAAGCCTAGCCCTACTTTGCCTGGGCACAGCTGGGATAAGGCCATGCAGCTTACCCTTTGGAATTGACCAGTTTGACCACACCACAGAAGAAGGTAGAAGAGGGATCAACAGCTACTTCAACTGGTACTATGCCACCTTCACCATCGTCGTCATGTTAACCCTAACAGTGGTTGTCTACATTCAAGACTCAGTCAGCTGGATTCTAGGGTTTGGTATCCCCACAACCCTAATGTTCTGCTCCATCATCCTCTTCTTCTTTGGAAGGCACTTGTATGTGTATGTTAAGCCTGGTGGGAGTGTCTTCTCTAGCATTTTTAGGGTTTTTGTGGCTGCCTATAAGAAGCGAGGGCTTACTCTTCCGGCCATGGATACCCTTAAGGAGGGCGTATTCTATGATCCACCATCTTCTGGGATTCGCGATACTAAACTTCCTATGTCTACTCAATTCAGGTAATTCAGTTCACCTTATTTAGTATGACGAATACGTTTGGTCAAAATAAGTTGAATGGTATAACAAACCTTTGGTCTATAAATAAGCAAAATAGTACATTTGTTGCTATATAAGACATGTAGTTTAACTAGGGAATTCATGTGTTATATGACTATTCTTTTCGACTTATTTTGATTGCGTTTATTTTTATATTAGTTTTATATGATCCGAACGTATGGATTGAACTTATTCTGAACTGTATTATCGGTCAGCTTCCTCAACAAAGGTGCTATCATCCAAGAGGGAGAGACGAACGTCGATGGAAATCCAACACCAGCAGCCAAATGGACACTATGTAGCATCCAAGACATAGAAGAGGTGAAATGTTTGATAAGAGTCCTCCCCATATGGGCATCCGGGATCATCTCCTTCACCGCGGCAATCCAACAATCAACCTTCACAGTCTCTCAAGCCATGTCAATGGACCGGCACATCGGACCCAAGTTCCTCATCCCACCCGGCTCCATCACCGTCGTCTCGATGCTCACCGTCGGTCTCTGGACCCCGATCTACGACCGTTTCCTGGTCCCCACCCTACGAAAGGTCACAAAACACGAAGAAGGGATCACCCTTCTCCAAAGGATGGGGATAGGGCTCGTGTTCTCCATCTTATCCATGATCGTAGCCGGTCTTGTCGAGGAAAAGAGAAGGAACTTCGCAAACAACCACGATGGGAAGTTATCCATTGCATGGCTCATTCCTCAGCTAGTCATGCTAGGGTTTGCAGAGGCTTTCAACTTTATAGGGCATATCGAGTTTTACAACAAGCAGTTCCCTGAGAAGTTGAGCAGTGTCGCGACGTCCCTCTTCTTTTGCTCCTTTGCTGGGGCAAATTACATGAGCACGGCCGTGGTGAATGTCGTGCAAAGGGTCACTGGAGGTCATGGAAAACCAGATTGGTTAACTGATGATATTAATCAAGGGAAGTTGGACTACTTTTATTACTTGTTGGCCATGATGGGGTCGATCAATTTGGTGTATTTTTTGGTGTGTGCTAAGAAATATCGGTACAAAAGAGGTGTTGTTGTACACCAAAAAGATTTTGATGATGTAGAGCTTAATTTGGTAAAGTAATATGATAACCAAGGGTGGAGGTTGAAGAAGGAAAAAAATTAAAGCATTCTTAGTTACGTTAATTATAATTAGGTACCATGTAATGATCGATCAGTTGAGCCAATTCCAACGTGCATGTATATGTATAAAGTAAATATGCACACAACTTGCAAGGGTTTCTGTAGTGTGTTGTCCCCTACTTTCCCCTTCTCATTGACCAAGAATATATATTTATATAAGACATAATTAAGAAGGACCAAAATGAATTTTGATCTTACAGATAATAATATTTTATTGCACATTAATACTGGCTAATTGAACAGGAATACCTTATATACAATATAATATGATGTTTATTTAAATTTAAAATTTTATTAAAGTTTCCGTAAAAGCCAAACTAAGCAATAAAAGTACCACGTATTTTTCCCTCAGCCTTGGGTTGTCTCGCAATACCCTCTACAGCTTGGCTCTACAGTAGTACTTTGACCAACTCCGAGTCTAATTGAAGCAAGTCCTACAGCCAATCCAACAACAATAACGAAAGCGATAGGAATCAATGGATTCATGATACGTTCCTCACACAAAACTTATGTTCGATCTCACATGCATGCTATATTCCATTCACACCAACTTACATCTCTATGGAAAAGTACTAGTATATGGAAAATTATATATATGTGGAAAAGTACTGTATGAACTTTGAAATCAATTTTTCTCTATAACTTCCATTCAATTCTAATTTTTAATAGAAAAATTACACATGCATGTACAAAAATTGACATATTTTGCTTTCTTTACATTCGAAAAATATACAATATGATATAAACTATTAACATATAAAATTCAGACTCAATAATCTTAGTGTAATGCTGCTCCTATCAACGCTTACTTATGAGTAAAAGGTACGAAGTGACTTGACCAGCGGGAGAGTTACTACTTCTTGCTCGTCAGCCCTTTCACTTTTCAAAAAGGGATGGGGTTTGAGAAGCGAAACAAGCCTGAGTAAGGCAATTCTGCTTTAATGAACCCAAACCGAATATTTTTACTTAAATTTATTAAAATTTACTCAAATTTATGGTAAACTAGTCTAAAATTAATCTAGTTTTATATTTGCAGTGTTTAACCTTACCTGCCCACGTACAACAAGATAGTCCCCACACCACATGAATCAATATAATTTGGAGTGAAAAGGCAAAGGAAGGTGGTCTATGTAGAGATAACATTAATTACCGAAAATTGGGCACCACAAATATAATTTAGGGGGTTTTGGCGTGAAGCTAAGAGAAGGAACAAACCTTATTTAATTTGGCTATCTGTACTTCTCTTTTATTGGCCTGCTTGAATTGTCGCCATTAAACTCTATATATATATATATATCAGTCTCACAGATTCCATGGATTGTCCTTTTATTTACATGTTTGATCTTGTTTTGCCGATAAATATCAAGCTAATTAAGTCGATCGAGAATGTAACATACCGAGTATGTGGTTAAAGTGTGACTTAAAATGATTGAAATGACTACTTATATCACTACGCAAGATCTTCTTTTATCCGTCTTGTGAAGCTCTTGATTAAGCGTCTTGGTTGGGAATGAATCAACCAGGAAGTTTTCCCACGCAATGTGTGAGCGAGGACGAATAACACTTGGAAAACCCGTGGTGATTTTGGGGCCAGTCAGCGATCCTTGAAGCAGTTATCGATAATGTCCGTGGCCTAGGAGAGGTCGGGGCGTTACAGAGAAACTTTCAAACTGCACTTGTTCAATGGGTCAAAGATGTACCTGGACCTGCAAACATTAGTGTTAAGTTTAATTTTTGTTTATGTACAAGAACTAACTTGCCTCAAAAAATAATATTCAACAAATTATCTCATAATACTAATTTTATGTAATAAATCATTTATATATACTAAATAATTAACATGTCAAAGTCCTTTAAAATTTGGCTAAACATAAGTAAGAACAGCGTATAATTAACTATAAAATTAGACTAAATAAAAGTAGAATATATTTGTGCACCTCCGAGATGGCCTCTGAATATAAAATACAGTGGGAATATATATAATTCTGTAAAATAACAATGATAGTTACATGCAATAATGAGGAAATGATATTTGATATGATGGTGATGGTGATGGTGATGTATGTAAAAGCAATTCTAGATTTCCTTAACTCTTGTTAATGGTTAAATGATACTCCCTCCGTTCCATATTAATTGACATTTAAACTAACTTTTTTGGATCCATCAGCTGGCTACGTACGTAGGTTGAAATCAAACCATATCTCATCCTCAAAAAAGTATGCCACTAAGATACCAATCCTTTCAACCTTAATTTCTCCTGGTTAATTATTTAATTTATTTGCCACCAAACGCAATCATCACTCTCTATTTTTATCATTCATCCTCACGCCAGATCTAGCAAATCAATTGAATATTTTTAATTTATAATCTATCATAAAATTAATAGTAATATTAAGATATACATATGTGTACGTTTATTTCTTGGATTTCAATGTACTACCACTGAATTACTCAAAGTTGAATGATAAGTTGGACTACTATAACTATAACATCCCAAAAATGGTTGAAGGATGATCTAAAAAAATTGAAATGACTATTTAAAATGTTTTTTCCATTTAGAAGCCCATTACCATTCGTTTATTGGGTTAGGTAGGATATGATGACTCCAACCCGACTAACTTGATTGCTTGTGAACTCCATGATTAAACTTGGTTAGCTAGGAGCAATTTAGGGACGGGTGACATTGTAGGAATTTTCTCCATGTAGCATGCGAATATAGGCGAAGCACGCTTAAATTAAAGGACTATTGGTCATTTGAGGAACCAATTGTCAATCTTTGGAACAGTTATAAGTGATGTAATCATGTATGCAACCAAGAAGAGGTCGGAACATTAAAATAATCCAGTATATTAAAATTTGGAACTAATACAATATAAGTGTCACGTGGGAAACTATCAAATTGGTTTGGACCAACTCTTTATGGTACACTAAAATCTAAAAGATGAATAGTGTTCTACAACTAAATTCGGATTATTACAATCTAATTTCATTTATATTTTAAATTATTATTATATATTTTAAATAATTAATGATTAAGAGTTATCCTATTATAACTAATAGTACACAATGGGGAAGTACTCGAAAGTCAAATAATGAATTGATTGTTTGGCACATAGAATTAATAGAGGAGGTCCAGCTTTAATTCACTAATTTGTCTTGGATTGATAATACTAATTTGTTTGAAGTTTCTATGATTATGCATGTAGGCTAAAAAACAAGGGATCTTAAAGAATCTGCTGCCCTACCCAATTTAAGTCTACAATTTTGTTTTACTTTTCCCGTCAAACTGACCCAATTATTTGTCAAGTCTCCATCACCAACAGTCCATCACCAAAACCATACATGTACTAGTTGTGTTGTGTAAAACACGTGCATCCACTAAGCTATTATATTATACACTATGTACTAAGGGAGCGTTTGGTAGGAATCTTAAGTAAATTTTTTCTGGAGAAAATTTCACATGACTTTTCATGGGAAAGATTTCCCTAGGAAAAATTTCCCTTAGCCCCCCTCCGAAGGAAAAATTTCCCTAGGAAAATGGACAAAGTGGTGGACCCACCGTGAAATTTTTCCCAATGACTACCCACACCCAAACACGGAGAAAATAAGTAAACTCGGGAAAATTGACCATTTCCCCGGGGGTTATTGACCAACCAAACGTACCCTAGGCTAAAAAAAAAAAACCTTGAATTGATAGAAAATGAATAGTTTCAATTGTAATTTTACATTGTGTAGACAATTGAACTCATGTGCTAGCTGTGATGTGCTGTTTGCATGGTTATTTGGATTGATAGTTTGGAAAATGTGTGTTCGGCAAAATTAGTAGTTTTTGAAAAAAATATTTGTTAAAATTTCATTTATACCCATTATGAATAATATTTTTAGTATGATATCTGTGTAATGTTAGACAACGTACTTTTGGACTAATGGCCCTATTTGGTGGTGGAGGTTTGGGCGTCGGTCGTCGATGCTGAGAGGGGTCGGAGGTGGTTTCTGGCGCAAGTGGGCAGACGTTTAGTGGTGGTGGGTTGGTAATGCTCGTGGTGGTGTAAGTGGTGGTGGGTAAAGGCAGAACCATTGACAAAAAGAAAAATTGTTAATTGTACATCCAACTCGTCCAACTGGGTCCCCTATTTTTTTTTGTGTAATTTAGAACCCCATAGACATGAGGAACTTCTTGGTGAATCGGGTTTATGGGTCATCCCACGTGGTCAATAACCCAAAGATAAAGCCACTCTACTAGAAACAAGGCCGAATGACCCAATGAACTTCAACAGGCTATTCGGTGGGCTTTCTCACCGAGGCCTATTAAATTCTGGGCCGAACTTGTTTGGGCTGGGTTTTACCAGCTGTTGGGCAACCCGTTTATGTCCAAGGTGTTTTTTTCCACTCACCAAAAATGCTATTGAAACATCTCATGCTATGTGAAAAAATGCTTAGTTGACATCATATTCTATATTATATTTAGCTGTAAGATGTTACAAAGTATACAGTAATAAACTTCACTATTGTTGAGTTACTCTTAATATTATAATTTTGATGCAAGATAAAAATAGATAAATAAATATGGCTAATAGAAGAAAGATATGAATTGATCATTATGATAATATTTGATATATCATCTTGATAATATTTGATATGAATTGATCAATCATGATAATTGGGATCCATGACATCTAAGGATACAAATTGATTTGATCATTAAGATAACTTATGTACAAATTTATGTGGGGGTGTGCTAAAATAATACAAGCACAAGTATCATGATTCTTTACATGTCTACATGCATATCTTTATTGATTGATTACATTTTTATGTGCAACTAAGTTGATTTTTTACATGCATATCTTTATTATTTAACAGCATGATATACATATATATGCATGTCAAATATATACTGCATATGCAAGGTCATGAGAAAAAGTCAGATAAATGTATTTCTTGATCGATTTGACTTCACAAAGATAATGATTGCTTGCTTTATGCATACAAGTTTGAAGTGATTATGCAAATCAAGTCTCACCATTATTAATTGATCATACTTATCATCTTGCAATACATTTACAAAAATACATGGGATACATATATATTTGCATATCAATTATGATTTATAGGGATAACTCATCAAGAATTGAGATTATCTTGGCATATCACTTACAAGGATGACTCCACATCTCTTGCCAAAATCAAGTTATTATGTTTTGCTCTTGGAGATCATGCATATCAAGGATGAAGAAGTTGCGAATTCGTGAATTGAGTCTTGGCCATTCAACCCTAAAGACCACTATATATACAAGGAATTCATGGTCACTCAAGACACAAGAAACAAGACAAGCATACTACTCACTTGAGCGTTATTTCATACTATTGTTTGTGAGATCACCAAAGAATTATTGTATTACATTTCTACTTTCTATTTGAGCCAAGAGTATTAGGGTGAGGACTAGGAGTTGAGAGGAAGACTCCTCCCACACTTAATTGAGAGGTGATATTAAGTGGTGGGTTAGATCTTGAGAGTAGAGGAGGCTCTAAGATTGTCTACGGTCCATCCTAATAAGAGCTCGAGATTCAATCCTAGAGTTGGAGAACTCTAGGCGGTGACGTACTCCATTGGGAGGAACATCGTTAACAACCACCGTGTCATTTATCATTTATTTTCCGCACTTTATTTCCGCAATTTAATTTCATATTTAAATTTACGCATCTTATTTTAATTAAATTTTTGTTTGTAATTACCCTATTCACCCCCCTCTAGGGTAATCTTATCTTTCAATTGGTATCAGAGCCTAACCTATTTGCGTGACTTAACCGTCTATAGGAACGATCATGGCTTTCTCTAACACAAATATGGAGGGTAGATCAACTGTTAGACCACCTCTTTTGCGGAAAAGATTTTGGTTATTGGAAAAATGCTATGCGTATATTTATTGAATCCACTGATATGGAACTTTGGAGGATTATTGAAAAAGGCCCTTATGTTGTCCCAAAGATTAGAAATAAAGAAAACGAATTAGTGGATAAACTCGAAGAGGAATATACTAATGTTGAATGGGAAAAACTCTCAAAAAATTCTAGGGCAAAACATATTCTTTATTGTGGCTTGGATCCTAACGAATATAATCGTATTTCGCTTGATACATTTCGGAGATTTGGAACAAATTGGTGGTGACATATGAAGGTACGAGTCAAGTAAGAGAAACTAAGTTGAACATGTACGTGCATCAATATGAGTTGTTCAAGATGGAGCCTAGTGAGTCAATCAAAGACATGTTCACACGATTCACCGACATCACCAACAACCTAAAATCCCTTGGCAAAGTATACACAAACGAAGAAATGGTGAGAAAAGTGCTCCGGTGCCTTCCCAAAAATAAATGGGGTCCCAAAGTTACCGCTATAGAGGAGGCACAAGATCTCAAGAAGCTTTCACTAGATGATCTTTTGGGAAAACTTCTTACCCATGAGATACATCTAGCCGAAGAAGAGAAGGAAGCATCCATCAAGAAAGGTATCGCCCTAAAGGCCGCCAAAGAGAATGATGACTCATCCGAAGAAGAAGGAGAAAGTGAAGACAATAACGACCCCCTTGCCTTGGTGGTTCGAGGTCTTCGAAAGATGGCCCGAATGAAGAAGTACAATTCCAAAGAGAATAAAAACAAGGGATCCTCATCAAAGAGAAGTGAAAAAGCTCCTAAAGGTAAGTCCTCCAACTTTAATAAAAATGAAACTAATAATGTTTCTTGTTATGGATGTAGTATGTCAGGGCATATGATAAAGGATTGCCCATTACTTCAAAAGTTGGAAGAATACCGCAAACTTAAACCAAAGAAAGACAAAAAGAAGGCTATGGTCCGCTGAGTGATAGCGACTCAAGTGACAATGATAGCGATGAGGATACGGCCAACTTATGTCTAATGGCCAAAGAAGGAATGGACAATGATGAAACCGAGTAAAGCTCGGATGAGGTAGAACTCTCTCCCCTTCATGAATACTCTAAAACTGAATTAATTGAATTTTTAATCGAGTGTGCAAAAGTAGAAGAAAAACAATCATCTAAAATTAAAAAATTAAAAAGAACGATACAAGAATTAAATGAAAAAAACTCCACCTTAGAAAAGGAGAATAACAATTATTGCAAGAGGATAGAAAATCTTGAAAAGAAAAAATGTGACTTACAAAATAAATGTGACGATAATAAACAAATAATTTTAAAATTTACAAAAGGACAAGAGAATTTAGACAGCTAATTTGCACTCAACGAGCATCATTTAATAAAGAAGGGGTTGGATACAACCCATCGAGTAAAAAGAAAAATTATAATAATTTCTTTAAACCCTCATCACATAAATCAAGTTCAAGCAAGTGTAAATATTGCTTAAGAAATGGGAATCATGCATATTATTGTCATCATAAAATTTCAACACCTAAAATTGTTCAAATTTGGGTTCGAAAGGAACTAAACCCCTAACATGATTTCTAGTAATTGTGATGCAATTTTCAATGTAAAAGGAAGTAGAAGGGTTTGATGTTTTGTTTTGTAGGTGCCCTTGAAATCCAAGGAAAAACTATGGTACCTTGATAGTGGATGCTCAAGACACATGAGTGGAAATCCTTCACTATTCTCCGAACTTAAAAGAGAATTTCATGGAACCGTCACCTTCGGAGACAAAAGTAAAGGTAAAATAATCGGCGTTGGAAAAATTGGTAAAAACTCTCAAAACTTATTAGATCATGTTTATCTCGTTGATGGGTTAAAATATAATCTTTTAAGTATATCTCAATTGTGTGATAAAGGAAATCGTGTATCTTTTGAGTCTACTCAGTGTCAAGTAGAGGACATAAAAACCGGCAAGATTAATCTCCAAGGACCTAGAATAAAAAATGTTTATGGAATTAATCTAGATGACATCCCATCTCAAAATTTATCTTGTCTTAAAACATCTCATGATGATATATGGCTTTGGCATCGTAGATTAGGACACGCTAACATGCATTCTATTAACAAATTAGTTAAACATGAATTAGTACGCGGTTTACCCCCTTGCAATTTTGAAAAAGATCATATATGTGATGCATGTACTAAAGGAAAACAAACACGTAGCTCATTTAAATCAAAAAATTGCATAAGCACATCTAGACCATTAGAATTGCTTCATATGGACCTTTGTGGACCTATCTCCATAGAAAGTTTAAAAGGTAGCAAATATATTCTTGTCATAATTGATGATTTCTCACGGTTTACATGGGTATCCTTCTTAAGAGAGAAAAATGAAGCCTTTAAAGAATTTGCCAAATTATGTAAACAAATTCAAGTTTTTAAAAATTCACAAATTGTTGCTATTAGAAGTGATCATGGTAGGGAATTTGATCAAAAGTTTTTATGAGTTTTGTGCTAATCATGGTATTTCTCATAATTTTTCCGCTCCTAGAACCCCACAACAAAATGGAGTAGTAGAAAGAAAAAATCGCACTTTAGAAGACATGGCTAGAACAATGATTTGCGAAAATAATTTACCTAAATATTTTTGGGCCGAAGCGGTTAACACCGCAAATTATATCTTAAATAGATGTCTCATCCGTCCAATTTTGAAAAGGACACCTTATGAACTCTTTAAAGGACGTAAACCTAGTGTCTCATATTTTAAACCTTTTGGTTGTAAATGTTTTATTCACAATAATGGTAAAAATAATTTAGGAAAATTTGATGCTAGAAGCGACGAAGGAATTTTTGTAGGATATTCATCTCATAGTAAAGCATACAGAGTTTTTAACAAAAGGACTAAAATTATAGAAGAAAGCATACATGTTGTTTTTGATGAATCTAATGATGGCATGCCTAGCACCATTTCTTTTGAAGAACTCACATTAAATAAATATAATAATGATGAGGAAGAAATCTTAAACAATACACCTCAAATAAAAGAGACCTCTCATGAAATAATTCCACCACACGAAGAAAATATTACTCGTGAAATTGAACAATCCATACATGTAGAAAATATACCTCATGAAAATATTGATGAACAAGTGTCTCAAGAAAATGAAAAAGGGTTTAAATTTAAATCTTATCATCCTAAGGATAATCTTTTAACCGATATCTCCACAGGAATAAGAACTCGTTCATCTTTACGAAATTTTTGTGCATTCTCCTCATTTGTTTCTCATATAGAACCTAAGAATCATCAACATGCACTAAGTGACCCAAGCTGGATTATAGCTATGCAAGAAGAATTAAGTCAATTTGAAAGAAACCAAGTATGGACTTTAACTCCCCGACCTCAAAATCATCCCGTAATTGGTACTAAATGGGTCTTTAGAAATAAATTGGATGAAAACGGAAATGTAGTAAGAAATAAAGCAAGATTAGTTGCTAAAGGGTATAATCAAGAGGAAGGTATTGACTTTGATGAAACTTTTGCTCCGGTTGCTAGATTAGAAGCTATTCGTATCCTTCTTGCTTTTGCCGCCTATATGAATATTAAACTTTACCAAATGGATGTGAAATGTGCCTTTTTAAATGGATATTTACAAGAAGAGGTATATGTAGAACAACCCCCCGGGTTTGAAGATCCTAATTTTCCTAATTATGTGTATAAATTGCAAAAAGCGCTTTATGGATTAAAACAAGCCCCAAGAGCTTGGTATGAACGTTTAAGCAAATTCTTATTAGAAAATGGTTTTTAAAGAGGTCAAATAGATAAAACCTTATTTACTAAGACTAAAGGAAAGGACTTTATAATATTACAAATTTATGTTGATGACATATTATTTGGTGCGACTAACAATGCTCTCTGAAGAATTTGCCTCCCTTATGAGTAAAGAATTTGAGATGAGTATGATGGGAGAACTTACATTCTTTCTTGGTCTCCAAATCAAACAATACAAAGATGGAATTTTTATTAGCCAAGGTAAGTATGTTTCCGAGCTATTAAAGAAATATAAATTGGATCAAGTAAAACATGCTAAGACACCTATGGCCACAAATGAAAGATTAGATCTTGATAAAGAAGGCAAAAATGTTGATGAAAAATTATATCGAGGCATGATAGGCTCCTTGCTTTATCTTACCGCAAGTCGTCCCGACATCATGTTTAGTGTCTGTCTATGTGCTAGATTTCAATCATGTCCCAAAGAATCCCACCTTACATGCGTTAAAAGAATCTTTCGCTACCTTGCCGGTACGAAAAATCTTGGTCTTTGGTATCCTCGAGGGGGAGATTTTGCCTTGGTTGGATACACTGACGCGGGATTATGCAGGATATAAAGTAGACAGGAAAAGTACATCAGGGACTTGCCAATTTCTTGGACAATGCCTAATATCATGGCACTCGAAAAAGCAAAATTCTGTAGCTCTATCATCCACCGGAAGCCGAATACATCGCCACGGCGCATGTTGTGCACAACTCTTGTGGATAAGACAACAACTTCGAGACTTAGGTATGAACTTCAATAATGTCCCCATCAAGTGTGACAATAAAAGTGCAATCAACATAACCAAGAATCCGGTTCAACATTCTCGAACTAAACATATCGAGGTACGTCATCATTTCATTCGAGACCATGTTGAAAAAGGTAATGTCACTCTTGAGTTTGTACCAACAGATTTTCAATTAGCGGACATTTTTACTAAACCTCTTGGTGAAGATCGATTTAATTTTATTCGCCAAGAACTTGGCATGATGAACATGGATGCATTTGTTGAGGGGGAGCATTCCCTTAATTGTTAATACATTGGACATATTATTATATTTCTTTATTTTTTATTTTTCCTAATGTTAAATCTTGACAAATTAATTGTCATGATTTCTCATATGGATTGTTATATATAAACATTACTGAGCACTTGAGTTGGAGTTAATTAATAATTAATTCTCCCACTCAAATTCACATGGGAATCATTTTGTATAAATTTTCTTTTCAATACTTCTTTAATTTGATCTCATCATTTTTTGACGTGTATTGAGCACCTTTTTGTACACGTATACTTGCATAGTGCATACCTGCAACTTATATTCTTGATCTCATTTTCCTTCAGACGTGTACAATATCCTTTTATTGATTCAAAATCTTCCATTTTTTGGGGATTTTTTATTGATTTTTAATCCTCCAACATATTTTCAATTCTCTTCCTTACTTCCCTTTTTCATATATTATTCTTTCCCTTGCTTTAGCAATCACATTGATTCCTTTTTATTTTCTTAACCTTGATTTTTTGTCCCATGTGAGTTCAAACATTTTACTATCTACTCTATGCATCTACTATATATTGAATAAGAAGACTTGATTATATTTATTTTTGGTTGATTCATATCTCTTTCCCTTCATAAATATCTTTTTGATGCAATACAAAAAGGGGGAGAAAAATATACATATCTAAAGGGAAAAACAATAGGGTTTTGTCTCACATCAAAAAGGGGGAGATTGTTGAGTTACTCTTAATATTATAATTTTGATGCAAGACAAAAATAGATAAATAAATATGGCTAATAGAAGAAAGATATGAATTGATCATTATGATAATATTTGATATATCATCTTGATAATATTTGATATGAATTGATCAATCATGATAATTGGGATCCATGACATCTAAGGATACAAATTGATTTGATCATTAAGATAACTTATGTACAAATTTATGTGGGGGTGTGCTAAAATAATATAAGCACAAGTATCATGATTCTTTACATGTCTACATGCATATCTTTATTGATTGATTACATTTTTATGTGCAACTAAGTTGATTTTTACATGCATATCTTTATTATTTAACAAAGATGATATACATATATATGCATGTCAAATATATACTGCATATACGCAAGGTCATGAGAAAAAGTCAATAAATGTATTTCTTGATCGATTTGACATCTCACAAAGATAATGATTGCTTGCTTTATGCATACAAGTTTGAAGTGATTATGCAAATCAAGTCTCACCATTATTAATTGATCATACTTATCATCTTGCAATACATTTACAAAAAAATACATGGGATACATATATATTTGCATATCAATTATGATTTATAGGGATAACTCATCAAGAATTGAGATTATCTTGGCATATCACTTACAAGGATGACTCCCACATCTCTTGCCAAAATCAAGTTATTATGTTTTGCTCTTGGAGATCATGCATATCAAGGATGAAGAAGTTGCCGAATTCGGTGAATTGAGTCTTGGCCATTCAACCCTAAAGACCACTATATATACAAGGAATTCATGGTCACTCAAGACACAAGAAACAAGACAAGCATACTACTCACTTGAACGTTATTTCATACTATTGTTTGTGAGATCACCAAAGAATTATTGTATTACATTTCTACTTTCTATTTGAGCCAAGAGTATTAGGGTGAGGACTAGGAGTTGAGAGGAAGACTCCTCCCACACTTAATTGAGAGGTGATATTAAGTGGTGGGTTAGATCTTGAGAGTAGAGGAGGCCAAGATTGTCTACTTCACCCATCCTAATAAGAGCTCGAGATTCAATCCTAGAGTTGGAGAACTCTAGGCGACGCATCTACTCCATTGGGAGGAACATCGTTAACAACCACCGTGTCATTTATCATTTATTTTCCGCACTTTATTTCCGCAATTTAATTTCATATTTAAATTTACGCATCTTATTTTAATTAAATTTTTGTTTGTAATTACCCTATTCACCCCCCTCTAGGGTAATCTTATCTTTCAACTATAGTCCTGCTAAAGCGAAGTCTGAGGGAATATAAATGTAGACAATATTCCCTTTATGTATGATAGTGTATAAAGAAATTGATTCCAACATAAAATATTACGAAATATATAAGATAAAAATTAATTAGAACAGGAGGCCAACATTCACAAAATGGGTATTATAATTGTGCTTTTCATCTATTTCTAAGGACATAGGCAGTGTCTATTCGTGCTTTTAGTAAATCCAATTGGTTATAGACTTGTAGGAATTAAGAAATGTACATATTATGCTGCTCCTGGTATATGAATATGACACAACTCATAATGCTCACAAAAAGATGAAGACAATCATATCCAGAACATACAGTTAGATAATTTAAGTTATAATTGTACGATTCCTTAAGTTCTAATCAATTAATTAGTGGCCCACCAAATTGATATGTAAAACACATAGCAACTTGATATAATAATACCGATGAAGACTGTATTGGTCTTCAGAATATTAGGGATATTTTATAGCAAATATTTTAATTTATTTTAAATTTTAAAAAATATTTTAATTTATTTTAATGTAGCTTATCTTCCATGGATGTCACCTAAGTTATGATGAGTTACGACATGTCATTTCTAATCTTATCCAATTTATTTATCATTCTTCCAAAAGATTGTTATATTGCAATATTTCAATGTTAGGCCCTGTTCTTTGCACTAGATAAAATGAGGTTTAGATGGATTGGATTAGATTAGATAAGCTATGACTTTTTTTGGGGAATTGTGTTTTTAAAGACAATTTTTTTAGAGAATCATGTGAGATGTGGATTGGATTGGAAAGAGTTATCAATCCAAAGAACAGACCTCAATGTGAATGGGTATCTCACTGCACAAAGCATCTCCATAAGCGGGGTCCAAAGAAATGTGCCACAACAAAAATATAATATTTTATCATGTATTTTCCAAATTCGTGGATAAGGGATGAAACTTTTTGCAATAGCTTAATTTTAGTTTAGGCAAAGAGAATATCTGAAAGAATAACGTGATTCCTAAGTTTCATTTTCATCAAATGATTCATATCTCATCCACAAGACCCAATAGCTATTAAGCGACGATAAACATGGATAAATATCTCCAGGGTGGGAAAAAATGCGCACAAATATCTCCTCACTATGATGACGTGGACGTTTGATGGTGGCTGTTTAGGTGAGATATTTTTTCTGAAAATATCCTTCTGACACGTGGTTGTCACTAAACCCAGCTTGGACTCTCTTCTTTCCCACTTTACCCTTCTCTACGTTCAAAAATCACCATTTCACTCCCTTCTGTACCAGCATACCTCTACGATTTTAGCACTGCACCATTCAAGGGCATTCTCGTCCAAACGACTCCTCAAATATATAATCTGCCGCACCACTGCATAAACCCCATTGTTGAACCTCAAGAGAGAGAAAGAAAACTAGAGAGAGATAGAGAGAGAGAGAGTTTCTGGTTATGGCGGTGGATGAAGAATCTGGGAAGACTAGAGGAGGAAAGAGGGCGAAGTTGAGTAAGAAGGAGAGAGATATCAGTGTGAGAGGATCCTCTGAGGAAGATCATCGCGAAGAAGATAGAGAAAATCAAAATCTGGGGAAGCAATCGCAATCGCAATCGCAATCGCAGCAGCAGGGAAGAGAAAGTTACTCGTTCAATTACTTTTTCCATCCACCATCAACTCCGACTTCGATCGTTGTATGTGATGCGCTCGAGATTGATTTCCCCATCATTTATGTCAACACCACATTCGAGATCTTCACTGGGTACCGCGCTAATGAAGTTCTCGGTCGAAATTGGTCAGTCATTTACTCATTTTCGCTATCATTTCGCTTCGTTAGTTCTTGATTATGGATTAATGTAGGTGTTTCTGGATGGATTTTGCTTGTGTTTCAATTTGTTTCAATTTGTGGCAATTTGGGTTATTGCTAGTGTTGACCTTTGTAAGTGGTGTTGTTCCTCAGATTTGGTTTTCTGGGTTGAGTTTGGGATGGAAAATGCAGGGGTGGAATGGAAAATATCTGGGAAAATTGATGTGTATGTGTTTTCGCTATCATTGATATCTGTACAGAGGATATTTTACTATTTGTGGTTCATTGCGTTTTACCCCCCTTTCTTTTTCTGTGGTCATGGTGGTTTTGCCATTTTGAGGAAAAGTGAAATATCAGCAAAGTTGTTTGCTTTGGATTTGTTTGCATGCCACTGGCCAGTAAACAGAGTTAGAGATCAATTCAAGAGGATCAAAAACTAAGCTTTATTACTGTAGTTATTAAGACTTAGATGTATGCTGGGTATATTCTAAAGTAGTATTTTTATCTTATAAAAACACATACTCTCAAGTAATTGAATTGCTTTCTTTATGGGTGTTGAAGTTCTCTGTTCAACATTGTGCCTCCTGAGTAGGTTTAGATCAGAGCAAAGTGGGCTATCATATCTAGAGGGAATGCTGTCTATGCTAAAATTTGGTTCTTGGGGTAAGATTGCATCTAGTCTAATGTTTGCTCATCTTGTAATTTAAACCTGTTGTTAGGAACTCCTTCTGGATCATGATGGCAAGAAAAGGGATTTTGTTCTGTCTTTGATTTGTTAGCAGTGTGATTCTACATTTGGTGGTGTTTTGGGGTTACACAACCCAACATTTAGGGGGTTACTAGCGAGGAAGATGTCTGTTTGCTATGTAAATTGCATTCTATCAAGCTTCATTTGATTGCAGGTGTATTGGATTCATCTGTATATTTGATTTACCTATATGATTAATACTGATGCTCAATTTTGCTAGAGATTGCATTGACTTCCGGTGCAACTCCTTTTCCAGTCGTTTCTTGCAATACAGGGACCCTCACGCGCAAAGGAGACACCCTCTGGTGGATCCGGTTATCGTTTCCGAGATCAGAAGGTGTCTTGAGGATGGTGTAGAGTTCCAAGGGGAGCTTCTCAACTTCCGAAAGGACGGCACTCCCCTTGTGAACAGACTAAGGCTCCAGCCAATACATGCAGATGATGGCACGGTCACGCATGTCATAGGCATTCAGACATTTGCTGAAGCAAAAGTAAACCTAAACCACGCATCCTACCCGGTCTTCAAAGAGACGTGCCTTCACCAACTCGATGGTGATGAGGAGCAGTCCACAAAAGCCGGAGAACTCTGTGGAATTCTCCAGTTATCCGACGAGGTCCTGGCTCATAACATACTGTCCCGCTTGACTCCAAGAGATGTGGCATCTATTGGATCAGTGTGCAGAAGGATATACCAGCTGACCAAAAATGAGCATGTAAGGAAGATGGTTTGTCAGAATTTATGGGGTAGAGAAGTGATTGGTAATTTGGAGCTCATGACAAAGAAGCTAGGCTGGGTTCGGTTAGCTAGAGAACTGACTACCCTCGAGGCCGTTTGTTGGAGGAAGTTTACAGTTGGGGGAGCAGTGGAGCCTTCAAGATGCAACTTCAGTGCCTGTGCAGCCGGGAACAGACTTGTTCTGTTTGGTGGTGAGGGGGTCGACATGCAGCCGATGGCAGACACATTTGTCCTGAACCTGGATGCCGAGCACCCAGAGTGGCGGCGCGTGAGTGTCAAGTCATCTCCGCCCGGGCGATGGGGCCACACTCTCTCGTGCCTCAACGGTTCATGGCTGGTGGTGTTCGGCGGGTATGGGAGGCAGGGCCTGCTAAATGACGTCTTTGTCCTTGACCTGGACGCCAAGCAGCCGACCTGGCGAGAGATCTGCGGGGCGGCCCCACCAGTGCGCCGCTCGTGGCATAGCTCGTGCACGATCGACGGGTCGAAGCTGGTGGTCTCGGGAGGGTGCACGGACTCCGGGGTGCTCCTGAGCGACACATACCTGCTCGACCTCACGACAGACCGGCCAGCCTGGCGGGAGATCCCGACCTCCTGGGCCCCACCCTCCAGGCTGGGACACTCACTGTCTGTGTACGGGAGGACGAAGATCTTCATGTTCGGGGGGCTGGTGAAGAGCGGCCAGCTGAGGCTGCGTTCCGGGGAAGCCTACACCATCGACATAGGGAACGAGAATCCCCGGTGGAGGCAGCTGGACTGCGACACCCTCACCGCAGTGGGCGGGCAAGGAGGGGTGGTCCCACCTCCCAGGCTGGACCACGTGGCCGTGACCATGCCGTGCGGGCGGATCATCATATTTGGAGGCTCAATCGCGGGGCTGCATTCGTCGTCCCAGCTGTTCCTGATCGACCCGTCAGAGGAGAAGCCGTCGTGGAGGATTCTAAACGTCCCTGGGCAGCCACCGAAGTTTGCGTGGGGACACAGCACGTGTGTCGTTGGAGGGACCCGGGTGTTGGTCCTTGGGGGGCGTACTGGGGAGGAGTGGATTCTGAACGAGCTCCATGAGCTGTGTCTGGCCAGCAGGCTTGACTCTGATCTGTGAAGTAAGCCTAATAGTGGTATTGTAGTTTTGGGTTGTATGTTGTTGAATCAGCTTCCTGTCTGTTGATTTGTAGTATTATTGTTACATATATATGAGTTGGTTTGGAAGATGAAAGACTATTGTGTACGGTTACTTGTCTGTGTAATCCTGTATTTGGCCTGCCAGCCATATTATCGGAGGAATGTATGCTGAATACTTGAATGTGTAGAGCTGCCTTTTCACTGCCTTTTTCTTAAGCTTGTTTGATCTTCCTGCATTCTGCAGAGCCTGAATGTGCCTTTTCTTCAAGACTTAGGAGTTAGGAGTTAGGACCCATGGCCCATTGATGTAGGATTAGACTCATTGAGGATGAGCCAGCACTAACATTGATTGGATCTCCTTCCCTTTCTCAGATAGCTGCCAACGCTCTCTAATGGTGATCACCCTAAAGAGGTGATTGTGGAAGACTTTCGACAAGTGCAATTTATTAGGGCAGGATCATGTGCTTTAGAATTTAGATGTTATGATTGTTTACCTACATATATTCAAATGTTCATTCGTAGTATTATAATCATTCACTCGCAAATATGTAGAGCACATGCTCCAACTACATGTAATATATATTGTTCGACAAGTGATCTCTTTCTCTCTATTGTTAGGGAACTCTATTCTTTTGTTGATACTGTTTTTTGTGTTTGTCTTTATTCCATGTCTACAATTACTTGATTTCTTGAGTAAGCAAATTGCCTAATTCAATGACTATAAGACCAATCTTTCTTTCTTTCTTTTTTTTTTGGTAGTGTAGACAGAATAATGCTTGAATTAAACCACTCGTATCGTGTTAGGAAAAATTTTCCCTCTTGACTTTGACAGTCAGGGTATGTGCTTCCTTAATAAGACCAATGTAGATGTCCTTAGATTGCCCGATTATGTTGTTCGATGCATTACATAATAAATGATTGTTCCTTAACAGCCTTTAATTTGAGTTTATCATCAATCAAAATACATTTTTTCAATGTATGATTGTCCAAAGTATACATAACTAGTAAGCCTTAAATTTTGTAACTGCTAAACAAAATATTGAGAAAATTTATATGCGTAGTTTATTTTAATGATATTATGCTCATTACTAAGTTTCTCAAGGATATTTTCAATTTTGATATTGGAACAAACTAGTTATTACAACAAAAGATTGGTGGAGGTAAATGTAATTCGAATCACGATACATGTCTTATGGAAAAATATAGTTTTAGTTCATGATTAGTAATTACTCCGTATTATAGTTTTTTACACTATTTTTTTTATAGGTACTATTCCTTCCGTTCTATATTAATTGTCCTTTGATTTCAATCAATTTTTCAACATATATAATATTCTAATATACGAAAGTGCTATCATTATATTTATGATGAAAAATACTATTATAAGAATATAATGTTATAATTTTTTGACAAGATCTGCTATTAGAAATTGTTAATCAAAGAAGATATTGAAAATAATTAATATGGAACTAGAGGAGCATTAATTATCAATTATAAGAAGTTTGGAATATGTTAGCTACTCCAACACTTACAAATGACACCCTAATTGAATAAACTCTATCCGTTAAATGTATTTTAGAATTTTTTTTTTGTAAATCTAAAAAATTATGAATAAAAATACAATTTTATAAAGTTTTTATGTGTTAATATAATTATAGAAATCAATAATTTTCAATTTAATATATAAATATCTATAATTTTTTTTATGGGAAAATATTTATAGATTTTAAATCTACATTACCATTTTCAATGTAAATTTCTCCCAGTAGAAAAACTGCATAAAACGCCTTTTAGATCCCAAAAATTAAAAACAATTACGTGTACAAAATGTACAAAACGCGTAGAAACAACGAATACGCGTTTTGTACGCGGCTTACCCTGTAAAACGCGTCTTTACAGTAAAATTACGCGTAAACCAGGCTTATAAATAACGAAATGTTGCGACTCGCGATACTGTACTTACGGAGACGGGACAAGGCAGTGGAAAAGGTTTCCCATCTGGCTGAAACCAGAATTCAACGCCGACTGCCGCCACCTCCGCCGCTGCCACCGCCACCGTTTTCGCCGCCGGATTTGGTTGTTCCCTGTCTCTCTCCATTGTTTAAATTAAAGTAGGGATTAAACCTGGTTAAATTGGATAAAGAATTGAATTGAATAGTAATGTTTGTGTCGTTTAATCGCACTGATTGAGAAACATTGATGATTGGGATTGATGGGTATTAACCATATCTCAGGGGCTTGATTATTTCAATTTGGGGGTTGGTACTGTAAAATGGACACATACGACTCATTTTCTCGTCAAATTTAGGTACTTTGTTTTTCCAATTGACACAATGGATGATGGCAGTGCTTCTACATCATGGGTTTGCAACATAAGATGGATGTTAGGGTTTTGGTGCCGAATTTAGGGTTTAGAGTTTACGTTTGTGCTTTTGCAATTTTGGGTGTGTTTCTTCTGTGATTTTACAGTTGATTTCAATGTATTTCAATGTATAGCAGAGTATTGCAAAGAACACTCTTCTCCAAATGTAAGTACTTAATTGTGTTAGTCTTTAACATCAATAAAAAAAGGCCCAAAAGAATATATTATGTATGCTAATTGACGACCTCAGAAAAATGTAATGCTAATTGATGAAAATGCATATTTGTACTTCATCATTTTGCAATTTTAGCTTCTTGGCTTGGGTAATTATAGCAAGGCAAGCTGAAAGGACATACCGAACCTTGTGCCGCCTTTCGAGATAGCCTCATCTTGGTCCCTTTTCATTTTTGCCCTTTGCTGCTTAGAAGTAAGAACTGTCATAAATCATAATTTTTTAACCACTGTTACATATTTTGCAAGTCCTGTGTAGTAATGTTTTTAACTTATGTTTCTGTCTTTGCATAGTGGTACTTCTGACACAAAAGTTGCACCTGGATTCTTTGTGAACTTTCACGTACATTACAACAAATTCTAGCTAAATTTAGTCCTTTGGTATGATGCTATCTCCGGTTTCTTAATGTTTATAGCATTGTTTTAATCCTGCTCGTGTTATTTCATTCTGTTTATGATGAGATGCATCTGAACTATATAAACCATGCAGAATTTACACCTTTTTCTGTTAGTAAATGCATATAGGGAATATCTGTCTCAGAAGAGTGCACCACATTGTGATTTTTACAACATTAGAGAAGTCGATACACATATCCATCATTCTGTTTGCTTGAATCAGAAGCACCTTTGCAGGTTTGTAATGAATGTCCCAGCTATGGAAGGAACATGATGAGGAGGGTCTTTACGGCTTACAGTATCTGACCTTGTTGCCTTAGAAAATGTTTTCATCATTCTGGCTTGTGACTATGAGTTAGGAGTTCTCAAAAGTTGCATTTCAGTTTTCTTCTGTATGGTTGTACAACATGTTTAATTTCATAGCTTGTTATTTTTTGAGATGGAAAGTACCTCACACTGAAGGAAACTTTTGAGAGCTTGGATTTGACAGGGTAAGCAAAGTTTTGTACCTGCAACAGTACTTTTTCCTTGTCAAGGGCTGATTTTTGTCATCTGTTTATTGTAACTTCTTAACTTGTAATTGCATTTAAGGTACCATCTAAGTGTTGATGTGCTGGAGGTACATGTAGATAAGAGTACCTTTCATTGCTTTGACAAATTCAATCTCAAGCATAACCATTGTGATCAAAGTCGGCTTAGAGAAATCTTCTTGAAGAGGGACAATTTTATTATGGCTAATCTACCTATCGACTTATCTACAACGTATTTTAGTGTGAGAAGTCTGTCAAAAGTGTTTTTTGTTCTCTAAGGCTCATCTGTTAGTGTAAGGGATGGAACTACATACAATATTTCCTCGTTATATGGTCCTGTTTCTAAGCAGCACGACTTCAAAATGGAAGATGGTGTGGTGTCGTACATGTTTCAAGTTTTGCAAAAACTCATTCTTCCGGCTTCTAGAAAGGGTCTTCTGCAGGCTGAAAACTGAAAAGGGCAATGTGGTAACTTAAAGATGGTGTGGATGCCTCTCCATAGTATTGCAAGCTACACACTTCTCCAAATCCAAGTACGTAATTGTGACATTATTGCAGGTAATCGTATCTATTCAAGGATAGCCTATAACATCAATAAAAAGGACCCAAAAAAAGAAACCTTGATCATCTTACTAATTCTCAACAATTAGTGTTTTATGTTCAACAATCTGAAAGGACATACTAAAACCTTGGTTTGTGGCACTATATTATGTATGCTAGTTGATGATAACGCATATTTGTACTTCATTAATTAGGATCTTGTGCTTGATTATCTCTTTATACTCACATATACTATGCAAGGTTGTGGTGATTTTGGAAGATGACTCGGAAAAGCTTGTCATTGATTTCTGGCTCGTCAACTTTTATAGTTTCTTGTAGTTTATTTGATGTTCAGAGCCCCTGCTGCAGAAATTTGTTCAATCTGGTAACATGTTATTAGCTACTTAGTTGATATTCAAGATGTATTGTGGAATCAATAGCTGCACAAAGTTTTTTGACCAACAATTTTCGAGGGTCACATGGAATTGGTATATCCACCTGTTATTATAGTACCCAGAATAACTAGTGGTTCAAATAGTCGAACGTGATCCCAAATATTTAAAGCACCAGCAAACAGGATCCACCGTTAGATAGCCAATATGCTACTGAACCCGGGAAGGACAGTAATCCGTCTCACTTTTATCCTAGTGAGAGAATTGATGTTCTGTTTACCGTATACATACATAGTTACATACAATATTTTGCAATAATGTATCTATTGTGCGCAGCTACCTTTTGTTAGTATAAGGAGACCGAACTACCTACAGAATAACTTCCATATACTAGTATTGTTCCTGTTTCTAAGCAGCACTTCAGATTGAAAGACGGTGTGATACATGTGCTAATATTCTGAAGGTCATTTCCAGCGGTTGTTGGAGTGTTAGTTCTACATGCTATCGCCCGTTTCTTGAGGAGGTAATGTTTATAGCATTGTTTTATCCTGCTTATAGTATTTCATTCTGCTTATGGTGACAGACATCTGAACATTAAAACCATGCAGAAGTTTCACCGACCTTTTTCTACTCGTAAATGCATGGAGGGAATCACTGGCTCAGAAGACTACACCACGCCGTGATTTTTACAACATTGGAGAAGTCGATAAGCATATCCACCATTCTGCTTGGCGCTTGCTTGAAAGCATTTTTGTCATTTGGCTTGTTACTATAAGAATCAGGAGTTTTCACAAGTTGCATTTCAGTTTTATTCTGTATGTTTGTACGACATATTTAATTTCATAGGTTGTTAGTCTTGGAGATGGAGAGTACCTCACAGTGAAGGAAGCTTTTGAGAGCTTGGAAAGTTTCTTGCCTTCAATAGTGCTTTTTCCTTTGTCAAGGGTTGATATTTGTTTATCTGTTTATTCTAACTCCTTAACTTGTAATTGCATTTAAGGTACCATCTAAATGTTGATCAGTTGGATGTATATGCAGATTAGAAGTGCAAATTACTCCTTATTCTAACTCTTCTGCTTTCATTTGTGATTCTTTACTCTCCTTTTTTTTTTCCAGCTTCCAAGGTTTCACAACGCATACAGGAATATTGGAATTTGCCTGTTTAACTCATGTTTTTGTGGATGTTATAGTTCATTCCTGTGTCTACAGATATACGGTAGAAGTGCAAATTATGTGTGCAGATGTACAGTTGAAGTACATGGCTCATTCTGCTACTCCCAGCTGTAATTTCCTGCATTTTTGTTGCAGACTCTCCCTTCCTTTCTACTGATGTACTCTGTTTTAGATCGGACTCTACTGTTGTTGATCTTGTGGCTATGAAACTGGAAAAGGATGATTATAATGGCATATTTCTAGAGTTAGATAATCTTGTCTTTTGGACTTTTGGTGGGTAGATTCTTGATATTGATACCCTGAATTTGTTGGATGATTCTTAGCTGGGTAACTGTGTCGTAGACTCTCTGTCATTCATTAAAGAATTAGGCATTTTGGATATCTTACCTCAACTCTTTTCTCAGTTATTCATTGAAGAATGTTTCATGTTTGACAAAGCTTCTTCTAATACAACATTAACCCCCATGCGGGGGTCTTGGAGACTCCCTCAATATTTCTTGATTTCCATTACCTCTTGAAATAGACAAAAGTTGACTGATGAGTATTGATTCCACCATATCTATGTTTACAGTAAGAAACAAAAATGCAAATTATGATTTATGAGGGAACGTACGTAAGCATTATGGTAAGATGAATTCTTTAGAAGCAAGATGTGACAAAGGTTTTGTTATGATTGGTAAGTCATGCCACGACTTTTTTTTATATAAATGTAATTAATAATTTATCAAGGATTGTTGTTTATTTTACTTAACCCAAATAAATTATTAGTCATTTTTGTATTCATGAAACATTACTAAAATAGTGTGCAGTCTCACATTTATTCATTTTTATTCATAAAGCATATGGAGAGATGATATACTCGTCACTAACAACATTTGGTTCAAAGTAGGGGTACTATATTTCCACTTGGGCTTTTGTTTGTTTTCCCAAATTTGCTGTTTTTCTTCTTCTTCTTCTTCAATAGGTAATCATCCAAAGGCCCAAAGTCACAATTAACGGAAGCCCAAGCTACAGCCCAAACTCCATATTAATTAGTGGCCCATTTTTAAACTTGATGACAATCACAAAACTCAACCTCTCTCTCAAGTCTCAACAGTGGCACTCTGCCTTTCAAACTGGCATCTTGATCTGAGCTCCGGCGACCCCATTTTGTCCGTCGACATCCACACATTAATTACAGGAGCTTCGCCGGCGGGAAGAAAAACACCGGCCGGAATATTTTCAGGTCTCAACTGGCATCAATCGAGTCTATTCGCAAGTCCCAAGGTTAGGGTTTCATTTTATTTCTCTTTCAATGTCATTTCACATTTCTCCTTCAATGAATCAGGTAATCTTTCAAGTTTTAATCGACGATTATACTATGCATATCGTGTATATGATCAGTAATTGAGTAAAAGTGGTGCCTTGGTTGTCGAATTTGAGTGTCAATCTTGATTTTTTTTGTTAGTGGCATTATGTTTAATATGGTTGAATGAATGGATTGATTAATGTGTGATGGCGGGTAACATGGAAATTGATAAGTGCTGCGGTGGTGTATTCAGTATTGGCTTCCATACTCAATTATCTTCGATTAGTTGTTAATAATGGACGGGTGGTCTTAATTGGAACTCTTGGGGTTAAATGTCGATCAGTGGGGAGAGTGTATGCTGTCTTGTGATCGATTTTAAGGGAAGCAGCAGCAGTGATTTGTTGTGATTTGTTCGAAAGAAATTACTTTTTTACGTTTCGATCCTTACAACATACAGTTGAAATTGTGGATAAAATGTCAAGCTAATGAACTAGTGTGATTTAGAGCATCATAGTGTGCATTTCGTGCAAAATCACCGGTTTGCTAATCGGTGGTTCTTACTATTCCATGCTGCAGTGATGATGATTACTTTCCGATCAGTGTTCATATTCTCAGCAATTTTACGTGTACTCTTGATACTGTATGGAGATTGGCAAGATTCCCATATGGAAGTTAGGTACACCGATGTTGATTACCTAGTGTTTTCGGATGCTGCCGCCTTGATGTCTTCAGGGGAATCTCCTTTCAAGAGGACCACTTATCGCTATTCACCTTTGCTTGCTTTCCTACTTGTACCAAATGCTGTTCTCCACCGCTCTTGGGGGAAGTTTCTATTCTCAGCTTCAGGTATGATGGAATCATAATTCCAAGCAGCAGTAGCTATGGCCTCATCTAGTTGTGCATACGTACCTTCTTTCGCCCTTCTATTTGTCGCCTACTGGCCTTGTGAATATGACCCTCTTTGCCGGATATTTCATTGCTGATGGTTGAGTGATGCATAACTGACCCCCAACAAAAAAGATGGAAAAGGAGGAATAGATAAATAAATAAACATAGAAGGGTTCTTTTCAATCATTGTTATCTGCAATCTTAGGTCAGGTAGAAGTCATTTCACTCTCTCTACAAATTGCAATTTCTCCTCTGTGTGTGTGTGTGTGTGTGTGTGTGTGTGTGTACAAGGGTACAATTCGTAGTTGTAATTTTGAGAGCAAGGTGCCATGCGTTCCTATGGTGGATCATTTGTGCCAACACTTTTGTTCCTATTGTGATCTTGCCACTTGCAGATGTTTGGAATAGGAAGTAAAGGTGCACAACTTCCTGTGGTGATCATCTCAGTCGGAATGTCTATACTTTGCAGATCTGTTAGTTGGCTATTTAATCCGCACCATTCTGAAGCTGCGTGGGGTACAGGATAATGTATGCACTTACTCTGTCATTGCTTGGCTCTTCAATCCATTTACCTTCACAATTGGAACTCGTGGGAACTGTGAACCTATTGTTTGTGCAGTGATATTGTGGATCATCACCTGTATTATGAGAGGTATAGTTCTGGCAAGTTCTTTTGGTACTTTCTGTGCTGTGTCCGTTCTTGTTTTTGCATTGTAAGTTCTATGGTCTATCTCTTCTGGTGTTTCATTTATGTTAAATATTTATGTGCACCTCACCAGTCGGAAGAATCCTACAAAGTAAATTATTTGTCAAGGAGAATTCTGTGGTCCGATCAAACAACCTATGGTGTGGATTTACTGACTGAGCGATAAAGATATAAGCCCCCCTGGACTTTTTGAGTAAGACCGTGGTTAAAATCATTTACAGCCCCTGAAACTTTAGTTTTTGTGGTTCTGAAGGCTATTATTCTGTACTTCCGTCTGTCGGCTGGTTCGTTTTTTTTCTTCTTCGCGTTTAGATTTGAGAGATGACAGACACTTGGACTTTGTAAATGGCAAATCTGTGTGTCTGCAGAGTGCAGAGTATGATATATGGGGGAAACTTTCTGAACAAACTTCTGGTCTGTTAAAATTGTTGCCTGATATTCGTCTCGGTTCATCTTATCTTAACAGGTCAAGTGTATCAAGCAGCTATTTGGTATGGATTTATAGTTCACTTCAGGATATATCCTATTATATACGCACTTCCTCTTGTACTAGTTCTTGATCCACGATATCTCCAGTCTGGTCAGAAACCTGTGCTTATGAAGTGGAACTCTCATCAAGGAGAATCATCCCAGAGCTCAGACGCTGCAGAACCAAGAACCTTCTGGACTCTGCTTATGAGCTTGTTCTCAGGCCCAAGGATCCTGTTTGGGCTGATATCTGGTGCCATCTTCCTGGGCTTTACAGGCCTATTTTATTACTTATATGGGATGGAGTTCTTGCATGAAGCACTGCTTTATCATCTCACTCGTGCAGATCCAAGACACAATTTCTCCATATACTTCTACCATATTTACCTCAATTACGAAAGGGAATTGTCAATAATGGAAAAACTCATCTCTTTCCTGCCACAATTTGCAGTTCAGTTGGTTCTTATATTCAGCTTTGCGCTGGATCTTCCTTTCTGCTTTCTGGCTCAAACAGTGGCATTTGTAGCGTTCAATAAGGTATGTGCAATGTCCTTATATCTTGAAAAGTTACAAATTTTCTCCTTTCATATGATTTCAGCGTCTTTAACTCTTCATTCATCTCAAATGCCATGTCAAACCTCCTTTTGCATATGGGCGACATCCCCTTGGTGTCTTTTAATACATACTTTGATCACCCCCCCCCCCCCCCCAAACATAAAAAAAAGCTCTACAATGTCAACAAGAAAACACATTTTTCCTGCGTATGGAATATGAACCCTAGGGCCAAGTGACCCAAAAACCTATATTGTGATGGAGGAATTGACATTTATGACATTTTCCGTGTATGAAACATGAAACCTAGGGCCAAGTGACCCAAAAACCTAGACTTGTGAAGGAGGAATCAACATTTATCTGTGTAGGTAGCAATCTATCTTACTCAGGCTTCTCATTTTCCCTATCCTACCCTTGTCGGACACCTCTGTACCCGTGTCTCTGTAACATAGGTAGCAACACTTCTATCAGGGGCTTATTCACATATGATGAGTCTTGACACCCAACTTGATCCAGTTTTCCAGCCATGATTAGTCACTGTAGGATCTCAGTTAAGCACTACTTTTACCAACAATGTTGATTTCGGTATCTTCTTGAACAGGTAATCACCGCACAGTATTTTGTGTGGTTCTTTTCCTTGTTACCGGTGGTAATGCCATGGAGTAAGATGAAGTTGAAATGGGAAGGACTCTTGTGCATGTTATGCTGGATAGGGACCCAACTCCACTGGCTGCTGTGGGGTTACCTGCTTGAATTCAAAGGAAAGAATGTGTTTTTACAGCTCTGGATAGGGAGTCTATTGTTCTTGGCCGCTAATACTTATGTTCTAGTTGCAATCATTCGACGCCATAGATGCTGTCCTATATTTCAGCCCCTCGAATTTGCCTCAAAAGGGCGATTGAAGGTTAAATAGGTGGTTTCATTTACTCGGAACACCCTTGTTTGATAATGCATTTTACGAGCTAGAAGCTCAATGCTACTGATTTATTCCTCTTTGTAGTTTGTTGTACAATTTTGACAGATGTTTATTTGTTAGAATTCATTTTGCTATCACTGGGGCTGTTTTTCGGTCTGATGATTTTTTGCCAGAGCAAGGTTTGTGTGTGAAGCTGAATGAGTAAGAAGTGAGACTTTGTGATGTTAGTTTCGTCGATTGTCCAGCCTAACCCAGCCTGCTCAAGCACATAGAATGTCGCTATTCCAGACTCCGCCAGCTACAAAGATCCAAGCATTGCTAAGGTCTCCGACTTGCTTTGTTTGTCATTAACAGAGTCCTGTTCTTAAACACATCATGAATTTCATTCTCATTACTTAGAATTTCACACAGTTCTCCATTCATATAGAAATTCTTCTATCTTTTCAAAAAAAAAAATAAAAAATTGAACACAATATAACACGTGATGAATTACTCAGGCTTCCTATTTTTGTCATGAATTTTGTGTGCATTAATTATTATTAGTTTCATCATAAATGTGCATCAATTGGCCTAGCAGACACTCTTTGAATGGAAAATTCTTTCTAGAGATAGTAGAATCATATTCACATCATATTATAACATAAAGCTATGGGGTCACCCAAATTATACCATGCTATGCTGATTGCTGAGTGCTGACACCATTCAAACACATAATAACACTAGTCTATATTTCACAGAAAATGCTGATTCTGCAGTATTATAATATGGCCTAATAGTTAATGCCAAGTTTAGCTAGCTATCTTTACTCTAAAAAGATAGTCTGAATTCCATGAGAGATTGAAGATATCCATTAAATTGCCAAAGCTATAATGTTTAGACTTTAATTATTCTGTCAACCAACACTACTTAGCCTTGTAAGCCTATGGCTATAAAAGCCTTTTGGCCAAGTTTCTTTTAACCTTGTTTATTCGTTATATATTATAATTCTACCAAAAATCCCTTGGAATGGAAGGTTAATTGATAGAGGTCTAGGTCAGAAGAGTACCTTTCTTAATTCTTTATGTTGTGAAGATTAAAAATTTAATGAAAAATTTAATGAAACTATGTAAGTGAAGCTTTCATAGAGGTCTAGCTAGATCAAAATAGTGCACATTGTAATAGAATCTAATTACAAGAATATTCTCTTATATTGTGTCTTTCATTAATACATATTTCGTCCATTATATTAACATTGTTGGTTTTGAATTATAGCATACTTTTATTGATCTATATATTCATGATTTATTAGTGAACATTTTATATTATATACCCCAAAAGAACCTATGTAATAAAATACTATCTTCATTCTCTTTAGTTGATCTTTTAATTAACTTTATATTTTATATCATGTGTAACAATGGAGATCTTTTTTATTTTACTCATAACACTAATTGAATAAACATCAAATTTTAATTTTGGTTAAAGATATTTAAGTAATTATCCTTACAACTTCTCTATACAATTTGACAACATTAATTTTTTTCCCTACTGTTCCAAAGGTCACTTAAAAGAGAAACATAAGCTATATTATACCAGCAATGAATATCGACAGTGGTGCTCAATCAGTGTGTGGCATACTTGCATATCTATTTTAATATATGAACAAATTCCATAAGTAGGTGACAGTTCTTCAGTTTCTTTGAAAAAGTAGATCATAAAGAAAGTGGTAATTGTAAAAATATTTCTCAAACCCAATATTAATTCCTTTATGCATAATTATATTATTACTATAATGTGTGTTAGTGCGTGTGTTTTTTTTTTTATATGAATTATTGCGGTCAAATTACTCTAGTAACATCAATTTGAAAATATCATAGCTCAAATAAATAGCCAATAATTACTTTTAAAACAATGATGTAAGATTAGACAAATTTAGATAAAAGTTAAACTATTAAAGATTAAAGATATGAATAAATTAATTAAAATTAAAATTAAAATGGATAGCTAGGCACAAGTTATAAGATTGGTACCGACATCTGAATCTGTAAAAGTTCAATTTTACTCTGATGAGGTAAGGTTTCTTTTTATACTACGTAACATTGTATTCTTACTTTTTCATGTCGGAAGCATGCAGGAAGATCAATCTACAAATTAACAGTACAATTCATGCCAAATGGATGCAAGCCCTTGTTGGACACCCCAAAAAAATATTCCATGGGAAAGATGGAATTATTTTTGTTGATAAGATGGAATTATTTAAGGTTTTGAGGGAGAATAGGCCTATAGAAACGGGAAAATACAGATATTTTAGTGGCCAAAATAAATTTTCCTGAAAAAAAAAAAAGAACACACTTTGGATTTTGGAATATTTCATGTGTGTCCACTATCATTAAAAAAAAAGGATACAATTGGACATTTTAATTTCATGCCATTTGATCTGCACTACCTTTTACCAACTATAAGAACCCCTCTTCTCCCAACATCCTCTCCAACCCAAACTCCAAAACAAAGAGTTCATAAGCAAAATCCATTTTATATTATCCAATCAATACCTAGAAAAAAAAAATGTGGGGAAACAGTATGTTTGGAATGGAAGAGAGCAGATCATCTTTCAATACCCCTTCAACAGTTTTTCCTTCACATAATTACAAGTACTCATATGTTTCTCCAAACAACTGGAGTAGATGGGCCCCTACTTATCACCCTACCGGAAACAACCTCTGCGCCTTCCCGGAAAACAGACAACCACCACCTCCTCCTCCAGCTGCCGCCACAGCCGCCCACCGGGTCGTTGCCTACAACTCTTCAGCTAGTTGGAGAGCGTACTTCCAAGCCACCAAGGCCAACAACAAATTGGTATGTTTTTCTACTTCAACTCCAAATCTTTTAGGAATGTCAGTTGTCGGATAACCTAACTAAAAATTAGAATCGCCCCATTTCACAATATATATCATTCGTCACTTAGACTATTAAAATCTGAAAATAAATAATGTTATATTTGGTGCAAGTAATGTTACTAGATACTGTGAAGAATATTTAAGTTACAAATATTATAGAGAATAACGGGAAGCGTAACTCAACATGAATAACATGTAGGTTACATTCGAGTTCGATCATATTAATAATTAACTTGGTTGAATATATATGTTGAAGATTGTTGTGGAGTTCACGGCTGCATGGTGTGGACCTTGCCGTAAAATGGAACCAGTCATCGATGGATTTGCTGCCAAGTATCGTAACGTTGAGTTCGCAAAGATTGACGTGGATAAGTTATTGGTAAGTATAGATAATTACTCTTAATTAAATTTGTTTTTCTTAATGATTAATATGGTTTAAGTATTGTGATTATAGAGATGGACTGAAATTGAATGTATGAAATTACAGGATGTATCATGCGAGTATGGAGTACAAACAATGCCGACATTTTTGCTGATGAAGAACGGCAAAGTGGTTGACAAGGTTACTGGTACAAGGAACGAAGAGTTGCAAAGGAAGATTGAATTTTATAGCAGTTAAATTAAACTAGTATATATACGTTAATAATTGATATTTGTTTTGGTATTTAATTTCTGTGAGAGATTTTGCTTGCTGCTTCGTGTTTTATGGAAGTTAAACTTGGATTGTTTTTTTCTTTTTTCTCCAAATTAAATACATTGTAAGCAAAAATTGAAGCTCGATTGTAACAAATGTATCGTTCAGTGTGAAGCTAATTAACAGTTTGGTTGATATTGGGACTCAATGTATCTTCCAACAAGTTATTACCTTCCAAGGATGTCCTTCATCATATATAGTAACGACACAAGTGATCCTATTGTATATTCCATAAGTAATTTCACACAAAATAGAACAATGCATGTATATGTTGAGAATTCAGGGATAAAGTGTTTTAAATTTTTACTAATAAGAAACTCAAAGACACTGCTCTTTTGTGTGTAGAATAATTTTATCTCACCCTACTAGATTTTATTCAAATTATCCTCACTTTATTCCACCTACTTTATTCAGTTTATCTCACCAACCCACCAATCTAATGTAAAAAAAAATGACCTAAGTTAAGTTGCACATAAAATGAAAAGCAAAAAGTACTCTGTTATTCAATGACATGATCTTATATTGAAAGAGCATCAACAATAAGGTCTTCCCTTTTTGCTTACATTTCAACAATGAACAATAAGGGTTTCTTTTTATGCTTATATACTTCTTAGAGTATAAAATTATCTTTATCCATTCAATCATCAAGTTTAAGTTTTGGTTGAGATAATTTCACATTGTACTAGAGTCAGACTGAACAAGAGGTATCGGGTTTGAATCTCAACATCCACCATGTTTATTTGTATAAGGTGAATGGAGACTTTGCAGCATCCACGCTTCAAGTCCAAATGGTATTGAGAATTAATATACAAACTTTTGATCAAGATGATATCAAAGAAAAGGTTGTATATCAGTCCACATAGTAGAAATGCTAATATGATAATAAAGATTGCTCGATCAGGTCTAAAATTGTTGTGTATAACCACCTGTAGTTTAAATTAAAGTGTCAATGAAAATCTTATTCTTTTTTGTTATATTTGTATTCCTTTTTATAATCTTTCTCTATTTCTTATTGACTTTTACTTCAAACCAATGACATTACACTATATAGTAAAGTTCACCATTCTTGGATCTAGCTTAATAATCTCTATTGCTATATCAGTATTCCAACAAAAGAGCAACCATTTAACGTAAATTTGACTCTCTACATATAACATATACATTTCTACCCAAAAAAAGGGGGAGGGGGGAACATGAACTTGCACCAAAAACTCAAGATGTCCATTGAATTTTTAATCCGTTTACTAAAGCTTTACTTTATTCTAATACCAACCTTTTTTTTTAGCTTTGTAGTGCTACTTGTTACAAAGTACAAGTGATCTTTGACGAAATATTCTTTAATTTGAAGGCCCATTTTATTCGATAAAATCATACAAACCTACATTGAACTCATCTTCTATAAATGATGTATTATTTATCAAATGCACATGAAATAATAATTTTTGTTGTATCCCACTACTGTTTGTATACTAATATTAGTGCCATCAAAAGAAATAAAGATGGTTTATCATATATTTAGAATGGTCAAACTTTTAAATGTTAGTGACCATTAATTATAAATAAACAGACAATAATTCCTTAAAATAAATATGAAAGGGGTAATGGGAATATAATTACGTTTTCTTTAATTGTCAAAGATATAAAATCGAATATATAGTTAACACTACTTGATCCCTATTGATTTGTCTAGTATTCGATCATTTTATGACCGTTTGGGTATGAGGTTTAAAAGGATGGATGAAATTGCATCGGAAGGGTGCAAGTAAAAAAAAAAAGCTTAAAAAGATTTTTGCAAAGCAAATTGAAAAGCAATATTCTGTCCTGCCCTTGTTCTGCTATCCTAATTACCACTGCTTGTTACTTTATTACTGTGTTAATTATCAACTTTAGATGACACAATTGACATAAATCTATAAGTATCTGGTTTGGTTCATTGTAACTTTTGGAAAAGTTGTCTTTCTTTATACTGTACGATGTGATACCACAATTTATTATACTACCCAATATTATTTTACATTTCACCATATTTTACCACAATTATTATCGATATATCTTCTTACTTTTCTCTCTCCTCACTTTTCTCCTCTACTTTTCGCATTCTCTTTCCTCATCTACCACATCAACCACACTTTCCACAAATTTTACCATACCTTTCCATACTTTATCGGATTTTTCACAATTTTATCACACCGCTCCATTTTCAATTAACTGGCAGCTTGATTTCAAGCAAGTTGAATTTAGTTTCGTACTAGTCACTGATCATGAAATAAAATGAATCTCATGTTACAGTTTGACTACATTAATCTAATTGCAGAACTAGGGTTATATATTTGGAAATATCATTTTTTTACTTTCAATATATAACTATATATAAAAATATTTTTTTGCATAATTTTATGGAAACATATATACTGTATACATATAATTTTATGAGCATAATCCTAAAATTAACAAATGTACATACATATTCATAAAATGAATATTATAACTTATAAATTTATAAGTGTAAGGCCTTGAATAAACTATAAATCTAAGTTGTGTATATATATAAATATGTTCAACATTAAATTTATGTATGTGTGATTATAATATTATACGCATATGCTATAAAACTCATTCCGAAAATATGAAAGTATGATATTTCCAAGGTTTTTAGTTTGCAATCAAATTGAATTACGAAAATGATATGACCCCCTTTAGGGCAAAACATTTTAAATGTCTGTCGACCCTATTAATTATTAAATCATATTATTACATATTAAATTGAAATAAAATGATATTAATGAATTATATAATTATAATATCATATAATTGCATAAAATTATACTTTTATTCATTATTTTTTATATTTCAAAAAGATATTTAAAAATATATCCAAAAGATGGGACATTAACGTACCACCGCCCATTGAATAATTGATCATATTAAGAATTGAGAAATATACACGAGGGCAGCTAACAGAGAGATTACTGTGCGCTGTGCTACTAATATGGGAGAGTTATTCAAAGCCCGACAATAATCCGAACAAATTAAAGTTTAGATTTGTATGGCATGACAGAAAATGATTGAAGTGCTGAAGCATTAAACTTAATTAAGATAAATTTCCATGCAATTCTTAAATACAAAAGCCACTCTAACTCGTTATTCCGTCAAAGGCTTAATACAACCAGATGCACTTAATTTAGAATTCTAAATAGATGATCCCTCTGGTGATATTTAAGCACCTATTTTGTTCCATTAAATTATGCTAAACCTCACGAAAGATTCCTATATTCATTTTCTTAAGTTTGTGGGGGAAAAGACACAAAAATTGCCGAAACTTCTTACCAATATTTCTGTCGCCATGAATATGCCCTTTACTGAACATGCCCTTTATTTATTATTTGTGTTTTACTCGTGATTAATGTATATCCCCATGTAATCTTGTCTAATCTTTTTTATTGATCATGAGTATTTAATGATAGATTTGTAATTGATACATTTTATCTTTGGTCAAGATAAAATATTTATATTTATCTGTACTTTTTTTCTAGTTTACTTAGCTAGCTACTTAAATGTGCTTAGGAATAATTAATGGTATATTAGAAATGTAAAAATCTAAACTTAAGCATGCAATCAAATTATCGAAGACATAAAGTCATTAAAAACTTTTTCTTAAAAAATCATTACACTATAACAAATGATAATGTTAGGATTTCAAGTGGTTTTAGCAACTTAAGTAAATTAGTAATAACAAAAGTAAAAGATTGAACATATGATTTAATGAGAAAAAATTCAAATCCAGGAACAGAAACTACGAAATAATACATCATCATAGGATTACAAGTTTACAACGCATTTGCAAAGATTCATTCAATCTCTTTTGCGGTTCAACGATAGAACTCTCAACCCATAATCACCAACCTTGACAACCAAGGCTTTAAGCAATAGAAAACATAATATAGGAAATCCTAAGCGAAAACCTTGTCGCGCATTCGATCAAAGACTAAACGACACAATTGTTTCCAGCAACAAGGTATCAAGGTATATGTTTGTTTCAATGCAACATAACTTTCTGGAGTTTCTAGAGCTAGAATATGCATGTGCCAAGTTACACAACCCACCCATGATACTTAACATGTCGTGTTACACGACACTACCTACTAGTGCTAGCTGCTCCATAATCTACTTCTTCGATTCTTTGTCGCAACACCTTTTTACATGCCCTATTAGATTGTTCTTTTTGATCGAAATTCGATTCAACATCAATTTATGCCCATAAACCAACAGATAAAATACCCAATGAACTATTATGTATATATACATCTAGGTACATTTACAAGCAGGGAATGGATGTTATTTATTTTCTTATAACTAACTACTAAACTAATTTTAGAACTCAGCCAATAAGGCTTGATGACAAGAGTATGTTGAGTCTTTTTTTTTTTTTTTATTTGAAACCAGAGTATTTTGAGTCTTATCAAGCGTACATCTAACACATTATATTGATCAGGAAATATAGAATAAATAACAATGCATTATATTGGACAAAAAAAAATGGTAATTCAGAAAAGCATTTTGCAGTCTACTTCAAATGAATAGTCAACTGTAAACGAATAATATAATTTACTTTGTTCTCTTGGGTATTCAAATTGTCAACGATTAAGACCCCTGCTTTAAGAAACCTACTTTCTCTATTTCTCTTGCCTTTTAAACCTCATTTATGGCCGTTGGTTCATCATTTGCCTAATTCCCTGATTAACTATCGAGTCAACCATTATCGGAATTTTTTCGGGTTTATTATTGTTCAATATTGTCAAAGTTTAGTGTATTAGAGTTTAAAAAAAAAGTTTAGTGTATTATTGTCCAATAACCCTAAAGTCCATTGTATTATCGTCCAAAAATAATCCTATAGAAAATGATCAAACGATCCAACAAGGACCTCGTCGGCAATCATCTATGTATTGGACGTGATTATAAATAATAAATGCTATTGGGGAGATCTAAGGAGGGAGTCCACTTCAACGGAGGCTCATGGTATACAAGTTAAATGAGGTTTCATCTTAAAACCATTATCGGAATTTTTTCGGGTGTATTATTGTTCAATATCATCAAAGTTTAGTGTATTAGAGTTTAAAAAAAAAATTTAGTGTATTATTGTCCAATAACCCTAAAGTCCATTGTATTATCGTCCAAAAATAATCCTATAGAAAATGATCAAACGATCCAACAAGGACCTCGTCGGCAATCATCTATGTATTGGACGTGATTCTAAATAATAAATGCTATTGGGGAGATCTAAGGAGGGAGTCCACTTCAACTGACTTCAACTGAGGCTCATGGTATACAAGTTAAGTGAGGTTTCATCTTAAAACCAATTGGTATTAGGAGGAGTAACTCATTTGACTTATATACCATGTTCTTTCTATTTATTTTTTCGATGTGAGACATTTTTACTTATGGATGAATCCCAACAATCTCTCCCTTCACACATGAGTCTCTCTCCCTTGATCGAAAGCCTCTTTTTTTACCAAGGTTTCAAGTCACCATCAGGAGCTCATCATAGCCGCACTTTACTCTACAGAGTCACACCCTACTCCACCTAAGTCTCATGCCACTACTCTGCCTCAAAAGTCCCAGCCGCACCTTACTCCACAGAGTCGCACCCTACTCCACCTGAGTCTCATGCCACCACTCTAAGCATTCAGGAGACCCAGCCGCGCACGCGCTGTGGTCTCTACTCCTATCCATGGTGATCTTCCTGCACCTTGCGGACGCCCAGCCGAACAAACCATCGGCTCTGATACCACTTGTTGGGGAGATCTAAGGGGGGAGCCCACTTCAACTGAGGTCCATGGTACACAAGTTAAGTGAGATTTCATCTTAAAACCGATTGGGTGACGTATATACCATGTTTTTTCTCTTTGCTTTTTCGACGTGAAACATTTTTTTTTAGTTATGTGTGAATCCCAACAAATACAACAATGAATTAGCGTACTAATGAATATATATGTTACAAAAAGCAATAGAACATGCAATGACCTAACATTAAGAATCTCGTACTAAGCATGAAGGTGATGTCTGAATAACCAGCTATTGACAACTGACAAGATGAAGCCTATTCATAACTCATAATGCTCATGAGCTCACCTAGTATTTGTGCCGTTAATTCTAAAGCTCTACAATTTTTAAATTGCTACGAATAATTTCTATAAGGTAAAAATGCTTATATGGTCCAAGATAAAGCGTGTTGATGGGGATGGATGCCTTCTTGTGGCACCAAAAATTCAAACATTTTTTTTATATGTTTACAACTTCACATAGAGTTTCAGATTTTCATCAAAAGTCCTCGACTTATAAAACAAAAGATAATTATAAAGTTAGCAAGCTGGACACTAGCTTAAAACATAGGCAACTTTTACCTCATGTCAAATTCTTCAACCCTTTATCATCAACTATAAATACCCCTCTAGTTCATCCAACCATACTCATCAAAACAAGCCTAGTCCCAAACCCTAATCAAAGATATTAGAGTCACCCCGATTTTACGACAATCTTCGAAAATCATCTCAAAAAAAAGAGAAAATGTGGGCTAACAGTATGATTATAATGGAAGGCAATTCTAACTATTTTCAAACAAATAGTTATAACAAATTATCTACTCCTATGGTCCCAGCTCCTAAGGCCATTAATGGAGTTCATCGAGTTATCGTCTTCCATTCTACATCGAGTTGGAGAAGTTATTTCCAAGCCTCTAAGGCCACCAACAAATTGGTAATAAGCTTATGTTTTTCCTCTGTTTTTTTCCCTCTAGTGGTCGTGTTTAAAAAGTTAATCGATTCAACTAAAAACCTAAAAATATTGGATAAAAATTGTCTTTTATCCTTGTTAAAACTTACAAAGATTTGGTTTAATGTGTTGAAGGTTGTGGTGGATTTTACGGCCTCATGGTGTGCTCCATGCCGAAAGATGGACCCTGCCATTGATGAATTTGCAGCCAAGTATACTGATGTCGAGTTTGCTAAGATCGATGTGGACAAATTATTTGTACGTATAATAAACCTTTTTTATGCTAATTTATAATCATGAAGTAGCCAATTTTGTTGATTTTGATGAATAAATAGTCAAGTGATCTGATAAATGATGAATGTACAGGATGTATCATGCGAGTTTGGAGTACAAACAATGCCAACATTTTTGTTGATGAAGAATGCCAAAGTGGTTGACAAGGTTACGGGGACAAGAAAGGAAGAACTTCAAAGGAAGATTGACAAATGCAGAGTTTAAAGAAACATATATGATACATTCTTACACATTCTTTAAAATATAATTTCAAGATGATAATTCGAGGAGTCATTTATACATGTCAGACAACGGTGAAAGATTATAACATATCGGTTGAAAATTGGATTATACTTTCAAAAGTACCATATATGTTCATGTACTCCCGGAATGAATTTTACCAGCATATCATATAATTTTATGAGCACACTAACATACATTTATGATCATATAATGTACTTATTTATAATTTGAGTTCATAATTTATTCATGATCATGCATTCAAAACTTCATAATTTTAAAATTTTTATCGATGAATATTTGTAGTTTGAGTTCGTCCTTTTCCTCAATATTTATGAGATATACACAGACACGTCTAACTATAAAATTAAGTTCAAGAATCTAAAATGAGATTTGGTGAACTATTGATCTCGTGTAAGTTTAATTCATACTATATATGAGGGAACATATATTATGGTACAGTGATAGTGTCCTTGATCTTGTCCAAATGTTTTCTTTACTCCCGTGGAAAGGGGAAAACGTACTTTTTCTTAACATTTCCATAAAGACCACCTATTTGTTTGTTTATCAGGACCCTAAGCCCCATTGTTGAAAGGATTGGCATCAAAACTGTACCGCACGTGGAGCTTCATCATATAAAATGACTATGGTAAATTTATAGTGAAAAATGCATTTTAGAAAGTACAACTTATGATATTTTTGAAGATATGTCAATAAAAATATATATCCATAATCTGGATAGTTGAAAAAAAATTTATTTTTCCACCTTAGATTGTAATGAACTAAAGTACAATGTCTCGTTAAACCTCATCTGGTTCTTTGCCAGGAAGTAGTAGTTAGCGAGCAATTTCTAAATCTTCAGGGCAATGTAGATACTGTGAGCTGATCTTTGAAATTTGAATTCGATGAATTATATATACTTAATATTCTATTGAATTTGAATGAACTTTCAACTCATCGGAAAAATTCTAAAGTCATGAGACCTATAAGGAACCACTATAAACCCATTTAAGTCATCCCTGAGATCGGTTCACCAGCACTTCAGTTATGGTAGCTACATTAAAATCATTTCAGTATAAAATCATATATATTAATATTTAATAATAAATGTGAATTTATTGCGATCAAGTAACCCAAAATATTGGTACATTCCAATCTAAAAATCATGTTCTTATTTTTAGGGAAATAAAGGAGTAACTTATAAGTTTGTGTTTAATATATTTTGAGATATTACAAGTTGAAAAGGAAGGGAAAATTACAACATATATTAGTTAAAAACGACTCTCTCATACATTCGTAATATAGGGTTATTGGAATTAAATAATTCAACATCTGAGGCAATTTGGATACGATGTACTGACCTTTGGAATTTGGATTTGACAAACAATACTTAACATCCTATTAAATTGAATGAACTTTCATGGATTTCAACTCGTCGGAAATGTGTTTTTCCTTTACTTTTTACCTTTTAAATAGTTTACATAGGCAATCACCTTTATCACTTTTCAAACGAGTTGAAATCGGTAAAAGTTCATTCAATCTAATAAAATATTAAGCATATTTCGTTGAGTCCAAATTCCAACGGCCAGTTCGTTATATTCAAATAGCCCCAAAGGTTGGATTATTTAATTCCAATAACCCCACAATATAGGCCAGTGTAAGGTTATGAGTTGGACCCCCTCAAATCCAGACAATCCAAACCTAGAATCCTAAGCTCGGCCCATTTTCTAATCTGGATTTATCCAAACCTAGAACCCTAAACCTAAACAATTATGTATTTCTATAATAGTATCCATGAATAATACATATCACTAACCATGGATATATCCATGGATGTAGTCACTGTATTGTTGGGGATTATCGTGTATTAAAGACTTTTAGAGTGTTTTAGCCTATGGATTGAAACTTTTAGTATTGTGTCATACACAACAACTAGCCTGCTACTATATATGTTTCGTCTTCCATCAACGATGAACTTAGTATGATTTTATACGTACTTATCCAAACAAATTACATTATTTTCTAACAATGTTGTCAACGACATACTATTTATTTTTTGATGCACTCGTCAAGAGTACTCAACAATGAACAAAAACAACAACGGATTACTATATTAATATCCATGGATTACATTATAACGCATCATGGATGCATATATTAAATTTTACATGACGGAATTGAAGAAGAACTTATATTCATAATTTATCCATTGTTACATATGAGAATATCTAATCAAGTTAGACTCTTAACCACACCTTTTCTTCCCCCTTGGAATGACCTTGACAATGTGATGGGTAACTGAGTTACCATCTCATTTGACATGCATACCATCTACAACTAGTAAAATCTCAATTACAAATTCTCTAGAACCGTGTCCAATTCACTAAGAAACCGAAACAATTTCTTAACCTTTTACTAGTTTTACCGCATATTTTCCATCTTTAGCTTCCGTTACAACCCAATGGGTTGAGTTCAATCACAATAAAGCCTGATGGGTATTGAACACCCTTAGCAAGTAGCTTTTCTCATGTACATTTCCTTTTTTTTCAATTATTTACTCAAAATCTAATGGATTCAGTTCGATTACAATAAAAAAAAATTTAGGAAAAAGGTCAATTTCGAGCTTTATCACAGACAGCTTCAGAAGTAACCTGGATTGTTCGATTATTGGAGGAATTAGGGGTTCAATCTCTCAAGCCTATCACCTTATTTTGTGATAATCAGTCAGCCATACACATTGGAAAAAATCCAGTGTTCCATGAGAGAACAAAACATATTGATATCGATTGTTATTTCACAAGAGAAAAGGTGCTTGAAGGACTGCTCCAACTCACGTATCTTTCAACCCAGGAACAACTTACAGATGTCCTAACAAAGATTCTTCCATCATCTCAACAAAATTACATTCTAACCAAGCTTGGATTAGTTTCACATACCTCCAAGCTTGAGGGGATGTTAAGAATATATAATTAGTTAGTTAACATAGTTTGTTAGTTAAGTTCTTTCTTTATTTTCTTGTTTTTCTCTAGGCTATATATACCCTCATCTATCCTGTATTCTCATTCATTCAATTCAATAACAATTTACATATTCATCTTCCCTTTTCTCTCTTTCTTTCTTGTTTGGAAAGATTAACATACTGATAAAAGTTCTCAAATTTATTGAAAATAAAATAAAAGGTGGTAAATATTTTGGAAAGAAGATATGATTATCTTCTTTAAAAAATATTGAGATAATAAAATCATATTCAAACTACAGTTGTATAAACATGGTTTCAAAGTAATTGCGTTGGTCTTGGCCCAATATGAATAGATATAGAGAGTTTATTTACCTTATGTTTAACTCATTTATTTTCTACCTAAGAAATGATAAATTAAGTTGCTAACTAACATATTAATTACGAAAGCAATTAGACTGATTTTGGCCCAATATCATTATTTGCTATAAAAGTGTATTGTTGGGCTGTAAATTTTTTTTATTTGTTTATATATGCAAGTATTTTCATTTTATTTTACACATACAACATCCAAATCATCATAATCAAAGTCAACTCCAATGCTGCTCCGCTTACTCACTCCTGTTCCCATATAAACTCACTCTCTCTTACTAACTCTTCCTCCTTCGCTCACTCCTCTTTACTAAGTCTTTCTTCTTCACTCACTACCAGGGGCGGAGTTAAAATGAGTTCACGTGGGGTCATATGACCCCCATTTCAAAAAAGCGATAACAATTGAAAAAATTATATTTGTGCACATATATAATGCAATATGTTTTATATCATACAGTATATTATATATAGTATACATTTTAGTATAAGGGTTGTGAGTTGTTCGTATTTAAGTTTTAATATTAGTTATTGAATGTTACTAATTAGATGTAAACTTTTAAGTACTCGTGATTTTAAATCTAAACCCACTAAATTTAGTTTCTGAATTCGCCCCTGCTCACTACACTCATTCTCACTCTCTCTCAGACCATGGATTCCTCCATTTACCCTATCTTCTTCATACTCCTCATCATTCCCCAAATTTCTCCAACCATTTCTCAAGGACAAGACCTAATGGACTTCATACATGGCTTCACATTTGATGGTTCAGCATCATGGGACTTCACCACCGACTACTGTCAATGGGATGGATAAGCTGCATGAGGGATAAAGACATTGTCATCTCCATTGACCTTTCCGACCGAGAGCTCGCTGGCGGCATATCTTCTGCCATAGGCGCCCCATCCCTAGCCTCGGTCCAATCTATTTCCCTAGCCGGAAATCGGTTGACCGGCTCAATCCCAACCTCCATATGCAACCTTCCCAACCTCAAACTTCTCAACGTGTCCAACAATTATCTCACCCGTGGCCTCTTTCAGTTTGTTCAATGCCTACCGCATACCACTATGGCACTATCGACATTAGCTACAACAATCTTTCAGGCCCGATTCCGACCGTACCGGCATACCCTCCCATTATCTGTCGTGGAGGGAATCTACTACTTGGTGCATTTTGCCAAGCGCAACTAGTGGATGAAGGCTCGGATCAAAAATCATCCCAAACCGTCATATGGTATATTGTTGGATTAATTGTATTGGTTGTGATTGGAGTGGCATGTGAAGGTTGTCGATGGGAGCTATTACTTCATGTCGGAAATGTACCCTTCACTGTTAGTAATGGAAATACCGACGGAGGTGCTAACGGGAATCATCGGGAAAGTGTCGAGGGAAATGATACCTTCGATGAGCTTTCATCCGACTGCGATGAGGTTCCATCGGGGCTAGAGATGACGTAGAGTCACTTTCTTGAGTTGTTCAATTAGTTTAATGGTATCTATGATGTTTAAAGTTTCAATCGGCAGCTAGTTTATTTATTTTATGTATTACGTATTATGTCTTATGTTTATCATTTCAAAAGTTGTATCCCAAGTTATTATAAATGCACTTAATTAGTATGTTTTGATTTGACTTCATTAACATAATTTGTTTTCAAATATTTATCTCTTGTTTGCACTAACTAACAATGTTTTTTGGTAGTCAAAAATAAAAATTTTAAAATAAGACATTAATTATGTTCAATCACAATAAAACCCAATTGATTGAGTTCCGTTACAATAAAAAAGAAGAGGCTTGCAATCTTGAACCCATTAAACGGATAAGTGGCTTGGGCTTGGGCTTGGACTTGTGTCCACCTATAATGTCGTAGTTTTCAACCGTGGCAACTGGGTTCTGGCTGCCGCCAATCCGCTGTCCCATTACCCAATTGAAAAGCTTTTCTTATTTGTGAACATAAATTAGGAAATTGAGCCTAATTGCATATCATACTCTTGTCAAAAAATTGCATAAGATAATATATAAAAAGATATTATATTTATATGCTTTTAATTGGTAATGGATTTGGAAATTGCATAAGATAATATATAAAAAGATATTATTTGTGAACATAAATTAGGAAATAGAGACATCATTATATATCTGTCAGGATGATTGTTGAGTTCTCCGGTCAGTCTTTGAAAAATTCTCATGGCCTGTGGTTATTTTCTTGGTTGTTTTTGAGCAGTTGCTAGAATTTAAAGTATATGTAAATTAAAGGGTAGAACTCTTGTACTTTAATTTGCTTCTAGCTGGGAATAAGTACCATTTGGATTTAACTTTCGATAATGTGATTGTTTTTTGTCAATTTATTTTCAATTATTATCATAAATTACTTTATTATCATTACGTTATCCATCTGTTACTCTTATCTGATCTTTAGAGATTCTCATCCGGTATTTGTAGATTGTAGTCATGCTTCTTAATTAGTAGTAAATAGGTTAATTTGGTATTAATGAAGAATCCGTTTGATAGTACAAATGGAGAAAAGGATTCTTACGCAAAAGTATTTTTGCTACCAATCTCTTACAGTTTATTAATTTGATCGTAAAGCTTTTGACTAGTTGTTGCCTTGATGAGTATGAAGATAATTTGGTGTATCTTAAACAAAAACTATATTTGTTTTCCAATTTCCACAATATATTTCAGGACAATTTTCATTCTTGACACAAGAAGATTTGAAATTGAACACTGTAAAAGGGGAATATGCTTGCAATGTATCCTTGCATATTGTTTCTACTAAGCCTACCACTGTACACTTATTAGTATAAAGCACATTGAAAACCAAAAAGGTGCATCCGTTTGTGCAGCTGAAACATTTGCTTTGCTGTATTGTCTGTATATAGTCAATCTTTCAAGGCATCTGTAGCCGGTGCTTATTTTCTTGGTTCTGACAGCTTTTGTTTGTTGATAGTCAAGGTAATAGAGTTATGTTTTCCAGCACTTGAAAAAGTTTAAAGTATATATGTAAGTTGGACAATCATATACATCTTGACTCAAGATTGTTAATAATCATCTTAATTGACCATATTACACATTATATAAATAATTATCTAAATTTACCATAGGAAAAAATACACATTTATACATAGTTTTTATACGGAAATTGGATTCTAATAATCCCGACTTTTACGAATTGGACAACAGTAATCCCTATTATCAATTTGGATTCTGGTGGTCTAAAAAAAATGGATTGTAATGGGACATCATCGAGAGTATACCATAAATATCATAGATTTTGTGTTGCATTTGATTCAAAACTCAGTACAATACTTTACCATGATTTTTAATAAATTTACGGCGTTTCTCCAATTTTTTTTCAATCTTTATACGATTTTTTTCACTTTTATTTCTTTTAAAAATTAATAATAATTGGTTGGAGTCTCAAAAAAATAATTTAAAAATTATTTTAGTAACTACAATTCATTACTTTTCTGTGGACAGGAACAAAAAAAACAATATGGGATAAGAATAAAAAAAATTAAAAAAATGTGGAGTTGGATTTGGTACACTACAATCCAATTTTATTTATTTTTTTTGGACCACCAGAATCCAAATTTATAGTAGAGTTTATTATTATCCAATTCTTAAAAGTCGAGATTATTAGAATCCAATTTTCCTAGTTTCATATTTATGAAAATTATTAACAAATAAAATTGCTTATAAATTGTAATAAACCTCAAAGAAATGAAACATATCTCTTTAATAATTTAAAGGAAATAAAACATCAAACATACCTTTTAATTGTTTATCATTTTGCATGTAAGTTAAAGAGTGAAACATACCTTTATCATTCTGCATGTAAGTTAAAGGGTGAAACTCTTGTACTTAAATTTGCTTCTAGCTGGGATTAGGTACTATTTGGATTTAGCTTACAATATTTAACTTTTTTTGAATGCTTTGTGGAAATCCCTTCCCTGATAGAATACCCCTCTAGATCGTCTAAGTAGAGGAAATAAGGCCCAAAACTTTGTTTTCTTTACATTCGGTGCAGAAGAGGTTTTGTTCAGAACCATTCTACACATTATAGCTTTCTTAGACTTTTTCTGGGTTTCTCAGAAACCCTAACCAAAACTTTGGTAGGCTCTGTCAATTTGCAACATAAATTACACTAATTAGACCAGAAAGAGCAGAAGTTACTCAGTTAAGTGATTCATACGCATTGTGCACCACAAGGACGGAAAATATGTCTACAGAGAAGAGCAACAGATCCAAAGGTCCTAAACGACAACAAAACTTTTCTGCTACGTAAACAATAACTCAAACTTAGAACACAGAACAGTAAAAAATTTATCCCCTATAAGCTGCAAATCAAGCCCAAGTCACTGACTTCCTGGCATGCTCTTAATGATGTCAGAGTCACCTGAAGAAAGCATTTCTCGAGTTAGGAAAAAACACGAAGTAAAGCTAAATTCAATGAGTCAATCACAAAGGATCATAAACAAACCTGGGTCGATGATACTTAGGCAGCACACCCTGTAGTATTTACCGCAGGCAGTTCCAAGATCCACATTGTCTATATAGAAACCAGCAAACAATTTGTCATCAGAATTTAGACTAGTTTGCATCACTGAATGCATGAGAAGATATTACACATATCCTATCAATATGATTGAATTGATTACAGCAAAGTTGGAGGAAGTGAGAACACAATACTTACTGCCATTGTAATGGTGTACTCCAACTTTGGCCAACATAGCATAGTACTCGATCTCAGACTTCCTAAGTGGCGGGCAGTTGTTGGAGATGATAACCAACTTAGCTGAAATCAATAAACAAAGCCCATTGTCAGCATACAGACGCTATGCTCTCGAGTGAACCAGAGATCATCCTTCAAGAAAGGCAAGCATTGAACTTGAAACAAATCCAATATAACATCCAAAAAAATTATTCAAGTGATCAAAATCAGTGACAGCATCACAAACTTTGCCTTGTAGACGAATCAGATTAAATATAAATGGACCAAAGTACGCAAAAGAATGTAACATCACTAATGCAGTCAGCCATATAGAACTGATACAAGCATGAGAGCAAGTTATGTCGTCTTCTTTCACCGAAGAGTATGAATCAAAATTACAGCCTTCATTGCCCACAAGTCACATTTAAGCTTCATAAATTCACATGGGAGGTCGAATTTCCTAATTTCAATTTTCAAGGATGCATGACCAAAATGCCGCTTAATTCGCAAAACAAAGCTTAAACTCATCATAACCCAAATCAATGGGTAATTCTCATACCAACCAAATACCTGCTTCACAGGAAACTTTGAACTTAACATTTTGCTACAAAATACCAACACCAACCCCCATCTATGATAGATTATCACAGAGATTACAAACAGACAACCTATCAATTACCTCAAAAGTATAATACATTAGCAATTATCTGCATCAAACGAAAATGCGAGCGAACATACGAGCAAATTAGAGTTTAAGACGGAACGAACCTTTGGAGCTCCTGAGGGTTTTGAGGACGGTCTTGTAACCAAGAGTGTACTTGCCACTCTTCATCACAAGCGCCAATCTGTTGTTGATGCTCTCATGAGTCTTCTTCTGCATTCGCACAACAACAAGCAGCCGCCTTTTAACGCCATTTCTCAAGCACGAATCGAATCAAGGAATTGCAGAACGAAAGAAATGAATGAGAAGGGAAAACTTACGGTCTTCTTGGCGGCAACCATGGTGTCGTCTGGTAGGATGAGCAGAGAGAATCGAGACGAGAGGAAGCAAACCCTAACAATGGCGGATTTATAATCTTTAGGGTTTTTCTCATATAAACTTGGATACCACTGCCCAGGCCCATGAAAGCCCGCGTGTTCGGACTTGAATATTTGGTCCTCGCATTAGGAAATCCCAACCCAGCCCATTTATTCTCCTTTCCCAAAAAAAAAAATATATATATATATATATATAAACCCTTAATTTTGCTGAGATTCAAACCCGAGATCTCTCGGTCAATCTTACTCTAATGTCATGGCGAACCATCTCAGTTAAAAATTTAAACTAATAATTAAAGGCCTAATGATAATTTATACTCCAATACTTTTGACACTTTGGCCCTGTTCGGCAAAATTAGCGTTTTAGATAGCGGATAGCGGTTTAAGTAGCGGATAGCGGATGATTGTTCAAATGAGAATTGTGTTCGGTAAATTTAGTGGTTGAAGTAACAGATTAATGTAAATTGACATAAAAGGACATCAATAATTTCCACAGATAAAATTTTCAAAGGGTATTCTTTGACCGAAAAATATGAAACGCTACTCCAAACGCTAAACGTTAACATTATTAGCGTTTCACAAAACGCTCCTTAAAACGCTAAACGCTCCTCAAAACGCTAACTTACTGAACGCTAATATTTATACAATTAGAGTTTTGATTTGGTCAATATGCTAAACGCTACCCCAAACGCTACTGTCGAACACAACCTTTGTCTACTTATATTTTGCTTCACTAAAGAACAACCTTAGTTGAGTTTAATAAAACTTTCCCCCTTGAAAAAACAAAAAAGATTTCAAGGACGCCTTCTTGAAAGCCTTTTCTAGCCTTCTAGCTCATTTAGGCCTCATTATTTTATACGGTACCGCTGCGGTGTGGTAGAGTGCGGTAAGTTGCGGTTAGTTGTGGTAAGTTATGGTGGAAATTAAAAAGTGGGTGTTGAAATATATTAAATAAAAAAGGGATTGCGGAAAGTTGTGGTGGATTGTTGTAAGTTGTGGTGAGTTGCGGTAACTTGCAGTATCGCAAAGTGCGGTACCGTATAAAAGAATGTGGTCTTATTGTAGAACGTGGATCGACTGACGTGGGGTGTCATTTTCTTCATTGGTCTTTTCTCCATCAGTCTCTCACCATGTTCCTCCAATACTATTGGGCAACCAACTATTAACAGTTCGTTGTTTGAATCAGTTGTCAGTTATTACTTATTTAGATTAAATGTGTAACTTAACTGTTTGTAGGAAAAAAATGTTCAGTATAATTAAATGGTTGTGAGAACCCCTCCCTTAAATTTGTCAAGTGATTGGAATCGATATGAGACACATAGACATAGCGAAGGACACAACATTAATTAATAGAGTTGTTTGGTGGCCAATGGTTAACATGGCCACGTAATGTGAGCAAGTGATTGTTGGTAAGTTATCTTGTTTTGTGTTGTCCATGTATATTTTTGTGGATGTGTGTTTCATATGCATGTAGCTCTCTCACTTAACTATTTTTTGCTCGGTACACAAAGATATGAATTTCCCTCACTTTATTTCCCTTGTTCTCTTGTCCTCTAGAGCGGGTTTTAAAATGTTTTTTTACTTACTTCTTTTCTTTCAATTATTAATAGCCAAAAGGCTAGAAGTTCATAAAAAACAGCAATGCGCATATAAAACATCAAGCAACGATCCCCAAAAGAAAAGAGTTACTTGCTTCTATTTCGATCAGTTTCCAAAAATGTTTTAGAACGTAAGAATTAATTACTTTATGCATTTCTGAATATGAGAGAGTGCTACCTACATCTATATTTCCTATATCTCATGTTAGAGGGACCTCACTAGAGTTCTATTGTCATTGTTGATCTCAAAAACTAATACAAAAAAGTATTTGTCAAACACTTCAAAAATTTTTGTAAATTTGGTCAAAAAAGCTAAAAAAAATCAATTTTTGAACTCAAAAGCTTGTTAGGAAACACACCCCCACGTCTTTTGAAAGATAGGGAGCATTAAAATTTCAAATATTATATTAAACCTTATTGGGTACTTCATTCCCATACACAAATAAAGTAATATATTTTAAAATTTAATTAGTGGTCGTTGGTTCCAGAAGTAAGGTTGGGATTGCACGATAAACATAAGATGTGTACACTAAATCGTACTGATTCTAAAGCAGACAGCACAACTATATCTGCTTGACTAGACCACACTAATTACTTTATCTTGACCCACATTAATTCCGTTATAGTTAATTCGAAAATATAAACATTTTGACTTAAGATGGTTCTTAACCATCTTGCATTTTTTCTAAATCACTAATAAAGTTAAATGTAAGTGTATTTAATTTATTCTAAAGTTATGTTTCGTTATTTTCAGGGTTACTACAACTTATAAATAATTTAAAATAGTTATTTATTTATATTTATTTCATAAATTTAAAATTATGTATAAAATGTGCATTTTCTACTATGATTGACAAAATTAGGGTATTATTATATTTTTTGACTTAGCTAATAAGTATTATATCATTATAATTGATAAATATATATGATTATTAAAGAAACTATTAATAAAAGTTACAAAAATGTGAAATACGAATAATTTAAGATGGTTAAGGGTTATTTTGAGTCAAGATGGTTATTGACTTACGATGGTTATAATTATACCGAAGCTTCTTGAAGCATTCCGTTAATTTTCTCCCCAATGTGAAAAAACAAAGAGTGAGCTTCCTTAGATTACTTTACACTATTGAGTCATTCAAGATTGAATTAAATATCTGAATTCATAAAAGGTCCCAAGTACTAGCTAGTGCTCAATTTTTCTATGGATACTTTAAAACACGTGTCTTTTTTTGATAATAAAGTTTGATTATGTATGGATTTGGTGTATCTTAAGACTATCTCTCCTTTTTCTTTTGAGGATTATTTGTGGAGTAAAAGTCAATCAAATGAAAATTTTATACATCCGTATGTCGTGAAGTAGTCAACCGTTATGTAGAAAGAATCAAAACACTCTTCTATTGCTCCGTACTTCAATTTGATGGGTAATTTTGTGTTCTTTGGTACTATTCGATTGAATAAAATTGGATTAAAAAAAATGCAAGGATAAAAGAAAATTGTAATTACTAATTTCTAACCTACTCATTGTATTTTATGATACAGTACATGTTACAGTATCAATTTACATTGATTTTACCATAAAGTTTCATATAATGTTTGTTAAATTGACCAACTAAAATTCTATTTACTCTAATTTAATTTTATGTGCTCGGTCAAATATAACGACAATAAATTTTGAGAATTAAAATGTAGACAACATTTCTTCAATGAACTAAAGTTCTATCTTATTTGCAAATGTTGAGTAAAAATTTTAATATTTTAATACCCATTGTTATAAAAAAAATAATTGTTATACCCATTTTATCTATAATATTAAATATAATATTTTTATTTAATTTTTCCATAATTTCAAATTATTAATAGAGACATTTTTGATAATTTACTAATTTTTTACTCTATCCGCGCTTCCTAGGTGAGTTCTTAAAGCTTACTTTGCTTGATAACTACAGTAAAAAGGAAAGGGAGTATTAAATTAAGTATATTATGAAAAGGAAGGGGGAGGAAAAGATAGTTGAATGGCCGCGGGGTTGAAAAGCAATGTAGAACAAATGACATGCATACCACAACGTACTAATTACAGTATTAAATTACAGAAACTGGATTTAATTATGTCACGCGGATCATACGTACGTACTACGATCCTACCAAACACATACCACTATAAAACCCCCTTTTGCATCGATTCATACTCCCAATTCATCATCAACAAACAATCCCTCAGAGCAAATACAACAAACAAGTTAATTCAGACAAGGAGATCGATCAAAACCCAACAAAAGAAGTGATCATGGGGGCAAATGTTTCAACCATTGAAGATGGCAGCAACGCATATGTTGCTCCTCCTCCTGCCGCGTTTTCTCACGCAGTATCTTCTCCTTCTCCTACTTCATACCTTCATCATCATCAACCTCATTATTCACAAAATAACACCATCAACGGTAAGCATCATCAACCTCATCACGCACGAAGCAAAGCCACGACCGGTGCAGCACTTGTGCCCTCCTATAAGGCCGCCAAGGTCCACCATGTCATTGACTTCCATTCGTCTCCTAGCTGTCGAGGTTATCTAGAAGCTTCTAAGGCATCCAAGACTCTGGTATGTGTCCACTTTCCTTATATATATATATATATATATATATATATATATATATAGCTTCTCGCTTTATTATCTTTAATAAAACATCACTACGTGCGAAGAGACTAATTATGTTTTTCAATTTAAAATGTATGTTTGAAGGTTGTGATGGGGTTCACAAATGGTTGGTCTGAATGTTGCCGGTACATGGAGCCAATCCTCCAAGAATTAGCTGCAAAATATGTCAATGTTGACTTTCTCAAGATTAATGTGGATCAGCTTTATGTAAGTACTTCTAATTACGATTAAACTTCATATTTATTTTGTGACTTAACGTAATATTATTTATTCATGATGAAATAAAAAAAAACTAATGGCGGCATGTAAATCTTAAACGTACAGGACATAGCACGGGAGTTTGGAGTACAGACAACACCAACATTCTTGTTGATGAAGAGGGGAAGGTTACTTGACAAAATGAACGAGGCAAACAAGGAGGAACTTCAGAAAAAGATCAACAAACATAGGATTTAAACATCACATTGTATTAATTAATCAGTTATTGATAGACATACATATACTCCGTACATTGTGTACTGATAGTAATGCGTCATTTTTATTTTATTATTTAAAGTCTAAATAGATTGAAAATTTTATAACAACATCATGTATTAATGTACTGCTAGAGTGAACTATATATGCCCTAGCTACCTAGGTTGTATTAAGTGTTAAGAGGAAGGTAGTTAATTAACTGCAATACTTTTGAATTGCTTTGTTTTACGTACACTACCATTAACTTTGTCTGAATTTATCTACCGTTTTTACTTTGGGTGATGATAAGTGTCTTGCCCCAAGACACTCCTTAAATGTCTTCACCCTTATAAAATCAATACTTATTATCGTTTTTAAACCCAATTTTTTTGACAGATACTATTAATTATCAATTATAAGAAGCTTGGAATGTGTTGGCTACGCCAACAATTAAAATTGACACCCTAACGAATGAACCCCATCCGTTGAGCATATTTTAGACTTTTTTTGTAAATTTTTAAAAATATGGATAAAAGTGTGATTTTATACAATTTATATATATTATTATAGTTATAGAAGTCAATCATGTAACTTTTTTCCAATTTAATTCACAAATATATAGGTTTTCTATAATGACAAGACACAAAATATGTGTCTTGCACAAGACTTTTATCATTTCACTTTTACTTTTTAGAGTGTTCAAGTTATTTGAACTCCAATCATAAATATGGCCAGCCAAATAATGTGCATGAAAAAGGGGACTATATAGTTCGAGTGCATGTAATATATATTGGAGGAACTCCACATTATTCACGTAATTACTTAAATGGATTTTGAGAAGAAAATAAAAATAAAAATGAGAAATGTCTTGGGCAAGACACCTATTAAGTGTCTTGTCATTATATAAAACTTATATATTTGTAAATTAAATTGAAAAAATATTAAATTATTGACTTCTATAATTATAATAATATATATAAATGGTATATAATCACATTCATTGTTATCTATATTTTTTTAACTTTACAAAAAGACGTCTAAAATATGCTCAGCGGATGGGGTTCATTCGTTAGTGTGTCAATTTTAATTGTTGGTGTAGCCAACACATCCCAAACTTCTTATAATTGATAATTAATAGTCTCTGTCAAAATAATTAGGGTTAAAAATAATAATAAGTATTAAAATTTTTAGGAGCAAGACATTTAAACAGTATCTTACCCCAAGACATGTATCATCACAAAAAAAGGGAAATTGGACTCTAATAATACGAAATTTTGGCCATATAAGACTAAATAATACGAACTATTGATTTGGTGATAAATAATCCTAACTTTAACATCATGTTGCTTTGAACAGTACAGCACCGAGTTAAACTGAACTTAACACAGTGGTGGATGACGTGGCGGCGGATTGGGCTTGAGTTTTGGGGGGTTTCGTTACACCTTTTCCGCCGCCACGTCATCCGCCGCCGAGTTAAATTCAACTTAACTCGATGGCATACTGTTCAGAGCAAAATGGGGTTAAAGTTCGTATTATTTATCACGAAATCAAAAGTTCGTATCATTTAGTCTTATATTATTTAACATCATGTTGCTTTGAACAGTACAGCACCGAGTTAAGCTGAACTTAACACAGCGGTGGATGACGTGGCGGCGGATTGGGCTTGAGTTTTGGGGGGTTTTGTTACACCTTTTCCGCCGCTACATCATCCGCCGCCGAGTTTAGTTCAACTTAACTCGATGGCGTACTGTTCAGAGCAAAATGGGATTAAAGTTCATATTATTTATCACCAAATCAAAAGTTCGTATCATTTAGTCTTATATGGCCAAAAATTCGTATTATTAGAATCCAATTTCCCAAAAAAAAATTTACATGAATGCTGTGAATAAATGGTTGTGTTCTGGGGTACATTCTAATGATACTATACTACATACGCATCTTTTGTTTATGATATTATTTTTGCTAGATTTTGTTTGGGATATATTCTGTGTGTAAGCGTAATTTGACGTTGTATATTCGATTATTGATTTATTGCCTAGGATCATTTAATCTGAGTCCTTTTTGTTTAATGGGGGAAAAATGGCGACTATAATCTTATATATTCTACAAACAAATGAAATATATTCAAGGAATTTGTTAATCAAAAAGACATACTCCATGCAGAGTCTGGGATCAACCGTTTCAGCAAGTGGATTTTTTTTTATAATTATAATTATAAACATGTTGGACTACAAATTCTGTCATGATTAGCTAATTTCAGTTAATATATGTATATGTATCCTTAATAGTAGTATTAGTATTTTTAGGATCTGTTTCTTATATTATCTTAGGGTGCATTTGGTTGGTCAATAATTCCGAGGAAATAGTCAATTTTCCCGGGTTGACTTATTTTTCCTATGTTTGAATGCGGGTTGACTTCGAAAAAGTTTTCACGATGGACCTACCATTTTCTACATTTTTCTATGGAAAACTTCCTTTAGGGGGACTAGGGAAATTTTTCTCATGAAAAACTTCCACTCTGGGGTTCCTACGAAACACTCTCTTATTTTTCTCAATATTATTTTGAACACAATCTTTTAAACTTCTTCAGAACTTATTTTCTGAACATAAAATTTTCATTAGGGCTAATTGCAGGACTATCCACAAGGACTATAGTAATCCGCAAATTATAGCATAGACAGTTGTGGATTATATATGTTAAAATATGTTAATTTGTTAGTGATGAATTTGTGTTAAAAATTAATAAATTTTAAAAATATCGATGAATTTTCCAATAATATTGATAAATTTATGATGAATTTTATAGCAAATATTGATATATATTTTTTAAAAAAGATTTAACACTCTGGTGGATACCTAAGTAGGTACTTCGAGGTGTACTACATAAAATTAGTTTCTTTACTAAATTATGATAATTCCTGTGGTTAATTACCAATATTTGGAAAGCAAACTAGAAACACCGAGCCACATCTTTGGAGGAAATGGTTAGGATTGTGTCCTAAATCGATGCATAATCTGAACTGGGAAAGAGCATAGAAGACAAGTGAACAGTGTAGCTAGCAGCAAAGAACAGAATGAGGGTGGTTAAGTGGTGACGTGGTGTCAACATGGATAGATTCTCAAGCAACGTTGGTCGTGAGAGTGTATAGTAAGTGAGAGTTGCATGGTCCATAACAACACAAATCGTGTCAGGTGTGACATATATATGTCTTGTCACTTACAACATGTGTTGATTTAAGTTAATTGGATATATGTGGGATCTTATATAATTTCCTTATTTTTCCGTTTTCGCTAGGGTTTCATATATTGCACATGCCTAAAATCTTATTTAAACCCAAGATATTGAAAGTATATTATCTAACAAAAGATCAAAGTCGCTGAGAAAAATCACTTTATTTCTACACTGGGAAAGGAGAGATGGATAGTCCGACTCAAAGCACACATTATCATACCCGGATCTTCGTGGTAGGTGTAGGCCAAATAGAGTTCTGTTTATACGTACGACTCCAATGACCAATTGGTACTATGTACACGTTTATACGGAGGGTTTTTTGCTTTTTGGACCCTGTATTTTGGGGTATTTACAATCCGGACCCCCATGTTTCAAAGTTTACAATTTGGACCTTATATAATATGAACCCAAAAAATTTAACCCAAAGTTAAGTTTGACTCCGGTGAAGACCAAAATCTTACATAAACTGACCGATTTACCCTTATTTCATTTATTCATTTATTTTGAATTTCCTTTTGAAATTGACTAGACTGAAGACTTCAATTTCACAGCCCATACGCATATCACACCCTTAGTAACTATTCAACTCCAAATTCCCAGAAAACCGAATAAATGAAGGGTAAATTTGGAAGTACAGAAATAATTAAGGGGCAACTTTGGAAGAAAAAATCAGTCAAACTACAATAAGGGCCTCTTTTGGCCGGACCTCTTTAATTATGTCCAAATTGTTGCCGGAAACAAAGTATAGAGTCCAAATCAGAACTTTCAAACACGGTCAGGATTGTAAATCAGAATACCCCAAAAATACAGTCCCAAAAAGCAAAAAACCCTTATACGGAAACCCATCCAAGGATTCCAATGACCAATTAGTTTATACTGTTGACTACCAATTAAGATTTGATTAAAAATACAAACAGGAAAAAGGGTTCTTACGTAAACTTATTTTTCTTTGTCGGTATCTTATAGTTAAAACACATGCAGCGTACCATAATAATTTGATATATTAAAGCTTTGACTAGCTAGTGTATGAAGATTTTGGCGTATCTTAAAAATTAACTGCTTTGTCTGTTTTATATAAATTATCATAATTTTAATTTCCACTCTAATATTATTTTTTTATTGATGATTTCTTACATAATATGTTATTAAAAATTGTAGTATTATATTTTTATGACAGTAATTTTCGTTACGAATCTAATTGTAATAATTTTATTTAGCAAGTCATTGTATATATTGAAAAATTTATGGTCAAAATTTTTAAAATTTGACTACATAATTCTAAAGTCGACAATTAATATAGAACGGAATGAGTATATTTTTTTGGTGATCATCATCTTGCATGCTTCTGTTATGTATCCTCAGTCTTTAGACCTCACCCACCCCCAACTGCATTTTGTTTCTTGTGAAAAGAGCTTTATAATTTCTTTATAATGTAGTATTTTTTAATAAAGTAATAAGTAATATATAAAACATTGTACATGATTTTCTTTCATCTGTTTTTTTGCCAAAAATATAAATTTATAATATAATAGTAAATCTTGTGAAGAGAGCTTTCTAGAATCCTTTTATCTTTTCTCTTTTCAAAAAAAAAAAAAAGAAAGATTGGGAATGATTGTCAACTAGGGATAATTTCTTTTAGTATATTATTACAATTTCATTTATAATATGATGATTTTTGAGATCTAGTAAGATCCTTATATTTCCCTTTCTTACCAATGTATATTTTCTGAAATTGAAAAAAATTAATATTTTTAGTAATTTTTTTCCTCTGAGTTTAATTGACACCGGTAGTTTTGTATAATTTAATCATCGAAATTTAAATTTTGGTAAATTTATTGGTCAACGTTGGCAAACTTTAACCCTTTAGTTGTGTGAAGGGAGGAAAGAAAATAGCGTTGATTGCATCATTTGCATGGCTGCGGGACTGAAAAGCAATTTGAAAGATTGACATGCAAAAGTTTTTAAAAAAAGACGATTTCTGTCACATTTGTAATATCATCCCATCAATGTGCAGTGCATGCCCGTACTATAAAAACACTCCTTTGCATCGTATCAATGATGAATCACCAAAATAGAAAACACCCTAAAGAGAAACAAAAAGAATCACTCATATATAAATCCCTCACTTATTTCCTTACTTTAAACACAAAAGAAGAAAAGAAAAGATTGAAATCATGGGAGCAAACGTTTCGAGTAGTTTTGAAGATAATAGCAAAGCATACGTTGCTTCTCCTCCTAAACCTATTTCTCATGCATTACCTTCTCCTACATATCATCACCCTCAACATCATCATCAACAACAACAACAACAACAACGTCACAACAACATCAATAATAACCCTAAATACTCCGATAACAATAGTGTCAAGTCTAGGTTGATAGAAATCAAGGGACCTGAACGTAAATTCACAGCAGCTGCAGCACTAGTGCCCTCCTCTAACGCCGCCAAGGTACACCATGTCATTTACTTCCGCTCATCTCCTAGTTGCAGAGGTTACCTAGAAGCTTCCAAGGCATCTAACACTTTGGTACGTCCATTTTCTTAATTTCTTTCTTTTTTGTTTTACCATTTTTGTTTCTCATTATTAGGTTTTGGCAATTTATAAGTATACATTAATCACTTTTAGTTTACTAAACTTTTTTTCTTGAACATAAATGGATGATTGAAGATTGTAATGAGCTTCACAAATGGTTGGTCTGAGCCTTGCCGGTACATGGAGCCAATCTTCCACAGATTCGCAGCAAAATATGCCAATGTCGACTTTCTAAAGATTAATGTCGACGAGTTATATGTAAGTTTTGTGTATACTTATGTAAAATCTTGTTGATTATTTGATGCACATACTCCAACCTTCAAGAGTCCCAACGTGAGAAAGAAACTAATATATGGAAATTATGAACAGGACATAGCATGCGAATTCGGAGTACAAACAACCCCAATATTTTTGTTGATAAAGAGGGGAAAGATTAATTGACAAGGTTCGTGAGGCAAACAAGGAAGAACTTCGAAACAAGATCGAGAAACATAGATATTTAGCATACAATTAAGCGTAGTTGTTGGTGGGTATATAGAGCTTATATATTCGTATTCTTTATTTGTAGAAAAGTCATAGAATTAATAGATTATATATTGGGGTTGATGTTTTAGCAGACCAATTAGCTAGGGCAACTATAGATTTTTAAGAAGTCATTAATTGAGGATGTTATGTATGTTATACACTACTGTATGTGAGTATATTTATCACAATACATTACATCTATTTATAGTGTTCTTTTATGTAGACCGATTGTTTCTAGCCCCAATTTTGTACTCCTTCTGTTCTAAATTAATTGACACTTTAACTAAATTTTTTACTGTTAATTATTCAGAAATTACAATCAATTATGTTATTACCTCCAATGTAATTTTTAGTAAAATATCTTTTTAATGATAGTAATTTCATTTATTAACTCATTGTAATTTGTGAATAATCAACGGTCAAAATTTAGTTAAAGTGTCAATTAATATGGAACGGATGGAGTAGTTAATTAACTTGGTATGAAAATAGGTTCGTAGTATATTCTTCACTACAATCATCTGTATTTGATGATTAATGATAATTAATGGTACATAGTATGGATTACTAACCATTTTTTCAACCATTTTGAAATAGTAGTAAAAAGGATGGTAAGAAAAATTTTCAACCATTTTAGCAAAATTGGTTCGAATTTCCAACCTTTTTCCTACATAAAATTTTTGAAAATAGTTGGAATATGAAATGGTGGTTAAAATTGGTTTTTCCAACCATTTTAAATTGGTTGGAAAAAAGTAGTTGATAAATATAAATATTTTTAGTAGTGATTTCATTTGGGTATCTTCGTGATGAAACAAGATTATCATGTGAACAAAATATTTATTTATTTATATATTTATTTATTTATTGTCTAAAATGGCCCTGGCCCAAAGTATATATGCATCCTATTGCTATCACTTTTGCTTGATTTAGGTATATATTCCTGGTGTATTAAATGGATATTAGATAATTAACTTCGCCTGTGTTCTTTTTAAAAATAAACTAGTTTTTATGCCCATGCAATGCGTGAGTTATTTTGTCCTATTTATTATTATATATTGAATTGCAAGTATGTTTTTTATATTTATGTTAGATTTAAAGAATAATGCTAAATTTACCCAAATTTTCATTATTTTCTTTTGTTAAATGCTTGTTGTTGATGATATTTTATCTTTGATATTGACCAAATTAGAAAAAAATGGCACAAAAATAATAAAGTATAAAATACAATATTTATTTGGATAATACAATGAAGTGACAATTAAATATTTATAATTCAACTGTTGGGTGTCTTTACGGACTTGAAAAGACATGCAACTCAACAATTTCTTTTTCATTTTCTTTTTTTAAAAAATTATCTCAATAATTTATAATTATTAGAATAAAGATATATATAATCGGGAGGATGTTTGTAACGGTCATAATAATGATGTGAGATGTATAATGATGTGTAGTGAGTGATTTTTTTTCTTTTTCTTTTAATAAGTTATAGGTTTCGTATTGAGTGCCACATGTCAATTGTTGGTTGAGTTTGTTTTGTTTTAATATAATACTCCGTATATAGATAAACAAATAAAAGAAGTCTTTTTAATTTGATGGGGAAAGAGGCATACAACCTAATTTTGTTCTACAGGAAAATAGATCAAAGGAATTATTTAAGAAAACATTAATTATATCTCCATTCATCACACTCAACTCAAGACCTTACTTGAGCAGATCGAGCAATCCATTTAACCATACTGGTAGTTTAGTTAACTGAGCTAGGTTAAAAAAATGGGTTTAATTAATACCTCAGTATTTATATCGTCTTTAATTATAATTGGTGCCTTCAATTTTGTCAAAAATCCAAACAACAACAAAAGAAAACCAAGCTAGAATTACAAAAACCACCCGCATTAAAGAAACAACAAGACCAAATAAATAAAGGGCCATGATACAATTCATGCCTTAAGACATTTTCTATGTGTTTTATCATATACCAAATTGGTATTTTTTATAATTTTTGACACAATTTTTTTTATAATAAATGTTAATTATCAATTATAAGAAATTTGAGTATATATAAAGATTCATCCTTAACAAAAATTGATAAATGCAATCTTTGACACACGACTTTTAAATTTTATTAGATATGTTAGTTAAAACATTCACCATGTAATCGAGCATTGAAATACATGCCATTTTGTTGGCATAGGAGAATTCACGTATATACATGCAAACATGCCTTTTATCAAATCATGCACCCCATAATTTAGGTCCTGTTCGGCAAAATTAGTGTTTTAGATAGCTGAAACTGGTTTATGTAGCGTATAGCGGTTTAAACAGCGGATAACGTTTTAAGTAGCGGACAGTGGATGACTGTTCAAATTAGAATTGTGTTCGGTAAATTTAGCAGTTCAATTAACAGATTAATGTGAATTGACATAAAAGGATATCAATAATTTCCAAAGATAAAATTTACAAAGGATATTTTTTGACCGAAAAATATGAAACGCTACTCCAAACGCTAAATGTTAACTTTATTAGCGTTTCACAAAACGCTCCTTAAAACGCTAAACGCTCCTCAAAACGCTAGCTTACCGAATACTAATATTTATGCAATTAGTGTTTTGACTTGGTCAAGACACTAAACGCTACTCCAAACGCTATTACCGAACCGCCTCAGAGAAAATGTATATGGTGTATGAAATCATAATATAATGATCTTATATTGATTCTTAGTCCCCCACGATAGCAAATTAATTGAATAGTTAATTCTAAATTTGCATGAAAAACTCATCGCGATCGCCATGATTGTATAATTAATATATCCTTGAAATTCTAAAGCACAAACACTCTTTATTCCACCAACAACTAAAAATCGTTGATTATTACTACCACCACTACTTAATTAACTTTACGAAAATACTACTACCTTGGTCTCAAATTGTTTGTTCATCTACCTAACTTTCTTATCCCAAAATGTTTGTCCATTTTATAATTGCAATGATTGTAATTCCTATTATACCCCTAATAAATACTCTTTTGTTTATTTTTTATTTTTCTTCACATGAGAAAAGTAAGAGCGGTACATTACACATTTTTCACCCCATGACCATTGGACTTTTAAATATGGTTGGATGGACAAATAATATGGGACGAAGTTAGTAACTCTGTTTTGTGCATGATAGTCATTACTATACGCAAACCTCGTGGATGATTCCAGCATGAATTGGTCCAGTCTTTTTCTAAATAAATTATTTAACAAATTGAAACATTGTCAAGTTATTCTAGACTTTTCAAATTTGAAAAAAAAATTCCTAGCTTATCCTTTCTAAAACAAAAAAAAAAGTCTGATCGAGTATTGTAAAGCAATTAGGAATCATGTCATTAATTAGCATTAAGCTAATTATATTGTACCATATGGGGTTTTACAAAACAAATAATAATTAAGTAATTAATGGACCAGTATAAAAGGCTAAACAAACCATGCATCTAAGTAAACCATACCAACACCAAAGAGAAAAAAAAAGAAGTGAAAGGAAAGAAGAACCATACATGGCTTCCTTCATCCAAATAATGGGACCTGAATCATCTTCTTCTTCTTCATCATCTTACTCATCATTTGGGCTTCCAAACTACAATCATAATCATAAGGTGTCTGCTAATCATAGAAGCAAATCATCACCAGGTGTTGCTCTCATGCCCACCTCAAAGGTGGCTAAAGTCCACCATGTCAGAAGCTTCCACTCCTCTCCCAGTTGCAGAGCTTACTTAGAAGCTTCCAAGGCTACCAGCACTTTGGTACTTAACCAACTTACTTAACCCATCTCTTTTTTCCCCTCTTTTTTGGGTATTCACTGCCTCATTTACCATCATTATTTGCCTAAGGGTGTGTTTTTTTCAAAGGTTTATGAAAAGGTTGGAATAAAATAAGGGTCACTAAGTTTATGTTAAAGTAAAAAGGTTGAGTGGTAGAAAATATGAAAATGATTGGTAAATTTGGATTAGGTTATAGATAAGTGGGGCATTAACTACATAAGAGAACCTAAATTCTAAAACCAAAATCAAAACCAAAATTACGAAATCTTGTCTAGGTGAGGTATGGAAGAGTCGGACGCAATAATTTTAACTCTAAATTACTGCAATTTATAGAGATAGAGGTTCCAATTGACGCATGTATGATTTGGAAATCTTTCACTACTATCTACTACTCCATAAAAATTGTTCACAATTTTACATTTTACTGTAGTAGTCTTAACTCTAAATTCCCACAATTTATATAGACACGAGTTCCAATTGACGCATGCATCATTTAGAAATCTTTCGGTACTATCTACATACTACGCTTAATTAAATATATGAAATTAATTTGTTTGTACTAATTTTTGGCTTTGTTTTTTTGGATTAAAGATTGTGATAGATTTTACAAACGGATGGGGAGGGAGATGCCGGTACATGGACCCAACACTCCATGAATTTGCAGCCAAGTACACCAACGTTGAGTTTCTTACTATCAATGTGGATGAATTATCGGTATATACATCAACTAATAACTTTTGTAAATTTCTAAAAGTTTAACTAAACTTTATTGGTATATTTGTATTAACTAATATGGGGCACGCAAACTATATTTTATTACAGGATGTGGCTTACGAGTACGGGGTAGAGACGACTCCAACGTTTTTGTTGATGAAAAGAGGAAGATTGATTGGCAAGATTGTTGGTGCAAATAAAGATGACCTTCGGAACAAGATTCTAAAGCATAGGTTTTGATTTAAAGTAGGGTTACTATTTAATAATTATAATTAAGCAGTCGCTAATTAAGTAAGATGTCACACAGCTTAATTATGTGAAAATAAATCAGGTTTCTAGATCATGTGTACTATCAGCTGTGTCTATTACATGTGTTCACTAAGATTTAAGATATGACCTTTTTTTTAACTTGATTGATTATTGATGATTACTTAGTAAGTTATTCTCGGGGTCTTTTTTTTTTAATCATCGTAGAGGTTTAATTTTTTGTTTTTTAAAATGTTCGACTATTAATATCTTAATTTTTATAATGATTAATTGTATAATATTAATGTCATTAGATTTGTAATAAAAGATACTATTAAAAAATTATAATATTATATTATTTTTAAAAAATATTATGTGAGAAAATTGAAAATGAATCTCTAAAAGTATGAAAGTTGGTTATAAAAAAACGGAGGGGGTGACTTTTTTTTTTATCAAGGTAAGTACACAAAATTTTAGCAGGCTATTGATGTCTTCTTACAAGAAATCAGCCCATCCTATAAAAATGCAAAATGTTATATAAAAATGGATTTTTTAAATAGTCCATCTTCCAGCTAACATTGGTGAGTGACCTTGTTTTGATAACCAATCAACTATTTGATTTGTTTCTCTGTGGATATGTGAGATTTTAATCTCTTGACACCAGAGGGAGTAACATATATGTACCATAGAGGGCTACTTTCACCAATTCTTGATATATAGAATTGATTACTGATGATTTCTTATATATGCAACAATTTAACTTTCAATCTCTAATTATATATTAAAGTTACATCACTATATTCATATGAAGTGACTTCTACAACAAATATAAGGATGTTAATTTTATATATTTAAATATAGCATCGTATATATCTAATAATTAATGATTCACGTTTGAAAACATCGATTGTACATGCCCCATGGAATTAATAATATGGCACAAAGGAAGTATCTATCACTTCAATATTTCGGGTCAATACTAATGAAATGACCATGGTTGGAAGTATAAATATCTTAAGAAAGTGAGAAAAATAATCACTCAATTCTATAATAAATTAATACTGTCACTTTTATTTATAATGGTTCCAATGAACCTTGCTAACTTTGTATTTATGACAATATTTACAAAAACCTATATTGAAAACAATTTCTATGACAAATTCAGACAAAACATTTACTACTATATAAAACCCATCGTTAAATTATGTTATATATGAGTGATGCTCCAAGACTTATGTCATTTTCAATTATATATTTTTATGTCAAAATTGAAAATAATATTTATTTAACTGGGAAGATTTAAAAGGAACATTGATAAAACAATAATAGCAAGTGCTGTTATGAAATAAAACAGAAAAAGAAAAAGCAGGCCGGTGCTAATGTTGGGCCATTTCGTGTAACTATAGACTCCTAGGTGTCCTATTTCGCTCTAAATGTGTGGGCCGAATCTTTAATGGGCTGAGCCCATGCGCATGGACTTCTCCGCACTTATAAATTTCGATTCTATACTTATTTTAGACTTGGGCCCTTTCTTTTCTGCGGTTGACATTTGCTACAACCTACCATAAAATACCATTCTACCACAACCCATCAAAAATTACTTTTTCCAATTTATTACACATATACAAAAAAATCCACCACAACATACCAATAACCCGCCACAATTACACCACAATCCGCCACAATTTCACCACTCCATACCGCGTCATACCGCATAAAAGAATAGGGCCTTAATAAAGCATGATAACTTACCTATTTTTACTTATCTTGCATATTTTTACTTATCTTATTTACATTATTTAAAATACTTTACATAGTGTATATTTAAAAATTCATGTATTAATATGCCATATGACTGATGACTTATCTTACTTAAACTACCTTATTAGAAATTGTAAAATTTATTATTAACAATTTATATATTTAAATGATGTAATTGATATAATTTACCTTACTTACGCCGCGTGACCTAATAATACTCATACAGCTGTTCTCACCTTTCCTATTTTATTTACATTTCACTTACTTGTTTAAAGAATATAAATTTTACATCGCACAGCACAAGCTCCATACCAGTTATTGTTGACATTGAAAAAATAATTGGGAAAAATCTAGGGTTCATAGTCATATTTGTTAGGGACTACTTCATACTTATTTATATTCATGATTCGCAGAAATTGTTAGTGATTACTCTTGAGATAGAATCCTAATAATCAAAACTGTTAGACCATTCACACTTTAATTAAAAAAAAAGGAAAAGTAGGACCTTTTATTTCATAGAAATTTAAGCCCCGTTGTTTTATGCGTTGTATTTGCGTTGCATTTGCGTTTGCATTGCATTAAGTTGCGGTGGAAATAGTTAAAAAGTAATGGTAATTTGTGTTATGTTGCGGTAAGATTGCGGTAAGTTACGTTGCGTTTAAGTGCGTTAACGCATAAAAGAACGGGGCCTAGAGCATTATAATGCTACTGCTTGTCTTAAGGGTATAAAGTTGCCACAATACCATAATAAACATCAAATTCCATCTTTATGAAATTTATTTACAGAATTATTGTGTGCTGGAATTAAAATTTTTCCAAAGCTATTGTTCCTAATTTCACCTTTCCTTAAATAATTAACTACCATATTATTTTCATTTATAAACATTTGACAAATACTCGATACAAATGTACATACACTCTCCATATCTAATAATCTGATAGCATATTACAGATGTAACGAGTTGAAGAAACTGCTATAAAGTAAAAGTAAAAAACATGTAGACATGTTACTACAACATGGAGATTATTTAAAGGGTGACGTTGTTTAAAATGAAATCACCATTTGTAGGGTTGCTTTCGATGAGTGGAACCCCTCGTTCGAATGTTGGGCTGTTTATCACTTCAATTCCCATCTAGAAGTGCTGGAAACAATGGATGTTATTCTCCATGACATTGACAAGTAATATTATATTCTCCTTCTTAAGAATTACATATATGTGGGCTTGTGGATAAATTTGTTAGTGTATTGCTAACAGATTTCCTACCTACGACGACACCACTATTCTTTAGTTACAATTCTAGTAAAAAAAAACATAAGCCTCTAGTTCGTAGGTATGGGTTTCGTAACTCTGTTTTACACATCCAGAAAAAAAAGATTGAGTAGCAGTGATTAACAAGGTTTAGTCTTTTACACATAGCTAGCTAGCATCATTTAATAATTATTATGAATCTTTAATGCACCGGCCAAATTTAAATCAAAGGGTGCAGAATTGTGAGGACAAACTAAGTACAGAAAGGAGATTCGCCAGGCAATTAAACGAAATTAATTAATTAAAGCAAAATTGAGTGTTGTACTTGTAGGCAGCATAATCCCTTTTACAATATATAGCCTGGAAAATGGAGTTCAAATTGCACGAGAAATGCAAGACCATCCTTTCAATTAACTAATTAATTATTAATTAATTAATTAGGGTATCCTAGAGTGTAGTTAGGGTTGTAGGTACACAACCTTTACTTATATTCGTATTCCTATGGCGAACCAATACACGCTGTTTTCTAGTGTCACAACCCTAGCAAGCTTTCATAATATTTTTTTTTTGACCAACTTTATGTTTGTGCTCAATTCATTCTTTGAAGTGTACGGCCTTTAGGACTTAGTTTTTACAACAATATTTAATTAATCGTTCTATCATTGTTAAGTTTAGAAAATGGTACGTTAGATTGGTCTTGATGTCCTAAATAATGGTATCGTGACATTCTTTATAGTTTAGGCCCTTTCAATATTTGCATTAGAAAGAAGTTGTAACCCTTGATTTTAACAAATCTATATGACATATAAGTACAGATAGTATACTTTCATTGCACTAGATAACCAAGTTGTTGCTCGAATGATGGTGAAAATTTAGGTTTGAGTAAAATTTAGGTAGGTCAAATTAACCATACAATAACAAAATAAATTTCCAGTACATGTCAAAAAAAAAAAAGGGAACAAATTTCCAACAAAACATGTTTTAAAAATTTATGTGTAGTAATCTTTTTATGGGTAGGATAATTTGAAAAAGTCTAGATTCAGATCAATTGGGTCCATCAAACAAAAATAAGAAAATGTTATATCCAAATTTCTTTCAAATTGTTTGATGTCAAAAGTCATATATAGTCACTTTCAGGAAAAAGACATTTGAACGTGTTTGAGAGATCTAGATGTAGACAGTTTTTCTCCCGTCAACTAAAGTTCATGAAAAGTTTTTGATTTTGGAATATAATTTGCCCAAAAAATATTGAAAAAATCACTTTGGAAAGTCTGTTTAGACATTAAAAGAAACCCAATTGGAAAACCTTTGAAAATCACAATGAAAGACGTCGAAGAAACCAAGAAGCTCATTGAAGATATTAAATACATGTATGGTCCATGTAACTGAGGAAGAGCTAAACATACATGAACAACATAATCAAATAGAGGCTAAAAGAGAATAAAACAAGTCAAAGCACAATACCCCACCGTCAAACCTCACCCTACAAGCTTAATACGTACTAGCTCACTAAGCCACCTACATAGTGCCATATTCTCCGCTAAACCTAGGTGTAATCTAGATTAATCCTTCACACCTCTAAACATGGACATTTCGAATTCATTTCTTCTTTATAGATATGAACAGAGTAATCATCTCAATCTAATTTCTCTCAACTTGTCCTCAATATAATGAACGCTACCCTCAGTTTAACATTGCAAGTATCGTATGCAACCTTTACTTATATTCCAATACACACTGTTTTTTAGTGTCACAAGTCTAGCCTAGGCTACCTAGCAAGCTTTCACAATTTTTTTTTTTTGACCAACTTTATGTTTATGCTCAATTCATTCTGTGAAGATGTCCTAAAGAATGGTAATGGAACTGTCATGACATTCTTTAGAGTTTAAGCTCTCACAGTATTTGAATTAGAAAGATGTTGTAACATTTGATTTGTGAATTGTGATTAAGATTCCCAAATTCAACTGATTCATGAAACATTGAGTAATATTTGAACTTAATTACCCAGTTGTCCTCAATACATATTTTTGAAGGTATTAATTTTAAAATACAAAATTAAAGTATTTAACGATTAACAAGACTACTAGCAAAAGCAAAAGCGATTTTCACTAGCAGTTGTTTATAGAAAAATAAAAATGACATGACCGTGAGTAAATGATAATGGTTGATGAATATTCTTGGTTCTAAATTTGTGGCGAGGGTGTGTAAATGTTAAATCACAAAAGTGAAATTGGGGAGCCGTAGATTGAAAAGTGAAAAGTTCCATTTTTTTACTTGCGTGGCAAAATCATTCATGATATTTGGGTGGAAACCTCTCGAATGATTCCACTAATATCACTAAAATATATATAAATTTGCATCACACTTTCATATATAAAATATATATATCACTAAAATGTTTGTGAAATATGTTTCTTTGTTACCCTAACTACTTTTCTCAAAATAAAGGAACATAAGTTGAGAGTGAAAATATTGTTAACTATCGAACATATTCTTGAGTGATTTCAATGAAGAAAACAAGATAGTATAAAAATTACTCTAAAAAAAATATTTATTTAATAGCGATCGACGAAATAACGGCATGCATATATAACAATCGTTAGAATTATAAAAATGAAATAAAAAAATACAGAAAAAGTAATTTATAAAAATGAAATAAAGATAGTAAAGGAAGGAGTATAAAGGAATATGTATTCAAACTTTACCTAGATTTCTTACAACTGAGTAGTTAGCTACTTTCACATTAGCTAGACAGTTCAACAAGACAACAACAATTGTGAGATCGTTGTCGAGTAGAACCAAGTCATACAAGCAGAACTCAAGAGGATCATCATATAAGAGGATGATCTTACACTCATTTAAAGCGTTCACCATGACAAATTTGGAGGGTTATACACCATACCATATTCATCTTTATATGATGAGATTTAATTTCCATTCACCACAGACATAAACGTGGAAACAAATTGAATTTGGTTGTAGATTAACGTGGAAACAAAGTGTCTAATTTTAATTTCACTCTCACTTACCATTTATATAAAAAAAAAAATCCCAACTTAAATTTAAGGCTTGATCAAGATACAAATTAACACTAGTCAATGCCGCACATATATAATTTGGGGAGCCTTTATTTGAGACAATTGGAAAGATAGCCCTACATATATAATTCACAATATATATAGAAAAGGTTATGAAAGAAAAAGGAAAGTAAAATGGACTGATCATAAAGCAATATATATCTGGAATAATCATGCATGTCTTTTCATTATAATATGAAAAAGCCATTTTATCTCTTTTATACTTAACACCAACTTCAGCACCTTCCACTATAAAACCCCATCTCTGGTCTATTGCACCATATACTCCCAACACTACCTACTCACTCTCTATTGAATTTGCCATATATTCTACCTCTTGTTTTATACCCAGAGAAAAAAAGAAAAAGAAAAAAGAAATTATGGGGGCAAACATTTCAACAGTTGAAGATAGCAAGGCAGCAGTTGCAGCTCCTCCTAAGACTGTTTCTCATGCAGTTTACCCTCCTAATAACACTAATAACAGGGCTTATGGTGGTCATAATATCAACTTTCCTTGTGGTTATTCAGAAAACAGGCCAACTAATTACTCTGCTAATTACAAAATTAGGGCACCTGCTGCTGCTCTTCTGCCTTCTTCTAGGGTTCCAAACTCCCACAGGATCATCACCTTCCACTCTTCCCCCAGTTTCAGAGGCTATCTCGAAGCTTCTAAGGCATCCAACACCTTGGTACGTACCGATATGATATTACTATCTCCGTCTCAAATTAATTTTCACTTTCCTAAAATAGTTACTTTTATTTCATTTAAATTACTAAAATATCCTTATTTTAAATTTGAAAAAATATTTAATAATTTTCAATTTAAAGCTAAGGATATTATTTATATTTAATTCTTAGTTAAAGTTAATTTATTGTTCTTCTTAAAAAACGTGCTAAAATAAAATGGATAAATAATTTAGAATGAAAAGAGTATTATACTTAAACAATATTTTGTGGTCAGTATATATATATATCTATATATATATATATATATATATATATATATATATATATATATATCCCTATTTATATTTATATTTAACCATGTAACATCAGTATTTTTTTTAAATGGAAGACATCAATATATATTCATATCCCTATTTGTCTTTTTACATGATTTCTAGAGCCGGGGGGGAATGGATATCACAAAAAATTATGGGGCAGTGACTAGTGAGTTAGAAAACTACATAAATTTTAAGGGAAAAATAAAAAAGTAGTAATGAATATATTATTAAAATTGTAAAGTGACAAATATATAATATTATATGAATAAAGTTATTTTTAAAGAAAAGGAATTAGAAAAGTTTGGTATAAAAAGAATGACGAGAGTACGTAACTAATTGTATTATTTGGGATTCATTTTGAAGATTGTGATCATCTTTGTGAATCGATGGTGTGGGAGATGTCGGTCCATGGAGCCAACACTTCATGAATTTGCAGCAAGAAACACTCATGTTGAGTTCGTGAAGATTGATGCAGATGAGTTATTCGTAAGTCTAGGAAATGTTTATCTACTGATCACTTTTTTCTTCTAAGAAAATTGTTGAATAAAAGTGTTGACTAATGCTGACGAGTATAAATTGTGAAACAGGATGTCTCACGAGAGTTTGGAGTACAGACAACGCCCTCATTTTTCTTGATCAAGAAAGGGAGATTGCTGGATAGGGTTGATGGGGCAAAGAAGGAAGAACTCCAAGTGAAGATTGAAACACACATAAATGTTTAACTATGTGTGTTTATACAAGAACAAAAAATTTGAAGAAGTTCACATATATATGCATATATGTTGCTTAATAGCTGTTGTATTTGTTATTCATTGTAAGAGTTTGTAAGAAGTCCAGAATACAATAGCATGATCAAGTCAATTATAGCTAGGGTCTTTCTTTTGTGTTATGTTTTTACTTTATTTGTATTTATTTTCTCCATGTGTTTGAATAAATGAAATAAATATTATTGTGTTTCGCATATTATGGACATTTTTCATGCATGGTTGAATTATAATTTTGTAATAAATTACAATGGGAAACTAGTTATTTGGACAATTAAAAGGAAGTTTTGGCTGAGGTTTTGCTATATTTCTTTTTTTCTTTTAATGGAATTGATATATATCTTCTAGAACTTTTAATTAGACATCATATTTTATCTCAATCCTAATGTCTAAAGTAAATGGGTAATATGATTCTCTTTAACCAAATAAATTAAAAAAAAAAACAAAAAAGTGGACAAAAAGGACATATTTTGGTGCAAGAATTTAATGTTTAAAGGGAAAGAAATTGCGATAGTTTATTAGGCAATAGGAGCTTAATTACAGAGATATATAATCCTTTGCGTATATACGCTTGTGGCTGTTTAAGTATTAAGTATGAAAAAAAGAATGTAGAATATAAAATAGAGATGGTATACATTGATGTGACATTGTTGATTGTGTTATTCTACTGCCATTGGAAATGTCACTTTGACATATAGAAATAGAGGTAGTTGCCTAATCTCCAATTTTCAGTATTGTTAAAATGTCCCTTTTGTGCTAATTTCTTTAATGACCTAACAGTGAAGATGTTATATTCAAAGTCTTTTCTTAGCATAATATCATATGCCTTATTTCAATATTACTCAATATTATTTTATACGGTGTGTTACGGTACGACATCAACCACATTTTTCACAAATTTTACCATCTCATTTCACACCTTAATGTACCTTCCATAATTTTACCACATCGCACTATTTCTACATCTTATCAACCACACAAAAAAACAAGACATAAATAACCTTAAATATGTAAAATATATTTAGCTCTTAAAAAAAAATATTAAAGTAGCATCTTTTTAGGTCTATTTTAATTTTTAATCAAAGATGAAGCTTGATTCTAATCACAAGACAAGATATTAAACAAGTTATAGGTAGACATTACGTCGTGAAAAATATCTTGAGCTTAATAGCTAAATTATAGTATTATAAGAATAATTTGTAAGAGTATATATTCTATTGAGTTGCCATTGAACCAAATCTTGCAACATCCTGTATAAAGCATCTCAATTCATTCTCATATGATGTTGCCACCATTTTTTTAAAATTTTTTTGGGCTTTCTTTTCCGACCTCTCTTTGTAGTTTTTCTACCCGACTTTTGTGGGTAGTTATAGGACTCTATTATCCTAACCCTATATTATTAAAGTGGTGGTGAAAAATGCATCAAAATCAAATCAAAACCTACTTTTACAGGTAATCTCCAGGAATAAAGTACAGTACCTAGCTACCTCATTTTAGCTATACTCTTACTTATATGGAGTATTCTTTCTTCCCATTTTTTTGCCTTTGATTGCACTTAATTAGAAAGTTTTGTTTAACACCATTCGTCCAAGCTACTACTTCCTATTTCTTGGAAGCATCATGTCCAGCAGTTTATGGTGATAAAAATAAGTGGAGATCATGACAATTTAGCCGTCTAGGCAAAGCAATTGCTAGATATATAGGGCCATTTTACGGTACGTTATCGTAAATTATCCAAATTCTTAGAATTCATTTATTTTCTCAGATACGGTCTTACGACTTAATTACTATAAAGCAGTTTCATATAAAACTTACTAATTCAACTAACACATACTTAGGTGCCACTGAAGGATCTCAGTGTACCCCAAGGGAAGTCACGGCTGGTCCGATAAAAAAAAAAGATTCAGTATAATTTAGGATAAAAACTATGAATTTTATATGTATTTGATGAATATAATAGTGTAGTGAACACCTCTAATCAGAAATCCGACACTGCCAAGTGCTTACTAACTACTATAGTATAAAGAGTACTGAACTAATCACCGCAAATGGGCTGGGCCGGGTCAGGCTGGATCGGGCTGGGTTGGGTTGGGTCGGTGATGGGCTTATGGTTTTGCATAGTGCTGAATAGTGACCCAGTGGCAGGAATGAGTTGATAGTTAAACATCACATTCACATCATACATCACATCACACTAGGATTGTATATAACTTATAAGTTGATGACTCTGTACTGCAGAGTGCAGAGCATGATCAGACACACAAAAGTTGATGGGTACCTTGACCTACCCAGTTACTTTCCTTACTAGTGTCCATCTACTTTTCTTCCAAACTTACCTCAGCAGCATAATTTTTACCCATGCATCAAAATATCCCCAAACTAGGTACAAGGTCAGAGTCAGAGATCTTATGAATTGATCGGATAACTCCAACTGTTTTGCCCCATAGATTTTGTCAACATGGTATTGTGATATGCTAAACTTTGTGAAGGAAACTGAAAAATATGACCACTAGACAGACACATTCAGAATTGCAGATGCACACCCATACAGATAAAATCTAATTGTTGATTCTTTTGGTCTTTTCACAATCACATACTTACACTGGGGTAGGTGATCAAGACAAGCCACCCAACTCCTTTTGTATCATTCCCCATCAATAATTATCTTCCAATGGTCCTACCCATCAACTTATAATGCATTTGCCTCCCAACTTGACTCATACCATACCATACATACATACATACACTGCTGTAAATTAATTTCGAAAATAAGTTCAAACGATAAATTCAGTACATAATTAATTAATTACGAATACTATATCGGGCGTAGAAGCAGATGAATTCAACACACCCTTGGCATTACATCGTAAAAAACACAGAATAGAATAAACAGCAAAACTAGTGTGCTGATTTACATTCAAACTATTAGTCAAGACCCTCATCGTCTCAAGCTGAATGCTTAACTCTTACCGTATCTCTAAAACCTAATTGCTCGTTGCTATTCGCAACAGCGCCCCCTCTCCATTGATACCGCCTAGTATGCACAGTTTCAAGGAACAAAAAGTATATATATCATGATAAATAGAAGACAAGCAGAGATTTCCCAAGGGCAAAATACTTGACCTATATACATTCACTGTCAGGGTTAATAATATATATAAGAATTATATCAACACCTACTTAAGAAAACAGCAGCTACGAAAATCCCCCGAGTACTCTCCTCAGATCAGATTTCTGATCAGACGACAGCCTCGATGGGAACTTGACATCAAACTTGATTATGAGGTTGCCCCTCTTCTTGGGATCTTTTGAGATCGGCATCCCCTCGTTTGGGATCACAATCTCGTGTCCTGGTTTGACAATGTCAGAGACTTCGATGCTCAGATTTCTGCCGTCTAGGGTGGGTATGTTGAGTGTTTTCCCGGTTAGGGCGTCCAAAAGGGACAGTTTCTGGTGGATCATGAGATCATTCCCGTCTCTCTTGAATGTTGCGTGGGGCTTCTCATCGATGACAAAGATTAGATCCCCTGGAAGTAGGCCGGGTTCTTGGTTTCCTTTCTCTGGGAAAGTGATCTTTGTGCCTTTCTTCCAACCGGGTCTGATGTCTATAGCTAGGACTTCTTCAACAGTTCTGGGTTTGCTGCAAGTATGTCCAGGTTTTAGACATGGTTCAAAATCTTATTTTGAATCCTGGGGTCAAAGTTCACATATACAACAACGTACCTAACAACCCGAGATATACTACAACACGAACAACAACAATCCCCCATGCATGGAACTGCATGAAGAGACTGATTCTGACAGAAAAAAGAAAAGGAAAACTCTTTTGAAATCCGAAAACAAAATCACTTTGAACACTTGAAAGACAAATTCACATATCTAATAGATTAATAATACCCCATTGCAAAAAACTTTTTCTCAATTTCTCAGTCAACTTGGCATCAGGAATTGGTAGGCTGCAAGATCAAAAAGCAACCTTTCTTTTTCTATCTAACAAGATAACTTTGAAAAATAAGGCATGGATTGATTGACCAACTAGAAAGTCAAAGTAAGCCAAGATAGCCCATCTATCACGGGAAGCATGATCTCATCACAAGCTATAAGATTAAGATCAGTCAACATATACAGTAATATACACAACAGACATACGTGCAAGAAACTCAGGATGATGAGGAATTCAAATTCTGCAGCCCACTCAGTCAACCCTTGATTTTGTCTTCTTTTTATTTATTTTTTCCCTCCACCATTACCCCACTTTAAATGTCCCTCTTTCTTATTTTTAAAAAGTTTCTCTTTTTTGTATTGCATATGAAGTTATGACCTAAGAGATCAACTCATCTTATCCTACCCTCAAGACATCTTTTCCTTTAATTTCCTTTAACTTTCATAGAGATACACATATCACCATGGACCAAATTTGAATTCAAGTAGTATCTAACATCAACATCTGATATTATGTCGATGAATTAATCAATCGATCGATATCAAACTCTGAATTCTATCTTAAATTAAAATGTGGACGGCGCGTTGTAGGGGACCTAAGGAGCCTTCATGACAGAGCTACCTAAAACAATGACAGGATTAATTAACCTTCTTGATGAACGGAATTTTGTTCAATTCAGTATGAACTTTTTGTCGATCATCCGAAAACGCGGAGACATGAAAATGGAAGAATGATGGTGTGTATATTCACCAATGAAGTCATCAACATGTGATTCTCTTGTGCCATAGCATAGCCAGATCATTCCACATGACATTCTAATGGCTTGTTTACCTAATTCTCTAATCTCATACTTAACCACTTTGGTATAAACTCCAAACAAACAATCCCCCTGTCTTTCTACCATCTTTTGTTTAAAAAAAGTAGGTGATGAAGAAATTTCTAAACCACAGATGAATTGCCCTGTTTGGAACTTTGGATACAAATGAAATATACATACTATGTACGTACGATAAACATAAGGATTGAATTTGATGCCAATTTCGTGAATACCCAAAACCCCAACCACAGGATTTTCACCAAGAAGAATCTAACAACATTCAATTTTTGGTTACTTATTCATTCCAAATGTTACTAAATATGGATACCCAGAACAAATTTCAACATCACATTCATCACCAACATGATTATTGTTTCACCTACCCAACGAATAACTAAAAACCCCAGTCATAATGTCAAGAATCTGAGTGATGTAGAACCAAAATTGCCACAAAAAATCACCCCAAAATTTCAAAACAGAAACGGGGGAAGAAATTGAACTTACCCAGAATCATCCTTCAGAATCCTGGAAATCATCATCTTCCTCTTCGACCCTTTGTACAACTCCTCCAAACTGCACGCCAACTTATTCTCCACCGGCGTCGCCTTCTTCCCGGTCGCCGGCGCCGGCTTACCATTCCCAGCCTTATTCCCATTGTCCGATTTCGGCGATCTTCCCTTATCACTCCCGGCATCACTCCCGAAATCCCCTAAGAATTCATCGAATATATCCTCCGTATCGTTCGGATACCTGAACGAAGTCCCCTTTCCGCCGGCGCCGCCGCGCCGGGCGGCGGAGGGTGAGGAGACGTTGTAGTATGACTGCTTAAGACCCTCCTCGCCGTAGAGATCATAGATCTGACGCTTCTGAGCGTCGCAGAGGACGTCGTAGGCCTCGCAGATCTGCTTGAACTTGGCTTCTGCGACGGATTTCGCGGCGGCGGGGTGTTTGTCGGGGTGCCACCGCATAGCGAGCTTCTTGTAGGCTCGCCGGAGTTCCTCCTCGGCGGCAGTTTTGGGTACCTTCAAGACGTCGTAGTAGTCCACTCCCATTGCTGAATTCGTTGCCGTACTGTCGATTGTTTTTTCTGTAGAGAGAGAGAGAGAGAGAGAGAGAGAGAAGGAGAGAGAAAGTTGCAGAGGATGAAAATGGGGGATGATGTGTTTTTATGGGGGAGAGGGAGGGGGGTCTGTTATTTAGGGGTCCGTGAAGGTGGGAGGGGATTGGTGGGGGAGGGGTACGTGGCGGGAGGGGATTGGTGGGAAGGTGAGAGAGGGCTGTGACGTAGTAGTAGTAGTACCAAAGGTTGTTTTTTTTTTTAAATTGTTTTTTTGGGGGAGAAAGAAATATAGTTGTGGGGGTAGGGGAAGAGAACGTGCAGAGGAGTAATAATAATAAGTGGAGGGAAGCAGAGAGAGAGAATCTTAACGGAGAAGAGATAAGCGCGTGAGGATTGAAACAGAATCTGTGTTGTTGGTTGGAGTCCCCTAAATGTACGGCGGCTCGGCGGCGGCTTGGCGGCACACCCTACTACGTAATCAACTGTGAACCCAACTCGACCCAACCCCGTTCACATACTCCCCATGGGCAAACGTTAATCGTTTTTTTTTTCCTGAATATTATACAGTCAAATATTAAAAATTTTGATCATAAATTTTTCATTATATATAGTGACTTATTAGATAAAATTACTATCATTTGATTTGTAACAAAAAATATTATTATAGGAGTATAATGTTACAATTGTTAATAAAATAATATATAAGAAAATGTAAATTAAAGAGTGATATTGGAGACTATGACTATCAAATATATGAAAATTAATATGGAACAGATGAATTACATTACAGTCATGATTATTCATGAATCATGTAACCGTCTCACAAGATTTTAACTTGCCAATTTTAAATAATTCATTCTTAGTTGTCATATCGGTGTGATAATGCAGGATTTGCGATTTTGTGCACACTACCTCAATTTCACATTATTTGTCTTTTTATCAAAGACTTAAGGCTCAAATTAATCTTGGTGGAAAAAAATTTTCACTCAGTAAAAAAGTTGTGGGGTTAGATCATATTATCATTGGCAGTTTGATACTTCCCCTCCTGACATGTAAAGGTTATTAGCGATTACCGCTAAAATAGGAGCCCAGTAAATAATCTAAATTTGAAGAGAGTTAAAAAAATATTAAATGTATTTTTAACTAATTTTTCCTTTTCTTTTATATTTGTCATTTTTAAAATATCAATAATATATTTTCACTTATTTTATTTATTTACCATTAATTTTTCCCTAACAACCACCACCTTCTCCATTTTCACAAACATCCTATGAATCCAATATTTCACACAAATCTTTTCTACTCATATAACTTGTATTAGTTTTATTGGTTTTCCCTCATCTCAGAAAACAACATATATTTTAGGGTGGAGGGGAGCATCAATTATCAAAGCATCAAAACATGCAACGTATAGTAGTTTAAGATCTTTCTAGTAGATATTAATTAGTTGATGATAATGTATCTGGTAAAATTATGTCATTGGATTCATATAATTTGTGTTAGAAGGTGCATGTATTGGATGAACAAAGATGATTTGCTAATAGAACTTGAATATTACATTCATCTTAAAATGTTTGTCATTTTACAAAATTTTGACCGTCGATTATTTTCAAACTACAATGAGTTACAATATGAAATTACATGATTGTAATTTTTACTAAGATATTTTTTCAATGCGGTAATTTCATATCGTAACTCATTGTAATTTGTGAATAACCAATAATCAAAATTTAGTTAAAAGACAAATATTTTGAGACGGAGGCAGTACAATGAAAAATTAATTAACATAATGTTGGTTAAATAGCTAGTTATCAAAAACAAACGTTATTGTTGTTTTGCGTTTGGCTTACTTAATATTCATCGTTCTATAAGTGATGGTTCTATTTGTTTTGCCCTAGTCTCATGTATTTATTATTATTATTATTATTATTATTATTATTAAATAGAAAATTCAATGTCGTAATACTACTGGCTATAGCATTTAGGCATGGTTGCTCAACAACGGCCTGCACTATTCCACAACTCATTATTATTATTATTATTTGGGTTTTTGGACCCTAATATACTGAACTTTTGTGGCATTGGACAATAGTATACTGAAATTTGACCTTAGACAATAATACGCTGTACTTTGGGGAGTGCTGGACAATAATGCACTTATAGCAATTCCGGTGGTGGCTGATTTGGCGGCAATCCTACGTGGTCCGCCTGCCACGTATGATCACCACCAAGTCAGCTATCGTCGGAATCCTTTCGGGTGTATTATTGTCCAACACCCCCTAAAATACAGCGTATTATTATCCAAAGTCAAACTTCAGCATATTATTGTTCAATACAAGTCAAGGTTCAGTATATTAGCATCCATAAATTATTATTATTATTATTATTATTATTATTATTATTATTATTATACAAGTTGACTTTGCATTATTTTTAAGGACACAGGAAGAAGCTTAGAACTACTCATTCCTACTTATAAGAAGCAGCTTAACCACTTCCATAATTCACGCACATTTGTTTAATTATATCAATTTGTATTCGGTCGGCCAACGGTTCATAGTTTTAAATTAAACAAGCTACTACGAAACACATAGTTCCAACATTATTAAGATAAACAAAAAAAATAGCATTGCTGACGTGGCTATGTGTTACTGTACGACGATTTTTTATTTTAAAAAGGCAAGTAACGACAATATCAATCAAATAATAATCCTAATTAGGAAGTAATTAATCAATATTAGGGGAGAAGGGGGCCAAGATTAAGTGTGGATTATGTATGTTAATGAAGAGTTAGTAAAAAGGCAAATAGAGATAGAGGCATACAGCCTAGCTTAAGCCTATGATTTATAAAAGAAGAAAAAAATTAAAAAAAAGGGAACAACTTTAGTAAGTGTATATGCACTTTGGGATCATCATGAATATAATGATTCATTGTGTGGTGTACTATGTTGACTAAACATCCATCCTAATCCTATGCTTAATCCTACCTCATCTTTCATTTGTGGTTTTACTTTCTTAATTTTCTTTTACCCATTTTCACTAACTATTTATCTACTTTTTCTCACCTTTTTTTGGTTTGTTTATGAGTCACATTTTTCATCTGGCTTGTGCAATTGTTTATAGTCTATATGGCACTTCAATTCTAGAAAAGTCTCTTGCCTTGTTTTGTTGGGATGGGAGCTAGGGGGATAGATTGTCTCATAAACAAAATGTCCAATTTAAACAATGATTGGTCGGATTATAAAAAATTAAAGTGTGCTAAGAGTTTTTTTCGGATCTGTCAATTCGGGTTAGTGGGTCGGTTTTGGTACGGTCGGTTTCGCTTTTTTTTATGTTTTATGTTTGGAAATTTCGAGTCTAACCTTAAATTTTCACGCGGGTTTAGATCGGGTCAAATTTTATAAGCTTTTTTTCCATTTGATATTAATAAATTTGGATGAATATGAAAATGTTAACCGATAAGTTTTGTTTGTTTAGACAAGTAGGGTATATTAATATGAAGAGTTTGATAAATTTGTACAATTATGGCAAGGTTGGGTGAGTTTATCCTACCCAAGTACCCAACTCACCCATTTAACCGATATACGTCCGGGGTAAGAAATTAGTAGTCAAAATAAAAGTTTGACAGACACATATATCTAAAAGAAATATAAATTGAAAAGGAAGGATTAATAATAATAATGTAATATGTGGTAAATCTCAGTACCCAACTTTTTAAAAATTTCTACGTATTCAATTTTCCTATTAATATTAAAAAAAGAATCCTTATAATATTTCCCATATTGAAACAAAAATAATAATTGTTTCCTTTGTTCATATTTCAATAAGACCTCATATTATATTATAAATTTATGATAAATTTGGCCCATTGAACTCAATTTGAAAACAAAAATGTTTGCATCTATTTGATTAATAAATGGGAAAGAAACCCTTCATTATTAAAGGCACCATCACACATATTTATGAGGTTCCTAATCAAACTTGAACAAGCCAAAGATGAAGATAGGGTTTACATAGGCTTTAGGCCCTAGTTCACACATTAGGTGTATATATACAAATTTGCAAGGATGATGTAGCCATCATAATCCATGTTTTAAGCTTAAGTAAAGTTGAAAACTATTTGCTAAGACAACCATATTATTATTGTTGTTTCTAATAAATTATTTTGCTTAATTCCTTTGCCTACCCACTTTCTACAAAATTAAGGGTGGCAAAGAAAACCCACCCATAAATTAAGGTGGGCAATAATGTATGTGTGGTTGATGTCAATTTGTTGGGTTTTCTCACTTTTTGTTTTGCTCTTTTCTTCTCTTTGTGTCCTTAATGTTGTACTATGCTTGTAATTAGGCATTGCTTGATTCTTAAGGGAATTTCAAAATTGTGAATGACAACCCCACTTGAGTTGTGGTGTGGGAGAATAGCAAATACTAGATATTCTTATGATGTTACAAGGCCCACTCTTGATTATTCATGAATTAGATCTAGATTTGGTTTTCTTGATATTTTTCATTGTAGTATTCAATTTAAAGAATAAATAAAAGAAATTAAGGATTCTTAGAAACAAAATTAAAGTACATATAGATATGGAATAGGGGAATGATACGCTTCTTCGTTTTTTACTTGACAATAATGTGACATTCATTGATTGAAGTTTCAATTAAACTACTTGATCAATCTTTCATGAATAACTCGATCAATTCTTCAATAGTTTTTTTTTCTTTTCTATCTCTCCTACCATTTCCTCTCTTCTTAATTAATCCATCACTATTGCAAAGTTTACTCAATCCAATCCAATGCCATTTCTCACTATTGAAGGTGGTCTAATAGACTAAAAAAAGAACCTAAAAATATTTTATAGAACATTCTGTAATTCTTTTCGATGGGGTAGTGAGTAGTAAACGATTTTAAAATTTTGGCTTGATTGGAAATAATTTCTCTAAATTATAAATTTTAAAGGTAAGATTGTTGCATCTGATCGCTCCATGCCTCATCCTACGGTGAAACTGGGGAGTATTGAATTTGGTTTGTAGATATGAAATAAAGGAAAATATAATCAAGTTACATTTTTCTTTACAACGGGTAATAGTCCAACACGTCGGACCCCTATCGCAGGGGTAACTAACCCAACAGGTTCATAACGGACAGGGATAGGGGATGTTAATGCCCTATACAGGGTCCACACCTTCCATGCAACACATTCCAATCAAGTTACATCGATCTAACCCATTTTCACCTTGATAATTTTCGTTATATACGAGCTTAACCCAATACGAATTGCTTGCAATTTGTCTCTTCTTCATAAACGGATATATAACTATGAAATTAAGTAATTAAGAGAGAAATAAAGTATTGATTAGTTGATTTGTTAATAACTAAAATGGAGGTAGCAATGATTCTAGCGTTGAGGGAGCATTATTATTACTACGTAAATCATTGATTAGGTACATTTGAGATGCATCATTGCTGCTTGCAAGCAATCATATATATGGTATGCATGCTGATGCTTCCTCATCTCATTAGAAATTTCCGCTCTTGCAATCTCTATTTGCAAATGGGTTGTTGTTGGTGAAATCCAATAATAATGTTAATCAGATATATTATTATAGTAATCAATTTTACCACTCATTGCGACAAGTTTTAGCACAAGTAATTGTTATTGTCTCGGATAGCAGTTGGGTCCAAGGAATTATGGGTGTCTGTCTCCACCCTTTGTTGTCATTATGTTTTTTCTTTTTCCTTTATTTAATGAAGGGTAAACAGGTCGAGTATTTATTATTCGATACTTATTTTAAATTTTACCCAAATCAAGCCACCTTAAATTCATACTCGAACCACACTTTAATCAACACTCGAGAAATTTCATGCCAAAGTGGAGCTATAACCCGAATAGACCTGAATTGATCAAACATTTGATTCGAAACTTGAATGATGCGAAAATCATCCAACCCACATTGAACTGGATCGAAATATATTTTGATTCGAAACTCATATGACCCAAACTTAGCCCGACCTGTAGCCCAATCAATTAATATACCCCAATTGAATGATTCATTTTTCAAGTGTAAATGTGTAATCATATCGTGATTAAGGTGATTACCTACTAATAAAGTGAATCGCCTACTGAAAAAGGACTGTTATAGAAGGCGGCAGGTCTTTTAAATTATTGTAGATTAGCCCGTTAAGTGGAACGGGCCAACATTTCAGTTGGGCTTTGATAATGGATTTTATGGCTGGGCTGGGCTGAGCTGGGCTGGAATGATTGAGTTCTAAGGGGCTGGTTTCACTAGTTGGTGAATACTCACTCTGTCAAAGGCAGTCCATTGGATGTCAATGTGTCATGGCATCAAATCATAACATTACAGAATTGAGAAACCACTAGCAAATTTTGAGACTTTGATTGGTATCAATTTCACATAGGTCATACAGTTCAATATCAAAAGTTGGACATCAAATTGACAATGGTCACTTTTTTTTTGCCTGTTTTTAGTAGGACCAGATCATGTTCTTTTATGAAGTAGGTAAAGCCCGATAATGCTATGACATGGTAAAAATGTAGATAGTCTTATATGATATAATACAGTGTGGTAAGTTGCAGTAAAATTTATAATAAAAATGATTGATGTGATAAGTGAGGAAAGAGGAGAGAGAAAAATGAAAAATATCAAGAAAAAGTGAGAAAAAAAGTTATAGTTGTTGCAATAAAGTGTGGTAAACTGTGATAAGTGCAATACCACACAAAAGAATAAAACCTAAGTTGAACAATTCAAATTGATGAAAGTTTAAATTAAAATCAAGTTCCAATAATAACAGTAAGAAAAATATAATATCTATATTTTTGGTCGAATCAATAATGTTGAAATTTTGATGTATAATCCATGAATGTGTAATTGTGTACAGTTTTTTTGGAGAGGCTGAACACAATTCTACCAAAAAAAAAACCCTGAGTATTGCTTATTTCCATTTTATACATGCAAATCTTCCACAAACACAAAAATTAAGCAAACAAAAAGACCAAGAATTGTGAATGGTGACTCTACACAAATGAATCAAAATACAGAGATAAACTTATATAGCCTGCAAAAATCCTAAACTGCCACTGCACTTATATCTTCCCGAAACACAGTAGCTACAACCCCCTCCCCCCACATTTCCCGCCCCTCGACGGAAAACACAATGCGATATAATCCAAGGAATCATGATCGTCGCCAGTTTTGAGTCCAAACCCGATTGAACATAAGCTAGGTTGTATCACAACATCATCTTCCTAAGCAAAATCCTCCATGCATGACTTGACTTTTGATTATTTGCCGATATATGCATATCTATATATATATACAGATCATCTGTTCTAATGTTTCGTTTCGTCAGAGGAAAAAAATGAGCACCGGTGTGGTGATTATCTTGAGCTTCATGTGTGCACGAAATCTTGAGCCACTGATTCATCAGAACAAAACGAATAACCACGAATTAGTTCCAACGTCCAACATGAACTGGCTCAAACTACGGCTGTCTCATCAACTACCAGTCTACTAACAGATTACACAACAGATAAGAATCACAGATATGAGGAAGTAATCTGAATATCAGTTATGAGTTAGATGCCAAAATGTCACAAGGTCATGCCTAACAAGACAAAGTTTTCAGGAAAATACGAGGGCAAGTATATCATTTAGGTTGGGTTCATTTTGATTTTCGGTGAAAATTGTTTTTTATGCGATATGCGCATGATTTTAGGGATTGGCAATACATGAGCCTAAAGAAAAAAAAAAGGACGAGTATTTGCTAAGCAAACTTCGTGTGAAGATAGTCGGGTCAAGTTTGGATTGGGTCAATACGTGAACATTGATCATGAATGACAACTAGTAGACCTGACAATTAGATCATTGGGGCCGGGTTTGGGTTGGGTCAATTCAGGTCAGCTAGTGTTTGGGTCAACATGATTCAGATTGGGGTTGGGTTTGAGTCGGACCATGTTTAGGTCTGGTTAATTCAGGATTTTAGTCCAACAAACTTGTCTTGTGAAAACCGATAACTTTGGTAGGAATAAAAATCCGGGTCATTATGGGTCAACATTTTCAATTTGGACCATTGGGATTGGGATAGTTTTGGCAGCTCTACAAATAGATATCAAAATGTATAAAACTTTTGTAGTGAGGAAAACCACATGGCCTGTTCTTTTGAAAGGTTACTGCCCATTTTACTTAGCCCAACCCAAATTTACTAATTCTTCTCATATTCCCGACACTCTAACTTTCTAATTTTTACCGTGATTTACCAATCCTTATTTTATCCAATCTTTTTGTGTTCCTATAGCATTTCTAAAACCAAAAGATCTAGCACGAACAAGAGCATAAATGAAGCATATGAAAAGAGTAAAAGAAACATACATCTAGATGTGGATGGAACGACAACAATGTGCATAGCGGCATTGTTTGGAGGGAGCTGCAAGCGGAGAGGATACAACTTCCCATTGATGATGCTCCGAGTGCAAACATATATCTCTTCAAGACCCGTCTCTTCCTCCAACTTCCGAGTCAACTCGGCCATGTTATGGCCCTTAAATGAGAATGTGTTCTCCTCACTCTCATCAATGTTGCCAAATTCATCAGCAACATCGTAGCGGATTAGCCTACTGTCCGGCTTAGGTGGAGAGTATGTTCCCGATTCATTCGACTGAACAAAATTACAAACACAACACAAAATCAGTCATTCATTCAACACTCTCACTTTGTTTCCCTTCATTCAACATCGCAGCGGATTAACCTTGCATAAATTTTGCAATTGACATATCCTTATCCAAATACAACACCCCCCCCCCCAAAAAAAAAGTACCTGAAAAGCAATTTGGGTGTGTTCTTTTAAAGGGTAGATTTAGGTTAGATAAATTTCGGTAGATGTTGATTGACAAAGTATTGAGAGAATATGTAAAACCAAACATATAACAAATACTCATATTGCATATTACTCAAATCACTTAACTTTTCCAAATCTTTACACATTTTCTCAATACTTTGTCAATCCATGTTTACCAAAATCCATCAAATCTAAATCTACCCTCAAAAGAACACATCAGAATTCTACCAAACAGGGTCTAGATTCTAGAGAGGCATTTTTGCTTTGGTTCACTCCAATCTAAGTTCAAAAATTCAACCATTTCACAGCCAGCCATCATGATTATGCAAGTACAATTGCAACTAAAATGAACTAAAAAACAAAAACTTGCAAATTCAATTCAACACACATAAAATTCTTCAAAAAAATCCCTCTTTTTTCCCTGCCAATCCAAAACAGGGGATACAAACATAAGCAGAGATAAGAAAGATTACTGACCTCCTGCCTCTGAAACCGGTCCGATCCGGTCGTAGTAACCGAGCTAGAATCCGACCCGAACGAGTCCACATGGGCCACCTTGACCTGACCCAAACCCGAACCCACTTTCTCCGGCTTCTGACTGTAAATCTCGTCGGAATGTTCCAGAATGTCGACGACATGAACATCCCACAGCACCCAGTCCTGCGTGACCGTCCGATGGGGGACATCGTGCGTCACCGAGTTCCGCCACGGGGGCAAGCCGCCGTTTGCCCGGAGGTAGTTTCCGTACCGGGTCTTGAGCCGTACCTGGGACCCGACCTTCTCTGGCTCCCACTCGAGGGAGGAGTCGAGCCTACGTGGCAGTGTCTGGAGAACTTTCCGGCCGGTCATACCGAGGAGGAAGGGCTGGTTGGACGCCGTCAGGTACTTGTTGTAGCAGCTACGGAGGCGGACGGCGCCGTTTTCGACGAACTCGACGTACCACTTGGCGTTTCGGGAGGAGCCGTTTCGATCCTGGGTGACCGTTTCTTCGTCCTCCACCGCCAACAGGTACTTGTCGTGGCGGCTCTTCAGCCGGACCGCCTTCGCGTTGCGGAAAAGATCCATGCCCGACTGAACAACAAAAGATCCGATTTTAGCAAACGGGTCGGTCTTGATTTTTATTTTTTTTGGGATAAAGTTTTGGATTTGAGAATGGATGTGATGAAAATTATGGGGGGTGGGGGGTTTTATTTGGTTGGGGAAGTTGAAGAAATTGACTCGGAGAAGAAACGAGTAGCAGTCAATTCAAAAATGGAAGGTTGTCAAATGTATGTATGCAGTCTTTTGCCTTTTTTCTTTTGTGACAGCTGGATTTTATAAATAGAGCGCGTTCATTCATATACAACTATGCAACTATGCATGCAAAAAGTGGTGTGTCTTTTCGTGATGGATTCACGGATGGTGAAGTTTTTCATCCAAAATGGATTCATGAATCATGAAAAAAGTAACCGCCTTCAAATTATGTTATGCATTATCATGATTCATCTTGTCATGATCCATAAACAAGAAATATAAGATTAGTATGCTTTATTTGTGATCCATTAGAAAGTTAAATTTAATGACGCTATGCTCATTATATTTTCCAAAAAATACTTTATTTTTGCATTATTTAGATACCTACTCTTCCTTATTACTCACTATTTTATATTTATAATGATTTAATATTTTTATATTGATCATAAAAATACTTTCACATAAATAAATTTATAGTTGACATTTATATATTCTTTAGAATAAGGAAAAAATGATCTTATATATAATTTGGGATTAGTATTGAGTTCCTTAGTTATTGCTGCATGTGTTTTACTATTAGTAATAGTATTAGTTTTAACCAAGTCTTGGGAGTAAGGGATATTCTAGACATTAGAAATATTATTCCATAAGCACGAAATGGAAATTGGATCCAATCAAAAAAAGAAAACAATTATGAATGTACGACTTTTCAAAGTGACATATACCAATAATACCATTCTACTAAAAAAAAAAGGAAAAATGAAGGTGATAGAATTGCCATGTGTGATTGGAGTGGACAGTGAAGCGCCGTTAACACCGAATTGTTTGGTAATGAGCTCATCTGCTCATACCATGATCAGTCAGACAAAGACAAGTTGCATGCCTCTTTAATTTTAATTTACAGTTTCTTTTCTTTGAAGGCCCCATTCTTTACTGCAGAATGCAGAAATCATGCAGACCTCACCATGATTTCTTCAACTCACCGCATGATTTACAAATCATTACTTTTCTCTCTCCTCACTCTTCAATTTTCTCCTCTACTTTTTACATTCTCTCTCCTCACCTACCCCACATACCAATAACCTACCACAATTTCACAATACCACACCGCAAAATAACGCAAAAAAGAACATGGTCTAAATATAAACTTATAAACGTCTTCCACCAAAAGGCAAAATAATTCTTTGACAAATACCACCGTTTCTGAAATTATGATATTTGACAAAATACAAAAATCTAAGGACTTTCTCATTTCTATTTGACTTTTATGATATTTGATAAGTACATGCTTGAAAATATCAAGAAAATGTCACCGATAGCTCAAAAAATATGAACTTATATGAAATATAAGTTCATCTATGTAAACATATACAAATATACTCTAAATCAAAGATTAGCTTAACAATAATAATGAAATGAAATAATTTTTTATACATTTTCCATCAATAAAATATTTAGATATCTTATTACGCACCGTTCTTTTATACGTTAACGCAAGTTATCGCATCGCAATTTACCGTAAATTACCATTACCTTGGTTAGTGATATTTATTAGTTATGGCCCCTGTTCTTTTGTCTGAAATAGGGCCTTATTCAAAGTATATCATAATTTATGAACTTGATTAAGGGCTTCGTCAACAGTCAATGTTTATAGGTGTAAATATTGGTCATATTAATGAGTGTTGATCGTTATTAAACACTAATATAATGTTATTTAACACCAAAAATATAGTTTAAAATTTAAAACAAACATTGATCAGTGTTATAGATTCATCATAATTCTTATAATAAGTCTTAAATAATGGGCTCTCATCAAAGTATTATCTACAAACTATTCATAAAATCTGACTTAAGTTTAAACTATTATGTGAATGAGTCTAAGCAACCAACTCTGAAGAAGGCGTCTGAGTCCCTCATTTGAAATTTGGGATAATTGTGGAAAAAGTGTGCCCTTAATTATTTCTAGAATATTGATGGGGTAGTTGGTAATGGACCCATTTTGCACTATTAAAAATATAAACAACCACAAGTCTTATTATATTTCCCACTATAATAGGACTAGCATATTGCCCTTGATTCAACCTCACTATGCTACCTTTGTAGCCAGAAAGGCAAGCACATGTTTTCTTTCATTATTTGTACCTTCATTTACTAATTATTAACTCATGTAATTATTAGCTTTTGGTCTTAGGTGAACACCCAATTGGTGCATAAACTTGTTTCCAACTTGGTGTTTAGCATTAATTTGGATGCATCCACTTGTATTTTACTAGTAGAGTATAATCAATACTTTTTACATTGTCAGTATGATGATGAACTTGTATTGCATAGATTATTTGATTTTAAATTATTATAGAAATGGTAAGGAACATATATGTTTAATCAGTACATTCTTTACATATAATATCTCATTTTTAATAAAGTTTGGATGGATTGGATTGAATAAATTATAATTTTTTTTAGGAAATTATGTTTTTAGAGGGAATTTTTTTTGGAAATTGTGTAAGGTTTGGTTTGGATTGGATTGGATTGGAAAAAGTTACCAATCCAAAGAACAGAGCACCTTTTTTATTTTATCAATTCATTCCCACCCTTGGCTCATTTTTAATAAAGTTAAATACCTGAGATTCCTATTTAATTATTTGAGGCCTTGTTCTTTTTGTACGGTGCAGTGCGGTATTACATTTCACCAAACTACTCAATATTCTTCTATAGTTTACTATATCATACCACACTTTATTGCTATCATCACTTTTCTATCTCCTCATTTGTCGTATATCTCCTTACCTAATAGATCAATCTCACCTTCCACAAATTTCACAATGTTATTTCACACCTCAATGCAATTTCTATAATTTCACTACATCACACCATTTTTAGCTATTTAGCTAGTCATCATCATCAAGGAGGACTCGCTTCAAATATGAAAGCAAGAAGAAAGTGAGTTGTAATTTCTTCTTCCTCATATGGAATGACATTGGATTCACCGTTCACGAGATGTTAGGAGTTATAAAACACGGAAATTAACCTAAGTGAAGCCAATCAAAAGACGCAAAGTGGCTCCAAAATGAAAGGTCATTATTCCCCCAATTGTGAATTGCCTCTCTACTTTATTAGTCAACAAAGTTAATCTATTGCTTCACATCTCACACAACCTCTGTCTGTCCAAAAAAAAAAAAAGACACAACCACTTCTCTCACCCTCATTTGCTTATATCCTTGATATTATTTCTCTACTCTCTCCTACAACTTTGTTCCCCCCACTAAAGTTCCCCATAAACGGGTCCTAATTAACCCAAACCCGAATACCCATATGTTTAAAACGGTTGCCTTGTCCAATCTTCACATGACATTCACTAGATACAATCTAGGAAGTAAATATACACAATCTTACCTTACTTGTAACAAGAAGGTTGTTTCTAGATAATCCAATATGTGACCAAGAGTACAAATTAAATACTACCTTTATTTTTTTTTGTCTGATTTAATATGTAATTTATTTATGATATTATAATTATAATTGTAGATTTATATCATTTTCAAAACTATAAGAATTTGCTAAAAAGTTAAAGGATTATGGAGGGAGTATTGCTTTGTAGAGTTAAGTTGAATACAAACAAATTTACTCAATCTTTTTACATTTAACAAAATTACCAATATTTCCCTGTTTATGAAAACATGCCTATATTTATCAATAAATCTTCTCATAATTATACAAACTTACTCAACATTTATATTCTTGAACTTATTTACCTTAATTATTCAACTAGTGAAAAAAAAGGCTTGTAGTATAGTATTAACATAAAGACTAAGGTCTTGTTCTTTTATGCGGTATTTTGCGGAATGGTGTGGTGAGGTGTGGTGGAATTGTGGCGGGTATAGTGGAATTGTGGTGGGTTATTGGTATGTAGGGTAGGTGAGAAGAGAAGAGAAGATGTAAAAAGTAGATGAGAAAAGTGAGGAAAGAGAAAAGTGAGGAGAAAAACAAATAATGATTTGCGGTAAAATGTAGTGGATTGTGGCAAACTGCGGTATGCTGTGGCACCGCAGTTTGTCAACCGCAGAAAAAAACAGGGCCTAAGAAAAACAATTATTTATGATTGTTGAATCACAAATATCTAAAACACATTGTCTAGGTGCATATAATATATATTGGAAAAACGGAAGGAAAAAAATAAAAAAGGTAGGCTCGGACATTTACAGTAATAAGAACTAATTTGCACTTTCCTTAAAAAAAAGAAAAAAAAAGGAGCAAACAAGATACGTACCTGTTTACTGGAAGCTCTGGGCGACGAAATCGACCTGACAGAGTATGGCGACGCCGTAATCGACTTCCCGGAGTACGGCGACGGCGGAAACGACCCGTCATTATCGTCGGAAAACACCGAATTAAAGCTCGACAACGGCGACGGCGCATTCTTGATGTCCTTCAGATCCGACAGCAATACAGGTTCAACATCCCAAAGTATCCAGTTATACGTCCCGCCGGTGAGAGGCTTATCATGTGTGACCGAGTTCCTCCATGGTGGGGTCCCACCGTTACCCCTAAGGTAGGTCCCCTCCCCGTGGGCCCGGAACTTGACCTGAAACCCGTCGTTGACCGGCTCCCACTCCACCCGGGCCGGGTCGAATATCGACAGCTGGACCACACGGTTTCCCGTCATCCCTAGGAGGTACGGCGTGTCGGAGGTGGTCAGGTAGAGTCCGGTCCCGAGGTTCCTGAGCCGGACCGCGTCCGAGCTACCCGGGGCGGGCTCGACGACCCAGACGGCCCGGATGGACGACCCGTTCCGGCTCTGTCGGACCGCCTCCCGGTCCTGGTCGGCGACCAGGTACTTCTCCAGGTGGCTCCGCAGTTTGACGGCGCCCGTTTTGGTGAGAAGATCCATGGATGAGTAAATTCAGTTGGAGAGACTTTTTTATTTTGCTAATTTATTAATGAACTGAGATTGAAAGAGGGACGCTGGTTATATATATATGATCATATGATATGATGAATGAAATGAGAAAAAAGGAGGAAAGAACGAAAAGGGTTGAGTCTGGGTTGTTGTTGTTGTCGTTGGTGTTGCTTCGAGTATTGGGAATTGGTTTATATGGAATCTGCACGAAATTTTAAAGTAATTAATAATAGAATTAAATAAAGAAGAAAAGTTCAGAAGTGGCGACTATATATTGAAACTTAATTAATTTGAAGATTTAGAGTCGATTTTCAATAAACAAGAAACTTCGGGTGCATAGCATGGAAGTTTAATTTGGGCCCATCTTATGCTTACAAATTGCTAAGTACGAGGACCCAGATTTTTTTTTTTTTAAATAAAAAGAGACGAGGGGACAAAATACAAGTCAATGGAGTGTAAAATATGGATTCTAATTTTGATTGTCATGAAAAGAAATATCAAATCAAAAAGTAAAAAATATGCTACTGATATCGTGATCAAATTAAATGGGGTAAATTACATGATTTGTTTTCTAATTATGTTAGAAAATTATATAGATTACCTTGTTATATTAAATCTCCCAATATTATTAGATTTTGTAAATATAATTAGATAATTTGGCAAATAAGATTAGCGTTTCGATGTATATACTCAAATTGCTGAAGATATTATCAATGCGTGTTCAAAAGGAGTGTTGAATGGAAAGCTAAGGTAATCATCTAGTCGTTTTCCTCAAGGAAAAAGTGTTAAGAAGAGTATTGAGTAAAACTGATTCTTCTCGTATATTTAAATCTATTGTGGTAAATTTGTACAGTTGTACATCTCATAAGTTGTTTCTTCCTCCTGCATCACACACTCAGTACACCATCAAACCATTTATTAATATAGCCTCAGTGATTATAATATTAAAAAATTAGATATGCATTCACTTGATCGAATTTAGCTTGAAGAAATTTGTAATGCTTTAGAAGTAAAGTCCTTGCTCCTTTTAATTACATTTTTTTGGATAAGACTAAACTTAGATTGATGTTATTTCAACTCTTAAATTAGACATGAAATTGTGCGTCACTGCAATTTTTAAAAAATTGCAAGATGATGTTAGAAGACATTATCTTGTTTTGTATTTGGAGGACACTTCTGACTTTTTATTTTTTTTTATTTTGGTTGGTGTGGAAGTCAAATTTTTGATCCATGATCTGCTTGACTCATGACGCCTTGTCAAGTTAATTAACCAAAACTTGAATGCAGAGTATATGAATCGAAAAAGAAAGGAAAAAGTTAATCAAAACTTATGAATTGTGATGCATGTAATCCATGTCATAACTCATAAGCCCAACATGAATGCACATACGTATCTGAATTCACGGCCTGTAAATGCGTGTTTGGATACATTAGGGCATATTTATAGTACTATACTTCACAATTAAAGGAAATGCCATTATTTCTCCCATCACTTAATTAAATGGACTGACTCACAATAAAAGGAAATCTTTTATAACTTGTTGCGGTTCATCAAAATAGGGGAGATTCTTAAAGTAAAATAAGTTACATGATATTTGAAGTAAGATAGTATACCGAAAATATATAATTTAACTGGTTGTAATAAATAATAATACTTTTTTGGATTCATAGTAATCAGTCTCTCTATGAACATTAGTTTATGAGAGAAAGACTATCTATGTCTGAATTCCTCAAACCGTGCATAAACGTAATATTCCTAAAAGTTTGTTGTTATTATTGTTTATTATTGTAATAAATAATAATACATTCATTCATATAACTTAGGCACCGTTCTTTTGTGCGTTGTGTTGCGTTGCGTTTGTGTTTCGATAAGTTACGTTTGGGTTGCGCTGGGTTGCGGTAGGAAATAATAAAAAGGTGAATAGAGGTGAATAGTATATTGTGATAAGTTGCGTTATCTTACGTTTGTCATGCGTTAAGTTTTATTGATTTTGCGTTGCGTTTGGTGCGTTAACGCACAAAAGAAAGGTGCCTTAACCTCCTTTCATAGCTTGTAATCGGCATGATTCATTACATACGCCATTTATATATAGAATGTTCTCACATGGTCTTGAATATTCTCCCATATAATCATGCACTCCTACATTTTAAGGCCCTATTCTTTTACACGGTTGGTTGCCATTAGTTGCGATGTCGTGTGGTGAAAATTTGAAAATTGTGGTGGGGTTGGGAAAGTTGTGGTGTAATACTGTAATGTGGAATATTATGGTGTAAATAATTGTAAGTAGACTGATATATTATAAAAATATAACTTTTAATAAAAAGATAAATTAAAACTGAAATGATATATTGTGGTGGGTTGTGATAGAATATGAAAAATTGTGATACGGTGTGGAACCACAACCAATCAGCCATATAAAAGAATAGGGCCTAAATGGATCTTAACAAAGCCTGGAGATTTGATCACAAACGAATATTGAATCCAGGTGAGGATTATCCTGTTTTTTTTATGGACGAGGATGACCTCCATTTAACTTATTATTATTATTATTATTATTATTATTATTATTATTAATTTATTATTATTTGCCGTAGTTAAAAATTTTGACAACAAATACAAGACCGTACGGGTCACGCCAAAGAGTTTTGACCTTGAAAAGATGTGATTAATCTAGAGGCCTTGAACGTCGGATTCTCGTAAGCAGACTTTTCCGTGCGCCGCAAGATTCAAGGGTGCCACCTTGGACACGTTAATATTGGATGGCGATAATTACGTGGACAAGACAGCATATTAGCATAAGAAACTCTAGTCAACACAAAGTTGACTCCCCCATATCCATAACCAACTCTACTCATGTGAACACACACAAATAACCAAATCTTGTAGGGCTTATTATACATGTGGATTATTGGACCCCGGTGGACACAAACATAAATATACACCAAAGACATGACAGTGATGCAACTCTCAGATTGTGGACACAAACATAAATACACAGAACGACATGAAAGAGATGTAATCTTCGATCGTAGACTCGAACTTTTGACTAGTATCCGGGTCGCCTGCCCAACAACTTCACATCACTCGAGTCTGTATGTATGTCTCTGTATGTACATGTGTACTTATAAGTTCATCATGTGTCTTATTATTCAGCTGATCAACTGTGTGTTGATCGTTGAGTTCATTCCGGATACATTTTATCAAACATGGTTGTGATCCGCGAAATGAGCTCTCTCTAGTGCATTGCCTTCTCGGTTGCACTTTCGGCTTCCTCCCTCCCCGTCATATGGTAACCTTTCGCCTGAAAATGGTAGGAGTATATTAACAAAAGAAGACTGGTTATTACATATACCTGGGTCCACCTATCTACGAAGAACAACACCTATTTTTCTTGGAGCCTCACAAATGAAAACAGCGTACATTTTGGGTCAAATTTAAAGAAATATATATTTATATATGTTGGGCCTATCTGCCTAATAGACCCAGGATTATCTCTAATGAGTAACGATTTAAGGGATGGGGGATTGGGACATACCAAAAGGCGCCATAGAAAGGGGACCTGATCTCTCTTCTTAAGCCGTCTTTCAAGGTTCTCGATTGCTGAACAAAAATGCAAAAAAAAAAAAAGCAGCTTAGGTTTCAGTTCAGGGCAAGAATTTGTTGTAGACATGGTCAAGTCAAGTGTATTAATGGTCGGGGGATTTGAGGAATGAACCTTTGGAGGCTTGCCCGGTATTGAGTAGTACAGTATAAAAGACTTCGTTGAACACATCAACTTGTTCATCAGATGCCCCTATCACCTGCAGCAATATAATCATACAAGTGAATTAAGTGATGTTCATTTTCAAATAAAGAATTGCAGAGCAGATAGACAATTATGGAGCAATTGGGTAGCATTTTTCCCCAGAAAAATTTCCATGGATTCTACCAAACACATCATAAATAGTCCCAAGCAAACCAGAAGAAATGTTACCTTGTAATCGTTAGCATCGAAATCTAAACCAAACAACTCTAATGCCCGTTTGTCATTGCCTCTGCCATACTCATATACAGCTTGTGCGAGCTGAACAAATATATGGCAAAACAGCCCAACATTAGAAAATGGAATCTAATAAAATGATGCAATCACAACTGCACAGCATAGATCTAACTCTACTGGGGTTTGGGAAAATTTCAGATATAAGTTGAATTACTCATCAAACTATGACGTCTTTTCTGCAAGAAATGGTCATTTTGTAAAGCGGTGCAGCAGATTATATCAAACAATGCTTTATATCACGAGACATACCGAGAGCCCTCTTTGCATTAGCTGCTGCTTCTTTTTGTTCATCTTTGACACCCTACAAAAGATAAAGACAGTAGCTGAAATGATCAATGGCTAACATATGCTTCTGTAAATGTTAGAGTAGAGAACGTCGTCCCAAATTCTGACCTGGATCTCAAGCCTTCAATCAACTCTTGTGCTGCAGAAAGCTTCCCGATTCTGGCCAAGGCCCAGAGTATAAGCACATCAAGATGCCATTCTATATACCAAATTGCCTACACAACACACATCATAACACCACGGCCAACAAACTGTAAGACTCAGCTCTCCTTAGAGATTCGCCACAATAAACTATGTATTTAGTGTCAACAGTAGAACAATCCGTAAGTAAAATTTAAGAAGCGCATGCTAACTTTATCTGTAAGATGAGAGGCCAAAGTCTCCAGACGGCTTTCGTAGAGATTTATTTCACCTCGTACATGAAGCCTCAGCAATAATCCCAGAGCATTTAGATATACCTAAAACAAAAGGCACTTTACATTGAAGATATTTTCATTCTCTACCACGCAAAGAGAAGTGACCGAGGCATGTAACCACTATAAACCAACAAATCATGGCTAATAGTTTGAAGGTAATCAAACCTCGGGATGTGTAGCATCTGGTTTATGGAGCTCCTCTACAATATGATGATCATAAACATCTAGCACCTTCTCAAGTGGATAACATCCTTCCAAGTAACAAAGTGCTACGTGCCACCAATTGTGTGTGTACCTACGGATCAATCGTTAGGCCTTAGGACAACATACAGCACATACATACATATATGTGCTAAAAAAACTGATGAAAACAAATACCCACAAGAACGATGAGCAAGAACTCCATGAAGGTGAACAATCCTTCATAAATTTCACGGCCTCAGCAAAGCGACATTCGTACTGAAGAACATGGCATAACTGCATCGACAAAACTTTGGCTCATGAAACAATTCCAAGCAACAAGGTATCCGATCCGAATACATATATACAAAATTACTCAAAATTTGACTCACACAATGCTGAGCCCAATAATCTTGGGGGTTTATTTCAAGTGCCTTTCTTGTAGCACTTTCAGCCTCATCCATACGGCCTAGCTCCAATAGGGGAAAAGCGAGCATACCATAGATGTAAGCTTCTTGTTCATTTTTGGGTAAAACCTGCTCCACAACATGAAGAGATAGACTCGGCTGCCCCGTGTAGAAGCAAAGCAACTGAGCCCTCTTAAGGGAGACTAAATCTCTTGGGAAATCTTTTAATAGCTGTTAGCACAAAAGAAATCGCAAACCCGGGTATTAACCAATCTTGTTAATGCAATTGAGCATTTCACAAACTCCTGCAATTTCTAAGGATTCTCACTAATCTACTTCTCATCATTTGCAAACAATTCTGAAGGCATAAAATATGAGATAAGCATAACATTAGACAAAGCCCTATGAAACATAGTTTAGACACTGAACATATTGTGGCCATCCTCAAACATTCACAAACAACCTAAAGAACAAAATTTTCTCCAAATTTGTGAATTAAATGGCTAACAATTACCAAGTAGACAAACAAATACACCAAGAAATTTAGAGGGCTTCTAAAGAATTGGTTAAATAAGAACCTTAGAATGTAACTGAAGAGCAAAATCATCATCAATGTCCTCTGACATCAAGTAAGAGACTGCATCAAAAACTGCTTTCTCATAAGCTGTTCCTTCCTCCTGCATCATACCCACAACACAAAACACCATAAAAACAAGAATTCCAACAATTAAAACCAAAAAATTGAGTTTGGGAGAGATTTTACATAGTGGGTCCTGGCAGACTGCAGAAAGGAGGAAGCTTTAGAAGGGTTAGTTGAATGGAGGTAATGGGCAGCCAAGATATTGGCCAAAACACAGTTGTGATCATGAAGTGGGGCATCCAATATAATTGACCTCTTTCTCCCAAAACTCAGCACCTTTTTTCCAAAATCCCAATTGAATTCATAAGTTCACCAAACCAAAAGCAAAGATCATAGCTTTCATAAGAGACACAAAGAGAGACAGCAGCAGAAGAGAAGAAAACCTGGAGATAGTAGTCATTAATGGCGGATATGCAGTTATCAGAGGAAGTGTTCACTTGATAACCCCATTTATCCAATTTTACACCTTTCTTCTCCCCCATGTTCATCTGCTTCTTCTGGGTTTGGGTGATTGAAACGGGTATGAAGATAAAGACTTGATTTTTTTTTCAGTATAAGATCAGAGAAAATGACTGATTCTGATTTTGATTGATTTTGATTGTGAACAAATAATGGTGGTTGGTGATACACACATTGAAGAAGGAACCCCACCGAAAGAAAACCTGTTCTTGGAGAAAGATTTTGAAGAGTTAAGTAAGAGAGATTGTGTTTTGGAAATTGGATATAATTGTGCAGTGCATTCAGACTCACATGAAACACCTGTCCTCTGCTGCGCTTTGTCATCTTCCAATTCATTTCTGCCTCTTCATTACTGTGATTGCTTTCTGATTTGGAAAAAAAAATTATTTCTCTCTCCCTTCCATATTAATTGTCATGTTTTTTATTTTCACGATTTTCAATATCATTCTTTGATTGATAATTTCTTGCATAATATGTTATTAACAATTGCAATATTATACTTTTATGATAGTATTTTTCATTACGAATCTAATGGTGGTAATTTTATAAAACAACTCATTGTATATATTGATAAATTTATGGTCAAAATTTTTGAAGTTTGACTGCACAATTTCCAAAGATGAGGGAGTATAATCTTATGTATTGTGGTCTAGATTTTAAATTTGTGTATTTAAATTGAAAATATCTTTCAAATTTGGAAAAAAAATACAGTGTTTTAAAATGCATTTAATTCCCTAATTTCTTTGTAGTATTTATAGTAATTATTATATTTATAATAAAAAATATAATTATATATGAATAATTATAGTAATTATTAATTAAGAATACTTTCTAATGTTGTACAAAATAAAAAAAATGAATGACGAAGATAAAATTCGACACATATATGAATAAACATTATTTTCAATGTGTGGTGGTTGTCATGGTCCACCATAAGTTTTTCCTAATTATATATAAATACAATGTTAAAAGCTATAGGTCCCGTTTTTTTATGCGGTACCGCAAGTTACTGCACCGCAACTTACCATAATCCACCACAGATTACCATTTACCCTTTTATTATTAACATTACATTTCAACATCCATTTATTATTTTCCACCGCAACTTACCACAATCCCAATGTAAATAAGGATTTCCAAGACCACGAAACAAATGACATTTTAGTATTTTACAATGTAGGGAGTAGAATTCTCCAGCATTTTAAATTTAAAAAGTTTATTGCTTACGTAATTTTACCACGCATAATGCATGCTATCTTACATTAGTTTTTACAGGTGCTTATTAAGTAGTCCCTTTGTTATATATTATTAGGCCCCGTGCGGTTGGTTGCGGTGTAGTATGGTGGAAATTTGAAAAGTATAGTGGGTTGGGGAAAGTTCTGGTGGAACGTGGAAGATTGTGGTGGATTGTGGAACATTGTAATGTAAATAATTGTAAGTGGGTTGTGGTGGAATATGGAAAATTGTGACGTGGTATGGAACCGCAACCAACCAGCCAGATAAAACAATGAATATTAATTAATTATTGGTGATCATGAAATAATTATTCAAAATATCTAAGTTTCCTTATAAAAGCAGCCAAGTAAATGAGGTCACAAATGTTGATTCCCAAACAAAAGTAGGATTTTGTAGAGGGCCATAAGCATATGTTTTACATTACATAAGTGAAAGACAAAATCTAAATGGCACACTTGAAAGCAAACTATGAAAAGGAAACAAAATTAGACATCTTAACAGGCAAGATGCAACTGAAAAGAGTTCTTAGTAACTACATGGAAAGCTCATTCATTCTCTCATGTTGTTACTTCCAGCAGCTTCATCATCTTCATCACTAAGATCAAGATCAGCAAGCAATTCATCCAAAGGCACAGTTGGTAACTCATCACCATCAGTCATAGAGGCCGATTCTGATGGTTGGTATTCTTTGTTCCGGTACAACGAAATATTGAACCTCAATTCAGGGTTTTCTTCCAAGTCCCTCAAGAACTCTTCATACTCATTCTCCGCCTTATCTTGCTCACCTCGGCCGCCTCTAGCAGTGGTCTCTTCAACCTCCATGTTAAGCGACTTAAGCTTCCAAGCACGCGGCTTTCCACGCTTTCTCTGACGCTTTTCTTCATAGCTCTTTTTGATCAAGATTACCTCCGGGAGGACAAGGCCCCTGTATTTATCCAATTCACAGTCATTGAAATTAGCCCCGTAGAGATCATATCCAAGGGCATAATCCCCGGGACTCAGCAGGTGTCCCAAGTGCGTCCTGATGTTGAACATTGTATCGTTTCTTCCAAAATCTGATACACGGGCAACTTGTACATCAGCCAAACTGTATCTTGACCCGGAAACATTAACTTCCGCAGACACGTTATCCACATCTAGCACAATGTATTCCACAAGCCGCCTGCTAGACAGCAGGCACTGGAAAGGTGTTCTCCAGTATTGGTCGGCATCCAAGAAACAATATCTCAAAGTGTTGGGATCCATCAACATTATGTTGTTGCTTATTTTTGTGCAGATCACAAGAGGACCTAAATTCCCCAGACTGATGGCCACTTTTGGCGGCAGACATACGAGATCCTCTCTACAGATGGGGCAAATCTCGACAGAGAAAGTATATTTGTAGTTGTAAGTATTGCTCTTTGAATCTTGAGAAACAAGCTCTTTGTCATTTCTACTCCTGACAGGCGCAACTTTACCCACAAACTCCAAAAACTTCACACCATGACTTCTGTTAGAGAAGAAGAAATCAATACCATGATCCAACTGCTTAATTCTGATTGCTTGAGACGCTGCATCGTGCTTAAGAATAAGTTGCTCCAGATAAAAGAAAGTCCGCCTGTGAGGGACGTGCTGCCTAAGTTGAACTGCTGCCACCCAATGATCTGGATTTGCCTGAAGCCTAGAACAATGGTCACACATTTGATGATGCACCACATACTCAACAATATATGCTTGCTCTAATACTGCCCCATGAAGAACTTCCTTCTGAATTCTGAGTTTAACCTTGATCCGCTTTGAATGCGGCTCAGTCCACACAAACTCAGCATGCACCAAGGTGACTTTTGCTTTATCCAAGTTGAGCCTCTTCAAGCAGAATGTTAAGAGTTCCTTAGACTCTAAATCGGCTCTAATCCGAGTCTTGGGAGGCTGCAAGTATGTCTCACAATCTGGGCAAAATAACACAGTTACATGCTTCAACAATCCTTCAGTGATGTCAACTTCTGACCGCAAACACTTGACGCACATATTGGCAGCATTTGGTTGCATAGGGATGCCACATTTGCAGCAAAGAACACTGCCAATCGTCTGATGCACAACAAACATTCCAGATTCCTGGGCCATTTCTGACAAGTAGTAATCTGGATGAGAAAGCAATACACCAGATACAGTTATTATGAAATATCAACTACGCAATCAAATCAATGGCTAGGAATACTTTTGATTGAAAGCTACTACACATAATATTCATCCATATCAGAAATGAAGGAAGAAGACAAGATGTCCTATTGCTCTAACACAGACATCAATTGATGTCGATTATCACAAAGAACAGAGAAACGATAGGGCACAAAACATCAACCAAGTCAAAGAGTTCTGAATCAATTAAAAATGAAAAAACGAGAGCCAAACAAACAGAAATAAATCAAAAAGAAAGCAAAAACAATCATAAATAAAATCAAGCTTAAGATAAATGGGATGAGATAGAAAGAAAGAGGAATACCAGGAGATGAATGGGGAATTCAACAGAGAAAGAGGGAGTTTGGGCGGAAAGCGGTTGATGGTGGTCGGCGGTAGGGTTTGAAATGCCGGTGAACGAAGGAAGGGGTTTAGGATTTTATTTGAGGAGAAGAGGTTGACGCGTCATGATTTTCGTCAAAAAAACTCCACCCAGAAAGCCCAATACGCCGATTTTACAACTGTTGGATCAAATTTTGGGCTCTTTTGAAATCCAACACAATATCCAAACATACTGACTGCTCAATGTCTATGCCGATTTTACGACTGTTGGATCAAATTTTTGGGCTCTTCTGAAATCCAACACAAGCCTATATGTTTTTATCAAATTTTAATAAAAAAAAAAACACATCATTGTAAGCTACTTCTTAAGCCCAACACCAGAGAGCAATTTATCATAAAAACAAAGTTGAGGGAAATGAAAATATTGTTGATGGGAGTCCATTTTTTGTTTAAATTTTAGTAAAATAAGGTTAGAGGGAAATGAAATTATTGCTGGTGGGGTGAATTTTTTCTGTGGGAGATGGGAGGAAGTGTTAAATTTTAAATTAGAGGGAAATTAAATGCTAGTATATTATTAGTTATTCTATGTTGTGGGGAGATATTCCGGTAGCTTTATAAATAAATATTAATTAATTGTTTGTGGTAACGAAATAATTAATAAGTTAATGAATATTATAAAATAAAAATAAAAAGAAAGAAATAATTGTGTCCACCTTTCTTAATAGTGTGTGTTTATGTGTACATGAGCTTGAGTTGGATGACTAAGCTTATCATGCTATCATGATAACAAATTATATTTACATATATAATAAAGTGATAAATTAGTACTGTAAATAATAAAAGGAAAAAGGAAATTTCTTTTTAATTATATTCAATATTTTGTGCCCCCCCTCCCCCCTTTTTGGGATGTAGCAAAGCAATTGTGAAGCTTTGAGAATTGAGATCAAATCTATTTCAGGCTATAGAGTTCTTAAGTCCCAGTAATAAACAATATATTGAAATATGCCAATAGCATTAAAATTTTCTAGTTCCCAACTACAATGCTTGAAACAAATTTCTTAATACTAGTAAATGTCTTTGGTAATTAGAGGTAAAGTAACCTTTTAAGGTTATATTAAATATCACAGCACCACCATATATTAAATATATTTAACACAAAATACATCCCATGTTATATTTCACAAGAAAGAAATACCTACTCCTGTCATTAATGTGAAAACACAACTGTGAGTTTCTTGCTCAATGTCCCACACGCAATTGCAAAGTATAAAACACACACAAGATCACAAGTATATAGAAAAAAAAGGGGGGGAAGCCAAAAAATAATAATAAAAATGGTGGGGTATAGAATGAAAATAATGAGGAAAAAAAAAAGTAAAAAACGAAAAACAGAACTGCACCAGCCGGGAATCGAACCCGGGTCTGTACCGTGGCAGGGTACTATTCTACCACTAGACCACTGGTGCTAATTGTTGGTCACAACCTCCTCTTAATTTATTTAATACGGTCATTAATGGTAATCTCATATCATTATACTTGCAATGTTGGATCAATGTTAAGTGAATTAAACATTATTAGGTGGAACAATGCTAAACCCAATTCTCAATTAGTAAAGTTTCACCTTGACTTTCAGTTAAATCTCAAACAGTCAATTACTATTTCACATGGGGAAACAAACAGAAAACATCAAAAACTAAAATACAAAATGTCAGAACCTAACAAGAAGGGTGAGTGAAGGGTCTGCTATCCTCCTTTATTTGTCAATACTCAATAGGAATGGGAGCATGAAACAATTACAAAACAATTGATAGTCCACTATAAATTACAAAATGTATTACATGAAACTGAAAAGGATATTGAGCCTCACAAAATGACCCTGGGAAATGGGAATACATCAAAAGACATTACTATGTCAATATGCTACATCCCAATTTACAAATATACACCCTTGCAGAAGCACCCGACTTTGGATACATCCTCGATCCTTGCCTCCATACTCATAAATCCTGTCAACGAAAAGAATCCACAAATCAGCGCTCTGCAAGCTTCGATGCTTGTTTACGAAAGATCTTCCCACAACTTGAGTTCTACACAGCAATTACAAATCTGCGCAAATCAACAGGAATTACACCATTTCTGATCAAGAGCCACTCTTAGAATAGACTTAGTTTTAGTGTTGACCAAAAAAGAGTTCAGTTTAAGAAAACTTTAGACCCCAAAAACAAGGGAAGGAAAAAAAAAAGAGTTATAGCCTTACAGTTTGATCTGTGGTCTCAGAACTCCACTTCAAAGGAATCCTGAGAGGCGGCCTCCTTTGTATTTGTAGGGCCGCGAGTAAATTACTTCCTCTTCTCAATTGAATCCAGAATAGTAGCAGTGAGAAAAGGCAGACAATTTTCAGCGAGGATCCCTCTGCCCATAGTCCTCCACTCCTCGTCCTCCTTGTCAGCAATGTCATCAGCAAAATTTGACATTTCACGGAGGAAGCACAGGGTCTGTAGCTTCAGCAGAATGTCCACCAAGCCATGAATCCAAACAAGAGCTGACTTCATGAGAACTTTTAGCCATATGGCCTCATCTTCCATTAAGATGGTTACAAAGAAGGCAGAATTCTCGGCAAGATGATTGGCACACTGAGAAAATATACCTTGAACACTTCAGGAATCTTCTTCACCATCTAGATTGTACTTGTTTGTGGTAGAATCAAACCATGCTTTAAGTTTCACTATGCTTAAAGTAAAACTTAGATCATCAACGAAATACAAGCATACCACGAAACCTCGATAAGCATAACAATCACAGCATATGAGATAACTCAAGGAGGTAGAAGCATGAAAAGTTGGTCCATTAGCCACAAAAAATGCCACTCAATGTCAACTGTTGCCCCTCTCATTGGCCTCATCAAGAAGGGATTTCTCAATTGCCTCATCACAAAGATCAAGAGCGACTCCCATGTTCCCTTCATCGAAGTTTTTATCCATAAAGAAGTTGTATACTTCTTGATCAGCAGTGTATCCCTTCCTCCTCATCTCGTCAAAGATTTCCTTAGCCTCTATATACTTCTTCCTCTTGAGAAGACCCCTGATAAAAACATTATAGGAACTGATAGTCAGATCAAAACCTTTTTCAACCATCTCTTTGTACAAATACCACGCTTCCTTCATGTTCCTAGCTTTGGTATGCCCCTTGATTAATATATTGTACGTGTTGCTGTCCGGTACCACATTCTGTGCACACATCTTACGATACATTTCCATTGTTACGCGCATGTTGTTTCTAATGCAATACTGCTTCAAAAGAGAATTATAGGTCGTTGCATTTGGTGTGAACCCTTTTGCTAACATCCATTTCAGCAGCTTCTCGCCATCTTCCAACATCCCTGACAAAGAGAACCCATTCATCAACACATTAAATGTAACAACAGTGGGCTGCAGTCCTCGATCCAGCATCCTCCTCAAAAGCCCATGGGCTGTAGAGATCTCCCCCATCTTACAATAAGCATCCATTAGCGTAGTATAAGTAATGGTGTCAGGATTAAACCCCGCCTTCTCCAAGTCCTCCACGAGCTTTATAGCTTCCTTTACATTCCCGGCTTTGCAGAGACCGTTGATTAGTACATTATATGTGCACACATTAAGTTCTAATCCCTTAGCGGAAATTTCATGCAACAGTTCATTCGCTGTATCAACCTCCCCTTGTTTGCAGAGGCCATCGGCAAGGGCAGTATAGGTGACAATATTTGGGGTTAGCCCGACTTTGATCATCTCATTGTGCCAAAAAAAGGCTTCTTTCATCTTACCTGCCTTGCAATAACCATCTATCAGCGTCGTATAAGTAACTTCATCTGGAGCTAATCCTCTGTCAACCATTTGGTGGAAGAGATCGTCTGCTTCTACCATTTTTCCACATTGACAAAGCCCGTGTATTATAGCAGTGAATGTTACAAAATCAGGCAATACATTCAGTCTCTGCATTTCTTCGAAGAGCATGATAGCAGCAGCTACATTACCAGACTTACAGAAACCATCAATTATCGTCGTATAGACTACATTATCTGGTGGTATGTTCTGATCAATCATTTTCCTCAATATCCCTTGGGCTTCAGATACTTCACCAGATTTGCACAAGAGAAGAGCAATGCTGTTGTATGTAAATGCATTTGGCTTCAATCCTTTCATTGCCATTTCATTAACTAGCCTCAACACTTTTTCTAGGTCACCATTGTGGCAATAGCCGTTAATAACAGTACTGAAACTGACAACATCAGGAGTATAACCTCTCAATTCCATCTGCACTAACAACTGGTGAGCTTCTCTTACTTTTCCTAACTGACAGAGAATGTGGATTATTCTGTTATACGATTCAATGTCCCAAAAAATGCCTGCATCAAGGAACTCACAAAATACCCTGAATGCTTCCTTTGTATCCAATTTATTGGAAAGGTGAGAAAGAAGTATCTTACACGAGTCCGCAGAAATCAGCAAACCATAACTCAACATCTTCTCAAAAAACCTTCTTGCTTCCGTAGGAAGGCCAACTTCAACAAGGACTTCAAAGAATAGATCAAAAACATGAGGATCCGAACCCCATTCCTTGTAAGTGTAGATCAATTCCTCAACAAAACAAGAAAAAGAATCACTAATATCTAAATTTGGTTTCCCCCAAAAATCATAAATAAGATCATGAGCCATCTCTATATCCTTTGAAGAAAATGCAATATGAATGACAATACTCCGAACCTCTAATGAAGGTTCTCTGTGAAGACATGCCCATTTGTAGAAGTCCAACACGAGTTTGTAATCAGTCTTGATATTCATAAAAACCCAAACGATGTGGTCCAGCCTGAATTTGGACACGAAAGGCTTCAGAATGTGCCCTAGTGTCTCAGATCGCCGTTGCTTTATGGTGCTGGAAATGTATTGCACAATTTCAGAGTCCCTGATGGTTGGTTTTCGAGGTGAATAATCAGGAAATGGTCTCTTATTACTTGAGTAGAAAGCCCCAGGGTTTCTACTCCAACCTCTATCCTTGAATAATTTGAACAGAAAACAACCCAATAAACCATTCTGAGACACGCGTTTAGAATAGCCATTTGACAAGCAGATGGCACCTCTCTTCATTTCTGTGGAAAAGATCCATCAAAGCAGATTGAGAGAACCCCAGGGTAATGCAACAGTAACTTCAAATGCCCTAACTAGGCAAGGCATCAGCATCAGCTCCTTGCCTGTAAAACATACATAAATGAATGGTTACTAAGGTGTCTTCAACTGCAACAGGGTTCATAGTAGAGCCGCCTTATTCATAAGAAGACTCACACTTAATTGTTTTTCATGCTACATTGTAAGATAATACAATCAATTATCTCAATCTCCTTAGTTTTTTCGTTTAGTTCGAAGATAATTACACCCTAAATCCACTTTTTCCCATATCAGTGCACTGAATTACTGAGCAAATTGCAAAGTCGGTAAACAGCGGGGACCAAGCACTTCATTGGAAATTCATGAACTTTTTTCCTCTGAGTTCCAACACTAGTACTTTGTTTGGCCGAATCAACTCAATGCAATGCAAATCACCGCAGAAAGCAATTAAATTTCCCCACACAGTATACATCACATTGCATATAGCCAAGCAAAATAAAACGACAAGCACACACTATAAGAAGAAGAAAGCAGTAAAACACTAAAACCCACCCCACATAACACAAAACGAACTAAGTTTTCAGTGAGGCATTTTATCAAACACCTAGAGGGCGCCAGCACAAACCCAGAATACCCTCCAAACAAGGACTACCCAATAATGCAGATTGGAGAAGATCGAAACTTTACCATAAAAAACAACGCCGACGTAACATCTCTCATTGAAACACACACAATAGCGTAGCAAAGCGAACAGATTTCAAATATGAGATCAAACGAGTGAAGAAGCATGAGGGTTTTACCTGGCAGTGAAGAAACGAAGAAGATGTCAGAATGATAGAGATGAGAAGAAAGCAAGCAGTTAACAATGGAGTCGTAGGGGAGAGGATGAATGGAGCAGCTATGAACTACTGGGTTTGGTTCCCTTGTTCTTCCTCCATGAATTTTTGTTGAATCAAATCGATGAAAGAAATACCAGACGCGGGGAGGAAGAGGAAGTGAGACGAGAATATTGGGTCTTTTTTATGTTTTAGCCCAATGGATTATTAACGGTGCCTTCTTTAGTTTTTGGGGCCCAATGGATTTAACAAGTTAATTTTTATTTATGTTTTTTTTTACAAATGGTGCGTTTGGTTGTTTTCCAGGAAAGACTTTCCCAGAAAAACTTTTCCGGGAAAGACTTTCCCAAGCCCTCCCTTGGGAAACTTTTTACTAGGTTTGTGAGGGAAATTATGGGTCCCACATCAAAACTTTCCCGGGAAAGTTTCTCAACCAAACATGGGTAAGTTTTTCAACTTGGAAAAGTTGAGAAACTTTCTCAACCAAACGCCCCTTATCTAACTTCATTGAAAAAAAAAGTCATTATAAATTGTCAAAATAAATGAAAATTTCTGTCAATATATTCAAATTTGTTACACACATATATAATCTTGCATGGGGCGTTGGTTAGGTAGTAACAACTTTCAATGGATGTGAAAAAGGTCATAAGTTTAGTCCGTTCAAAAACATTCTACTCTTAATTGGTACCTAGTTATTCTAAAAATTCATCTATTAGAAAACTGAACTTGTTTAAATTGGATGTGAATGATATAAATCCTCAATGATATAGGTAAGCCAACATAAATATTCCAAGGTGTATCATATAATGTAGTTCATTTATAGTCCTAGTATGAATCTGAATGATTCCCTTGATAAGGAACCCATGACATATTTTTAAAGAGTTTATAATATGTGCTTAGGTTCCTCAAATATATATATATATATATATATATATATATATATATATATGCTTAGGAAGATGGCAGAGGTTTATAGTATTGTACTGTATTTTTATATATCCCCTTTATTTGAGAAATCATTTTGAGAATTTTTACTATTATAACTGTTTATCGACAAACCCAAATTTGAAATAAAATTATGGATTTTATGTGTATTTGATAAATATAATACTACAGTGAACATTTCTAATTAGAAGATTTAAATTTGTTTCATTAACATAACACTGTCAGCATATAAATACGGTAGTACAATGAGACTTGAACACGGAATTGAAATGGCATTCTATCTTTTATTATTTTCAAAGTTTGAGCACAATAACTAACAAAGTACATACATCTATATCATGTAATATGAGACTAACAACCAATTCAGGAATCTAAGGACATGAAAATCAAGAACCAATAAGAAAATGAGTTCCATTGTTGTAGGCTGGAGTAGCAGCACGAACAAGAAGAACAGGGGGACCGGGGCGAAGACACTCAGGAATACAAGGTGCACCGTCTACGAAATAACACCTGCATTCATCTTCAGGCTGACCACTTCCCTTTGACATACATGCTCCGATCACTTGCCCCACTCCGGTGTAGCATCTCTTGCATTTGCCTCCACACGCGTTCAAGTCCGGACAACCTCCCCCAGTTACTGCCACGAACTCGCACGTTATCGTCGCTGCCGTGCTCCTCCCAATCACTGCACATTTTTTTATTATTATTGAAAGTCAATATAGGCCGAAGAAACACAAACAACGTAAAAAAAATAACAAAACAACTAACAAAAGAAAACAACATTATAGCAACCAATTTTGGTTCGAGTAAGGTTTGGGTCACTTTTTGGTTGTTCAAAACAGTTTTGGGTGGGGGTTATCATTGGATTCGAGTTAGGATTGGGTCATCCATTCGAATGCTGGTTCAGGTTTGACTTTGGCTTTTTAGTTCAGATTTCGAACTTCGAGTCAATTTTATCAGGTCTATTGAAGAGACAAATTTAAAATTATAACAAAGAAAGAACAAATATATGTAAGAAGGTGCAGGAGAAGAACGAACCTGATATAAGAACGAAGAATAGGATGAGAAGGCAACGGATGGAATTGTCCATGGCTAGCTTTGATCGCAAAGTAACTATATTGAAGAGTGTGTTAAGTCTCACTCTTCATTCATAAGGTAAGCTTTTATACTCAAGGTATCATGGGAAAATAATCAATAGAATAAGCAAGAAAATATCAGATTTGATTCACTATAAAATCTTGCGAGATTGTTTCCCCACGACAGCCCTATGCTATCATTACTATGTGAACATATCACAGTCAAAATATTATTCTTGCTAAAAAATAAGAAAATATTATTCTTAATTGAAAAGGGTCATAGAACAATTAATATGAGCCCTTTAAAATTTCTAAATATTTATTAAACTCAAGTATATAATGACATTTTTTTACCAAGCGTCCAATCAAATAAACTTTAAACATTAATGTTTGAAATTTAAGTTTAGCCAAAACCACTAAACAAAAACAATAAATTTGTATTCTAATACTAAATTTTAAACAGTTAAATTTATATTTAATCCATTTCCTCCTTCAAATATAGTTAAACGAGTCTATGATGACTCCGCTCGGGATCAGATCAGTACATATTCGAATCGAGTTCGAATCAAACCAAACATTGGTCAAATCGAACAACTTGCAAAACTCGATTCAGCTGTAGACTTGTAGTCTTTCATTATATGACAATTTAACCGGTGCATCCTCTTTTTTACTAACCATTGCTATGGCCTACATGCATACAGGCTGCAGCATTCCCTAGAATGCAAAAAATAATAGAAGATCCATGAAACTTCCATAATGCTCTTGGCACCTAAAGTACAAATGCAAAAAGGCACACAACTACAGTTGGTTGGAAGGATTGAGAGAGGGAACTAAAGAAGAATCAAATTCCCTCTTTAAACAAGCCCACATCCCTAGCTCATACATACTCCTAATTACTTCCCTCACTCTCCTCCTCTTAAAACAACACCAAAAACCCTTCAACACTCAACCATGCTGAACCATCACAACCACCACCTCCTCTTTCTCCTCCTGGTGGCTCTCCTCCGCCTCCGGCCAGCCATCTCCCAGCTATGCCCCCGGTTCTGCGGGGCCATCCCCCTCTTCTACCCCTTCGGTGGGGCCCCAGGGTGTGGCGACCCCCGCTTCGCCAAACACGTGACCTGCAACGGTCACCAGCTGACTCTCACCACCCACACGGGCTCCTACCCGATCACGAGCATTGACTACGACCACAAAGTCGTCTACATCTCGGACCCGACCATGTCGACCTGCTTCTACAGCCAGCCGAGCCACGGCTTCAGCCTCGACTTCGACGCACCCTTCTCCTTCCACGACTCCACCGTGTTCGCCCTCATCGACTGCTCCCTCGACTCCTCCCCTGTCTACGCCGGCGCCGTCAACGGAAACACCAGCGGCGCCGTCCCGGAATGCGCCAACGCGGGGACCACCCTATGCAGCTCGATCTACTCGTGCCAGCCGATCAGCCAGCTCAACGTCCCCATCTCCACGTGCTGCGTCTACGCCCCGGTCGACCTGGGGCCCGCCTTCGACATGGACATCGACAAGCTCCGCTGCAAGGGGTACACCGCCGTCTATAGCTTCAACGGTCAGGAGACCGTCCCGGCGGCGTGGAAGTATGGGATCGCGCTGGATTACAAGTTCAACGTCAAGAATGAGTACCCAGAGTACTGCCGCAACTGCGAGAAAAGCGGCGGCGCGTGTGGTTATACGGGCATGTACAACGCCTTCACGTGTAACTGTCCCAATGGGGTGAATAATACCGTTGATTGTTCCTTTCAGTCTGCTGCTCTCAGTGGTGCTACACACAGGTTTCATCCATGGAGTAAAGGTGAGAGTTTTGGGAAAATAATGAAATATTCTCTCTTCTCATGCAAGTAAAGTAGAATTTTAATTTGACTAAAGTGATGATACTAACTTGGGGTGCTTGTGCAGGAAGCTGGTTGCTCTGTTTTTCTGCTCTGCTTTTGCACATTATGCTTCAAGTTTCATCCTTTTTACTGTAATTTCAATGGCAGATTTTGCAATGTATGATATGTAACTCGTACGAATTAGGCTGTGTGGGGTGCAGTAGGTAAAGAAATGTGTACAAGTTCAAGTAGTAACAAAAATATGTAAAAACATGTAACAGAGTTTTTCTTCTGTAAACACTTTGATCATCAGGCCATTTTCACTGGGTGGATTTCAGCTTCAAACCTACATGTGAATCAAACTTGTGATGTAAATAACCTTGTAATTGTGTCCGCATCATCGTGATTGGTTGTAGGTAAGTATTGAAATCAATTGGTTCTTTTTCCCCTTTGTTAAAGTCAATTTACATCCAAATATTGAAAAAATAAATCAATGTGAAAAAATTGACTATTTCCCCTCGATATGTTTTACCAACCGAACACACCCTTACCAGAATGTACCGTTGGATTCTTGCTGTTAGCCCACTTCATATAAAAGGACAAGCTTATACATAGAAACATCTTTCTTTTATCCCTCACTTTTGAAACCAGAGAAGCCTCCAGAAACTGTAGGAGATAATGTATATATTATTCACTCTAAATGACCCAATTTCCACTGCAGTAAAATTATAGACAGAAACATCTTTCTTTTATCCCATATTCAAAAGATCACGCAGAAAATTACCTTAGCCATCTAACGGACCAAAAGCAATTAGTCACCCCTACCTGATGATCCCAGCCTTTGGTAGAAAATCCCATATCATAATCTTGATCTGCTTCAAAACGAATGAATTGTAATAACAAAAAATACAGCATCATTATAGTTCAACACATTTCAGGGTGGCATGAAAAAAGAATCTCCAATTTATTAATTTGTTCTCAACAATGAATGTGGATTTCTGGATTCGTTTCTATAACTTAAGCTTTACTCGGGCCGGGGGGGGGGTAATGTACACATCTCTTCGTTCAACCAATTTTTCACGATGACTATACTATACAAGTATAAGCCTATTCAGTATTCACTCTGCAAACTGCTTTACTCTGCCTCCAAAATCAGTTTGCACGGTAAAAATTTTCCGACTTTTCCTAATTCAAGAGGAGTGTTCTCATCATAAGTTGCAGCATTTGGGTTTCCCTTCTCTTTGGAGAGTTTCCCACAAGCATATCAATTGCTTAGGGGACTGATAATGTGCTGTGTAATAATCATCGACACAACCCGACTGGTGGAAATGTTCGCTGTGTAAATACTCCACCGATTTAGAGCTGTTGAACTGCTCAACCCACAGCCCCATGCTCACGTCTTCCATTTTGAACAACTGCACCGTGAAAACCGCTCTGTTAGTCAATTTTTTGAGTCTAAGATAGGTTTAGCGGGTCTCTTGGAATCAGTATGTATGTTTGGATCTCTTCAGACACTGCAAAAGCGGGATCCAGGCTGGAAGTTATTGTTTTGCTTGAGCTTGCTAAGGCTATAGGGTTAGTAACATGAATTCATCTTTGAGTCAAAAGGAAATTGTGTCCGCGGTAATGATAAGGCGTGCTTTTGGATCTCTTTAGTAGGGTAATCTAATAGTGAGGAGTTATTTTGCCAAGTATAACAACGACATTCGCGCGGTCTGGATGCGTGGGTCCCGCTTTCATGGGGTTCGAAGAGGTCTAAACATAAGCAGTCTTCCTCTACAACTAGCATCAGTCCCACTCTTGGTCTGAGTCTAGAAAACTATTTGTCAATGCTTGTAATTCGTAGTAAGTTATAAGAGGAGATGGAATGGAACATACTCTAAGTTTGTTCTTGTCAAACTGTGTCATGATAAAACGAGCAATGTCCGAAGATATAATGTAACCGGCTCCATCCGCATAGGGTGGATAAACTCTGCCCAGCCACTCCTACACATTTCAGAAGCTACTGTCACCAATAATTTCAGATAAACGGATCTTCGATAGTCGGACAAACCGAATAGAAAGCATACCTCATATGTGACTGCCCATTTCCCACTCCGCATTGGTTTGTGATAGTAATTTATTTTCCCCGCGTAAACACTCTTCTCGCGATCAACACTTCCTAACTCATCAACTACAGCATCTACTCTTACAAAAGTATCGTCGTCGCATTTCATGATGTGTTTTACCGACAACATGTTAACCTGGTACAAACAAGATACTATTAAGATTTGTAAGAACGACGGATTTCATAGTCCATCAGGAATTTCCAGGTAACTTACCCCATATTCACAAATGGCTAGAGTCTTCAACACAACAAGGTCATAGTGATCTAGGTATGGCACTATGACAATGTCACCGAAAAAATCAGCTTCTTTTTTCAACTCCTTGTTGATCCCTGCTTTTTCATGCTGCCAATAACGACGTACCAAAAAAGAATTACAATTAGCTGCTCGTCCGCTGAAAAATGTATTCTTGAATGAGAAATTGCAGTCTTTGTAACTCACCAATGCCACAAAAAAGCGCGCTACAACAACGGAGGACCTAACCAAGTCATGTTGCATCCAAGATTTTCGGACCGCCATGCGCTCAGCAAAATGGTCCCCGGCAGAAATCACGCCAATGAAAAGAGTGGCGGTTCCATAGGGAAGAGGCCGAGCCTTCCATTTGGCTGACATCTCAAGATGCCTCTCGTGGGCAACCCCAGGATGTAATGTAGGCAAAGAAGCGGCAATTACTGAATGTAAATCAACATCCCCGTTTACATAGACTAGCATGGCATCTTCCAAATCCAATCCCTATCAAGTTTTTACAGAGCCAACAATTTAGAAGTCGGTAAGTATTGTCATAGTCATCTTCAAGGTGATGTCCGATAAATGCGAGGGTGAGGACTTACAGTGCGATAAGCAAAGGAGGCGATATGCCTTCCATCGACACTCATATGATAACCCTCCAAGCCAGCGGTGATGGTAAGAACGAAGAACTTGTCCTCCGAAAAGGGATATTGCCACTCCACTTCCGCCTTCTTTCTCAAACCCATCAGCTTCAACCACATTTCGGCCTTTGACTTCACCTCTTCTGAACTGATAGCATCATCGCGAGCCCACTCCTCACATTTAACCTGCCCATCAACTGCAGAAAGTAGCCAGTTATCAGTTACAACTAATGGCACGAAATAGCAAACAAGAGGACTGAGGACTCCAACAACTAATCATCCCATCCCATGTCCATAAAAATCGAGGTTTGGACACATAATACAAACAACAAACTAATACTCCAAAATCTCGCACAATGCAAGGTATGGAGAGGTCGGATATATCAGTCTTATCCCTAAATTTTACAATTTAGAGACTTATAACAAGCACTTATCATCAAAGTTGCTACTTGTTCCAACTTATAACAAGTATTTATCATCAACATTCAATTCTTTTTTAGGTCTACTAACTCAAACAATTTCATATAGTCGGCAACATTTAGGTCTCTCCAATACCTCAAATTCGAGCACCATTGATCAATCACTCATTTAGAACACCGACTTATATCTATTTCACTATTCAAGATCATTCCACGCCAACTCCAACAAAAAGAGTTCCTAATACCAAAAATTAGACTTGGCAAAACTGACTTGGCCAAATGACCAACAAAATCCGACCCGAATTTGCTACGAATCAATCCAACAAAAACCCAAACCTTGTTGGACCGAACCCGACCCAATTGCTACTGGGTCCACCAAATATTCAACATAATAAAATAAAGAAATGGAGGGTGAGGGAGAAATAGATTACCGGTATCTTCAGAAGGCGGCGATCGCCACCCTTCACACCGGACGGCGGCGCCCCATTGTCCCCGGTAACAGTTGTTCATCTCAATCACCGGTTTCTCACTCCAATCTCCCTTTATCCTCGGATTGAAATGCAGCAGCCTCCCCATCTCAACCCCGCGGCCGCCGCCGGCTTTCTCCCTCCTCAACTCCACCATGAACTGCGACACCATCGCCGCCGCCGTCCACTTCGCCGCAAATATCCCCGTCTCATTCTCCGGGTGGGCCCTCCTCGGCTTCCCCACCACCGTCACGTGCGACCCGACCGCCAGCCCGCACGGCAGGCCCACGGAGCCCGACTTCAGCTCCAACCCGGACGCAGAAACGACGTCGCTGCACGCCGGAAACGCCGTCTTGTTCCCCGGCGACGGCACGTCATCGTGACCGTCGATCAATTGGGCCCACAACTGGGTACCCATGACCCATGCTTGCGTGGCGGCGGTGTAAATTGTATTGTTTGGGGACTTTTTTCTCTGTTTAAACCTCAAATTGGAGAGGATTTTCTGGGGAGAAATTCTGTGTTTATGATTCATTTGTTGTTGTGGGGATTCATTGAGGAAGCGAATTGGGTGGTGACGATTGTTCTCCAGAAAGCGGAAGAAAACAGGGAACTGGGTGATCACAAGGAGGAAGTAGAGGAAAACAAGACTCATCAAGAAATGCAGCGACCTGAGTCGACTCGGAGTCGCCAACGAGTCAAGCTTCCCCATCTTCATCGGGAAAAAAGGGAGGATTTTTAATTGTGGGGTTTAAAGAGGAAGAAGAAGGGTTAATTCATATTCATTCATTGATTCAAAATGGTGGCGTGATTATGTGGGGTTTTTGAAGGGGTTTTGTGGGAAGTAAATTGAGGAAGACGGTTATGGGTACATGGAAAATAAGTTCATTTGGCAACTTCCGTTAACAATCCATCCAGATATCATTCTTCTTGGAGTTACTTTTCTGTAAACTTTCAGCATTTGAATCGGAAATGTATCGCCTCAGATTTTCTGCTTCAAATGTTCTTTTTTTATTTTTTTGTTTGGGATTTATTTCTATCTGGGTGTCGTTTGGGATTTGATTCCCCATTTGAAAATACATCCTCTCCTGGAAAAAGAAAAACAGGTTGTTTAAAAAAAGAGAGAAGATGATGAGAGAAAACTAAAGCAGTGAAACGTGTCAGAGAGTTTGAAGAGTTCTGGAAAATGCAGAATCGAAGTGGCATGCAATGGTTGAGCTCTTTTGCTGCTTGCATGACCTCTGCTTTCTTGACCTTTTCTTTCTTTTTCTTCTTTTTTTTTGGTTTTGTTTTTGTTTTTTTTGCAGCTGAGTTAGTTGGGACTGTTCCTGTTTCTCGGGGATTGAAATTGAATGTAGGGATTGATTTCAGTTGACACTTGGGAAAAATCACGACTCAGATCAGCAAATGTTGTGTATCTAGTTATAGATGAACTATTAGGGTCGTAAAAAAACCTTAGTCTACTTTGAATAGATTCCATTCGATTAATCGGTTTGATTGAAAATCTGTATCTTAGTTTTAATGTCCTGATTCAATTTCAACCCAAATATATTATGCGAGTTGTTTGACTTAGAAAACCCGAAACATCGGACATCGATTTTTCTTCTAACTTTTTATTAGATTGGATTCTAAATAATCCGAACCACCATTTGTGAAATCAATATAGTCAATGCACATAATGCAATACGAACGTATGATCAATGCGCCCAAATTTGTTCTAACATTTGTAATTTGTGTAATTGTGTCTATTCTTTCTAACTTTCTGTATCCTCTTTGTACGCACATTGGGTAAGGGTGTTTAAAGATGGATAGAGTAATGTCATCTGATTGACTATTTAGTTCTTCAATGGAAATACACGCGAGTTTTTTAAGATGTATATGACATAAAAATTTAGTATTAGTTTACTATAATTCAATAGTTTCATCGTTGGCTTACTATCATACAATTTTAAAATTCAACGTAACACAATTCGAAAGTTTGAACTATAATGCACTGCAATCAAATTTTCTTATTATTAACTAACATTACAGTGCCAAAGTTTTTCTATACTAACTTTTTGTTGACCAATTTCTATACTAGCTGCGTCTATTCATTTTGGTTACATTTTTCAATTTTCATACACACTCTGTAACATTTGACACCTAAATCTGAATGCTAATTGACCATTGCCTCTTCAAATCTGAATGCTAATATTGAACACAAACAATTGAATAGTGCATCAATTCATAAGTACATTTGTTGACCGCAAAGAACAAACTTTGATTTCAATTCCCAGATAATTAGTTGTTCCTATGGAGAAACAGCTCTTACCAACAGAACAACCCAAGAAACAGGGACTTTCCAGTTCCAAAACCTAAGACTTGAGTTGTGCAAATCTGTGTCTCACAACACAGGCAAGTTCCCACTCACCAACCTCCGCCAGCCGCTCCACCACCTTCAGCCTCACCCCGATGTACGGTATGTACCCTTTATCCGCCATCAACATCGCCATCTTTCCCGCCAAAACAAACTCCCTACATTCCAAACAACCCTCGACGACAACCTCGTAACACTCGAAACCAACATGAACTCCCTTTGCCTCTAACCACTCAACCACATCCGCCGCCCTCCAAATCTCCCTATTCGCGCGCAATGCAGCCGCTAATTTCACCAGCGTCCCTTGCTTGGGTGACAAGTTAAGTTTAACCCCCGCCATCTCCTTCACCAACTTCACTGCCATGTCCGTCTTCCTCACACCAGCGAACGCAGCGATTACAGCAGCGTAACTTTCAACATCGGGCACACACGAGGCCTTCACCATTCCTCGGAGCACTTCAGCAGCCTCATCCAGGTGGTTTACGGCGCATAGGGATGTTATGATGTAGTTGCAAGTTCCGGAATCCGGGTGATACCCGATTGAGTTCATGGATGATAGAATGTTGGGTACTGATCGAGGAATGGAGCGATGATCGATCCAGGCTGATGAAAGGAGGAGGTGGGTCTGTGGGATGGGGGTTAACCCGGATCGAAGGGTGCGTTGGAGGGTGGCGAGAGCGAGTGGGAAAGGTTCAGGGGTTTGAAGGGTGTAGGTGAGGAGATGGTTGTAGGTCTGTTTGAGGCGGGTATGGGGTTTTAAAGGGACGAAGGACTGTAACATTTGATCAATGACTAGGGTTCTTTGGGTCGGAGAGAAGGATGAGAGAAATGAGAAGGGGTTTTGGGTTTTTGAATTGGAAGATTGTTGGTTGGGTTGGAGAAGGTCGGGAATTTGGGAGTATGATTTGGTGGCAACTAATGTTTTCAGTGATTCTGGGGAAGGGGATACAGATGAGGAAGAGAACCTGATGAATGAATCCCAGAGTTGATAATAAGATTTCAAGTGTTTTGGTTTTGGGATTGAGAGAGCCATCTTAAGAACAAACCCAGAAGGACAGGATTTAGAAGGAGCTTAATAAGAAACAAATGAATAATCGACGGGAAAATAGGGATCCTGTGAGATAGATAAGATATAACCAAACTCAGTGGGGCATTTTGTCGAACAGCTGGTGGGCAAACCGAGCATCAACATTCATCCATCCGTAATCCACGTTGATGCCATTGCTGAAACTTTAAAACGTACTGGGTATACTCCCATTGAGAGTAGTAGACACAATGTCAAGCAAGAAACGCCCAGAAAAGTGAGAAATTTCTTCAGTCCTCTTGATATTTAACGCCTGGCCAAGCCACCTTCCAATCAGCGGCAACTATATTGATCCTCCCTCAGAACTCAGAATCAATCAGGAGAAAGAAGAAGAAGAAGAAGAAGAAGAAGAAGAAGAAGTGCTGCAATGGCGATAAAAGAAGAAGAAGAAGAAGAAGTGCTGCAATGGCGTTTTATAAATCTGTTTGCAATCTTTTTTCAAATTATATTTTTCTTGTCATGTAATCCACTTTTCTATACAAGGATCAGATCAGATTAGTTAGCTATGAATATGAATCATAATTGTTACTCTCTCCATCCCATATTAATTTATACTTAAATTAACTTTTTTTTGTCCCAAAATAATTGTCACTTCTCATTTTTTAATATTTAATTTAATTATTTTAACTTTAATAATCATGTTAACTTTTTACTTTTTCAATTAATAAAAATTATTTCTACTCACATTCTCTCACTACCTACGTCCTGGTATTCGAAAAAATACCTTGGAAAATAGTGATATTTAATTATCTGGATTGTTTTTTTAGTTAAACATTGGTATCTGAAAATTTTCAAAATATGTCAATTAATATGGGACGGAGGGAGTAATACTCTCTCCTCCTCTTTGAGTGTCATGTAATAAATGTTACGTGGTCTTCAATATCTTTACTGATTATTTTTTATGTAATATTTAATTAAAAAACTATAAATTTATATTTATGATAGTATTTTTTGTTACAAAACTAATGACAATACTTTTATATAATAGAACATTGTATATGTTTGGAATATTAACAGTTAAAATTTTTAAAGTTTGATTGACACGTACAACAACATTAGGATCATTGACAGGTGTGGAGGGTCCATTTTGAGCTCCACCAAGGAGAGCTTGGACCAGGTCCTGCGGGTCAACCTATACGGGTCGTTCATCAGGACCAAGCATGCAGTGTCTAAGTTTGGTGTTTTAGGGATGGAAAAGAACCTGAGTGCCGAGGTGGGCTCGCATGGGGTCAGTTGAACCATGTATGAGCCCAAGGTGTTCTCAAGGATAGTACCGGGACTCAAGGAGGCTCGTGGCATGTTCATGGCGGATGATGTGGATTGAGCCACCTTGTATATATTTGGCTAGTGACGATGCCATGTTCGTCAACGACCATAATATTGTCAACGACCATAATCTCATCGTTGGTGATGGATCAAGTGTGGTCGTGCTTATCACCACTAGGGCTTTCGACCCTAACTAGGGCCCATGGCATTGGGCTAGGCCAGGTCTAATCGGGGTTAGGTTTGGCCAATTCATTTTCTATGCTGGGTCAAGTTGGGTCAAGTCAAATCAAAGTTACAAGGCTTTCAAAGCAAAACAAATGAGGGTTAACCCATAAATGCTTCATTTTGACCTGATGTTTAGAATGAAGTTTATTTGTGTCAAAAAACGAGTTATAATAGTTATTATTTAATGTGCAGTATTAAATTATTATCGTTGATGCCTCAATCCAATCAGGCTCGTTCACCAAGCCTTTTAACATTGTTAAATGGACCAATCCGTTCATATCGGTCTAATCAAGCCTATTCACCAACCCTTTTGCGCGATCAAACGACCAATATGTTGATGACCCGGTCTTTCAGTAACCTTTTTTTTTTAATTTCAGTCCAACCTACTTAACCCTATGGGGGCAGGCCCATTGCCCACCCCAAACCAATCTGATAATTTGGAGGGAAGGGGGAGGGGGAAGAAAAATGAACCAGAAATCACACACACAAAAAAAAAAAAAAAAAAGACAGAACATACGTCTCTGTGGGGAAAAAGGAGACATTTTTATAATTCACATTTTCTTTAATAATTTCATGTTTTGAAAATATTGTAACATAAATTATATATCCTCAAAAAGTCGCGGTATATATCAGCTCCAAAAGGGTTCTTGACCCATACCCAATTGCTGATAATTCATGTAATCGATCCCATTCAACCGTATACAACACAGTATCTGTTCAGGCAATTCCTCGGCTTTATTTCCCTGCTTCCGAAGAATGCAAATGCAGAACATATCAGTAAGGACACGTGAAATTAACCTCAACGAGCTAAAACGACAAAATCCCATTTGTCTGGAGAGCAGAGTAGATTACCTGTATGGTGAGTCCAAAATCTATAACACAAGTCTTCAATCTGTCAAGGAATGCCTCGAATCCTTTCCTCGATATGTAACTGAATCGGTGCATATCCAGGTCAATCTCAAAGTAATTTTCACCCTGCAGAAAGTTCACAGTCCTCATAACGATGACTTCAATGGTATGCAAGATAATGTGAAGTAGAAAGTACGAACAAATGAAGCCAAACATACAGTGAAAAATTCATGTTGAGGACGGGAGAGGACGGGCTTTTCATTGTAGGCATTGATAAGCTTCTTCTCAGGAGCACTTATCTGAAGGTCATCTACATTCACAAGACGACCCAGAATCTTAAGCCTCTCTCGGAAAGGTGCAATGGTGTCCATAGGGAAGCTTTTCACCTTTTCAACTTCGTCGTGCATCAATCTCTGAATCAAAAAAATACGGCGTTCAGAGAAGAAAGAACCAAGATGAATGGAAGTTATATGTAGGCTCATATCCCATCATCTTACCTGTATACTCTCTTGAAAAGTAGGTGGGATTTCTTTAGCAAAAGATTCATTGATCTTAAAATACATCACTATACTGATCCCTTCCCCGTCTGTTTCATTCTGAAACAATGCAGCAGGGTATAATGGTATCTGCACCACAGGAGAGCAAAGGTTGGGATTATCCAAGAAAAAAATCAGGCAAAGCAAGGAAAAGATCAAGCTACAAGTTATTCAAATTAGCGATCAGTATGAAAATGATAAGCGCCTCGAATCAAGAGGGCTATTAACCATCTTGATTCTTGAATTCACTTAAATCACTCTAAAAGCTATATGTGACCATATATTAATTGTTATAAATGAATGTTTCGTCTCTTTGAGGCTTATTACCACTTGTAAGTTACACACAAACAACTTTTTATTTGTATTTTCTCATAAATATATAGAATTCTGCATTAAATGTGCAGACTCAACTAAGGTTAGATATGATTAGGTTATCATTTATATTTGTCGACGTAGCAAATAAATGTTATGCTCTTATAATCGATAACATGTCATTAATAAAAACAAATATTATCTAAAATCATAAAAACATATTTTAAGCAATTCAGGATGGTTGTTAATCATCTTGATTCAAGACAGATCATTGTCCCTAACATTAAAACAGATGTGCTGCATTACCTGAGCATTTACAACAAGAATGGGTGGGAAACCCGCTGAAGAGTTTACTGTAGGAAGGTCCACGAATCGAGCTATATGCTCAATTTTACGTGGGGACAAAAACACATCAGCGCCAATAGGATAATAAGCAGCGTAATTTGGAGCAAGTTCCTTCTTTTTATCCCTGTCACAAAAAGAGAAAGGGCCTAAGGTATAGATAACGACACAAACTATTGTTATGTCTCAAGATTTCATACTTTGCGAAATGAGGGTAAACAGGCAGATAGTTATACACTTATACTGCTCTTCGAAGAATAGCAAGGTTCTAGGCTTACCTAAAATAACTCTTCCCTCGTATTCTGAATGTATTTGGTTCAATGTGAGACCAACTATTCATAACTTTCTTGTCTATCGGACAGAAAGGTACTTGAGAACCCGCCATTGGTCTCTGCAGGAGCATCTTTGAGGATACTGCAGACATAAAAATTACAATTCAAACAACTTTTCATATCAGAAAACGAGTTCAAGTGATGTATAAACTTAGTGATTAGGCAAACATTACATCTTGGACTGGAGACACCATCCTTCCCTTTGAAGGAATGCCTCGCGGATGCCCTCTTCTTTGCACTTGATGGGCTACTCATAAGCGATTTCCTCTTCTCAATTGAATCCACGGTATTGGTAGTCAAACAAGGCAGAAGAATTCCACAATTATCCAACAAACCAGCATCCTTGCTCGCATTGTCACCTGCAGCATTAGAGGAGATTTCATCGAGGAAAACCGGGGGGTGTTTTGCTTCAGCTGAATGTCTACCAAGATCACTCAATGAAGCCCGGCCTTCGGAGCTGACTTCGTGGGGATTCTTACTCATGTGGTGGGCTCGTTCAAAGCCGTTCTGAGACAATACATCTGAAACATCAACACCATATTCCAATGAGACATTGACAAAGAGAACTACGGATTCTTAACGAGATTATCAGCAGATCGGAGAAACAGCATTACCGTCCTGAACACTTTGAAAATCTTCCTCGCCGTCTGAATCAAACCTTGTGGTTGAATCAAACCATGCCTCGTCGGTACTTCCTGTCACAAACCATGTTAAAAGCATTCAACTTATGTTTGCACATTTGTTTCATAGAGGGACCATAGGTACTCTACAAGGACAACAAGATGTATAGTTGTTGGGAGAAACAAACATAACCCCATCATGCATTCATGTGGATTGTGGACAATGACAAGTATTATCCAAGTACCCATATCGATCCCCACAAAAGCATTGTTCTTTCAAATTACCCAAAGTACGTACTTATGATCCGCATTCATCAGTGATTACCACTCATCCATTGGCGTTGATCACACATTTGGGTCATTGAACACCAGCAGATTAGCAATGACTTGATTATGATAAGTGGAGAGAACAAGTCCATAATTCTCACTGTTCATAGCAAAAGCAGCAGTATACCACAGATCATCTGAACAATTAACTCCTAATTACCTACATTAGTATCCATCCAAGTCTAGTTTTTGACCATACAGACATGAGATGATTCAAAAAGGGTAGTAAGTAAACAATAACCTAATTTAGTCAACCAAAACTACCTCACTTTTTACCCCAAAATTTCCTCCATCAAATCCCTTCTTTTCCTTTCTTCTATGATGACTCTATATCTTGATAAGCATAGGCAACAACTACATTCTCTTACATACACTTCCTAGATCCAAGAATCTCCTCTTTTGATACATGCTATATAGCCTATATGTCAGCAAAAGCATCAAATTAGCTAAACTCAATTAATAATTACAAGAATTTAACTGTAATTGTACTACCTAATTAATTTAATCAAACTCACCAAATCCCCCCTCCCCTAATCCCTAATAATTTATTATTAAAAGTTGACTGAATTTCCAATCCCCAAAACCAAAAACCAGGCACATTTCACCAACGATCATCAAAAACAACACAACCCATAACAAATTGATCCAAACACTTCTTCTGTAGAATCAAACACAAAGAAAGTGTGAATTATACCTTGGAAGGTGGGAGTGGTAAAGGATCGATCAGAGAAGGCACTAATTGTAGACTTATTATCGCCTTCCAATGAACGATGACATAACCTAGAAGAAACGCGTTTCTTAATCGCCCTTCTCCTCGACCTTCTCCTACCGCTGGCGACACCGTCGCCGGCGGCGGTGGAGGTGGCAGTGGCGGTGGCGGCGGTGGCGGTGGTGGTGGCGGTGCTATGATGAGCTACCTTCTTCTTGGACCTCTTTGATCGATTTTCTTCGCACCCTTTTCCGATCGAAATGCAACCTCCCATACCCACCTCTGAATTCACTCTCTCTGAAAATTGAGCTAAAATTCAGCCCAGAAGAGAGAGAAATCCAGCTGATTAACTAACAATCCAAGATTGCAATCATCAAAATCTAGGATTTGAGTGGGGTTTTTTAATACAGAGAAAACAGAAGAGAGAAAGAAAACCCAGAAGTTGAATTCGATTGGAATAAGTATGGAGAAATGATTTGTGTAAGAAATTATAAGGAGGAGAGAGAGAGAGAGAGAGAGAGAGAGAGAGAGAGAGAGAGAGAGAGGTCTGTTCAGGTACAGTAACCACCATGAACTACCGCTTTGTTTTCTTTCACTCTTTTCTGTACCATGCCTTTTTCCACAGATTTAACCTTTTTTTCTTTCCCTAAAAATGTTAATTATTGGAGTTTTACTTTTTTGACTTTTATAATATCAATTATCAAATCATCTGGATTTTTAATCTCTTTCGGACATTAATTGTGTATCGTGGTTGTTGTGGTAGTACTAGCATATAAGAAGCAAAAATAAATACGAATTTTTCTCACAGGTAATGTTAGCACATATCAACAAGAACATAAAAAAGGATAGTAGATGAAAGTTAGTTGGACGTATTTATTAGTTTCTCTGTTCTTTTTTATCTTTGTTTTAGAAATGGCGAGGAGAAATTAATATCATAAAAATTTATGGATAATTAGTAAGAAAAATAATTAAATATACTTAATTCAAATTAAAATTGAGGGTTGATTGAATGACCGGTAAAAGTAAAATAAAAACAATGTTAATTAATATATTATTAAGATTGTAAAATGATAGATAGTATGAAACAGAGAAAATTAGTTTAAAAGTCTGGTAATATAGATCATCAGGTGATATAATGTTCTAGTAATGTTTTCTATTTTTCTAAACAAAAAATACATATTATATTCTTTCTATATGTTGGAAGATTCTAATAAGAAAGTAAATACAAAATAACGAGATTTGAATAAATTGAATACTTTTGATTAATTTTGATTAACATTTTGTATAATTTCTTTTTGGCGAATAAAATAATGAGTGGATTTGTTTAGTTGAAAAATACAAATCATCTTTGTTATGTTTTCTTTTGTTTTGACCAACGACAAAGAGATCTACAAAAAGAGAAGGATTTTACTTCAATTTCATGGCAATTATATATATCTACATATATGATATATGCATGTATATATGTATGTGCACGTGCCCATATATTTATGTGTATGTATATACACACATACACATTATTTCGTCCTTGAGTTGCTTTTCAAAATGAAATGTAATATTAACCAAGAAAACCGTGATAATCATGATTTGAATATCGGTGAGAAGGATAAACTTTCAACTTTGATACTAGTAAAACAATAAGTTATGTTATTGCTATAAAAAAATACTTGAAAATGTAAAAGATTCACCAAAATAATACTCAAGTAGAGTTGTGGCAATTGAAGTTTGAAAGTGTATACTTAAATTATAAGGATTTTGGATATTAACATACTATACTTTTTGTATATTGAACAATACTGTACAAAACAAATTTATTATATAATAATATAAAATATTTTGGGGTTTATATATATGTTGTGCACAAGTCATACGAGTATTTTTTTTAAAATTTGAAATCACGCACCAAAATTTTACTTAAAGTTGTGTTGGAATCCAATATTTTAAATTTGAAATTATGCGCTAGAATTTTACTTAAAGTTGTGTTGAAATCCAACATCGTTAAAGTTTAATACATTATCATAAAAAAATGGTACCGCACCAAAAGTACAATATATTACTTAATATGCTAATTTAATTATAATTTTCAATTAATATAACTTAATTATACTTTTCAAGAAATACAGTTTATATACTTTTCAATTGATATAATTTAATTATACATAATAATCTAATTTAAGTAGTATTTTCAATTAACAAATAAATGTAGCAATATAATTAAGATTATACATTTATAATACTATTTTTTATTATGAAGATAACAATATAATTATAACATGATTTAAATATGATAGATTATGTTCTATATTAAAATATTAATTACAAGCTTTCTAAAAATAACTACATATACCTCCATTTATCCGTTGTATTTGTAATTAAATTTTCTCATTTCATAGTATCTATCATCTTTTCAATATCAATGCATAAATACTCCGACCTTTTTAATTGTTGAGCTAAATAAAGGTTGGACAATTAAAGAGCACAAGTATTTATAATATGTATTTTTTAAAATATTATTTAAGTGATTTTTTTTTACTAACTATTACATATTTTTTATTTATAATATTTTTTTCACAACCACTTGTAAAATACAGATAAAAAAAGCAGTGGTGATAATTTGAAATTAATGCATTTTAGAGGTACAAACTTCAAAAAATATTCAGATTAAAACAAATTTAAAGTACTAGTACTCCATTACTTGATACCAAGTATTTGTTATAATGAGGTATATAATTAAATTTTATAAATTTTGACTACTAATCAATAAATATATATAATTTAAAATATAAATTTAATTTTGTTAAGTTTATAAAGGAAATACTTTTACAAAAACATATTTTGTGATTTTAGTTATATATTATATAAAATTTAAAAGATAAAATGGTGCGTTATTTACAGAACAGCAATAAATAAAAGAAAATGAAACAAGAAGACAGAAATTGGCCACACGAGGGGGTGATATTTTTAAATTTATTTTGTGGACCTCATCATTTCCAGTTCAGGATCTAATCCAGACCCTTAAAATCTTGCCACGTCTGACTAAAAAACCAAGGCCCATGATTAAAAGTGGGCCACGCACTACTTTCTGACAACATCTGCTACGTAAATTCCAGCTCAGCACGCCCAATAATTGCCTCTCGTATTTCCGAATTTCCAATTAAGTTAAATTTTTTACTCATAGAAATATCACAAAATTTTAGCACATATTTGTTAAATAGTTTATTGGATTCGTTTAATAAGAAAAATGATATGTTGATTATGTATTTGGTAAGTAATCTGTTTGCTTAGCTTATATGATCTAATCAATTGAAAGAAACAATTTATTGGAATTGATTATTTGTATAAATTATAATTAAACTCAAAATTTGTCAAACGTCACATACATGACATTAAAAAACTAATTGATACAAATTGGTGACAAATGATATAAATAAAATTTCAACAAATATTTTATTCATAAACAATTAATTTTATCAAACACTATATTTTCAAACAATCAATCTAAAAAAACTAATATAATTAGACTATTAGTCAATGTAAATATCCAATACAAATAGCCAACTACTATTTATCAAGTATAACCTTACTAAATTTGTCCATATGTTTAATTTTCTAACAAATTACTTGCCCATATAAAAATTTCTTTACCATGGTGACGTTCATCTTTTTATTCCCTTTTATATTGTAAAGTTGGTCACCCACTTATCTTCACTGAGTGCTTGGATAAAAATGTCACTGTACTTTGCCAAAATTGTAAATTTGTCACCCGCGAAAAACATGTTATGAAACTGCCACTACTCTAACATAATTAGGACTAATATACCACTTTACCGGTTTTTAACCCGGAGTAGCAGATGACAAGGATTTTAACCCTTAAACCACCCCATTAATTTTTATCTACCTAAAATGAATTACCCCCTCCCCTCTTTAATTTTTTTACTGCCCTTATTTAATCCCCCTTCCCCCCTGATTCTTCACCTTCTTCCTTCTATCTTCTTCTTCAACCTCCGCCATCCGCCATAGCTTCTTCTCTTTCTCTTCTGTTTCTCCTGTTTGTCTCCAGTTTAGGGCTTCAAAAATTGGGGTTTTGTTAACTCAGAAAAACCCTAATTTCATCCCCAAAAATGGCTGCATCAAAAACACCAACAAATACCAACAAATACTGATTAACTGATAAGTATTTGGGTTTCTAAAATTTCTGGGAAAATGAACAACTTAAACCCTAGAAAAAAATTTCGACTAATTCAACTGATAAGTACTCCATACTTATTAACAACATCAAAAACACCAACAAATACCAACCAAACACAGAATTTTGACAAAAAATCGGAATTTCTAAAATTAGGGTTTTGATGAACTTACCGGGAATGAATGTGAAGCTCTCAGGCCTTCAATCAAATCCTCAACACTTCCCTGGGATGCGATTTTGATCCTTGAAATTGAATTTAGGGTTTGATTGAAGAAAGAAGTAGAATCACTGGTGGAATTTGAAGAAATGGCGATGGAGAGTAGCAGGAAGAAGAAGACGTTGCTAGGTTTTTTTTTTTGAATTGGAGGGAAATAAATGAGGGCCTTTTTTTACTGTGTTTTAGTATAATTAGGATTTTTTTAACTTAATTATGTTTATTTTTTGTTTATTTTAGTTAATCACACCCACCCAGCAGATTAACCTATTGCTTTAGGTTACAACTTCTCCTCAGCCGGTAAAGTGGTATATTAGTCCTAATTATGTTAGATTAGTGGTAGTTTCATAATATTTTTTCGCGGGTGGCAAATTTGCAATTTTAACAAAGTACAATGACATTTTTATCCAAGCACTCTATCTTCACTATATAATTTGAATTCGATAAGTTAACAAGCAAGGAGGGAGAATACACTAAGAAATTTCTAGGAGTACCGATAATTATCCCCATAAAAATCTGACCATCAAACTTATCACTCTCATGCCAGTCTTTAACCAATAACTCTCAGGTGTGACATTGGTTATACTCACGTACACGTGAATTAAATGAAATATGACTAAAAGTTATTGAAATAAATAATAAAACATTAAGCTCTTATTTACACAATTGTCAAAATCTTGATGTACTAGTGTGACATTGATTATACTCACGTACACGTGAATTGTGTAATGTTTGAATTTAATTGGATTGGTATTTGGCTGAATTGGATTGGATTGAAAATAGTTACCAATCCGATCCAATCTAATCCAAACCTTACACAATTTCAAAAAAAAAAAACTCTCTTAAAACACAACTTTCCAAAAAAGCATCATAATTATCCAAACCAATCCAATTCAATCTAACCAATCAAAACTTCATTTTATCCAATCCAAAGAACAGCCAATACCAACATGAATTTTTATTTCCAAAAATTAAATGATAAACCTGACGTCGAATTACTCAAAACGCGTACTATTTTTTTGGTTACCAACCGTATTTTTGACACCTTTGAATCTTTCCTGAACTGAGATGAGTTTTAGTATAATTTTTTAAAGCTGTTGAAATTTATCTAGTGTGATGAATGATTCTTGAAAAATTGATTATAATGATAGAACCATATGAACCTCCATTGTTGAATCAATCCCTATCAAAAATTGAATGAGCTAGTTAGAATTTTTTTTATTAAAAAAAATGGAGGAGAGTAAGAAAGAGTGGTTAGAACTTTTTCTTATTGTGATAGCTATGCCATGCTGGAAGTTACTTAGCAAAAACAAATTCATCTAAAAAATATCCATCACTTAGCTTCTTAAAATGGTTGGCTACTTGGCTTAGAGTAAGTGTGCAAATTATTCACTCATAAGCCAAAGTCTGGGCATCTCAACTACATTTTTGACTCATAATATTTTTTGACTTATAACTTACAACACTATCTTATTATAAAGCCTTCATAAATTATGTCAAGAAACTTCTTAGACTTTTTGCCCCTTAAAAATAATGTCAAGAAACTTCCTAGACTTTTTGTGCCTTAAAAATAAAGAAAAGTCTCCCATTTAACAGAAAATTAATTAGTATTTGATCCATAAAATATCAAAGGATTAAAAACAAGAACATGATTCCCAAGAAAAATAAAGCTTTTTTTAAATTTTCGCTTAATACTAAATATTCCCTCTGTTTCTCAACATTTTTTACTTAAAATATTTTTCAATAGTATCATTTTCACGAATTTTTTATTTTAATAATATCTATGTTTTTACAATAAATTCAACACTAATGACTATTTTTCCAAATTTACAACATACTTTATCATTCTCAATATAATTATGTAACCAAAATAAAAATAATTTTTATAATATACTAATCAACTACTATTTTTTAAAAATCTTTCCAAAATTCAAAAATGAAAATTATTAACAAATGAAGGGACTGAAATAGAATTACCGAAAGGTTTCACCAGCCGTCACTATTCACTAATATTGCATGGATATTATCTGAAAATTATTGTAAGGCCTTTTTTCAAACTTTTATTTATATTAAATTTGATTTTATTAAATTGAGGGGCAGGAAATTCAACTAAAACATTATAAATCTAATCCAGTTCAATTATAAAAAAAGATTAAGCTCATCAGTCCATATATACAAATTTAGTCAATTTATTAGTTCTATGTGAATAAAACTAGTCAAAACAGGAGTATTTATATAAATTTAATTGATTGACCAACAATAAGGTGTCGAAATGTTTAGCACATGAAATTTGCCAAGACAATTCAGAAAAAAAAAACAACATAGAGAAACGAATTTTTTGGGCAACTTTTGCAGTTTTCCGTTTCACATTATTTAGGCAAAGTGTGAAAGATATCATCCGAAATCTAAAGGTTGCAATTTTGAAGCCAACAATTTTGACAATATTCGGTCTTCGTCCTACATAAATTATTCCCCAAACAAATGTAGTTTGGGCCAATAGCAAATGCCAATTCGTACTGTATGATACTATTAGTCATTTAGACTACCACCCTGTTCTTTGAATGAGTTATTTTAAAGTTAGGATACTTAAGTTTGGATAAATGATGATATTTTCTTTTTGGAGTAATTGTGTTAGGTTGAGATAAGTTAGGATAAATTAGAATAAATTAAAAGAGTTAGAACCAACCTGACAAAAAAACAGGGCCTACATATTTAGGGTATAGCTCAGTCTCATGCACCTCAATCTATAACCACCATTATAAGAACAATATACATTGAAAATGGGGCCAGAAATTTGAAACTTACCCAAATTACTGTTGCATTAATCGAGAACGACAGTTATTTAAATTAAAAAAAGTGACAAACAAATTGGTTAATTAAGGGTAAAAAGATAATGCTAATTATTAGAATTGTAAAATTGACAAATAAATTGAAACAATATTAATATAGTAACAAACATTTTGAGACGGAGATAATAATTTTCTTATTAACTACCATATTTTTTTAAATATTCCCAGTGTTGGTTTTAAAACTCCAAACATAACCAATGTTACATGCAATCATACCTGCAAAAAACAGCTGGGCTTAATTGAGGTCGATTAGGCAAATAAGCCCAGTCCAATAAGGGAGGGTGTAAAGAGGTAATAGGCCCATAATCCAGACTTATGGAACCGCAAATGAACTACGTATGATAGTGTAATGGGCCTTCCTTTTAATGACATAAAATCGACCCAAACACTCATGTAGGTAACATATATAAAACAAAAACATAAAATATAAACTATTATGATTATCATACAATTTCTCAATTTTTCTGTTTCTTTTAAATTACTAGAATTCAAATAAAAACCCTAGGAAAATTAAGCAACATGATACAACTATTTAACTTTTAAGATTTGATGTCATCTACGAAACCGCACAACTAAACTAATACCAAATAAATAATATACAAGAGCACTAAAATAAAATTTAACATTGCCTCTCAACTTGTTCGTTTCTTACCATTTTTTGAAATATACTTCACCATTGTCATCTTGTTCAGTGTTTCCAAACTCAAAAGATTCATTATTGTGACGGAACCATGAGCCAACTATTAAATGTTATCCGGTCGTGACTCAAAGGACTTTGATTGGCACAATCTTTTAATTTTTCTTTTTCGTAGCCTCAAACTTTTCTCGAAAAACCATCATATGCTTCCGACTAGAATTAGTAAATTGAAAAGTACCAACAGGCATGTTTAACATGAGATGAATTTGCAAGTTCGTTCTTGTATCCACATCGGCATGGAATGAAACATCAAATGAATAATCCAAATAAGACTTATTGCTAATAAGTCTATAGACAGAAATTTAAGTATCAATTGGATCAAAAGCATTTCAATTAGTGGTATCATAGACTAATTTTTAAAATAGAAAAAAGGACTAAAGAGTTTGTTTAGCACAAGGCTAAATCCGACAACTTATCAACTAAAACAATTATTTTTATATTGTTCAAAGTTAATAATAGTGTAAACAATTCACTTAAAAAGGGACACAAAAATCTACAAAAATAAGAATTAGGTAACAAAAAGAGAGAAATAACAAGCAGTATACGTACAATGCCTCAAGATCACAAATATCTAGCAACTGTGTTTAGAGTGACAAAGAAACAAGAGTTGGCTCCAAACATTAATAACACATCATTGGGTAATAAAACACATCACGTGGGATATTACCATCTTAAGAAACTTCTTCTCATGCTTTCTCTTTTCCAGTTGCCAAAAGTTTGGAAGATTTTATCACGTGCTGCTTTCTTAGACCTTTGAAGTCACTTTGATAGTAACTAACTCCACACTTGAAACTGAGACCCAGCCGCCCATGTGCAAAGTTAAGTTGCTATGCCACTTTCTCTAGGGCTATCATCACAAAAATATGGCATAATTAATACCAAAGTTGAAGTATTTGAAATTGTTGGTTAAATTAATTGATGAAATTAAAGGTAAATTTTATGGTGAAATTTGGATGTGTCATTTTATTGAATAGGCTTGAATAAAGTAGCTTGGTATTATATATTATGAATAAAAGGTAAGAAAAAATAGAGTATAAATATATAAATTTAATGTAATTATTAAAAATTATAGGAAGATTAGAGTTGAAAGAAATGATGAGGGATTGCAAGAGATAAATAGCTAGTTATGGCATAAGTTGGAAAATACTTGATAAATACAAGTGTATTTTTAAAAAGTTTATATGTAAATCAAAGTAGTTACTTTCAATCATATATGTGAATGTAAACCTTAAACACTAAACATTTAATTACAATTTTTTTTTTCTTTTTTTTATGGAGATCCCAAGTAATTAACTAATCGTAATGTTGGTGATAGGAAGGTCCAAAAGGGGACAGAGAGTGTTTTGGGAAGCAGAGTGGGAGGCATGCTCGATTGCTCGTACCACTAGAACATGAGGGCGATCTCCTTGTTCACCCTTCTCATCTGCCCTGTCTATGACACAGTTTAGTTCTGTAACAAAGTCAATGTGGTTAGAGAGCAGTTATGGGTGAAAAATGATGAACTTGCTTCCCTGCACAACTTGGAGGGTTTGAAGAAAATTGTGGTACGAGCAGGCTCATACTATGCTTCCCATAACCCTCCCTATCCGCTCCCCCTCTCCCCTCCCCAAAGCATGATGACTAGCTACCAGGATCAATCTTCAAACAATCTTTTTTTTAAAAGTGTGAATTTTAACTAACTATTTGGATATTCAATTAACTTTTACAACTGCAAATATTTCTTATATATATATATATTTGATGTAACGATCGATATTTGTCCCGAATTTTGATTGTACAAATTTATGTTAGAAATGTTAAGCGGAGAAACACATATGATATATGTAAAAGATTAGAATATATGTTATTAAATGTCTAATTATGCATCCATAAACCTCCTTATTAAAATATTTGGTAATATCTACTAAATATCTAAGGAATTGAACATGGTGACTTATCCCATCATATTCTATCAATAATTCAAACTTTAATACATATATGGCACTGTTCTTTTGTGCGTTGCGTTTGCGTTGCGTTGCGTTTGCGTTTCGATAAGTTACGTTTGAGTTGCGTTGGATTGCGTTGGGTTGCGGTAGGAAATAATAAAAAGGTGAGTAGATGTGAACAATAGATTGTGATAAGTTGCGTTATCTTGCGTTTGCCATGCGTTAGGTTTTAGCATCTGTAGAACTATTTGAAAGTGAAATCAAAAATAAAATCATATCAAAAAAATAAATATAAACACAATACAATGATTTAGGGCAAGGAAAAGAAAATTCTGGTATTGATGAAGTTAAAGATTACAATCAACCATCTTCTCTAAGATCCAACAAATAAAATAAAATATTACAAAAATCTCAAGTCTACAAATGATGTATAGCCGTATAGGTATATGTAGCAAAGACAAAACTCTAAACATGATGATAATAATTTGGGATATTGGTTGGCGACTTTTGATAGGCGTAAATCCAAGTTTCCAGTTTGGAAATTGATTTGATTGGTGTCATAGTTTTGCAAATGGTGAAATGAAAGCAATGGATAAAAAAGCAAAGAGACGTATCAAATGGTGATAGGTTGCCTTTTAACATCCCTCACTCTAAATATAGGTATCCGCCAAACTTTCCACTAATCATTCATCTATTCTGTTTTCTCCCATTTGCTCTAATCCTCTTGAAATAGACATTGTCCACTTTTTAATAATAATAATAATAATAATAATAATAATAATAATACAGCAATATATTATCATATTATCAACAAAAAAATAATTAATCACAAGACTAACAAATAATAATACAATGAAATCACCATATAAAGATGGAAAAAAATACATGAATGTGAGAAAGGGTGAGCATACGTGACAAAGGACTTACTATTTACACAAACGAATAGGTTCTTACGTTATTAGAAAATAAAAATACAAATATGAAATGAGTGAAACCAATTTAAATATTATGTCAAAAGTATACCATTGATCCTTAGTAATGGTAATGCAAACCATGTACATGTACAATAATGAAGTTTTATTTGTAAATTTATATCTAGCTCATAACTTTTGTTAACAACAAAAATTTATCCTATCGAGATGATACAAATACAGTATGATTAATTAATTAATACATTTCATGTATGATTTTTGATTTTTGTTGATAGCACAGCAATTCAAGATTATTTTCACACTATAAAACGCAAGGTTGTAGCTTTGATTAAAACTTGAATTGATGCAACAAGATATAAGTGAAACTGACATCATAATGCATCAAAGAAGATAGGAGTGAGAATGACTTATCCACGCAATATTTGGAGCAAAAATGGTAGTGAAAATAACTCCTCCGTGCAACATTTACAGCAAAAGTTAGGTCATTCAAGTACAAATCACAATCATTAGGTAATTGAAAGTGAAAGTACTCGTAACCCACCTTGCCTTATCCCCAAAATTATCCCCACTTGAGTTAACACACTAGTATTTAATACATTCTTTTTTTGAGGTCCACTTTACTTTAATACATTGGCCTTGTTTCTTTATTATATAAGATTAAGTTATCTGCGCTATTTACATTTGTTTACATTATTTATATCACTTTTTTTTTATCTCATTAATCTTTATTTACCACATGCCTTTCTATAGACTATTAAAATAAAGAAAAAATGATGTGACCAAAGTGACATCTCTTTGTCGCAATATGTACCTTTTTTTTCGATTATTAGTAGTCAAAAGGCTAAAAGTTCAAACATACAGCAATCCGCATACACAACAACATACATCCATCACCAAAAAGATTACTACCAAACTGCTAAAAAAACACTGCAAGGGCATAACAAGCACCACAACCAAATAAACTATTACATCGTAAAAAAGTAAGATTAATGAAATTAGCTGCTTTGATCATCAAGAAATCGCACACCAATATCTTTGCCAATAATCTCCTTCCTTCGTTCAATTTCAGCTTCAATGAAATTAGCCTTCGTTCAATACATATCTTATGAAAAATTATAAGTATTTTTCCACCTTCATCTACTTTAGGCACACTTTACGTTCTTATCGACAACCACACCTTACAAACTTACCAATTTATTGAAAAAAGGTTTGATTTCCTTTAAAAAAGGATTATATATATATATATATATATATATATATATATATATATATATATATATATATATATATATATATAAGTTTGAGTCTAATGGATCCATTATCTTAAGGAAAACTCAGTACGTCAACCAACTCATTAAGGAGAAGGGAAACCATGAGATTGGCACCAATGTTATATCTAAGATTTCTTGAAACATAAAGCATGATGAATAGCAAAAATAAACAACAAAATAGAGTTGATGGTTATGAATCACAAAATTATAATAAAATTTTTCAAAAAAAAAAAATAGAAAGTCAATAAGCCATTATAAAGGAGCAACCTTGAGATTGGCACAAATGTTGGATGGTTGGGACATTGTCATGTTTGGTTGGCAACAAAATCAGCTGGTCTTGGGCGAAATTTGGTAAGAAACCAAGTATGAAACCTTGATCTATGAGGGTTTATAAGGTTTGGAAGTGGGTGCCCATAGCTAATCAGAATTTTGAGGGTGGTATATCTATTAGTGACCAAGGTGGGATTGATGATTCTCAAGTTGTTGCACAAACAACCTCCTGAACTCATTGGCAGACAGTGTTTGCGATTCATACAACACCACCACTCATTCAATAGGCGTTTTTAGCTTGTCTTAATGTTTCTAGTAAGTTGTTATATAATGGTCCTCTTTTGAGAAGCATTCACTCTAATGATGAGGAGGATTTTGATAAGATGGCAGGCTCAGATAGCAATCGCACTATTAGTAATTTACTATTTCCCTGGGCCACGTGATTGGTGAGTTAGATTCATTTTACTCCTGGTTTGGAGGACTCAGTTTGCGTTACTCCGTAAGTTAGTGAAAGATAAACGAGGGATTTAAACATAACGTGGAGATTTTAGTGACTTTAGCTTAGTTAGACAAACATCGTGCATGATCGATTCTTCAAGGAGTTTAGGTCTCAAGAAAGAGAAGAAAAAACATTCACATAGTTGTAAGTCCGACATTAAAGATGAGTTAGGGATCAATAGATTGCTTGGATAAGCTTGTCGAAATCTATCTAGAGAGATTGGGCAAAAAAGTACGCAGAGCGACAAAGGTAGCTAGATTGAGATTTGGGCGTCATTCGCTATGATCAAGAGTTTGCACACAAAATCTTGTAAGTATAATAATTGGGAGAAAAGAAGACAAAAGTGAAAGACTAACCCGAACAATGATCTTATTTTGATGTGTCACGTGTATTTTTTTCGATCATATTGCTTTATTTTTAAGAGTTGTCTAATTTTTATCTTGATATTTTGCAACTTTGTTTTGACCTGGGTAGCCTTTTTAAGGGGTTTTACTATTGACAACAACAAAAAATGAACTGGAAAACTTGATTTTTTTTTTGGTTGCATTTTTGACAATTTTTAGGCATTTTTATTTTCGTTGCGTTTAATAATAGTCGCTGTGCGTCTTGTAAGAAGTCTTCAATCTTGACCCAAAAGCCCCGAGAGCAGTTCCCAAATCTCAAATCCCCACCCACTCTCACTCACCTTCTCTCTCCTCCTCATCCGCCATTGACGCACTCAATCAGAGCTTCACTCACCCACTACTATCTCATCCTCATTATCTTCTCCACCTCAACTGCATCGTTTCAATGGCGATTTAGTTCAATTCGCTCTTTCTTTATGGATCCGCCATCGATGAATGACACCACTGCATCCGCAATCAATACGACGCCGTTCAATCTCTCCGAGATCTGGTCTATTCCGATCAACGGAGATTTCGCGCAGATCAGGCCTTCCGCATTCGCCTCGAATAATCTCCCAATTCCGGAGCTCTCGAGGAAGAGGAGAGACAACAGTTGCTCGCTAAATGATTCTCCGAAGGTATCTGCATTCGCATTCGTTGAATTTCTTCGATGTTTTGGTGTTGTGCTAATGTTTCTGGTTGATTTTGATTTTATACTGCACTCCCTCCGTCATGATCTACAGTCAACTTTTGAAAATTTTGACTGAGTTTATACTGATTTGTATGAAAGCATAATTTCATATAGAAGTGTATATGAATTGTTAATTACATTATATCAAAATTATAGAGCAGGGGAGACTATCAGAAGTCAAAATCAGTATGAGAGTTGAGACAAGTAGTCAAAATGAATAATTAGCAATTAGCAGCAATTGATTACACAATAAGCTACAATTAGGAGCAGTGACCTTGGAAATAATCAGTAATTATAGTAGGAAGATTATTTTATGAGTTCATAAAGGCAAAGGACAATTGTATAAGTGGGTCATGCAAGTTTCAGCTTAACTTTAATGAGAAAGCCAAATAGTACTTGGTTTTGTGGATTTGCTGAATACAGTAGGAGCACATAAAATTGTAGTAATGAGTGGAAAGGAATGTTGACACTTGAGAATATTGGTAATCGCACATTTGCCCCTCCTTTAATCCTGATTTGGTTAGTTTAACTAGAGGCCTGTTCTTTTCAGCTTATTCATACTTATTCTCTGGTTAGATGAGTGTTGCAAAACTGATTGTAATATGTTTGAGTATAATGAAAGAGGTTTTAACCTGTTTTTATGATCTAGCAGAGTGATTCTGATGGTAAAAGGCTCAAAACATCAGGATCCAAGGACGATAACAACAAATCGAAAGATGACAGTGAAGAAACTTCTGGGAAAGGAACAGAACAGAAGACGAAAACTCCAGCTGAGGCTCCTAAGGATTATATCCATGTACGAGCCAGAAGGGGTCAAGCAACTGACAGCCATAGCTTAGCAGAAAGGGTAATTTCACTTGATCAAGCATTTTTTTAGCAAAATTGAAGCTTTGTCTGGTCTTAACTTTGGATTCATCTGATCAAATGAATGAAATATACAAAATATTTGGTGGGTAGGCAAGAAGAGAAAAGATAAGCGAGCGGATGAGAATTCTACAGGAAATCGTCCCTGGCTGTAATAAGGTCAGACCCTTCATTTCCTTGCACTGTCTGGCTGTTTTCGTCTGGGATGTGAACTGTTAAATTGTTAATTTCCTTCAATTTTGACTCCATCGGTTAACGATATTAGTATGAAATGCAATTGATGTTTTGAGTTTTTGTTATCTGTTAAGGTTATTGGTAAGGCTTTGGTGCTCGACGAGATTATAAATTATGTTCAATCATTGCAGCGCCAAGTTGAGGTGCGCGTCTCCGATATACCCCTTGTGTTTTGTTTTGTCTGCCGATATGTTAATCCTCATCTGATAGTTTGTCAAATGCATTGTACAGTTCCTCTCGATGAAACTAGAAGCAGTCAATTCAAGAATCACACCGGGTTTTGAAGGATTTCCTCCAAAAGATGTAAGCATACACCACAATCTTTTACCGATTATCTTGTCTAATGAAAGCGTGTCGTTCAATTAAGGAGCCCTTCTAAAACAAAGTTGATGTTCAAGCAGTTGCTCAAAACTCCATTCTTGTCAACTAATTCTTTTATCAATCAACTACTGGCTGCTTTGTTCTTTAAAGGGGTAAATACCCATTACCCTACCCAACCCAAGTTGACCTGTTTTTACCCATATTTTGAACACTCAACTTTTCAACTTTACTCTAAAGAACAGAATATTAAGTCCCATATGCTCCTAAGACTATTCTAAAGACATCTTCCAATGATTCAGTCTTTGTTTTACATCAGGCAAGGAATCCATTCCTGTCTAAGAAGATGCTTGATGATCGATACATTTGAGGCTTTGAGATTATTATTGGTTTTGATTGGTACACTCTTTCTTTGTTCCGGTTGTCAGTTCGGTCAACAAGCATTTGATACTTCAAGGATGTTATACGGCTCACAAACTTGTGAGCCGCCGAGGGAATATGGACGGGATTCATCACCCGAATGGCTGCATATGCAGCTCGGTGGCAGCTTCGAAAGACAAATGTGACCCAAACTACACCAAATACCTCAACAACTGCCATATTTCTACACTGCATATGTGAAGAATCCAGGATATCATTTTACAGAAAGGAAACATATTACTATTATTAGCTACGAAAATGGCGCACGAAGTGGCCTGTATCTGTAACAAACATTTCATCAGTTGGCATCTTCACTCATTCCTTGATCACTTTGTAGTGTTATTATTGAAAGCTCCTGTTCAAGTGTTCAGGTATGCCTTCAAATATTACATTACCACTCCATGGATTCTGGGCAGTTTGAGAATCAGGTTGTCTTATGTTGTATACTTGTATTGTGACCATATGGGCTGTCCAGGCCCACTTCTCCATGAGCCAGGCCCAGAAGTGTTCTCATTAATTATGTGTATTCTTCAAGGGTTTCAATGGACAATAAAAAGAAAAATAACTATTCATATGTTGACGTTTGAATTTTCTCTTGACAAGATCAAAGTCAACAGGTTTATCCTCTTCTTATTTGATGTCAATTATTAACTGTTGATAATTTTTCATATAATATTTTTATCAAAAATCACTATATTGTATTTTCAAATAGTCTTTTTCCATTACAAACTTGATAATAATCCTTTTAAATAATAGAATATTAGTAATTAAAAATTTTAAAATTTAACATAAATCTAGGCGACTGAAATAAAATGAGAAGGAATGATAGTTTCTTGGAGAAAATTTTTGGTTAACGTAGTTTGAGGCAGTTGTGCGCGCGTGTGGAGTAAATTATAGACCAGAAAAATCAAGGTAAAGACAGAGGACGAGTGGATGAGGACAAGGCACGTGTGGGAAACGGTTCAACTGTCTACCAATAAGAGAGCAGCCCAAAAAGCCCAATTAAGAGTGTTGTGTTGTGTCTCCGTCATCATCCAGCATCTTATTGGGGGCCCATGCCGGCTTCTCGGAAATACCTGCAAATTAATTAATTAATTTATTATCTATTATTTGGAATAATAAACATTAGTATTCTATGTTTGTAGTTGGTCTCTATTCGCCGCCCACTTTGATGAGACTCCTTCTAACTCGCACGTCTGGTTCACCTCCATCGGAATAATCTTTTGCTGTGCACTGTCTATCCATGTTTGCTAATCCTATTTGACCCATCTCATTCTTTTTTTCTTTTTACGTTGGGGACAAATACATTAACAAGAGTATAACTACAACGGGGCTGCATGTTTTGTTGTCCTCCTAACCAATTTGTGTGCTAATTTGTTCAGCCATTTCTGGAGTTGGTTATGGTGCAACAAATCCATGTCATTATGTGTTATAAAAAATTCATATACCTTGAATTTGGACAAGGAATATTGGACCGTAGTCGTGTATTATAGTTTAGATTTTGAGATTGTGATAAGACGAATTTTCAAATTATATCATTGCAAATCACATTATGAAATTAGTTGACCATAGTGCACTGCTATCGAACTGAGTGAAATTAAAGCTTGATAAATTGTACTCTAATAGACACCACATTTCATGAGTTGGATTTAAATATATCATAACATGACATATTTGATTTCAGTAGTCCAAACATTTCAATTATTATATTGTGGTACACCAAACTATAAACAACTCTATTGAATTTGTTTAATCCAACTCGCTCGCAGTGCATTGTAATACAATAGTTTCACAATTTGGTTTATTGTAAAATTCAGCTTACTATAATCCGAATGTCTGAAATGCGTTGCACTATGATCCAATTTTCCTTTGAACACAATAACAAATTTATAATTTAATACTCCCTCCGTTCCATATTAATTGACACTTAAACTAACTTTTTTTGTTCCAAAATAATTGTCGGTCTTCATTTCCCAATACCTAATTTAATTATTTTAACTTTAATAATTATATAATTTTTTTACTTTTTCAATCAATAAAAACTACTGCTACTCACATTCTCTCACAACCTACTCCTTGGTATCCGAAAAAACACCTTGGAAAATAGTGCTATTTAATTATGAAGGTAGTTTTTTTAGTTAAACCTTGGTATGTGAAATTTTTTGAAATGTGTTAATTAATATGAAACGGAGGGAGTACTAATTTTATTGCATCTGTATTCAAATTTCAACTTATGCTCAAAATTTGCCCCTTCCTCAATAATTAATGTATATACACATATGTCAAACATGGTTGTTTTATGCAATACTGCAATAGTTATTCCAAACATTTTCTTTTTTATATTGGGTACATATCCTTTACATGAAACCATAAGTAACATTCTTGGCCTCCTATTTTCGTCGTGAAAGATTCAAAGAGTTCTAGAAAAAAATCTTGAAATCTTGTAATGAAAAAAATAAGAAATAGTCCTTTTCATCAATCAGGATTTCGTTGGCTAGAAATAATGTTATGAAACGAAGTAATTGACAAAGCGCGTGAGACATCACACAGCAGTTTGACGGTGTGGACTGACGCGATTAGGAAAGTTGAAAATTAAAAAACTAATAAAAATAAAAAAAGGAAAAATGCAGGGAAATTGCGAGGGTCCATAATCGAATCAAAGAAAGGCCTTGGAAGTTTGAAGTTGTCCAACTCGACCCCAGCGATCGAACAACGAACCAAGATAAAGAAGAAGAAGATGATGGATGATGGTTTGCGTACTGTTTGATGATCAATCGATTCGTGTTCTTCATCTCCATCATCCAAATTCCCCTTCTTTTCCGTCCGATTAACACTGGAGAGCAGGGTCAGATTGTTGTCCGATAATAATAATAGGGTTCCGATTCCCAGGGATATGAACGGATCCATGTCCAGATCCCCGTCTCGGACGGTTCGACTCGGCAGCATTCGTCCTCAAGCCCCTTCTTACCGTTCGATCTCCTGCAATGACCGCGAAGCTAATGCCCTTGTCAAATTCAAGGTCTCTTTTTCTCCCTTTCTTTATCTTCTTGATTTCAATGGTGTAGGACTTTGGAATTGTAGTTTGATATCCTTCTAAATGAAGTTGTTGGCAAAAGGATGCATGTTTGAGGGTTTATTTTATGTTCGGTTGCTTGTTTTAGTTGTTTGTAGTTCAATTTCGTTGGGATTAAGCAATGGGAAGTGACTTACTTAAGCTGCTGTTTGTCACTTGTTCAATTTCTTGCGATTGCCTAAGCTTCCCATTTTGTTATGCATGAACTGTTCTGAAGTTTGATGTATCAAATCTGATGATTTTGCATCTGTATTTACCTGGGAGCGCGTTCTTTATGAACTCCCAAAGATGAATGCCTTGTATTTGGTGATAACACAAACGATGGGTTGTGGTTGTAGAGAGAGATGCCTTGTGTACTGTAGTGGTTTCTGGATTGATGTTAGCGTTTGGAATCCACCACAGGCCCTATTAACGCAATTATGAACAGGGTTTTGTTAGTACTTAGATTCAACAACTAAAAGAAAGATCGATTCTTTGGGATCCTAGGGCTTGCTATGGACAAGAATTGTGCCTTTTTTGGTTGGAGGGGATAGTCAGGTACTCAGGTCATCCAAGATAGTACCTTTTCGACCCAAGGATGTTAAATTTTGGAGTTTTCTAGGGCACAATCTCAACTTCATGTTTGTAGTTGGGCCTATTTCAGGCTGTTCCCCCTTTTGTCTGTGGTGGAGGATCCATAAGGTTGTTGGAGGGGGATTTACTCTTGTACAGAATTCAGGAAACATCAATATTGATGATGCTCTTAGCCTGTTGAATTGTACAAGATTGTCATGAAAAGCCAAGTTTCAATCTCTTAGAAGCATTTGTTTTTACTTGTGAAACATAAGCAAAAGGGAAATCTAGATTCCTGCTAATCAAATTTTAACCAAAAATTTACCCAAGAACTCAGCTTTACATTCTTAAGCAATCATCTGGCTTCTATTCCTTCTGTCCTGTGGTACTTTTGAAGCATTTAGGTTATCAATGCCCCATCCCTCCTCCTGCTCTGCCTCTCTCGGGAACAAAAAAAAAGAGAGTGAAGATGGCAAGATGAGCTCCTAAGGATAAAAGAAATGCAAGTGCTTAATCAATCTCTAATAAGGGCCAGCTAAATTTCTAGTTAAGTGCTCAAATAAAACAAGGAGATATTGACAAGCTCCTCTAGGCTTCATCTTTAGACTGAGATATTATCTTACCTTTTTACCTATGTACCTTTTCTCATACTGAAGTCCTTGGTGCATAGGCTATAATGATGATGGCCACCACTTGCTAGGAATGCCTCCAGGTCATTTGTTCCCAGAAAGAGGTGTTACTCTTTGTGCAAATTTAATCTTATCTTGGCTTTGGAACTCTTGTACCCTGAAAGGGGAACACAGGGGTATGATCAGACCATCAAGATTAAGCTGTCATCATCACAATTGAGACAATCACCCGGAAAAAAAAAAAAAAATAGAAAGCGGAAATTTGTTGAATGTATGAGATTGTCTTTATTACTATATAAAAGTTTCTGCAGAAACAACACCTTTGATAGCTGAGTATGAAATGAGAATAGATAAGTCGTTTCCCAAGGACACAAAGATACCCTGTGTTAGATTTAGTAAAGGGAAATAGGAGATAGTGGAGGAAGTCTTCATTAGTGGTACTTAGATCCTGAAAGTTGAGAAGCTTGGATACTATGGTACTTAGAGTTATGTTTTACAGTGGGTGAGAGCATGTAAACGGCTGTGGTGTGGAAATATTAAAGGTGGGCCAGTCTAATGAATACTTTAATCTTGTATGAAAGAGGAAGAACTGAAGAACTCTATATTGTCGTGTGAGAAATGGAGAACGTTCTTAACACTAAGATGTGACTCCTACTTTAGGTCTGATATATAGTGCAGACTTTGATTTGAATTACATGTGGCCCTTAAACGTCGTTCTGGTTTGTGATGTGATTTTAAATACTGGATGTTTGTGCTCCCAGAAGGGGATATTGTTCTGACAAGTTTGGGTTGATCATTTTAGGGAAATTCTGTATCAACGACAAAGTACAATATTCTGTCATTTATACCTAAAGGATTGTTTGAACAGGTATATATTTTAACTTTATGAGTGCAAGCATATGAATGTGTTTCTCTTTTTCATAATTTATTTTGCTTGTAATTAACTGAGTTTCTGAAGTATTTTTTGGGTGCATTATTCAGTTCAGACGGGTGGCAAATCTGTACTTTCTTACTATATCCATTTTATCATTTACTCCTATGAGGTACGATCTCCAATTCCCACTAATTTCCCAACTCAACTGTTTTATCCTGAATTTTCTGCTTGACAATCATGCTCAGTGCTTATGCTGCAATTGTTTTGTTTGTGATTTACAATGTTGTTTTCTTTTTATGCAGTCCTGTGAGTCCATTGACAAATGTGGCCCCTCTCAGTGTTGTGCTTCTTATTTCTCTTGTGAAAGAGGCATTTGAGGATTGGGTAAGTTTTCTGCCGATCAGGATAAGTTAGTTTGTGGAACTTTAGCTTTAGCATGGACAACCAATTATACCATGCACCCTTTCTATGGATTTTGTGTACCTTTGGATTAGTTACTGGTACCTAACCTTAAGTCTTCCCCCCCCCCCCCCCCCCTTTTGCTGCATGATTATGTTCAACAGAAGCGGTTTCAGAATGATTTATCAATAAACAATTCCCAAATTGACGTGCTACAAGGACAGAGATGGGAAAGTATTCCATGGAAAAAGTTGCAAGTGGGAGACATTGTTCGAGTAAGTACGCATCTTTTGCATGTCAGCTTGTAAGGATTTGGTTTTTGTCGATCATTTTCACATATAGATTCTCCAGTTTCCGCCTTCCCGCTGTCCTGCAGAAATAGTGAAATCTTTACATTACGTATGTGCCTGTATGTCAGCTTGGATCTTTTTCACGGTTTAGTAGTAAAGTCATACTTGAGCTGAAGATCCCTTCAAGGATTACTTTTATTTCTGCTGCTGATAGTTCTTTTAGATTAATGTATTGATTCAAATAGGTGGATTAGAATCTACTGGTGCGTCTTTCGTACTAGTGGATTTTATTAATAATTATGATCGGTGGTCTGTCTTACTATTTATTGGCAGTTTACTTTTATGGGTATACTAATGACAAAAAAAAGGATGGCAAAATAACTGGAGAGGTACTCTGTGGATGATAGCAAAATATCACACCCAGTGGAAACAGTATTATGCACACATGTTTATAATCTGCTCTTTTTGCAGGTCAAGCAAGATGGATTTTTCCCAGCAGATATTCTCTTTCTTGCTAGTACAAATGTGGATGGCGTTTGTTATGTCGAGGTATGCAGAAGCTCTTTTCTAACCTGCTACCCTAAATTATTGTGATTGCCTTATTTTCTAAATTGGGCGGTCCAAACTTGTGGTCTAAAGTTAAGTGGCTTTCTAATCTTGTTTACCGAACTCTAGTGCCTTGTTCCTCCACTGCGCATTTAAATCACTTCATTTTATTTTTCTTTTATTAGTACGAATTCAATCACAATCACGATTAAGCAATTTTAAATGGTAGGTTCGTGTTTTCGAAGGCACAAGAACAGAAATCCTTTATGTTATTAACAGAGGAGATCTTCTTGTGTGACCCTATGGCCTATTTAAGTCATTAGTTGTTAAAAAGGCCCCCCTCCCTCTGTACATTTACATCTGTATTCTTGGTTGCAGACATCAAATTTAGATGGTGAGACAAATTTGAAGATTCGGAAAGCATTAGAGAAGACATGGGATTACTTGACTCCTGAGAAGGCCGCAGAATTCAAAGGTTCTTTTTTTGTCACTGTTATCGATCATGGCTGTTGTACCAGATATATTCCCATTTTAATATCTTTGACTTTTGTGTTGCATTACCTTTTCATTTGCTTAACCCATGGTAGACTTCAGTTTGCCTTGGAAGTAGGAAATCGAATTGCTTATTGGTATAAATCGATGCTTTCCTGTTTTCTTTTAGTCTTAGAAACCCAAAATTGGGCACAACTTAATAATGCAATAACCCTTTAAATGTTAGGGGTCCATTTGACTAAAAGCAAGGTTACCTCCATTTCTATTCTTTGCAAGACCTATTTAAGCAGGATGCCCATTGGCTGTGATGGTTATTGATTTTCTGGGATCTATCATTCATGGGAGAGACTTCAGATTGGACTGTAATGATTCTGGAAGCCCATCTGTCTACCGCGTTTGCTCTTTAAACTTGACATATGTCAGTAAATAACGTAAGAAGATAAAAGGGGATAAGTCTTGAAAGATAGCTGGTGGTGGAGCTATTGTTGAGATCTCATAATGCAGAAAACGAAGATTAATGAAATTTTCCTATTTATTAATTTTATTTCTTTCTCTCTATTTTCCCCCAAAAGATCAACTTATAGTTGATTTCTAAATAGTTTGAAATTTGAATGCTTGAAAATAGAAAGCTTGCAGGATGAGAAATTTGGGTGGGTAAGAATAACTTTGGTGTTCTTATGCAAGTATTGCCATGCCATGTCAGCATGCAGAATAACTCAAAAAGAAATGGCGTAATTTTTTTCATAAGTAATTCAGTGAGAATACCAAAACGCAAATTCTATGAAGGCTGGGTTGGGGTAACGTTCACTGAATTTGATGCATTTTAAAATTCTGCTTGGATAAAATGTATGTTGCGCATCTTCTGGCTTATACATTAGTGTAGGCTATGCTCTCATGATTGTCAGTGATCTAGTCGAACTTGTGATTGTTGCTTTCCTGTTTGCTGATATATGGTTATCTGATAACTTTTATGCTCACTTACACAGGCGAAGTACAGTGTGAGCAGCCAAACAACTCATTGTATACTTTCACTGGCAACCTCGTTATCGACAAGCAGACATTACCTCTCTCTCCGAATCAGCTTTTGCTGAGAGTACGGCACTTGATCTTTGCTCCTCGTTGTGTTTTTGTTTTCTATACGCTCTATTCCATTAACAATTCAATATGTCTACAATTTTTGTTGCTCCAGTCTCTGTGCAGTGGAGTTTAACTCTGACACTTTTCTGTTTGATTTTGCCAAGGGTTGCAGTCTTAGAAATACTGAATACATTGTTGGAGTCGTGATATACACTGGGCATGAGACAAAGGTATGCCTTAAAGTTTTGTCTAATTCACTCTTGAATGCTTTCAGTTCATTGGGTTTTTGCTGCATGGCTGAGGATCTGGGTTCATTTGTTTACATTTCACTGGAATATCTTTCTCATATGGCAGTGTTCTACCTTGTGATGTGATACAAACTTGTCAAGAGTAGATTGTGCTGCATTTTTTTGTTCTTTCTTAAGCTGTGCATTCTCTTGGGTGTTTCTTATTCTTCTTAGCCTTTTCAACTTGCAGGTTATGATGAATTCGATGAATGTTCCTTCTAAGAGAAGCACCCTGGAAAGGAAACTTGACAAACTTATTCTGACCCTATTTGCTACGTTGTTTATGATGTGCCTAATTGGTTCCATAGGCAGGTTGGATGAACTGGTTTCTTCTTGGTTATTCAAGTTCTTTATTTTAAGTAATTTCTTCTGTACCTCCCAAACTTGTCCAATAATCTAATCCTTCTCTTGTGCTATTTCCCAGTGGTGTGTTCATAAACCGTAAGTATTTTTACTTGGGACTTGAAGGAAAAGTAGATGACCGACAATTTGATCCAGGGAATAGATTTGTGGTATGATATATGCTGTGATATGAATTTATGATTCTCTTTCTTTCTTTCTGTATTCTTCAATGGCCCTTTTAACTTTTTGAATGGATTTTTGTAACTGTATTCCTCTTTGTCTATTGACCACCTCTGTCTTTCTTGCAGGTGATTATCTTGACCATGTTTACACTGATCACTCTATTTTCGACTGTCATCCCGATTTCACTTTATGTTTCCATTGAGGTAATTTTGGTGTTCCTAAGAAATAGGCTGTCGTGATCATATGCATTTTGCCTGAGCCAATGCTTCTCTGTTATTTCAGGGTATCAAATTTATACAGTCGCTTAAGTTCATCAATAATGACTTGAATATGTATCATGCTGAAACAAACACACCTGCACTGGCCAGAACATCAAATCTAAATGAGGAACTTGGACAGGTAGGCTTTAATAGCACAGTAGCCTCCAAAAGTTTTGGCATATTGTTCAGTTGATGAATGTGTTACATTAAGTTGCTTGCTGAAGATTCAGCTGGTCCTCTTTTCCTTTTTTTTATTATCAATACGTAGTTGCCAAATGATTGCTGATTGCCTAACTTTCTCATCATTGCTTTTCTAGGTGGAGTATATATTTTCTGATAAAACTGGGACCCTAACCCGGAACTTAATGGAGTTCTTCAAATGTTCAATTGGTGGTGTCGTCTATGGAACTGGTATTACTGAAGTGGAGAGGGGTGTGGCTGAACGAACTGGCGTTAAACTCCGAGAGGTAAGATCGTCATTCACCATAGTTGGAGACTACAAGGTATAGAATTGAATGTTTCCCGTTAAAATTTATTTCTGACTGTTTATTTCTCTTATAGGACCATAAGTCCGCAAATGCAGTTTTTGAAAAGGGCTTCAATTTTGATGATGTTCGGCTTATGCGTGGTGCATGGAGAAATGAGCCGAATCCCGAGATGTGCAAGGTGATATAGCTATATAATAATCGTGAAAGAGTTTGATAACTTTAGTATTGTTGCTAGTATGTCATATCTACTAACTGTTCTTTCTCCGTTGAAAACATAATTGAGAAAAAGGCTTCTGTTGGATAACTTAGTTGGCGACGGATATTAGAAATAGCTGGGTTGTGTTTCACAAATTTTGTGTACATATGACGGAGAACACCCCATTTGGGGAATTTAGAGGAAATTCATATAGTTTTATATGGTTAGTTGTGTATTTTTCCCAGAGAGAGGGATTGTTTTACAAATTTCAATGGTATTTGCTTTTTTTTTATGTCCTTTTGGTTATTCTTGTATGGCATTGAAGGGATTGAACTGTGTTGATAATGTTTTCTTTTCGGTTTCTTCCCCTTTATGTGGAATTAGGAATTCTTTAGGTGCCTGGCTATATGCCATACAGTGCTTCCTGAAGGTGAGGAGTCCCCTGAAAAGATTGTCTACCAAGCAGCATCTCCAGATGAAGCAGCCTTGGTCACTGCTGCAAAGAATTTCGGTTTTTTCTTCTACAGGTTTGTGAATGCTGCTCTTGCCCAAGAGTTTTTATTGCCCTATTTCTTTAAAGTTCATTAGCTGACTGTGGACTCATCAATAAGTTTGCATTTGGTTTGAAAACTTTTTATGTCAATGTTTGTTTGTACAACCGTAACTTGTCTATCGTTTCCATCTGTTCATTATGCTCTCAGGCGTTCACCAACATCTATTTATGTGCGTGAGTCCAATGTTGAGAGGATGGGTAAAATTGACGATGTGACGTATGAAATTCTTAATGTCCTGGAGTTTAATAGGTGAACCTACATTCTCTCAGTTTTACTTTTTCTGCCTTTGGTTTCAGAACACCGTTATTTTGTACTGCTAAGCTCACTTGATGTGGTTGTTGAACAGTACAAGGAAGCGCCAGTCAGTTGTGTGCCGGTATCCTGATGGAAGGCTTGTTTTGTACTGTAAGGTAATAATTTTTGGCTTCGATGGATGTATGCTTAGAACCTTGTTGGATCTGTCTGATATTTGTCTCACAGGGTGCTGATACCGTCATATATGAAAGGCTTAAAGAAGGGAATGATGATCTGAGGAGAGTGACTAGAGATCATTTGGAACAGTTTGGATCATCTGGGTTGCGCACACTTTGCCTCGCATATAGGGATTTGAGCCAAGATATGTATGAAGCATGGAATGAGAAGTATATTCATGCAAAAGCTTCTCTACGGGACCGTGAAAAAAAGTTAGATGAGGTATTCCTTTCTCTATGAAGCTCTTACCTGGTTAATGTTGAGTTGTGCCGCATATAGGCAGGTTGACTAACAGTTAATCAGACAGCTTGTCCCTTCAAGATAGCTTTTGTTTGAATATTCTGTTGAAAACAAGCTTACATTTTAACTTGCTCGGTATGACTTGCATCTTGTTTATTTTGTGTCAGTATGTGATTGCTCGTGTTTGAATTTTACAGGTGGCTGAACTTATAGAAAAGGATCTTATTTTAATTGGCGCCACTGCTATCGAAGACAAGCTACAAGAGGGGGTGCCTGCTTGCATTGAGACCCTACAACGAGCTGGAATCAAGATATGGGTGCTCACAGGGGATAAAATAGAAACTGCCATCAATATTGCTTATGGTTAGTGTTTTGCTCGGTTTTCCTGCGGTGTCTTGAGGGTATGATATTTCCTAAACTGACTCGTGCATTGTTTACATGATGAAGCATGCAACTTGATCAACAATGACATGAAGCAGTTCATAATAAGTTCAGAAACGGACGATATCAGAGAAGTTGAAGAGAGAGTAAGTTTTGGCAATGCTACACTTAAATCCGTTAGCTTGTCTCTTTCATGCAGTTGATCTCAATCTCGTAACTAAGAATCTTACAAGGGACATTGTCATTGTGGCAGGGTGACCCAGTTGAAATTGCAAGGTTCATCAAAGAAGCTGTTAGAAAACAGCTGACAAAGTGCATTGAGGAAGCTGAGCGACTTCTTAGTACCATTACTGGACCCAGCCTAGCACTTGTAATAGATGGCAAGTGTCTGATGTATGCACTGGATCTCAGTCTGCGAGGAATGCTTCTCAATTTGAGCTTGAATTGTAAATCAGTAGTCTGTTGTCGCGTTTCACCTCTTCAGAAAGCACAGGTGAGGTTTTTGCAATGGTGGATGATCCTAAGTTCCTAACATATAAATAATGCATGCCATATAGATGTCTATTGCTTATTGATAATAAATCCCTAGATGAATCGGATAACATCATCATATTACTCTTGATTGACACAATTCAAGCTCATATTCAGGTAACAAGCATGGTGAAGAAGGGTGCCAAAAAGATAACCCTGAGTATCGGCGATGGAGCAAATGATGTCAGTATGATTCAAGCTGCCCACGTTGGTGTTGGCATCAGCGGTCTGGAAGGCATGCAAGCAGTCATGGCTAGTGATTTTGCAATTGCACAGTTTCGCTATCTCACAGATTTGCTGCTTGTGCATGGCCGATGGTCCTACATAAGAATATCCAAGGTAAATACAAAACTACCTTCACAAATTCTCATACTAATTATACCTAAACATGTCTCACTCACCGTGTTCTTTCGTTGCAGGTTGTCTTATATTTCTTCTACAAGAATCTGACTTTCACACTTACTCAATTTTGGTTCACCCTTCAAGCCGGGTTTTCCGGCCAGAGATATTATGATGATTGGTTTCAAGCATTCTACAATGTCTTTTTCACTTCCCTACCGGTGCTCATGCTTGGACTTTTCGACAAGGTTCTTCTTCCCAACCAATCATATACATTATGCAGTGTACAACTCAAGACTATGCATTTACACTCCATTCCTTGTCTTTTAATCCAGGATGTTAGTGCTTCTCTTTCGAAGAAGTATCCTCAGCTGTACATGGAAGGACTGAGAAATGTGTACTTTAAGTGGAGGGTTGTAGCAGTTTGGGCCTTCTTTTCCATCTATCAGTCACTCATCTTCTTTTACTTTGTGACAACGTCGGGTTCGAGCCCTCAAACCTCGTCTGGGAAGATGTTTGGTTTGTGGGATATCAGCACGATGGCCTTCACTTGTGTCGTTGTCACTGTCAACCTGCGCCTTCTCTTGAGCTGTAACAGCATTACAAAGTGGCATCATATAAGCGTGTGGGGAAGCATCATCGCTTGGTTCCTTTTCATCTTTGGTTATTCTGGTATTATGACTCCTCACGATCGCCAGGTCAGTTTGTCTTCCTAATACTGATCAATATTGAACATGCCTTTAAAAATTAGTCTTTGGAAAATGGAAATTATCCATATCCTTCTATGTAAATTTACATTAATTATCTAACTTGACCACTAAATTTATGAATAAAAATCGCTTTCGCTGAACATGGCTGAATAACGTGGCTGCTGCTAGTACTTATGCGCGACTGTGACACCTTTCCCTTTTGCAGGAAAACATCTTCTTCGTGATATTCATCTTAATGAGTACTCCATATTTCTATCTAGCCGTAGTTCTCGTCCCTGCATCTGCTCTCATTTTCGACTTCCTCTACCAAGGGTAAGTCTACTTTTGCTTAACCATCATCTACATTTACAATTTAGTCTCTCACCATCATAAAAAACGTTAACCCGGACTGAATGAATGGGGGTTATGATTCTTCAGGATTCAGAGATGGTTTTTCCCGTACGATTACCAGATCATACAAGAGAAACACCGGGACGAGCCAGAAGAAAACCAGAGGATACAGTTGCTGGACACACAGGGCCATCTCTCCCCAGAAGAAGCCAGGACGTACGCACTGTCCCAACTTCCGGGACAAAGATCGAGGCATTCTGGGTTTGCATTCGATTCACCAGCGTACGAGTCGTTCTTCGCAGCACAGGCTGGTGTATTTGCCCCACAGAAGCCCTGGGACGTCGCCAAACGAGCCAGCACCAGAAGGTCCAAGTCTAAGTCACCCAAGAATTGATCAAGTTTTTATTCTCATCCTTTTTTTTACCTTGCTAATTTAAGCTGTACAAAGTAAGGAGGAACAAGTGCATCATCCCTTCTTTCTTTTTTTTTTTTTTTTTGTGTTTTTTTTCAAGGAAAAGAACTGGTAGGAGATTGTGTGTAGGAGTAAGTAATGTGATGTGTTTATATATTTTAGTGAAGGGTCACATTTTTGACTTAGCTTATTTTTCAGATACAAGGTTGGGTTGGGAGAGTATGAGGGATTATTATTGGATTTTGTAAAAACTTTTGTAAAATTACACGAAAAGTTCCCAGGAGTGAAGGTGGTAGAATTTGGTGGTGAGTTTTTGCAAATAATCATGCACACTAAAAGTTCATTTTGTTTCTTTGATTTTTGGTTTTCTCAATATGAATGTTTTCTGATTACATTTCACTCCAACACTAGCTACAGACTTACAGTGGCTTCCAAGAGTTCCAGATCCGATTATATAGGGTGAATGTTTTGTACTTTTGTTTACTATAAAAGTACTGTTTTATTGTTACTATTCTTTTTTTTTTTTTTTGAGGGGGCAACGAATATTCTGGTTATTGGGTACCTTTTCTTTTAACACAGTGTAAATAGGATTGTTTAATAAGCCTTTATGGGGTGTTTAGCTACCCAATTTTTTTTTTAGCTTTTAGCTTTTTGACCAAGGTCAAAAGGCTACTTGAGGTGTTTGGTAAGTAGCTTTTTGAACCCAATAAGCTAGTTTTCAAAAAGCTACTTGATGAAACTTTTTGGAATAGTTTTTCACAAAAAACTACTTTACCAAACATTTTTCTCCGCAGCTTCAAACAAATTTATCACTAATAAACAATTGCCAAACAGGGCCTATCTCAAAAGCAACTTTACAAGTTGGGAAGTGTAACATGCTACCTTAATTCATCAGAAAAAGTTTGTCAATTTGACTAAGTTTTAATTAAGTTTTAATTAAGTTTTGATTGTTGATTACTCATAGATTACAATAAACTACAATATGAAATTACAACCATTAGAAAGATATCTTACTGGAATCACAATGGTACTAATTTTATATTATAATTTATGAGTAATCAACGATCAAAACTTTAGTTAAATTGACAACATTTTAGGACGGAGGTAGTATCAAACAAAGTAAATCAAATCTACAATTTTCACTTAAGGGGGATTATATATTATTTAATTATTTATTTTTGCTTCTACCAAGAGTTGAATCCTGGTTGGGAATTTGGAAAATGAGAGTGACTACCAATTTGACAACACTTACATAAATCTATCGGACCACCACATGTATTGAAATAAGTCAATTTTTTACATGATAAATTTGTATAAAATATTGATAATTTTAAAAATATTGATGAATTTTACATTAATATTGATATAATTATGATGAACTTTATAATAACTATTGAGCACCTTGGAGGAGGTATCTAACTCCAAGGTGTTCCATATAACCATTGTCAATCATCTTTACATTCATTAAAAAAAGTCAAATGAAAATATATATCTTACTTCAAATTTGTGATAAAAAATGATCTTACACAAAGTATTAATTAAACTACCAAAAGTAAAATTAGGGGAAAAAAAAAGTCTTATAAATCACTCCCAGATTCTGATGACAACTTCACTATGTTGGCAACATCTTACTTTTGTTACAAAAGTAAATCTGTAGATTATAATAAGTAAAATTAGTATTAATAATCTCTCACAACATTGAGTTAACTCAAGTTAAGGATTTAATAAACACAGCAGCCATAAGAACTAACGTTATGTTGGATCTTGACAAGTTTTCCTTTACGAGTATAATAATCTTGACCAAATCTTCTCCATCCCCATATAAAGGGAAATATTAAAGGTATCAAATAAATAAAGTGACTCATATTTGACCTTTTTTTTTTTTTTTTGTTTGCTGCTAATTAACAACGTTGAAAAACCTTCAACTTGAGACTTGAGTAGCTTCCAATTTATATGAGTTACTTAGATGACGTATGCACTTAAAGCTGGAGAAGAATCAAAGTAGGGGGGAAAATTGCAAAAAGAAAAAGAAAAGTCATCAAATTTGCCTCATAATTATTAAGCAAAAGAAGAAATGTGTATGAATTATGTTAATTGGTATTTTTAAGTGATTGACTCTGAATATATTTTGATTAAGAAAATTCAAAGACCAGATTGTATTTTTCTTTAAGTTACAGAGAATAACTTAATGTTGATAAAATGGTGATCATATATTGTTCATAAGTATTAGAAATATTATTTAGAATTCGTATTAATGCCAGTGTTTATTAGTTAGATGTGGATTGATTAATGTTAATAAAAAATGAACAGGGCAATAAATAATTATAAGTTGAAAGGAATAATTAAGCCCTTAAATTATTTCTCTTTATCTTATATAAATTTGAAATGAACCAAATGTAGAAGAAAAGAAAGGCGTTTATATTGTTGAGGAGTGGAATACAATCAAGTCGAAGCTCCGGGCTATCAATCTCAAGAAGTTCGGGAATAGTGGCTAACCCTAGAGGAATGAAGTCGAGGAATGAAGTCAAGGAATGCGTTGAAGAAAGGGAACACAAGCAGTGTCAGTTTTTGTTATTTCCTACGTGCACAAACGGTGTTGATAACATGATAGTGTCGATTGTTACATGCACGAGATATATTGGCAAATAGGAGGTGCAAAAAACCTGAAATAGCTCAACTCGGATTGTGTTGATACCTACTTCAGTACTCTATGACTCTTAAATAAACCAAGTGAATTCTAATTGTAATATCATTTCCAAGATATATGCTAGATAAATCTTCATATCATCTAATGTTTCTACTTTATAACTAAACATCCTTTTGTGAAGGAGAATATTTGGTTGATTTTAGTAAAGTGTATAAGATCTTCTCCATGCCAAAACATAAATAAAACAAAAGGACATGTTTGATCTCCTGATACAAAAGCAACGCATATACTTTCAACTTTTGTGATTGAGGCTGAGCCAAATGAAATAATTCCTCCAAATCTTTGGCAAAGGCTACCCTTAATTTCAAAAGTATTTTCTTTTTTCAAAAAAGAAATCATATATAAAGCATCTCTGATTGTCTGTAAAGAATGAAAAGATGCATTTAGATTAGCTCTAAACTTTTAATAAACAAATGGAGATATATGCTCCCTGTTCTTTAGATTGAATAAATTGAGATTTGGATTGGATTAGATTTGATTGGATAAGTTATAATGTTTTTTTGAGAATTATGTTTTTAGATATTATTTTTTTTTGGAAACTGTGTAAGGTTTGGATTGGATTGAAAAAAGTTATCAATCTAAAGAACAGAGGTAAAATTTCTGGTTCACATGCTGAGGTCACCGCCTTTACTCTTTTTTCTATGACCTTTTCAAATATGTTTAACTACAATCAACATAATGTACAATATATATATTACTAATTAGCATTTTAATAACTAAAGCCGTTTAAAATTACAGACAAAAAAAATTACAAAAGCATCTCTGATTGAGGCAAAGTGATCACTTATATGTGTGGATCTTGCCACTTTTGATAGTGGTATTTACAGTGTGAATATGTCTTTATTGTATCGTGTAATTGAACCTGTTCTTTGGATTGGATAAAATAAGATTTGAATGGATTCGATTGGATTGGATTTGATCGGATTGGATTCTTTTGGGGAATTGTGTTTTTAGAGAGGGTGTTTTTTTGGAGAATTCTGTAAAATTTGGATTGGATTGAATTGAATTGGAAAGAGTTACCAATCTAAATAACGGGGTCTCATTTTATAGATCTTCGAACATCTTTTTTTAAAAACAAAAAAGGCAAGTGATGTAAGAAGTTCGACATCTCTTTATATGAGAGAATGTCCATGCAACCCGATCTACGTGCAATATTTGTTAGGGTAATTATAAAAGCATATTAATTGGGTCATGTTCTTTTGTGTGACGATGATGTGGTGCGATGCGGTGAAATCATTGAAAAGTGTTGTGAAGTATGGTGAGATTTGTGATAAGTGGGGAGAGACAATGTGAAAATAGAAGAAAAAAGTGATGAAAGATAAAAGTAAAGAGATCTATTAATAATGATTGTGGTAAAGTGTGGAAGAATTAATATTGAGTAGTATAGTGAGTTGTGATATCACACCACACCGCACCGCACCCGTGTAAATGACTTCTAGTGAATTCAGGTGATTTTGAGAGCTTCTGGCCTATCATTTGGAATGCTAAAATTGTCCTTAAGGCTAAACATTTCTAATGGAAATTTGGCACATATATTCTCCCTACAAAATCTCTATTGTTACATAAACATTTATTAACCCGTAATACTTGTCCAATGTGCTCCAAAGATCCATAATGTGACTAATATATTCATACAAGAAAGAGGGTTGGGTAGGGCTCGGAGTGGTTCGGAGGTTGAATAAAATGGACTCTATTCTAGTGAGTTGATCTTGGTTGCAGACAATATATACTGGTCAGGTAGCTTTTTCAACTTTCATAGTTGGTCGACTTATAAGACAAGTGATAATATATACTGTCGGGAAGTGAACAAGTTTGGCAAAGGATCTGTCCTAGATAAATTCTACCTCATGTATGTTCTATGTGGTGAATGATTAGTACTTTGTGCTCTCTTCCCTCCAAACATTAAAAAAAAAAAAAACAAACAAACTTGCCAACTGCAAAATGCAAACCAAGGCTTGTTCAAATGTAATTTGATCGAGTATTGAACAATTAAGGCCTTGTTATTTAGAGTGGTGAGTTAGGTTTATCTTTGTCTGATCTTACTTTATATTATTTATATGATTCCCTTAAAAACACTCAAACCAAAGTCAAAACTTTAATTATAAAATACCTTTATCACATCACTAACTTACCTAATACAAATTTTATCCTTAACTTTCCTTTCCTTTCCTTTCCTTGTCAAATCTAAGGGTGCGTTTGGTAAGATTCTTAGGAAAACTTTTTCCGGGGAAAAGTTTCCCTAAAAAGTTTTCCATTGGAAATATTTCCCCGGGAAAATTTCCCTTAACCCCCCTAAGGGAAATTTTCCCTATAAAAACATTGCAAATGGTGGGCCCCCTTGTAAAAACTTTCCCGATGTCAATGTATTACCAAATATGGGAAAAATAAGTCAACTCGAGAAAATTGACCATTTCCCCGGAGTTTTTGACTAAACAAACGCACTCTAACTTGATCCTAATTAACACTCTAAAGAACAGGGCCTAAGGCTCCATCCAATATTTGGTAGCAACTTAGACCAGCAATAGCAGGATAATTTGACTCTTGATGCACTAATCAAAAGCCAAAATTTCGTTGGTTTCATCCAGAAAACAGAAATGCATGATTTTGGATGATTAATATATAATTCATAACAACTTGCATGCTTCAGTTACGTGATTGATCAGTCACTAATTTAGAGCTTTTTCAAATATTTCAATGCTATTTTTACACTACTATTACAAACTCCTTTTTTGTTTCTAATGTAAGTGTCAACCTTGCAAGATCTTTGATTAGATTCTCCTCCCTTTAATTTCAAAAGTAACAAATGTTTAATATGCATGCATGTTTCTTCAAAAATAGATGATCATGACCCCTGTTATTATCAATCAACTTTTCTTTCGTCGTAATTAATCAAAAATAGTTATGTTCTCAATCTCTATGATGATGCATTGATGTCAAAATGTGAATATCTTGTTTTCAATTTCTATGATGAATGCGAAAATGAATGTTCAACACATTAATATTTAATTTGAAAGAAATTTCAACAATACGTATTTTCACGTTAAAAATCAGAAGAAATGCATAGAACATCCTTAAAATACAATGTTCTTCTAACAAATCTGTTAAATTATGTACATGAATAAGAGTGTGTATAAAAATGTTAATTACTGTCGTACACATATATATATATATATGTGTACACGCTTGTGCACCTACGCGCAAACATATAGAAAATATTTAACATGAAAAAAATTGCAACTATCAAACTTTTATATTGGGATGTCATATATTTTTAAGTTATTAGAAATAATTAATCCAGATGAAACAAAGCCATAATTGTTTATATGCACTAGAATAGACGGACGTACATAATCAGAGTGCTACTACTATTTGAAACTATACATATTTAAGTTGAATTGAATTGAGTTAAATTAAATTGTAGGATAATTAAATTAGGACCCACTAAAGTGAAATTGAAACAGCTTTATGGACTCCTAGACTAGAATCTTCAATAAATCAATCAGGTTGAATATAATGAAAAACGATGACCCGTTAAATAAAGCAGATTGACAGAAATTGAATTCGGGTGGGCCTCTTTTCAACCGTGTTGAGATTCTATTTGACTAAAAGTTAACCCGCATGCTACTCAATAATCCATTGATTCTATGAATACATATGATATTGACTTTCTTAATTTCATATACATTGATCACATTAATTTGTTATAATAAGCAATATTATTTTGTTGAGATATAAATTTATTACAAATTTTAATATTTTAAGGAAATGTTATTATAATTGATTTTTTTCAACTATCATAATTAAAAATTATAACAAGCATTGATTCTACCTTAAAAATTAAAATCAATATATTTTTATCAAAGTATAACTAGCTTAGCTTCCTGCAATAGTTAATCATATTTGTTGACATATAATCTCTTAATATATGAGATTTACTTTAACGAAATCAATAATAAGGAGTCTTCAACCACCATAGGTAGGGGAAAAAAATCAACCAAGGCAAGTTTTTTAAAAAAATTTAATGGGTGAGCAATTTAGTTTGTGCTACTACCATGGCACTGCAACTAGCTTGGGCACAATTTGCACAAAGGTGAGCAGAAGTGCTAAATAATTAACTTATTAATTAATTAATTAAGTTACAAGTTTAAAGAAAATATATATGATATGATTATGATGCATAAACCAACATGAGCATGACTAGATAAACAATACCACCTAATTTGGTTGGGTTGGGTGATTATCCTATGATTTACAGGGAAACTAATTAATTAATTATTGATTAGTAGTCGCTAATTAACCTAGAGAGTGAGTGTTTCAGCAAATCTACTTTGAGATTTACTACTAAGTACGGAGTAATAAGTCTGATCTTCTGATGTCATACTGAATCTTATATTAGCCAAGTGCCAGAGTGTTAATGGAAGATTTATTTTAACTGTTTTGTTAATTCTTCTAAGTAATCATAACATTATTCAACAATAATTCAAAATCTTAACCCCTAGGTTTCAAGTTTGGTGTAACCATGGTTTCCTAATTTATTCACCAAATCAATGTCTCCTTTCTTGCTAACCACCAACAGTAAATCAATGAATTTTACTTTTAATTTATGTTGTTTTAAGAAAATGTTTATTGTGCAAATTCTTGTATTACTGTGCATGTGTTGTTTTTTATTATTACTCTAGGTTGTTTAAGGCCATGTTCTTTTCTGCGGTTGGCAAATTCCGATACCACAGCATACTGCAGTTTACCGCATACCAATAACCCACCACAATTCCACCACAATTCCACCACATCTCACCACACCATTCCGCAAAATACCGCAGAAAAGAGCAGGGCCTAAGTTGCTATGTTTTTACTTTCTTAAATGCCAAAATTAATTTTTTTACATCTTGATAAATTTGTTGTTGATAAGTATTGCTAGTCGATAGCAAGAGCAAAAGTATATGGATATTGCACTAAAATACCTTAGAGCAAAAGTATGAATATTACATATGACACTTTGAACCTTCCAGGGGAAATGGATAACACCTTGAATATCTTTAATGAAAACCTTGTTTTTTTCGATTATTGATAGCCAAAAGGTTCAAGAGATTACATAATACAGCAAACCGCAAAGAGAACAGCTACCAACCAACGCTAGATAAAAAGATACATACAACACTTCTAAATAAAAAACACAGCAAGGACAGTCGCACCAACGACTGCCAAAATCCATCACAACTCAAACACGCTCTTAAAAATAAAAAACTTCAGTTTGGTGGATCATCGGGGAATCGTACGTTTATATCTTTGCTAATGAAAACCTTGTTAGATGTGAATGTTTGATAACGACTATAAGGTTCTTTCATCTGTTTTTTCTATTTTTCTTTGTCCCAACTAGAAGGAAGAATGAAGTCTAGTGTAAGTTTAAATATCTCATTTTTCTTCATTATGTTGTATTGACTTGAAAGTGAGTTTTAAGGAGGGGCATGTTTGAGCCTCTACACAAACCCACACATCACTTAGCTGGCCAACGTATGGGTTGTGGGCTTTCTCTTATTTTTTGGGCCGATTTTGTATGGGAAAATCTTGCGCATTTGTTGTGCAACAATTAGCCGTTTGATTGAATTGATTTCTTTCATTAGTTCTTCCTTCTTGGTCTTCCGCCCTTCTTTATTTGCTCCATGATCCTCGCCCTCAAATGATGCCTCTTGTCTCTTCAGTTTCTTATTCGATTATCCCTCAACAGTTAGTTTTTACCTATAAATAGAAGCTTTGCTTAGACTGTTTTGTAACACACCAAAACACAAATACCTCTTCTCTCCTCTCCTCTCTTTTCATTATGGGCTAATAGATTTGCATGCTCCAAACTCTTGGGCTCGAGTGCATATGGCCAAGAGTTGTTTGAGTTAACCTCATGAAGCGACCGGCATAACCGATTGACACCAAGGTCGAGTCGTAATCGCTTTCACCTATGACGGAGCCATGAAATGGATCGGAGAATTAAAGACATTTCTAATATCAACAGTAGCTCCTGGAAAAGGAACTACACCCATTAATTTATTTTAATATTAATCAAATTTGACTAATCCAAATTTTTTCATACGGCAGGCCTTATATATTCTTCTTTAGGTTCATTGCCAAGTTGGGTATTTGTATATTCTTCTATGCCAAGTTGGGTACGAGAAGGCTCCCCACAAGTACAACCAATTTGCTCTTTATCCTAATAATCTACTACCTCCGTCCCAAATTATTTGTCCATCTACTTAACTCCCTTGTTCCAAAATATTTTTCTATTTTATAATTTCAATTATTGTAATTCCTATTATACCCCTTATAAATACTCTTTTGTTTCTTTTTTATTTTTCTTCACATGAGAAAAATAAGAACAATTCGGATATATTATATATTTTTTTATCTTATTTTCTATGACCATTGGACTTTTAAATATAATTAAATGTAGTAATTTACCAGCAATTTTAGCAGGAGTTAGAAGCTACACCTACTAACCTAGGCAAGTTGTGTGTTCACCAAGTGTATCTCGTGAACATGTCCTAAGATCTCTTGGGATTCGTGCACTCTACAATTTTGCCTGTTTTAAGAGAAAGTGCACGCTACTTTTCTGCAAAAAATAATATCTTATTCGTAATAAACCCTAAATTATTACTTGTTGAGTTGCTGTTATATAAACCAACATGCACATTCTTGTAATATTAAATATTTGAGTATAATACTGGAAATGTTTATGTTTAGCTACACACAAATGTATGGAGAAACTTATAAACAAATACATGTATTGTATTAAAGTTATGATGAACTATTACATCAAGTTGAATGCATGAACAAACCAACGCTGTGTGCAACACATCTCAATGGTTGGCTGGTTACTAGTCAAACGCCATTATGTATTCATTTTAATTTTCTATTGATGCTTACCCCCTGCTCTTTGGTCATATTATTTTCAAGTTATGATATTTTTTTGGGAATTATGTTTTAGAGTGAATATTTTTTTGGAAAATTGTATTATGTTTGGATAAGTTAGGATAATTATGTCAAACCTAACCAAAGAGTATGACCTTAATATATGACAAATTACTAAATTAAGATCATGATGTTGTTTTGTGTGGTTGGCTAAGTTTATTTTTATACACCACATATTTTGATATTCACATTTTCACCAATTTTATCCCACTACTTATTTCCACCTTGTCCACCATCCATATAACATATATTTAGAAATCCATATATTAATAAGTAATGTGATTGATTTGATTTGACTTACATTACCTTATTAAAAATTATGATATTTTTTTTGTTTTTATCCACACTTTACCAACTTATCCATCCGATCCACCCTTTACCAACTTATCTACATAATCACTTAATCAACCGCATAGAATAACAAAAATTAAATAGACAAAAATATGATGAATAAATAAATAAATAAATAAATATTACAATTAAAAGAGAAAAGAAAGGAAGCTAGTGACCTAACACAATCTTGATGGTGCAACTCTCAAATCAAATTAAAAAGGGAAAAAAATCAAGATGGCATCAAATCCAGTGCCACAGGATGGCAAAAGGGCAACAAAATGATCCCAGGAAGCAGTATGTGAACACACAACACAGAAACCATAAAAAGAGTAGACAATTCAACCCAAATCCAACCCCAAGTTGAACACATACTATACTCTACCCAGAATTAATTTACCACGACAAAACCCAAAAAAAAAGGAAAATGAGAAGAAAATACAGAAGGAGGGATTTAGAATTGAGTTTAGTTCTTTTATGCGGTTGGCAAACTGCGATACCATAGCATACCGCAGTTTGCCACAACTCAGCACACTTTATCACAAATCATTACTTTTCTCTTTCCTCGCTTTTCTCCTCTACTTTTTACATTCTGCTCATCACCTACCCCACATATAAATAATCTACCACAATTCTACCACACCTATCACAATTCCAACATACCTCACCACATCATAACGCAAAATAGCTCCGAAAAGGTAGTAAAGTGGGAAGGCATCATACTCATAGTCATAGATAAATACAGATACATCGATCCCAATCTGGGCCCCCACAGATATCTTAGGGTGGGGCACCCCAAATCTTTTCGTCCTCTCTTTCTCTTACTACTGTTTGCTGCCAATTTTAATTATACTCTGGGAAAGCGAAACAAAGGGTACGGTGCAGAAATCAACCCAATAAACTTGGTAACAGTCAATTTAATATTATATGGGGGGTTAAAAATGGGGATTGGAGGCAGTGAGATTGTGCAGAGTGTTAGATTTGGTAGTACTACAAGAGGTAAAAAATGAATTGCTGTCATCTTAATTGGTACTGCTACAAGATCCTATTCTTCCCCGCCTATCTATGTCGATCTTATATAATTTTTACTTTGCGTGGAATTTGGTGCCTCCCTTCGTACATCAACTCAGAACACCATACTAACCAAAATACACCGCTCAAAGCTGTAAATGTTATGAGTATCTTGAAATAAGCTAAATGATGAATTTTATTAATATTTGGTAACTTTTAGTAATTTTTGGTAACTTCTAGTAAGTTTGGGTAAATTTATATATGTAAATTTGTGTTTTTGAAATAAAAGGAAAAAATGAAAAAAAAACCTATTTTACATGTGTCATGTGATTTTCGATTATTTTGGTAATTTTCGGTAACTTTCAGTAATCTATGGTAATTATTTACTTAACTCAATCAACCCATGAAATTTACAGGGCCTCAATCTGAATCTCAATCTCAAAATAAACTTATAAATGTGCAGCTCCGTTTTTTACTCAAAAAATTTACGAAGGAGTTTTAATTTTTACGAGAATTGTGAGTGTCTCACAAGGTTAACGGGTGTATGATGCAGCAACGACAACAAACTTCATGTTAATCACGCTTTAATGTAATTTATCGATTTATATATAGATGGTTTTCTTTGTAAATAATATTTGATATGTGATTTATTTAGGCTCTATTCTTTTTTACGATATGGTGAAAATGTGAATAGTATAATATGATAAAGTTAGATAAAAAAAGTAGTGGAAATACAAATTACAATAAGGCCTCGTTCTTTTGTGCGCTGCATTTGCGTTGCGTTGCGTTAAGTTGCGTTGGAAATAGTTAAAAAGTAATGGTAATTTGCGTTATGTTGCGGTAGAGTTGCGTTGCGTTTGGATGCGTTAACGCATAAAAGAACGATGCCTAAATTAATTTGAGGGAGGGATTACAATCACAACCCAAACAATTAATTTAAACAATTACTAAGGCCCTGTTCTTTTATGCGATATTTTGCGGAATGGTGTGGTGAGGTGTGGTGGAATTATGGCGGGTATGGTGGAATTGTGGTGGGTTATTGGCATGTGGGGTAGGTGAGGAGAGAGGATGTAAAAAGTAAAGGAGAAAAGTGAGCAGAGAGAAAAGTGAGGAGAGAGAAAAATAATGATTTGCGGTAAAATGTGGCGGGTTGTGGCAAACTGCGATAGACTTTGGCACCGCAGAAAATAACAGGGCCTAACTCCGTCCCTAAAATGTGAATTGTATGATATGATAAAGTTAGATTATGTTCTTTTGTGCGTTTAACTTGTATTGCGGTACGTTGCGTTGCGGTATATTGCGGTAAGTTGCCGTGGAAATAGTAAAAAGGTAATGACAATTTGCAGTATGCTGCGGTAGATTGCGGTAATTTGCATTACAATTAGTTGCGTTAATGCACATAAGAACGGTGCCTATCATTGATTGAATAGATATAAATTATAATGAGTTACAATATGAAATTACTACCGTTAGAAAGATATTTTACTAATAATGATATAAATTTTATATGGTTTTTGGCCACAAATAATATGTACTGAGGGACTTGTGACTAGGAATAATTTAAAGTGACTTTTCGGCCACTGGCAGTTTATACTTTTTCACTATTTTCTCATAGCAGTCCAGAAGCAATTGTCGGCACCGAAAAGCTGACGTGGCGACCGGAAAGTATGTTTTTTCACACTCCAAAAAGGAGATTTCCGGTCGCCACGTCAGCTTTCCGGTGTCGGAAATTGATTTTGGACTGCTACGAGAAAATAGTGAAAAAGTACAGATTGCTAGTGGCCAAAAAGTCACTTTGGATTATTCTCAATCACAAGCCTCTAAGTACAGATTATTTGTGACTAAAAACCCAATTTTATGTTGTAACTTGTATAATTTATGAATAATCAGTAATTAAATTTTAGTCAAATTAATACTTATTTATAAAGGGAGGGATCAGTACTAGCATAATTGACAAACTGTGGCATACCCTATAATCCTACATTTTGAGCTAAGAAAAGAAAAGACAACTGAGTTTTGACAAGCAGTAAATAAAAGCTGACTGCTGTAAAAGAACCGGCGGTACAAATGGAATGACCAGTTTCAACTTTCAACGCAAATGCAATATTTAAAAAAAAAAAAAGAAAAAAAAGAGCAGTACAATTACTTCAACTGTTCATATTAATTGTCATAATTTTAACTTTCACGATCTTCAATGTTACTATTTAATTGATAATTTTTTACATAATATGTTGTTAATAATTACAATATTATACTTTTATGATAGTATTTTTCGTTACGAATCTAATGATGATAATTTTATATAGCAATTCATTGTATATATTGAGAAATTTATGATCAAAATTTTTAAATTTGACTGTACAATTTCTAAATACGATAAATAATATAAAACGGAGTGATTACTAGATTTTACAGGTAGCTGTGGCGGGTGACCAGAGAGAATTGACCAATACCCGGTCAGGTAGTGGCACTTTCCCAACGCAAATCGGATCCTAGACTGACGCCGTCTCCTAATTGACCTAACCAGTCAACACTCAACACCCTATATTCTTAATTAACCTCACCTTTTTACTGCTCCCCCCAAAATTTCCCTCTTTTTTCTTTTCTTTTTCTTTTGCCCTATTTATTCTTTCGTTCCATATTTAAAATTATTTTATGAAACCAAAATTAAACAAAAGTCATTTAGGCCTCGTTTTCTTATGCGGCAAGTTACGGTTCGCATTTTTTAATTTCCCATCACATTTCACCACAACACAATGCAATCATTATCAATATATTATTTTTATTTTTATCCTCACTTTTCTCCTCTATTTTTCACCTTCTTTCCCTTGACTTACCCTACCAACCACAACTTTCACCACAGTTAGTTCAGACAAAAATTCATCTGACCCGAATACCCACATTTATCTGACCCGAATTAATCCGGGTTTAGTCATCAATTTTTTGTCTGAATTTCAAATTCGGACAATTCGGTCATATCCGATTCTAAAATCGGGTCGGGTTCAGGGAAAAAAATTGGGCGCCCAAATTTTCTGTCAAATTCAGGTTTTACTAATTCAAACAGTCTCCAAAATACTAGAATTTGGGCAAAATATTGCAATTATGTATATACTTAGTGAAAATTCGTGTTTGGTTGTATTTGGATAAATATGAGGTTCGAACAATTCAGGTTTGGGTTTGGACACCAAAAAATTTCCAAATTTGAAATTCGGACAAAAGTTGGAAATTTGGTCGGAATTGTCCAAACCCGGTTTGGATCGGACCCGATTTTTTTATTACTATAATATCTTATGTTACTTTTAGGGAAAAAAATAAATTTTTATTACTGCTAATAACTAAATGAATACCAATTTTAAGAGCATTGGAAAAAAAAAAATTGAACTATAGACAATTGATCTGCAAAAGGTGAAGTATATTTTATTGCTCCCAGCTCGATTGGTACAAACTGTAACAGTTTAATTTGAAGGTGACATGTCATTCTAGAAAAAGAGATGAAATATCCAGGATTTATGACTCGTCAATGGTAAAAGATTTTGTGTATCTTGTTAATTTCACTTTGACACTTCTTTTTCGATTTCCTCCCATTCCTTCAAATCACAGCATTAAATTCGTGACTAATTCAAAACTCTTCAACGACTTAAATTCTTCAGAACTTTTATCCGTGTTACATTAAAACATGCATTCATGCATGCTGCGTGAATGCGTGGAGTGTTTCCATCCATTGTGAATTGTATTCACACATTAACAATGGAACGTTCTAAGTTACATATACATTCATACTACATAAATTTGTAATACAGTGATATTTTTTTCTTTTTTGTGAATGGGACTCTAGACGGGTTCAACCTAGATCGGCATCTCTAAGAATTATAGAAAAAAGAGGAGAGAGCAATGACTGATCTAAATATTTTGATTAGAGATAATCAATATATTAATACATCATTCGATACATATAAAATTTGTAATTTTTATCCCAAATTATACCAAATCACTATAAAAAAAAAATTACCGGCGGTCATAGCCATCCTAAGACCAGCATGGATACGCCACTAGGAGAGAGATATGTGTCCAAATTATCAACTTATTTACAATATGTCCATGCCTCCTCACTCAATTAGGCCCCGTTCTTTTGTGCATTGCATTTGCATTGCGTTGCGTTTGTGTTTGCGTTGTGTTAAGTTGCGTTGAAAATAGTTAAAAAATAATGATAATTTGCGTTATGTTGCGGTAGGGTTGCAATAAGTTACGTTGTATTTGGGTGCGTTAACGCATAAAAAAGAGAGCCTTAGTTGTTGAGTTTGCTTCATGAAAAATCATGATAAATTGTAAAAACTGAAATTTAAGGGTAATTTAAACAATTCAACAATTGTTCATTAAATTTTGGGATGCGAGTCAATTAATAACAAATGCACTTATTCCAAGAAATTTGATTCAATGGTGCATTTGATAAAATTTCGTGGAAAATCTGTCCTCATTCTTCGTTAGATTTTTTTTTTATCTATCAAACATTTTACAAATTCATCACGTAAAAAATCGACTTAGGCCTCGTTCTTTGTTTATGTTATTTTCAGGTTTGTATGGATAAATTAAGGTAAGTTAAGACAAGTTGTGATAAGTTAGAATAAGTTAGGATTTTTTTTAGTGAATTGTGTTTTTAGAGTGAATGTTTTTTGGGGAGTTGTGTTAGGTTTGGATAAGTTGGGAAAGTTATATTCAACCTAACCAAAGAAATGATCTTATTCTAATATGGCCCTGTTCTTTTTTGTGATTGGCAAACTGTGTAACCACAGCTCACCGCAGTTTGCCACAAATCATTACTTTTCTCTCTCCTCACTCTTCTCTCTCTTCACTTTTCTCATCTACTTTTTACATTCTTTCTCCTCACCTACCTCACATACCAATAACCTACCACAATTTCACCACGCCCCACCACACCCTACCACACCGCAAAATACCGCAGAAAAGAACATCACCTATGTATAGTAGACTTAGGTTATAATTTGTGATATTTATTTATACAAAAACTGTTTTTACAACAAATTTATTTATGATTTATTTTAAACTATTTATATTCAATAATTTAATAATTAAAATTTAGGCCGTGTATAAATAAAGAAAACATAAATAAATTACAAACAAATAACAAAATGAAAAGGAAACGACATTGGGATTGGGAGTTATTACCAAAGTGGATTTCAGAATCTCTCTCTATATCTGTCCCTTAATAAAGCGCCAAGATTTCCTCACTTGCCCTCAGATTTTCTAGCGAGAAAAAAAAAAACAAAAGAGAAAAATAATCCTACTATTCTGAAAATCAGAAGAGAGAGAAAGTCATACCTTATTTTAGGCGTATATAACTCCCCCCACTTCCGTTGCTCCACAGTCTTTTCATTTCTCCTCTATAACTCCCTCTCTCATTCTTAGCCATTTGCAAAGAGTACAGTAGTAAGAAAACATAGAAAGCATACTTTAGATTATAGAACAGAGAAGAAGAAATAGTTGAAACGACGAGTTTTGCAGTGAAAATGGCTAGAAACGGCGTCGTACCTAGCCGGCGGTGGAAGTCCGACTCGGAAATCGATTTCTGTTCGTCGGAGACTCCGTCGGAAGCTCATGTTCTGGCTGTTGACGACAGTGTTATTGATCGGAAAGTTATTGAGAAATTGCTTCGAACTTCTTCATGTAAAGGTAGGTGTCCAGTGTTGTGAAGATTAGTAAAGTGAAGCGGTTATTTTATTTGGATGTTTGCCTTTTGGTGCAAGCGTTGGGTTGCTGCTTTAATGGTGGAAATGATTCTGATTCCTTCTCTATCTCTTGTTTGGTGCAGTGACGGCAGTTGATAGTGGATTGAGAGCTCTCGAATTCTTAGGTTTGGATGCGCAGCAGAGCACCTCTGTTGTTGATGTGAGTTTGCAAATTTTTGTTTCGAATTTCTGTGAGTGGTGGATGTGTGAAATGAGTGAAATTGAGCGAAGAGGTTGTAATATGTAGAATTTGATGATGATTTTCAGGGATTGAAGGTCGATTTAATCATAACTGATTACTGTATGCCTGGAATGACTGGATACGAGCTTCTCAAACGAATCAAGGTTCGCCTTCACTCTCTGTTTCTCTCTTTCCTCTCTGTTAGTCTTCAGATTAGGCATTTCCTGTACAAATTGTTAAGTATTAGTACTGAAAATCCGCCATTGTTAAAGCAGGAGTCGTCTACCTTCAAGGAAACACCAGTTGTTATTATGTCGTCCGAGAACGTCATGGCGCGAATCGACCGGTAATTCTCTCTCCTGTGACTGATTCAGCGAAGGATTACAGTTTACTGAGTGCGAATACGCAGTCAAATTCTACAAAAATGTGTCATGTGAGCAGAATTTTGACTGATAATGGTAGTTTGTGTCTGTAATTAGTTGTTTGGAAGAAGGAGCTGAGGATTTCATCTTAAAACCAGTGAAACTATCTGATGTGAAGCGCCTCAGAGACTACATGAGCAGAGAGGACAGATCCAAGGGTAGAGAAAGCGGGATGAACAAGAGAAAGCAGAGAGACGGTTCTGATGTATCCTCCCAGTCATCAAGATCCTCACCGTCCGATTCATCCATGTCTCCCGATACTCAATCCCTACCGTCCGTCTCATCGTCTCCATCACTCTCACCATCACCATCTGTAGCTTCCTCTGTTTTGTCATCAACCCTATCCTCTCCTTCTCCACCGTCCGATTCACCTATGACACCATCTTCTCCTTCTGGACCGTTGGATGATGATCATATGCCTTCTTCCCCATCTGGACCGTTCGATTCCCCCAGGCCATCTTCCCCAACTCAAAGGCTAAAGATAACCAACCCTGTGGTGGAGACAGTAGAGATCGACCCCACCACCCCTTGATCGGAAGGTCCTGATTCGAGGATCACGGAAAGCAGCTCCTAGGACATATCTCACCCGTTGGATTCCCAGTCTCATGATCGAACGGTCCAGATGGGATGATCAGAACAAGCCGGCAAATCGACGACTGCCAACCTCCCCAACGGTTTTTGATGCCGGCGTTTTGCACCTGCGCGGTACATCTAACGGTTTCTCTTTTTTGATTCTCTTTTTTTTTTTCTTTTTTTCCAACCTTCTGTGTTCTAATGTTTTGTTATTGGGAATATTTCATGGAAAATTTACAGGTTATCATACTGAGATTCAGCTGATGATAAAAAAATCTTTAACCTCTGTAATTAATGGATGGATCCGTTCTAGTGAAAAGCTTACAGTCTGTGCCAAATTTTTAGACCTTTTTCTTTCTTCCTGCATATTTATTATTTATTTATTTATTTATTTATCGTGAATTAAATTAATATGAGTGGTCTCACCAAACGTATCTTGAAATATCATTATTTCACCAATTTGAGGAATATTTGGAATTTAATATTTAGTTGGGAGGTCAAAGTTTCACGCCCCACCTAAAAAAAAATAAAGAGAAATTTAAAAAAGGAAAAAGGTTAGTAGTAGCAAATTAATAGTGTGCCCACATGGGCATGGTTCAACGTCAATTCTCAAATCTTAGAAGGGGGTCCCCTCCGATTTTGCGAATCATCACGTTGAAAATTGCATTTCAGTTTTTTCCCTCTTTCAATTTGCGAATTATTTCTATGAATTAGGGTAACTAATTTTATTTTTTCTACTACCGCTCTTAAATGACCATCTTTCTATCGTAATAATTATCGTCTTTGAAATTTATTCAGTTTATATTAAATTATCATCATTAAATTCATATCGAAAAATATTATTATAAAAATGTTATTGTCTTTGGAGACTGAAAGTGAAAATTCTGACCATTAATAAGAAATCATGTGAGTAAATCCCCTTTTTATAGATTAAAAGTGTCTCTCAATTAATTAAAGTTGTGATCTTTAATCAAAGTGGTAATCTTTGTACATAAAGAAAACAGGAGCAAAAAGGGGGAAAGAAGCACTTTGTACAGTGTTATAAAATATAGATGTCTGGAAGAATGCGTCCACAATAATAAGATGAGGGAAATTAGGACATGTTTTCGTAGAAAGAGGGGGGCAGGGAAAATGGGAAGAAAATATTTAAAAGAAAAAGGGGGAGAATAATAAAGGGGGGGCTGGCTGGGTTTCTGTCAGGACGCAACTCAATGATATGCAAAAGATTTGAAAGGATATGATTCGGATTGGGATTGATATCTCTTGTCTCCTTTCTTAAGCTACTCTTGCTTCTCAGTTTAGTTTATTCAAATGGACTGGATTTAATGATTTATCGTATCCTTTCTCTCTATTTTATACTTGGATAGAAGTAAAAAAAAAGAAAAAAGAAAAAAAGAATATTAGCCTTATTCGACAGTAGCGTTTAGTGTTACCAATTCAATATTATAATTAGATAAATATTAGTGATCGATAAGTTAACGTTTTAAGTAGTGTTTAATATTTCAATAAATATTAATAAAGTTAATATTTAATGTTTGGAGTTTCACACTTAGGCCCTGTCAAATTCATGGGTAAGTTCAACTTACTCAAATTTACCAGTTTTTACCTAAATTTACCAAAATTTACCAAAAATTACTAAACATAAAAAACAAAAAAAATTAATTTTGATATATTGACATCATTTTGCCAAAAGTTACCAGAATTTACCAAAAGTTATCAAAAATTACCAAAATTTATCAAAATTTAACTTTTATCAAACTATTTTTTACCCATGAATTTGACAGGGCCTTAATGCCATATTGTTTGGATTGGTTAAGATCAAGTTGCAATAGTTAGGTTGGGATTGAATTGGACAGGTGTGGATGAATTTTTTGCCCAACTATTTTTTACCCATGAATTTGACAGGGCCTTAATGCCATATTCTTTGGATTGGTTAATATCAAGTTGCAATAGTTAGGTTGGGATTGAATTGGATAGGTGTGGATGAGTTCGGATAAGTTATCATATTTTTTAGGGAAATGTGCTTTTAGAGTAGATGATTTTTTGTGGAATTGTATTAGGTTTGAATAGGTTTGAATAAGTTTGGATAATTTAGGATGAGTTTGGATAAGTTGAGATAATTATATCCAATCTAACCGAAAAAACATGGCCTAATCAGCTAACTCAACCGTTAATTTTGCATATGTAGACCCCGAAAAAATCGGTCGATGACCTTTTTTTCGCGGCGCTACTTAAAAGTGATTGGAAGCCGACTAGGATTGCTTAACCTTAAATAAGGTTGAACTTTTAAGAATGTGATTGAGTTAACAGATTTTAAAAAAAAAAAGATTTACGCCCGAGGTTTACCTTTAAGGAAAGAAGAAAAAAGAAACAAAAAGGGGGAAAAAAACACCCAGGAACCCGTCTGAGTTCAGAAGAACCAAGACGGGTTCTTAACCGCAAAACCCTACGAAAATAAATTGAAGGGTTAGAGTCGCCAGTTGAATTTAAGGATAAAACAACAAACCATTGAAAAAGAGACTTCGGCCTACGAATCCAAAGACGGATTCGGGGGTAAGGTTACGAATTTGACGATAAAAATCATCAAACCCGCCTATTCAAACGAATAGACTCTACTAGAATTAAATTAAAGCGACAGATTTGAAAAAAGGGGGAGGAATTGAATAAATTTCATAGATTTATCATTAATGTCATGCAATAAAAGAAAAGAAAAGATACAAGAACACGTAGGATTACATTATGTACAAAAATACAAAAAAACTACGCTAACCTTTAAAATAAAGCACGCAAAGGAGGGAGAAGAGAGAAAGAATATACTAGTGTCAATACTCCTAGTATCTTCCGGGGTGTGTTGGGTGATGAATGGTGGGTATTTATAGGGGAATTAGGTTTAGGTTTAGGGTTTGGAGGCTAGGTTAGCCGCGGCGTGGGAATCAACAGAAACCTGCAGACGGGTTCTGGAAGGAAAACGGGCCTCGGGCCCAGAACCCAGACGGGTTCTCGTGGCGGAGTCGAGCTCCCCATCGAACCAGACGGGTTCTGTGGTGTTGAGGTGAGCTCCGCCACCGAACCGTGTTCCGGCATTTGGGCTTTGTATATTTTTTTGGAGTTTTCGGTAGAAAGAGGCTTACGTGCCATTTATCGGTTAGCCTATTTTCTAAAACTGACACTAAAAAAAGAAAATAAAATAGATACAAAATTCAGCGTCTACAACCGCATAGCCCCCAGTTTAGTGGCAGTTTGGTTTAACTCTTGCTAAACTGGGAGTCTATTGATAGCTGCTATACTGATGTACCCCTTTTGAATTCTTCTATCGTGGATTTTCAGGAAGATTCTCTTAGAACAGGCGACAACATGCGGAAGCCGATCAAGGTGGTGGAGCATTTCGTGGAGGATAACTGGGCACTCACTCTACTAGAAGAGTCGGGGTTCGATCTCTTTTGGAAATGTGTTAAGGCCTGGGAACCTTGCACACCACGGGTAATGGGGCGTGCGCTTGCGAAGAGATTCTGGGATTCTACCAACACCTTTCACCTCCCGGTAGGAGAAATGACCATAACCCCTGTCGACTTTGTGATGATTACCGACTCTGTTGGGGTGGTCAAGATGTCGTCGACCTGTTGTGCGGACCAGGTGATGGAACTATTAGAGCGGTGCTCGAGCGGCGCCGATTTGGTCGAAAGATAAAGCTCTCTTATGGTTCCTTCGAGGTCGTCATCATCACCGACTTCACTCATATGGATGAGTTTCAGCGTCGCTTTATTTTCCTGGCATACTTCATCTCTGCCACAATGTTTGCCAATCGAGGTGATGATGTTTATTTGACCTGGATGAAGAATCTCCTCGATCTAGAGCAAGTCATTCACCGGAACTGGGCCAAAGCTGCTTATGCCAACTTCATTCGCTGGCTTCGCATTGGTGTACGGCCTGGTACTGATGTGGACCCATTCTTCGCGCCAGAGAGTCCGCGGGAGATGAGCGGCCCGAGCATGTGGAAGTTGCTCGAGGTAATCTTCGAGACGCTTCTCTCATGCTTTTCTCTCTTTTCCTATATCGTGAGTCTCGGTATTGACGTACTTGCAGGTATGGGGGTACGAGTATATTAAGGGATTCACTATCCCTACCCGACACGCCCAGACAGTGCCAGCAGCAGAATGGTGGCACAAAAACTACCTCGAGCAAAAAAAAGAAACCATTTGGGAGCTTGGATGAGCTGCACCGCATCTTGGATCATCTTGAAGAGGTATATTTTTCATGTAATCTCTCTTGCATTTCTTTGATGCTTACGTTTTCTTTACTTGTGCAGGATGATGTCAATTGGAATGCCTGGGTTGGCTTCAATATTCCGCAAGACTTTATTCCCTCGCGAAATGCGGCGCATAGGGATAGTACCCTACGCTTGGTGATGGAGAGCCCGTCCGGTTGGGTCTGGAGTCTTGGTGAGAGGTTTACGAGGCAAACCCTGGGCCATGAAAGGTGGATAATACCATCAGACCCTCCTGAGACCATGAATGATCCGCGAGCCTTGCATGCCGAGGCGTTTGTAGCAGCTAAGAGGGGTTCTTGGTATACTAACCATGCATCAATGGCATCGCCCGACCAATTCTGGGAGGAATGGGAACAATATCGGGACTGCCTGGCCTTCAGTAAGGTAGAGAAGAAGAACTCCATTTATTCTTTTCATATCCCTTCTACTATCGCCTAACACGACCAATTCTTTGCTTGTTGCAGTTGGGGCCCTATTGCAAAGATGACGAGAAGAGCCAGAGTAACTCTGGGGACACAGTTTGTGGCTACCCAAGGGCGACTAGTGAGGACATCAAACCGGAATTAGAGAAGATCCTGGGAAAGCCGGTAGGTGATTCCCCTTTTTTCCTTGCTTAGTTGCAATTTGCTCAAACTTTGACCAATTTTCCTCATTCTGTGCAGTGGCGATGGAAACAAGCGAAAGGCTTTCTCAAAAATTACTTCACACTTAAATGGGCTCGCGAGAAAGACCTTGCAGGTTCTGTGGTTGGGGACGCAAACGTAGATGATGAGGCACAGTCTCGTCCTGTGGATCCTCCTCGCCATTCAGATGCGCACGTGCCTCGTGGCCGGTCGGAGCGGATTGACCCTCCTCGACATTCTTCCTTTATGGCCGACGCGAGGCGGTCTTATGGGGGTGATGCTGCTCTCCGGAGGCACGGGGAGAGGAGTAGGCGGAGCACGGGCGCGCCGGCTCACGATGACCGTGGGAAAGGCATTTTACTTGAGGATAGTCATTCCACTAGTTCCCACTACGGAGACACGGATTTTGGCCACGACTTTCAGCGGTCTGTGGAGAACAGCATATCCTCCATGTCTTTAGGTGGGCAGGGGCATCAGATGCGGTCTCATGATCATGGGAATTCTCGCCGAGCGCGGCTCGGCGTGGCACCCCCAGCTTCGTGGTGGAGACGTGTTCCGAGTCTAGCGCTGTTGGTAGAGCTGTGTGCGGTGAGCAAGAAGGCATTTCACTGCATTTAGGTACTCCTCCAGAATCTCATCATTCGGGGTCTAGGCGCCAACCCTCTCATCCTTCGCCTCAGTACCCTTATGGAATGCCCGGGTATGCTCATGCGTCTCCTGCACCGACTGTGGATTTGGGTTTTGGCACTTCTTTGCGGCGGTCGATCCTACTGTGGTGCTTCGCGGTGATTCGGGTGCATCTATGGGGTATAACCGTGCCCTTGTAGATGACGCCTCATCAGTGCTTCCGTCTCAACCAGTTGTTCCTGTTACTCCTTCGCAAGGGGGTTTGGAGCAGCCTCGATCGTCTGGGTGGGGAACGCAAACTCAGGAATGGTCGGGATGGCCTGTCCTAGAGCCTGTAGTAAGAACTTCTTGGCCTGCTCCACAGGGGTGGCCTGGAGGTAATCAAGAGTGGCAGGTTCCAGAACACTCTTGGCTTAACGCAGGCAGTACCGAAGTGTTGCACTTGTCTGGCTCAGGTGGTGATACAGCGGTGGTAGACTCCTCCTACTATCAATGGGACACTTACTTTGGAGCTGGTGGAAGCGGAGCCCATGGGGCTGATAGCGCCAGTGGTGGTGGTGGAGGTCCGGCATGATGAGGATGCAGGGTCTTTATGCAACGAACCTATGTAACGCTATGTATGACTCTATGCACTTAGGACAATGCAATGCAATGATGTAACAATGCTCTTTTTTTTTTTTTTTTTTTTTTTTTGCTAGTGCGAACTACTGATGTAACACTTATGCGGTGACGATGCTATGTAATGCACTTCTTTTATTTTCATGTACCCTTATGCACAATAATGCAATGCGATATGCAACCTACATGGTGGGATTACTCCCACTTCCCCAAACGAAAAAGACCAAAATAAAAAAAACGAGAATTAAACGCTACAAGTAAGTTCGAGCTGCAGTTTCGGGGCCGGCGAAGACATTTGATATTGGGGTTTTCTATGTGCTGCTGAAACATTCTGGGATAAGGAATTTTCGATCAAAACAAAATCAGTTCAACAAGCAAGCACAAAGATTAATCTGGACACGATCAAAACTCAGTTCGAAAGAGATAGGAAGAAATTTTCGAATCCCAAAGGAGAGAACAAGTACTTCAGAGGCATAAATCCGCCAACAGTCTTAAGAATAATGCAAATGTGCGCGGTTAGTTATGGACGTAGGTCAGTTAAAAAGAGCAAACCTCACATAGGAAAGAACAAACACTCAAACACTCAATTTTGAAAATGTATGTGTGTTTTCTCATACTCAAACCAATAGAAGCAGACTACCATAAGCTTGGTAAGAACCTCACTTTCCACCACTGGTATGCAATGCACAAGTGGCAATCAAAAGGACTTTTCCGGGTTGTAACGGGGCTTAGGTTAGGGTAAGGAGCGGTAAAATTTGGGAATGAGGAGTTAAGAGCCATGCTTGGATTGATTTTCAATGAATAAAACACTCCGAACTCTCCTTCTTCCTTAATGTATGCAAGGTATTTCACCTTTCACCCTGAAACATCTCGACTGAATACAACCAAGTCAAAGTTTTCTGAATTTTAAATTGAATCTCCCTAATCACCCTTTTATTTCTGAAACTCTTTTTTTTTATTTTACTTTTTTTTTACTTCTTTCTTTTTTGTGGGTGATCAGGGAGAAGCATATCTATGGAATCTTTTACTTTGATATAATATATGAACAACATAACCAAATACCAATCGCTCAAGATATGGGACTTTCAGACTCCCCCCAAACTTCCAAAAAAGACAAACTCTCATCCAACCAAGCAAGGCAAAGGGATACTGGATATCAGAGGCCAAGGCTCGTATTGTCAGGGTTTAATCATGAAAAAAGGATAAACAAAGGCTAGGCGGGGCTAAAAGAACGGTGAATATAATGTAAGGAAGGCTATTTAGCTATGTAGCTTATCAAAATAAAATCGAATGCCTTAATCACTTTGTCACAGCGTGCAATGCAAATGTGTAGTCTCAAGCAAGATGCAAAACAAGTTCTAGAGATGCAACTAATGGGTGAGTCACTCAAGGGATCATGGAATTGATAAAAGTGATCAATTCAAAATTTAAGCAATGTGGACTCACGGGATGGGGCTCAATCAACTAAACTTAGCCCAAAGATTTGCGGCACGCACATTTATACTTTCTAAGATAGTCAAAGCAGCCAGATACAACTTTCATAACTTGTCTCAAAATCAGAAGGTTTGAAGGAAAAGGTTTCAAAAAACTTTTGAGATCTCGTCCAGATTTTTCTAAGTGAAGCAAGTTAAACTGAAAGTAAGAAAGGTTTGCGGCCTCCGTTGGATGGAATTAGTTTCAACAGCTTTCTGAGGGGGGCTAGGCACGCTAGTGGCCATGGTGGATTCACTGGATTCACTGGATTGGGCAAGCGGTCTGTAGTTGGGATTGTGAATGAGCCTGCCGGTTTGTGGGTCACGGATGTGGGCTCGGAGATGATCTGTTATCTTGCCTGCGTGGAAACTGACTAGTGCTCGAAAGAACTTTTACGCCACCCGCCCAATGCATGCATGACTTAATGGACCTATATGAACCTAGGACATGGACATGACGCCTATATGCTGACACAAGGATGACTCTCCCACTTTTATGGGAGTGCATGTCCTAACTCTATATGGACCTAGCATGATGACTGACAACATTAAACGTCTATTGGGTCCTTACTTGGATCGAGTCACGATCGCTTTCGGTTTCGGGCTCAGATTCAAGTAACGGACGCAATGGGGATTAGACTCAGGGAATATCATAAAGGGCCGAATAGGATCATCAGCAAGGCATTGGGCTGTCCGTGGGGTGAAGCGGTCAGGCCCGAAGAGAAGAGAGAAGGCCAGACTGGGTTAGGAAACCCGTCCGGGTTCCTCTTCCTCTAACTGGGCCCCGTTCCGTCAATTACCAGCAGATGGGCCAGTCCTGATGGCCAAGAACCCGTCTGGGTTTCTGACGCGCTGGACCCACACCGACGGACAATTGACACGAATGGGTCGGCTCTGACAGGCCAGAAACCCGTCTGGGTTTCTGATAAGCCAAAATGCACCTCGCATGTTCCTACGCGGACTAGAACGACTCCCGACTCATGAATGGGTTGAATATTCGGACTCGACGACTGCTTACAACTGGACTCTAAAACTCTTTACAAAATAAATCTACATAACGTATACATGGACTCGAAACTCTTTACAAACTCTACAGCATATACACGGATCCTTTACAAAAATAAAACTCTACACTTATGCTTGGATTCTAAACTTCTTTACAAAAATAAAACTCTACAACTTATACATGGATTCTAAACCTCTTTACAAAAATAAAACACATAGCATACAAATGCGGGATTAGCCTAACCATGACCCTAGGTTCAGGGTTTTTTCTAGGTTTAGGGAGATGAATAGGGTACCACATGTTCTCACCCCGGTGCATTTTCCTTGTATGGAATTCAAGGAAGAATGTGTGGGGTGTTGCTCTTTGGGTTTCAAGGAAACCTTTAGAGTGTAACACGGGGAGAGGAGAGATCAAATGCTTGGCGATGTAAGTGCATCCCACAAGTAGTGACCTCCCGCTCTCGGGGTTGATTCCTAGTTTTAAAACCTAAACCAACGCTTTTGTGCTCCCCAGCCATAAAGGCCCAAGAGTAGCCTGGTATGCAATATGCCTAAAAAAAATGATAAAAATGTGAAATAAATTAATTCCTCCTTTTTTACAAAAAAACACTAAAATTTAATTCTTTCAAGTTTTACTCTCTTTTTAAGTTTAAGTCCCCAGTGGAGTCGCCAATCTGTAGACCCCGAAAAAATCGGTCGATGACCTTTTTTTCGCGGCGCTACTTAAAAGTGATTGGGAGCCGACTAGGATTGCTTAATCTTAAATAAGGTTGAACTTTTAAGAAAGTGATTGAGTTAACAGATTTAAAAAAAAAAACGATTTACGCCCGAGGTTTACCTTTAAGGAAAGAAGAAAAAAGAAACAAAAAAGGGGAAAAAAACACCCAGGAACCCGTCTGAGTTCAAAAGAACCAAGACGGGTTCTTAACCGCAAAACCCTACGAAAAAAAAGAAAACAAAGGAAAAAAGAAGCAAAGAAAAGAAGTGAAGAACCCGTCTGTGTTCCTGAGGAACCAAGCCGGGTTCCTTCGGCGTTAATCACAAATTGGGTCGTAAAAATCGTAAAAAAGGAAAAAGAAAACCAAAGTACGAAAAATAGAGTCGCCAGTTGAATTTTAGGAGAAAAACAACAAACCATTAGATACAGACTCCAGCCTGCGGATCCAGAGATGGATTCGGGGGTAAGGTTACGAATTCGACAATAAAAATCATCAAATCCGCCTATTCAACGAATAGACTCTACTAGAATTAAATTAAAGTAAAACAAAACAAAAAGGGAGGAATTAAATATGAATTTCACAAATTTATCATTAAAATCATGCAAAACAAAGAAAATAAAAAGAGAGAATTCTATAGATTACCACATGTTTTACATCAACTATGCTAACCTTTAGTAAAGCAGCATGCAAAGGGGAGAGAAGAGATGGAGGGAATATGCTAGTGTCAATACTCTAGCATACCATGGTCTGTTTTTTTTGTGGGTGATGGATGATGGGTATTTATAGGGGGGAAATTAGGTTTAGGGTTATGTTTTTTTTGCTAGGTTAGCCGCGGCGCCAAGAAAACAACCCAGGCGGGTTTCTTGTGAGAGACGACGGGCCTTGAGCCCAAAAACCCAGACGGGTTCTTGTGGGTGGAGCTAAGCTCCGACCCATTAAACCCAGACGGGTTCCTGCTGGGTTAGAGCTGAGCTCCGGCCAACAACCCAGATGGGTTCCCACTGGTATTGGGCTTTTGTTTCTTCCGGGTTTAGGTGGGTGAGGGGCTTGCATGCTACTAAACTATTCGGCTAGCTTATTTTCCAAAACTAGTACTAAAATACTAATACAAAATTCAGCGTCTACAGCATAACACAATGTTCATTTTAATAGCTACCAGACATCCATCACTTGAATTGCTACACGCTACCTAAAACACTATCAGTTACATAAATCCCTAATCGAATAGGACCGTGTTTTTCAAATTACTACAATGGATCAAAGTAACATTATTCATTACATTTATTTTACTTTTTTATGTGGTAGGTAATAAAATATTCAATGCTTTATTTAGTTTCATAGGAACTGATCTTTTATCAATTGTGGAATTTACGAGTAAAGTTACAATATCAAACTCGGAGGTGGAAATACTATATGTTGATATTTACGCATTTATGTGCAGCTTGAACGATAATAACTTCTGTGAATTTCATTTTTTTAATAATTAAAGGTCCAAAAGAGCTACAAAGATCGTAATAATGTTATGAAACAATAAAAAAACTCCTACAACCCAACAAACTAATAAAAATAATGAAACTGGAACATCTCAATCTAATAGTTAGAAATGACACAATAAAACTATTTATTTGAATTTGACATTTTCTCTTTTCACTATTTCTCTTTGATTCGCTCCACTGTTGTCTCGTGATATCTACGAATGAAGCTCGAATTGCACCCAAAGTTTGTCACTCTACGCGTCATGTCTTCCAAATAATCATAGGGAAGCTCCGAGGATTTCTCAAGCAAAATAATACTCTTGTCCTTTCTCTTGTTATGACCTCTATACTTTGCATAAGCAACACTGCACGCAGGTTACAAGATGCCATCTAGACTTCAGAAAAGCATTTCCCCTCTTTTTCCTTCTACTATTAGCAATGGAACCCTCCAAGAAAGAGTCCTCATTCCCCAAGATCAGCAAGTTTTGATTTCCTTACGCACGCAACTAGATAATAGTTAAGGCCTTGTTCTTTAAGGGTGTAAAACTAAGTTAGGTGTCCCTGTTCTTTGGATTGATAACTCTTTCCAATTCAATCCAACCAATCCAAATCTTACATAATTCCCCAAAAAAGTATTATCTCAAAAAACACAATTCTCCAAAAAAACATCACAACTTATCCGATCCAATCCAATCTAATTCATTCAGAAGTGATTCCAACCAATCCAAAGAACAGATGTATATTAGAAAAGTTAAACTGTATGAGTAGGTAAATGTCACATCATTTTTTTTAAAAAAAAAAAATAAATTCTATGAATTGAATAAAAAATTTCAAATACAAATTATCTAAAAGTAAAGTCTTGTTCTTTTGGATGGTATATAAGGTAAAATAAAGTTATGTTATGTTAGATTAAGGCCCTGTTCTTTTCTGCGGTTGGTAAGCTGCGGTGTCACAGTCTACCGCAGTTTGCCACAACCCGCCACATTTTAACGCAAATCATTACTTTTTTCTTTCCTCACTTTTCTCTCTCCTCGCTTTTTTCCTCTACTTTTTACATCCTCTCTCCTCAACTACCCCACATAACAATAACCCACCATAATTTCACCATACCCGCCATAATTCCACCACACTTCACCACACCATTCCGCAAAATACCGCATAAAAGAATAGGGCCTAAGGATAATCCTACCAAACTAAAGAACATCACCAAGTCAAGAATTAAGGCAATTGTCTTTTAATAATAGCTATTGTGATGTGTGAGTTTTGTTTAACTCAAACTTTATAGTTTAGGATTATAACTGTTGTCTTTTATTGTATATGTTAGTATTGTTCTCTAGTATTGGTTTAAAATCCTATTCTTTATAGTGGTAAGTTAGATTCATCCTTCCATAATCTTACTTTATTTTATCGTACACGATTTTTTTAAAAACACAAATCAAAGTCAAAATTTTAATAAAGAAATATCTTTACCCTATCACTAATTTACCTACCAAAAATTCTATCCTCATCTTTCATTTCCTTTTCTCACCTTACTAAATATAACTTGATCCGAACACTTTAAAGAACAAAGTCTATGTTCTTTAGACTGGCAAGTTAGATTTATCCTTACCTTACCTTACCATACACGATTCCTTAAACAACACTCAAACCAAAATCAAAATTTTAGCAATAAAATACCTTTATCCCACCACTCACTTATCTACCTTTATTTTCTTACCATTCTAAAGAATATGATTATTTACTTTTTAAAGTCATTAAAGAACAATAGAAAGCAATAATTTAGGTTTTTCATGTGAGTTTATTCTTTACTATTTTTTAAAATTTTGCCTTTAGTCTATTTTTATACTACAATCGGTATATTATATTAGTAAATTTGACGAGGAAAGACTAATAAATATTTAATTGTCTATTAAATAGTGAATATTTATAATCTATGGTATGACTTTATTTTTTTTACGTTGACAGTTTTTTAACGTTGACATTTATGTTGGTAGTAAACATTATGTAGGTTTGAAAATTTGCTTTGGTATGCCCAAATCTTTCAAATGCTTTCTTGTAGGTTTGAGTTTTCTTTTAGTAATATTATTTTAACATATATATAATATAATAATATATATAGTTAATTAATGGTACAAATGGTAAAGGTCAAACCATTAACACACAACATTGCATGTGTTGTAAGTGTTTTATTATTACGTCATAAATCAAGCGTCATAAATCAAGCACCTTAGGCCTCGATGGGTGAATTAATTCAGGCTGGTACTGGGCCAAGCAATTTTGATTCGAGTTTCGGGTTGACTTTAGAGGCGTTTTATTCGAATCAGTTCGTGTGAGGTTCTTTTAGGTTGGATTTTGGTTCGATTTAGGGTCATTCAAACACATAGTTTAATCATCGTTCACTTTCGGGTTGTGGCTCGGTTAAGTTTTTGGATCGGTTTTGCATTGTACGTGTTCGTGCTAAGATTGGTTCATCCATCCGAGTGTCAGTTTTGATTTTCTTATTCGACTTTCACATCTCAATCAGTTCTACTCCATCCAAATTACCTTATTCTCCTCATTTCTTCCAATTTATTTCATATAATCCGCTTTCATTTTTGAAATCCTATCTAGAAAAGACTACTTCCACAGTGAAAAATCATCTTTCTCTTTCATAAAAATTTAAAAAATCAGATGGCATAAACAGAAGTTGAAAGATGAACACATGTGCATGCACAACATAAGATGTTGGGGAAACCCTGAACAGATGAGTAGGACCTAAAATAAAAGCAAAAAGGAAGGGAAAAAGGCAAAAAAGAGTAGGGAAGAATGAATTAATTAAATTAATGTTTGAGGGGAATAAAATGTTAGGAACATATAATTAAGAAAATGGAGGGGGGTTGAAAGTAGAGTGCATGTGGGTTTAATGAGCTGGCTTTCTATCCAAAAACCAAATCCAGAGAAAATGGTAGTGAAAATAGACAAACACAAACCCCACATAACTCATGGGATTGTGTTGTCCCAGGCAGTATCCCGCCTTGTTTGCCCTCCGCCATCTTCTTCTATATATCCCATTATCCCTCCCCTTTCCCATCTTTGTCTAACTTAATGTCTTTTTGAGTATTTTTTTTTAAAGTTATTTGGATCGGTTAAAATCATGTTTGGATGGATTTGATTGAATTGGATTAGATTGGATTAATTTGGATAAGTTATGATGCTTTTTTGGTGAATTGTGTTTTTAGAGAGGATGTTTTTTTGGGGAATTGTGTAAGGTTTGGATATGTTTGGATATGTTTGGATTTAATTGGATTGGACTGGTTAGTTGAACCAATCCAAAGAATATGAAATAATTGACTAGTTCTTTGGATTGGATAAAATTAGGTTTGGATGGATTAAGGCCCTGTTATTTTATGCGGTATTTTGCGGAATGATGTGGTGAGGTGTGGTGGAATTGTGGCGGATATGGTGGAATTGTGGTGGGTTATTGGTGTGTGGGGTATGTGAGGAGAGAAGATGTAAAAAGTAGAGGAGAAAAGTGAGGAGGGAGAAAAATAATGATTTGCGCTAAAATGCGGCGGGTTGTGGCAAACTACAGTAGGCTGTCGCAGTTTGCCAGCCGCAGAAAAGAACAGGGCCTAGATTGGATTGAATTGGATAAGTTATGATGTCTTTTTGAAGACTTATGTTTTAATGTTTTTTTTGGAGAATTGTGAGATTTGGATTGGATTAGATTGGATTGAATTGGATTAGTTAGAGATACCAATCCAAATAATAGGGCATTGTTCTTTGGTTGGGTTATTTTCAGGTTTGGATGGATAGGTTGGGATAAGTTATGATTTTTTTGGTGAATTTTTTTTTTAGATTGGATGTTTTTTTGGGAAATTGTGTTAGGTTTAGATAGATTTGGATAAATTTGGATAAGTTAGGATAAGTTGGAAGAGTTACATCCGACCTAAAAAAACAGGGCCTAAAGCCATGTTGTGCAAAATTTGTAGTTCATAAACACCATGTAGTTTTCTAGGAAAGATTTTATGGAGACTTCTCTTAGAAACCTCTTTCCTGAGACCCTATTCATTCCTGCAGTGGGTAGAGTGCGGTAAACTGGTAATGATATGGTAGGATAATAATGTGGATTGTGATATGATATGGTACGATGCGGTAAATTGTGGTAAAATTTATGGTAAAAATGTTTGTTATGGTAAGTAAGTAGAGAGAAAAATAAAAAAACAGTGAAAAAAGTGAGGAGAGAGAAAATTATGATTATTGTGGTAAAATGTACGTGGTCTAATATAGTAATATGTGATGATTTGTAGTTAGTATAGTAAATTGTGATATATAGTATGATACTGTACAAAAGAACAGGGCAACTCGAGAGCTAAATAATTGGTCTCACACAAAAACTGTCCCATCTATTTGGGACAACTGCACATAGAAAAGTTTTAGATCCAAACGCTCTAATAACCTAATTGTTAGTTTAGATAAAGGAGTGAAAAATTCGTGTATGTTTGACTAGCTAGTGAAATGTTAATTTTATTAAGATTTGACGGCCTATACTCTTCACCTTATATTTTGTGGATATTTTTTTTTTTGGGAGTTGGAATATATTTTTTTGTTCTAAAATAAATCAATTTTATGTAGAGAAAGGTGTTTCGAGAAAAATTTTCCAAGTACAACTATTTCTTGTTTACATAATTACATTAGTCATTGTCTAGGATAATTATGAACCACAATATTTCCCTCTCTTGTAGGGATGGCAACGGGGCGGATCGGGGATGGGGGAGTATACTCCCGTCCCCATCCCCGCTTCCAAAATTCATCCCATCCCCGTTCCCATCCCCACTTCGGGGAATGATTCTTGCCCCATCCCATCCCCGCGGATTCCCCATCTCCAACGAAGATTTTTTTAAAATTATCCTAAATTTAACTAAATTTTAATCGGATCCGGTTTTTAATCGAACACGGTTTTTAACATGTTCAAAATACAACGTATTTAACTTGCTCAAGTAATAATACATCAAAATCAAACAATAATACATCAACAAGTGAGAATAAATTGGAAAATTACTACTTTGTCCTTCCCATTAATATATATATATTAAATTTGAATAAAGGTTATTTGGTAATTTTAACATTTTCGGGGATGGGGATTCGGGGATGGGGACGGGGATGTGGATGTGGAAAATTTTGTCCCCATCCCGGCCCCGTCCTCGAGCAGATTTTAGGAAATCGTCCCCGTCCTCGTCCCCATCCCCAATGGGGGTGGGGATTTTCCCCTAGAGTGGGGCGGGGCCCCGACGGGTTCGGGGATTCCCCGCCCCATTGCCATCCCTACTCTCTTGACATGGCTAGTTAGGCTACGTTCTTTTATGCGGTGAATTTGCGGTGTGGTGAGTTGTGGTGCGGTCAGTTACGGTAGATTGCGATGGAAATAACTAATGGATGTTGAAATATAATGGTAATGATAAAAAGGTAAATGGTAATGTGTGGTGAGTTGCGGTAAAGTGCGTTGCGGTAACTTGTGGTACCGCATAAAAGAACGGAGCCTTAGGAGAGTGTTGAAGAAAACCTTACGGCCTTGTTTTTTAGGCTGTTAAGTTGGATTTATCCTTACCTAATTTTATCTGATTCTCTAAAATAAATTCAATTCAGAATAAGTTCTAAAAAATAAGTTCAAAATAATGCAAACAACTTTATGAAATATTAAAAGTTTAGAATACTATATATGAAAAAAATATATGAGAAAAAGCCCTAAAACACTAACTATTAATACCAAACAACAATACCTGAGAGGCTGAGACAATAAAGTCTGTTTTTTATGCAGTAATTTGCGGTGTGGTACCGCACCACACCGTATTACTCAATATTTTACCACATTTCACCGCACTCCACCATACTTTACCATAGTTCTTATCAAAATACTTTCTTACTTTTCTCTCTTCATTTACCCTACATACCACAACTCTCACCACAACCCACCACACTTTACCACACTTTTTCAAATTCCATCGCACTGCACTGTTACCACACCACACCGCATCGTATAAAAGTACGGAGCCTAAAAATTATAAAATTTAAACAAGTGTAATTTTAGAAGTGTTTGGGTCTGTGCTTATCCCTGAAAATAAATAAACAAATAAAGTACACTTAAATCGTGGAAATTGGGGATAGTGGGTGTAATATTCTAGATTATCGTTATTCTTACTAATTTGGTGTAGTTAAAGCGTTTCTCATATCTCCTCGAAACGTATTTTTGTTTATTTGTGTGAATACTCGCATATTCATCTTAAATTATTACTCCCTCTGTTCTTTTTTATCTGTCATTTACGGTTTTCAGTGCCAATTTTTAATCAATAATTTCTAATATAAAACTTTTATAGAAAAATATAATATTATACTTTTTAATAGTATTTTTATTACGAATCTAATGATATCAATTTTGTATGATGAATCATTATACAAATTAAGATATTGACGGTCAAAGTTTTTGTCACAATTCCCTAGGCGACAGATAAAACAAAACGGAGGTAGTAAATGATATGATTTTTGCTTACAAATTATTTTTTCCCCCGAGGACTGCTTACTAATTAATTTGGTGGGGAAGGTGTTAAAACGTTTCTGCTTAATTATTGAGATTCGAAACGTAGTATGTACTTATATTATATTGGGTTCATGCATAATGCTCTTGATTGTATTCCTTTTTCTTTTCTTTTTTTATTTTTTTTTGTGTGGGCAGGGGTGGGGGTGTTTAAATTGGTACCTACCTTCAAAATTGAATATAAACATATATTTTCTTTATACTGTCCGTCCTAAAATGTTTGTCATAAAAATTAATTCATTTGAATCAATGAGTATGAGGTGAAAAGTTTACAAACTAGTAAAAATATCCTTGATAATATCTTGAGCTAAAAAAGCTTATTATTAGAGATATAATTGGTAATAAAGTTGTTGAAATTGTAAAAATTAGTTAATTTGACAAATAAAATAGGACGAAGAAATCAGTTAGTTTGACAAATAAAAAGGGACATGATAGTATTAAATATGCAAATATTTAACTAAACTTTAATTAGCTCATTTATATGTTGTTTTGTTCAAGGGTCATAGTTGTTTAGATTTAGTTGTGGTTGTTTTTATGTTTGTTATTTTTATTCTGATGGTGGAGCAAAAGAGCAAAGTGATATAAACTAGAAGCAATCATGCGCAATAAATTTTTGAAATCCCACAAATAAACAAACAATCGATTCTTTGTTTGTATGTGTGAGGATGCAATATTTATATGAATCAAACTTTGTACAAAAGACACAATGAATGAAAAACTTATTTAAATCTCTTATTGACCTATTGAGATCTTGGTTAAGTCACTTAATTTTAGCTTAATATGATATGTTTGGATCATATTATTTGGTAATGTTTTTAAGTTTTTTTTTTTTTTTAAAAAAACTTTACTCAATGATCAACACTCGTTAGCATTAATCAACTATCAATCGGTATCGATTATTACTCATCTATGCTAAACATGAGTAAGGCTCTGTTCGGCAAAATTAGTGTTTTAGATAGCTGATAGCGGTTTATGTAGCGTATAGCGGTTTAAGCAGCGGATAGCGTTTTAAGTAGCAGATAGCGGATGACTGTTCAAATAAGAATTGTATTCGGTAAATTTAGCAGTTCAATTTTCAGATTAATGTGAATTGACATAAAAAGGGTATCAATAATTTCCAAAGATAAAATTTACAAAGGGTAGTTTTTGACCGAAAAATATGAAACGCTACTCCAAACGATAAACGTTAACTTTATTAGCGTTTTACAAAACGCTCCTTAAAACGCTAAACGCTCCTCAAAACGCTAGCTTACCGAATGCTAATATTTATGCAATTAGAGTTTTGATTTGGTCAAGACACTAAACGCTACCCCAAACGCTATTGACGAACACAGCCTAAAAGTTGCTTAGGATAGCTTAAATTATACCTTAAATTTAACTTATCTTTTCCTAAACTAAAACCAAACTAAACTTTATTTCTATGAAGTTTTAAAAATTATTTTTTTAGGGCAAATATTATTTAGTTATATACTTATATGGATTGGATTTATCATATCCAAGTTGAATTACCAAAGAGTTTGCGGATGATTGGGTTTCATACTTTCGTTTTGTGTAAGTACTCATTGGGCCTCAAGTCCATATAGAAATACTGCACTGTTTGGGCCAGATGTGAGCCCAGCGAAATATCAGTAGGGCTCTGGCCCAATATTCTGAGGGAGCATTCTTTCAGGCCGCAAACTTTGTGTAAACATGAACTGATCCATTGGGCCCATATTTCAGGGTAATTCAAGAGGTCACAGCTAACGCATGAAAAAAAGAAGAAGGTAAGATCAAACTGTTCATAATAATTAATTATGTCTACATATAGTAATGAGCCAAGTTAATTGGAATGAGTCAAGTAAAAAAGATTTATTAAAGGGTCAAGTCAATAACGAATTCGCCTCATTCAATAATAATAAAGCGTCATTAAAAATGTTACTACCTTCGTCCCTAAATAATTGTCCATTTGACTAAATTTTGACCATTGATTACTTACAAATTTTAATGAGTTACAATATAAAATTAATATCATTGTAATTTTCAGTACAATATCTTTCTAATGGTGATAATTTCATATTGTAACTCATTGTAATTTGTGAGTAATCAATGTCAAATTTTAGTCAAATAGACAATTATTCAGGGACGAAGGTAGTAAGTTTTTGGAAACCATTTCCCCTTGGACACTTTCGTTTGGGAAGATCTTTTCGAGTCCAATGAATTTTCGTTTCTCCATCTTTTTAGCAAATGAAGTTAGTGTGAATTTGACTTATACAAAATTTAGGGGTGATCTAGGAAGTGTTACTTCATTATATATTTCGGCCTGCTATAAGACTTTATGACATATTTATTAGAGGCAATAAATTCGAAATATTTCAATCCATTTTTTAGGGAGTATTTGATTGGTCAAAAATTCTAGAGAAATTGGTGAGACCAATACATTTCCAAACATTCTGTTTATTTTGAAGCGAATTTGGCATTGCGAATGAGGGTGTTGTATAGCAACTATAATCCTTCACCTTCCAGAAGGAGGACAAGGTGGGGCTCATGATATATATCATTTCTTCAACCAAATTGAATCGAAAAAGATCTCAAAGTTTGTATATATTAGATAGCGGGTCTTCACTCTATTTAATTTTGTTTGGTTCTGTTGGGGAGATCCAAGGGGTGAACACACTTCAATCAAGACCCATGATACACAAATTAAGTGAGGTTCCATCTTAAAACAAATTGGTGTTAAGAGGAGTAGCCCATTTGACTTATATACCATGTGCTTTCTCTTTACTTCGATGTGGGACATTTACTCATGGATGAATAACAACAGGTTCCACTGAATTAATTAAATTGACTTGCAATTCATAGTCCGTTAGGAAGTCAATATTTCATTCAGTCCAACATTTTGGCTCAAATGATGTTAGACTTGAAATTCTGCTCAATATCTTTTCAAACACCCGTTGATTTTCCTTTCCAGCTTTTGTGCATAAGGTTAGGGAAATGAGATGTTACCAACGCAATCACAAATGGTTGATATAAATTACATTGTCCCAATTCAAAATAAATTCTAGCCTGATTTACCTCCTTTGTATTATCTGGTTGGGTGGGTGGTGGCGGACCCTTACAGTAAGGGTATTGCCTTTTTTCAATGCACAGTTCTAGTCATAAATTACGTTTATTTATAACTCTAAGCCCTTAGTTGGATAGATAAGCCTCAATTCAAATGTGGATAGTCTTTCCCAAATATATATAAGTGCATGAAAAGACTAATTTCGACAGAAAAAAACTTTTGAAAAAAAAGCTAATTTGAAAAATAGCTGACAAGCCGTTTGAACTCCATACAATAGCCCATCATATAAAATACTATAGCGAAAACATTTCATAAAATAAAACTTTATTATTTCAACATTATAGTAATAAAAGTAGTACAAATAAAATATTAAAAATTTATAAAAATTAAAATAAAAAATGATTACATCAGTAATTGACTTTTATGACTTTTGAATCATAAATAATAACTTTTCACACAATATCTTAAAAATTTACTATGTTATAGATTTTACAAAGCACTTTATGATCACGAGCTTAATAATACTAATTTTCTATTATAAATAACTATATTTATCTAAATATTAGCCGTTAAAAATTTTCAAAACACAAAGGCCCTGTTCTTTGAATAGGTTATACTAAGCTATCCAATCTAATCCAAACCTATCTAAACTTATTTAGACCTTACGCAATTCTCCGAAAAAATATCATCTCTAAAAACACAATCCCGAAAAAACATCATAACTTATCCACTCCTATTCAAACCATCCAATCCACCTTAGGCCCCGTTCTTTTGTGCGTTGCGTTTACGTTGCATTACGGTTAATTGCATTAGATTGCGGTAAGTTGCGATGGAAAAAGTTAAAAAGTAATTATAATTTGTGATATATTACGGTATGTTACGGTAACTTACATTGATGTTAGTAAATAGTTAAAACAATAGGGCCTTAACCTAATTTTCAGCAATCCAAAGAACTGAGCCAAAATCTTGGTACATAAGCAAATATGCGGGCGGGGGAGCAGCAAACAACTCACAGGGGGCCCCTGCGTTTTCCCATTGGACCAAACACCGCGTAGATTCTGAAGCCCCATTTGCATGTTTGGCAAGTTGCCAAATCCTACTTAATATATAATTTAATCCAACAACTCCCTAATTGCCAAGTAAACCATTCATAAGGGAAAAATCAACCAGCTAAACAAAATACATTATTAAATCTTTTTCAATCTTCTACTTCTTTTTCAAGAAAATAGTAAGTAGGGAACGGTTTAAACTTTGAGTCAGTCGAAATTGGTTTTTCTAAAAAATTATGGCTTTGTCCTTTAGAAATAATAGTAAGTTAGATTTATTTTATTTTTTTCTTACCTTACCTTGTCAAAATCTCTTAAAACACTCAAACTAATGTCATTTCATTCCTCAAAAGATTCAGAATTTAATAATAAAATATATTTATTTCACCACTATCTTACCTACCATAAATTATTTCCTTATCTTTCATTATCTTCTTACTGAAATCTTCTTGACCTTCTGACTAGAGGTGAACAATACACTATTATTTTATATAATAAACATAAAATTATACTAAATTATACTAAGTTATAATTTTTTTTATTGGAGTTAACGGTAGCCGTGACCACTCTCAACATACCCCTAAGTCCGCTAGTGTTTCGAGTGCTTTTTTTTTCTTCATAAAGTGACTATAGAATATGGGAAATAACTCAAATAAGTCAAACAGTTTCCTTGTGAATGTACAAATAGAGTAAAAGAAAATTTCAGCAAGAAGATGAGCTGACGAACCCAATTCCTTTGATTCCATCATGTTTGTTGCAACAACCCCTTAAAATTTGACCATCACATCTTATTATTGTTAATTGTTTGTCTAATTTTAGAGTAAAAGGACACTCTTCAATTGATTTTCCCCCAATAAGATTATTTATTAATTTTTGGGTGCTTTTCTTTGCTTGGTGTTTCAAACTTGCACCTAATTTATGACCCTTAATCCACATGGCCCAAAAATATTAATTGATGATGTTATTTTTGACCTTCCATGATAAGTAAATAATAATATACAAAGATCTATGCATCCCATGTCAAACACTTTGATTGACGTATGACTTTTGTACGTTCAATATTTTCAACAACAAATGTGAAATCTTATGACTATATTGAGAAATTTAGCACTTAAAGTGAAGTGCAAAATTCACATCTTCAACACAATTATATGATTTCATGAAAAAAATACAGAAATAAATCAAACGAATCTTACCAATAATACACATACTGTAAGATTAAGGTTCCGTTCTTTTATGTGCTTAATTTGCAGCACGGTAAGTTGTGGTGAAAATAATTTTGTGGATTTTAAATAATTTTATGGATTTTGTAGAAATATATTAAATAAAAAGGTAAATGATAATTTGTGGTGAGTTGTGGTAAATTGCGATGCGGCAACTTGCGATACCGTATAAAAGAACGGGGTCTAAGGCTCTATTCTTTTATGTGGTATCACATCGCACCTATTACAATTAACCACACTAATACAAACTATCACATATTACCATATCTCTACACTCTACCACAACAACCGTAGTTTTCTTTCTCCTTATTTTTCTCATTACTTTTCACTTTCTTTCTCATCACCTACCACACCAATCATTCTTACAATAAATTTTAAAACTTATCATATTGTAGATCATATCACACTATCCACATTTCTACCATACCATATCATTAGGTCCATTACTACTCTTTATCCACCGTAAAAAAGAACACGATCTAAATTTGAAACATGCATAATTGCTCCAAATTTAACTCCATCTAAATAAATACACGCAAGAGTGGATTTTACATATTATCTGTTGCACACTTGCATGGAAGGAAACAGCTGTCATAGCAAAATTTTGTAGGAATCAAAGTTGTAATTTTTTTTCCTTCAAATTCTTACAAAATAAAAAAAATAAAAAAGAGGAAAATAACAGCGTTGCGTGATATAGTAATGAAATGTAATTCTGGAAGGTAACGGGTTGACAATTGGGAAAGAAACAGCACTAAACAAGTAAAAGTCGGCCTAATTAGGAAAAATTACTACATAATTTCTGGAAAATTCAAGGAGAAGGTAATTTTTTTATTTTTTATTTTTAAAAAAACACACAGTTCAACTTTCCAACCACCAAATGATTAAGAAATGCACAGAAAATAATAAGTCATCTTCTGTGACATGACAAAGTAAAACACCCTGCATGTGCATGGATTGCTACCCAGATTCATTAGTTTTAATAAAGTAATTAATCAGAACAAAACATTACAATGATAAATCTAATCATCCCTTTAACAAAGCAATTAGACAAACAGCACAAAAGATCAACTCTGACAACAAACAAAGTTAAAGAATTTGGTCCTCCTCAAAAAAGTCAGCAACCTGCTTTGCTTTGACATTTTCTGGGTACAAAAAATGAAAAGAAATACCAAAACAATCAACCAAAGAAACATGCCAAACAGCTCAACTTCCCAATACAACAAAACCATTAAACCAACCCCAATTATCAATCAATCACTGATTAATCAAACCAGTTAAGCTCTCATTCTTCTCTCTTTTGCTCTCTCCCCTGTTTGTCTACATTACAGTTTTCTTGGGGGGAAAATTGAGAGATATGGGAATGTTTCATACCAAGAGAGAGTTTTTCTTCATTGCCTTGGTATTCATTTTAACCAATTCTTTCATTGATCTTCCTGTGTGCGAATCGCAGTCGCCTCAAAACATCGAAACGTTCTACCCATTGTCATCATCTCTGCCGCCAGCGGAACCACCGGCCGCCGGCGGTCTGCCGCCTTCACCGACACCGCAGAAACCGCCAACCCCACCACCCCCGCCGGACACGTCGTCACATCTGTCCAAGTCAGCGTCCCGGAAGGCGATCATCACAGCTGTCGGTGTGACTGCCGCCACCACCTTGGTGTTGGCGGCGGCAGTGTTTTTTCTCTTCACCAAGTGCGGTAGCCAGAGGAAGAAGCACGGTGGTGGGGCCGCCACCGCCACTTCCGTGGCGGCGGTTGGCGGTGGAGGTGGCGGTGGTGGGAGGTTGCCGGCGGCGGCACAGTCGGAGTTCACGAGGTTCGATGGGAACATCAAGGGTCTGATAGTGGATGAGGATGGGTTGGATGTGTTGTATTGGAGGAAGCTTGAAGGGAGTCAAAGAAAGAGTGGTCCTTTTCACAAGGAGGCTTTTGGTAACAATAAGCCTCCTAGTGGGAAGAGGGTGTATTCTAGAGGCAAATCTTCTTCTTCTGCTAATACTCTTCCCATCCAAACACACCCTCAGGATAATCAGAAAGTTAGGCTTCTTGATTCTAAATCCCCACCCGCAAATGAGGCCGATTTCCAGGCTCTGCCGCCACCTCCACCGCCGCCCAAGAAAGCACCACCGCCAGCACCACTGACTCCACCACCACCACCACCACCTCCTCCGAGTAACAATACAGGTCCAGCTCCTACTCCTGCACCACCACCGCCGCCGCCGCCAGTTCCAGGAAGGAAGGGTCCTGCACCACCAGGTCCACCGCCGCCGCCGCCACCAGGGCGGAAAGGCCCTGGGCCACCGCCCCCACCACCGCCGAAATCCGGCGGGTCGAGACCGCCACCTGTGCCAAGGAGGACACCGAGTGGGAAGATTGTGGAAGTAGCTGCCATTGGGGAGGATGAATCAGGATCAGCCAAGAATGAACAGGTCAAACTGAAGCCATTGCACTGGGAAAAGGTCAATGTCAATCCTGATCACTCCATGGTGTGGGACAAGATCGACCGCGGCTCGTTCCAGTAAGTATCTATTTAAATCAAACTTGCATTAAACAAATAGCCGGACATAAGCAATCTAATCTTACCCTTGAATTTCGCAATTTAGAGAGACTGGTTCCAATTAATCAACATTTTCGAAAACGTTCGGTACCTAGGAAAAGAAGCAGTGACCGAAGGTTTATCGAGGCAATAAACAAATCTAAATACAAAACCTTAAATGAACAAACTAAACTCATTTCTGGGATATATTTTGGTGGAACAGGTATAATGTCGACATGATGGAGGCTCTGTTTGGGTACGTAGCAACAAACCGAAAAACTCCCCAGGATCAAGGCAACACTTCCCGGAACCCTGAAAGCCCAAACCCATTAGCCAAAATCTTCATCCTGGACTCACGGCGGTCCCAAAATGCAGCCATTGTGATCCGCTCCCTAGGGGTCACCCGCCGGGAGCTAATCGAAGGGCTCCTGGAGGGAAAAAGCTTAACCCAAGAGACCCTCGAGAAGCTCAACCGAATAGCCCCGACGAGAGAAGAGAAGCTTAAAATCATGGCCTTCGATGGTGATGTAGGGCGACTAGCTGATGCGGAGTCCTTCCTGTACCACCTCCTCAAGGCGGCTCCCTCGGCCTTCAACAGGGTCAATGCCATGCTCTTCCGGTTCACGTACGGGTCCGAGATCCACCAGCTCCGGGATTCCCTTGCCACGATTGACGCCGCGTGTGGCGAGCTTCGTAGCAGCCGGGTGTTCACGAAGCTTCTAGAAGCTATTCTGAAAGCAGGGAACCGACTCAATGCAGGGACCGCCAGGGGGAACGCGCAGGCATTCAACCTGTCTGCATTGCTCAAGCTGTCGGACTACAAGAGCAGCGACGGGAAGACCACACTGCTCCACTTCGTGGTCCACGAGGTGGTCAGGAACGAGGGCCGCCGGTGCGTCATGATCAGGAACAACAGCCTCGCTCGATCCAACAGTAGAAGCTCGAGCTCAGATGACTCGAAAGCAAAGGAGGAGCAAGAAAGGGAGTTCCTAAAGCTCGGGCTGCCTGTGGTAGGAGGGCTGAGCTCCGAGTTACAGAACGTTAAAAAAGCAGCTGTCATTGACTTCGACATCATCTCGAGCGCCAGCTCGTCATTGCCTGGCCGCTTGTCCGAAACCCGGGAGCTCGTGCTGAGGTGTGGGGCCGACGATGGTGGAGGGGAGTTTGTGAAGGAAATGAAGGAGTTTCTCGGAGGGGCCGAGGGAGAGTTGAGGGAAGTGAAAGAGGAGCACGCGAGGGTGATTGAGTTCGTGAAGAAGACAACGGATTATTACCAGGAGGGGGCGTTTAAGGAGAGACAGCCGCTGCAGCTGTTTGTTACTGTGAATAACTTTGTGGGGATGGTCGATCGAGCTTGCATTGATATTGCAAGAGGTTTGCAGCAAAGGAAAAGTAATAACAGCAATGGTAGTGGTGGGGGAAGCTCCTCGGGTTCACCATCTTCGCCGCCACCTCCAGATGTGTTGAGGACACGTGTGACATTCCCTAGATTGCCGGATAATTTCCTCTCAGAGAAGACTAATGCAGGCGAATGATCACCGTCAAAGACAAAGGCAAGGTTCGATTGATCATTGATGTACATAGAAGACACGGATGGAAGTATATAAGATCACCCCATTCTTCTTTCGAATTCGAAAGAACAAGTGGATGGATGGATGTTGAGTGGTTTTTTTGGTTTTTCATTTTTTTTTTCAGATTGGATAGGGAAAGAATTGCAATTGGAAAGGTTTATTTATAGATTCCATAAAGAAAGAACCTCTGATACAATTCTCCATTTGAATAAAACAGGGGAATAGTCTGGGATGTATTTTCATAGTGTAGTCTTAGGAGATGTGTTCATCATGACTTCTTTGTGAGAAGAATCAATGAATCCCCAGGACTGGGAGATTTTAGATGATGAGAAAACTTCCCTATCATTCTTTTGTTTAAGCTATCTAGGGCCTCTATCATTTCCAGCAACAGGATATTATGTTATATCCTCACATACATTTTTTTCGATCAATAGTTGAGTAAAGAGCATGTAAAATGCAGAACATCATAATAGTTGTTCCGATCATCAAATTGCAAAATATAAGCAAATGTTTCCAATTTAAAATAGACCACGAAGTATTCGCAAGTCTCCTCCCAAGGTGCCTAGCTATAACAGACTTGGCAAAACTGACCCACCTAAATCCAACCTAGACCGAAATGGACCCAAGCCCGAGCTTATCAGGCCCGAAGTTATCTTTCACCAAAGTCATTCGCTTTCTCAAGACAAGTTTACTGGTATAGAAATAAAGCGACTCCAAATCAACCAGAATGGACCAAACCAAAACCCGACTTGCGTGACGTTACCCAACTGCTGGTTAATTAGCTAGTGTTTCATACAAACATTTCAAGTTAAATGAAGAATTTATGAGAAGATTAACTGCTTAAGTGATAGAGATGTTTGAATGTAGAAGGTTAGAAGAAGTTTTACTAGGCTAGATTGTTACTGATTTGCTAGTATGAGGTTGCTCCTTTGAGTCAAGTGGAGGGCCAACTTCCTAATTGACATTGGCCAACAAGACCAACAGCACTCAATGGATGTGGACAATGACATTAAAGCAAAGGTTACCAACTCTTTTGATAATGCTTTCCTTCATAGCCCTAAGAATGATGGGGGAGATGGCCAATCATGCAATGCAACACCTCCCCTTATAACTACCATTTCCCCAATCACTCCTCTTTCCAAAGGGATTCAAAACAAACACAACAAGCAAGTTGTTTCTTTCACTTTACTACATCTGAACCAATTGTTCAAACCATAAAGTAGAAACCCAACCTACTCCTCCAATTCAATCTCTTCCATCCAAATCACCTTATTTGACTATAGGGCCTACACTCGACTAAGAAGACCAACATCCTCAACAACGCCCTGTGTGGGTCCTGTTAATATAGGGTCTGAGGAGATCCAGTATTAGCCTTGTAGACATCAGGGGCAAAGCCAACTCTCATTAAATTTGGGGGGGGGGGTCATAAACTTATTTGAACCATTTCTGGGGGCCATAACATGAAAAACCAACTCAACTTTACCCAATTTACGATACTGTACGGTAAGAAAGTAGCTTATGAGCAAAAAGTTAAGGGGGCTTGGGCCCTCTTTGGTCCACTAATGCCCCGCCTTTGTTAGGCACCTTAGCAGGCATTCCTGTGTGCTGAGAGACTAATTCCAAGAGACCCACGTATAGAATGATTAGCTGAAATACATGTAATAGGCTAGACCATATGCTATGTTACTCTGACTCTTCATTTTCTCTGTCGTACCTGTGTCGGACCCTTGATACACGGACAAGGGTACGACGCTCGACACTTCAAATTACAATGAAAATGTATAAAACTTCTTTAAAATAACCGAGTCCGACACCTTCTCTGTCGTACCTATGTCCGATATGGATACGCGTGCCCGAGTCCGAGCAACATAGACTATATGTGATTGATTGCTAGACACAAAGATTACTTATGTCATGGTTACAACCTCTAAAATCTTTGAATGGAACAGGTTCCCAACAAGTCCATTTAGCATGGAACAAACCTCCAAAAGCTCAAAAATGAAAAGTATAGCCTCAGATTTCTAGATGCCCTGCTGACACTGATGTAGAGTTCATCTAATGAGTAGCTTCCAATAAGTCAACAAAGCAATTAGACATGAATCCAAAAACTAAGCTAAGTCACTACTATACCACATTAATTTATTGCAAACCTACAAAATTGAAAATCCAGGCAGAACAAACACCCCAAAAAAGGGTTTTAAAAAATGAAAGAAAGAAACAAATGGAATCCCCACCAGCAATTAGTGATTTGAGAGGCAAATGAAGACAAAATTCCAGACATTGGTAGATAGAATTTCTGTTTCTTACTCAAAATAAAACAAAAACAGTACATAAACAGAGGGTTCGTTTACAACATGATGAAAATTTGATTCTTTGAAGTAACAAAACAATTGATTATGAACAACAAACAAGTAAATTTCGGGTATAATCAAATCACAATATGTTTATGAAAATTGAAGGAAATAACAAGTGATATTGAAAAATTCAAAGTAAAAATTGAAGCCTAAAAATGACGAAACTCACAATTGGATGCCGATTGTGATGATGAAACCCAGTTGATGAAGCTGATCGCAATGACATCTATCGCCCAGGATTTGTGCAGAGGATGGGTGTTCGAGCATTTTTTTTTTTTGGGGGGGGGGGGGGTAAATAAAACCACCGTTTCACGTTGAATGTTTGAGGAAAACATTCTTGATTATTTTAAATAAAATTTAGAGAGCATTTTATAGAAAATTTTCTAGTGAACTTTTTTTTTAAAAAAAAATGTAGAAAATGGTAGGCATTTCAAAAAAAATAAAAAATAAGACAATCTGAAAAAATTGATTTTCTTTTTCAGGATTTTAACCAATCAAACGCACCTTTATTCATTAGAGGTGTATTAGAATATATTATTTATTAATTTAGTCTGATATAGTTTCTATCTAATTATTCACATGTTTATTTAATGAATAAGAAAAGTGGAATAGAATGAGGAAAAGTGTAAATGTGAGATAAAAATTTTCCACCTCATAAAACTAAGGAAAACATAAAGTGGAAATTATTGAAAATACATGTTCATTTGGTGTAACAAAATGACAACTTTACATTTCATTTTTTATGCAATAATTAAACTACAAATTTCTTTGAAACAACATAAAATACATCTTTTATATATGCAGTATGCACACATAATTCAAAATGTGAACTCCTTCAGTACCATAGCAATCCTGAATTTTGATTCTTTTGGAAGTTTATTGTTATTGTACACATTACACTCTCAATGAAAGGAGCTAATATAGTACTCATAAAATCCCTAACTCCATCTGTGGAACCTTTATTTACTTTGGAAGTGCATTAATCATTCTTTTAATATTTTTTTCCCAAATACATTGATGCATATCATACTTCAATACATCAAGAGGAAGCTCTTAAAGACCTCACAAACCTATTACAACTCATTTCAAGTGGTTTCTCACATGACATCATGGGTATCTCCAACACTAAGGGATTTTTGAGCTCCTTAACTCAAGAATCTTGAAGCTCTCATTCAGCTATATGATAGAGCTATTCTTTATGTACATTTTGGCTTTTGAATCTTTAGTATTGGAGTTGTATTTTAGGAGATATTGTATTTTCTTTAAAGTGATGTAATATGTGAGTAGGATGATGTAAGCCCTTAAGGGGCCAAATCTTGGTGGGAGATGACGCCTAAAGGGAGGGGTTTTCCTATAAATAGACCCCCTTGGGTCCTTTGTAAACTCAATTCATTCATATTGATAATAAACACAAATCTCTCTAAAGTTGCTATGCTTTAGTTTCTTTCTAGTTTTAGCTAGATTGGTCGAATACCTTGAGGGGTTTTTCGAATCAAATCTTCTCTTCTAGTCCAAGAGGGAGCAATCTTGGATGGTGCAAAGGAGGAGTTGGGAATCGAGTTGATTGTGGTGTGTCTATATCAATCAAGGAGGTTTCCATTGCCATTCTATCTTATTCTACATCAAACGTTTGGTTCTTCTTTGAATTGGTACGTTTTTGGCTTAGTCTTTTGAATTCTCTTGATTGTCATGCATGCTTAATCATTAGAACTCTCGTGTAAGCCTTTCATAATCGTCCCTTTCATTCTCATTCCATTCGTTTCATTCGTTGTTTGAGGTTTCAACAATCACAAGTTCTATCTTGTGAACGATCGTTTTCTTTCATTTCGTGTATAATGGATTAGTTTTGATTCATTATGCATCAAAAGTGGTATCAGAGCTTAGTTTGTTAATACCTCTCGTTTTTCTTGCATGTTTTTACACCTTGTTTTCATCCCATTTCACACGCCACCCTAGAGTTTTTCCAAGAACTCATAATGAACCCATCAAGAATTCATCAAGAATTCATCAAGAACCCTAAGCTCCACAAAGAACCCTAAAACCAAACACAAACCTACCCAAATCCGTCCCTTACCTACGTGAGTTCTAATAATTGACATCAAGATTGAATTAGAATGGACGAGTCTCAAACCAATTCACCTAAGGATGTTGATGCTATGAGGATGCGTATTGATATGTTGCAAAAACAATTAAAGACTTATATGGATTTAAACCGTGCTTTGCAAAGAGAGTCTTTAAATGTTGATGAAGGTGCTTCATATGGTACGTCTAGTTCACTCTCAAGAAGGGGTGAACGTTTTGATTTTAAAGTTGAAATACCTGAATTTGATGGTAGTTTAGATCCGGAGGTATTTCTTGATTGGATTCAAACGGTTGAACGTGTGTTTGATTTGAAAGAAGTTAATGATGAGCTAAAAGTGAAGTATGTAGCCTTGAAGTTGAGAAAGCATGCTAGTATTTGGTGGACTAACCTTCAAAAGAAACGACAAGCAAAAGGGAAAGACAAGATTCGTTCTTGGTAAAAGATGAAGTCCAAATTGCAAGGCAAATTTCTACCCCAAAGCTACGTCCAAGACAACTATGTCAAGCTTCAAAAGCTAGTTCAAGGGTCCAAATCAGTGGAAGAGTATACTAAAGAGTTTGAACATCTCCTTTGGCGATGTGATTTAAAGGAGAATGAGCCACAAGTTTTGGTACGTTTTCTAATTGGATTAAATGATTGGATACGTAATATTGTTGAATTACATTCTTATCAATCATTGGATGAATTAAGTACTTTGGCCTTGAAAGTAGAAAGGCAAAGGAAAGAAAGAGGAAAAGATACCATGAGAACGTACCCTACACAATCCAAACCTTATACCACACGTCCACCTACCCAAACACAATACAAAACTCCACAAAATCAGCCCCCATCCTCCCAAAAACCCTACGGCAAAACCCCACAAAATCAGCCACAAAATCGCCCACCTAAACCCCACGTCCAAGAATCAAGGACATTGCCTCCAAGAAGATGTTTTAGGTGCCAAGGGTTGGGTCATATTGCATCCGAATGTCCTAACAAACGTATAGTTTCTCTTGTTGAATATCAAAGTGCCTTATATGTTGAATCAAGTTGTCATGAAAGTGAAAATGAAGAAGAGCAACTTGAGGAGGATGACGTTTGTGAAGAGGAAAATGTAGAGGAAGCGGATGATGGAGAATTACTTGTGTTGAGGAGGGCATTAAGCGTGGCTTCTACACCAAACGAATTGGAGCAATGTGAAACTATCTTCCATACTAGATGCACGATTCAAGGGAAGGTATGTTCACTCATTATTGATGGTGGTAGTTGTACTAATGCGGCTTCTACTATAATGGTTGAAAAATTGAAGTTAGAAGTGAGTTCTCATCCCTCTCCTTACAATATACAATGGTTGAGTCATGGGAAGGGTATAAAGATTGATAAACGTGTGCTTATATCTTTATCCATTGGGAAGAGTTATAAAGATCAAATATGGTGTGATGTAGTACCAATGGATGCTTGCCATATTTTGCTTGGGAGACCTTGACTTTTTGATAGGTACGTCACACATGATGGGAGAATGAACACTTATTCCTTCACCATCAACAAGAAGAAGATCACATTGGCCCCATTGCCACCTTCTTCTATTATTCGGCCACCCCAACAAAAGGAGCAAGAAAAGGAGTCCAATATTGTTTCCTTGCTAAAAGCGGATCAACATGAGTTTTATGAGCATAAGGAGTTGATTTTGGCGAATTTGCAAGAGGAACAAGCTTCCCCAACTATTGAACACCCACGGCTTGCCTCCTTGATGAGGAGATTTGGTCATTTGTTTCCAAAAGACATGCCCCACGGCTTGCCACCAAGAAGGGACATTGAGCATAAGATTGATCTAATTCCGGGAGCTACATTACCCAACAAGCAAGCATACCGAATGAACCCCAAAGAGTCTCAAGAAGTTCAAAAGCAAGTTGATGAGCTACTCCAAAAGGGTTTAATTCGTCCAAGTATGAGCCCATGCGCCGTTCCGGTGTTACTAGTTCCGAAGAAAGATGGTACCCAACGTATGTGCATGGATTGTAGGTCCATCAACAAAATCACCATCAAATATCGTTTCCCCATTCCACGTTTGGAGGATCTCCTTGATGAACTTTATGGAAGTGTAGTGTTTTCAAAAATTGATTTGAAGAGTGGATATCATCAAATCCGCATATGTGAAGGAGATGAATGGAAAACGGCTTTCAAAACCAAAGAAGGCTTATATGAATGGTTAGTGATGCCTTTCGGTCTAACAAATGCTCCTTCTACTTTCATGAGATTAATGAATCATGTATTGAAACCTTTGATTGGAAAGTGTGTTGTTGTATACTTTGATGACATACTTGTATATAGTAGAAGTGAGAATGATCATATAAAGCATTTAGAGCTAGTTTTGTATATCTTGGAGAAAGAAAAGCTCTACGCCAACTTGGAGAAGTGCTCTTTCTTCTCACCCAAGGTCGTCTTCCTTGGATATGTGCTCTCCAAAGATGGAATCCACGTCGACCAAGGAAAGATCAAAGCTATCCAAGAATGGCCAACACCAACGAGTATACATGAGGTACGATCATTTCATGGATTAGCTTCTTTCTATAGAAGATTTATCAAGAATTTCTCTACTATTATGGCTCCTATAATTGTTGAAGCAAAAGGAGTATTCTTGGAGTAAAAGCGCTCAATTGGCGTTTGAAAGCATCAAAGAAAAGATGTGTAACGCACCTCTTCTAGTCTTGCCATGTTTTGATAAAATCTTTGAAGTTGAAGTAGATGCAAGTGGTGTTGGTATTGGAGCGGTTTTGTCTCAAGAAGGAAGGCCAATTGCTTATTTTAGTGAGAAGTTGAACGAGGCAAAGAGGAAGTATAGTACATATGATAAAGAGTTCTATGCCATTATAAGAGCTCTTGAGCATTGGAGACACTATTTGCTAAGTGGAGAGTTCATTCTTCATAGTGACCATGAAGCTCTCAAATTCATCCAAGGCCAACACAAGCCTAATCCACGCCATGCCAAATGGGTTGAATTTATGCAAGCCTTTCAATTCGTAATCAAGCACAAAGCCGGACACTTGAATAAGGGTGCCGAGAAGGTACTTACTTACATATATTCTTGATTCTAATGTTGCTGGATTTGAGCATATTAAGGAATTGTATCAAGATGATCAAGATTTCAAAGAAGTGTATGAGTTGGCAAAGAAGCATCCCCATGAAATGTTTCATATTGAAGATGGCTTCTTATTCAAAGGGAATCAATTATGTATACCAAGGACTTCCTTGCGCGAATTGTTGATTCAAGAAGTCCATGGAGGTGCTTTGGCGGGTCATTTTGGTATAGAGAAGACTTATTTGATGTTGAGAGACTATTACTTTTGGCCTAGTATGGTGAAAGATGTTGAGCATATTGTGAAGAGATGTGGTACGTGCAACCTTGCCAAGTCACATGTGTTACCACAAGGCTTATATACACCTCTACCTATCCCATATCATCCTTGGGAAGATGTGAGCTTAGACTTCGTTGTGGGTCTACCTCGAACTCAAAGAGGTAAGGATTCTATTATGGTGGTTGTAGATCGATTTTCGAAGATGGCACATTTTGTACCTTGCAACACTACATATGATGCTACGAGAGTTGCTACTTTATACTTTGATGAGATTGTTAAGTTGCATGGTATACCCAAGACTATGGTAAGTGATAGAGACTCTAAGTTTCTAAGTCACTTCTGGATTACTCTTTGGAAGAAGATGGGAACAAAGCTCAAATTTAGCACGGCATGTCATCCCCAAACGGATGGACAAACTGAAGTTGTCAACCGTACGTTGGGAGCTTTATTACGAGCTTTGGTGAGCAAGGATAAGAAAAGTTGGGATACTTTGCTAAGTCATGCTGAATTTGCTTATAATCGGAGCCCAAATCGAGCTACAAAGTCATCTCCATTTGAAGTTGTGTATGGTAAGAACCCTCTCAAGCCCATGGATTTATCTCCTATGACTACATCAACTAAATTCAGTTTTGAAGCTAATAAGAGAGTGGAGGAGATTAAGAAGTTACATGAGGAAGTTCGTGAAAAGATCATGAGGTATACTCAAAGGGTTGAAGAGAAGGTCAATCAAAAGAGGAAGAAAGTTATTTTCAAACCTGGAGACTTGGTATGGATTCACCTCAAGAAAGAAAGATTTCCAAGTAGAAGAAAAGGGAAATTGAAACCAAGAAGTGATGGTCCTTTTGAGGTCATTGAGAAGATCGGAGATAATGCTTATAAGTTGAAGCTAGATGATGGTTATGAGGGAAGTTGTACTTTCAATGTAAGCGATCTCAAACCTTATTATCAAGAAGGAGAAGAGATTCCAAGTTTGAGGGCAAACTTTTCTCAAGAAGGGGTGAATGATGCATATCATACTTCAATACATCAAGAGGAAGCTCTTAAAGACCTCACAAACCTATTACAACTCATTTCAAGTGGTTTCTCACATGACATCACGGGTATCTCCAACACTAAGGGATTTTTGAGCTCCTTAACTCAAGAGTCTTGAAACTCTCATTCAGCTATATGATAGAGCTATTCTTTATGTACATTTTGGCTTTTGAATCTTTAGTATTGAAGTTGTATTTTAGGAGATATTGTATTTTCTTTAAAGTGATGTAATATGTGAGTAGGATGATGTAAGCCCTTAAGGGGCCAAATCTTGGTGGGAGATGACGCCTAAAGGGAGGGGTTTTCCTATAAATAGACCCCCTTGGGTCCTTTGTAAACTCAATTCATTCATATTGATAATAAACACAAATCTCTCTAAAGTTGCTATGCTTTAGTTTCTTTCTAGTTTTAGCTAGATTGGTCGAATACCTTGAGGGGTTTTTCGAATCAAATCTTCTCTTCTAGTCCAAGAGGGAGCAATCTTGGATGGTGCAAAGGAGGAGTTGGGAATCGAGTTGATTGTGGTGTGTCTATATCAATCAAGGAGGTTTCCATTGCCATTCTATCTTGTTCTACATCAAACGTTTGGTTCTTCTTTGAATTGGTACGTTTTTGGCTTAGTCTTTTGAATTCTCTTGATTGTCATGCATGCTTAATCATTAGAACTCTCGTGTAAGCCTTTCATAATCGTCCCTTTCATTCTCATTCCATTCGTTTCATTCGTTGTTTGAGGTTTCAACAATCACAAGTTCTATCTTGTGAACGATCGTTTTCTTTCATTTCGTGTATAATGGATTAGTTTTGATTCATTATGCATCATACATGTATATATGAATAAGGGTTTTTTTTCCCTAATACCTACATATGAGAGCTTAAAAATACTAAACTACAAATAACTAATATCATCTACTAACGTAACAACCAGAAAACTAAGATGGATGATACAAAAGTGCTTTGATCATCGCAAATTATGCCCTATATTCCTCGGAGTACCTAGCTACAACAATGAAGGGCTCCAAGAAATAGATATTCTAAGGGAGTATCATGTAGGTATATTTTTTTGAAATAGATACTCCAAGAGATTAAATACGATATAACTGTTGTTTAACTAGGCGCCGGGTGGTATGATAGGCTCACTAATTTGGATAATAGAAAGAACCATGGGCTCGACATGAACACCCTTAACGAATCGAGCTTTGAAAACCGCCCCCATTATGGCGGACCTAAAAGTGGCCCCACCAGGGGTCTTGTTGTTGGCGACGACAAACCCTTTTTGGCCGTGTGCCTCTCCGGTGGTCATAAGCAAAGTGGTAAGCATCATGGTGTCTTTCCCAGCTCCTGGTACGCTGAATTTTGTTGGATCGTAAAATTCTAGGATCGTGTGCAACATAAGCACTTCCTTGCCCTTGTTGGGGGGCAAGGAACTGATGGGCCCCATGGCATCGTTTGAGACGACGAATACAGTGAGAGTACCCCAGTCATTCATGAGTTCAGCCAAGCCGTACTTAGTCAGGAGCTCATTGTAAACGCTGAATTCCGGGAATCCATTGAGGATCGTGGTGATCTTGGGAGGTCCTTGGGCGGCCTGGGTCGAGAAAACTAAGAGAAGGGTTATTGCTGAGATGAAAAGAACGAGGTTACTTGCTCTATAAGCCATGTTTAGAGAACTAATTGATGATAAACAACAAATGGAGATTGTGGTTATTTTGGAGGAGAATGTGTTGAGTTTGATACATGGAGTAGGAAGAGTTTTTAGGCCTTGGTTGTGAGTGTGTGTCTCTCCTCCAAACATTTTTGGTACTACTTAGTTTGGTGCCTAATTATATGCTAATTATAGTTGTATTGCAATGTATTAATTCTTAAATAAGTTGCATGTAAATTTGGTGTAAAGAAATTACAAGATTCTTGACTTTGTCCTCTCAAATGCTCAAATCTACAAAGCTCTCCATGTTCAAAGGAATTACTGTTCTCCAAAGTGGGATGTTTGTTAGGTGCCTCTGTTAATTGTATTAAACAAGGCTTCTCCATTTTTTTTAGATTATTAATTAGTTGTAATTCGATAAAATAAAAGTCCCATTACTAGTTTCCCCTTTGTTAAATAATTGTTAGCTATTACTAGTACTTTAAATGGTTGGAGAAATACAAAACCACACATTATCCCAATGATAAATATTGCATTGGAAATTACAAAATTACAAATATTATAAGACATAAACGATTAATTAAGGTGATAAATATTTAGAATCAGGGACCTCCTTTAATTTATAAACATACATGTATATTATTTGACCATGCACTGATTATTTATGTTGATTACATATACAACTTTCTAATCCACTTTTCAAGACTTTATAAACTTAAACTAAGTATCCAACTGCTCCTTTATACATAATCTAGGTTCCTCCATGGAAGACCCTATTTCCTCTTTATATATCAACACACACTTGCAAGGACTTCCGATCAGCGTCAAGCTCCTACCGACGCTGTCATGGCTTCTCCCTGCACATGAGAAACACATAATCGAGTCAAGGCAACCAGTCGTGTATGTTACTTGGACTCTTCATCAGGGGCGGAGCTAGGAAATTTTTATAGGGGGTGCCAAAATTTACTATTCTCTAAAACTTTATCAAAATAAATTTATATTTTTTAAAAAATATTATTTTGTAACTAAGAATTCTTTTTCAAATATATGACCTTAATTTTTTCAATATATACAATATTATTTTAGTTACACTTCCATGCATGTAATATAATTCATTTATACTCAATTTATCATACTTTTGGCCACCAATTTCAAAGGCTTAATTAATCAATATGATATATGACATTATTTATTCCAATTTATAATTAATAATATCAACTAAACAATTCTTTAGACTGCCTATTTTTAAAATTTCCAAAACATAATAAAAAATTGGGTTAATTAATATGTATGTGCATAGAATTATCTTTAAAAGTGCAAATTATAATTTAAATATTTTATTGATCTTTATGGGTTTTTTTTTTTGGTGGTAACATTATTGATCTTTATGTAACATGATATAAAATAGGTAATTGCAAATTGATAAAATGCATGCATAATAAAAAGATTTGGTAAAAATTGTAGAGAGTATTTAGATAATGAAAAAAGTAACATTTTGGCTCCACAAGATTTGAACCCTGCACCATTGTCTTGGTTGAATGAAAACACATTCTCATTGCCAAGCAGGCAAAGAAGCCAATTATGAATCAATTGCTTGTAATGTTATATATATCAATTATTTTTCTGGGGATAGGGGATGCCGCGGCCTCCACTACCCCCCTCTAAATCCGCCCTTGCTCTTCATTTTGTCTGGTGTCTGTTTTGGACACTGGACACTCAATTTCGGACCAAAAATAGACTAACATTTTTTTAATAACTGTCAAGTCAAAGTTTTTTTTCTCTTTCTGTTTTTTTTGGGGGGGGGGGGGGGGCGGAGGGGTTTCCCTTGAGTCTTAGCTCTAGTGTCAGGTGTGATTAGGGGCGGGTGTAACCGGTTAACTACAATTGGGGTTTACGGATTTCAAGAACCTGAACCTGAACCGCATTATGTTGCAAATCGGTTTGCTGATTACTCATAAGTAAAATCTAGAAACCGAAATCGCCCAGTAGTGTCACTAATGACATTTATTTGGATACTTGAGAAGCATACCTTGTGCAGCCTTTTAAGGAACTCATGTCCCTGATTATAGCTCGACGATAGATTGCCCTGCCCTGGTGCTTTGATATTGTTTGCTCTTCTCCCCACCTGGACAACACAAGGCTTAAGATCCATGAATTTCATGATACCTAAGACTAATATTGCAAATTATACAATATGCTTACCTTTACATTAGCCTGAAGCTGGGTCATACCAGATTTTCGGTCCAGAATCTTGGAAACCTTCACCAAGTCATATTAGAAGAGAATTAGTCATAATTCATGAAGGATCCTTCAAAAGTTCAAACTGTATGTTAATATATGTAATGTAATGTACCTCTTTCTGCTTGTTTCCTCGATCTTGACTTCTTGAGCTCAATGATATCGGAACAGGTTTACTGTTTCTTTGATCCGTTACAGCTGTGTTTTTCCGTAACCTATTGCAACGCGTAAAGCATGATTAAACGACGGCATACTTCTTGCAGTAACATACTTGAGAGTACCCACTTTTGCAATATATATTAAAGCGTGCGATTATATATGTAAGGAGATTAAACAGAAACCAGTACCCAGGAGAACCAGATGTCTTTCTTGTTGTTTGCTGACTAGTTTCCGGATTTGCTGCCTTTTCTGCCCTGGTAATCCTGTCATTTATACACAATACAAAATGTTTTTCAAACAGTTTACAGAGTTCAGCAGCAAAATACAGACCAAGATAATGCATCAATTATATACCTTTCGCTTTTCTTTCGAACAACAGTCGTTGCAGAGCCCTTCTGTTCAATCTTTCTGATTGGAGACTGCAAAAACACACACACACGCACACACAATTTAACAACATGAGAACTTTGTCGTCCCTGACGGACTGACATAAGCATTATTCAGAAGATCAAACCATCTGACCTGAATTGACGGAATTGTTGAAGGAGCTTTCACTAGATTGGATACTGAGGAACGCTGAGTTGCACTTTGAAATGACTTAAACGCCCTCTTGACAACGTCTTTGTCGCCCATCCTCTCTGTGATCAGTGACTTTCTTGCTGGGTCAGAATTTGAAGGTCCGAGACTCAGAGACATATGCAGGGATGTAGGAAGGACCCTCTTGATTTCAGGCCTAGAAGTCGCAGTAGTGAACCCATTTTCCTTCTTAACCGGGGTCTTCGTGGTAGACATCCGGGTTTTGGACAATCCAGAGTTTGATGATTTAGAGGTGGACGAAATCGATGATCTTGGCTTGGTTTCGGATGATCTTCTGCTCATTTGTGGCACTGGTTTTCTGACTGCATTTGTCACATTGGCTGTCTTCTTTGTTGGTGGTACCTAGATATGCAAACAATTCACACCAGATTGATACTAGTCCTTGAATATTCATCTCTTACTACTTAAGACTCGATTTCAGTTAAGAACAAGTTCAGTCAAAATAAGCTGAAAAGAACATGCCCGGGTAGAAGGTCATTAAGAACACACACCTTGTGTGTCTTCCTCAAACTCTTCAATTTCATATCTTGAGTTGCTTTCTTGATCATCTTCCTTTCTTCAACCTTATCTTGTGGCAATTCATCCTTGTCTTCAGACACTAATTCATCCTCTTCTTTTGCCAAAACCGGTTCGTCCAATTTCCCAATCTCAAGGCTTTTCTCCTCATGACATAAATCTGCAACACCATTGAAATTCACCATTTCCTGCTGTTGTAGTTCTTCCCCATTGATGATATCAACATGCACATCCTTCACCTCCTCCCCATTAAACTCACCCACTTCATCTTTCACATCTTCATGAGCCTGACTCTGATCATCAGAGTTCAAGGGCTCAGATTCTCTCATCTTTTCCTGATCAATCAGATGGAGTTTTTGAGCAGAAATCTTCTTGTAATGGGCTTCAAAATAAGCCTTCTTTTCAGCAACAGATCCAGGAGTAGAACACTTCTCAACCTCCTCCAAGTACTTGTTTGATGGGAAAGTAGACCACCTCTCCCAACATAATGTATCATCATGCTCAAATCTACCAAATGACACTGATTGTTCAAGCCTGGGTACATGTGCAATACTCTCCTCAACCATCTGTTTTCACATAAACAACCAAATTCCTCAACTAACATCCAAGATTCTCATAAAATTGGCTATATTATCTTATCTAGGATAGCTTTCAATAAAACTCCCACTACAAAACGGTCTGACGTAACAGTCTTACCCCTGAATTAAAACTTCGGATAATCTAATTCTGATTGACTCAAGATGTAAAAATCTAGAGGATGAAACTAAAACACAAAAAGGGTAACCTTAACAAGAAGAGAATACAAATGGGATTACCTTGTTCTCAACAATTAGAGCCTCCAATACTGGTTCACCCATGTAGATTATGTAAGATTAGGCCTGGATTATCAACAAAAAACTTTAGGTAGAAAAATACCCAGAAAAGCTAGGTGGGAAAATTGGAGTATAGTAGGATCACAACTCCATAATTAAGGACAAAGATTACTCCTTTAGGTCAAGATCAAACAAGAAATACAAAGATAATGGGTCCAAAGGGTTTTATAAATGTCACTATTCTATAAGACTATAACCCATGATTTCAGCCTTTTATTTCTGAACCCTCTTTTTTTTTTCCTCATTATACAGCTGCATTATGAATATTATTACTATTATTAATTGGGTCTACCATTTTTGAAGACTTGACTACTTCCAGAAGCTACACATCATCAAAATGGTTAAGACCAGAGAAAGAGGAGGCTCCACATCAAACAAACAGTGATAAAGTGAAAGTTTGAAGCAAAATCTTGTGACTAAGAAAAGACCCAAAAAAGGGTGCTTAGGTTTACTCCATCAAGAAAGGTACTAATCATATACACTAATAATTACAGACTTTTAGTTGCCAAGCCTAATCTCAGTCTCAACTTCAAATATTTAAAGGCTTTAATACAATGATTTGGAGTTAATCATATGATATAATTAAGTAGGCCCAGTTTTGAGGAAAGAGCAGAGCCTCATAATATAAGAATTGCCCAGAGGATAAGCAGGCAAGACTGGAGAGACTTATCATGGCACGTGACTGGTCTCATTTTGTTGCCTTTTGTATTTACTAATACAATGACATTCAAGCATGTATTTCTCAAAATTAAATTACCGCTAGGATCATGGATTCATACCCTTGTAAATGAGGGGTGGGCTATGGGTCGGGCCCGGTCAGGGTCGGCCCATGACTCATGTAGGGTCTCGGGTCAATGTCGGCCCTTCGTAGTAATGGGTCAGTCATGGCTTTTTAGTAAAAATGAAGGTATGTCTATGGGTTGATCCGTTTGACCTGAAGTTAAAATTAATAATTTGAGTTATTATTAATTAATATGGAGTATTTATGCTTATTATTAATTAATATGGAGTATTAATAATATATTTAAGTAAGGTTAGCATTTAAAACAATAGGAAAAACTATTTATTTTGAGTTATTATTGGCCGATTTAGTGCGGTTTGGTTCTGAGCGGCTGGCGTTGTGAAATGGTAGAACATTAACGACTGCTTTGTGACAATGCTTATTTTTAGGGTCCAACTCTCTTTACCCCATGGGCCCTGGCCCGTTGCCCACCCTATAATAATACATGATAATATAGTGTTGTAATTTGATATTTTTCCATTCTAATTATCATAAGAATATAATGTCGTAATTTTTGAGTGAAATATATTATAAGAAATCTTGAGTTAAAAAAGCATATCGAAAATTGTGTAAGTACAATATTTATAAAGCGATGATTAATATGACACTTGGGGAGTAGTATAATTTAACTATTTAGGCATTTAGGAGTTAGGACACTTAAACTAACTAAATGACGTCAAAGACTTGATGTTTCTTAATTAATTTCATTTATTTAAGTTATGTTATTTGAATCAAGATTTGTATAATTATGGGTTTGACCACAAATCAACCAACCAGATTTCGACATTGTATGAATTTTTCTTTAATGAAAATGACATCCGTACATACAATATGGTTGTTTTGTCTTTCTTCTTTGATAGATCACAAACGTACAATATGGTTATAGCCTTTCGGGGGTTGTTGAATGTTTGGCGGAGGACAAAATTTGGAGGTAGAGAAATGGGACGATTGTCTGATTCTGTGCATATATGCCTGGTTTTCATTCAGACTTGGGATGAGGATAATTTGGAAGTTTCTGATAAGAAATACTAGAGGGTAGTTATGAAAAAATTATTGGAATATTTTTAATTAAAAATAATATTTTGGGTTTATTCAATGAAAATTGTAGATAAAATAAGAAAAATAGTAAATTAATATTAGTATTTTATTATAATTGTAAGGTGATGGATAATATATATGAAATAGAAAAAAGTTAGTCAAAAATTCAGATAAAAAAAATTTAGAGAAAGTAAGTGCTTAAACTAACTATTTAAATTATTAATGGCTGTTTTTTTCTTTTATCCTTTGGATTGTGTTGTGTTTTTTTTATTATTATTCAATTGACGCGGTCTAATATATTTTGTAAAAGTCGTTGTGAGGTTTCTACATCAATGATATGGATGCATGCAGTGTCATTGAACAAATTTATGATATGATTATCGATAACTAACAATAGGTTAGTAAGAATTGTATTATTTATTGAAAGTTTGATTTATATGTCTCTTTTAGTTTTGATGTTTCTATGCATATATTGGGCCTGTATTATTATTGTTTGTGAGTTAGGAGCTGTGAGGTTGAGGTGTGAGTGTGAGCTCTGAATTGTGATAGGGGTCAGGGTATGTGTAGGGAAACCACAATTCAGTACTGGGCCACCAAGCCCAATTAGGATTCTTCTGGGCTTACTTTCCACCCTAGCCCAAATTTCAAACGTCATTTGCTGGTTGCTTCCAGTTCATTCATATCATGGATAAGTTCGATCCAACTATTTTTAACTTCTTTATTTCAAGTGTATTGTTTCATTCTTGAGATGATTTCTTTCAACTTTTCAAAATTAATACTCAAAAGATGAAGCAGTGAAGGAATGTTTACTACTGACAACCATGTTATCTCAGATTTTTAAAAAAGAAAAAAAAAAAGATATGCTTGGCCACTATTATTTCATTATAAAAAATTTTAAAAAAAACTAAAAAATTCACAAAACACGTCAATCACGTTGGATTTGCTCTTGCAATAAGCAGTCCAAACTACAACAAGCCAACCACTTAGTAATGTACTAATGTGTGTGTTGCCTAGTACAAATAGGGACAAAATTCGAAAGAAAAAAGGCGATTGAATTACTTCATATACAATGTTAATTAGGCTCTCAATTCTTTGGTTGGGTTAGTTTCAGGTTTTGATGGATAAGTTAAGATAAGTTGGGATAAGTTATGATGTTTTTCGGGAATTATATTTTTAGAGTAAATTTTTTTTAGGGAATTATGTTAGATTTGGATAGATTTTGATAAGTTAAATGAGTTAGAATAAGTTGGGATAGTTATATCTAACCTAGCTGAAGAACAGAGCCTTAACTATTGGATTACATGGCCATATTCTAGATAATAAAACAATGATTTACTTTTTTAGCTTGTATTGTATGGACTAATATAAAAGTCTATCCAACATCTTCTAATTATTTTTCAGTTAATAGAATAGTAGATAGTGAATCATTTTAAGATATTGAATTAATTTCAATCAATTTTTTAAAATGTTTTTAGTTCTAGCTGTCGAAGTTAAGACTGTTATATTCCAACATTCAGTTGTGAAAAAGACTTTGAGGATATTGAATTTGAAGGTAAATTTGGGAGTGACTCATACGAAGCACAAGTACAAAAGGGAAATGCTTTAAAGACATTATGGTGTTAAGAAAAGATGATGTTCATATCACTCATGTTAGCTAATGTTAAACCCTACTGAAAAATTTAGAATACCTCTATAAAAGAGTTACAATTTCTTACTTTTAGACCCTATGCTTTTTATTGGTATATAGAAAATAGGGTAAATAAATTTAAGTAGTGTAGAAAGGGTTGAATACTGTTAGATAAGGTAGTGTAGGTAGAAATATGCAAATATTTAAATACAAATTAGACAATGTAGGTGGTATATATAATATAAGTAAAAATAGATAAAGTAGATAGGATATACGTAAATTTTACTTATAAGTTTTACTTACATTCTAAAAGAGTGAAGCCTTGATGATAAATAAGTAGTCGATACATCACGTCTACTTATGCTTCTATACTATTGCTGCAAAAGAAATTTTCTCAAAATACATTTTACTAATTTCTTCGTACTTCTCACTCCTGAAATTTTTTTAATTCTTTTCCCACATAATTATCTCTTTTCCCACGTTATTTTTTACAACAATTTTTCACCAAAAAGTGCCTCTATTTTGCAATGCGGTCTAAACTAAACTAGGCATAGGAAGCGTATAAGAGAATGTCCAAAATGATACCTTCATAGGAGCATTCAATAAAACAAACCCAGCTCACAGCCAACCAATTTCCCATTTGCATTTGGACTATTCAATAAAATAAATTAGATATTAAAAAGCAACATAGAAAAACAAAAAACAAAAGCTGTGATTGGCTAATATTATCATACAGTAATTCGTAGGACCCGGGCTTCCTTTTTCTATTGCATTGGAGTATTGGACCATGGACCCCATACCTGACATATGGCCTATATAGGGTGGCCCACCTTCACATGTGCCACAACTCATATTTTTATTTCCCACTCAAACCCTAATTCGTATTAAAATAAGGTCTCGCTCTTTTTTTTTACAATGCAGTGCGGTAGGGTGTTACGATTTATTATATTACTCAATATTATTTTATATTTCATTATAATTTACTATATTATTACTAATATATATCTTTTCATTTTTCTCATCTACTTTTCACATTTTTTCTCTTTACTTATCCCACACTTCACCACACTTTTCAATCATTTTACGGAACTGCACTCCACAGAAAAACAAGGCCTAATTCATGGCACAGTGAACATTGGTATATAAAATTATATTAAAATATACCATGACTTAAGTATATGTAGCCTACCCAACCAATCTTATCATTTGACATAAAATAGCATCCTCAAATTTAGCAAATATACATTTTTTTTCTGATTTGTCAGAATGCCTCATCGTTCTTTTGTGCGTTAACGCACCCAAACGCAACGCAAAGTCAATAAAACCTAACGCATGGCAAACACAAGATAACCCAACTTATCACAATCTACTATTCACCTCTACTCCCATTTTTATTATTTCCTACCGCAATCCAACGCAACCCAAACGTAACTTATCGAAACGCAAACGCAACGCAACGCAAACACAACCCAAAAAAATTGGTGCCTGAATATTCTATAAAGGTTTTACTAATACCATTAATAGTGTTAAGATTTCAATTAATATTGATCGATATTTAATAGCGTTCATCAATAATTAAAATTGACCAACATTTCTCGACACTACTCAACAATATGTTATGTATAATAAATTAAAAGGACCAATTAGTAGATTTTCAAAATTTTGTTAATTATGTACTCTTAATCACAACATTTGGTAAACATCAATTAACCCCATTAATGTATTTCGATTATTACTATATCTGAATATTGGTAATGTCTAATTAACCATTACTAACTTCCAATGATTAACTCTAATTCTTGAACACTCTTTTTACTTTATTTTCACAAGTAGAACCTCTTTTTGACATACTTATTTCAAGTATCCTATGTATCTAATATATATCATGCTTTCCTCACAAGACAAATGGCTAATATTGAATCAAATAGTGCTATATTAGGTGAAATTATTACAATTAAAGTAATCCAAGCTAACATTGTGTAGAGCATCATTTAAGTGTAATTTATAGAAGGTGATTATTGGAAAGGTGGGCATTCCCTTTCAAAGTGGGAAGTTGAAAAGCTAACAAGACAAGGTGTCACAAGCAAAAGAGGGCATTTGTGAAATGGTCTCATGGGTCCCTTTCAAAAGTGATTGAAAATAATGCTTTGCTTAACTTTTATTTAACTCTTATTTTGGGGTGTTAGGCACTCACAGTGTATATATACATTTATCAAGAAAACTCCCCTCAACTTTACAATTGTTGTATTTGTGATTAATATTTTAAACCTCTAAAATGATTGCTTCATTAGTGCCCACCAAATATATGTCCACTTTTGGTAATTACCGTTGCAATTGCTCTAAGAAAACGACATTAAAATCTTATTTGCATCAAGACAAAATTTACAACGCGTAGATAAAAAGAGATAAAAAGATTCGTAGGAAGTCACATTAAAAAGATATCTTAGTAAAAATTATTGCGATCTTAATTTTAATATTATAATTATAATTTATTCTAATTTATAAGTAAAAACTTGTCAGATTGACAAATATTATGAGACGGAAATAGAATTTTCCAATGTGGTTTTAATCAAATTCAGGGTTGTCATAACAAAGAAATTGTCTACACAACAAATCACCAAATGCTACTGATACTCAAAGTAGTTGACTAAATCATACTTTGACATCTTAACTAACCACCCTTAAACCCTATAACCCACACCAAAAGTATAAGAAAGAAAAGGAGAAAAACCAGCAGGATAAATCTGGAAAATTGTGCAACAACTAATATTTTTTATTGTTTTTTTTGGCAATAAGGTGCTTGTAGGTACAGAAAGAAAAGAACCCAAAATTTGGCTCCCAAGGTAAGGAACCCCCCAAGTAGTACTAGTACCTGTAATTAATTAACATAAGAAGACAAGAAAAAATTATTAAATGTACCTAGAAAATACACCCCTAATAATAAAAGTAAGAAAATTCAAGTAATGGAATTAAATGCCACCATGAAATTGAATGCCTCCTCATCTACCCTTTCCCAGTTCCCAATCTCTGTACACCTCCCACCAAAAAAAAAAAAATCCCAAAAATTTCAGAAAATTCTTTTTTTTCGAGAATAAAAAAAAGAATCAATCGCGGAAAAATAAAATTGTAGTCGGAATTTCCAGCTGGAAATCCACTATATCCAGCCAAGCAACCCAGAAGATGAACCCAACCCTAGCTGGAGGACGTCCTTCTCTCTCCTCCCTCTGTAGAGATCGTACGGCTTCCAGAGATGATCCAACGGACAGGGTTTCTTCCCGTCGAGCCGTACCCACGGCTTACCCTTGCCGGACCAATGCAGCAGACTCACCGGCCCGGGATGCAACGACCGGCACGATCCCCGGACATTGTCGCCGCCGAGGCCGTGCTGGTTCCACCGGTGGTCGATTGGCTCTACGTTTCCTCCGAACACCAGCAAAAATGGCGGCAATGATCCCAGCTCGTAGATCCTCTTCTTCTTCTGTATCTCCATCCACTTTTCGATCTCCGATCGGTACTGATTCTCCCGCCACTTTACGAGGTCCATCACTATGACTCCGGTGTTGAAGTAGCACGGCCTCTGCCGCCGCCCGGCGAAGGTGGCGGAGAGGGCGGAGTCCGACCAGAACGCGGCGGTGAAGTAGGAGGAGAAGTTGGCGTGGCAGTACTCCGGCGCTCCGATGACTCTTCCGGCGGTGAGAGTGGTATTCCAGAGCTTGTGGACGTCGTCGACGAGGATGAGGTCGGAGTCGAGGTAGATGACGCGTGAGACGCACGCGTCGAGGATGTCGCCGAGGTAGTTCCGTGCGTAGTTGAGGGGGTTTTCGAGGGCCTGCCGGACGGAGGAGGAGATCAGGTTAATCACTGCGTCTTCCCGGAAGATGTAAACCTTGAAGTTTAACGACGGGAACGTCGACCGGACGAGTTGGCTCAGTATTCGCGGCGAGAGCGAGTCGAACTCGGCGGCGATGAAGTGGAAGAAGACATTCTCCGGGCACGAGGCGTGCTTCAGGACGGAGTGGACGCCGGCGATGGAACCACGGAGGTATTCGTAGTCCAGCGTCATCGCCACGTGGACCAGCGACGGATCGCACGGCGAGGAAGACGCCGTCGACGGACATCCGACGCCGTTCCGGTACTCCGGCGCCTCCGAGTACCGGAGGAGGCTGTGGAATTCCAGCCCCGCCGACCGTATGGCGGAGCAGACGGGGAGGGAGAGGACGGTCAAGAGGGAGAATACGGCGGCGCATACGGCGGTACTACGCCGGAGATTGGCCGCCATTGTTTTCTTCTCAATCATCGATTTCTTTCTTGTTGTTCTTGATTGCTTTGGATTTGTGGGTGGAAAAGGTGTTCTAAATCCAATGCATTGGATCAAAAAGGGGGCGAACAAGAAGAGGAAATAGAGAGAGAAAAAGGAAAGGAAGGATTCTAGAGAGAGAAAGGAACAGGTGCCTAAACTCCCAAAGGTGAGTCTATGAGGCCTGAGATTGTATTTATACAGACCCAGAAAATTGTGAATAATGGAGATTTAGCTAGAGAGAGATAGAGACAGACAGAGAGGGTTTTAAGAAAAGAAAAGGAAAAGGAAAATACAGTTTTTATTTTTTTTTATTTTTTTATTAGGGCGCAGATCAGGAAGTGTCCGTGTAAAAATATTGACAGCCGCGGCAAAAGAGTGACAGTGTCAATACAATGTCACTGTTATGGATGCTGAGTCCACGCGCTTCTTTCTTTCTTTATAAATGGAAACGCGCTTCTATTTTGCTAAAAAGTTTTCTTAAATGTCGTTGTAATTTTGATAGGTTAATTAGGAGACAAATGTTCTATCAAAAAAAAAAAAGGGAGACAAATGATTTCCATAAATAAATAAATTAATTAAAAAATAGTTTTTTTAACCAAAACTAATGTATTAGCATCAGTGACGGATCTTGACCTTCTGATTAGGGGTGACCAATTAACTGTTATTTTGTATAATAAACATATAATCCATAATTTTATTTCAAATTATACTAAATTATTTTATTTTTTTCGGTTAACGGTGCCCGTGCCCACCGTCACCAATGCCCTAGGTCCGCCCATGATTAGCATAAAATGTCTAAGTATCTTGAAAATTAATACTATTTCTTTTTATCTATCATCTAGACCTTTGATGTCACATTATAATTTCAATGACATAATAGCAATTATTGATTTTCTTATTTTATTCTTAATATTATTAAATGAAATTTGTTGATGTTATTTCGGTCTATCATTTTGAGTATTGGTCATTTCGAGAATTATTTACATTGTTCACTTCTCTAAATTATATTCTTTCGTTCTTTTTTATCTGTTATTTATTGTTTTCTATGTCAAATTTTAATCAACAAATTTTTAATATGAAATTTTTATAAAAATATATAATATTATACTTTTTAAATAATATTTTTTTATTATTAATCTAATGACATCAAAAAAACGGAGAGAGTAAATTTAGGATTAAAATTGCATAAACTTACACTTAAACTCCTCTGATCTATACCTTATGTTGGGACCATGGTTGTTAAAATAAGGATCCTAACTCAGATCCAAAGGTAGTTAAGATCGGAATTAATTCAGTTAGAATTGTGGATCGAAATGTAAATAGTAAAATCGCATTAAGAACTTTAAATTATAAAATCATAACATCGTATATCGGGATCAGCATTTTAATAATTATGCTTGGGACCAATCCAAAATCCATAGAGTTTTGTTTTGATTAGGGGGACAAATGAAAAATTAGTGTGGGGAAGGGAGGTTGCTAGTTAGCAAGTCCGAGTGGAAGACGAAACAAAAAGGAGGTGTTTGAGTTGGTTTTAAATTTCCGTTACACCGTTTATTTCCTATCCTTTTTCCTTCAACATTATCACAATCTTGATTTCCTCCCATTTCTTGATAATTTCTTGTCATATTTAATAAATGCTTCGATATTTACTGATTTACTAACATGTTTTGGTCCTATTTATTTGATTTTCAAATCACATATTTTTTAATTGTTAAATTACTTAATTTTTCATCCATTTTCATCTATATATTTTACAATTTCAATTTGGTTTTAAATTTCCGTTACTCCGTTTTTTTTCATCGGTCAAATTATATAACTTTTCCATTCCTTTTTATTTATCAATTATATAATTTTAAAAACTATTACACTGATTTTATTGCAAATAAATAAATGATATATATATTTTTATTTAAATCTTTTAACATTTTCCAAATTTCAGTAGCAACATTTTTGGTAATTTACTAATTTTTACTCACAAAATCCTTTCAAAAAAACTACATGGAAAAACCACTATAGACACTAAGGCACCGTTCTTTTATATGGTTAATTTGCAGTGCGGTAAATTGTTGTAGATTGCGATAACTTGCGGTGAACATAAAAAGATAATGGTAATTTGTGGTGAGTTGCAGTAGGTTGCAATAATTTGGGTCGCGGTTAGTTGCGTTAACGCACAAAATGATAGTGCCTAAAGTAACTCTCTTGGAAAAAAAATTAATAATAAATAAATAAATAAAAACAACAACAACAACCTAAATGATAGACGAAGAAACCAAGATGCATGTTCGTAGAAGTGAAGAGATACATACGTAATGTGTGTTCCATGCAGAAGAGGATGAACTACATGTACGTGGATAGCATACTTAAATACTCCCTCTGTTTCATATGTTTGTTATAATTTTGACTGTCACGATTTATAATTGATCGATAATTTCTTATATAATGTGTTATTAAAAATTCAAATATTATACTTTTATGGTAGTATTTTTCGTTATGAATATAATGGTGGTAATTTTATATCGCAACTTATTGCATATTATTGAGAAAATTTACGGTCAAAACTTTAAAATTTGACAACACAATTTTCAAAAACAACAATTAGTATGAAAAAAAATAAAAAGAAGACACAAGATAACAAACCAAGATTAAACGCATTATCTTACCCGCAAACCTCATCCTACTATCTTAATATTAGCGGTTAGCCTCTCAAACCTCCTACTAGTGCCATATTCTATGTCAAGCCTAGGTTACCATTTATGGAAGCAAAAGACTCCTAAAGAATCAAATTGGGACTTAAAATTAAAACACTCCGAAAACATTGTGAAAAAATTACATTCCTATTACCCCGCTACAAGCTAGCCTAAATATAATTGGGTCTCACATTCTAATCATACGTGTGTGGGAGACGGAATGATCGAGTCTAAACTATGGCAGTGTAGCTATTATATATTAACCAATTTTTTATTACTCATCTTTTAGTGTTTTTTATTTATTGGATCCCAGCATAAGAGCAGAAGACTTTTATTCCATATAGTATAAGCAATATTCCTTTTGAACATCAAAGAAATCCCCTTATTGAAATGCTCAAAATTTGATCTAAATGGATATTTGTATACATTGGCAAGAAAGGGACACAATTTAAAAATCTTTACACAAATAATAATAATAATAATAATAATAAATATTATTATTATTATTATTATTATTATTATTATTTTAGAAGAAAATGACAGAAAAAGGAGGAGGCAAACTACTGAGACAAGGCGTGACAGAAGGGTGATTAGGACAACCATTAAAACTTTAGTTTATGAAATAGATAATTATGACTAATGGTCAGGTGGCTCAGGCGACAGTGGACTACCTGAAGCGTCGGTGGCTCTCGGGAGAAAGTGTTTGGTGGGAGTGGGAACATCGTGTAAAGCTTAGCTAACTACATTTCATAATTAATTAATTTATTTCCTTGTGTGATAATTAGTTGAGTTTAGTGCTTAACCTTGATCAAACTAATTAAGCTTATAAAATCCCTCCTGTTCCACGTTTCAGGGGATTTGTAAATCGATAGACAATTGTTGTAAGTTACAACAGTTTGTACCTAGCACCGTGTAATTAAATCATAGAAAGATATATTATATAATAATATATATTACGGAAATATATATTATGTTGTAGAAATGATTCATTACATGACATTATATTTGAAAACAGAAATGTATCCATTAAGCATGGATAAAAGATATAATTAGGTCATGGAAAAAGTACAACACTATAATGGAATATATGGTAAAAATAATACATTACATAAAGACTATATTTGAAATGTAAATGAATCATTACGCATAAAATGAAAAATACATTACTTTTAAAATTGTTACCATTAAGCTTGTATATTTGGGAGGCTTGTAAATTAATAAAAGGTGTACCTTGGTGATATAAATAGTCATTCGAAACCCTTTAAGCCACACTTAACCAAATATCCGGAGTGTTACATATCATTTCTCTGGGTCAATTTTTTTTTTTGTTTAAGGAAAAGTAAGGTAGAGTCATGTTATTAATAGCATAACATGTAAGTGGTATTAGGAATATTTGATTACGATTTTTATGTTTGGTAATCTATATTTTAATTTCAAGTTTTTAAAGCATTTTTTTGGCTCCGTATTTTAAAATCATTATTTATAACATGCAATATACCTAGCTCAATATTATATATATATATATATATATATATATATATATATATATATATATATATAATTTTTCCTCCCTTCAAGTCAACATCTAACTTGACTCCAGTAGAAGTTCATTGTTATTGCCCTCAAAGTATGATGATGAATTATTAATTTATAATTTGGGGTTGTCAACATGCATGGAAACTTTTTTGGTTAGATGTTACTGATGTGAAGGCATGCATATCAATATAGGAATAACAGCAGATATATGTTAATACATTGTTATCTCGTTTTTATTATCATAACCACATGTGTTGGTAAGATTGATAATTGCTCAATGCTCATGAACTCTCACACAAAATGTTGATAAATATTGTCGGTCAGATGCTAACAAATATATATATCAAGTATTAGCAGTAAATATCGATATAAACCCTAAGCAAACAAGTGTAACTGTGTAAGATAAGAATGTCAATGTACAGCATGATATATCCTAGTTGATTTGACTCCACCGTACCAAAGTTGTTTTCTTCGGATGTTACTTCTACAGTTCCACTTCTACACTATTTTATTTCATTTTTGGAATTTAATATTCTATATTTTGAGGATATATATTACTACCTTCGTCTCAAAATGTTTATCCGTTGACTAAATTTTGATCGTTGAGTATTCACAAATTATAATGAGTTACAATATAAAATTACCGTCATTGTAATCTTTAGCAAATTATCTTTCTAATGGTATAGTGATTTCATATTTTAATTCATTTTAATTTGTGAGTAATTAACAATCAAAATTTAGTCAACGGACAAACATTTTGGGACGGAGGTAGTAGACAATAATCTATGTAATTTTTTTCTGATTAAAAAATTTTAAATTTTACAACACAATTTTCAAAGGAAATAAATAATATGAAATGGAGAGAGTACCATTGTACAAATAATATTTAAATAGGAATTTTAGTACTCCCTCCTTTCCATATTATTTGTCACTTTAATTAACTTTCTTTTTTCTCATAATATATGACACTTTATAATTCCAATAACACATTAATTACTAATTTATCAAATTAACCTTATTATTTAAATCTTTTTCTTCAACCTTTTCTTTTTATTCATCTTTTCCCTTTTTATTTACCATTTTATTGATCATTTTCACATTTCCAATGATATAAATCAATGTGAAATGAATTTTTTTTGGTTTTTAAAATTATGTCCCAAGTGACAAATAAAATGGGAAGGAGGGGAGTATTATTTTGATGATGTAGTTACGACCTCGCCGGATTATGTTCCTAGCATTGTAAATACTCTCATTTTCAATTATAAACTTGATGAAAATCCATATCCAAATCAAATTCAAGTCAATCAAATATATATAGTATCCAAAATTTGGATGAAGATTCTATTGTTCAATAACCATTTTTTTCTTTTTTTTTTTCTATTAATTCAAATAAGACAATTCGAACATACATAAATTCATATTAAAATCAAATGAATGACAAGACGCCCTGAATCTGATAAAGATACTCTTGTGGAAAATGGTGTAGCACAATGTGAGGAGGAAGACAAAGAGAAGAGGGCAAAGGCGATGACATTGAGAGGCGAAATCCCTCGGAGTCACGTGATGATCACGTGCCCTCCATCCCTTTTTGAATCATGCAAAGACACTGTTCGCGCTTCTCTATGACACCACCAGTACCATTCACCAACTAATTTCCTCTTTATGAATACTTAATTCGCTGCAATTTATTAGGTGCTTTTGGAGCATGTGCTCCAAATTTTACAACTGTTCACTCATATGTATTAGGTTGTTCACTTTGATTATTATGATTGTTTACTCTTATTCACATGATTGTTCACTCACAAGAATTTGGAGCACATACTTCGGGTGCATGTAATATATATTGCTAATTCGCGCCGCTGCATGTGGTCGAGTTAAATGTGGAGATCATGGAAAATGTTCATATATAAGTTGATTTGTTGTCTATAATCGGGCTAGCTATGAGAAAGGTATCCCACTTCAAAGTCCCATCTAATAAGATGCGGAAATGGTGCGGTATGATGAAATTGTAAAAAATGGGGTAATGTGTAGAATGTTATGGTAAAATTTGTGATTAATGTGGTGGATGAAGAAGGGAGAATGTGTAAGCTGATGAAAAAAGTGAGAAGAGAGAAAAATGAAAAGAAATATTAGTAATAATTCTGGTAAAGTGTGGTATAAAAGAATATTGGAGTGGTATCGTGAGTTGTGATACCGCACCGTACCATATAAAAGAACAAGGCAAGTCTTTACCAAAAACCAACAACAAAAAAAAATAGTTGTGAGTTGTGAGTTGTGACTAATATGATTTTTTCCAAGCAATAGTTTTCTTATTTTCACCCTCCAAATTGGAATTTAGCTTGATCCAGACTCACAACTAGGGATAAAATCGAAAAGAATAGTATCGGATATCAATTTTTTGTTTAATGATATATCTTATTCATTCAGACTCACAATGACCTATAAACCTCAATCTTTGACGTGCAGTGCAGTCTTAAATCCAAATCTACAACAATGTTAGTTTGAGACATTATGAAACTACAAATTCTTAAAATATAGGAAAAAACACTCATAGGGTAAAGACAATATTAATATGTAACCCTTGGGAGAATTCAAAGTATTATGTTAGTATATAAAGTATTCAATCATATCTAAATCTACACAATTTTACTTTTATGATCATATCTTTTTACTTTAACATGAACTATCCAAAATTATATAAATACACCTAATCTTATTTATCCAATTTTTATATACCCACACCTCCCAAAAGAACATGGCCATATAGCAATAGTAGCATGCCGACACATTAGTTACATATTATTCATCAACCCATCGTAATCTCTTCTGAAAGACACATTAATGATCTGATAGTGAAAGGATCAAAGGAATACACCGTATTAATTTCCTCAAAGAAAAGGAATAATATTAATATAATCGTTTATACATATGATAATACAAAATGTAATATATGTTTGAATGTTTTTCTATTATATAAAAATGAAAAAAAAAACTCAAAATTGATGGTTAGATATTACTACAATGTACTGGTGTTTAAAACAGGATGGCTGTCTCAATTGGTGGACTTCATGCTCTTCTGAGGTTTTTAATTATAGTAAAGACATGGGTTGCACACCTTTGCCATATCATGCCTTTGAAAATAATGCAATAAATTTAACCCATGCCTGTTAGCTGTCAAATCTCCAAATATTATGCTACATCAGTTTCGGAATGTTTGTGATCAATTTGAATAAGTTTTATTATTGATTACGCATAAATTATAATGAATTTCGATATAAATTATACCGTAATTAGAAATAAATCTTACTAAAAGTTATAATGGTGTTAGTTTTATATTGTAACCCATTATAGTTAATCAAATTGAAAAATATTTTGAGACGAAAGTAGTAATTTTTCTAGAGTAATGATCAATTAATTAATCCTTGGATGATTGTCTGTCTGATCATATATACACTATTTAATCAATGAGCTATGTCTGAAACATTTTAATTTATAAGATTTAAACTTTATAAAGGACTTCAAGTCTGAAACTGAAGGTATTCCTCATATATATTATAAGATTTAAATTTTAAAGTTTTCTCAAACCATCTTTTCATTCTTTTGAATAAAATTACAGAGACTAGACAATACTATATATTAAAAATTAATAATTTATTCATAAACTTTGATTTTCAATTTACAGTTGCCTTCATGACGTTAATTTTTTTATCAATTGATGTAATTATAGTTAGTCAAACAAATATGAAGATGCATGCATATAGTAGACGGATTTTATATATTGGTAATTTGTAATAGAAATTTCATAATAATAAACAAGAAAGAAACAAGAAGCATATAATATTGTAAGGCATATTTATTGAAACTACATTGAAATCTCTAGTCCACCTTGGAGGGGCTTAATTGAACATTTTGCATTTTGTCTCAACCTTATTTTATAATTTATGTATTGATATGATAATCAAGCATGAATCATATAACATACGCCCTCTGTTATTAATTGTCATAATTTTGACTTTCATAATTCTCAATATCCTTCTTTGATTGATGATATCTTACATAATATATTATTAAACATTTGTAATATTATACTTTTATGATAATATTTTTCGTTACGAATATGATGGTAATTTTATATAGCAACTCATTATATTATAATGAGAGATGTATTGTCAAATTTTTTTAAAATTTAAATGTACAATTTTCAAAACAACGATTAATATAAAACAGAAGGAATATAATTTTAAAAATAATGTGATCTTTTATGGGGTCACCATTCATGCTTTCACCAACCCGTTATTTTGTTTGCTCTTTGCTGTCTTTGAATTACATCTGATATGCATATGTGAATAACACATTCAAGTGCCCATTTTTATGTACCTTACACTATTTGTTTTTGGAATAATATTTGTCTTTTTCTTGCAGGTAAATCACATTGAATTTTCTTTTATTATATTTTAGCTCTCTCAACACTTTGTTGTTTTCCACTTTTCCTCTTGATTTTGTTGTGTAAGGGAGGAGGAAAAGGAAAGAAGAAAATTTTGAGGATTTCTTTTGCACGGTTTATGCTTTTTTCGGGGAAAAATTGAAAAAGATATTAAATTTTTAATTACCTCCTTCACAAAACAACACGTGATTTTTCAATAATAAAAATGAAGAAGGGAAAAAAAAGTGGACCCGTGAATATGTAAACCTGTTTTGGAGCATGTGAAAATATATAAAGTGGACGGTGAAGTCATCAACGCGGCCACAAAAATAAATTCTTGATACATTATAAGTAAACTTGACTCTTGACCTACGTGAAATAAGGCTAGCAAAATTTAACGTTGGTTTTTTTTTTTTTTTTATAACTTTGTGGTTTTAACCCTTATAAATGCCAGTGTTCTATCATCTAGCAATCAATACATGTGTAGCTAGAGCTAGCTAATGAGTCGGGTCGAGTTAGGTCATGATGGATCCATTAACATTATGAGCTGAGTTGGGTCGACAATTTTTCTGTATGATTTGACCCATGACCCGCCTATTAATCATGCCCTGTTCTTTTTTGCGATAATTGGTAAAGTGTGATTACTGTTAAGTTAGTGAAGTGTGGTTAAGTTTAATAGATAAGGTGAAAACAAATGGTGCGATGTAGTAAAGTTGATAAAGCATGGAGAATACAATTAAATTTAACCAAACATAGAAAAGAACGGGTGACGTGATGTAATTTTTAGTACAATATCTTTACCAGCTAACACATTTCTAATGGGTGATATAGTAAAATTACTTAACCAAACACTTTTTCTGCAATCAACTAACTCAAAAAGCGTCAAACACCTAATCCAACAGCTAACTACTAATAGTCAAAAGTTACCAGCTAACAGTTGGTTCACAAAGAAAACCTATATATAAACTTAGAATCTGTAAATTTCATTGGGAAGTTAAGGTAAGGTAAAGTTAATTTTGGGTAAATTATGGTAGATTTAGGTATATATAGGTAAGTTGCAAAAATTGTGATAATTATAGGTTTAGATAAATTTGGATACTTTTAGGAAAATTTAGGAAAATTTGGGTAGCTTTAATTTATCTATAGATTACCAATGAAATTTACCGATTCTTACACCCATGTCAATAGTATATGTATCCTGGTAAAGTTTTGGATTCATATGTATGAATGCCTGTAATTTTATGATAAGTTAGGTGTTGCTATTTATTATTCCGTAAGAGGTAGGTACTCTTATAAAGTTCCTTACATCATTATTGATTGATTGTCCTTTATGTGTGAGCAAAGACTTTATGATCACAAATTTGGTTTATAAGTCCTCTACCTGGAACCTTCAAGATACAAGAACAAACGAACATGCTTGAAGAGGTATCCTGTTTGTGTTTTTGCTGCTCTGGGCCCGTTTCATTAATCCATTTATGGTGTTGGTCTCTGGGCCAATATGTCAGTATTATATTCACTCGAATATGCCACCCAGTAATTTATTTTATTTTTATGGGATATTGACTTATTAAATTTTAAATGTGAGATTTTCTTTTTTTAATGTGTACAGGAAAAATGTGATATTCACTCGAATAAAACGGTTAAATAATTCTAATAGTACAGATATGAGAAGGGAGTGTACGTATGAGACAGAGGAAGTAATTGCCAATTCCTACTCATCGTTCTTTTATGCGGTGCGATAAATTGCGGTGCGGTAAGTTATGATTGGTTGCGGTGAATTGCGGTAAGTTGCAGAGGAAAATAATAAATGGGTGTTCATATTAGTGAAAAGGTAAATAGTAGATTGCAGTAAATTGCGGTGCGGTAAGTTACGGTACAACGGTGACTTAATCCAATGAAATTACAAGTAACAAAAAAGTTTTATTTTATCACTTATCAGGCTATACTCATAAATTTAAAGAAAAGAAAAAGAAAAAGCATTTGCTATGATGCTTAATGCACAGCTGAACTTGCAGCGGGCCCAAACATATGCCACCATGCATACATATACGCCCTACGGCCCAACAATTAGCCCGTGGATCCAAACAACAGTTTGGAGATCCAAATGTAAGCAACCTTACTCTATAAACCGAAACTTTGCTCAAGCTCAATATCATAGGTGATCTACTTATATGCAAGTTAACAAAGTATGTGATCGAAAAAATCATGGCAACACCGTTCTCAGCTCTTTTCTATCTGCACCGAATGCCTGCAGTTAAACAACAATGTCGATTTAGGAGCTTACTAATTAACAGAAAATGGCACCCAAAATACAGAAATTGTACATACAAATGAGAAAATTCACACAAGGGAAAGCAGTAGTATGGGGTCAAATATACTTGCCTCAGCGCCGTAGCCTTTCACATAAACATTTGTAAACAGCTCACAAGGATCCGGCATTGGGCTCTCCTGGAATCAATAATAATGTTCACAAATGTCAATTATGACACATACAGTGATCAAACATCAAGATACATGAAGGATTATGACACAATTATTCTGTCACATATAGTGATCTAATATGAAGATACATAAAGGATTATGACAACATTTATTTCTGACAGTTCATCAGCTCGAGCGAATCCCATACCTTGGCCTCGGCAATAGCTTCATCTACTTCCTTTCTGACTTCCTTCTCGATGTCCTTTTCAGCCGCACCAAAAATGAAAATTCAGTCATTCTTAAACTTACATTAAGATCCTTATGTAAAGAACAAACAGTACAGGAAACTACATTGTACGTAAGAGCACACGATGGATTCATTCATAACAAGCATGGCCTCAAAGATCAGAGATTCTTGAATGTCTTTATATCTTTAGGATGGAAGAGACATCCCTAACCCTCAGATATACTCTTGAAGGAAGATTTCGCTAGTAGGTGCAAACATTCTCACAAACTGGGCGACAAGTTTAACAAAATCGTAATATCCCCAATTCAAATCCAATACTCAAAAAAGTATCGCTGCGAAATCGTGACCAGCATACCTTGAGTTCCTTGTCAGTGGCAATGTCATGGGATAAAATTAGTTTCCTCACCCTCTCAATAGGATCGCGCTCCTGCAATGCAAAAATTGAAACAAACATATTACAATGCATTTATTAGACACCTAAGCTAGTTTTTGTTTAGAGGATGATAGGAATTAGGCGAGCAAATTGAATTACCTGTCTTACACCAGTTATCTCGTCACGCGTTCGATAAGTGCTTCCAGGATCAGACATGGAGTGCCCATGGTACCTATAAGTATCCATCTCAAGGATCTGAAATGAAAAATCGCAAACTTAACAATTTGATCACCGTCTTTGCATGAAATACAACAACAACAAATCCCAGTATGGTCCACTTATGTGATGACCCTGAAATAAAATCTCGAAATAAGAAGATGGGTCAATGAAGCTAGCTAAAATAACTATCAATTCCAAGTAGATGTAAATATATGCTTCTTAGGGAATGATCAACCAAGGGTATTTTGGAATCCGTCTCTTCAAAAGTAGGAATGTTTGCTAAGATAAGACTGTCTACATTTGGATATTCTCAAAACCCACAAAATCGGGGCCCACATTAGTAGACTAGTAGTTGTCATAAGGAATGATCAGGCGAAAAGATTTAGTACTCACTATGGGTCCATTCTTGAGGACAAACTCTTTGGCGAATCTGCAAGCCTGTTTTACTGCTAATACATCCATACCATCAACCTGCAACAAACATTAACTATTGCAATCAACTGAGACACATATAGCCATGGAAATACATGATCAAATTTGGAAATGATGACAAATTGATCAATGCTATGTATATACCTTCAATCCAGGAACGTAGTCTCCTCGCTTGTAGTGGGCCGGACACTTTGTAGCCTTCCATTCTGGAGTCCCCATGCCATCTTCATCAAGTTACACCAATAAAAAAAGTTAACAACCACCAAACTTTGCAAAAATCAATTCAACCGCAAGCTAAAACGTTGATGGCGAAGTTGTTAAAATGGGGATCCTAACTCGGATCGGGGTAGTGAGATTGTGAATCGGAATGTAGATAGTAGAATCACATCGAGGATTTTGGATTATAAAATCGTAGGATTGTAGATTATGGATTTTAATAACAATGATTGATAGTTAAACACTCATGAATAATTTTATACTCAACATATATTTTGACAGGAATGTATTTAAGACTTCAAGCATGTATGGTACAAAGCTCTTTAACCTTGTACAAATAAAGCTAAATCCAACAGTAATTTATACTCTAACACAAACTAATCTTTTTATATGCATGGAAAAACCCCAATTATCATCATACAATCAGAGTCAACCACAAACCCATTTCAGTCAATACACACAGACTATCTGCAATTTTCAAAACACCCCCACTAAAAAACAACCCAGATTAAAATAAACATCAATTAACAAACCCAATTAAAAATCCGAGCCAAAAACAACTCACAGTGATTATTCTCACAGACCAAAACAGCAGGAAGATCCCAAAGAGCAGCCATATTCAAAGCCTCATAAAGCTGCCCTTGATTCGCAGCCCCATCTCCATACAACGCAAACGACACCGTATCCTCCTTGTTATACTTCTGCGCAAACGCAAGTCCGACCCCCAACGGAATCTGAGCTCCGACGATCCCATGTCCGCCGTAAAACCCAGAATCCTTCTTGTAAAAATGCATGGACCCACCTTTCCCCTTCGAACACCCATCACGGCGGCCCATTAACTCGGCGAAGGCTCCCCGGAGCGTGCCCCCACGCGCCAGGTAGATGCAGTGGTCCCGGTACCCGGTGATGACGGCGTCACGGGTGGTGATGGCGGCCTCGAGGCCGACGGCGACGGCCTCCTGGCCGTCGTAGAGGTGGCAGAAGCCGCGGATGAGGCGGGATTTGTAGAGGCTGTCGGCGGCGATCTCCATGCGGCGCATGACGGTCATTTGCCGGAAGAAGGAGAGGAGCTCCGGCGGGGTGGTTTGGACGGCGCGTGGTGGGGGGTCGATTTTGTGGGCGAGGTATGGGACGGATGTTTCGATTGTGAGGGTGGAGGAGGTGGTGGAGAGGCGGCGGAGAGCGGTGGTGAGGAGGTGGTTGTGGAGGAGGAGGGCGGTGGTTGTGCGGGGGAGGTGGTGGCAGAGTGATGCCATTGTTGGTGGAGAGTTTGGGTGTTGTACGAATTCAGAAGTGTTTTTGAAAGATGCTGTGTAGTTTTAGTGGATTCTGCCATTTTTTGATGGGGGTTGTTTGTTGCTTGGAGAAATGTATTTAGTTGTTCTAGGACGTTGTAGTAGGAATTGAGAGAAGCTTTCTAGAGTGTCAGTGTTTGCGTGGCCTTCCTCTGTTTTTCTAGTTCGTGACACAATTTTCACACCAATGTCGCTTTTGCACGTACCAAAACTTGTATTGAAAGTGATTTACTCAAACTTAGTAAAATTTATTGGGTTTTTGGATCAAAATAATACAAATTTTGCGGTTCATGATAATAGTATGAATCATTTTCTTGAACCCGAGTAGTATGATTTTTCTAGATACTTTGAGCAATATGTTAATTATTTATCTTTTTATATTTTTATTGTAATTTTTACCATTCTTTTTATCTATATTCTTCAGTCCTTACAAATATTTACCAATTCACATAATTTTATAATTTTTCTTTCTAAATTTCAAATGAAAATAGGGATCTAAATCTAAATGGAGTAATTAAAATCTTACAGTGATTATTCTCACAAACGAGAACAAGAGGCAAATTCCAAAGGGCCGCCATATTAAGGGCCTCAAACAGCTGACCCTGATTGGCCGCCCCATCTCCATACAGCGCGAAAGTCACGTGACCCTCCTTGTTATACTTCTGAGCAAACGCCAGCCCACAGCCCATCGGTATTTGGGCCCACACGATCCCATGCCCACCAAAATAATTCGAATCCCTCTTATAAAAATGCATCGACCCACCTTTACCCTTAGAGCACCCATCAACCCGGCCCATCAGCTCCGCCAACGAGCCCATTAATGACCCACCGCGGGCCAAGTAGGTGCAGTGCTGCCTGTACGCGGTGATTACGGCGTCGTTTTTGGTGATCGCCGCCTCCATCCCGACGGAAACTGCCTCGGACCCGTGGTACAGGTGGCAGAACCCCCGGATCAGGCGGTTCTTGTAGCTGACGTCGGTCATGATCTCCATCCGCCGCATCGTCGACATCGTTTTGAAGAACGACCGGAGCTCCGACGCCGTCGTGTCAGCCGCCGGAGGCGGCGGAGTGATCCGGTGGGATTCCAATGGGCGCGGCGCGCTCGATGGTTAGGGTTTTGGCGTCGTCGTTAGCGGCTGTCGAGGAGCAGAATTGGCGGATGAGGAGCAGTTTTCCGAGGGTGGATGGGTGGCGCGTGAGGAGCGTGGCATGGCGGAGGTGAGAGATTGCCGCCATTTGAGGAGAGAGAATCAGAGAGAAGAGAATGTAAGGTGTTGTTTTGGAGGGAGAAGGGGTTGAGAATTTAAATTTGGCGGTGGAGGGGCGGAATTTGATTGTTATTGTTTTTGAGATTTTGTCTACAGAGAATTTTTTAATTTTTTTTATATTTTAGTTTTCTAGTTTAGAGATAGGAAGGTATTTTGTGAAGAAAACAATAGGAAATGTTCATATTGGTTGTTTTGTTGGCTCTGTAGTCATCGATATTTCAACTCCAAATTAATTACTCATTTTAGATTTATGAGAACTAGATACATTCAATTAAAATTTTATTATAAATGTCAAGTGATAATTTAAAATTCAATAAACTTGTCCCTTTTATACCGAATCATATATAATGTAGTGTCTCAACTATTTTTTAAATTAAAATGTAATTAAAATTGACGTTTAGTCTTTCAACTGGTGTTCTATATCTTTTGATTATAGATCTTTTAAAAAGGTAAAATTTTCAAATGCTAGTTTGATAGAACACATTTTATTCAAATACTCATCTAAATAATTATCCTCTAATTGTTAAATAGAACCGTTCTCCGCTAACTAATCTTTATATGCTATTTAAATCACTAATTTTGTCACATATATATCCAAAAAAAACACCCAATCTATCAAGTATTACATGTCATTCCAGTTTCATTACATGTACTCGTTCTTTAGAACCTATGATAATTGTTTTTATGTACTTGGTGGTGCATTATGCTAAACATGGTATATTAAATAATCATGTTGAAATATGATTGAATGTGTTAGATTGATTATTATAATTAAAGTCTAATTACAATTAAGCTTATAAATATAGTAGATTATATAGATATATAACCGTATTGAGCAAAGTTAAATGTGAGGTGTGATTATGAAATGTTATATTTATCTTCCAACAAATAGATTTAACAATAACGTAAATTGTAGATGAGTGGCAATAGATACCGAAAATAAAGTAGACCTTTCGTATTAAAAATGGTGAGATAAAATAACCCCAATGCAAGGATATATGGGGCCATATGACCTTATGAGGAACTAATAGAGAAACAAACTATTGTTGTACAATGATTTCAAATTGCAAAATGTTCAAGAAAATATGGTGTGAATCTTTATATATGCAGTCCTCTGTTATAAAACTTGTATGCATTTCTTCTTTGCAAAAGATATCGTCAAAATAAACAAATTTAAGAAAGAGTGACTCTAACATCTTTGCGATCTGGTCCAAAAACCTGCAAAAAAAAATATGTATACAAACGCAGTTAGTAATGTTAAATTCTAATACTTGCACAACAATGTTAGGCTTTAGTTATAGGTCAAATTAAAGGGAAAAAAAGAATCATTTCAGTCCCAAAAATATGTTGTCTTGTAACTCTTGTTTGACAAATTTGACCATTTTTTAGAGGTGTTTTATGAATTTGAGGATGAATAATTTATTTGAAGATATTATATGATGATGTTATCAAATTGTTAGTATGCCTATTCATAATAAAAGGTTATTATAGTGTAGCAAAGTCCAACCATAGAATTTGTGTTGTAGATCACTATGGTTTATACTTAACTAATGATCAAAGTTTGTCAAATTGGACAATCTCTTTGAAACTCTTACCTGAGCACCAATGCCTTTGACATAAATGTCATCAAATAGAGCTGAAGATTCTGGTGTTGGACTCTCCTGTGAAAGTTCATCAACTTCTTCAATTAAGCAAGATATTAAAGACTACTAATCAGCCCAAAATAATAAAAGAGAACCTAATCAATTAGGCTAATTAGTAGTTGTTACCTTAGCTTGAGAAATAGCTGCGTCTACGTCCTTTTTTATTTGCTTCTCAATGTCCTACATTAATTAGGATTATTCTAGTTAGTAAGCTACGTCTTTAGTACATAATTATTTCGTAATATTGATATGTTTTGTTAAGGTAGACAAAGTTTACCACATAATTAAATAGCATACCTTTAACTCTTTGTCAGTTGAAATGCTATGGGACAATAGTAACTGTCTCACCCATTCGATTGGGTCACGTTCCTATAAAATCCATAAATTGTGTAAATATTTTAGTTGTATCTTAATCACTCTACCTTGTAATAAACTCAATCAATAAAACAGACAATTAAATTTTACACATATAAGAGACGGACCTTCCTTATGCGGTCAATTTCATCTCTTTTACGATAAGTTGTACCAGGATCAGACATGAATGACCATGATATCTGTAGCAGTCCATGTCTAGAATCTAATCGAGTCCAAGGCAAAGAAAAAAAAAAGAGAATAAATTCAATTTACAAAAGATCATCATATAACAATTAATCAACTGGAGCAAAGAAGTGATGCATGTCAGCATTTTGAAGCGGAAATTACTCACAAGGGGTCCATTTTTGAGAACATACTCCTTGGCGAACTTACGAGCTTGTTTGACAGCAAGCACATCCATACCATCCACCTATTCATTTCAACATTTTTACCAAAGAAAGTTAAGTAAATTGCTAGCTGTTTAAAATACCAAAGAACAAAGTCTAAAGACAATGTTATGCTGAACAATTTCATGTTCTTGCCTAATTTGCCTCTATTATTCAAAAATCTAAATCCAAATCTAAAACCAATATAAAAAAAAAAAGGTCCTATCGCGAAATAGGGTGAGAGTATGATGTAATTAGTTTGGATTGATCCATTACAATCTAAACTTTAAAAAAAAATCCTTTTGTTTAATACCACAAATATTTGTTTATCACGTTCTTTTAGTTTTACAAACTCAACGTAGAGATCTACTATGACCCTGTTCTTTTCTGCGGTTGTCAAACTGCGGTCTTGTATTCTCTACATGATTTACCGCAAATCATTACTTTTCTCTCTCCTCACTTTTCTCCTCTACTTTTTACATCCTCTCTCCTCACCTAACCCATATACCAATAATCCACCACAATTCCACCATACCCGCCACAATTCCACCCATGGTTGTTAAAATCGCGATACGGATCGTAGGATCGTACGATCCTACGATCCAAAAATGACCAAACGATCCAACTCGTTCCTGGATCGCTACCTTGTTAGGATCGTACCAGGATCGGACCAGGATCGGTCAGGATCGGTCAGGATCGGTAGGATCGGTCAGGATCGATAGGATCGGCTCGATCCTAACTATAGCCTATTTTTGTTAGAATGGTCATAATCTCCCTAGAATCGGTTAGGATCGTACCAGACTCGGTTAGGATCGTTTAGGATTGTATTAGGATCGGTGAAAATCATGGCTCTTTGTACAATTTTTGAAAAACAATGTTTTTTCTAAGGAAACTTCAAGTCACTTATAACAATTTTACTTTATTTGTAGAATCTTACGATCCTCGATTCGATCCTACGATCCCGATTCTAAGGACCCCTATCGATCCTAACTAGAATCCCGATTCTGACAACCTTGATTCCACCACACATCACCACACCATTCCGCAAAATACCGCATAAAAGAACATGACCTATATGTAACCCAAGAAAAATGAAAAAGTCAACTAGAACATGTTAGAAGGTTTTAGGTGTTTTACCTTCAAGCCAGGAACATAATCTCCACGCTTGTAATATTGTGGCACCTTTGCTGCTCTCTAATCCGCAGTCCTCATACCATCTACAACTCAAATGATTCCCCCATTTAATCAATCAATAAAAATTTACCAAGAATTTAAAAGAAATCAATAAATTTAACTCAACAAAACACCAAATCAATAATTAATTAATTCACCCCGGAAAGATTTTATCACAGGGTAATACCCGAATTTGTCTTGTCCGTAAAAATTGGTGGGGTGATAGATTTTTCGTCCGAATTAAAATATTGATCAATTTTGAATATTTGGATATAACTTTTGTCTTTCTCTATTGACAGAACATGATTGACCCGAATATAAGATGAATAATTGGACATTGATTTTTTGTCCGAATTTTAACATTTTGCACTTTGATTTTCCAAATTTGCTCCAAACCGAATTTTTTTAAAAAGGAAAATATTCTTACAGTGATTATTCTCACAAACAAGAACAACGGGCAAGTTCCAGAGGGCAGCCATGTTGAGAGCTTCAAAGAGCTGACCCTGATTGGCCGCCCCATCTCCATACAACGTGAAAGTCACGTGATCCTCCTTGTTATACTTCTGGGCAAAAGCCAGCCCACAGCCCAACGGAATTTGGGCCCCCACGATCCCATGCCCACCAAAAAAGCCCGAATCCTTCTTATAAAAATGCATCGACCCACCTTTCCCCTTGGAGCACCCGTCAACCCGGCCCATTAACTCCGCAAACGAGCCCAATAGCTACCCGCCCCGGCCCAAGTAGGTGCAGTGGTCGCGGTACGAGGTGATTACGGCGTCGTTTTGGGTGATCGCCGCCTCCATTCCGACGGAGACCGCCTCGGAGCCGTCGTACAGGTGGCAGAATCCGCGGATGAGCTTGTTCTTGTAGTTGATGTCGGAGATGATTTCGAGCCGCCGCATGGTGGCCATGTTTTTGAAGAAGGAGAGGAGCACGGCGTCGTTTCGACCTCCGTCGACGGAGGGTCGCACCGGTGAGTCTCGAAGGGTCGCCGTGTTTGGATTGTTAGGGTTTCGGCGTCGGAGGAGGAGGAGAATTGACGGAGGAGGGTTGATCTTCCGGCAAGGACGAGGTGGCGCGTGAGGAGATTGTAACGGCGGAGATGAGCGATCGCCGCCATTGGAGGTGGCGGATGGAGGTCACTGCGGTGGAGAGAGAGAGACAGAGAGAGAGGGAGAGAGAGAGATGTTTGACTTCTTGGGCGAGGGTGTTTGTTTGACAGTTTTAAATTTGGCCGCGAAGGGGAGTAGAAATTCGCTTTTGAGTGGGGCCCACATCCCCACCTCTTATTATTTTTTTAATATTTTGATGCAAAGCTCCATTATTATTATTATTATTATTATTATTATGTAGATTATAGAATTTTTCACTTAAAATTATTATTAAAATTATTTTCACTTAATGTCAGGTAAGATAAAAATTATTTCACAAATGTCGAGTGTGTAAAAATTATTTCTACAAATGTCAGGTATGGTAAATGTAATTTACTCATATTAGTTGCTAGTTGAGTTATTTATTCTTATGGTGAAGAGTTTGTCATATTATTTTTGCATTTTAAACTTTAGGAAAGGGAATTTCTATTATATATTGATTTGTTTTTGTTGGTTCCTTGGTCATCACCAAGGGTCATTGTGACATTGACTTCTATATAGAGACATCAAACTATAAAAGTATCAATCCCCTAATTGATCTCACAAAATAAATGGTTTTGCTTTTGGAAAAAGACAATTAGCCATCATTTTACATTTTCCTTAAAAATACAAGGCTTTAATACCTTTGAAAATAAACTGTCATCATTTTTAGTATTTTTTGAGGTCGTTTTCAAAATTTATTGATAAGCAATTGTATTTTTTTTTTCATAACATATATATTTCTCTTTTGTAACCATCACATTACAAGAATTGATTTCTCTTTCGGACTTTAACTAGTCATGAACTTTCACTGAAATATAGGTAAGACATAAGCCTTGTTTTTTGGATGAGCTATCTTCAAGTTAGGATAGTTAAGTTAGGATAAATTATAATACTTTTTTGGGAAATTGTATTTTTAGAGTGGATATTTTTTTGGGGAATTGTGTTAGGTTAGGATAAATTAAGATAAAGTTAGAATAGTTAAGTTTAAACTGACAAAAGAACAAGGTCCATTTGCAAGAATAAAAATTTCCATTAAATTTCGAAGGAAATGTTTCATATAGAATTACATGAATTTGGATCAAACCCAAAAACAGGGGAGGGGAAAAAATTGATGGGTCAATGTAAATGAATGAAATGTAGTAATTTCTATTTACACAGTTGCGGCTGCTGAATTTACCACAAAACTTTCTATATTGTGCTGCATCTTCAGCTGTCACACCTGTTTCCTTCCTCTTACCTGATTTGGTTTTATCAGCAAGGAAGGAATTTCAGGATTTACTTTGGCCAACAATATAACAGACTTTCCCCCTCTCTTGTGCTTTGCCCAGCTTCTGTCTTCAACTTGAGATGGTGGTCATAGTCTCTGTTTTACTGGCAGTAATATTTGCAACAACTCAAAACATCCTCCAGTGAAACATTTCAGTGGCTAATCTGATGCACCCTGACTCTCCCAAACTGAAGCCAGTCCTTGGCGAAAATACGGTGTCCCTTGGCCGGGCAATCCTGGCCGTTGATAGTGAAACAAGTGCTACAAATCTTACATTGTACGGTGCCATGTACGTGTGTAGTTACGTGGGTTCTAGTGGGTTCCTATGAGCTTTCGAGTAACTGGTGGAACCGTTCTACTCTGCGCGAAGAGCTGTTCAAAGATGTTGCTTGGTCATGGCATCCATTGCTTGTAGTAGGCGAGTTTCTTCTTCTTTTTCTCTTGCGGTACAAGAAATCTTCCGTATCTAACACATACGACACCTAAAAACATGACAAATTACAACCATTTGGGAGTCAAAAACAGCAATTCCATAGATGGAAGAACGAGAAAGAAACTAGTAATATTTAGTTCCAAACTAGTAATATTCGTCACCCTTTGTTTTTAACTTTTAGGACATTTCCACCACCATTTGCTGAGATTTCTGTAAGTTCGATGACTAGGGTCTATTCTTAAAGGGGTAAGGTCACGTTGGGTAAAATAGGGTTGCATAGGTTTAAGTTAAGTTGAAAAGTTAAAAATATGGATAGAAGGGTAAATTTGGGTTGAAAAGTTGAGTACTAAAGAATACCTTGGATGAAGTGCAAGAAATCTTGCACTCGAGACCATTGACAATTTGAACCCCTTCCATTGCCTGGGAAGCACTAGAGATTTCATCTCCAGCGGCATATTTGCGTTTGTTCCTGCTACAACAGGCAAATACAACTTCACTTGAGTCCAAAGGCTCTAAGTACAGTTGAAAACTGAGACATGAGGACAGAAACAGCGCATACCTCCTCAAGAAAATGCCGTGCTTCTCCTTCTCAGGGACAACTGAGAGGAAGTCATTGTGCAGATAGGATGAAAAGACAGGGTCCATTGCAACTGCAGTCACTTCAGGCTTATCATGGCCCTTCTCCATCAACTGAATGGACAACCGAGTCGGGGAAGATGACTGTTCCAGTAACCAGAAAGAAAGCAAAGAGATTATCAAATTTTGTCTGAACATGTAAGAAAAATTAGTGCAGTCAAAAATTCAGGTTTGGGTCATTTCGTGTTGAACTAATTGGACATCAAACGGAAACTTGATGTTTGATACCCAATGTTTTTGGACATTATTTTGGGTCGGACAATTCGGAAAAACCTAGAAAAGTTATGTCCCCGCACATGTTTTTCCAAGTGGTACTGAACTGTATTCAGATCAGGCAGTTCTTTTGACAGCCCTAACAAGAAACATCTTTATCTGAAAGAAACAAGTGCAAGTATATTGGACATACACACTCAATGCGGTATATGTTCTCATCATGGAGAAGAACGCGGGAATTTTCATGATAGACAACATCACAGAATCTCGCAGATTTCCTTGAGCTTTCATATGCATATAACTGGAGAAGCTTGTTGTCCACATCGTCAGCAGCTAGTATTTGAAGCTGTCACAAATCCAGGAGTCTTTTAGTCTATAAAGATGGAAAGAATCAAAGTAGCAGGAACGCTGGTCGTAAGAAAGCTCTTTTGCAGACCTGCTTGACGAGCTTATATATAAGCTTGTCTAGTGTGAACAATACATATGACTGAGTGCCAACTATAGCTCGACAGTCATCTTCAAACCTGGTGTTGTCGGACGTACCATCAACCAAACTATACAGTGCATTCAAGAACCTGTTCCAGCAGTACACAGGTTATATAACGTGTCAACCAGGAAAGGGGAAAACAACAAAGCCAAAGAGAAAAAAATGTGAAAGCCCAAGATTGGACAAACCTGGAATACAGATCAGAAGGAACAGAATCATTGGAAGACTTCCATTTCCTTTCGGTTGATGAAGAATTAACTTTTGCTGATTGTATTCTCTCATATAAAGTCTGGCCATAAAGGACAATGAGGTAAGATTTACCCCGAATCAAGAGCAAATATTTACCTGAAAGCAAAGCAATGATCCTTACTTGATGAAGCCTAAAGAGCACATAGAACGAGTCATTTCCATAAAAGACTTGTGAATCTTCCGCTCTTGCATGTAAAGATGAAGGAACATGCTTGGCAAGGGGTTTCACTGTTTGCAAAAAGCGTTCTGAAGGCGACAACGATGTCCCATCTCCATCTTCTTGTGCATCGGCTGTTCCTTCAGCCTCGTCCTCACTCTCAGCTTTATTGTCATTCTCATCATTGTCTCCATCTTCTTCATGATCGGGTGATTGATCATCACCATCACCAGACTCACTAGCGGAAACATCGCCATTCTCTGAAGCATTCTCACTCTCTTCCATCGATCTGTGAGCACTCTCATCACCTTCATCATCAGCATCTATAACATTTCTGCGTCTCTCACCAACTTGTCTAGGCCCAGAAGCAGCGCTACCATTTCTTTTGTTTGCAAGTTCTGCAGCTGTATCCCTGTAAACAGCGAAATTGTCCTCAAAATCGCCATTTGGGGACAACTCGCCCTCCTCTCTTTCAACTTTGGCATGTCCATTCGACCTCTCACAGTATCTTATATCTTTATCAGCTGCTGTTATTGCTCCATTTGATGCAGTATTGTGCCTTCCAGAATTAGTGGCCTGTAGTGTGAACAGGTTATAATGTGCAGAAAAAGAGAGTTTAACACTCACATTGTTTAAAATCCCAGCAAAAACCTAAAAGTTGGTCTACTGTTCAACCATTTGCTGACATTACATTTCTTTCAGGTGTGTATGGCAAGGATGCAGATGCTGGCAACCTTACTTCTTCGATGCAAGCAGAGACGATTGATACCCGACACACGTACACCCCCCCCCCCCCCAAAAAAACGAAAATTGAGGTACTATTAGTTTAAAAATATGGAATCATTTCCCCATGAAAACTTTAGTAAAAACATTTAATTCTAGTAAATATGAAAAGCATGCACCGCCGCAATTGATAAGACATAAGATCACAGAAAACAAGGACATTGAGTTTCTTGTGGTTGCTTGCATTCTTCTTAACTTCATCATAGTGTACAACAAAGTTGCAGACTTGCACAAGCATAGCAAATTAATTCATACTCCAAAAGGAACCTTGTTCATGTTGATACATACCTCAAGCGAAGATAAACTTCCACCATTTGGCCTCAACTCAATGCCACTGTTATCAGCTGCATTTGCCAGCCTCATTGGCGCAGTACTGGGACCTGGAAACAGAGAAGTGTCAATAAATTATTAAATGTGAATACAAACAAAACCAACAAATTCCAAGCAGTCCAACTTCCCTATGCCCAACCTAAAGTTTATTACAACATCCTTCCCAATATGCTACTTCAGATAAAGGGAATTAGACAGGCTGTGATATAATACAAAAAAAACATTTTAGAAAAAAAAAGTGATTTGGATTTAATTGGATTTTGATCTCACACAAAAGCAGCCTCTTGAAACTATACTCAGTTGTAGCTCAGATAATAGTTAGCACATTACTGAAGGATAAATATAACACCTGATCCATTTTCTGTATTTCTTGAGTGAAATTGCTCAACCCCAGATGAAAGTGACACATTTGAGCTGTTCAGTACTTCATTAGTAGTAGAAGGTCTTTGATCAGTCCTATTGCCATTAATTAGACCTTTACATTGATCCATGGCATTACTACAAGCATCAGGACATCCATCTTTAGCATGATTTCCAGCACTGGATTTTTCTAGCACACTACCTTCAACAACATCGTTGCAATGAGTTGATTCTTTGGGAGCAGAAGCACGACCACTTGGACTTCCATTATTCTCACCGATACCAGGACCATCATGTTTAGCAGCATCATTCTTGGCTCTCACAACATCTTCAGAGTCCTCTGCACCCTGAGCTCGAGCAGGCACACCAAACATGGGCTCTAGGAAAGTTGTCCAGATCTTCATCACTTTATCCAACTGTTCAGCTGTACAAACTTCTCCACACGAATATTTCATAAGTTGATATAAATCTTCATGTATCTCCATATCAGGGTACTCAAATTCCATATGAGGAATAATTGGCCGTCTATTTCCAGCAGCAATAGCAAAAAGAACGTCATCCTCTTTGCTCTTTTGCTCACTAATTTCTTTGACTTCAGCCAACAGAGCTGCACAGAGAAAAAAAAAGGCATCTCAGCATCAGTTAGATCTTAATGACAAAATATCCCACAGTACTCCCTTGTAACTGACAGACAGATGGTTCCCTAAGATCTTATTTAACATATAAGGTAGAGGTCCCACCAGGCCTAAGCGACTCACTATTTTATATTACCATACATATTCGTCCTACAACACCAACTTGACTCCTAATTCTTTTGACTTTGGACAAATAAGATTTTCATCAATGAATAGAACTCTGAGCACATGCAGTTAGAGAGACTTGTGACAGTCTTTCTAGTTAGTCGAAGCCAAAGAAATACAACCGTTTTTTTTATATTCTAAGTTGCAACATACCTTTTGTGCTCAAACTCTTCGTGTCCTGCTGCTTGAAGTAGAAGCTGCGGTGATCAAGTGATTTGTGATAGTTCTTTGCATAAATCTCAGCCCACACCTTGTTGAAATCAGCACGACATCTGGCCCACTCTTCTTGTTTCTGTTTCAGGCGAGTCAATATAACTGGCAGGGCAAGAGTTGCATTCTTCCTCAATACATCCATAACATCAAGGCCATGGTCACCATACAACCGTTCAATGCACCTCAGATTTATAGCTAAGAAAACAGAAAAGCAGTGGATCAAACAATTTGTAGCATAAAGAATATTATATTAAGGAACTTCAAGGTTGTCAGTCAAACGGTACCTGTAAAGTGCTCCTCTATGCGAATCGGATGGTCAGTTTTTATCACATTACTGTTTATTTTGTCCAAAAGGTCTTCCACCCGCTTAATAGTGACATTCACCGACTCCAAAAGCATGTCAAGCTCAAACCTGATTTATCAAAATATTGGGATGAGTACACTCTTCAAAACAGGACCACAGTTCCAACATCTAAACATGTTATCAGTTATCAATAATTCCATATGATTACCAATTACAACTTCTCTTTTTCCTTTTTTTTTTTTTGGGGGGGGGGGGGGGGTTTGGATCCAGAATTTAGAATGATAAAGTGGAAAGTTGGCTGCATAAGAGGATTAGATATCAAGTAAATCAATACAAGCCAGATGATAAAGGTAACACTGCCAGTTCGATCTATGACACTGTTCCATGCGTAAAGCACCATTTAGCATGAATCAAGGTCTTAATTCTGGTCGGGGCATTTCAGCCACAAGGTAGAGGTCCAACTACATAGAAATGCACACCAAAAAAATAATATATTAACCTGTCATCTTCACATCGAAAGAGGCTCTCCTCATACTGATTTTTCCGCATGTGTTTAAAAGAATAATCTTCACTTCCAGAGGTGACTGAAACCCAGTGATCATTTAATACTTGAGCCCCAAGGTCTGTCTTCTGACTTGCCACAGGAATGGGATACTGCACCATACATATAGACATAAGAATAACTTATTGAGATCAAGCAAATACAAGATGCAGCTAGGGAAGAAGTTTCAAATAGATGAGGCGTACATTCTTGGGAAGGAGTCGATAACTAGGAGTACAACGTTCACAGTTGGAGAGATCGAGCTCTTGGATAGGTTTCCCAAAATACTTATCCTTGTTTGAATTCGAGGACATTCTGAGATTAGCAACCTCCTTATTCACATAAGTACTTCTATCTGAACGACCCGTATCCCTGTTTTCACGATCTCTATCCCTCTCTTCTCGCCCATGATCACGGTCTCGATTGCGGTCTCTGTCCTCATTTTTCAAGGGTTTTGATGCACAGCCATCGGTCCAAAGGGATTCTGGCCACAAGGATTCTGTAAAGAACCAAAATACAGAATGAGAAACAAAAACATTATTTTGACCTCCCCGACGAGGTCCCATCATAAATTCAATTTTTCAAGAGATAGGACGGATTGATTGAGAACCCTTAATTAGAGTGCAGCTGATCCTAATGGACAAATGACAGAAAATGGTTTGAAATTATGGAGATAAGATAAATAACCATAATGTGACTAGGTTGCAGAACATCAATATATTTTTAATTTTAATTTTTTGGATCACAAGCACAGGCTGTAAACTGTGAAGCTATAAGTATGTCCTAGGCACTGTCAATCCCCCAGCTAGGGATGAACCCATGGAATAGAGTGGAACAAAGGACATTTTTTCCACCAGTGCCTGAAGTTGGACGAAGAAAGCACGAAACGTGTAGACCTCACTATACAAATACTACTCCGATTTATGATTCCCCAATCATTGAAGCCAAAAAGGTGACAGATTAAAGAGACACTAAACAACAGCTTAAAAAAACTGAGTTTTCTGATGTCCTTTAATACATACATTTGTTCTTTGTCAATGTCAGTATATTTTTTTCTCAGAGTACTTTTCCTGCTGTCTAGACTCAATAGAAACTGTTTCCCATTAGGTTGTATCTACAATTCTATTGTACATATATTTTCAATTTGTCACCAGTTCATCCTGCACAAGGTTGGAGGTTTGTTTCAAACAAAAATAGGGCCACTGTCCACATAAGTTATAGCAACTGAAACTCATACAAATATGGAGAAAAGATAGAGCTACCCATACTTTTGCTCATAACATTAACAAGAAACCCATCTGCAAAACAAGAAAAATATCATCAGCAAAAACCTTTAGATATTCAAAGGACCAGGAGGAAGGGGGGTAACAAGTTCTTTATATCGTTACCACTCTTCTCAGCATGTGCCAAAAACTCGTCAAACCCATCCATGAGATCTGGGCGCTTCCCAAGTGTATCGCGCACCTGAGACAAAGTAGAACAATCAATTTTGTTAATCAATAATTCAATGTGTTCACCAAATGCATAGCTTACAGAAGAGCTTAGAGCAGGTTTCAAGTACGAGAAGAAGGTATGATCATGTGAACATTGAGAATATTATCATGCTCAAGCCCTTAAGTTCTTGAGATGCCAGTGGAGCTGGTTATACTGAATAACAGCTCAAGAATTGAAGCCATACCAGGGATTGCAATTCTTGTCTTGTGATTATCTCCCTGCTATAAATGTGAAGACATTTCAAAAACTCCTGGTAATCTTCAGGATTACGTAATCTATCCTTCACTTTTTCACAGAATGCAAACTCTTGACTGTACTTGCCTGCAATAAAGATTACATATGTCTATCTCAATATTCCATAATCAGAATCAGAACATAAGATGGAATATTGTATGCAGATTTGAAGTAAGAGAAAAGGAAACAAAGGAAAACTAAATCATTTCAAATGAGTCTAGATGTCTAGTTCACCTTTACTCCCTACATTCAGTTTGTAACAGTCAACCATGAAAGTATAAGAAAACAAGCACTAAATTGGATCACTTGATAGTGTATGTTTGAAAATGGAGTGGCAACCAAAAATAATGCTTAATTACCATAACATACAAAAACACGGATGCATTAGACAAAATAAATGCCATAAAAACTAAGACAGCAAAAGATACGTAATAGCACGCTTTAGCAAACAAATGGACTGTTCATATAGTACCAGAGTGCACTTTTGCTGGTGTGAGAAACTGTAAAAACAGAAGCCACAGAACAAAACTCACTGCACATATATGAGAACCAGGATGTATCACTCGTACACATTTAATATGCAAACAAGGAACCATTTACACCACTTGATACAGGCAATGGTGTATATATGTATACAAACATATGGCGAATACTACTAAACACACTAAAATCCCCTTCCACTATCACATGTCAAAATTCAAGGATAGTGCCAAAAGACCAAAACAAACAAATTAAAGCATCCTAAAGTTAGGTTTCAGAGCTCACTTCTTAAAGCAGCCTTTTCATCGTAAGTGCCAGAAACACCTCGTGCTCCATAGTTTTCACCGCCTTCTCCTCCATCAGCAATAGAATCATCAGCCCTGCAACCAATCCTTTAATTAGAAAGACTTATCTCATAAAATCCCCTTCAGCCAAGCCATTGCAATGCTCATTAATTCATTTCAAACCTGTCTCTCCTATCACTATCTTTATCAAGCCTAATCCTATGCTCCCGTTCTGTTTTTATCAATTTGTCATTTTCAGCATCAGAACCATCAACAGCATACTCGCAGTCCTTCTGAACAAACAATAAATAGGAATTAGGAAAAACGTCAATCAATCAACAAAAAGAGGAAAAAGAAAAAACGTGATCAAGTAAAAGTACTCTGTCAACATGTGATGGCTTTGTCGTGGCTCCCGCTGTGTTCCTAATGGAACTCCGGTCAGGTAGAAAATGGGTGAATTCATCAAGGAGGTCTGGATGGTGCCGGAAGAGTACTGCAACCTGAAAACAACAAAATCAATATCAATATGCCAAACGAAACTTCATATATGTTGCTCATTCAAACCCATATCCATAGCCAAATTTCAATTCCCTACAACAGACGTACCTCTTGGTAGACCTCACCAATTGTCTTGTTCTCTTTTCTATACATATTCAAAATATCAAGGAACGACTTGTAAACACGATCATCACCTTGAAACCGCAACTACCACACAAAAGCCAACAGATTCAAAAGATTGCATGAAGCACAACAACATTCATGATACTACAAAACAAGATTATAACTCCACCTTAATTTTGTTGACAAAAGTGATTGCTTCTTCAAATTCCACAGGCTTCTTCACAGGAGCCTCATCAGGGAGAGTAATTTCATATCCCTTTGGCAAAAAGGTATTAAACCCCAAAATTAACTCACGATGACCTTGGAACAAATCTTTGACCCTAGCTATTACACCCGTCGTGTCAATCCTACAATCATCACATCACAGAAAACGTAAATAACGAAACCCGCCAGCATAATGCCATAGTGAATAAAAGCGAACAAGTTACTGATGACCAACCTTTGAGCTTTGAAATCTTTCATAACTTCTAGAAACTCGTCATATTTCTCTTTCTTGTCCTGGAACATCTCCTTTACTGCCTTCAGATAAGCTAATGCATCGTTCGTAGTTAATCTCTGTCCACTGGCAGCACCGCTGCCACCTCCTACTGCCTGAGGCTGCCCTGAACTGCATTGGCCAGAAATTAAGCAAATTTGCATAAGGGGGAGAAACATCTTTACATGGGCAACATGTAAGAATTAACCCAATAAAAACATCAAGAATGCAAAAATAACCACAAATTATGCAATTTGAGCTGAGCCAAACAAGACACGAATAGCAGCTAACAATTGATCTATATTACTGATTACACCTAAGAAAGTAACAACCCTCCCTCCCCCCCCCCCCCCACAACAAAAAAAATCACGATAAAAATTCAATCTTTCTGTTAAGTGTTAAACAGAGAAAGAGATAGTGATCGCACGCAAAATTACAAATCTAGCAGCAAACAACCGGCGAATCCAGCATCAGAAAGAAAACAAACCAAAATTGCTTCCATAAAACACTACACAACATAGGTGGTGTCAAGACCTGAAAGTCATCATTAACCAAACCTAATGTTCATCTGCTAAACCAAACCTAAATTAAGAAATTCCTAATCACAGAAACTCATCAAAACAACTTTATCTGTAACAAAAAACGCAGTAAAATCTCAAAATTAACAAAGGATAAGAAAAACTTACCTCTCGCCCCGATAAGAAACAACCGGTTGAGGTCTCTTGAGTTGAGACCCCATGTATGCATCTTCTCTAGCCCTCTTCATCTCTCTCTGTGTGCTTAACTCCTTAATCACCAAACATAATCAAAATCCTGCAACATCAACCAAAAGATTAAAAAAACTGTAATCAAGCAAAGCAAACACAAAGCAGATCTACGCCACAAACACAGAACACCAAAACCGAGAGCTCAAATTCACCACCAGGACTTCCGCAATCTCATCAGATCACACAAACACAAACGCAAACAAAAACACGAGAATTCAAATTTGCATTATAACTTGAAAATTAAGCAAATCATCCATTGCTAACGAAGCACACGTATCCGAAATCAGAATCAAGCAAACTACAAACAATAAACAAGAACATCAACAAAAGATCGCTAGAACTTACTAATTCGAAAGGAAATCGACAATCCGTGTACGGAATCAGTTGAACGAGATGAAATTAAGTTGATGGAGGCTCAAATCAAAATGAAAAAGGAAAGTGAGAAGAGAAGAAAAGAGAAGAGGTTTGGTTTTAGGGTGAAGAGGAGAGAGAAAGAGAGGGATTTAGAGAGAGAGAGAGAGAGAGAGAGCTTGGGATTGTGAATGATGTTGAGGAAACAAAGAAGAAGAGAAAGGAAGGAAGAAGGCAAGGCAAGGCAGGGCAGGAGAGAAGAAGGGTGATAATAATATGGTTTGTATTGTAAATTTTTTGTATGTTATTATAAGAGATAGAAAAAAATAAATGAGCGAATAAATAAATTTAAGGGGGGGAAATAAATAAAGGGAAAACGCAAGTATATGGAGAACAATAGGGTCGGACTTGGAAGGGAGGGAGAGGGAGTTTTTTTTACAATTACCGGTTGCCGGTCACCGTCATTTTCTAAATTCTAATTGGTTCGCTAATTAGTAATTAGATTTAGACATTTTTATATATGAGATTTTTTTCCCTTATATCACTCGCTTTATCTTAGATTTTTGGAGAAGTATTAGTATCAGAAAATATTGAGTCATTCTATTGGAGTATTTTCAATGATAAAATAAATAGTCCGTCTTGTATTTTAAGAATAGTTACTCACAATTTTTTAATTTTTATTGGATAGAGTAAAAAAGTACCTAATTGACCGTAATAGACATTAACAAGCATCATGAGTATGACTATCTCTACATACATAATCATCAATTAAGTTCAATAATAATATTAAATAATTAATCTCAATTGTAATATTATACTTCCACACATTAAAAACAAAACTCTTATTTAAGTTAAACATGTAGGATATGTATTAGTGAAGTATAGTTGAGACTTGAGAGCATTTGGTTGACTAGAATGGGATTAATAAACTTTCTACCAATGACAAAAGTTTGGGTCTGGCCAAATTGGTCAGTTCGATTTGGTCAATATTACAATTCGAACGAGAATTTGACGTTCGAATTCGTTTTTTCGAACCAGACCGAGTAGGACAACTCAAATAAAATTAAATTTCAATCAAATCGGGTATTGACAATAAAAAAAAATATTGAGATTTTATTAAGCTAAATTGTCAAAATGCATAAAAGAGGAGGAGAAAAAAGGTTGGTTGGAATTGCCAAAACCACAGCAGGAGTGACGGCTTAGACCATAGGGTGACCGAGATTAGGAAGTTAGCCGTTTACCCAGAACGAGGATTAGGCAACTATGAGGGCGAAAAGGTCTTTTCACTTAATAAATGAGGATAAGAATGTAATTTCAGAAGAAGGGAGTTTTGTAGACCTCGTCTAATTTGGTGTCTATGTGTGGGTGTGCGCCAAATATAGAGCGGTTAGGTTTTGTGATTTGTAATTGGAAGCCTACTTTTTTCTGTTGTCATCAACAAACAAATGGGCGCCTATCAAATCATCATCGAGCTTCGGAATTTAGGGTTTTCTCAGGCCCAGCCCAAACTTTACACCTATTGATCCAGAGGTAGTTTAGGCACATTTATTTAATTGGGCCAAACAAGGCCTCCTTGGACTGAGGATACGGGCTTTGAGTAAAAGAAACCAAAACAACTGCTTAATCAAGTAATCATGTTCGTTTGTACAGCACTCACTTTACGTTCGTTAACAAATGGGCTTTTCACTTGAAATGATGACCCAGTTGACAAATGGACCGTAAAATATCAAAGTATAATATATTAATATGCGGTTTCATTCTACATACAAAATGGGGACTAAAAAAAGGATTTGGCATTAGACCTGTCAAATTTTGTTCTGAAAATTCGACCTGAACTCGTCTGAAAGGTTTGGGTTTCGGCCCAAACCTAAAATATACCGAACTCGAAAAACCAGTAAATTAGCGGGTCAAACCCGATCCACCCGTTTGACCCGAAAATATTATTTTTTATATTCAAATATATTAGAATCTGTGACTTTTCGTTGGAATTGATGACTATTAAACTATATCCGCAACTCATTCATATGTTCTAATTTAAGCTAAAACATTTACAATAATCTATCGGTAATAGAAGATAATCGTATTTTATTATGTATATTGTAGGGGTGGAAGAAAATTTCGGAACCGGCACACCGAACCGGAAACCGGATAAAAAAACCGGGAACGGGCAACACCGAACCAGTTTAAAAATCCGGTGCACCGCACCGGAAAAACCGGATACTAAACGGGGCGGTTTCGGTTTGGGATATTCAAACCGCCGGGGAACCGACACCGCACCGTTAATATAATTAAATACATATATATATATATATAAATTTTGGCTAAAAAAAATTCTACCCAAAACTTAATACAAAAATAATATTAATTAACTAGTTTAAAAAATAACATTAGGTGTTAATGTGTTATTGGGTTGGGCTTATGGGCTAGTAAATTTGGCTCTCTGGCTCTCACTCCTCACAGTCTCACTGAGACACTGACCGTCGAGCAAGGGGAAGGGGGAATTAGGTTTTAGTATTTCAAATTTTCATTTTCCAGTTTAGAGTTTAGGGTTCTCACTTTTTTTTTTTATTAAATAGAAATTTATACGATTCCGGTTCACCGGTGAAACCGCACCGTTAAAGCCGGTGCACCGGTTTTTAAAAACCGGGTGATTCGGTTCCGGTTCCGGCTTATGATTTTCGCGCACCGTTTCATCCGGTGCACCGCTTCAGCGCACCGAAACCACACCGCACCGCACCGTTTCCACCCCTAGTATATTGTACCAAAAATAATATTTAGAGACAGGTTTTTTAAAAGAAAAAGAGGAAAAAAGTCGCAATCATAACTCGTCGGGTTGACCCAAAACCAAAATACACCGACCGTATTTACCCAAACCTGAAATACATATGTTCCGGTTAGGTCAAGCTAAACAGTAATGGGTATATCATTCAGAGATGACCAGTTGTTGGGTTCATCCTTCTAGATCGTTTTGGCATATGTTTTCGTGCAGGTTCCTACAAACTTACCAAGGAGCCTATCATTTTAGCTAAAACTTTAGCTCTCAAACTGGGACTTCAGAGCAATCACCACTTCTTTAGGTAGTTGTAGACATTGATCTGTATTCAGCCTCAGCTGAGGACTTTGACACTGTATTTTTCTTTTTAGTCTTCCAAGATACCAAGCATTGGCCCATGAAGATTGCATATCCAGTGATGAACCCTATCTTGACCTTGTTCTTTAGAGCTATCTTGATGGCTCTACCCCATTTCTGGAAATTAGAACCATTAAGTTTGATGTTCACAATCTGCAAACCCGGGTGATCTGAGCTAGCAAGGTGTAGGGGATCATTGGTATATAGTTCTTCTTCATTCTTTGGTTGATCTTGGCCAAGACCATCTCTTGTTTCAGCTTCTTGTCCAGAAGTTGTCTGTGATTGCTCGATTTTTGCCACTTTGTTAGACACAGAAGTCGTGCTGCCCTTCTTGAATCAGTAAATCAACAGTTTTCAGTAATGTGGAGGACATAAAGAGCTTGTTTTCTCAAGGAAGGGCAGAATAAGAGCAAACCTTGCTCTAATACCATGAGAAATTTATGTATAAAGGAGAATGATAGAAGAAGAAGAATTTTGTATAATGTGTGTTTTAGATACAAAGACAACCCATGCTATATATACACGAGCTAAACACAAGAAACAGAAAAACTGATTCTTAAACCTAAACAGAAAACTAACTAACTAACTTAAGACACCTTGATATTTCCACAAGAGTGGCAATCTCATCCTTGTACAAGTAGTCCAAAGTATTATAAATGTTATGTGGCAAACTGATATGGCCATTCGTGATATCTAAAAATACTTCCAACAGTTTTAAGATGCTATTGTTCATCATATCTTTCGGGGGGCCATAACAAGGGGCACATCATCAAAATTATTTTTTTTGGGATCAGAGCCTTCTTTATAGATCTTTCTTTAATTTTGTATTATGATACACTACGATGACCTTTTACAGGAAATGACTCTTGAGTTTTTTTTTACCTCTTTTACCCGAATTCGCAAAAAAAAAAAAAATTACTATGGAACGGAGGGAGTACATCACAAATATATGTTTGAATTTTTGCACAAGAGTTCTAATGATCAAAATCCATGCTAGAAATTATTGAATATGTAAAATATGTAAAAATGATAAATTATATATAATATTATTTCAAAACTGCATGCTCTGTATTAATTTAATATGATCCTTTTTATTTAATTTGGCTAATTAATTTCTTTATCTAGTTTTATATAATATATTTTGAAAACTAGTTTCTAAACCATAATAATAATAATAAAAGTTCAAGAGATACATAATTAATCATGTTAGCATTCGATGATGCATCTTAATAGTTCATGAAATTTTGATAAGTACATATTCATTATACTGGTGATGGCTATTACTGATGTGTAGTGCGTAATTAGTGTTAAATATTAATGAATTGTCATCAATTGAAAAGAACAAATCCAAATAATAACTAATCCAATGGATTAATCTTAATCCACCGCCGTTGCAATTTCAAGATTTAGGAGCCCCTATAGAAGATTTTCAACTTCAAACTAGCTAGATGTATGATAAAAAACGACCGGTAAAACTAACTTTTAATATTTTTTTATTGAGGGAAAGTTGGTCCACCCAATCTTTTATTTATGTACATATCTTAAGGATGAGTGCCACGAGACATGTGAAGTGCTAGCTAGGTAGAAAACAAAGAGAATTTAGACATGTTTTTTTATACAGTTGGCTGCGGTATGGCGCGGTGCGGTCGTAGGTGTGGTGGAATTATGATGGGTTTTGTTTTCTTATAATTGTAAATTGTATCAGTAAATGTGAAAAAATAATTAGAAAAAGTGAGATGAAATATTGTAGTGGGTTGTGGTAAATTGTGGTGGATTGGTATGTTGTGGTGGGTTGTGACAAAGTGCGTTGAGTTGTGACATCGCGGTTAGCCAACCATATAAAGAACAGGGCCTATGCAACTTGTAGACTATCACTACCACTATTAGGAAGAATATCTTTCAGCAACCAATCGGCCATAAGTTGATACGTATGTTGTGTTAAATGAATGCCGTCCCAATTCAATCGCTGGCTAGGATCTGGACAAACTGAAGCTCCATATGTACACCCCCTTTCACTTGGAATGAAATCATACTCATTATTTCCATTCGCACAGCATGCCTTGTACAATGCCTTTTCATCAAACCCTGCGCCATGCACAAACAATATATTCTCCTTAAATGTCTCCTCCTATTTAAATACTAATCCACATACTCTATTGTCAATCTGCCAACATTTGGATCCCCTAAATTGCGCTCAAACATGTCTTTCCTATGAGATTGTTGTTGTTGTCGTATACTTTTCTACTTTAACTCAATAAATGTTTATGATTTGAATGTTCTTCGTTGACCGATTGTTTCTCACATAAAATATTCACCCAAAATTATAATATTGTAGTTCTATGATAGTATTTTTTATTGTTGTGAATTTATTGATAGGTGTTTCACACAAGAGATGGTTGTAAATGTTAGAAGTTATAGTCAAAGTTTTCAATTTTTAGCTGACATGGAAGTCATAAAGGCACATAAAATAGGAAGGAGTATTAAACTAAGAACATATTTGGCTCCAAAATGGGAATTGAAGTAGGTGATTCATTTTCATCAAGGTCCACTTGATTTTTATCCTCCTTTGGTGTAGTAAGTCCGTACTAGAGATATAAACGTGTTAAATTGGCAAGGTTTGAACTTTGCTCAATAAAAAAAACTTGGTTTCAAGCTTACTAAACTTACAAGGTCAATGCTCAACTTGGGCTCTAATCAAATCGCTCAAACTCAAATTCGACCTGACTCTGTCTTTTTTATATTTTTGTTTAACTTAAAAAGTTTCCAAATTCAAAAGCAAAAATAAACTGAAATTTTAGATATTTATACAACTTAACAACAACAAATTCATAAGAAAAACATGTTTGAGCCAAATTCAGGGATTCAAATGTAGGTCTTCTGTCCCTTATGAACTAAAGTTCATAAAGAGACTGATTGATGCACGAAAAGCATTAAAAAAAAACTACTTTTGAAAACAGTTTATATCCAACAGAAACACAATTGAAAAATCGTTGAATAGCCCGCGGAAAGGAAAGAAACCAAGAAGCTTGCGGGAAAAAGGAGTCACATACATGTTCAATCCAAGCAACCGAGAAAAAAGCTAAATGTATATAGACAACAAAATTGAATAGAAGACACAAGACAACAACCAAGGCAAAACACATTACCCTACTAGTAAACAACTTTTTGAATGAGTTGTTTGCCCTCAAAAAGCTATTTTTCACAGAACTAATTGGATTAGCTTTTTGTATTAACTTTAAGTTGTTTGGTATTAAAATTAAATTAGCAAAATGATAAACATCTTGATGCACCATCTTGTATTTCATCTAAATCACTCATAAAGTTAAATATAAGTATATTTAGATCATTATAAAAGTATGTTTCATTACTTTAAGGTTTATTATAACTTATAATCAACACAAAACAATTATTTATATTTTTCAATAAATATAAAGCTATGTATAACATGTGCATTTTCTACTATGATTGATAAAATTAGGTTATTATTTATATTTATATTCATCTTGTTAACTCTAGTCATATAATGAATCAAGTTTTATGTAATATAATTTGGATAATATTAAGAAAAATTGATATTGAATAATAACAATAATAATAATATAACTACTATGAAATATTAAATATCATAAATTTATACTAAAGTAAATATATGCCATAATTATAAATTCTAATTCATTTTAAAACACTTGTAAAAATATATGGAAAAGGATTATATTACTATGGTCATAAAAGAAAATTTACATGCTCACATTTTCACAAATGGTTAATTTTACCAAACAAATATTAAATGCACCTGGAGCATGTGCTCCGGATAGGTATGAGTGAACAATTACGCTATTGAGAGTGAAAAATGAGTTGGTACGAGTGAACAATTATGCTATTGAGAATGAACAGTGACCATATTTGGAGCACGTGTTTAGGAACATATAATAAATTGCATGTGTTCTGCAAACAACTAACAAGTATAGCTAACAACAAACAACTAATTGCCAAACAAGGCCTTATAATAAGGTTTTACGTCAGGAATTTATATAAAAGTTAACACATGATTTTGTCCGCAACTAAAACCAGAAAATTAAAGAAATGTATCAAATTTATACTAAAATATTAAATTCTAAGCATTTAAATGAGTGTAAAGTTTTTTATATCTGTGGAACATAACTTACATCTAAGATAAAATACTCAAATGATCATAATCGAGGTGGGCTTGACGTCGTCTCAACAGACATCCAAGCGCAATTTTAGTCAAACTAAGCTTGGGTTAAACTCTGACCAAGTCAATCCAGAGGGATTTTTAAATTGGTTCAACTCTTTTACAACTCTACTCTCAATTTATGTTGAAAAAAGATTTAATGGTTTGAACTGAAATCTAATATAATTATTCATATGTCAAGAAAACATTGAAAAAACTTCAAATATTAATTCGAATATCTCATTCGATTAATATTTATTTCCACCTAAACTATTCAATTGATCTCAATGCTATACACAAGCAAAATATGAAATTGCTGTAAGAGGAAAAGAAAAGGTTTATTTAACCAACAAGATTTGATTTACTAACCAAGTGAAGGAGCTTGTTCAATTATTGACATCAATGCCATGTAGTAATCTCCATAGATTATGGCAACATCAAGGTGCTCCTGCTGAAGGTCTTCAATAGCATTTTGAAGTTGATCATTGTGAAACATTGCGAATTCATTCAAATTCTTTAGACAATTAAATTCATCATACATTATTCGATCGTCGGTTTTAAATAACGCAAGGTAAACCGTCATGCAACCAATAGGAAAGTTTCCCGGTACTATAATCCGTTTAGCACCAAGATCAATCAATTCCTGCAAGTATCATTTGATGAGTATCATGTAAACAATTAAAGAAATGGTTTTAGCGGTGCATTGAAATCTATGGAATCAATTGGTGGAACAAGAAAACAATGTTTTCGGATGAAACCAACTCGGTGTTTGTGTACTAAAATTCAACATTTTTACGTTTTAGTGCGTTTTTGTGTAATGCGATACAAATTTAAAGTACAATTTGCTATAACCCAAACACCTAAAACACACGTACACTACCATCCAATTTTTCTTTAATTTATCTATGACTGTTCCTAAAGTTACAAAATGATGAGTCTCACCTATTTATATCTCCATGTTACCTAGTTAGCATTGTTTAGACAATTTAGTTTTTTTTTTTTTGTGGGTAAGGTAAGTAAAATTACTTATCTTATTTATGTTTACTTGTTTTACCCTCTTACCAAACTGTACATATTTTTACACTATCTTAACTATCTCACAAATTATATATTTTAAAATTTATATATTTTAATAAATGGTGGAATTTATCTTACTCACAAGTCACAATATTTGTTAATTTATAAAAATATATATTGAAAAATTCATATATCTATTAATTAATGTGACGAGGTCGAGGGTAAAGAAGAGCGCATACTCTAACAGCGCTCACGATTGTCTCAACGACTTCAGGTACCAAGGCCCGGAGCTCTTCCATTGTTTTCTTTCCAAATGCTGCATAGTTGTAGTCATTACCTCCAATTTCTCCCATGAAAAATAGAGATTTGCCAAGTTTTTTCCTACATTCTACATATTAAAATTGCACGCTTGAATCTCTGACAGCCATAAAAGCAACAATAGCAAATAAAAAAATATCAATGAATTAATAATATTGGTTTCGTCCTTCCATTGTTAAGCAGCATAAAATCTTGTTTAAATCTTATATTAGATTAGAGGAAAGTTGAGGATTGTAGGGGATTGAACAAAGTCATATTGTCTTTGAATCCTCACTTAAAATCTCAATTCTAAATATTTTAAGGTAGCTCGTTTCAAGTACATCTTTAAATTAGGAACAAAATCTTTGAGCAAACCATGAGACCTAATTTAGGCAATAAAATTAAATTTTGTGCCTTAGTAGCATGAATGTAGCTAAGGAATTTCCATGGTTATATGTTATACCTTTGAGTACTTATCTAGAATCATCAAGATGTTAATTTTTTTTAAAAAAAATTATCATATATAAAATTTATCATACTTTTATCGACATTATTGCAAAATTCATGATATTTTTAAAATTTATCAACCTTTTACACAAACTCATTGCATCAAAATTGGTCTATTTTGATACATGTGATAGACTTAATTAAATAAATCCACCACGATATACGAGTAAATTTACCTGATGGAGTGGAACATGTTTTGCTGAGATGAGACTTGAACCAGTCAAGTTGGACCGAGAGAAAAGATGTTGCTCCGTATATGTCCTTAGCGGCTAAAGTTGAATCATTAAGTGCGGTTGCACCGGCCACCGCAAAATTTACTCCATGTGTGAAGTTGCCATTCTTCCAAATATGGATCGAGTAAAGGAAGATTTAATGCCTGAGCTGTAATTATATTGTTTCACAAAGACAAACATATGAATAATATGATCAATACTCATTTATCTATCGAGGTCTGGGCTTCAGAAAACTCCGACGTGAATGCTCTTTGGGTTTAAAACGTGAAAACTGCAAAGACTCTTATTATTTTGCACAATTAAACTTAGGGGCTATTGCACTTTAAACCTGAGACTTCCTACTCAATCTAGTTCTTATACTACTCCGTTTGTTTTCTTTTATATGTCATTCACGTTTTTTGAGTTCCATTTTTAATCAATAATTTCCCATATAATACTTTTGTAAAAAATACAATATTATACTTTTTTAATAGTACTTTCATTATGAACCTAATGATATTAATTTTGTTTGATGAATTATACAAACTAAGATATTAACGGTAAAAGTTTTTGACACAATTACCTAAGTGACACTTAAATAAAAATTGAGGTAGTATATGAAACCATCACAACCAAAAGCTACCAATGCCCCTGAGACCTGGTGGCCGAAGTTCATGACTCTAAATACGAGGTCAAGGGATCAATCATTGTTACCAACCAACAACAAGCAATAACAATATCAATCATCTCAACCAAAAACTTAACATTTTCTTAAATTACAAAAGGGAGTACTTGCTCTTCACTATTAATTTCCAATGAGCTTAAGCAGAGATTATTAGTTTCCAATGACCTTAAGTGAATCGATAATTTCTTATATAATATTTTATTAGCAATTACAGTATTACACTGTTATGATAGTATTTATCGTTATAAATCTAGTGACAGTAGTTTTATATAACAACAAGTCATTGTATATATTGAGAAATTAATGGTCAAAATTTTTAAAGTTTGACAGTATAAATTTCAAAGATAATAATTAATATGGAACAAAATGTGTAAATACTTTACCGAAAAAGTCAATCATAAGAAGACCATTTGAGCAGCGGCCAGTAGCACGATGATCAAAGAAGTCTTGACCGTAGGGGGGCTTGCCACAGTCGGTACCCGAAAGATATACAAGATTGCCATTATCATTAATGGAGTCTCCAAATTGATATATAGCATCATAGGGAGGCTTGTCTAAGAGTGAAAAAGCATTGATACCATAGACATGAATGCTAAGGAGAGGGTATAAAACAAAGAGGACAACACAGTACACCTCCTTTGGAAACTTTGGCCAACCCATTTTTAGTTGATCATGTAGCCTCTATGGTTGCCCTGAATATGAAGCCTATATATGCATATAAGTGGTTAACACATAATTATCATTGTATGAAGTCAGGATAATGATTGATTAAGTAAAAGTCAAGATGTGAGCTTTCCAACCAGAAAAATAATAAAAATAAAGGTGAAGATGAGGATATTGATCAAGTAATAATCTTATTATATTGTTTACTTTTCCCCTGAAAACGACGTCCATTTGTTTTGAAATTAACTTATTCGGGCACATGAGTTGAGCATGTATATTTGTTTAAGCAGACAACTGTGTCAAAAGTTCAAGCAAAAAATTGTTGGGGTGTGCCACTGCCACACATCTTTTTTAACTGATTGGCGGGGCACAATTTTTCTATAATATATTCTCGGGTGACATTATATCTAACTAAATGACTCAAGGGTGACATTCCGGCTATTTTGACTGAAATCTGACGAGTTATGTTGAAAAAGACGAAGATACCCTTATTTATCTATTTAATTTAAATTTATCTACCCTTCCTCCATTTTCCTCTCTTTCCCTCCCCCTCTTCCTCCACCCTCTTGAAGCTCAGTCGAAAACAATGGTCATGTCACGTGAGTCTTAATGATCCCCATATATTTTATGAATTAAAGACAATCAGGACCCTATATTTTAGTGTAATAATTGTAAGGGCTCTATATTTTGAAAAATAACTATCAGGACCCTATATTATGAAGTAATAATTTCTGGGCGACAATTGAACTTTTCATATTTGCACTTTAGTCCTTGCTTTGAGTAGTCTTGAGCAAAGAGAGAAATTGGGAGTCACCATTTCTCCATAAGCAAGCTTCTTTGATGATCTTAGAAGTCTAGTTCTCATTAAGCATTTCCATTGTAATATTTCCATTTTCAAGCTTTCAATAAAAGAAGTTTCCCAGTAGAGAACGTTATCCAATTGAACCTTATGCTTTAAATATTATAATTTCTTGATTAAAGTTCCACTATCCTTTAAAAACTAAATAGACTGAATTAGTGACTACGGTCTGAGGTAGGAAACGAAATAGATCTGTGTTGTGCTTGATCTAAGGTTGGCGGGGTTGAGATTAGCCATCTCTGTAAACTGGAAGCTGAAGAACGCCAGAGATCCAACGCAACTAAGTTCAGGTAACGGTGAAAACTCACTAATTAAGTTTAATTAATTTTGCTAAGCATGGTGGGCCTATAACCATAGAAAATATAATATTTAAGGTATAAGTAGTAGATTGTGATAATTACTACCATTAAAGTCTTTATAAAAGAGTTAAGAGTGTTTATTTGAGCTTGTTTGTATAAAAACCTCAAAAAGTCAGATATTTGCAAAAAGGTCCCTATCTGAGGCCCTTCTCTATAAATATAAAAGTTTTTGGCACCTTGGAGTTAGTTTCTGATAAAAAGGAAGACCCTAATAATTATTACCGAAAAAGGAAGGCACCTGAAAGTATTTTGTGAAAATAGGAGGCCCTTAAAATAATTACACCAAAATAAGAGGTCCTTTTAATCTTAATTTGTATATTTTATTATTTGGAATCCTTCATGGTAAATTTACTTCTTCGACCATCTTTTAAGGTCAATAATCCTAATTACAATATCATCGTATATGTTTCATCTTTTGATAAGGAATGATGATTTACAAGGAGATCTTGTACCCCACAACTCGACAAGTATGAAGTACCCGCCCAGCCCCAACTTTGCATCTGCATTTACGCCCATTGATCCAGAGGTTCAAGTTTAGGCCCATTTATTCTAACTGGGCCAAACATGGCCTCGTTTTAGTGAGGATGAGGGCTTTGATTAAAAAAAGAAAAAAACAATTGATTTATCACAAGTTTGTTTGTAGAGCCACTTGTACGTGTGTTTATTAAAAAAAAATTATTACGAAAGTATCTTCAAGACTTCAAGGTAATGTATAGAGGAATATGATATAACAGTATTATCTCTAGAGTCTAGATTTGTTCAGAGAGACCGACAATTTTATTCAAATGTTTTCTATGTTAAGGTATTGTTTTATCCTTTTTTTAATTTTCCTAACATTTTTTTTGTTTTGGTGTTTTGCATTGTTTTTTTTATTACTCAAGTTAAATAAGTTAAAAGGTTGACATTAAAAGATGCAACGAACTACAGAAGCAATCGTAAAACAGCAAAATGAAACAGTTTTAAAAAAATGTAATTTAAACAGCAGTATAATAAAGACAAAAATAAAAAAGAAAAGAAAGCAATATACTCAAATCCGGTGTTTATCTTAACTTAAGGCATGGCAGCATTACTAGCGTAGACATATCTTAACAACGACATAGAAATTAAGAAGTTGACCGTTATACCAGGTTTTTATGGGAGATACATTAGATTCTTAATTAGTTTCATCATGTGATTGATGATCATGAGATATAATTAGTTGACTTTATGTGTTCCACCTTCAATTAATTGTCACGTGAGTTATCAGTTATTGATGTACAACAACGTTCAGGTTTGTCATTTTTGCAAGGTTTGGTAATTATACACAAGTTTTTTGAATCCACTCGCGGTCTGTTTAGTGAGTGAAATAAGAATGAAATTACTATGAAATAAGTTTTAATTCCTATTTTTCTTGTTTGAAGAACATAAAATGAAATGAAATTATAATCCCTTCAGGTTTCTTATTCATCCCAAATGGGAGGAATTAGAACCCTTCTAAATATGAGAGATATCAAATCTATCCCTCTCCATTATTTTTTTAAAAATAATTAATTCTTCTCTTCCCTAGATCTCTGGTTATAACAATGGTGAGAAGAAGGTTTGTCAATTGTCATTCTTCTATAGAGCACCATCGCCAGAGAGCATGCTGGTGAAGATCCCGCCGACCTTTTCCACTTCGTCGGCGATGTCGCCGAAGACCTTGTGTGGCCTTCCAATTTCGAATCTAGAGAGAGAGTCGCCGACAGAGGGAGGGAGGGAGATGTGGTGGCGGCTGTCAAATGTGATGGGAAGCCCGACAATTTCAACCGCCTAGCGGGGGGCTTCAACGACGTCGGAGATGATTCCGAGGGTGGCAAAGGCGACGTCGGAGAGTGGGGGTGGATGGCTGTGGGTGTGGGTGTCGGTGTTGGTGGTGGGGATTTAGGTATTGTCGATGGAAGATGCCAGAATGGTGGGATAACAACGAGGGATTGAGAGTAAAGGTGTTAGATATTATTATTATTATTATTATTATTATTATTATTATTTCATTCTTTTTTCTCACCAAACACTTTGTATTTTTAAAATCAAATTCCATATTCAATCCTCTAGATATCTAATTTCTTACTCAACCAATTCTTTTTTTTCCCCTCTAAACATGCCCTCAAAGTATTCACATATATACATTTAGATGGTTTCACCTCAGTAAAAATTAATATTCATGGAAAAACTAATTCTATAATATCCTTAAAATAATCTTCAAAAAACTGACACGTAAATAAGCAACAAAACCAACTTCAAATAGTAACTTTTATTAGCACTGAAATACTAAAATATTGGGAGCCCTAATTAGAGTTCAGACAAATATTACTATTTACTGGAGACTAATTCTATAAAACCGTCAAAAGAATTTTTTTTTTCCCTAGATCATTTTAAAGATGAAAATCTTTGGAAGAAACAAGTCAAATGACAAATTCAATAAATTCTAAAAAGCTAGAAGTCTTAGGCCCTGTTTTTTTATACGGTACCGCTGCAGTGTGTTAAATTGCGGTTAGTTGTGGTAAGTTATGATGGAAATAATAAATTTATGTAAAACTTTTTGAAATTTATTAAAAAGGTAAATGGTAAGTTGTGGTGGATTGTGGTGAATTGTGGTCACTTGCGGCGCACCGTGCGGTACCGTATAAAAGAATGGGGCATAAACTATTAGATAACCCAGACAAACAAATATCCTGCCATTTATTTATGGAAATCTTTATACTAAAAGTATCAGAACTATATTATTATCCACTTTATCTTAATTTTATCTACTACAAATTTATAATAGATTAAATTCTATTACTTCATATGTATTTATAGAGGGAATAGGATGAACCCATCTCGAATATTCATTTGCTGATAAAAGGAATAAATTAGGGGAGTCGATCTCATTGAAGGGTGAGTGTGATGATAATACATTTCACCAAATCTTAATGTGCCCGTGCATTGCCAATAAATAAATATGCATAATGATGATGGATGTGGTATAATATGGAGCAACGATGGTGCCGTACGGCTTGGTGAGTATACAGTATTACAGTTGAATCTTGTTGACAAATTAGAGGCAAGTACAAAGTATCAATTTGGTGACAATGGTTGAACAAAGCTTTGACAGATCGATCTAGCTCACACTTAACATTATATTGCAACCTCACTAAAGTTGGTGTGGGCAAACTAGTGGTTAGTTGTCCCAAATTTAATAAGCTTAGCTGCTTAAACAAACACAAATTAATTAAAAAAAAGGAAATCTAGTAAGCATAGTAAATCTTTTTTTGTACTAATATTGCATGCCTTACTATAATATTAGATTTGTATAATCTCAATATTGAATTCTTATTTTATATATATATGGACAATACATATCTTGACTTAAAATGATTAATAATCATCTTAAATTGTCCGTATTTCATATTTTTGTAAATTTTAATAATATTTTTTTCTGATAATTATATATATATTGATCAACTATAAGAGTATAATACTTATTAGCTATGTCAAAAATGTAAATAATAGCTTAATTTTATCAATTATGGGAAAAAATGTACATTTTATGCATAATTTTATATTTATGAAAAAATATAAATAAATAATTATTTTTATATTATTTATAAGTTGTAATAATCAAAGTAATGAAATATACCTTTATAATGATTTAAGTATACTTATATTTAATTTTATAAGTAATTTGAATGAAATCCAAGATAGTTATTATGTTAAGATATTTATCATTTTGCTATATATATAAGCAAAGACAAGGCTTGGCTGGAAGGTGAGGAGGGCCAACTTACATGGGTCGATAGTCAAAGTCCATCAAATAATAGAAAATTAAATTTAAAAAATACTTAAACTTTTGACCATAGTAACCAATATTTTAACCGCTTGAACTAATCGCTATTAGCCTATTATCATTAATTACATTAACTAATATACATTTATTTTAAGTTTGGGGGACAATGGCCACCTCTTGCCCACAAATAGTTTCATCCCTATATATAATTAAGTATTAGTTTGTCACTTTAATTTAGTAGGAGGATATGGTGATAAAGTTTATTTTTTTTCAACTTATGAAAAATAACCCATTGATGGACGCCTTATATTTGGGGTTTTTTGCTTTTTGGACCCTGTATTTTGGGGGTATTTACATTATGGACCCCCATGTTTCAAAGTTTGCAATTTGAACCCTGTACTTTGATTCCGGCAACACTTTGGACATAACTAGAGGGGTCCGATCAAAAGAGGCCCTTATTGTAGTTTGAACGATTTTTCTTTCCAAAATTGCCCCTAGATTATTTTTGAACTGCCCAAGTTACCCTTGAATTGCAGAGGACATTGGCAAAATCTGGAAGGAAGAAACCCAGCAAAAGAAACTTACTCTTCTTCGCCATCGTCGTTGCATCTCTACCTTCTAACCAATTCCCCCATCAACAAAAACAAACAACAATGGCGCCCTGCTTGTTCGATACCCAGATACCCACAACAGAAAACCCCAGAAAATCTAGATTGATGAACAATTGATCGATCCCCTGGTAAATTCGCAGAGAAAAAATAGCAAAACAACCAAATCCCCAACCCAGAAACGAGAATTGATACATTCGATATTCTTACATTGAGGATTGTCACAAATAACCCCACAAAAATTCAATACAATCACTGAATCATCACAGAAAAGCGATTTTCCAATCAAGAACAAACCAAATGAATCATATCAAACAATGCCATATTAAATAAGCAACAACCCCAAAGTTCATACTACTAGCAGAAATCAATTCACTTGCAATAAACCAAATCCCTAGATTATCAACAACCCCAAAGTTCATACTGCTCCCCAATTCGCTTATCCACAAAGACGGAAGCTTTCCCACTCTGTTCATATTCCTTGAGCAACGTCTTCTTCCTCTGTCATCAACAACAGAAACCAAACTAAACTTCAACAGAAATTTCAACCAACAATTAGAGTCAGACATAGAAAATAAAGAGATTGTGAGTACCTTATCAATGGCGCGAATTCTGGCTTGACCAATTCGGATGTCTTCGCCTTTGCGCTTCTTGCCGAGGATGTCGAACTTGCGGCGGGACCAGATGGTCTCGAAAGGGTTCTCCTTTGGGGCGGATTTGACCTTCATTGCGACCGCGTTTGGATCGGACTTCTTCTTGCTCTTCTTCTTGCAAATTCAGAACCCATCATCGCTACATACATAAAAATGGGAAATTGGATTATAATGAGCATAACTATAAGTATGGAGAGAGAGAAGAGGAAGAAGAAGAAAGAAGCAACAGTAACAGTAACAACAGCAGAAGAAGAAGAAGAAGAAGAAGAAGAAGAAGAAGAAGAAGAAGAAGAAGAGGCCATGACGTGGAAGAAGAAGGAGAAAGAGAAAGAATCATAGAGATAGAGAGAGAAAGAGGAGGGAGACGAGGAAGAAGAAGGAAAAGAAAACAAGAGAGAAAAATGAATAAATGGTATAAGGGCAAATCGGTCAGTTCATGGTCTTCACCGGAGCCCAACTTAAGTTTGGGCTAAATTTTTTTGGCCCATATTATACAGGGTTCAAATCAGAAACTTCAAACATTACCATAATAAATACTTCAAAATACAGGGTCCAAAAAGCAAAAAACCCCGTATATTTGTCTTGCTTGGTAATTACAATATCAAAGGAATGATCTAGTACTAAACTAAGTCCTCAAAGTTTGTTGTTCAACTACAAAATTAGTTAATTTTAGGAATAATTAATGTATTGTTTAAGATTAAATACAATATCAAAGGAATGATGATCAACTTTACAAGGTGATCTTGTACCCCACAACTCGACAAGTACCCGCCTGGACGAGGGAAGCTCGGAAAACGACATCTCTCTGTGTGTTTGTCTTGCTTTATAAGCATACAACTAAAAAGATCGAATTCTGCGACCCACGATTTCCAGAACTTGAATCAACAACAAGAAGAAGAAGCTTTCCAAGTCAAATCTGACCCCTTCAACAAAGCAGGGGCATCCAGGCATTATCTGTATCAATCAATGTCGTCGCAGTTTAAGAAGCCAACTCCGGCGACCTCGTCGGAGCTCCGGCAGAGAGTCTTCACCTGCATCGACAAGCTCTCCGACAGAGCCACCTTCTCCGCCGCCTCCACCGAGCTAAATTCCATCGCCCGCACTCTCTCCTCCGACTCCATCTCCGCCTTCCTCGGCTGCATCCTCTCCGTCGACGCCGCCTTTAAGTCCCCCGTCCGGGCCCACTGCCTCCGCCTCCTCTCTCTCCTCGCCGACACTCACCACCCCTCCCTTCTCTCTCCTCACGTGCATAAGACCATCCTCCCCGCCCTCCTCCGCCGCCTCCGCGACCCCGACTCCGCCGTCCGCTCCGCCTGCGCCGCCGCCGTCGCCGCCCTCTCCTCGCTCGGGTTCTCCCTCCTCAGCCCCCTCCTCGGCGCTGTATTCGCCGAGCAAGAGTTCAACGCCCAGATCGGAGCCTGCGCGTGCCTCAAGGCCGCCGTCGACGCCGCCGGTGGGGTGGACGGGGCGGAGGAGGGGGAGCTCCGGCGAGCTCTCCCGAGGCTGCTGAGGTTGATAAGGTTGGAGGGGTTCAGGCCCAAGGCGGCGGCATTGGGGGTGGTTGCGAGTGTTGTGGTTGTCAATGGCGGTGGGGTGGTCAACGGCGGGAGAGGAGGCGGGTTGGTGGGGAGTGTGGTGGAGTGTGCAGTGGAGATGCTGAGTTGCGAGGATTGGGCCGCCAGGAAGGCCGCCGCAGAAGTGCTTCTGGCGGTGGCGCATGTGGCGGAGGAGGAGTCCGTGGAGGAGTTGAAGGAGTTTGTTGTCAACTCTCTGGAGTCCAGAAGGTTTGACAAGGTAAAATTGTCATAAAATCTAACCTCTACATACTTCCATTCTAATTTCATTTTTCATGCTTTTGGTATCCAAATGTAAACCCGTCTTAATCATAAATTTAAGCTGGTAGTTAAACCCAATCATAAATTTATACTCTATCGAATTATTTTTGAATCTTGGGTCAATTGTAACCGGTCTCACTAAATTGCGGAAATGCTACATTTTCACCCCCACACATCGTCACGGAATTTCGAAATATTGATTTTTTTTTATGCTTTTGGGATTGAGTTTTGATTTTATGGGTGGATTTGCTTAAAATGGTGAGATTTGTTGGTTGAATGTGGGGGGATATGATATGACAGGTGAAGGCAACTCGTGGGATCATGAATGGGGCATTGCAAGCTTGGAAGAAGCTACCTGGTGGTCCACTTCAGGAGGATACGCCTTTGCCTTTATCAACAACATCTGATTCATCTTTTTCTAAAGGTACGTACTACGTTTGTACAACAATGTGCATTTCTGGAAATTATACGCTCATTATTAGGTTGATCTTGAGAGTGATTGTTTACCTTTTGAAACTGGGATGAACAATTATCTGATGATGTCGCCATTGTGCATTTTGGGTGTTAGATAATGTGGGACCTTCACCTTCTGTGTCGAGGAGATCCTCGTTCGGTGGCATAGAAACTCCAAAACCAAAGAAAACCATCAACAAGACACGGTCTCAACTGGTGAGTGAGAGCAGCCCGGTTACCTCGATTTCCTCCTCAACCTCCACCAGCACAATCAACTTTGACACACCTCCTCAGAGCGGGTGGAAGAACAAGAAGACAATGTCAATGTCAAAGAGCAAGTCTTGTTTATCAGATGACTCCTCAACAGCCACCGACTCGTCTTCTCAATGGAAGAAACAAAGTCCCAACAACAGGTTCTCTTTGCCCCATGATTCTCCGTCTCCATCTGAAAACGAATCTGTGGAAGTCAACTCCATGAAGAGGGTATCGGGAGAAAGGGCAGCTCATAGAGCCATGGGCCGGAGATCTGGTTCCCGTGTGGTTCCTTTTGTTGAGGAGGAGGAGGAGCGCCGTGTTGAATATGAAGGAGATGGACAAGTTGGTGAAAACAATGCAGACATTCTGAACATGTCTGTTATCAGAAACCACCTTCTTCAGATAGAGAGACAACAATCTTACCTCTTGGATCTCCTGCAGGTACACAGAATTTAAGTCAACCTTTTCAACATGATACTGTTCTCTTGAGTAGTTGAGCTTATTTAGTTATTTTGTTAAGAATAAGTCCGGAAAGTGTTTAGTTAATAAGTTCAGAAAAAGTGATGCAAAAAGCGATCACAAAAGGTTGATTGTAGAAGCTCAAAATAAGGTCAGTCAAGAATAAGTTTGGTCAAAATAAGCTGAAAGGAACAGGCCTGTATAAGGTTATTTAGTTAGTTATGATGTACTTGTGTTAATATCTTTATCCTCCATTGATTTTCAGAAATTTATGGGCAAATCTCAAAGTGGGATAGACTCCTTGGAGTCGCGTGTATCTGGCCTTGAGAACGCACTAGATAAGATCTCCAATGATTTGGCTGCGCAAAGCGGAAGGATCCAGGGCAGTGGTCAGGCTGGGACAACATGTTGTCCCAGTACAGAATTTTTGAGCCCTAAGTTCTGGAGAAAGGTTGAAGGAAGGCCCTCTTCCACATCGAAATCCTTTAACTCGAGGACTACGCCTAACAAAGACACCAACACTGAAGAGCTGCAGATGGATGGGGGTAGATTTCATGAGCGTAGCAGGGAAAATGGCAATAAGTATGTCGATGAAATTGGACAAAATGCCCAAAGAGGAAGAACATATACCACAAGAAGCTTTGGTACCCCTTCTAATGCACCTTAGCCTGGACTCAAGGTAAGTTTATCAAACGTTGCCTCAAAAACATATCTTTCAAGTTTCAAACAAGAATTGATTCACATATCCAATATTCCAATCAACCTGAACATGAACTGACCCAAAATGGCCTGGGCTGAAGTTAACCAAGCTGAATCCAACCCCGATTGCCAGTCTCTAATACACTGTTCATCATCTTGCTAGACACTTCTGTGTCTGAAAATAGATTACAGACAGCACGCAAAACAGAACATTACTCTATTTGTCTTTGATGTCTACTTTCCAACAATGACAGCTAATCGAATCTGGCCGTAGCCAATGCTTGGGAGTGGGACATGGGAGGCATAAATGTAACTGGTCCTGCCAGCCTTGTTCTTTGGATTGGTTCAAATCAGGTTTGTATGGATTGGATTGGTTAGTGTAGAGAGTGTCTAATACAGGCCACCATAAGTTTTTCCATTTTCTGAAGAGCCAGTTGGAGCTAAAGTATACCTAGAAGGGTTAATATGCATGGGCAAACCCCAGTGGCGGATCTAGGTATTCTGATTAGGGGTGGCCAATACATTGATATATTCTTCCCGATACACATAAAATATGTAATTTTTTATCCCAAATTATATCAAAACACTAAAAAAAAAATTTACCGGTGGCCGTGGCCACCCCAGTGGCCAGGACTAGCCTGGGATCCGCCACTGGCAAACCCTATCATATCAAAATCCAATATCCGTTCGTCTAACTACAACATTTGGCTGTTTCATCAGCCGTCACAGTCGTGTTTGGTAGTAGGATAAATTGTAAGGCTGGATTTTAAGTTTAACTCTTACTCTTTCTTATTGAACTCCTGACATTATTACATTTTTGACCTACTTGTTATCCATCATCCTATATATAAACTAACATGTAACATGATAGATACTGAATCTACACTAACATGAATGAATTTTGTGGCACAGCTATGGGGATTTTATAGATAGAAATCAATATGAACCAATCGAAGGAAGTTGGTGTACCTTCGATGGTCTTTTTGTTGGTGACAGTACAATTTCTGTATAGTCGCAACTTTTGTTCTGACAATCCCCTACTTTTTTTGTAGATCTGACTGTAAGCGGTAGCAGTGTAACATTCCAGTGATTGCTTACTATGGGTGGTGCTTCTGTATATAGCTACTAATATCGGCTAATTTATTAGGCAAATGACTGAAGAAGATCTGCCATTATTGATTTGAACATCCCACATTGCGCTTGTTACAAAGACCAGGTTTGTTTTGTAGTTCCGCTGGCATGCGTATACGTGTAGTACATCAGTAAGAATTGATGTTTGTGATGACACTGACATCCAGCTCCCAGACTTATCTATCAAAGTTTTGACTATTTATGGAAGCATATACAACTGGAGAGGAAGGAAATATGTCTTCATCTTGTTATTTTATCCTTCAGGTCGCAAAGCTTGAGAATACTGAATACTACTTTGGGTCGATGTATTCGAGTCCAAACAAACTATGATATGGGCCCAAAACTCGAAGCTTAGTTTGAACCATGTTCTCTTATTTGGGCTGCTCAAACGACTTAGCTATCCAATTAGGAATCAATGAAGTAGCCAACATAAATAAGCCCATTTTTCTTTGGTCTTGTAGGATCTCTTCCACACATTAAGGATGGGCCTTGAGTTAGAAACTTCTGGGTTAGGCTCTACTATGCCCTTTTCACTCTAGCACCCTTTCGGACTCAACTCATTTAAGGACGCTATACAGAATGTAGCCACTAGCCAGTAATATCAGCGAAAAGCCTTCGATTTTAAGTACTAGAGACCACGAGATTCTGCATTTCTTGTGTAATAACTAATACTACCTACGTCCCTAATTATTTGTTAATTTTTCCAACTACCTTGTTCATTTTTATTTGTCAAATTACTTAACTTTTACAATTCCAATCACCATAATACCAATTCTATCTTTAATAATAATCTGTTTAACTCATTCCAAGGGTACTATTAAGGGTATTTTTGACAATTTGTAAACTTTTCATCTCATTTTCCATGTTTATTGGTTTTTATGAATTTGTTTTTGTGATATACAAGTAGGAATGTGGTAGTAAAGGAATGGGTGAGCAATATGATGCTATTAAAGTTGACGTGAACAAAGCTTTGAGGATAACTAGCAAGTGTCAAATTATGAGATGACTTTTCTTAATCTCAAAAAGCAATTATTCGTAGATGTTTTTTTAATACCCACGAGTTTATGTGCATTGGTATAATATCATACATGTCAAATATGTTCTATTGTTTTTTTTTTTTTTTTGGTGTGAAAAAGTTAAAGTTAGTTAGATACTTGGATTTCAAGGCTTCATCAAGGCCACACTTGACTCTAGTCTCCAAGCATAAAGAGTATATACAGAGTTATTTATGCATTGCCCACTAATAAGGTAGTTCTTCACATTCACAATAGGATTGAACTTGTAATCTAAGTTTGAGTCCGGACTTTTATGAATTGGAGTTCTTGTCGACACTTGCCAGTAGTCCTAGCAGAAATCTGAGTTCGAATAATTTTGAGTTCGATCAAATTAAATCGATCATTTGGTCTAAAATCTATTATCAGGACCTTCTTCGAGAAGCAAACCTGGTTTGAAACCTGACAATGACCGATTGACCGACTTCTAAATTTGAACAAATTTTTGGTGACCAAACCCAGTCTTTTCCAAATCGAACAAAATCGAGTTATTGAGTAGGCCAAAGTTTGTCAGGCCTGCTTGCCAATTTGGAAATGATAATAGGCATTCACTTTCATGTAGGTTCAAGTTACCAACAGTAAAGAGTATAAAGAAATGTGAGGGGACATTAAATCATCCAATAAACATCGAATTTTGTAAGAACCCAAGTTTCGAATGAGATGTTCCAGAGTCGAGAAGAGAGCCTTGTTAGGTTTAGGGCTGTCCCCACGAAGAAGAAAAGGTAGAGACCCCAATTTTTGAGGTGGATGGATCGAGGGGCATTTCTGGGTATTCGTGGCCAGATTTGGTTGTGGGGGAACAATAGCACGTAGCATGTATGATGCATTCCACATTTCCACTACCTCATTTTCCCACTTCACCTCTCTGTATTTCCAAGTTGGGGAAAAGATATTCAACCCACAATTAAACTGGACCCCTATTTCAAAGAAGCTAGCGAGCCTATGTTGTTTTCCTCTTGCATGTTATATGTACACTACATACTCCTTTTTTCCTGCCTAACCAGATCATCTTTTAGATATGGGAGGATAAACAATCCATGATAAGGAGGGCTAGGGAGGGGAATGAAAGCTTATCCGGCCTTATTTTTCCCACTTCTTTTTGTTCCTTCTCTTGTTAATGGACATTGATGATATAGACTATACACACATCAAATTGTCTCTTACTTCAAAAGCTTATGGGTCTTATTTTCCTTGTACATCGTAATTTCTTTTTCTTATATGCTATCTACCCTAGGACTCTGTTCTTTTATATGGTGTCGTGCGGTGCTACAACTCATCAAACTACTCAATATACTTCCACATTTGACTACACCTTACCACAATCATTAACAATATATATCATCACTTTTCTCTCTCTCCTCTACTTTTTTACATTATCTCTCTTTACTTACCATATCAATCACACTTTCCACACATTTTACCATATCTTTCCACACCTTACCGTTAGGAATGGCAATGGGCAGGGTCTGGGGCGGGTCTTGCCCCAGAACCTGATGGGTCCCAAAATTCAAACCCGGACCCAGACTCAGCGTGTACAAGGACCCACGGGTCCTTAACGAGTCCAACTCTAATATGCATTTTTTACTAGATTTATCAATTTGTTGAGTTAATTTTATACATGTACACATGTATAATAATAACTATTATGTTTAAATACATTTATTTTTAACACAGTAAAAACATTTCAAAGGAAAAAAAATAGTATACTAGGGTTTTAGAAAATAGAAGTCAACACTTCAATAGACTCAATATTCCCGAAATCCCAGCATGCGCCAAGAAGTAGATGAGTCGTAGTGTAGTACTCTACTAGTCTACTTGGGTTTTTATTTTTTCAAAGGAAAAAATTATATATGTTTATGTTTTAATGGGTCAACAGCTCGGATCCATTGGTTCATGTTTGGACCCAGACCCGGAACCACTATTTTTTTCAAACCCAAACCCGAACCTGTCTTAATGGACTGGGTCCGACAGGGTCCAAGAGTCATTGCCATCCTTACTTACCGACTTACCGTACCATTTCCGCATCTTAAAAATCGCACAAAAGAACAATACCTAAAAAAATAGGAATATCCCAATATGTAAAATTGCATACATTTAAGTTAGGCTAATTAGCGGAACTCAAAATAGAAGTGTTGTTTTTCCAATGGAAAAAGTGGTGTTAGTATAAATGGTTAGCTGATAATTCTCCTTAAAGTTAATTTTAATGAAGTAACTGAGATCTATAACTTCGCAAATGGTAACAAAAGTTGGGAGTTACGTGAATTAGTGGTATTAGGTGTCGATTAGGCAAGTAACATCCTCCTTGTAATTAGTGGTGGTTTGCAATCAATAATAAAACCACATGGTAAGGACTAAGGAGTGAGGACCAGTGAGACACTTTGCCCAACTTTTACTTTACAATTCCAAAGGGTCAAAAAAAACAAAACAAATTAATCAAAGCTGGGAAGGGACCTTTCTCCTTTTACTTTTTCTTTATTCCATTTACTTGATTCATAAAAGTATAAAACTACTCATCCCTCAACCCATGGCGCGTAATTCTACGCTCTCAGGAGGCCCCTCCTAAAATTAGGCAGCCAAGCCAAACATACTAGTACCACCTTACAGTTACAGCCTTACAGGTATGATAATTCCCAAGTGACAAAGCTCTGAAGAGAAAGTGAAAGACAAATAAAAAAACACAGTAAAAGAATTAACCTATGGTATTAATATTATACGAATCTTGCGAAATGGTTGACCTCAACCTAAATAAATGAGGTGTGTGTGGTGACCAATTGAGCATTAATCTGTAGACCGGGGGAGCAGCAGAAGAAAATCATGGGCAATCGAAGGATTGCAGAAAAATGACTAAAATTAATTAAGGTTATGTTCTTTTTTGCGGTTGGCAAAATACAGTACCACAGTATACCGTTGTTTGCCACAATTCACCACACTTTACCACAAATCATTGTTTTTCTCTCTCCTCACTTTTCACCTCTACTATTTACATTTTCTCTCCTCACATGTCATATATACCAATAACCTACCACAATTCCACAACACCACACCATATCATAAAATACCGCAGAAAAGAACAGAGCCTAATTATTTTTCCCATCTATTGTACTGAGCCCATTTGTTTTACAACTGTGGAGGTAATGAGTTGGTGAGCTCATTAGCATATAGATGGTTTTCCATGTAGAGGTCATAGACTCATAATATCTAAGTAAGAATATAAACCAAGCTATTTTAATTTGGATTTTTCTTTTTTATTGGGTCACCATTCAAATATCCTAGTCAGAAGCCCAATTTAGCTAGGTCACCCGCAGCAAAAATTACTACCATGAATAGTAAAAATCTAACTCTTAGATAATATATTTTGCAATTACAAATGAGTTTCTAAAGTCCGTCCTTTCTTAAATGGCATAAAAATCATATCATCTTTAGCAAATTACAGTGGAAAAAAAGTTTATAATAATAAAAAAAATATTTCAAAGATTATCTGGGGTAGGAATAGCCCAAAAATCAGTAATCCATAATCTGTGGTCGGATTCAAAAATTTGAAAATTCAATCCAAAAAACAGATAATTAACAGATAATTTTTGAAGCTAATGTCTCAGTCAGCCCATCCAAAGTTTACCAAGTATGGTGCATTGCAAACAAAAGTTTATCAAATGGTCTGGTGTGTGGGTATCAGTTATTTATCATAATAAACAAAAATTACTTCAATTTCTAACTTGGTTCCTAAGGTTTCACAAGTTATATTTGCTGCATTGCATGGCACCCACAAATGACCATAATTCCAAGCTCCATAAGAAAACGTGGACAACAAATTCTAACGAAATTATTTAAGTCACACAGTGAGCTGTGATTAGCGCCGTTAATGGTAGTCACAAGAAGTACAGCAGCAGCCCAAATGATGGACTGTTGTTCGACCACCCGTTTAATATTTAACGTTGATCAGTCCTTATTCTGACTGCAGTCTGTACTATATAAAACAAACAATTATCCCAACTATTGATGCCAATTCCTCTCACGCTCTAAAGAGGAGCGTAGCCCAAATATTGTATCGTCTCTTGCAACAGTTAACCCATAAATTTGGTTACACAGCCTGCTTAGTACGTTGTATTACGTATTTTATAGTAGACAAGAATAAATGATTAAATTATTTCATAAGTAATAAATATATAAAATTAATTAACAAGGAGTAAAATTGATGAGCTAATAATTAGTGCATTGTAAAGTGACACATGTTATATAATAAAAAAATTAGTTTAAGTGAATAAATAATATAGAATAAATGGAGTATAAAAAATTCCATCCTCACTTCTCTCCTTCATATTTGGTTGTACTTAATTATTAGTTTCTTTTTTTTATGCGGCTGGTTGGCTGCGGTGCCACATTGTACCACAACTTGACACATTTCATCACAACCTACCGTAATTTACAACAATTTACCACAACCTAACACAATCTACTTTTTTTTAATTATTTTATCTCACTTTTTCAATTACAATTTCACATTTTCCAACACATTTACAATTATTAAAATTAAACTCACAACTTTCCACAATCCACAATAACTTTACCAAACCCACCACAATTTTACTACACCGCACCGCATCACACCGCAGCCAAACGTATAAAAAAATGGGGCCTTAGTGGCTAAAAAAGTTTATATTGGATCCATTATCTCTTTTATTTCTTAAACTCAATAAACCTTTTTTCAAAAAAAATTCCATAAAAATCTTACCTAAAAAACTACGAAGCACACCCTTACTAAAATATTCCTACTTTTAGATTTGTGTTAACTGACAAAACTATGTTCTATAAGGATGTAGGTTAAAATCGTGTAAGATGAGAAAAATTAGGTAAGAAAAGTATTGAGATAGGTCAATATTACATCAACTATTTTTCTATTTTAAAATAAATTTTGTGAATCATATAAAAATTAAAATATAAATTATCTAAAAATAAATTTTATTCTTTTAAATAGTAAAATAAAATAAAGTATAATTAAACCTAACTATAAATCTAAAAAAAGGGGACCTAAATCTATTAGTGTAAAAGAAGTCGTGTTTGTCTAAAAGGAATGAAATTAGTGAGGTTCGGTTAGGGTCGGACCCTCCATTCCATAACGGAAACTTAAAGCAAAAAAACAAGCCACACCCCTATCAATCATGCATGTTTATGTTCACCTACATTGACCACTACCGTCCTTGTACGCGTGTCTCTAAACACTCTCTTTCTTTCTGTTTCCGACATACAGCCAATGCCCCATGGAAAACACCTCACTAAGAAAGCAACACCACTGTCTCCACACCACCCCATTTTCACATTGAAAAATCCCCCCCTCTCTCTCTTCACCTTCTACTACTACCTCTAATTCACAATCTACGAACAAGAAAATGGAGTCCACCACCACCACAACCCGGAAAAGAAAACGGATCCTCAAACCCTCCCTCTCTTTCGTCCACTATCTCCATCTCTCCCTCAGGTCTATCCTACTATGGTTCTCTTTCTTTCTCTTTCTGCTCTTCTTGTCCCCCAACTTCCGGGGCGTTGGGCTCGGATCCGGGTCTTTCAGACCCGCCCGGATCGTCCCCAACTTCTCCCTCTTCTCTTCTTCCTCCGCCCTAACTAACTCCCTCCAGGACTTCACCATCCTTCACGCCAGGACTAACCGCGGTTCGGTTCTTGAGTTGAAGATAGAGAATTGGGTCCTCTTCACTGATTATGTACTGGTAATCCTCTCAGCCTATGGGAACCCCCCACGTGGCCTGTTTCTTGGGGACAGGATTCGTTGCGTTTATCAAAGCAACGGTAGTATGATGATGATGAACAAGAGAAGAACGAAAGATAAAAGAACCGTCACCGTCACCACCGTCACCCGACCCGTTTTGTCGGCGGATGAGTACTACGAGGGTAAGTGGATGGTGCGGTGTCCCTTACCGCCGGCGAATTATTCTGCGGCGGCGGGATTGAAAGGTCACCGGAGTGGTGACGTGGCGGGGTTTGATTGGGTGGCGAGCACGCCGGAGAATCAGACGGTTCAATCGTGGGATATGCTAGCGTATGATGCGGTGTTGGATGGGGAGGAAGAAACAGCGGTGGTTTTCGTCAAGGGTTTGAACCTCAGATCCGACCGAGAGTCCGACCCGAGTTATTTTAACTGCCAATTCAGATTCAGGGTGGGGGACAAAGATAAGAACAAGAAGAAGAACGTTCAACTTACAGCAAAGGCACTCACAGCAGCGCAAGAAGTTATCAGGTGCCCAATTCCTCAGGAAGTCCGAGCTAATCTGATGAACAACAATGGCGGTGTTGAAATCACCATTAACAGGATGATCCCTCACTCCAGAAGAACCCTGCAAAAATCAGTACCATCAGTAGCGAAACTAGTGCACAAACCCAGAGATAGTAACAAGGAAAGTTACCAAAAATACGGGCTCTGTGCTTGCACAATGGTCTGGAACCAAGCTGGGTTCATCAAAGAATGGATCACTTACCACGCTTGGCTCGGTGTCCAGCGCTGGTTCGTCTACGACAACAACAGCGACGACGGGTTGGAATCCGTCGTCGATGAGCTGAATTCGGAAGGTTACTACAATGTAAGCAGGCACCCTTGGCCGTGGGTCAAGTCTCAGGAAGCCGGGTTTTCGCACTGCGTATTGAGAGCGAGAGATCAGTGTTCTTGGGTGGCGTTCTTCGATGTCGATGAATTCTACTACTTCCCACCTCAGAAACACCAGGGACAGAGAAATTCGTACCTGGGTTACCCTGGGCCGAACTCGCTCCGAGCTGTGGTGGAAAATGTCTCCATTTCTTCGCCATTGGTGGCGGAAATTCGAACCGACTGTCATAGCTTCGGACCGTCCGGGTGGAAGACAGCCCCACCGCAGGGGCTGACAACTGGGTACACCTGCCGGCTTCAGAGCCCCGAGAGGCATAAGTCGATAATCAAGCCTGATGCTGTCAATGACACTCTGATGAACCATGTTCATCACTTTGCATTGAAGGATGAGTTTACCTACATGATGTTGCCCCAGAATGTGGCTGTCATAAACCACTACAAGTACCAAGTATGGGATATGTTCAAGACCAAGTTCTACAGAAGGGTTTCGACTTATGTCGCCGACTGGCAGGAGAATCAGAATGAAGGGTCGAGAGATAGAGCGCCCGGTTTAGGGACCGAAGCGATTGAACCGGTTGATTGGCACAGGAGGTTCTGTGAAGTTTGGGATACCGGGTTGAGGGACTTCGTCTTGGCGAATCTAGCTGATCCTTTGACAGGGGTGCTTCCATGGCTTCAGTCGGATAGTCAATCGAGGTTTAGAAGTTTGTAGCATATCTGCACATTGGAATTTAGAATACATAACCACTCAGACAGTGAGTTTGTATCTTTGTTTTTTTGGCCCCTCCCTTTGTCTCTTCTTAAGTTTATTTGTATGATTTTGTAGAAAGGTGGTGACAGATTTAGCCAGAACATTTCACAGGTGAATTAGATAGACAAGAGTTCCTATGTCATTCTTCTGCTTGTGTACTTAGGATGATTCTATTGATTTGTTAATATTTTAGAATGATTCTATTGATCTGCAGAGAGCTTAGCTGATCCAAGATATTGGGACATTTATCTGATGCCCCCTTCTATTTTGACAACTATATGACTTCTATAACACCCTCTGTCATGCATATATAGATTGCTGAACATATAGATGGCTCCATATAAGTGATGTAAATTGCACGATTCCAGAAAATACAAGTTCTACACTATGCCCGTCAATTGCACGCTAATTCAAAGTTCAGCCAGAATAAAGGAGAAGAACTAGAGGGAAAATGGGAAGGCAAGGGGAGTCATCATCATCAATATGAAAAACTCGCACAAATTACTGATGTACAAAATAAAATTATAGAGAAATTGGATGTGATTTGGCCCTGTTGTTTTACGCGGTTGGTATTGGTATGGTGAAATTGTGGTAAGTTCGGTAAGATGTGGGAAGCTATGGTAAAATTTATGGAAAATGTGATTATATGATAGGTCACGAGAGAGAATGTAAAAAGTGAAGGAGAAAAGAGAGGAGACAGAAAAATGGGGAGATATATTGGTGATGATTATGGTAAAGTGTAATATGATATGATAAAGTGTGGAAGAATATTGAGTAATATGGTGAATTATGATACCACATCGTACTGTATAAAAAAACAGAGTCAGGTCAATCATCTACATGGCACTAGGATAGTGGGAAGTAGGTACTCTCTGGGACCTTAAACAGCAGAAATTAATGCACTTGCTGAATATGCGACATAGTTAGTAAACAGGACAAGCTGTTCTGTTATGGAAAGATTTTCCATACATTAGTTGATTGTCGCTCTCTATTCAAATATCATATTTTCCTAATGAGATGCAATAAAGAAGTGCAAGCTGGAGGTAGATGTGGCTCCATTAGTTTACTAGGTACTTTTTGAAGCATTGTAAACAAACCTTATTCTGAAACATTTGCAAACCTGATAATTCAGAGAGCAATATTCTACTCATGGGTATTCAGGGACCAGATATATTGTTCTCAATTAATACTTTAACCCCTCTTCTAATCTCCTCTGGTCCACCCTTTGGGGTGGAGTGTTGGAGGGTTCAATTGAATTCATTTCAGGTAGAAACAATTACATGAAAAAAGTGTGATTCAGTTCATTCAAACACCTCTTTTAATAAATCTTCAGCAGTAATGAAAAACTCTCAGCCACAAACCCTAGTCACAACCATCCATACTAGGACACCGAGAATCATAGCTCAACTTCTATTTTAGGCCAATGACTGCCCTATAATTTTTGCTGGCTCTGTAAATTCACAACATGTTTCCACTTATTGTACATGATTCTTCCACGAAGAGCCGTCTTCCATTACATATATTCAAATTAAGAAGTTTGCTAGTTGTTTTTTCATTCAAGATTCATATAACAGTTGAGCATTACAATTTCATGAAGTAGTATCCCTTTATTTCTTTCTTTTATGGTTACTGCCATCAAAAGCGACAATGTAGAATGAAACTCAACCTTCAATAACACAAGAAAACTAGTTGTTACAGAAAGCACACCTGGTTGGACTGGTGAAACCTCTTCAGAATTCAGATGTGGCTCTGTTGCTGCCTGTCACTGCTATCTCTTTGTCACCTGCTGATTGCAGGAAGATGGCCTGCTTAATTGAAACGGAGATAAGAACTTTGTTGCTCAATAATAAACTTATTTTCAGATGGCTTTGCATTTTTGTACAATGCATAAGAGGCTTAAAACATGAGGAAACAGATTAATAACCAACCATATTTAGGTTCTACATTTTTACACAAGGATTCTGTAACAGTCATTGTGAGTTGTGACCATTGTTCATAGCTTCCGTGTATATTTGATATTGAACGATGATGAACCGATGAATCGATGATAGTCTATCAGTCACTAAGAGTCTAATGGATTTGCTAAGTAGCATTCTGCGCACTTATTGAGAAACTGTTGCTTTGAAGATTACTACATCCCTGGTATCACTTGTTCCATCTCTATTAATTAATCTAAACTTACCATATCACAACTTACAGAGAATTCCTCAGTCACAGAACTAATCTCATAAGCCGTACCTCACAAATTCAAGCACCGGAACATTCTTACATGCAAGAATTACAAAAATCTCAGAGGACGTAAGTCATGTCTGTGTATCACTTGTTCGATCTCTAATTGACGAATAAAGACATTGCTATCAAAGTTGATTTCAGCAGCGACAAAATTTAGCCAACTGTAAAGGTAGAGAAACGATCATCGGATAGATTCGAACAACACACAATCACATCACCAAGGAACGAATTGCAGTCAAAACGAGATGAAATCGACGATTATTGACCAAACGTAACGAAGAATTTGGGAGCTGAAAATCAAACCGTCTAACGTCGGCAGTGACGACGGCGGCGCCGCCAGAAACCGCCGGTTGAAGCGGACAGTGAGGAGACAGAATCCGCCGGAAAGCGTCGAAGGACGAAATCGTTGCGAGAAGACGAATTGCAGTCTTGATGAAGCGCGGGAAAGAAGAGAGAGAGAACCCGCTTCCATAGTTTTGATTTGAAACGCTAGCCTCGAAAGCAAGGCACCGAAGAAATACTTTTCCTTTCGGCACCGAGAAATCTGGTGAAGTGATAGATTGGATGGCTTGTTGGGATATAGTAATGGGGTTGATCCACGAAATTGTGTGATTGGACACTGGCTGCGTTAAGTTTCTGTGTCGTTCAATAACAACAGAAAGCCCAATACTGTGCACAGACGACAAAGCCTTGTCTCCCTCTCCCTAAGCCCAATGTTGAGCACAACACCTCCTGCCTTCTCTTATTCTTCTTCTATAGTACTAGCTAAATGGACGGGGCATTTATTTTGTATTTTTGAAATTATATTTATCAATAACTTTCTCAATATGTTTTTATCTATCATTTTGAAAAAAAAATGAAGAAATCAATGTAAAAAAAATTAGGTAGAAATAAATTAAATGACAAAATACCATCAATGATTGAAAACGTAATTGTGATAAATAATAAGGAACAAAAAAAGTTAATTAAGTGAATAAATAAAAAATGACGGAGGGAGTATAATGAAATTAGTAAATTACAATACTTTTCCAATTATATATATAAATAATAAGCTTGTAAAAGTTAATAAAATATTTTTACCCGACAAGTAACTTAATTCAAACTAATCATATCCTTTTTTATTCTATTCTTTCCTTTCATTTCTTTTCCTCTCCTAACCTAACCTAAACATAACCTGACTAAAAAAATAACGTCTAAATAAATGAAAAAGGTTTTTACCTCATTTAATTTTTATAAAAAATATTACTCCCTCCGTTCTTTTTTATTTGTCATTTACGGTTTTCAATGTCAATCTTTAATCAATAATTTCTGATATAAAATTTTTATAAAAATATAATATTGTATTTTTTAAATAGCCAACGATATCAATTTTGTATAATGAATCATTATATAAATTAAGATATTAACGGTCAAAGTTTTTAACATAAATTCCTAAGCGACAGATAAATAAAAACGGAGGTAGTATTTATTAAAGAATTGAGCAAAAATTGAGCAAAATTATAATTAGAAATAAACACAAAAAAGAAAAAAGAAAAAAGAAAAAAAAGAAAAAAAAAACATCACAACACAACATGCACACATACCTAGGCAAGTGTCATTTATACTTTTCCCTCAAGGTATCTTTTCTTGACCAATTCTCTTTGTATTGTTTATTTCATCACATTTCTAATATAGTTTTCTACTTCTCTTGTTTGTTGGGATTGGTTTTGTGGGTTTAGCTGAGAATCTCAAAATGGCCAACAATAATCACCCAACGAAAGGGCTGAATGGTTCGTACTGAAAGCAAACTTTTTTAAAGCGCTCGAACAAAATTTACGTAAACTTTTCACCTTCTACTCTGTAAATTTTCACCTTCTGCTACTCTGCTGTAAATTGCTCCTGAATGCTTAATTTGATTGACCTTCTCCACTAATAGCCTCTTGTTATCAGTGAAGAAGACGACTTCGAAACCCTAGTATCTTCCAGTTCAAAATTTTCTTCTTTGGAGGGGAAGAAGATGAAACAGTATGGTGAGAGTTAGTGATCAACGCCATGAACGAGACTGGGGCTTCAATATTTTGGCGGCTCACCAATTAAATTTCAAGAGTTGAGTTAGTAATTTTACAATTAATACGAGGGTAGGTTAGTCTTTTAACATTTTTAGCCGGATTCTGGCCATTTCCGGCAACTTTGTCCCCGAAAAATAGATATGTAATAACATTGTTCGCCCTATTATAATTTCTAATAATGTTGTCCCCAAATAGTAGTTTCCGCAAAATATAGGGTACTTTGAACAATTTTTTGCCTATTCACAGACATAATGATGACAAATTTGCGGTGAGAACATTCTGTCCAAACATCACATACACACATTTACATTTGGGCATTCCCTGTCTATCAATACTAACTAAATGGACGGGGCATTTATTTTGTATTTTTGAAATTATATTTATCAATAACTTTCTCAATATGTTTTTATCTATCATTTTGAAAAAAAAAATGAAGAAATCAATGTAAAAAAAATTAGGTAGAAATAAATTAAATGACAAAATACCATCAATGATTGAAAACGTAATTGTGATAAATAATAAGGAACAAAAAAAGTTAATTAAGTGAATAAATAAAAAATGACGGAGGGAGTATAATGAAATTAGTAAATTACAATACTTTTCCAATTATATATATAAATAATAAGCTTGTAAAAGTTAATAAAATATTTTTACCCGACAAGTAACTTAATTCAAACTAATCATATCCTTTTTTATTCTATTCTTTCCTTTCATTTCTTTTCCTCTCCTAACCTAACCTAAACATAACCTGACTAAAAAAATAACGTCTAAATAAATGAAAAAGGTTTTTATCTCATTTATTTTTTTATAAAAAATATTACTCCCTCCCTCCGTTCTTTTTTATTTGTCATTTACGGTTTTCAATGTCAATCTTTAATCAATAATTTCTGATATAAAATTTTTATAAAAATATAATATTATATTTTTTAAATAGCCAACGATATCAATTTTGTATAATGAATCATTATATAAATTAAGATATTAATGATCAAAGTTTTTAACATAAATTCCTAAGCGAAAGATAAATAAAAACGGAGGTAATATTTATTAAAGAATTGAGCAAAAATCGAGCAAAATTATAATTAAAAATAAACACAAAAAAGAAAATGAAAATTCTACCATAGTTGAATTTATTTTCAACTATGGTAGTTGAAAATTTTATACCATTCATTTATCAAAATAAATCATATTTTTAAAAAAGAATTTTATCCTCTTAAACAGGATTAATTATTGTAACAAGTTACTTTGGTCAACCTACATTAATTTTGAATTTTTATAATAAAATTAATGGTATTTTCACTTTTCAACTAGGATAGTTGAGAAAAAGTCAATTATGGTCAAATTTCCTTAAAAAAAAATTTAATTTTGTAAAAAATTATAACTTAATATATAGATTTACTTATTATAACAAGTACTATGGTGAATATACATTCATTTTATTTTTTTAATGATAAAATTAAGGGTAATTATATAATTCAACTACTATAGTTGAAAATATTTTCAACTATGATAGAATCTCCCAAAAGAAAAAATAAAAAAAAGAAAAATAAAAAAAACATCACAACACAACATGCACACATACCTAGGCAACAAGTGCGATTTCTACTTGTTAATGACTAGCAAAAAGGGCCCGTGCAAGGCACGGGCAAATAATTTCCATTTATAATTTTATTAGTAGTTTTTAATGGTAAATTGTACTTTTTTTATTTTATATTAATTGTCGTCCTTGAAAATTATACAATCAAATTTTAAAATTTTTGATTATAAATTTTTCAATATATACAGTGACTTGTCATATAAGATTTCTAATGAAAATACTTATATAAGTATCATTTTACAATTATTTAAAAAAATATTATATAAAAAATTATTAATCAAAAAATAATATTAGAAACCGTAACAGTCAACAAAATAACAATTTAAGAAACTATCCTTAAATTCAGATTAAAGTTATTAAATAATTGTACATGTGTAATTATAGACGTCACTTATAGAAACAATTAATTATATCAAAAAATATCTGCATAGTCACTTATAGAAACTGGAAAAAAGAATTTTAGGACACATGGCCCAAAAGCTTTGCAGAAGCAGATAAGAGAAATTATATCTGAGTGGGGCTTAAAAGACATCTGGCCCAAAAGCCTTGCAAAGGCAAACACTTGTATTATGTACAATATGGGTTGTAGGAGTTAGTACACATAAATCCTATCATTTTGTGGCTGGACCAAACACAAAAGGTCCAATAATTCAATGACACAATAAATAAATAAATCCAACAGTCAAACACTGTAGCTATTTCATTTGGTGTGTGCTTGGTTGCTTATTGAGACTTTTATTATAGGTAAAGGATAGTCCTCCCTAAGCCCAAAAGGTGTTTTCTTTTTGGAGGGGCAACAGTGGCAAAAAATCAAGTTTGTGTCAAATTGGATTCCGACGATTCAAGTATTCGAACAAATTCCTCAAATTTGAACCTTGTCTGAATTTCAAATTCAGACATTTTGTGATGCTCAAACCAGGATTCGAATTGTCTGAATTTGTCTAAATTTGGATTTGTCCGAATATGCCTATGCCGAATTTACACTAAATTTATACATAATTTCAATATTTTGACTGAATTACAAGGTTTGGACATTGTCCGAATGTGTCGGAACCTAAATTTGTCACAAATTGAGGAAATTGAGGAAACTTGCAATAGGCCATAAATTACATGAAGTTCTATTTAAAAAAATATTATATAATCATCATTTCTGAAAAAATATAATATAATACTAATTAATTAAAGGGAAATTTCAAATGGTAGACACCAACTATTGCCTATTCCAAATGGTGAACACCATTTTTATATATTCCAAATAGTAGGCTTAATTATAAAATAATTTCATTCCGTAGGCATTACTTAACCTTTCGTTAAAAAAAAAGAAAAAGAAAAATTTGTGTTTTGAGCTCCCATCTCTTCCATGCTCACCTGGATATTTGCCCAAACTCAAACTGGATATTTGCTGCCATCGAAGAAGAGGCTGAAAGGTCGAACAAATCCTTGCAGTTTGAGGTAGATTCGTTGGTACAGAAAGTTGGGGTTCAAGATCAGGAGCTCTCTGAGAAGCAGAAGGAGTTGGGAAGACTCTGCACTTGTGTTCAAGAGGAGTACATGCTAGGGAGTTGCTGAAGAATGTCCACTTTCGAAGGATATGGAAGTTCGCAGCCAAAATTTTGAAGATGAGGTCCAAAAGGCTAAGGATGAGAACAAGGGGTTGCAAGATGACATCTTTGGGTTAAAAGACGAAAAAGGGTAAGCTCGAGCAAGAGTTGGAACTCTGAATTGACCAAAGAAATGTACTTCAGCAGGAGATTTACAGTCTGAAGGAGGAGCTCAAAACACAAATTTTTATTTTTCTTTTTTTTTTTAACGGAAAGTTAAGTAATGTCTATGGAATGGAATTATTTGGTAAGTAAGCCTACCATTTGGAATATATAAAAATAGTGTTCACCACTTGAAATAGGCAATTGTTGGTGCGAATTTCCCTTAATTAAATAAATTTATATTTAAAAAAAATATTATATAATCAACGATTCTGAAAAATATAATAATAATTAAATGAATGACGACAAAATAACCTTACCATATTACATAGTGACCTTTTGTATGAGACAAATGTGTGCTATCCGTATATTAATTTGTTGGTACACACGCAGCATTTACGTCCACATACATGAACAGGAGTAATGTGATTCATGAGTGTTTTGGAATTTTGTCGGTGCATTTAGGGAAAGAAATCTTCCATGGAAAAAAAAGAAAAAGAAAAAGGAAAAGAAAAATGATTGACGATAACATGAGTTTCTTATCTTGTGTTGAAGGATAGGGCACTACCATCTTGGTTGATGTCTTGATGATCCCATTATTTTTCTTTGGTCCCTCCCTATTTTTCCGTATCATTTAGTAATTAATATTAATATTTCCCACCTTGCATCATCCTTTTTTATTTCATGGTTGTCCGGCCTCTGGATTTTAGCATTGGCTAACTTCACTAGTACTAATTGTTTGGCCTAATGTGGGCTCGTCGTTTCTGGTTTTCTGGTTTCTAGCTATCGATAGTAAATTACGAAGGGCGTCAGCTTGTAGCTCAAGTGTTACGCGGATGGAACTTTGGTGATTACAATTTTTTTGATGGGAATTGTTGATATCCTTGCCTCTTTAGAAGGATCCTTATGAGCCTCATAATGGTGTACCTCCTCCCCTTTGGGACAGTAGACCTATTGGTAGGGATGGCAATGTGCAGGGTCTGGGGCCGGTCCTGCTGGACTCGGACCCGAACCCGTCAATGTTTTTCGGACCTGGACGCGCTCCAATACCCGATGGGTCCCAAAAATTCAGACTCGGACCCGGACTCAATGGGTCTACGGGTCCTTAGCGGGTCCTTAATGAGTCCAACCATATTATTCATTTTTTTACTAGATTTATTAACTTTTGGGGGTAATTTTATACTTGTATACATGAATAATAGTAACTATTTTGTTTGAAAGCACCTATTTTTAACACAATAAAAAGATCAAAACATCAATATACTATGATACGAGCGAATACTAAGTTTCCAACATCAAAACTTCACAAAAGTCATCAAGACATCAACAAAATGTTACAAAAGTCTCTTAAAATACAACACAACTTAAAATGCCAAAAAAAAAAGTTAATGATTATAAAGAGATAAATATATGTTATAGTGCGGCTGTGGTGGTCTGCGTGAGTCAGTGAGTGTGACTATGTGAATTTAGGGGGTTTTAGTCTTTTAGATTTAGTATTTTAGTGTAGTAAACAGTAGAATAGACTTGTAATTAACTAATTGGGTTTTCATTTTTTCTAGAAAATTATAAATATTTATAATTATATTGTAACGGGTCCATGGGTAGGATCCACGGGTCTGTGCTTGGATTCAGACTCGGACCCGTTAAATTTTTTTATACCTGGACCCGCCCCAAACCCGTTGGGTCCAAAATTTTTGGACCCAGACCCGTCTTAATGGGTCAGGTCCGAGCCAGGTCCAGGACCCACTGTCATCCCTACCTATTGGGTTCTCCTTAATGTAGGGGACTTAATAGATGACTAAACTTACCATTGTACAAAAAAAAAAAAGTAAATCGGGAAGGGTAGTCCTTGTATTCTATTGTGATGACATACCTGTCCTGTTCTTTAGCTTAATTAGTTAGGTATAATTTAACTTAATTTATCTTTACCATCCCTACGACACCCTAAAAAAACTCAAACCAAAAATAAAATTTAAATAAAAAAATTTAAATAATATTATTTTAATATCGACCCAATTCACTTTTTCCAACACCTATAATTTTTTTCATTTATTTTGCACAAAATATTCCAACTTTATTAATAAAACATTTTCACCCAACAACTAACTTAATCAATCCTATCATTTCCTTTCATTTTCTAACCTAAATAACCTAACATAAATCTAACCTGACCAGAAAACAGCATCATACAAGGATAACGTAAGAGCACAAAGGATAATAATATAATACATGTATGTATGGTGGAGGGTGAACGGCCATTAATAAATCCAACCTAAGATCATTCGCAAAACAGCAAACAAATAAGCCCATAGATTTATAAGGCAAGTGACAAGAGGGAAATTGGATTCTAATAATCCATATTTTTGCAAATTAGATGATGGTAGTTCTTACTTTCACTTTATATTTTGGTGGTCCAAAATAAAATAAAATTGGATTGTAGTAGGATATTTTTGAGAGTATACCCTAAATATCATAGATTTTGTGTTGCATTTGATTTCAAACTTAGTATAACACTTTACCATAATTTGTAATGAATTTATAGCGTTTCTCCCAATTATTTTCATATTTTTTACTATTTTTTTACGATTTTTTCACTTTTATTATTTTTAAAAAATCATAATAATTATTCGGAGTCTCAAAAAAATAATTTAAAAAATGGTTTAGAACTATAATTCATTAACTTTCTAGGGGCAGGAACGAAAAAACAAAAACAATATAGGGTAGGAATGAAAAAAATAAGAACAATATGAAGGTGGATTTGGTACTACTACAATCCTTTTTTTTTAAACCACCAAAATACAAAGTGAAAATAGAGACCACCATCATCCAATTTGCAAAACATGGAATTATTAGAATCCAATTTTCCAGTGACAAGCACAAGACACAAAAGAGGGTCGACATATAAAAGTTGTGCACTAGTGTGCATCATACAGTACGTGAATTAATTGAAATATGTATGACAGCAAATTAAGTACGAAATTAGTATAACATAAACTAAAAATACTTACTGGAAAAGCTAGGTTTGTTTGCTAATGTTGCCAAATACTTTGCTTGGCTTTTTAGTTTAGTGTGAAACACGTGCACTTTCAACTAATCATGTATGTGATCTGTATTATTTCAACAGGTTTTCCACCAAATTGACTTTCTATACCAAAATTATATAAAAGATAAGATAGGATTTGCCCTTACAAATACCCAAATCTCAATGGGGTCATGAAAGCGAAACACAAACTAATATGGAGAAAGTTAGGAAATAGACATGGGAGGCCTTCATTTTTCGATCTAAAGATAATTTTCTTCTATCTAGATTTATCTAAATTTATGTGTTATAAATGATTAAAGATTACTCAAAAGTTGGTATTTATAATCAGTAATTTAATTATTATATTAAAAAGATTTCTCTTCTATATAGCCCTAGAGGCCTAGACTATATATATATATATATATATATATATATATATATATATATATATATATATATATATATATATATATATATATATATATATATATATATATATATATATATCTAGCAAGTGGATAAATATTGTGCAATTTTATGATTCAATCTCAGCATCCTCATGTTTATTTGTGTAAGGTAAAGGAAAACTTTTCACCATTCATGTTTCAAGCTCAAAGGAAATTTGTGTGATAAAATATAAAATTATCATTGAACCTTTAGTCATCATCGATCTTAAGTTTTTTGTTGAGATGGTTACACACTATCTTCTGATCCCCTAGCTTTTGCTTCTAGGGTATGGGACTTGGCTTCAGCACATGGGTGGATTACAACAACTTGATTAGTTCCAATCCCTACAACTCTCTTCATAAGTTTTTAAGAGAATTCTACAATTCACCATCTAAAGATCTTCTCAATATCACCTTTCCTTTATGGAATATTTGGAAGGAACACAATGTAGTAGTTTTATATCTCCAATTTCTGAATCCAATTTCTATCTCTAGTTTATAATCCGATTATTAGTACCAAAGGGGTTGGACTGAATGGTAAGCTAGACCTAATTTTAGTCTCACGGATCAAAGTTTTGAAAATTCTGCCTGTTTATCTACCTTTCCTTTAGGGTCTTTATCCTCTTCCATTCATAAAAAGACATGATCCTTTATTTAATGACTTCCACCACCCCAGAGGTTTGTCAAACTTAATTTTGATGGATCTCCAATACTAGATGTAGTCGTTTTATGTTTCGTTCTAGAATATGAAGGGGAGTCATTCACTTGAAGCATGTGTGCAAAACATTGGGTTGCCTTCTACACTTATTGCTAAAGTTACTACTTTGCAAAATGACCAAACAACAGAGTGGGAACTCAAAAGTAGAATTTATTCTCTTTTATATTCTTGTGAAGTTTTTTGTACATTTCTACTGTGAAATTTCAAAATATTATTATAACTGACTATCATAGGATATATCTTGAGAGTAAGGGTGATTACTGATTACCATTGTTCATAAGACTATAAAAAAAGTTATACATGAATTTGTCTCTTCAATTCATCGGAAGTTGTATTATAAGAATATAAGAGGAATTCGATTTTCTTGTATTTGTCTATGCATAACAACTTATATAAGTTTTGTCTCTCTAGTCACTACATAATTAAAAAGATCCAACTTTCAATCTTTGATTGTTCCTCAAATTATATACAATTTGCTCAATATAAGGTGGCTCGATGTAATTGCAAGGATTCTTTTCAAAGCATAGTCAAACTTGTCGACTTATGGCCATCCACTGTCTCAAAGGTGGAAAGAAACTTAAATATATTTACTCCATAAGTCCATATATTTAATAATACTGCACAAGAACTTAAGAAGGGACACAATCACAAATCATCACACAATCAGTAAAATTGCAACCAATAAGAGTTGAAACACAACCATGTAGCATGTCTCAATTAATTATAATTTATAAGTAGTGGATTCTTTTGGTAGTCATATTAGTAATATTATATGATTTCAGTGTATCGAGTTATAAAGAGATCACATTATTAACAATTAAGTGCGATGGAAATGAGGTCCGATTGATTTTTTGTCCATCAAGTTGAGTAGACTGGGAACGATGTGCATCGCAATAAGTTAGGGATAGTATCTATTGAGAATAAATCATGAGAGGACAAACTAAAACCCTATTCTTTTACCGTAAAATTCATTCCTTATTTCTATCTAAATTTGCCTAAGTCAAATCTAATATGTCCATCTTACTTTAACCAATTTTTGCATACATACCAATGGAGAAAAACACCTGAAATGATTTGGTCATACCTACATGAAAAATAGAAATGTCCTTATTCAAAGATATAAAAATATTACACTTCATTCTGAGTATGAAAAACCTAAAATTTCTATAAAGGAATCAATTCTCCTATAACTTTTTTTTAAAGGATTATTGGAGATAATACACTGAACTTTAGATATATTAGCTAATAATATACTGAAATTTAGAAGTATTAGATAATAATGCACTGAACTTTTTTTTTGAAACTCTAATTCACTGAACTTTGAGGGTATTGGATAATAATTTACCCAGAACAATTCCGGTGGTGGTTGACACAGTGATGTTCATCCTATTTACGTGTACTTTCTTACATGGCAAAATTTTGAACTTTTATGCCCGTCATTTTCTTAGCCGGCCACGAGGACCACCATCAAATCAACTATCACTTGAATTGTCCCGGGTGCATTATTTCCAATACTCTCAAAGTTCAGTGTATTAGCTCTAAAAAAAAGTTAATAACATTATTGTGCAATACCCCTAAAGTCTAACATATTATCGTTCAAATTTTTTTTTTTTTTAAGACCGGGAGAAAACATCTTGTTAATTAACAAAGTTATAAAAGTATAAGCCATTAGATTGGGGAAGAAAATTGCTTTAAGAGGATAATATAAGATACATTAAAGAGTGATATAAAAGGTAATGAAGGTGGGGTTTGAGATCCTCAAGGTGGTCATATTACACCAATATATACACACCACCCCCCACCCACCCACCACTCAAAGAAAGAAAGAAAATGTGGGATTACAATATAAGCATTGGTGCACTTTGAGCCAACCATAGATGTATCTTTCATAAATCACACCAATATTTGCAACAGAGAATATGCCAACTCGACGGTCCAAAAACACTCTTCCCCTCCCACCATTCATTTTATTTATTCATATTTAAAAAACAATTTCCCTTACTTTATTTTTTTATTGCACAAATTAATATTACTTTTTTTAGTGCCGACAAAAATTCAGGTCAGGGTTAAATTTGAATCGGTCAATGTTAGAATTTGAATGACAAATTGATGTTTTGACATGGTTTTCTTAGGGCAGGATAATTCGGATGCGACTGAATCTAAGTCTGAATCGAGTTCAGACAATGGGGAAACGAAATATATGTCTGAATATATATTTGGTTAGTCTACTCAATGTCAAAATTCGGACAAAAAAATTTACAATTTATCCCAATTTTTTTCGATTTGATGAATTCAAATATTCTGATTAGACAAAATTTAGGTAGCACTACTTTTTCCAATGTGATTTTCTACTTACATGCTCATGTGCACCCAAACATAGATCTAGCAAAATTGACCCAAATTGAATAACCCAACTGAACCCAGCCAACCCAGACCTGGAATTGTCAAAAATAATTAACCAGAAATCAACCTGAACCCGACACGGCTTGACCCAAATTGATCTTTCACCAAAGTTAGTTTTTTAAAAAATGATCTTATCTAATAAGAAATATAATGTTCCGAGATCAACCTGACCTAAACTCAACCCAAACATTATTCGCCCAAATTGACTCTAATCCCGAACTCAACCCAAATAACCACTTGGCAGCTCAAACATTATTTCCCACTCAGAGTTCTCTAACTTGTCCAATATAAATATCTTAATGGGTTTCTATTGAGAAAATGTTAGAGATTTTGTTAGAATGATTTTGATTTCTTTATAAGAAAATGTTAGAGTTGTGTTAGTGGGTTAGTTCTTAATTAAGTTGCTTGCTTGCCCATAGATATAAGATAATGAAATGTCACATGTTTAGCCACCTAAGGAAGTTTCATGCAAGTTTCTTAGCTTCATTTTAGCAGCCATCCAATTTGAGGCAATTCAACTAATTATTATTGCCTATGATTTGACACTTGTTTAGTTGTTTATAATATATGTCAAGTATAGTGATAATTTCAGTGCTTAAACTAGTGATTATGTCTCCATATGTATATTCTATTGTTTATAGTACATCCTTTGTGGGACACAACATAAATCAACAAGAACTTTGAGTGTAATTGTTTTGTCAAAATCTTCAACGAGAATATCAATGATGAGATGTTGTATTGGGCCAAAATGGTCTTTTTATTAAGATGAATTATATTTAGAGATTAGTCCAGATTAATTCGATAGATATACGATGAAATATATAAAAATTAAATAAGAAGATTGAGAGGTCTTGAAAGAAAAAGCAATCCTATATTTCCATATGCAAAGATATATTTGTAAAGTGCAATTCTTAGTTTCTCATTACAACGTTTAATATTGAACTAATTATCTTCACTCTTAAGTTGATCGACGCTAATAATATATAAATGTGTGTATTACGAATCTAGCAATAAAAGCCAAAAAAGAAAAAGAAAAAGAAAATTAAGTTATATATGTGGAGGGAAATCAATGAGTAGATTTGAATATTCAAGGGCATGTTTTTCTTTTTGAGGTGGGCATATATTGAGGTGACTTTCAATCTAATAATTCTTAAATCAATATCTAACTGAAAATTATAAAAGAAAATAAATTGATTACTTTAGTGACAAAATATGAGTTTTTTTTTATTAATTTAATTCTACTAAGCTACTTATTAAATAGTGATCACGTAGTTAAACTACAAGAAAACATTTACTCATAAATTAATTGTCACATATTGTTTGTTACTAATCATTTCAAAATTTGCAGCAATTACACTAAAAATAGTTTAGAACTGATTTTATATATTAATGGACTCCCTTATATAAATTTTAGGGATATTGGATGACAATATACTGACCTTTGGAGGTATTGGATTGTAATATACCGACCTTTACAATTGGACAACAATATCCGTGACCTTTATACTTAGGTGAGATTATTATACCAACAATATCTAAGAGGATCGTGACTTGTTAACTGGTCTCGATTCTGACGTGATAGGCGAAGAGAAAATAACCGGCCCTTGCCTAATAACCCCGTTAAGTACCCCTCCATTTTTCTCACTAACCCCCGTTAAAAAAAATCGGTCCTAACACAGTGATTAACGGAATGGTGAACCGGTCTTCGTACTGACGTGAAACACAACTAACCAATGTCTTGTAATGTGGGTTGGTGAGAAAATTTAAGGGGTTAATGAAGTTATTGGCTTAGGATAGATTTTTCCTTTCGCTAGCCACGTTAGCGCGCATGGAGACCGGTTCACCACCCTTTAGTTACTGTTGGTATAATAATGTCACCCAGTTATATAGGTCAGGGATATTGTTGTCCAATAGTAAAGGTTGGTATATTATAATCCAACACCCCTAAAGATTGGTATATTATCATCCAAAAACCCTAAATTTTATTCAAATTTAAAGTATGGATGTTGCAAGGACTTCATTAATCCTTACCCTTGCACAATCAAACATAAAGTCTGATGAACTATGAACTTGAGATTTCTCATTTGTCAATGTTTTATGCTTTGATATAAATACCTTATGAAAACATCAAACATTTCACTATAATGGATCAAGACAAAACTATCATAAATCAATGAGAATGACAATTAAGTTAAACCAACCAAAATCATTTTCAAATGGGAGAAACGTCATTAATAATTTTATATTAATGTCATACTTCATCCACCCTTCTAGTTGTAGACTGAATTTTATATTAAACTTCAAATGCAGAAGTCTTAATATTAACGTCAATAAATTCATATTAAAATATTATTAGAAAAATATAATATTACAATTATTCTAAAAATATTATATGAAAAATTATTAGTTAAGGATAAATATTTTCTAAAAAAGTGGAAGTCGTTAAGTGGTGAGTTTGAGAGTGAAATGGTACTGATGTGGCATGGGTGAGGTTGAGAAAGGTTGTACAGCGACATGGACGAGCAAGTACGAAAACGAGATTCTCGACAAATGTAACGACCCGCCCTAAACCCGTATTAATTAAAACCTTAATTACAGTAATTTGCTCAGATTACGCTAATAAAATTTTTCTACTTTTACGTTACGATTATTTTGATTAATTTTTTTATTATTTTTTTTTTGCGTGACAGGTCTCGAGCGAGGCGATGACTAAATGGGTTGAGTATATGTCGTGGTTAAGGGTGTTGGGGCGTTACAACAAATTTTTTTTTATTTCTGTTGTGGTGTATTTTAATAATTAAATGTGGAATCTTGTTAGACTATAAAACCATTCATGGAGCTTCAACCATCGGTTTAAGTTTTTCATTGAGATGGTTCCACATGGTATTAGAGCCAGACTTGAGCAAGAGGTCTCAGGTTCGAATATCAGCACCCCCCATATTCATTTGCGCGAGGTGAAGGGGGCCTTTGCAGCATTCGCATGAGGGGGCGTGTTAGACTATAAAACCATTCCTGGAGCGGTAGTTATTGATAGGTTCACCGACCAAGACTGAAGGTCTTTGAGTCAGCTACAGATAAGGATCGTCGTAGGAAAAACCCTCACGGCAATTTGGAACATGATAGATTACATTGAAGCACAAACTCACAAAATCTTAGTTCGTCAAGACTCTGCTACACATCTTCTCACCACCACATTTGGATACAATAAATGCTCACCAAGGTCCTTGGCTATACCTTCACCAGAGGTCCTTTACTGGCTACCTTCACCTTGGAATCATTGGCTACGCACTCAAAAGTCCTCACGATTTCTTACCTTGCGATTATTTCCGTGGAATCGTCTACTTTCTCAGTTCTTCTATCGTCCAGAGGCCTTTGGATGCTTGGATTTGAGTCCTTCCAACGGTAACTTGTCTTATCTGTTGATTTCTTTCATTTTGCTGCTGCAATAATCATGATTGATTTCCCTTGATTTGTTTCTTGTTGTTTCCTTTTTGTATCTACAAGAACCATGCCTATAATCAGAATATATATATTATATATATACATAATTAGAATAGATAATCAGAATAAATAATATAAGGAAATATCTCTTTTCTGGATCTTATGCATGATTTTGACTTTCATTCAAAACTTCATATGCTTCATATAAGGTTCTTCATGACTGGGTAATCCTAACACAAATGTTGTGCAAAGATGCAGTATTTGGCGGTAAAATACGGAGTATATATGAGAGAGTCAATACTTTGGATGAAATCAATTTTTCGTACGGATTGAAAATATTTAACCTCATCAAATAGGAATCCCTTGTGAAAGCAGACGCACATTTCAAAAAATTGCTGAAAGGTACCATCCGTTTTGCGGAAACTATTTTTTGGGGACTATGTTATTGAAAATTATAATTGGGTGAACAAAGTTTTTAAGTATCTATTATTTGGGGCAAAACTCACTGGAACCTACCGGAATCCGGTGAAAAATATATAAATCGACTAACTTGCCCCTGGTTAAACAATTGTATTCAGATTAACCTCTTCAATCCATATTTACATCTTCATGTCATAGAAATGGAAATAGCAAGACCTCTCCCTGTTTCTCCCTGTCATAGAAATGTGCACGTGATCATCAGATTCCAAGTGTTGTTACAGAGATTTATCGAAAACGAGCCTTTTGAGCAGGGAGCAAGAGTAGAAAAGTATGCTCGAAGAAGAAATGCCTTTTCGAAGCTGTTACAAGTTCCAAATGTGCAAGGTAACATCTTGTCTGAATAATTCTCCAATAAATAGCATCCAGCTTGGGGTTGTGTTTCCCCCTTTACTTACTTTTTCATTGAGTTTGAGAAAAATTAATCAAATTTTGGAATGGTTTCGGTTATTTTTAGGCCTTGGATAATAGGTATTGGGTTTCTGGTTTGGTAATTGCATATGGGGAAATTTGGACTGTCCTCTAATCTGCTTGTACATGTTTTAGGTACATATGGTAATGCTATAGAAGACGGGGAATCAGATTACACTATTACTGAATGGTAATATCCTGAAGTTAATAGAGGCCTCGATTTGACATTCTATGCATTATTGAGAATGGACAAGAAGAAATTAAAGCAGGTAGTGTTCGTAATCTATTTGGAAGCCAGAATCAAATGGCTACATCACTTCAGCAAGTTCAATCGGTTGCAGAAAAGCTATGTATAAATATGTGTATGGCTTATTTCAGATTCAATTTTGTAAACTACAGCAATACTTAGTGCTGAAAATATCTTGCATGTTTGCCTTTCTCAACCGCTTTATTACTTAGTTTTTCATCTTGATCTGACTTAAATGCATGTCGATCCTTCTGAGCTTTATAGAAGGTATACTGGTTAATCTAAATACAATTGTTTAACCAGGGGCAAATTAGTCAATTTATATATTTTTCACCGGATTCCGGTAGGTTCCACTGAGTTTTGTCCCCAAATAATAGCTATTTAAAAACATTGTTCACTTAATTATAATTTTTAATAATATAATCCCTAAAAAATAATTTTCGCAAAGTAGAGGGTACTTTGAGCAGTTTTTTGTGCACATTTCCTTGATTTTTTTCTTTTTACGACAAACGTCAATTGGGCCACGACCACTTGCAGTGTACCTGCAATTTTCATTCTCCAATCCAAATGAATCCCAAATTTGTAAAGGAAAACGATGATTGGTCATCAATCGTCCTCTTTATCCATGCCCCCCTTGACCTTGGAAAGCGTGCTTTTATTCTAACTTAAATCACTTTTAACATTGCCCAACCCAACTCGGTAGGTTAAATGGTACACCCGTTTAAAGTTACTTCTCGTTTAGAATTTAGGAAAAAACAACCTATGAAATATTTAGGCCCAATTATTTTATGCAGTAAATTTATGATTGTTATGTTAAAGTGTGAAATAATGTGACATATTATGAAAGGATTGTGATAACAATGAAAAAATATGGCAACTGTGATGTTGAGTCGCACAAAAGAACTGAGCCTTAAGTATTAACTATTTATTATACACAAAATATTTAGATTCTAATAATTCAATTTTGGATGTTAAAATGATAGTAATCAAAATTTCAAAAATATATAACAACGAGTCAAAAGGACTCAAACTTTTAACTCCTTATTTCATTATATTACCACCATGGGCGTATCCCCATTGGCCATTGTTGCTGGGAGTTGTATATTTATTAAATAAATAAATATGGTAATGTAGTGGACATCTTTAATTAATTTAAAGATCTGGATCCGTCACTGATTAGCAATGAGTTGAATTGCTCTTCAAAAATAATAGCATAAGTTTATAAATTTTTCCATACCATCGATTTTTTTTTTGATGCAACTTGGTCATGATTTACTAAAATGATACTCTTCAACTGAAATTATGTAAATTTATACTCCCTCCATTTCATATTAATTGACACTTTAATTAACTTATTTTGTTTCAAAATAATTGTTATTTTCTATTCTCAATACTTAATTCAATTATTTTACATTATTTATTGGAGAGAGAAAAGTCAAATGCAGTTGAAGTTTGATAGTTATTATAGTTATATATTGATATATGTGAAAATTTCAATTATGTTGATTAATTTGAAACGGATGGAGTAGTTTATGTCAAATCTAAATTAAAGCATTTTTCTATTTAAAAACTAATAATCATCCAATATTCTCCGTAGTCCATATGCACCTGAAATGCATCTTATAAACGCCCTCTCCTTTTTTTTCCTTTTTGTGTACGAGCCATAGCTAGGGCGGGCCTAGGAAGCTTCGTTTGTTTTTATATATACCCACCAAACCTCGAAACCTCTGTCTGAAATTCTCTCCTAAAATAATTCCCAAAAATCCCAACTGCCACCTGGCGAATGGCGGCGCCGTCGTTCAAGACACCGAGAACATGCTCACAGTGCGGCAACAACGGCCACAACGCCAGGACATGCACCGAACACTCTGCCGCCAAAACTACCTCTGCCGCCGCCGCCGCCGCCGGATTCATGCTGTTCGGGGTGAGGGTGACGGCGGAGGGGTCCCAGAATTCTCAGTATTCTTCTTCGTCTGGGTTTAGGAAGTGCATGAGCATGAATAATCTGTCTCAATATGAGCAACAGCAGGAGCAGCAGCCTCTAGATTCTTCTGGAAACGCCGCCGATGTCGAAGCATCTGGTTATGCGTCCGACGACGCCGTTCATGCCTCCGCCGGCAGGATGCGTGAGCGCAAGAGAGGTAACCCTCCATGGACTTTTGTCTCTTTTGGTTACAAGATTAATTATTTGTCTCAATGTTAATTTTTGGGTTAATTTTCCATTCAAATATGCAATTAATAAATTACAATAAAAGTTTACATCACGTGGTAAATATACCTTTTATCCTCCTGTATATTAATTAACCTCCTTGACGCCAAGCTTCAATAAATCAATAATGCATGCTTTTTTATATATATAATGAAATAGACATTATTTTTTATAATTATAATATAATATATAAATTGTATAAGTTATACTTTTGTTCATAATTTTTTAATTAAAAAAAATGTTTAAATATTTTAAAATTTCTTATGATTGATAATTATGAGTAAATTTCTTATAATTGATAATTAATAAGGCCTACCAAAAAGAGTTTCAATTTCAAAAAAAAAGCAAGATACTCCTTGCCATATATCATTGCACCAATGAGGATCGATTTCTGAGAGCAGCAATAGACTTGTATACCTAGTTTTCCCCTCTCATGAGTTGGTTTGGTTTAAATGTTTTTAGAGAATAGGGTAAAGTAAAGAACTGGACCTAGTACATACTCAGGACTTTAATGTTAGATATTGTAAGCCAAAATGTTTAATTTGCTTGCAGGCAGTATCATGTATAATATCTTAACAATTAGTCTAATTTTGAATAAAATAATATTCTTAGTATTTTTTCTGTTTTATATTAATTATCATCTTTAACTGTGACATTTAATTAATTAATAAATAATATGAAATGGAGAACATAATTCAATGATTAGAACCTTATTTACACAAATATTGTATCTTATATCCAATAAATAAAGATAGAATATTGAAAAGGTTACACATTACTAGGACAACTAAAAATTCTCATTGGCACAATGTGATTGAATGTGTTTACAATTGAAGGGGTTCCATGGACTGAGGAAGAGCACAAGCTATTTCTGATAGGGTTGAAGAAGGTTGGAAAAGGAGATTGGAGAGGGATTTCTAGAAACTTCGTCAAAACAAGGACACCCACCCAAGTGGCCAGCCATGCTCAAAAGTACTTTCTCCGGCGTACCAACATTAACCGCCGTCGTCGCCGCTCTAGCCTTTTCGATATCACTACCGACGCGGTATGTTACTTCTCGCCTTCCGCTGTGTAATAATTGTAGTTTACGGAAATATTGATAAAAAAAAATTAATACTCATATTTTAAGTTAGAGTAATTTTGTTGAAAATGATAAGATAAAGACACTTATGATAAATTAGTCATTAAGATTACATTAAGATTTATATAGTGACAAATATTATAAAAAATTAAAAATTAATTGAAGTGATAATGAAGTACATGTTTCAACAATGTCTTTTAATTTACTTATTTTGTCACAAGCATATTTTAATAAAGGTTGAGCGGCAATACTTGTATCTATTTTTGTTGGCGTAGTAAATTATTTTGTAAATAATATAGATAATTATTTTTTTTGATGGAGAGAATGTAGATAATTGTTCATAATTGCTTATATGATTATTAATACGTATTAGTGTTATCAGTGTCAATTTTTAAATAAATACTGTATTAAATTTTGATAAATAGTAACGACTATTAATTATTGTGATTGCTTCTCCCTTCTTTGTATTTTTAAATGATAAAAAAACAAAAGATTTATTGCGATGCTATCACCAACAAAACAAAACATTTCTATCACAACATTTTCATGAATATATGACGTCAAAAAAAATTCATAAATATAGAAAACGTACCAACAAAAGGCAAGTTAAAACAAATTCCAACCACACAAAAATATGAGCAAAAATCATTATGTTCCATCTGTATTGGCAAGTAATGATAAAATAAAATCACATCAACGTTTCTGAATTGTAATTTTCACAAAATGGTCCAATTTATATAACGTATGACCTCATTGTATTTTGAGCAGGTAAGCAATTCATCAATTGAGGACCAATCATCAAACCAAGATTCATCAATAGTTCAAACAAAGCTACAACCAGCATCAAATAATCAAACCATATCAACAGTTCCTAAGCCAATCTTACCAGCTATAATTAGCAATAAACAAAACCGATTAGCGCCACTAATCCCAATTCCACCCTCTTCAAATATGGCTAAACTCAATCTAAACCAATCCCCATCGACCTCGTCAACAACATCAACATCAACCCATGGCTCAAGGGACCGAGAATCCGGACCCCACTTTTTGTCCCTCAGGCTCTCGTCGGAACACACATCCGGAGATCAGGAATCGGTCTCTAAGGCTTCCGGTTTTCGAGGGTTCAATAGCAATGGTGATAACATCATTAGTGTTGCTTGAATTGCCAAGAACATGTCAAAAATGACAATGTGGGTCCCATTACTGCATGCGTTAGCAACAAGTTTCAGTGTGGATCTCGCTGTTACAGCGAGTGCGTGTTATATTATTAACAAAGATGGTTAAACATTTTTGTGATTGTAATTAAGGTTGATGATGGTCATTGACCAATATGGAGGGTTGAGATTTGTTTAGATGATATAAAGTTATAAAGGGGGAGTGAGTAATGGTTAAGTGATTATTCTTTTATGTAAGATTTGGAGAAGATTTTTTAGTGGATTCCTTAGGGTGTACAGGGTAGGGTAAGAGGTCACAATTCATAAAAGAATTTGTGGAGAGAATAGCAAGTGAAGGTCCTTATCTTTCTCTCTTGTCATTGGACATGTTTAAATAGTATCTTTCAAGTAATTTTGTGGAGATCTCTCTTTAATTGTCTTGTCAAAATCAACATGAAGATACCCTCTTTGTTGGTTAGCAAATAAGCCAACCATATAAGAAGTGGAGCTCATTAGATCTACCATATAAATTTTATGTGCTTTTTTTCATGAAGTTTTTTATTTTATTTTTTTGTAGCGAATAATTTCTAAATGATGGGTTAACTAGAATCAGTCTTCTTAGATTTTAAGGGTAGGATTGCTACATTTGATCTTTTTATGTTTCGTTTTGGACGAAATTTCGGAGTATTGGGATCGTCATTATGTGAGATGACATTATGATAACATTAAGATTGTCTCATACAAAGCTTACCAAAGGTGGCAAAGGATATATGTTGATTTGTGTAGAGCCTCTCATCTACCCAAAAAAAAAACAAAACAAAAAGAAGGAAATATTGGTATGACATAATTTGTTTGTAGTAGTTTATTAATGTATAATTGGCTGGTTTAAGGATGTACAATGATCTCATCTCATGATAAGGTAACTTTTAAACATTGTACAAATGTTGTTTTGGTTGGACATTGATTAATTTTGTTACTCAATTTGAAGACCAAAACTCAGAAAAATTGAGTTTGTTATGATTCAATTTTTTTATTTTTTTTTTGTGGTGAGAAGAATAGTTAGTTTTCCATTTTCCCCCTTTCCAAAAAAGGGAGATAGATAGAGATGGTAAAAATTATAGTCTAAGTAAATTTGAGTCAGTTAAATTCAGATAAAAAATTGAAATCCGGATCTAGATTTTTTGGGTTGTACCGGGTCAAATAATTCGGATGAAGCTAACTTATGGTCAAAAAAAGAAAAATCCTGTCTAAATATTCGGTCAATTGCTCAATGTCAAAATTGGGTCCGCATCAACCCAAGTTTTTGCTGGATTAGACAAATTCAAGTATTCGGGTCAGACAAAATTTTGTCATTGCTAGATATAGTAACATAAATATCTATATCGTCAAATGAATCAAATGATAACCCCGGGGGGTAGAGCCTGGTAATATAAACAGGAAAAACAATGAAGAGTGACTTAATCTCGTTTTCAAAAAAAAAAAGACTTAATCTCTGAGCCAGAAAAGCAGGCCCATTAATTTTGGGCGGCCCTATCATGTGACGTTGATGCCCAAGGAGAAGATGTAAAGGTTAGCCCAAGAAGAAGATGTGTTGGGCTTTGATGTCATATGACAAATGACAATAGCTCCATGTTCTTTTTACATTTTTTTTTTCCAAATAAGTAGAGTCCCTAATTCACTAATCTTTCTTTTCTTCTATTTTTTCCAGAGGACCTAATTCACTAGTCACTACTCAGTACTCACTATCCTTTTCTTTTTTCCCATTAATAATTGGATATTAATGGAGAAAATAATGATACAAAATTGCATCAATATGCAACAACATTTTCAGCTAGTAAAAGAAATAAAATTGAGTGTAGAATAATACGACATATGTAAAATAATAATACCGCCATCACCCTCATAATAATAATAATAATAATAATAATAATAATAATATTATTATTATTATTATTATTATTACTACTACTACTACTACGACTGATATAGCCAAAATAGGTATATTGTTGAAGTGAGATTTAGCATACCCCAAACTAACACCTGATAAAGAGTCTCTCATGTACACCTTATCTATCTAATAAAGTAGTCTCTTTCACTTTTTTTTACAGGCGTATAATAAAATAGAAAATAAAAATGAATAGTTGTTGGATCTAACTTGCTTGCAGAGACTACCTAAAAATTTGTTTCGATCTAGTTGCCCTAGTTCTTTTTAGCTTCTAAATATTTATATCAAACATGTAAACTCTACATGAGAAAACTTTACATATCATAGTACCAAATTAACCAAATTAAGCTGGTCGACTGAGGACATGATTGTTGGACAAACTTCAATCCTATCAACTTTTATAATTTTATTGATAAAGCTTCAAAATAACAATTAAAAATGATACATGCCCTTCCTATAGACCACAAATTTTAAAAAAGAAAAGAAAAAAAAGAAAAAGGAACAAGGTAGCAAAATACTCCTAGTAGATATGAAACTCACCTTGTGATACAAATCTGTACACCTTGAAATATGATCTTCAAAGTTGTTAATAACCATAATAATTATTTCATCTTTTTAAAAAAAAAAAAAAAAAATTGAGGGTGGCTATTTGAATACTTTGGGAGGTGGGGGAGGCAACACAAAATGGGGTCTCCTCATGGACTCATTATTCAAGTCATTCAAGTTCTTCTCATGAAACCTTTTGATGTAATCTGCTGCTTTCCCCTCCACCATCGCGTTCTGTAGGTCATTCTTTGTCTTCTCATGGAACCGTCTGATGTAATCAGAGAACTGGCCATCAACGGTGGAGAATGAGGCTGCAGCCAGATGATCATGATCATCCTCTGGGACCATCACATACGATAGCTTTGACTCTGGGGGTTGCTCTGGCTTCTGGGACCTCTTGCTCCTCATCCTCTGTGGCTCAGGCTCAGGGGTAAACGGTGGACTCGTCCCCTGATGATCATCATGATCGGGATTATGATCATGATCATCAATCTTGTGTTTAGGAAGTGGGTTTTGATGATGATGATGATCAGATGGTGATGATGATGATGATGATGATGATGATGATGATCTGGGGACAAGGGTGGTTCTACGAGCAAGAGAAAGAGAGGAGAGTTTCAAGATGTTAACAAAGACAAGCATGGATTCTTCACAAAGGGATCTCCTATCTTTGTTCTTCATGTTGCTCGTTCTTTCTTACTCACTAAGGGGCTGTTTGGATGAGATAGATTGGTGTGGTTCGATAAGATAGTAGTAGGGAACATGTGAGAATGGGATATCTATATATAATATAAGTGACGTGTGAGATTATTTACAATAAATTATCATAAGAGTATTTTTTTACTAGAATCGTTCATATAAATATATATGTATATGTACATGTGAGATGGAGAATTGGATAAGAATTGCTATATGTGCGGGCAATTCAAGAGTTTACATTAGGATGTGGTAGTATATTATAATTTTTTTTCTAATATCGTGAATTAAAAGGCTTAAAAGTTCATAGTAGACAACAAATCGTACGCAAAATAATAAATAATCACCTTCAAAAGATAAAAGTTACAGTCAAACAGCTAAACATAAATAACACACTAGGACTTTCGCGCCCGCAACAACTTAAAGAAACCTTCACATCTTAAACACGATGTAAGATCAATAACTTTAGTTTGGTGGGTCATCGAGGACTCGCACGTCTATATCATTGCCAATAATCACAGTCTTTCGGTCTATCTCAGCATCAATATCATCAAGAGCGTCATCTTCAACATATTCGAGAGTGTCATTTTCCAACATGTTCACACGCCTAATCATCCTAACTTTGTGGTAGTATATTATATTTGTTTTGAAGTATCCAGATGGAGGTTAAAAATAAGTTTGATAGTGGAAGTGGATTAAGCAAATAAGTAACTTATAAGTGAAGGAAGTGGACAGTGAACATACTAGTAAACATGTTTAATTATTTTAAATATTGTTTAAGCTCTGCCTTTGTTTATTTTGTTAAGATGCACAAGCAAAGGATACAAACAACTATCCCAGGGAATCATCCGCTTTTGATTGTGGGGAGACATGGGACAGGTTAATCAAGATTTGTGTTATAAATCAATATATCTATTATTCTTGATTACGACCAAAGTAAGCCATATTCTTGAAATTTTCAACTATCTTCGTTGAGTGTCTATTAAAGTCAGTGTCTTCTGTGCTACTTACTAATATAAAATATCTTATATTTAAATCTCTTCAAATTCTGTTTAAATCAAAATTAGCCAAATTAACATTTGGAGTGTTATTATAACTGTTTCTTGATTATATATTGTTGTCGAAGTAATACATGACTTTAAAACTTTTTTACTTTAGTTCTTGGATTGAAACGATATTGTCATTGAAGTAGTACAAAGTGAAGAGAACTTATTCTAACTTGCGTGGTTCATTGTGATGATGCCCTTTAATAAAATAGGTATGGGGTGCACAACTCCATCACTAAAGTACTTGGGAGTTTAGTCTTGGGGGTACTTGTTTTTGTTTCTTTAATTTGATTACTTGATTGAATGGATAAAAATGATTCTTGGTACATATACAAATCTTTGTTTTTTTCCTCAACGCATCTACTTTTCATGCATTACCTTTGCTTTTGCCTATGGGGTGACTCCATTTTGTAGGCCTTTTTAGATTTCAAAATTATCTCCAATGAGTTTATGTTGAGTAAAGCTTACAGACACTGTACTTTTTGCCTATGCATTCATGACTTTATGAGTTTACTTTTTTATTTTATGAACATGTATACACTTGTTAATTTTATAAATATACTGAAAAATTTACATATATGTGCTCATAAAATGACTCATATTATGAGGAATAAGCTCTCACCATTATACTCCATCCCACACCACCACCGATATTAACAGTGCCTGGCAAGGTGATTATAACATATTTTCACCAAAAACAGATGTTAATATGCTAATAGTAGTAACTCGAGGACATTTCGCCTTGAAATGAAAATTAAACAATAATGATGTATGTATTGGAAAATAGAATATAAAAATCTTCAAAAAGAAAAAAGAAAAGAAGAAACACTGCCTCAAACCAGCATAATCTTCAAGCTAAAAGCCTGGAAAATTTGGATAGCCAGCCGCAGCAAATCCAACTCATGAAACTCATCGTCGAACCCGAATTTCAGCTGAGTTCAGGGTGGTGGCCAGACACCAAAATCGATTTACCCAAACTCCGACTTTTACCCTGATTTTCTAAAATTACACAAAAATAAAAAAGCATCATATAACCGCTGATATTTAATCTTCCCCTGTGGAGAATGTACAAGTAAACTGCAAGAGCCTTCAACCACAGCAGCAGCAGCAACAACAGCAGACAACTCGCGAATAAAGAATGGTGGTGCTGGGGGCTGATAGTGATCCTCAAATAACAAGAATCCTCTTTTGGAAAGGCAAATCTACAGAGAAGCGAGGATAAATAAGTTTTACAAACTGCTGAAGACGACGCTGCTGAAATCACAAAAAATAGTCAGGAGTTTTGCGGGTGGTGTCCGGCTCAATCTGCCGAGGTGCGGGGTCAAACTGGAGGAAGTTCTGATCCATATTCTCCCCAATCTCGAGAATCGCGGCCATGTTTCCACATCGGTAACAGTAGTTAGGAGCGCTAAAAACTGTCACTACATTTTTGTCCTGCCAAGTTCCAACTCAAAGAATCAGTCCATGCAATTGAACACAGGGGTAGCAACAACTACTTTTCTTTTCTTAGGGTGTGTGTGGTAGTTTCCTAGTAAGAACCCCCCCCCCCCCCCAACAAATAAAATCTTAACTGAGACTCAGAGTGAAATAATGGGTCCTGCATAGACCTGTCAATTCGGTTTCAGTATGAATCAGTTCCTAGTTTAGTTACGTTTTAGGTTTGGCAATTTCGGGTCTGACCCTAAACTTCCAAGTGGATTCGGGTCAAATTCACACCCCACCAGTCCCGCATCAAAAAGTTCCCATCCAGTAATTACAACCAAACCTAGGAAAATTTTCCGACCAAACACACCAGAGTTTTCTTTCTATTTTTTTCTTTTGTTTTTTGGGGGGGGAGGGGGGGGTGTCAAGTCAGGCGGAGGCTGGGATATGGGTTTACCAAATATGAACTTTTCCTACATACCTGACACCAATTATAGCCTTCCATCACGAGCTGGTGAGCTCTTGATATGAGAGTGAGCCCATTAGTATGATTGAACTGGGCTGCTATATCCTGGCCAAAAGTATAACCAGCTCCACGAGGTGAAATTCCCCAACCACACCGGTCATCTGGGTCTGACCACAGGAGATCACACATAGGTCCTTCGTGAGGAACCTGCTCAAAACCATTTACAGTAAGGCGTGGCATATACGTCAATATTTGGTTGTTTGCAGGCAGAAACATGTCTAGATAACTCCAGAGAATGCAACTCGAAACACATATCAGAAATCAAACCAGAGTGTATAAGAATACCCCCAGTCCTTGATTCACACAAACTAAGAAGTAAAGATCAACTGAAGATCCATGTACCTCTTGTATACGGTCCAGGGCTCGAATATTGTCCAATGTATCCAAGGACGGTGAAAGGCCTCCATGCAAACAGAAAACCTGGCATGTGAGGAAACAATTGCTCTCATGCATCAATAAACCGGTAACAACAAAATCTACAAGAAATCCATCTGCACACTACAATATAGAACTCAGACCTGACTCTCAATCAGAGCTGTGAGAGGTAGATAATCAAAAAGATCAGTAAAATGCTTCCAAACATTTGCATTTCCATATTTCCTCAAGCACTCGTCATAAAAACCATACCTGAAAGGTCAAAAACAACACAATAAGATAACAGCTAGTTGACAGTCACAAGTAAAGCATTGACTGCCAGCACACGTAAGATTAATGCCGACAAACCCATATACCCAAAACTATAAAAGGAAGGCAAAACATCCAAGGGGAAGGTGTTTCAACTAAATGTTTTTTTTCTTTTCTTTTTTTTTTGGGGGGGGGGGAAGGGGGGGCCGAGGAAAGTATTTCAACTAAGTTGAAATCACAGTATACAGCAAATTTTCATATTGTTGACATCAATACATTTCATCTTACAATTTCAGAGCAGCACCATCTACAAGATTTCACTGTTTAAAAGCTTCATATTGCTGAGTCATCTATACATTTCATCTTATAATTTCAGAATACCATCCACGAGATTTCACTGCCTGAATTCAGGGCTCCATTAAAAGATTCAAAGCCCAGCACAAGTTTCAGACGCCGTCACACAAATTTGATGGCTCAAAAAAGTTTCGCAGATTCTATACATATAATCAAGGAAATTAAATGAAGCAGGCAGAGCCAATGTGCTCCAGCAAAAATACATAGTCCAGATTCCAAATAGCAAAAGAAAGATACAACACCAATTTCACCAAAGATATAAATAAATATAGGTTCTACACATGATGCTAAAGTTCTGACAGTATCTTAGCCCAAAAGGCTAACCTAAAGCAGGTGCATATTACTCAAACAACACATATACCAAAGGCATAGACAGGAATCCACTTTAACTGTTTATCTTTCTTATGAACTCTTCAACCATCAGTAGCTTCAGAATTTTACCATTAATTGCGGAATACATTACTAACACACCTACCAAATCCTACCACAAACAAAGTCTAGGATGGCCAAGACATACATAACCTCACCGTATGGCCATGCAGAATCGATTGTTGTGCAAAAAGCTATCCAAGCAATATGACATTAAAGGAGCAATAAGCACGCATCTACTAAAAAATGGAACGTCATTTAACCTCATTCTAGAGTGCCTAAGCAAAAAATGGAGAAAACATTCTTTCAAAAGTAAAAAGTAGCACAACAAATCTTCTACTGTATGTTAACTAAGTCATATTTTTTCCATCACAAATGTAGTTTAAATCATATGCTTAAATGAATAATTGGAAAGCACTTATAATCCTCCACGTAGAGGAAAGCAACAAGGCCTTACACTTGAGTGATCTGCCGACTTTCATGATTTCCTCTGAGGATTGTAATTCTCTCCCTATAACGAACCTTTAAAGCCACCAGAAGACTTACAGTCTCCACTGAATAGTATCCACGGTCTGTAAACAACACAAGAAACAAAATGAAGCAAAAGTGTTGCAACAGCATGCAAGCAACTCGAGTAACGAATTCCTCTTGTCTTTCTAATCGCTTCAGTTGCTCAAGAATTTCCAAAGGGTAGAAAGATCGAAGTGTTTCTAGAGATAATAAAACCATATGTCAAGCGACACTAATACACAACAACCCACAAGGAAATCAGACTTACAATTCCTGTCAGTCCAACTGAGGAATCAAGCTTCATTTCATCAACAAACTCTCATTTCAGAGAGGTCCTTGTATTAACGTAACAATCAAAACAATTTAAAATACTCAGCACACCAACACGAGTTACAACTTACAACTACTTCAGAGTTCAGAGATTAGCAGTGCCTTCTACTTCCCTGTAAACCATGATTAATAATGCATCCCTCCTAAATATTGTCGTGTCAAAAATACCCATTTGTGAAAGTCCCTCATACTGTCTCAATCTGTTCTCCAAAGAACTATCGATTTTCCCCTAAATTGAAAATAATTCCCACAATTTAAACTTTAAAAGTTATTTGATACATTCCTGAAATTGCACAGTAATGCAGGACCAAGGGAATGATGCATAACAAGATAAACAAGTACATAAGCCCATACAGACAGCCTGATGCTTATACGAAGGCAAAGGGTTAAAGAGATGAAGTAATAATGTCCTTTTGTTTCGAGCCATAGATTCATGAGCCAGTCAAATGTAGGCAAAATGAAAAGAGAAAAATCTGCCTCTTTATGATTAAACTTGGAATCTCATGATAAATACACAAAATTGAAGCAGTCCATCGCGAACAGATATATTCTTTCCTCTCAATAACCATACGTTGGTAGAGCATCCAAACGTTCAATTATGCTCTTGTATCTCTAGCAGAAAGTCCTAGGGAAAGAAATCCACCCAATGCAGTCTCCTCTAAAAGAAAATGGGAACATTGGGCTGAATATTTACACAACAAAATGGCTTCAAGAATCATCAACATCGTCACAAATCAAAATGTTTACCCACATAAGCTGCTCATTTTCACCAAAACGCCTATAAAAACCTTATAGTTTCCAACCAATCCATGTAGACAAAGTTTTGATTAGTCCTTTATAGCTCCTCATACGAACAAATTCACCCGCACAACCAATTGCATCATAAACAAACAAACAAAATTCGACAATATCAAGCTTCCATGAGACCGTCCTATCCAATAATTTGTGCGGAGTCAAAATAACATACAGAATCTGAAAAACACTAACCTACGTAATCTCCCATGAAGAGGTAATTAGTATCAGGAGATCTCCCACCAATGCGAAACAGCTCGATAAGATCGTAAAACTGGCCATGAATATCTCCACACACAGTCACCGGACACTTAACCGGCTGCACATTAAATTCCTCGACCAAAATCGCTCTGGCTTGATCGCACAGCGTCTTGACTTCAGATTCCGTCAATGGCTTGCATTCCATAAGCTGCACGATCTGCCGATCCAGATCCGCATGAGACGGCATTGTTCAACCTTCCTTCCACCAGATCTACACCTCCGATTGAAATCGATCAAAACCTAGCGCTCAATTTCTCTCTCGCGACGAATTCAAACGCGCATTTCGATTGAATTTTCGACAGAATCCGAATTAGGGTTTGCGACTGTTAGCGAAGAAGACGGAAAACAGCGGAGGTGCGATTGCGATGAAAATTGACGAAGCACATTAATCGACTGGAGGACAATGGAGCCATGAATTAGGGTTCCATGGAAAGAGGGGAAATTGAAGGAGGCGATGATGTTCTGCTTTCTCTCTCCAGTTTTCTCTCTCTTCTTTGTGTGGTTTCTCTCTCTAAACGAGCAAAACTTGGAAAAAGATAAGGGAAAATGTATTTATACGGAAGGAGATTACCTGGGAAAAGGAAATGTAAATTCAAATGAAATGAGAAATGGGAGGATGATATTTTTCTTCCTCCGGTGGCTCCGGCGCCAGTCAAAATGAGCTCATCGTGTCGACACGTGTGTTTCCCTCTTCCCTCCGGCTTTGGCTAAACGTTTTTATTTTTGTTTCCCTTTTTGGGTAAATAAAGCATAAATGTTACTCCCACTAATTAAATTTAATTTTAAATATTTTTTAATTAATAATTTTTTATATTATATTATATAAATTTTATAGTTTATGAATTTATAATTATATTGTTTATTATAAGTCTAGTAATTTTAAATAGAAAATTCATTATTTTAAATTCAAACTTATATTTTTTTCCATCTAACACAAACCTCAAACTCTCTTTTCTTTTGAGAACTTATGTTAGTTTGGATTTGGACTTGGATTTTGTTTGGTGGGCCAAGAAAAAATAAATATACAAGACTTATACATTCAAGCCCATTTAGGCCTCGTTCTTTTTATGCGGTTGGGAGACTGCGGTGCCCCACCACATCGTAATTTTTCATATTCCCACCACAACCTACCAGAATCCACCATAATCTACTTTTCCTAATTTTCTTTATTTTTTATTAAAAGTTAAAATTTTCCATATTCCACCACAACCCACTACAATCTACCACAATTTTTTCCAACCCACCACAATCTACCACATTTTCTTCCCGCCGTATGCACTTCGAATGTCATATTGGCATCTTCCAAAAAGTAACCCTTCCCCCCCCCCCCCCCAACCCACACACCCTTCTGCCATAATCAAGTAATGCAATATAGCAAACCTTTAGAATATGCTTCTGGTGAATCTATATCTTGTTTGTATTAATGTAAATGATGACTGTTTTGATTTAACCTAATTATTAATCATCATTAAATTACTTCAAAATAACAAAATTGAGTTTGATGAATTATCCATAAGGTTAATGTCAAGCAGCCAGTATCTCTTCTTATGAGGAGGATGACGAGGATGAATAGGATGGATAAAATAGTCCGAGAGTTTGTGCCGAATGCGCCATTATGTGCTAGCTTTCTTGCACCAAAGAAGATAATAACCTTGTTAATTGGCTAGCTATGAAATATAAAACTATTTCTCGATATATAAATGTGTTGTAGAAGAGCAGTGACCCGTTTCAAATTGGAAGGGTTAAACTCAACTCTAAATTTGTAGACAAAGTTGAGAATGTTCTCATTTGTCTGTACTTGCCACTTGGCTTTGAAGTTTGAACTTTGGAGCATGATGATTTCGTCTTCAACAACTCTGCCTTCAACATTACAAAAATAATTCTTCGTGTTGAGATAAACTTTGCGGAATAGCAAGCTTGATGCTTTGACAAAAAGGTCCCTTAGATCTTAATATATTCCTTTTTACCTAGACTGTAAAAAATATGCATTGGCATTCCTTACCTCTTGTTCTTTTGAGGTCCATTCATTTTACATGTGCGATGTAATGGAGTTTCTACAGATTTTCCCATATAAAACAATGTTTATATGAGATTTATACTCTCCCATTTAGAGGGAATTTAATGCGTAGGGGTATCAACCTGGATCTCTCCTACCCTATTTGTCTCCAAGATTTGGAGATTGATTGTCACCTATTGTTTCAGTGCCATTTTACAAAAAAAGTGTGGGATATTGCCAAATCCCATAGTTGACTATCATCTTCTGTCATTGCCGAACAGACAGTAACGGTAGCATTATGCTACAAACTCTCAAAAATTCCCTCCCCTCCAACGAGGGTTTGAGAGCCTTCTACCTCATTTGGAACATCTGGAAGGAGCGTAACAATTGCGTCTTTAACAACTCCCTCTCCAACGCCACAAGGGTCACCATTTGAGCCAATAGAAGCTTTACATAATGGCGAGCTAGAAGCAGATTTTCTTATCAAGATCAACACATTAATCAACGTCAACGATCTCGATTTCATGTGCCACGTCGTCACAATTGTCCATGGAGGATGGAAACAGCCTCATTATGGTTGGGTGAAGTTGAACTTTAATGGTCCCCTAAACCATCAAGACTCAGCAGTAGGATTCGTCATTCGTGATCATCTGGGCCGCCTAAGAAAAGTTGGTGTCATGCCGGTTAATTCACATTCCATTATGGTGACAGAAGCTTTGGCTCTCTGTTTTGGTCTTCAACAAGCTATATTGGTATGTTTCTCAAGAATTCAGATTGAAGGTGATAGTCTTATTCTCATCCAGGCTGTCCAAGGGGTCGTCCACACACCTTGGCATATTGATATGATTGTTAGAGATATCAAAAACTTAATCAGGCAGTTGGAAGATTATACTATTTGCCACATCTACAGAGAAACAAACTCAGCGGCAGATTGGATGACTAATCTTGGTCATTCTTTAGACACTGCCGGTCTTTGGAGATGTAGCCTTTCGGCGACCTTTTATTTTATTATCCGTGCAGATAACTTATGGAGATTCCTTGATAGAAGGATCCCCTAAGGTCCTGGTGTATCTTGTTTACCCGGGTTTAAAAAATATATATATGAGATTTGTACTCGAGAAAAAGATTATGCGATGAATAATCCGTCAAAAGCTATAATATGATAATGTGAAACATAGAATAAGGATAAATAAAATATAACAATATGCGTAGTAATTAAGATGATTAACAACAATTCGAAACATTAAAATGGGTAGTATACTCTCAAAAATTGGGGGTTAATTACAACATATTGATGTTTTTGAGCAAACAAAAGGTGGAGAAGGGTGTGTACAACTTGAGGTTGTAGTACTTCTCCTTTGATTTCTTTCGTGACTCGAGTTCTTATAGTCATCTTTGGTTTTCAATTATGTTCCAGGCGACAAGCTTAGAGTTGAGTCTTTCGTGATTCTATTTGTTAACTTTAGCTCGTGATCGTGATTCATGTTCGTTCCTCTTGTTCTCGGCTTCCTGCATCTAAGATTGCCCCGGTGGCCGTCTAGAATTGCTAGTTCGTCTGAAAGGGAGAAACTACATATCAAGCACAATTATATATGCATGTGACCTATCAAGTTAATTGTAATTTCTGGTTAGATATTACGTGAAATATATATTAATGCAGTCATATAGACACATAATGAGGACTAGAAAAGGTCTATAAAAGAGAAATAAAATGAAAAAAAAGAAGAACATAGTATTATTTGATATAGCTAACTTTCCTAAATCTAAAAGTGGACTATCATATACCATTGTACATAATTTTTAGATTACTGAATCAACAATTGTGTGATATATTTATAATTGTATATCTGTCACCTAAAGTACATGCTAATTAATAAATTTATTTCTGTAAGGTTTTGACCAGATATAACAATTAGTTACAAATATTCTTTTAAAAAAATTGTTACTGGTTATAAATCAAAGTGGCAAAAAAAGGAGGATTCTGAAATAGAAAGTACAATTTTTGATGCTTAAAGAGCCTGAAAAGACAAAGGAGGCTATCTACTTTAAAAATGGAATTAGATTGAATGCAACAAAAGCAGCTTAAAAATGCACAAGTTTCTGTTGTCATGTAAGTATGTGTCCACTTTAAAGCAGATGCTCTTCTTCTGGCAAATGATCTTTTACATAGCCTTTATTTGGCTAACTCCTACTTGTTAGATAATGTAAACTAAAGAAGAAAAAAGAAGCTATTGTGAGCTGTCTGGAACTAACTTAATTGTTCTTTTGTAATAACCAAGCAAATTAAATTAATTAAGTATACATAAAACATAAAGTTAATTCAGAGAAGTATAATAAAGGTTGAACATGACATGTTTGCTTTTCATTTGCTATGTTTGGTAAATGGTGAGACATGTAGTAAATAAATATTATTTATGTACTTTTAAGACTTTTGTTTATTCTACTACAAAAAATAACTAAAAAATATTAAGTATAGGTGTGTTTTTTGGACTCCAGAGTTTATTTTGAAATTTAATGTTTTTAACTTGGATATTAATTAGTAATAGTCTTCTTATTTACCAAATGGACACTTGGACAAATATCATCTAATCTAAAACATAAATGTTAATAACAATATATTGCTTTTAATATGAGTGATGAGTTGGATTTAAAATCAAGAAGTGATGTATATACATAAATAGGGTCCATTCTTTTCAAGGGCATAAAAATATTGTGTAAATTAAGCTATGATTGGAAAGTATAGATAAAAATTGAAAAAAATTAAAGTATTAATTTATAGAAAGGGTGGGTAAATATGAGTTGGGTTAGGCAAATTTCCTATAGCACATTGAAATTGATTGAATTTAGGAAGGGAAATAAAATAAATAAATATACTCCAAAGTTGGAACTTATTATATTGCACTCTAATATATGATCTACTATTAAGGGGCCCCTTGGAAAATCTAAATCCACCACAAAACACAAAAACAAAGTCTACAACAATATATATCCCCATGCATTATAAATACAAGCTCAAGGTTTAAGAATTGAAGAGATTGCGGGAAACTAATTTAACTATTTCACTTAAGTTACAAATTAAAATATACATAGATCAAACATTAAGCATATAACTATAATAATTCTCAATGTGAGTCCTATTATCAATGATTAGAGAGTTTAATTGTAGACAATTGTACTTTAACAAATATCACATGACTCAAAACATTGGCAAACAAGAACTAAAAAGAAAGAAATGATATGAATATTCTTGTGACAAAACTTCTCTTAAGTGTTTTACTTTATAACATAAATCCCCCTAATTATGTATTCAATTGAAAAAAAATGACATGATTAAGTTAAATAACTATAGGACAAATCACATATAGATAGTATAAAATTATATTTTTGTCCAATATTTTTCTTTTCAATTTTGTAGAAAAACGCCTAAAATATGTCTAATGAACATAGTTGATTCGATTAGGGTGTCATTTATATTTATTAAGTAGTCATTCAAGCTAATTAAGTTTTTTATAATTGATACTCCCTCATTCCCATATTATTTGACACTTTAAAAATGATTTAAAAAACTAAAAAAAAAACTTTCACTTTATATTTATTTACCTCATTGGAAATGTAAAAATGTTGAATAAAATGGTAAATAAAAAAGGGAAAAGGTGAATAAAAAGGAAAAATGGAAGAAAAAGATGTAATGAATAAGGTGAATTTGATAAATTAGTAATTAATATGTTATTGGAATTATAAAGTGACAGATATTATGGGAAAAAAGAAAGTTACTCCGTAGTTCAAGTGACAGATAATATGGGAAGGAGATAGTAATTAATAATATTAACTATTAAAAAAATAGTATTAATAATTAAAATAAATATCAATTTAGTGATAGGTAAGATATTTAAAATATACTTTGGAACAAGGCACATAGTATGGCCTAGTATTTTCGGTAAAAAATATAGAGAAAGAAAGATGACAAACCTATTATGTATGGGATCAGGACCAGCAGGGACTTTTCTTTGGCTCATGGCGTAGCTTGGAGCTTCCATTAAGTTTGGAGGCGACGAAACGTCGACGTGCAGTACTTCTCCTGTCTCAACTGTAACCAATTCACCGTCTAGTAATTCTTGATTATCATGTTGATGAAGAAGCTTCTCGTAGTGATCATGAGATAAAAATGGCGACGTTGTCGATCTAGATGTGGCTTTAGTAGTCATAGAGAGCCATAGTAAACCTGCTATTGTGACTGCTCTTAGCATTCTTTTTACCATTGTTGCCTCGTAATAATTACTGCTCCTCATGATCTTTGTTGGTGTTGTTGCATGAAGATGAAAAATCTGTATATGTTGGACAAATTGAATGACAGTCTGGTTTGTAATTTGAGAAATATTTTGAGAGAGAGAGAGAGAGAGAGAGAGTTTTGGGAGGTAAATAGGGAGCGTGGCAACGGAGGAAAATGAGGGTATTGGTTGCTTTATAATGGCAGTTACCAACACAACGTATGCAACGTCCACTTTTTTGCTTTAATGAGTTTTTGTGTATTCTCATGCATCGTACAACAAAATCCTTGTACTAGTATTTTTGTAAAATAAAGGCTCTATTTTTTTGGATGAGTTTATTTTCGGGGTAGGATAGTTACATTTGAATAAATTATGTTTTTTTAAGGAATTGTGTTTTTAGAGTGAATGTTTTTTTTGGAGAATTATATTAGGTTGGAATAAGTTAGGAAAATTTTAATTTATTTTGGAGCACTAGAATTAATCCAAAATGAAAATAAAGATATTGTTATACAATTTGTGAAAGTAGGAAATATTAGAATCCAATTTTCCGATAATCATGAACTTTGTGCTTATTTATATATATATATATATATATATATATATATATATATATAGGAAAATTGGATTCTGGTGGACCGAAGTATTGGCTTTTGTATGGCGGTGGACTGAACTTTCATTTTGGATTCTGGTGGACCAAAATTTCAAAAAATTGTATTTGAAAGAAAGAAGGAGAAAGAGAATCAGAGAGTTAGAGAGAGACAGGCAAGAGAAAGAAAGGAAAAGGGGAAATTGAAATTAGAAGTGGGCAGAAAAGAAAGAAGGAGAAAGAGAATCAGAGAGTTAGAGAGAGACAGGCAAGAGAAAGAAAGGAAAAGGGGAAATCTGACTTGGCAATGAAAAAATAAGTTAAAATAACATAGACATGTGCCAAGCTGATGACGTGGCAAAAAAAATTGAGCTCCGACATCCACGTCAGATCTCCGACGAGTCACCGCCCCTTGACTCGGTGGCGGTCCACTCAAATACAATTTTTTGAAATTTTGGTCCACTGATCCAAAATGCAAGTTCAGTCCACCGCCATACAAAAGCCAATACTTCGGTCCACCAGAATCCAATTTTCCTATATATATATATATATATATATATATATATATATATATATATATATATATATATATATAAAATGAAAACGCTAGTGTAGTTGTATTTTTAGTGTTATGTAGTACGATAATCATGAACTTTGTGCTTATTTTGCATTTTAAGTTATATAGTTGTATTTTTAGAGTTGATGTCCTGGTGATTTTTATAATGTTTTTATGTTGAACTTCGCTTGTATCCTCGTACATTGAAATCAAATGTTTTTATTGTGTTGAAAATATGTATATTTAAACATAATAATTATTATTATTATACAAGTGGGTACATGTAAAATCAATCCAATAAATTGATAAATCTAGTAAAAAAAATATATAAAAGTGTTGGACCCATTAAGGACCCGCAGACCCGATGAGTTTAGATCTGAGTCCAGTTTTTTGGGACCAAATGAGTATCGAGTCATGTTTGGATCCTTAAAAAAATGGCTATTCTGAATTTGGGTCCAACTATACCGAACCTAGACCCGGCCCAACCCATTGTCATCCTGAAGTAAACCTTTGTCACAATTATCTTTGGGCAATATGATAATACCATGTTTGGTTAACTTGGAACATTGCAAGTTGATCAACATAGGATCCTTGTATAGTTGTACTTGACATTTCTTCTTTTCTTTCCTAATTGGTTTTCAATTATTTCTTAAGAGACTGACGATATTCCCTTAAGTAAAGGGGCATGAGATATTTGACGTGACATGATTCCCTTGTTCAAAATTAACATAAAGTAAATTAAGCAATCTAATCATCAAATTAGCGGCACATCCAACTATTTGTATTACAAATTAAGTCACTCAATGCATGAAAAATATAAGTATATTATCATTTAAAATATCATCTAAATATCATTTAAAATATCATCTACAAGAAGAAGAAGAGCACTGAAGGTGAAAAGAATGGTGGCCGCATCCTGGTAAAGTTGAGAAGGGGAATGTCGGGAATGTGTTGTTGAATGGAGGGCATTGCAGAGATCTGGGTAAACACAGGTTCCCGATGAATACATAAAGGAAGAAGAAGAAGATGAAGAAGGAGAAATTTGATAGTGATGGAGGCATAGGGGATGAAGAATGATGAAGAAGCTCAAGAAGTCATCAAGGGAAATTGGTTTGATGGTGAGAAAGGTGAGAGAATAAAGAGATAGATGGTGAGGGTGATGTGGACATAAGTAATCTGACATGTCAAAGTCAACAGATCCAGGCCCGTGGCGCGTGCCTCTGCCGTCACATCATCCCGTCATCAACTTAACTCGATGACGTACTATTCAGTCTACCATAGTGCAACAGTTCATATTAATTAAAATTAAATTTAAAGTTCATATTATTTTATCTACTATGACCAAAAGTTCATATTATTAAAATACAATTTATCTATTAATTGTGTTTATTAGCATAGTCATTGTATTCAAATTTTTTTATAATTAAAAATTACTACTTGCTATTAAAAAAACTGTACAAATAAATTTTGATAAAGGGTAAAACACTTAAAAATATGTTGAGATAAGATACGTATCAACACCCTTGGCATTTTTGCAATTAAAATTGGTGTAGGTGAGAAGATTAAACGCAGAGGTCGTTTGGACAGCGTCGTCTGACAGTGGTTCATTTCTACTCTCTTCATCGCTGTTCCTCATTGCGTTGACTATTGGTCTTCACTCTCTCTCTTTATCTCTCTAGAATCTTCTTCGATCTTCCAACTCCAGATTCGGAATTCGCAAAGCACACCCCCCTGAATCTCTAATCCAGTAAGTCACCCTTATTTCCTCCATTTTCTTTCTTCCTACTTCAATCGTGTTTTCTGGATCTGTTATTTTCTCAAATTTGTAATTATTGTTCGTCTATTGATGAATGAGGTGGTAATCTAGTTACTGTTTGATTCAAGAGGGTGAAATTTGCAGAATATTCGAGCATTGATGTAGGTATGTGATCGAATTTGGGGTTTTTTTACAGGCGATTCAATATCCTGCAACTAGGTTTTCCGGGTGATAATGGAGGATATTGTAGAGGAAAAGGAATGCAATCCATCAGGCAAGGATCTGTTGTGTATTTTGTTCTCCAGATATCAGTTATTATCTATTGATAGAATGTTAGATATCAATTATGTCGATTGTATGATTTAATTTGCAAATCATATTGTGTTTTTCGAATCAGTTTGGGTGGAATTGCTGGAAGATACTGTCAGGAGGACCTCTATTTGTGTACATTCATAATTTCTGTTTAGACCTGATGTGTTTTATTAATAATTTCAGCTTAGCTTGTAATGAATTGAAGCAAATGGCACTCTAGGCCTCCTCTACTTGTTTTCGATAGCGTACTAGGTTGTGATTGATTGAAAACAAATTAGTCTCCCTGAACTTTTTACTTCCGACCCGGAAAAACCGGTTTGGTCTGGACCCAATTGGACATTGACCGAATATTCGGACGCTACATTTCTCTTTTTTCGATTGCCCGACCTGATTTGACCCGAATTTAATTATGTTCGAATTGCCCGACCCGATAGTGGATGGCGACGTCAATTTCTCGTCCGAATTTTGACATTGACTGAATTTGGCCGACCCGAATTTACCCGGACCCGAATTTTTACCAGCACTATTCAGGGGTAAGGTTCCAACATCAGGCTCCTCCACCCCGGTTGGCAGCGTGACTTTGGGGGTATTGAATTTGGATTTTATAATCTCAGCTTACACCTGAGCACTTTGTTTATAGTGTGTGTTTGATATCGGGTCGTTTGTATAATTGAGTTAGGGTAAACTTCATGTCATTTTAAATCGTCGGTTGTGATGTTCTATGGTTTTACAGGTCAAGAAGGAGAAAATGAGATAGTAGCTGAAAAGGCAGCGTTTGTTCATGGCGAACCAGTTCAAGATGGCGATGCTCCCCCAAAAGTGGATGCTGAGGTGGAGGTCCTCCATGAGAAAGTTACCAAGCAAATTATTAAAGCTGGTCATGGGGAGAAACCATCCAAATATTCAACATGCTTTGGTGAGTTATTCGACATAAGTGGATAGCTTGTGCTTTGATTGATCCCGAAATTCCTTGCTCAGATAACCGTTTGATTAATTGCAACATAGTTCCAAATAGGCATTGTAGAGAAAGTGAAATCTCATTTGCAACTTGTTTTGAGTTTTGCCTCAGTTAAACTTATGTACAATCATTTAGTGGCTACAAACTAGTTAATATGAGCTCACAACTACATTCGATGTGCAGTTTACGTATATAAATGATTCCAGGAAATACTTTTATCTTCTAGTTTTGTATTCCTTATGCGGAATGCTTAAGTTTATTGGGTATATTTTCATCTCTGACTGGAGTCCCATGCACCTTGGTTTTTTGTTTTGATGGATTCTGATACTTATTCAGCACCTAACTTGATAGGATTAAGTAGTTTCTGATTTTGTTCCCCGTTTGAATCCCAAATATCAAAATGAGTAAGCGACGTTTCCTTTCCCTTTTTGACAGTGCATTATAAGGCATGGACTGAGAGCACACAACACAAATTTGAAGATACATGGCAGGAGCAACGACCAATTGAGCTAGTTTTAGGCAAAGGTATTTTCATGTTTGCTAATGCTCAAACAACTGTGTGCTGAAATAGTTGCTTTTACCTTGGTTAACTTCATTCATATTTTGCTGTCATATAAATTGCCAAGTATTCTGGTTGTACAAGCATGATAAGTAATTTTGCTTGCATCTTGATGTGTATGAAGCCCACAAAATCGCTTGTTGTAGATAAATAACTAATAGCACACAATCAATTTGCAAACTCGAGCCAGATACCGCTTCTAGAGCTCAAATATTCAGTAGTTAGTAGACTAATCTTATTTGTAATTTATGCGGTATTGTTCATTTAATCTCTTTCCTTTCCGCCTCATATTTCCCTAGGCGCTTTACTGTAGGATTTTAGGAAGATTGAGATAGTTCATTTCTGGAAATTTGTCGTTTGATATTGCGGTTTGAATCTACGATGGATACTTAAAACCTGATTAACTAGAACCCCCTCCCGCCTAGTGTTGATCCCTATGGGATTGGTTGTGGGACTTCAACGTGTATGCAAACTTATTTTTATAAGTGGGAGGTTGAGTCCCAACCCTAAAGATGACAGCAACAACAACTGTCAATGTGCACCCCACTTAGGTATGAAATCCAATCTTAGGTACTTCACCTTTGCAAGTAGAAAGGCTCATTCTAATAAGTAAAAATGGAAAATGAATAAGACTAGGCATGTTTTGGTGCGTGGGGAAGAGACGTGAAGCAACCATTGAAGACTAATGAGAAACCTAACGAGTACTCTTCAAATGGGAAGGGGGAAAAATGAAATACCTCAAGGGTAGTACAACCTGCCAGCCATTGCATTGGTATAACATTGCATCGAATCTCTCCCCTGCAAAAGTTTTCATTCTTGAGCGCCTCGCACTTTTTGTCATCTGAACTGAACTTCTGAAATGATTCTTCTAGTTGAAAGAATTAATAATTGACGCTTAATCACTTGCATTATCATGAGACTGAGATGGTATGACTGTGGGAATTACAGAGAAGAAACAGCTGGAAGGGCTAGGAATCGGTGTGTCCCACATGAAGTCTGGAGAACGTGCTTTGTTGCGTGTTGGTTGGGAATTAGGCTATGGTAAAGAGGGAAGCTTCTCGTTCCCAAATGTTCCACCCATGGCGGATATTATATACGAGGTTGAACTCATTGGGTTTGACGAAACCAAAGAAGTATGTAATTCTCTTACATTCTCAGATGTTCTATCACATCTTTTCTGAATTCATCTTCAGATTGTTTAGATTTGTGCCATGATTACGGTGAATTAATACTCTTTTATGACATAGGGGAAACCACGCAGTGACATGACTGTTGAGGAACGAATTAGTGCAGCGGACCGAAGAAGGATGGATGGCAATGATTTATTCAAGGAGGAAAAACTTGAAGAGGCTATGCAACAATATGAAATGGTAAGTTCTTACTAGTTACTTTCAATTTGTTGTGAAAATGCTATCCTTAATTTCTTCGTCATTCCATTAGCTTTCAATCTGTTGATCTGTTTTCTTTTCCTGTTTCGTCCATTAGGCTATAGCATATATGGGAGATGATTTCATGTTCCAGCTATTTGGAAAGTACCGTGATATGGCTTTGGCTGTCAAGAATCCCTGCCACCTCAACATGGCTGCGTGTTTGATAAAGCTGAAGCGCTATGAGGATGCCATTATGCATTGTAGCACTGTATGTACCTCTTTCTCACTACATATAGCTCATCCTTCAAAATGCATGGACATAAGATATTACGATTAGGTTTAGACTTTAGATAGCTCAATGGTTGAGAAGTTTAGATAACTAGTTCTACATATTAGGTGATTTGGAGTCTGAAAAACTCCCTAGGCCTAGACCTGGCAAAACTGACTTGGATGAATGGATCTACTTGAACCCAAACCCGAAATGGCCTGACCTGACTTGACTTGACCTGAATTCATCTATGACTAAAGTTGTTTGTTTCTGCTAGACAAGCTTATCAGACTAAAAAATAAAGCGACTCGAAACAGACCCAGCCCAAGATAGACCCGGCTCAAAACCCGACCCAATCCGAACGTTGCTGACTTGTACATGACCCAACCCAAACCTGACCCAGATGATCCAGTTTTCAAGCCTACCCAGACCACTACCAAATGGCAAATAGATTCATCTCAATTTCAAGGGGCGCTCTACGGCGAATATCCTTAGATCATCTCTTTGTTCCTCGGAGGATGAAACTCAATTTCTATGGCAAATAGATTCATCTCAATTTCTATGTCTTCCCTGCATTGTAACTCAATATATTTACCTATGCTTCCGATCAGGTCCTAGCGGAGGATGAAAACAATGTGAAAGCTCTGTACAGACGAGGAAAAGCGAGAGCAGAGCTCGGTCAAACAGACGCAGCACAGACTGATCTTCTCAAGGCCCGTAAATTTGCTCCTGATGACAAAGCCATCGCCAAGGAGCTACGTATCATTGCCGAACATGAGAAGGCTGTATATAGAAAGCAAAAGGAGATGTACAAAGGGATACTCGGACCCAGACCCGAGCCCAAACCCAAGAAGACTAAGTGGTTTGTTCTCTTTTGGCACTGGATCATCTCTTTGTTCCTCGGGGTCTTCAGGCGCAACAAAACACACAAATCAGACTGAGAATCTGCAAATGCCTGTAGAATATAGACCATAAACAGGCTAGTCAGAATCTAATTCCAGCTCGAACCTCTCTGTTTGCAACTCACAAGTGATTATTTGGTCAAGGGGATATAGCAAAAAGGAGGGGTTTGAGTTATAGCTGGATGACTGTTGAGTAGCTTAGGTGTAATGTTAACTGAAGGTGCTGTTGTATTATTCTACATTGCCTTGGCTGTATTCTGCCCCCCCCCCCCCCCCCCAAAAAAAAAAAAAACAAATATTGTAGGATAATCCAAAATAAAGTTTTTTTTTTTTTTTTTTGTGTGTGTGTAGGGATCAGTTTCTTCATACATGCCAATGTGGAGGAAAATTACTTACATTTGAATCTTCCCTGAGCTTGCATTAGCATCGTTCTTTTGTGCGTTGCGTTTGCGTTTCGATAAGTTACGTTTGGGTTGCGTTAGGTTGCGGTAGGAAATAATAAAAATGTGAGTAGAGGTGAATAGTAGATTGTGATAAGTTGCGTTATCTTGCGTTTGCCATGCGTTAGGTTTTATTGATTTTGCGTTACGTTTGGGTGCGTTAACGCACAAAAGAACGGTGCCTAAGTCATTAGCGGGACAACACTAGTTTATAGATGTTGGGTGGACAATTTGACACTATCCTAATTCCAATTGATGAAGTTTCGAATTGTATATGATCTAAGCCAGTGGTCTATCAATATTTTTCAATTCACTTTTTCCAATGACTTTTTCACAATTACCAATACAATATATATATATATATATACAAAAATTCAACATAACTTACCAATAACCCACCACAATTACCCATGCATTTATTTCACTAGTGTGATGGGTTGTGTACACATGATCATCGTAGCCAGTAAAGAGGCTCAAGAATGAGAAAGTTTTATAGTTGGTCCCAATGTTTTTTCATATTAGATGGGAAAATGCTTCTAATGGATGGGTTAGAAAGGTTTGTTTTCTATAAAAATGAGAAAGTACTCTAATTAAACTTCTTCAGATGCCATTAAAAGTTATTTTATAAATAAATAAAGGAGAGTAATTTGAACATTTTAAGTACACATTCCTACAAACTTTCTTATAAATTCAATCATTCATAGATTTTTATTTTTATTAATTTTTTTTGAGAAAAACCATTTCTAGAGAAAATTTTCCCGACAAATATTTTAACCAAACGCCCATAAGAAAGTTCGATTATTTGGTTGTCAAGAATAGAGTGAGTAGTTTACTAGAGGACTTTTCTTGGTCAGCAGAGTCAATCAGGCTTCTGCCGTATCATATCATAATCGAATTAATGCACCGTGGTAACAATAACATGCTAAGTTGCCAACATGGGACGACCGTACAATGCATACAAAAAATTGCAGTTGGGACATTGTATTCTTTTCTTATGCATTCAATATCATTCCATTAATCCCTTCACCTGATTCAGTCCTCTCTCTCTCTCTCTCTTGTTTCTCTCTCCCAACGTTGACCTCGACGCGACCATGGCCGACCAAGTCGACGCGCCGCCGTACCTTCCGCCGTCAATGCTGGCGAAGCGGCTGAGCTGGGACGTCTTCCTGAGCTTCCGAGGGGAGGACACGCGTCCCTTCACGACGTCTCTGCACGGATTCCTGCAATCCAACGGCGTACGAGCCTTCTTGGACAACGAAGGAATGGCGAGAGGGGATGTGATACAGCCGAGTCTAGAGGAGGCGATCGTGGACTCGGCTCTCGCCGTCGCTATCTTGTCCCCGAGGTACGCCGATTCACGGTGGTGCCTTCACGAACTTTCTAGAATCTTCGAGTGCCGGAAGCGAGTTCTGCCGGTGTTCTACCGAGTTGACCCGTCGGACGTGCGCCGGCAGAGGGGGAAGTTCGGGGAGGGGTTTGAGACATTGAAGAATCGAGATGTGTATTGTCCGAGCGAGGTTGAGAGATGGAAGAATGCTCTGAATCAAGTCGGAAATATTTCAGGTTATCCTTGCTATAACGACAGGTGATCATCTATGATCTATCATCTTTTGTCAATAATCTTTACTTTTTACTTCCTTCGTTCCATATTAATTGTGATAATTTGATTTTTGCGGTCAATAATCTTTACTGTTTAGATGTCATTGATTGAATTCTGCTATCAAATTGGAGTATTCGTGCATTAATTATGGTTATGGACAATATATGTGACTTTTAATCAATTATCAAACACTGTGAATTGTCTATAATTTTATGTTTTTGTGATTTTAGTTTGAAGGTATGATATATATTAATTAAGGATTTTTGGATGCTAATATACTAACCTTTTGAGGTATTGGACAATAATGCACTGAACTTTGACATTGGACAATAATGCACTGAACTTTGAGGGGTGTTGGACCATAATGCACTCAAAGACAATTTCGATGGTGGCGAACTTGGTGAAAATCTTACATGGCAGACCGAGAAGACGAATAGGCTAAATAATATTTAAGTTTGTGACAAGCTACATAGGATTGCCACCAATTTAGCCATCAAAATCATACTGAGTGCGTTATTGTTAAACACCCCCAAGTATAGTGTATTATCTTCCAAAGTCAAAGTTCAGTGCATTATTGTCCAATACCCCAAAAGTTCAGTATATTAGCATCCAAAAACCCATTAATTAACTAGTGCTATATATTCCGTGTAGATGTACGAGAATGTTAGGTATTGAACTGGTGAAAATTATATATGTTAAACTTATTAAAATTGAATAATCTAAAATCTCGATTAAATAATTTTTGAAATAAAAACACTTTTATAGATTGGTTCATTTGTAAAATCAACATGTGTAAAAGCTAATGAATATTTTTGTTTTAATTGTGTAATAAATATTTGAGCTCATATGTGTAATAACTAATAAGGTTCTTAATTGGCTCAAGAAAAAAATAAGGTTATTAATTGTGATTTTTATTTTTCCTTTTGTTTTAAAACTTTTGATGATGACACATGACAAAAGCTCTTATTAGAAGGTTTTGCTTTAATATATGTAATAGATTATAAATGCATACTATCATTTGTCGACAATGGTGGGTTCTGTAGAGAGATAAGTAAGATTTAAGTGAGGTAAGGGAGGGAAGTAAGATTGTGTAAATGTTAGTGGGTAAGTGTAAATAATGTTAATTACATCATTTTTAATATGTCGCATAAGTCACATCATTATTATGTTAGGTATTTTAGATAGAAAAGTAAGGTAGAGAAAAATAGATAAGGTAAGGAGAGGTAGGTAAGATAAGTAGAGTTAGGTAAGGTAAGTAAGTTCTTAATTGCCTTCCTAAAGAATAAGGCCTATGTCTACAAATATACACTGATACCATAATCGTATCAAATATAATAGTGTTATAGTAGTGAATATATTTTACGCACAATTCTATATTTATAGAAGAAATGAAAAAAAATATTTGTGTATTTTTATTATGAGGCATTTTCAAAATAATGTCCACCTTCTTAGTATCCTTAATTGATTAAAATCATAAATCGCCCTTTGAGTTTTAAAAAAACCAATTGAATAGAGGAGGTAAGCTTATAATTTATTTTTTTGAAGACAACTTATAATTTAATTTTGAATTGAAGTCAATGGCATTTTTGGTATTTTAGTTTTAGTGGGATTAATTGATTAAATTTCCTTGAATACATGCCAAATTAAACCATTAAAGTGAACATTCATTTTGGAACGGAGTTACTATGTGCATTGTCATTGTTTGTTTTTTGTTAATTTTTTGTAACTGTGAATGCTAATTAGTTTAATTGGTAAAAATTTTGTGAAGTTGTGATATATTTGTTTCAATCCTGCTTACAATGGCATATATCAGAACAAGTTTAGGTATTGGTCTCACTTACCAAATAACATTACCCCACTTTTTCTTAAGTTAATTTGCCATTCACCCCCCCCCCCCCCCGAGTAGCCAATAAAAAGAATAATAAATTGTTTGCCATTGAGCTTAGTTCATGTTTTGAAAAACTTCTGTTTAAGTTGCATCTTCCAGATGCAAAATGATAAATCCTCGAAATTATTTCATCAACTGTGGTAAAGTCATGTTCCTTGTTGATGTCTCAATTGGGTTTATTGCTGCAATCAGTGCACATTAACCATAATGCAATCTCATAAAAACAGGGAGCATATGAGTTCCTTTTAACATTCCTTTGATAAAATTATTCAAATGTTATTGCAGAGATGAACCTGAACTTATGAGACGTATAATCAAGCAAGTCCTGGGTGAGTTGAACAATAATCCAGAATATGTAGAGAAATTTGCTGTTGGGTTGGATAATCGTGTTGAAAATGTGTTGGAAAGGCTAGACATCCATTCCAATGATGTTCGGTTTTTGGTAATTCATGGTACTCCCGGAATAGGGAAAACAACCCTAGCTAAGGCCGCCTTCAATAAGCTGGCAGTGAATTTCAAAAACCGTTGTTTTGTCCGAGATGTCAGGGAAAGTTTGGAAAGTAAAGGTAAAATGTTGAGTGTTCTGAATAAACTCATTACTGATCTTTCTTTGGAGAAAGTATCTCCTGTAACAGAAGAGGATGCTGGAAAAAGAGTGATCAGGAAAATAGTTATTGAAAACCGAGTCTTGATAGTGTTAGATGATGTCTCTGAGGCTGACCAATTTAAGAGTCTTGGTGTAGATGACAGAGGGTTGTTTGAACAAGGGAGCCGGATAGTTGTTACAAGTAGAAATATCGGAGTCTTAGATCATGTTGCTGGTGAAGATGAGCTATATGAGGCAGAGGAGCTAAACGAATTGGAATCGCTTGAATTATTTAGCATCCATGCTTTCGGGAGAAGAGAACCCACAGAGGAGTTTCAGACTATATCAAAACAAATTGTTTCCCTTACAGGTGGACTTCCCTTGGCTCTGGAAGTATTCGGCTCATATTTGGTTAAGAAGACAAAAAGAGAGTGGGAAGACTCTCTAGGGAAACTGAGGCATATTCGACCAAAAAACCTTCAGGATGTGCTAAAGTTAAGCTATGATGGGCTAGATGAGCAAGAGAAAACTATATTCCTTGACATTTCATGTTTGTTGCTCCAAGCTAAGATGAAAAGGGAAGAAGCGGTGGATGTGATAGAATCATGTGGTTTAAATGGTGAGATTGCCATTGGGGCCCTTGTGACGAAATCTCTCTTGAAGATCAGAGAAGGGAACCGCTTGTGGATGCATGATCAAATCAGAGACATGGGAAAGCAAATTGTCATAGAGCAAAGTTTTGATAATCTAGGAAAGCAAAGCAGATTATGGGATTTTCGTGATACTTTACGTGTGTTGCGCCCAACACAGGTATTTTCCTGATGACAATGTTATTTGTTTTCTTTATGAAAGTTTTAAGTTGATTGAACTCTGGTTGAAAAACTTGCCTTATTTGGTATGACATAGATTGCAGATGGTATTCGAGGGATTACAGTGGATGCTAAACAAGCTTCAGATTACACCAGGCCAATGCCATCATGGATCGACTTTAGTAGACCTCCTAATGGCATTTCCTTCATAGGATACCTCAGTGAAAAATTCAAGAAACTTGTGTTGTGTGAACCGAATGAGGAGGATGAAACAATTCTTTGTACCAAATCACTGGGGAAAATGGTAAACCTAAAACTGCTGCTGATCAATTATGTAGAGTTGCTTGGCGATCTCAAGCACATGCCCGCTGAGCTTAGCTGGTTAGGATGGAGAGGATGTCCTCGTACAACTTTTCCTGCTAATCTGCCAGCAGAAATCCGCGGGCTTGATCTTTCGGGAAGCAACATAAAAGAGTTTTGTCCCACGGGATGGCCTTGTGGCTTCCATAAGGTATTTATCCCACTTAATTAGAATACTTAAATCTTTGGAATCAGTCTCTGGATTGTCAGGCCATTTGTGCCTGGTGAGGTAAGACTGCCTATAATCTGTTCACACTCCCTGTAATGTCATTGGGGTCATTCATTACCCTCTCCTAAAAAGACATCTTGATAGGGTATGCAACACCCACATTTATAAACCCAGAACCCCTGTTTCTGCTTCTCACGTGGGACCTTTTTTGCCCCATGATGTTAAGCAGGACCTAGTTACTATGAGGAGTTGTTATCAATTAGAGGTATTTACACTCATCATTTTCATTGTATCTTGTGCTTCTGTTCTAGGTGGCTAGGAACTTGGTGGTCCTAAACCTCTCTGGTTGTCCTAGACTAACTGCTCTTCCCGATATGTCTGGGTACCGACTCTTGAAGAAGCTAATACTCGAGCTTTGTGTTGGGTTGACTACGATCCATGACTCCATTGGGAACATGAGTTCTCTAGTTCACTTGAACCTAGCAGAATGTCAAAATCTTGTTCGTTTTCCCAGTGATGTGACAGGGATGAAAGGTCTTGAGGAGTTGATCCTTTCTCGTTGCTCAAAACTCAGCAGGTTACCTCATGATGTTCGCAGCATGAAATCCTTAGTCAAACTCCATGCTGATAAGACTGCAATCACTGAATTACCTCAACATTTATTTCATCTCACTCAGCTTGAATTTCTCAGCCTCAATGGTTGCAAGAAGTTAGAAACATTGCCTGACTGGTTAGGTATGCTAACTTCTCTAAAAGAGCTCAATCTTGGCCATACTATGTTGACAGAGCTGCCCCATTCTATTGGGGAATTGGCAAGACTCGAGGAACTAAGTTTAGTACACTGTGCTTCCCTTACAGTCCTTCCTGATTCAGTTGGAAACCTTAAGTCCTTGGTCAACCTAGATCTAAGTTGCAGCTCAATTAAGGATCTTCCCACAACTGTTGCTTCACTATCCTATCTCAAATCTCTAAGCTTAGTGAAATGCCGTTGTCTCACTATCTTGCCTCTTTCAATACAAGGGCTAGCTTCATTGGCTGAGCTCCGTTTGAATCAGACATCCATACCAGAACTGCCAGATCAAATTTGTTCCCTGAAATTTCTGAAGGAACTTCTAATGACCCAGTGCACTTCCCTTGAAAGATTGCCGGAATCAATGGGAAAAATGTCAAATCTCACTGTCCTGGAGATTGTAGAAGCTGCTATAACTCGGTTGCCTGAGTCCATAGGTGAGTTGGAGAATCTTAAAACCCTGAGGTTGAGCCGCTGCAGACAACTTTGCAAACTACCAGACTCGATTGGGAAACTAAGTTCTTTGGTGCGGTTCATAATGGATAAAACTGCTGTAACCAGTTTGCCTAACAGCTTTGGGTTGCTTCAAGGCCTAGTAGTACTGAAAATGAACAAGCAACTGCTGTTGGAACGTCATAGACCGGTTGATGAACTACAACAGGTCATTCCTGCTTCATTCTGCAACCTCACTGCCCTTGAAAAATTTGATGCTCGAGCATGTAAAATTTCTGGCAAAATACACGATGATTTTGCAAGGTTGTCAAGGCTAGAGATGCTGGATCTTAGTTACAATGATTTCCACAGTCTTCCTTGTTCCATGGAAGGCATGTGTGCCCTAAAGAAGTTACTGTTGCGTGCCTGTGAGCAGCTGAGATCTTTGCCTCCACTTCCTTCAACTTTGGTGGAGCTGAATGCTGCTGATTGTTATGCGTTGGAGAGTATATATGATGTTTCAAACCTTGAGAAATTACAAGAGTTGCAACTGTCAAACTGTCAGAAACTCAAGGATGTTCCTGGTCTTGAATCCTTGAGGTCTTTGACAAGACTATATATGGATTGTTGTCAAGGAAGTGCAGCAGCTGTCAGAGGAAAATTGAGCAAGGTATTAGTATCCCTGTTGTATCCATAATTTGGATAGTAGAAAATTAATTTATTTTTTCAGCTTAAATTGTAATGCTCTAAAACAAAAATGCCTCATAAGCCTCTCTACTTCTTTCCATAGAGTAGTAAGTAAGTAATACATAGATTTAAAATATTGGGTCAATTAAAACTAATCTCCTACACTTTTCAATTCAGGGGGTAAGATTGTTGTACCCCCCACATCCTATTTTGCAACAAAAATTTTGGAATATTGGATTCGAATTTAGATTCATGTTGGTCTCCCTTATTGTTGATACTCATTGTGGTTACTGATTAACTACACCTCTTCTCAAAGAGTTGTCAACGTCAAATGGTATTCTCAAGAGGTTTTTCCTTTGTGGTTTTCGAAATGACTTTTTTTTTTTGGTTCATTGGAATTAGGGAAATTAGGGAAATTAGGGAAGGCTTGTTGTACCCCCCACATCCTATTTTGCAACAAAAACCTTGAGAAATTAGGGAAGGCTGCCTGTATCTAGACACCCTTAGACCTCTCTGTAGCGGGAATACACTGAGGTTTGTTGTTGTTACCGTTGCTGTAAATAGTATTCTCAAAAATATTTCATGGGTCTTTGGAATCAGTCTCCATCAGTAGCTGTGTGTGCTGAGGTGAGGTGAGACAACTTACATTTGGAGTTGTTCTTGTTATTGTATTAGTCTCCCCTTCCCGTCCCATGTGAAATATTACTCCGACAAAATTAATGCTAAACCCATATGATAACATATATTCTGCAGGCTGTTCTGAGGAATCTTAGCTATCTGACCATTCCTGGTAGTGAAATACCTGCCTGGTTTTCTAAAACTGCAGTGAAGTTCGCGGCTCATCCGAACCTGTCAATCGAAAGTGTGCTGGTTGGTGTTGTCATCTCTGTGGATTTCCAAAGATTGGATGAATTACGAGCCAGCTTGCCCATCATCACCGACGTTCAAGCCAAGCTAATCAGACATGGGAAGCCAATCTTCGCAACTGCACTGGAATTGCGAGGGGTGCCAAAGACACAAGAAGACCAGCTTTACATTTGCAGATTCAAACACTTTGACAATCTGCTGAAGTTCTTAAGGGAAGGGGATACAATACAAATGGATTGGCTATTTGGCCGAGTGGATGCCATTGAGCTGAAAACTTGGGGAATCCATCTAGTCTATGAGAATGATGACGACTATGATGGTAATGAAGATCTGTTGACATTGGCAGAGAATCAGCATTCTGCATCGCAAAGACTACACACATTTTTACGCTAGATGGATCCAAGATGAATGCTTTCATCCGATGTGATTATGAATCAATCACATTTAGTTTGTTTAATTTTCTCTTTTGGCTCGTTTCAAGTTTAGTAATATGTGAAATTGTGAAGAGAATTATAATTCAGTAAGGCAAGAACAGTATTATTGTTGAAGGAAGCATACAATATTTGACTTACCATTCACAACATATGTGCTCCAATTGAACAAAGCTGCCCCCAAATGATGTGAAGCTGCTGTCAACTTATGGTATTGTTTTTGTCGTGTGTGTTATAGGCTTCTCTGTTGTCCCTCCCTTCGTTTAGCCGCCCAAGTAGTTCTGAATTTATGAGGTACATGAACATTCAGAAAATTGTAGAGTATAGACTGAACATTCACAAAAATCAGACTTAGAATCTGCGAATGCCTGTAGAGTATAAGCGGGCTAGTCAGAATCGAATTCCAGCTCGAATCTCTTCTCTTCTCTTCTCTTCTCTTCTCTTCTCTTCTACTCACAATTGATTGTACGATACCATGTTTTGGTAATTTGAGGGAGTTTGATTATTTGGTCTCTTCTACTCACAATCGATTGTACGGATACTATGTTTTGGTAATTTGAGGGAGTTTGATTATTTGGTCAAGGGGGAAGAGCAAAGAGGAGGGGTTTGAATTAGCTGAGACTGTTGAAAATTGAGTATCGTAGGTGTTATGTTAACTGAAGCTGCTGTTGTATTATTCTACATCGCCTTGGCTGTATTCTGTTTTCCCCCTATATTGTATTAATATTGTAATAAGAGTGGATAATCCAAAATAAAGGGGTTTTTTTTTGGGGTTTCGGCTTAAAATAATCCAAAGTAAGAGGTGAGTGGTTGAAAATAATTCAAACTGATTGAGAATGTGCTAAACTTTTAACATATTTACTCTGATTAAACCAGAAATGAATTCCGACGTCGCAAAATTGACTTCGCGACCATGAAAAGTTTGGACTTGATTGAAAATAATATAAGCGGACTGAACCAGATATTAACCCACTGCATCTTTGAAATTTTTAAGAGTGTTAAGTCAGCTTTATGATGTAGAAATTCAATTCTGGTTTAGTTAGAGTAGGTAGGTTAAAAGTTTGGCACATTCTCGACCAAAAAGTCAGTTTGAGTTATTTTAAGCCATTCACCTCTGACTCCGAATTATTTTGAGCCAAAAACCCTTTTTTGTTCATGTGTGTGTGTGTGTGTGTGTGTTTGGATTAGCTTCTTCATGCATACCAATGTGTGGGGAAAAATTACCTACATCTAGATCTTCCCAGAGCTTGCATTAAGTCATTAACAGGACAACACTAGTTTATAGTTGTTGGGTGGATAATCCGAAACTATCCTAATTCCCAATCCAAAACTAAGCGCTTATTAAGCGAGTTTTTGATTGAGAGATTTTTCTAGAAAAGTTAGTTGACTTTTTAAAGTTAATAAAACATTTTCATGTTTGATTATAAAATAAGAGTGAGAAAGTTTTCTAGTTGGTTCTAATATTTTTTTCATGTTAGATGAGAAAATGTTTCTAATGGATGAGATTGGAAAAGTTTGTTTCATATGGAGATGAGAAAGTACTTTAATTATTCTTAAAATACCCTCAAACGTACGTTATTTATAAATAAGTAAACAAGAGTAATTTGGACAATTTAATTACACATTCCTACAAACTTTCTCATGAGTTTAAATGTAAATTAAATATTATAAAATATTCCTTTTCATAGAAAATCATTCAAAAATATTGTAAAATATTCCTTTTCATAGAATTTGTTTTTGAGAAAAACCATTTCTAGAGAAAAATTTCCCGACAAATATTTTAACCAAACGCGCATAGGAAAGTTGGATTATTTGGTTGTCCACAATAGAGTGACTAGGGCATGTCAAATTTATGGGTAAAAAGTAGTTGGATAAAAGTTAAATTTTAACAATTTTTGGTAATTTTTAGTAAATTTCGGTAATTTTTGACAAATTTATATCAATATATCAAAATTAATTTTTTTATTTTTTAAATTTAATAAATTTTAATAAATTTAAATAAAAACTGATAAATTTGAATAAATTGAAATTACCCATGAATTTGACAAGTACTCTAGTAGTTTACTGGAGGACTTTTCTTGGTCAGAGTCAATCAGGCTTGTACCGTATTGCGTATGATAATTGAAGTAATGCACCGTGGTAACAATAACATGATAACATGGGACAACCGTACAATGCAAACAAACAAATGCCATTTGGGACATTTGATTCTTATGCATTCAATATTATTCCATTAAATCCCTTGATTCCCTTTCCCTTCACTTGATTCAGTCCTCTCTTTCTCTTGTTTCTTTCTCCTGAGGTTGACCTCGACGCGACCATGGCCGACCAAGTCGACGCGCCGCCGTACCTTCCGCCGTCAATGCTGGCGAAGCGGCTGAGCTGGGACGTGTTCCTGAGCTTCCGGGGGGAGGACACGCGTCCCTTCACGACGTCTCTTCACGGATTCCTCCAATCCAACGGCGTACGAGCGTTCTTGGACAACGAAGGGATGGCGAGAGGGGATGTGATACAGCCGAGTCTAGAGGAGGCGATCGTGGACTCGGCTCTCGCCGTCGCTATCTTGTCCCCGAGGTACGCCGATTCACGGTGGTGCCTTCACGAACTTTCTAGAATCTTCGAGTGCCGGAAGCGAGTTCTGCCGGTGTTCTACCGAGTTGACCCGTCGGATGTGCGCCGGCAGAGAGGGAAGTTCGGGGAGGGGTTTTCGACATTGACGAATCGGGATGTGTATTGTCCGAGTGAGGTTGAAAGATGGAGGAATGCTTTGAATCAAGTCGGCAATATTTCAGGCTATCCTTGCTATAACGACAGGTGATCATCTATTCATCTATGATTAGTAATTTAGTATCTTCTTTTGTCAATTATCTTTACTTTTAGATGTCATTGAATTCTGCTATCAAATTGGAGTATTCGTGCATTAATTATAGTCATGGACAACATATGTGACTTTTAGTCTATTATCAAACACTATGAATTGTCTATAATTTTATGTTTTTGTGATTTTAATTTTAGGGAATGATATATATTAATTAATTATAAACGCATACTATCATTTGTCGACTATGGTAGGTTTTGTAGAGAGATAAGTAAGATATATATATAAATGAGGCAAGGCAGGGAAGTAAGATTGTGTAAATGTTAGTAGGTAACATACTATAAATAAGGTCAGTCACATTATTTTTAGTATGTTGCTTCAGTCACATCACTATTATATATAAAGAATTGTAGGTAGTGTAAGGAAAATGGATAAGTAGTAGTAAGCAAGATATGTAGAGGTAGGTAAGTTAAGTAACTTCTTAATTACCTTCCTAAAGAATAAGGCGTATGTCTACAAATATACATTGACACCATAATCGTATCAAATATAATAGTAGTGAATATATATTTTACGCGCAATTCTATATTTACAGAAGAAATGAAAATAATAATGTTGGAAATATGGGGTAACACGGCCACTTGTACGAGATGAGGGATCATTTGGGTAGCTAGGAGCCGAGGGTCGACCCGTCTTTCTTTAAGACTTATTCACTGGACCGCGAATAGCCTTAAGGGTAAAACCTAACCTCTTGTAAGCAAAGTACAAGATCTCTGAAGAATTCTCAAGAATATTGCTGCAATTCAACACCTTAGGAGTGTGTTGAAGCTCTCTAGGAAAAGATAGAGGTGATTGAGGTGGTGTGGATGAATGGAAATTCAACCACTTTTTATAGGGTCTTCGGAGCATTCAAACCATTCAAACTTGCCAAAGAATATAGCAAGATCTTAGGGCATTGTCTATGGGCATCAACATTATGAGATTGATCTTGACTGAGAAATCAATCAAGAATAATCCATAATGATTCCCCAAGCATTTAATACCCGTGGCAGAAATCAAGGGATTTCGAAGGGAGGCCGAACTGGACATCACACATGGTTCGCGGTGGCCTCACCATAGTCCATGGTGAGCTGCTACGGTCCGTGGTGACTCATTGTTTCCTTTCCTTACTTTCTGGATGCCAACACGTCTCATGTCAAACGTGGCATGGTCCGTGTTGGGTCCCTTGTTTTGTTAAGTTAGATTTCGGCCTTCCAGATCAATTCTAAATTTATAACTTGTTCCCTTATGCTTCTTAACTCTTGAAATACTCCAACAAAAAATATATTTGTGTATTTTTTTTTTTGTATGAGGAATTTTCAAAATAATGTCCACCTTCCTTGTATCATTAGTTGATTAAATTCATAAATCACCCTACTTTGAGTTTTAAAAAAAACAATTGAATAGAGGAGGGAAACTTATAACTTATTTTTTTGAAAACAACTTATAATTTAATTTTGAATTCAAAATCAATGACATTTTTGGTATTTTAGTTTTAGTCGGATTAATTGATTAAATTTTTCTTGAACACATGCCAAATTAAACCATTAAAGTGAACTTTCATTTTGGAATGGAGTTACTATGTGCATTGTTATTAATTATTAGTTACTGTGAATGCTAATTAGTTTAATTGGTAAAAGCTCCATATATCAGAACAATTTCCGGTATTGGTCTTACTTACCAAATAACATTACCTCATTTTTCTCAAGTTAATTTGCCATTTTTTTCCCCTGAATAACCAATAAAAAGAATAATAAATTGTTTGCCATCGAGTTTAGTTCATGTCTTGAAGAACTTCTGTGAAGTTGTATCTTCCAGATGCAAAATGATAAATCCTCGTTCCTCGAAATTATTTCATCTACTGTGGTAAAGTTATGTTCCTCGCTGATGTCTCAACTAGGTTTATTGCTACAATCAGTGCACATTAACCATAATGCAATCTCATAAAAACAGGGAGCATATGAGTTCCTTTTATCATTCCTTTGATCAAATTATTCAAATGTTATTGCAGAGATGAACCTGAACTTATGAGTCGTATAGTCAAGCAAGTCCTGGGTGAGTTGAACAATACTCCAGAATATGTGGTGAAATTTGCTGTAGGGTTGGATAATCGTGTTGAAAATGTGTTGGAAAGGCTAGACATCCATTCCAATGATGTTCGGTTTCTGGTTATTCATGGAACTCCAGGAATAGGGAAAACAACCCTAGCTAAAGCCGCCTTCAATAAGCTGGCAGTGAATTTCAAAAACCGTTGTTTTGTCCCAAAAGTCAGGGATAGTTTGGAAAGTAAAGGTAGAATATTGAGTGTTCTGAATAAACTTATTTCTGATCTTTCTTTGGAGAAAGTATCTCCTGTAACAGAAGAGGATGCTGGAAAAAGAGCGATCAGGAAAATAGTTAGTGAAAACCGAGTCTTGATAGTGTTAGATGATGTCTCTGAGGCTGACCAATTTAAGAGTCTTGGTATAGATGACAGAGGATTGTTCGAACAAGGGAGCCGGATAGTTGTTACAAGTAGAAATATCGGAGTCTTGGATCATGTTGCTGGTAAAGATGAGCTATATGAGGCAAAGAAGCTAAACGAATTGGAATCCCTTGAATTATTTAGCATCCATGCTTTAGGAAGAAGAGAACCCACAGAGGAGTTTCGGATTATATCAGAACAAATTGTGTCCCTTACAGGTGGACTTCCCTTGGCTCTGGAAGTATTCGGTTCATATTTGGTTAAGAAGACAAGAAGGGAGTGGGAGGATTCTCTGGAGAAACTGAGACGTGTTCGACCAAAAGATCTTCAGGACGTGCTAAAATTAAGCTATGATGGGCTGGATGAGCAGGAGAAAACTATATTCCTAGACATCTCATGTTTGTTGCTCCAAGCTGAGATGAAAAGGGAAGAAGTGGTGGATGTGATAGAATCCTGTGGTTTAAATGGTGAGGTCGCCATGGGGAACCTTGTGATGAAATCTCTGTTAAAGATCACTAAAGATAACCACTTGTGGATGCACGATCAAATCAGAGACATGGGGAGGCAAATAGTCATGGAGCAGAGTTTTGATAATATATGGAACCGAAGCAGATTATGGGATTTCTGTGATACATTTTGTGTGTTGCGCCAAGCAAAGGTATTTTCCTGATCACAATGCTATTTATTTTCTTTATAAAAGGTTTTTTTTTTTAAAGTTTTGATTGAAATCGGGTTGAAGAACTTACCTTGTTTGGCATGCCATAGATGTCAGATGGTATTCGAGGGATTATAATAGATGCTAAACAAGCTTTAGATTACACCAAGTCAATGCCACCATCGATTGACTTTAGTAAACCTCCTAATGGCACTTCCTTCCTGGGATACCTCAGCGAAAAATTCAAGAAACTTGTGCCATGTCGACCAAATGACAAGAAACTTGTGCCATGTCGACCAAATGAGAAGGACGTAACAATTCTTTGTACCAAATCATTGGGGGAAATGGTCAATCTGAAACTGCTCCTGATCAATTATGTAGAGTTGCTTGGCGATATCAAGGACATGCCTGCAGAGCTTAGGTGGTTAGGATGGAGAGGATGTGCTCGTACAACTTTTCCTGCTAATCTACCAGCAGAAATCCGCGGGCTTGATCTTTCTGGAAGCAACATAGAAGAGTTTTGTCCCTCGGGATGGCCTTGTGGCTTCCATAAGGTATTTATCCCACTTAATTAGAATACTTAAGTCTTTGGAATCAGTCTCTCAATTGTCAGGGCATTTGTGCCTGTTGAGGTAAGACTGCCTATATCACACTCCCAGTAATGTCGTTGGGGTCACTCATTACCCTCTCCTAAAAAGACATCTTGGTAGGGCATGCAGCGCCCACATTTATAAACCCAGACCCCCCATTTCCTTTTCTCATGTGGGACCTTTATTGCCCCATGACATTAAGCGGGATCTACTTACTATGAGTTGTCAATTAGATGTATTTACACTCATCATTTTCGTTGTATCGTGTTCTTTTGTTCTAGGTGGCTCAGAACTTGGTGGTCTTAAACCTCTCTGGTTGTCATAGACTAACTGGTCTTCCGGATATGTCTGGGTACCGGCACTTGAAGAAGCTAATACTCGAGCTTTGTGTGGGGTTGACTAAGATCCATCACTCGATTGGGAGCATGAGTTCTCTAGTTCACTTGAACCTAGCAAGATGTCAAAACCTTGTTGGTTTTCCTAGTGATGTGACAGGGATGAAAGGTCTGAGGGAATTGATCCTTTCTGGTTGCTCAAAACTCAGCGGGTTACCTCATGATGTTCGCAGCATGAAATCCTTACTCAAACTCCATGCTGATAAAACTGCAATCACTGAATTACCTCATCATTTATTTCATCTCACTCAGCTTGAATTGCTCAGCCTAAATGGTTGCAAGAACTTAACAGCATTGCCTGACTGGTTAGGTATGCTAAATTCTCTAAAAGAGCTCAATCTTGACAATACTATGTTGGGAGAGCTACCCAATTCTATTGGGGAATTGGCAAGACTTGAGAAACTAAGTTTAGTGCACTGTAACTTGCTTACGACCCTTCCTGATTCAGTTGGAAACCTTAAGTCATTGGTTAGACTAGATCTAACTTGCAGCTCAATTGAGGATCTTCCCACAACTGTTGCTTCACTATCCTATCTCAAATCCGTAAGCTTAGTGGGATGCCGTTGTCTTACTATCTTGCCTCTTTCAATACGAGGGCTAGCTTCATTGGTTGAGCTCCATTTGGATCAAACATCCATAACAGAACTGCCAGATCACATTTGTTCCCTGAAATTTCTGAAGGAACTTCTAATGACCCAGTGCACTTCCCTTGAAAGATTGCCGGAATCAATGGGAAAAATGTCAAATCTCACTGTCCTAGAGATTGTAGACGCTGCTATAACTCGGTTGCCCGAGTCCATAGGTGAGTTGGAGAATCTTAAAACCCTGAGGTTGAGCAGCTGCAGACAACTTTGCAAACTACCAGACTCGATTGGAAAACTAAGTTCTTTGGTGCAGTTCATAATGGATAAAACTGCTGTAACTAGTTTGCCTAACAGCTTTGGGTTGCTTCGAGGCCTAGTAGTACTGAAAATGAACAAGCAACTGCCTTTGGAACGTCATAGACCGGTTGATGAACTACGACAGGTCATTCCTGCTTCATTCTGCAACCTCACTGCCCTTAAAGAATTTGATGCTCGAGCATGTAAAATTTCTGGCAAAATACACGATGACTTTGCAAGGTTGTCAAGGCTAGAGATGCTGGATCTTAGTTACAATGATTTCCACAGTCTTCCTTGTTCCATGGAAGGCATGTGTGCCCTAAAGAAGTTATTGCTGCGTGCCTGTGAGCAACTAAGATCTCTGCCTCGACTTCCTTCAACTCTGGTGGAGCTGAATGCTGCTGATTGTTATGCATTAGAGAGTATACATGACCTTTCAAACCTCGAGAAATTACAAGAGTTGCAACTGTCAAACTGTCACAAAGTCAAGGACGTTCCTGGTCTTGAAGCACTGAGGTCTTTGAGAAGACTGTACATGGGTTGTTGTCAAGCAAGTGCAGCAGCTGTCAGAGGAAAATTAACTAAGGTATCAGTCTCCCCTGTTGTGATTTCATTAGCTACACATTTTCTTAAAAATATTTTGTTGATCCTTGGAACTAGCTCCTTCCCGAGCGGTTATGTCTGTTGGGGTGGGGTGATTTTGCTTACATTTGGATCTTCCCAATTCCACCATTATAGGGATTCACGTTGGGAGTTGTTCTTGTTGTTGTATTGGTCTCTCCTTCCTGCCTCGTCCCGTTACTTCATTCCCAAGTAATGGAAAGAATTTGGAAAACTACTTCAAATTTAGCGATGTCAAAAAACTGTCCGACCCGGAAAAAACTACGCATGGTCACAAACTTTTCCCCTGTGTTATGATGTTGACCCTCTTATTGATGGCTTTATTATCTTGGACCGCGTTTATTTTTGGGTATAGACAAATTGCAAATAATTACTCAGAGGTACCCAATATTTGGGGAAATTATTTTTCGGTACCCCAACTTTTCAAAACTCATTTTGAGGTACCCTTAATTTTTGGGTTAGTAATTATTAGGTGCTTTTCTGGGCATCAATTTTATTAAGTGACCGAAATACCCTTGTTCTTCCATTCTTGAAGAAATACCCTTGAAGAAGAAAAATAAGGGTATTTCGGTCACTTAATAAAATTGATGGCCGGAAAAAACACCAAATAATTACTAACCCAAAAATTAAGGGTACCTCAAAATGAGTTTTGAAAAGTTGGGGTACCGAAAAATGGTTTCCCCAAATTATGTTTCTTATTTTTTTGGACAAATTGTGTTTCTTTTTTCTTTTTTTTTTATAGGGATTCACTCAGGGAGTTGTTCTTGTTATATTAGTTTCCTCCCCTACCCTCCCCCTCCAGTTTCTTCATTCTCAAATAATGAAAAAAATTTGGAAAATTATTCCCAAATTTAGAGATGTCAAACAACTGTCCGGCCAGGGAAAACCAAGTACGGTTATAAGTTGTTCCTCTTTATTATGACATTGACCGGTTATTTTTGGGTATAGACACACATGTTTCTTACTGTTGTTGTCCAAACCCGATGTTAGCTTGTCCAAATTGTCTGGGCTGAAAAAACTAGGTATTGGACATAAAATTTTTCATCCCATGTTCAATTTGTCTGGATCCGGAATGACCCTAATCCATATAGTCTGCAGGCTGCTGTGAGGAATCTGAGCCTTCTGAGCATTCCTGGCAGTGAAATACCTATCTGGTTTTCCACAAACACGGTGAACTTCACAGCTCATCCGAACCTGTCAATCAAAAGTGTGCTGGTTGGTGTTGTCATCTCTGTGGATTTCCAAAGATTGGATGAACAGCGAGCCAAGTTACCTAGCATTATCGACGTTCAAGCCAGGCTAATCAGACAGGGGGAACCCGTCTTCAAAACTGTACTGGTTTTGCTAGGGGTGCCAATGACAACAGATGACCAACTTTACCTTTGTAGATTCAACCACTATCACCCTTTGGTGCAGTTGTTAAGACACGGGGATACAATACAAGTTGGGTGGCGATCTGAACCAGTCCATGGCATTGAGCTGAAAAGCTGGGGAATCCATCTAGTCTTTGAGAATGACGATGATTATGATGGGAATGAAGATCTGTTGGCATTGGCAGAGAATCAGCAATCTGTATCACAAAGACTATGCACATTTTTACGCTAGTTGGATCAAAGGTGAATGCTTCCGTGCAGTGTGAGTACGAATTAGTCACATTTTAACTTGTTTAAATTTTTTTGGTTCGTTTCCAGTTTAGAAATCTCTGGTTTCCAAACGGTTTTCCAACCTTTTTTTGTTCTTTTTCCTAAAAGTTCTTTTTTGGGTTCGTCAGAATTAAGCCTCTTCATACACTTTGTGTGCATAGGGGAAGACTACTTACATGTGGGCCACCTTAGACCTCGCCTTGGCAAAACTATTTCGGGGTACGTTGTTGTTTGCAGCTTAGTAATATTTGAAATTGTGAAGAACATTAGCAAATAGTAAGCCAAGAATAGAGTATTGTTGTTGAAGGAGCATACCACATTTGACTTATCATTCACAGTATATGTGGTCCACATAGGTTCATCTCAATTGCAACTTGCAAGGGCTCTATGTTGTCTGTCCTTAGATCATCTTTCTGTGTTTTCCCTGCATTGAACTCATAGTCACCATGTATTCCCTATATATCAGGTGCTAGTGGAGGATGAAAACAATGTGAAAGCTCTGTCCAGACGAGGAAAAGCGAGAGCAGAGTTCAGGCAAACAGAAGCAGCACAGTCTGATTTTTTTCAAGGCCGGTAAATTTGCTCCTGATGATAAGGCCATTGCCAAGGAGCTTCGTATCATTGCCAAACATGAAAAGGCCGTGTATAGAAAGCAAAAGGAGATGTACAAAGGGATACTAGTACCCAGTCCCGAACCCAAACTCAAGAAAACTAAGTGGTTTGTTCTCTTTTGCCAATGGCTCATTTCTTTGTTCTTCGGGGTATTCAGGCGCATCAAAACACACAAATCAGACGGAGAATCTGTGAATGCCTATAGAGCATAGACCATAAGCGAGCTAGTCAGAATCGAATTTCGGATACCACGTTTTGGTAGCATGTAAAATTTCTGGCAAAATACACGATGATTTTGCAAGGTTATCAAGGCTAGAGATGCTGGATCTTAGTTACAATGATTTCCACAGTCTTCCTTGTTCCATGGCAGGCATGTGTGCCCTAAAGAAGTTACTGTTGCTAGCCTGTGAGCAGCTGACATCTCTGCCTCCACTTCCTTCAACTCTGGTGGAGCTGAATGCTACTGATTGCTATGCATTAGAGAGTATATATGATGTTTCAAACCTCGAGAAGTTACAAGAGTTGCAACTGTCAAACTGTCAGAAACTCATGGATGTTCCTGGTCTTGAATCCTTGACGTCTTTGAAAAGACTGTACATGGGTGGTTGTCAAGCAAGTGCAGTAGCTGTCAGAGGAAGATTGAACAAGGTATTAATCTCCCCTTTTATGTCCATAATTTGGATAGCGGAAAACTAATTTATTTTTTCAGCTTAAATTGCAACGCTCTAAAACAAAAATGCCTCATAAACCTATCTACTTCTTTCCATAGAGTAGGAAGTAAATAATACATAGATTTAAAATATTGGGTCAATTGAAACTAATCTCCTAAACTTTTCAATTCAGGGGGTAAGATTGTTGTACCCCCTACATTCTATTTTGCAGCAGAAATTTCGGAATATTGGATTCGAATTTAGATTCATGTTGGTCTCCCCTATTGTTGACACTCATTGTGATTACTGATTAACTACACCTTTTCTCAAAGAGTTGTCAACGTCAAACGGTATTCTCAAGAGGTTTTTCCCTTTTGGTTTCAGAATGGCTTTTTTCATTGGAATCAACATCTTCATGCACTTCTGTGCATGGGGGAAGGCTGCCTACATCTAGACCCCCTTAGACCTATAGCGGGAATACACTGAGGTTTGTTGTTGTTATTGTTGCTGTCGTAAATAGTATTCTCAAAAATATTTCATGGGTCTTTGGAATCTGGAGTTGTTCTTGTTATTGTATTAGTCTTTCCTTCCCGCCCCATGTGAAATATTACTCCAACAAAATAAATGCTAAACCCATAACGTAACATATATTCTGCAGGCTATTCTGAGGAATCTGAGTTACCTGATCATTCCTGGTAGTGAAATACCTGCCTGGTTTTCTGAAACTGCAGTGACATTCACGGCTCATCTGAACCTGTCAATCAAAAGTGTGCTGGTTGGTGTTGTCATCTCTGTGGATTTCCAAAGATTGGATGAATTAGGAGCCAAGTTATCTAGCATTGTCGACATTCAAGCCAGGCTAATCAGACAAGGGAAGCCAATCTACACAACTGCACCGGAATTGCGAGGGGTGCCAATGACAAAAGAAGACCAGCTTTACATTTGCAGATTCAAACACTTTCACCCTCTGGTAAATTTCCTAAGGGAAGGGGATACACTAGAAATGGGGTGGCTATTTGGCCGCGCAGTCGATGGCATTGAGCTGAAAACTTGGGGAGTCCATCTAATCTATGAGAATGATGATGACTATGATGGTAATGAAGATCTGTTGACATTGGCAGAGAATCAGCATTCTGTATCGCAAAGACTACACACATTTTTACGCTAGATGGATCGATTGAAGATGAATGCTTTCATCTGATGTGATTATGAATCAATCACATTTAGCTTGTTTAATTTTCTCTTTCGGCTCGTTTCAAGTTTAGTAATATGTGAAATTGTGAAGAGAATTATTATTCAGTTTGGCAACAACAGTATTATTGTTGAATGTTGAAGGAAGCATACAATATTTGATATTTGACTTACCATTCACAACATATTTGCTCCAATTGAACAAAGCTGCCCTCAAGCTGATGTGAAGCCTACCATTTTCATAATTTACCATAAAACAACATGGCCTAAATAAACATGAGCTAGAGTTCCAAATTGGCAAATTGACAAGACACCCTTTTATGAATCGACAAGACACCACTTTACACTATTTAACAAGTCAACTTGCACTTAATGAAAACTAAAATTAATCTTGTTTATTAATTATTGCAACTATTACTGTTTTTTAGGGGATATTGATTGAGTTATATGTGTGATGACAATAGCAATATTATCTTATTTTATTAACTATTGCAACTATTACTTTTTTTAGGGGATATTGCAACTATTAATTGTGTTATATATGTTATGACCATAGCAATATTAGCTAGAAATATGATTTTTTTTTTGGATTCTAATAATATTTATTTTTAACTTCTAGATATTAACGGTCATTACTTTTCTTTTCTTTTGTATTTGGGTGGTCCTAAAAATTAAAAAATTGTATTCTAGTTATTTCAAATCTACCTCCATATTTTTTTAAAAACTTTTTCATTCATGCTCTATAGTGTTTGTATTTTTTTCATTCTTGCTCCTAAAAAGGTTATGAAGTTTAGTTACTAATTTTTTTAAAATTATTATATTCTTTTTAAGTAATAAAAGTAAAGAATTGTAAAAAACCAAAAAAATTTGGTACAAATGTTGCGAATTCACTAAAAATCATGGGAAAATGTTGTGCTAAATTTTGAATCAAATACAAATCAAAATCTATAATATTTAGGGTACACAGTAGGTATTGTTCCATCAGAATATAATTTTATTTTTTGAACCACTAATATACAAAAATGAAATAAAAATTATTGGTATATAAAATTGAAAATAAGAATTATTAAAATGCAATTTTCCTTCTTTTTATAAAATTGTGTATGCAGTACCGCGGTAACATGTTAACATGGGACAACTGTAGAACAAATGCAATTGGGTCATATCGTCCTCATAATCTCACAGTCTTCTTTCTCTCCCCTTTACATTAACGTTGACAAAGAAAAAAAAGTTTGCTAAACTTGGAACAACTTGTAAATGTATAATGCAAACTTCGATAGTAATCAGATTCTTTTGAGTGAGTCTAAGTTTGATTTTAATGAAAATAGTGGTTAGGGGCTAATTTTGATAGTGACCACAATTCTAATAATTTGGTTGGTATTTTCTTCCATGGTAATTCTGATTTACATATATTTTTTGATACCGAGGACTCTATCTTAGAGATTTGAAGGCTAAAGCTAGGAAGAAGAGGAAATAGATCGAAAGTTACGATGAAATCCAAGTGGTAGCTAGTCGAACAAGCAACTTGTAGAATCGGTTTTTCGAAGATATTGAGTCACTTTAAAGGAAGGAAGAAACAAATAATTCATGAGCCTAATCCAGTTAATAGGAATAATTGGAGAAATATTTGGAAAGTTTGTATTAATAGGTTAGATGGAGAAACGTGAAGGTTAGCAAAAGTTGATTATAGCGAAGAGACTATGTTGAAACTTTTCAAATAAATTTTGTAAAAAGAAAGAAAAGAAAAGTCGAAACATAAATCTTGAAAGCTGTGTTTTAATAAATGTCCGCTTTAGTGGTGTTTAATATTTTGCATTTTGCTATCTTGTTGTTGTTCTTCCAATTATATGTAACTTTGTTGTAAACATGCATACAAATTATATTCTTTTTATTTGTAATGATTATCATAGTTCATAGCCGCTATAAAAAAATTTCAGTTTCTCTATTATTCAATTGTTTTGCAGTGGCTATGAACTATGATAACCATTACAAATAAAAAAATATCATTTGTATATATTTTAAATTTTATTTTAACTGTTCATTTTTATTTAGTATAAAGTTATAATAAATATATTTTCTTAATTTTAAATTTAATTATAAGAAACAGATTTTAAAAATTAAATATCTTAACTTTAAATTTTAGCTTAGTAAACAAACTTATCTTGAAAAATATTTAAGTTTACAATCTTCATAGATAACTTATAACATAAAATTATTATATGGTTCACCGTAGTGAACATGTTTAAATATACCAATTTACATACTTAAATACACCACTTATACTAATTTTTTTAAAAATTAATCAATATTAATTATAAAATTCATAATAAAAAATATCTATATCATTACAAAAATCATCCATATCTTTTAAGGTCATCAAATTTTTTTAAAAAAATTCATCACATAAAATATTGATATATTTCAATATGTGTATTATCTATCGACGTCCACCATAGTCTAAGGTTATAATTTGCGAAGAAGAAATTGCTAATTGTAACGCCCCGGAAATTCAATTATAGAAAAGTCAAAGTCAACTAACGTTAACAGACGAAACTTAGCGGAAGACTTCAAAGTTTGTTTGGGCGTCACTGCCGTATCCCCGAAGGAATACAAGGCGAGAAAGGAAAACACAACTGTCTGCTAACGGTAACTACTAACAATTCAAAACAAAACTTTAAGATTTCATAACGAAAATAATATAAAAAGATTCAAGGACTTCTAGACTCGTCGTCCTCACTTCTAATTCCCGTCCCCAACATTTAGATCTTCACCTGAAAACAAAACATTTCAAAAAATGAGGGGGAAATCTCAATAATGTCTACCCCTAACGTTTAAAACAGTTTAAGTTCATTTCAATTCATTTTGAGGAGAGGGATCGAATCAAACGTTTTACAAACCTTTAATCCCAAACTGTTTCCTCAACCCATCCAATCCATAATTTAATTTGCGGGCGGGATACCAAATCCCTTAAAGTAACATCGCCTACCAAAGGCATCAAGAACATCGCCTACCAAAGGCATAAATAATATCGCCCACCAAAGGCATCAAAACATCGCCTACCAAAGGCATCAAGAACATCGCCTACCAAAGGCATAAATAATATCGCCCACCAAAGGCATCAAAACATCGCCTACCAAAGGCATCAAGAACATCGCCTACCAAAGGCATAAATAATATCGCCTACCAAAGGCATCAAAATACTATCCTATATCAGGAAAGGAAGCCTTGATCTCCTGGTCCATAACCCTGCAGATTGTTACATCTGCACAACAGGTTATCCCCCGAAACCCGCTTAACGTTTCCACTTGAATTATTTACACAATATTCAAACTCAACTCACGACTCTCAAGTCAAACCATCCCAAGTTATCAAACCATTAGCAAAACTTTGAATAAAAGACCATCCAATTTCTCAACTCAAATAAACCAAGATCACAATCGAATCAAAAAGATTATCAAAACAGATGGTCGTATTTCCACAAAAGTCCCCTTTCGGGATGCAATTCTCAAAATAGATTATAAAACATCAAAACACATTTAAAGAGTATCCCGGTGGGGATTAGAGCATAGACAATTACCTGAATAACGTCACAGTACAGCAATAAGGAGAACACACTTGAGCTCACTATCGTCACGCACTAACTCGGGCCTAGAATAAGAATAATTATCTAATCAAAACGCGTTCTAACGAAGTTAGTATTAACTATCAACTACCTAACCCATCCCCTAGGAACACTTAGGTTCCTATCATTTATGATTTACACTTAACACACTCAAAGAATTATATAACAAGTTCACACATAAAATTTACTCAACAATTTTCATAAATAAAAGCAAGCAGAGGACAGATTGTAACGTTCACATAAAACGGGTCACAACTCGACTTCCCGACATCCTATGGGTCTGGTTCTGGACTTTTCGGAAACCTCGGAATGTCTACTAAAACTTCTATGTTGATGACCAAGCCCTTATCAGTCCCAAAGGACTCTAAAAATACCCATCTTCCCAATTGGTCCAGTTCTGACAGGCTCTGGTAAAATGGTTATAACTCGGGCTATACAAATCAAACGTTCGATCCGTAAAATTCCTATGGTTCCTAACATCTAAGGGAACCTCCAGTTAAAAGGGTTCAGTCAAAAGACCACTATACTAATCGTGGTAATCCAAACTTTAGACTCTAACAAAACTGTCCGGTTTCCGCTTTTTATTTAATTAACACTTTCGGTTCTAACTTCCACCATTCGATACTGAGGTCCTAATTTGGGCTTAAAACAGTAATTAGGGTCCGAGGTGATTAGTCTAATTCAACTAAGGTCCAACATCAAAAATAAAACCGAACCATAAAACATGAATTCACTTTAATACCCTTTCTAATCCTAAGACATGCAAGAGATAATATTATTACCAACCTAACATGAATTATTTATTTCAAGGTTCGAAAGATTTTAACATGGATAATTATAACATGTGGAATACTATAAAGAACATGTAACGCTTAACTAATCAACCAAGAATCTTAACAACTAATTTCCTTATACAAGATTAATCAAAAACAAGAATTAATAAACAAGAATCGAACTTTAATAGTTTAACTAACCTAACCTATTTAGTCAAGATTAAACATGAATTAAACATGAATGAACCCTAAGGAAAAAAAAATAAAAGAACATATAATATTTAACTTAATGAAACAAGAAACCTAATTAATTTTCAAGAATCAAGATTTAGCAAGAAACGAATTACTAACAAAGATTGAATCTAATTTAAACAACCTAATTTGTAAATCAAGAATTTAACCTAAATATTAAACTTCCAATTTCGTGCATATAATAATAATATGGTGGTCTATATGATTCATAAAGGATAAAAAGAACTATAAAGAAACACTTCTAACCCTAATAACCAACTATTACAACCTAATCTAATTACAATTTACAACATAAAATTACATATAACAAATAAACAAATTACACATAATTACAATTAAGAACAAGATTACATATAATTTTCCTAATTACAAAACTAATAATACAATTCAATAATTATAAAAACAATTAAATTTTTGAAATTAAAAACAGAAAAGAAAAAGGAAAAAGAAAAGGAAAAATATATCAGAAACAAAATAGATAAAACAGTTAGGGTTTTTAGGGTTAGGGTTTTTACGTAGGGTTGCAGGGGGGTTTTTCTTGGCGGTGCAGGCGGCGGCTAGGTGGACGGTGGCGTCAGGCGAGGGCGGCGGACGTCGAGACGAGGGCAGGGGCAGCCGCGGGTGGTTGTCGGAGGTCATCGGCTTCTGGTGGCGTTTGGTGAGGGTGCGGCGACGAGGACGTCGCTGGTGGCTGTTGCGGCGCGGCGGGGTGGTCTTCAGTGACCAAGATCGAGAGAGAAAGAGGGAGGAGGAGTGCGATTGAGAGAGGGAGAAAGAGAGCGTCGATGGTTGCGGTGGTTCGCCTGCGGAGGTGGTGGTCCGGCGGCGGCGGCGGTGCGGGTGGCTGCTGGGGCGCGACAGAGAGGAGGGGGAGAGAGAGAGACAGAGGGAGAAAGAACGAGAGAGAGAAGAAGAAGAGTTGCGGTGGTTTCCGGCGACACCCGGTGGACGACGCGGCGGAGGGCGGCGACTGCTGGGTGGACGGTTGCAGAGGGAGAGAGATGGGAGAGGGGGAGAGGCTAGGGTTAGGGTTTAGTTTGAGAGGAGATTAGGGTTGGAGAGAGAGAGATTTTTATATTGTCACCTAATTAAGGCCCAATTAACACTCCTAACCCAACCCAACTAAAACAATTAAAAAAACTGATTTTTCTAAAAAAAAACTAATAATACTAATAATAGTAATAATAATATTAATCACATAGCAAATAATATTCATGTAATTAATCGCATAATAATATTTATAATATCACAAAGATATTAACTCACGAAAATACTAATATACCCTTGTTAGCCCCTCAACGGTTCTACGAGCTCAAGCGTTAGCATAAATAAACACATCACGAACAACAGTAAATAACGAAGTCAAACCTACTTTATTAACGACGTTACGGTCAACTTTTTTGAATTTTTCGGGGTTTTACACTAAGATTAAACTTAAATACTCCCTTCGTTCCATATTAATTGTCATAATTTTGATTTTTACAGTCTCCGATATCACTTTGTCATTGATAATTTCTTACATAATATGTTATTAACAATTGCAATATTATACTTTTATATAGTATTTTTCGTTACTATTATAATAATGTTCATTTTATATAGCAACTTATTGTATATATCGAGAAATTTATGGTCAACTTTTTAAAATTTCACCTCATAATTTTAAAAAAAGATACTCCCTCCGTTCATTTTTATCTGTCATTTATGGTTTTCAGTATCAATTTTTAATCAATAATTTCTAATATAAAATTTTTATAAAAAAATATAAAATTATATTTTTCCAATAGTACCTTTCGTTATAAATATAATGATATCAATTTTACATAGTAAATCATTGTACAAATTAAGATATTATCGGACAAAATTTTTAATATAATTTTTTAGCCGAAACGAAGTGAGTAGAAACCAGAAAGGAGGGAGTACTTTTAACACATTTTCCCAGCTCGCACCCGCTATAAATACATCCAGCATTCAAACAAAAAAAATGCAATTGAGTACTCATACAGTCATACCATTTCAACTCCTCATAAACTAAGTCTTTTTCTCTCTAGTTTCTTTCTCCTAAAGTTGACCTCGACGATACCATGGCCGATCATGACGACGCCGGAGGATCCGCGCCGCCGCACCTTCCGCCGTCAATGCTGTCGAAGCGGGTGAGCTGGGACGTGTTTCTGAGCTTCCGAGAGGAGGACACGCGTCACACGATCACGAGGCCTCTGCACAGAGCTCTGCAATCCAACGGCGTGCGAGCCTTCATGGACGACGAAGGAATGGAGAGAGGGGAAGCAATCGTGGACTCGGCTCTCGCTGTGGCCATCATATCCCCGAGGTACGCCGAATCACGGTTGTGCCTTGAGGAACTTTCTGGAATCTTCGAGAACCGGAAACGAGTGGTGCCCGTGTTCTACCGAGTTGACCCGTCGGATGTGCGGCGGCAGAAAGGGGAGTTCGGAGAGGGGTTTGCGAGATTGGCGACGCAGGATGGGTTTGATCCGATTGAGGTTGAGAGATGGAGGAATGCTCTTAAGCAAGTCGGCAGTACTTCTGGTTATCCTTGCTATGCTGAAAGGTGAGATTGCTCTTCATTTTGCAGCTATTGATTATTCCTTGTGTGATGATATATGTGTTTGCTAATTTGCTTGTTTCATCCGAATTTTGATGTTATCCAGATTCTTTAATTTCAAGTACTGATTTACTCGCTCCATTGCATATCATTAGTTACTTGTTGACTTTGACCATCTCTAATATTATTTGTTAATGGATGATTTTTCATATAATATTCTATTATCAATTGCACTATTTTATTTTTTGGATGCTATTTTTCATTATGAATCTTATGACATTAGTTTTATATAATGTACAATGTTGAAAATTTGATTGTCAAAGTTTCTAAAGTTTGACTAACACAATTTCTAAAGGAGGGAGTAATAATTTTCTTATTTCTATTGTTGGAACTTGATTTAGGGGATGTTGTTTCATTGAGTACATAGAAGCTGGGTTGGTAAGGTTGGAAGTTAAAGTAGAAATATGTAGAAGTATATAATGAGTTGTTATTAAAGTAAAAGAAAAATTATGTAGATTTATGTAAGTTTAGGTAAAAGAAAAAGTGAAATTGGATAGAAATAGGTAGAAAAATGTTGTTGATAGTTTAGCCTTAACAAAATACAGGGCCTTAGTGTTGTAGGAATTGTCCGATCCACGAGAAAAGAAAGCTAGGTATTGGATTTAATTTTTCGTTTAATGTCCAATAAATCCAAACTCGAATGATTTGAATCTGAATATTTGATAGCCTACTTGTAGCTACAAACATGCCAAAATATAATAAATATATGATCCTCATTTGTTATTTCTTTCACTATTTATAGGGGTAGTCTAGCATCAATTGTGATTATCTATGATTATTGGGGTTAAGTTTTAAACTTGAACAATGAATGTGAAATGACAAGTTCTTCCATCCATGTCTAGATTTTGACATCTAACTTACAACATATCAATCAAAAAAGTAGAAGCCCCCTTCTCATAGTGAATGATTTGGTCCCTATCATACTGAACAACCCTTTGAAAATTGAACTATTTAATCCATTTTGTTCAAAATTAGGATTATACTTCTGGGAGTACCATGCTCATGTATTCCCTGTGTATATTTTGTGAGCATATATATATATATATAATTTTATGAGTATACTCATAAAATGAAATTGTAAACTCTTAAAAGTTATAGATGAATGGTCATGTAAAAATGATAAACTCGAATTACAAAAATATGTGTGTGTGTGATCAAAGAATGATATGCTCATAAATTTATATATGTGCGCTCATAAAATTATACACACATGCTTAAAAAACACATTCCAGGATTATAAGAGTATGGCAATCCTGGAAGTATAGTCCAATTTTCACATTTTGTTGGTCCTTTGCGCTGCTGTTTTATTTGAACTGAGATTGTAGCTCCTACCAAAAAGCCTTTGAATTAAGCTTGCCATTTGCCAACCTTAAGGAAACTACAAAGTATCGTCTTTCATTCACCACAAGAAAAATCTCATAAAAACAGGGATGATGTGAAATTCCTCTTTTAACATTTCTTTGATCAAACCTTATCGTAGGGATGAGCCTCAACTTATAAGCCGTATTGTCAAACAAGTCTTGGGTGAGTTGAACAACACTCCTGAGTATGTGGTGAAGTTTGCAGTTGGATTGGACACGCGTGTTAATAAAGTTTTGGAAAGGTTAAAGATTCACCCCACTGGTGTTCGATTTCTGGGTATTCATTGTACTCCAGGTACAGGGAAAACAACCCTTGCTAAAGCTGCCTTCAATAAAATGGCAGTGGAGTTCAAAAACCGTTGTTTTGTAAATGTCAGGGAAAAAATGGAAAAGGAAGGTGGAATTTTGAGTATTATGAATGAACTTATTAGTGATCTTTCTTTGGAGAAAGTGCCTCCTGCAAGAGAAGAGGGTGATGGAAAAAGTGCTATCAGGAAAATAGTTATTGAAAACCAAGTCCTGATAGTGTTGGATGATGTCTCTGATGCTGACCAACTTAGAAGTCTTGGCTGTCTTGGCATAGATGACAGAGTTTTGTTTAAACAAGGGAGTCGGATAGTTGTTACAAGTAGAGATATCGGAGTCTTAGATCATGTTGTTCATACAGATGAGCTATATGAGGTAGAGATACTAAACGACTTGGAATCGCGTGGATTGGATATGCGCGTGAAAGAAGTGTTGGAAAGGTTAGGGATTCACTTTACTGGTGTTCGTTTTTTGGGTATTCATGGTACTCCAGGAATAGGGAAAACAACCTTGGCTAAGGCCGCCTTCAATAACATGGCAAAGAATTTCAATAACCGTTGTTTTGTCTCAAATGTCAGGGAAAATTGGAAAAAGAAGGATGGAGTTTTGAGTATTCTGAATCAACTGATCACTGATCTTTCTTTGGGCAAAGTATCTCCTGTAAAAGAAGAGGATGCTGGAAAAGGAGCTGTCAGGAAAATAGTTGGTGAAAACAGAGTCTTGATAGTGTTAGATGATGTCTCCGAGGCTAACGAACTTAAAAGTCTCGGTATAGATAACGAAGTGTCGTTTGAAAAAGGGAGCCGGATAGTTCTTACAAGTAGAAATATCGGAGTCTTAGACGATATTGCTGATAAAGATGTATATGAGGCAGAGATGCTAAACGAATTGGAATCGCTTGAATTATTTAGCATCCACGCTTTAGGGAGAAGAGAACCCACAAAGGAGTTTCAGACTATATCAAATCAAATTGTTTCCCTTACAGGTGGACTTCCTTTGGCTCTGGAAGTATTCGGTTCATATCTAGTTAAGAAGACGAAAAGAGAGTGGGAAGACTCTCTAGAGAAACTGAGACATATTCGACCAAAAAACCTCCAGGATGTGCTAAAATTAAGCTATGATGGGCTAGATGAGCAAGAGCAAAATATATTCCTTGACATTTCCTGTTTGTTGCTCCAAGCTAAGATGAGAAGGGAAGAATTGGTGGATGTGATAGAATCATGTGGTTTAAATGGTGAGATTGCCATTGGGAACCTTGTGACGAAATCTCTCTTGAAGATCATAGAAGGGAACCGCTTGTGGATGCATGATCAAATCAGAGACATGGGAAAACAAATTGTCATAGAGAAAAGTTTTGACAATGTAGGAAAGCAAAGCAGATTATGGGATTTTCATCATACTTTAAGTGTGTTGCGCCAAACACAGGTATTTTCCTGATGCAATGTTATTTGTTTTCTTTATGGAAGTTTTAAGTTGATTGAACTCTGGTTGAAGAACTTGCCTTATTTGGTATGACATAGACTGCAGATGGTATTCGAGGGATTACAGTGGATGCTAAACAAGCTTCAGATTACACCGGGCCAATGCCACCATGGATCGACTTTAGTAAACCTCCTAATGGCACTTCCTTCATAGGATACCTCAGTGAAAAGTTCAAGAAACCTTTGTTGTGTGGACGAAATGAGGAAGGCGTAACAGTTCTTTGTACCGAATCATTTGAGAAAATGAAAAACCTAAAATTACTCTTGATCAATTATGTAGAGTTGCTTGGCAATTTCAAGTACATGCCGGCAGAGCTTAGGTGGTTAGGATGGAGAGGATGTCCTCTTGCAACTTTTCCTACTAATCTACCAGCACAAATCCGTGGGCTTGATCTTTCTGGAAGCAACATACAACAGTTTGGTTCCTTGGGATGGCTTTGTGGCTCCCATCAGGTAACTTTCCCACTTTAATTAGAATATTAAAGTTTCTTGGAATCAGTCTCTCAATTGTTAGGGCAGTTGTCCATGCTGGGGTAAGACTGCCAATATCTGTTCACACAACCCCTGCTGTCATTTTTTTTACATTGGTAAGTCGGGCCGCCCACTGGGCCCCTATCTCAGGGAAAGCCCAATGGGTCCACCAGTCCATGGGGGAAGGGGGAAACCAGACATGTACGCCAGTTGCTGCTCCCAAGAATCGATCCCGAGACCTGTGGGATACCACAATGCAGCGCCCACGCTTATAAACCCAGGACCCCCCATTTCTTCTTGTATGTGGGGCCTTCTTTGTCTCATGACACTTAGCAGAACCTACTTATTATGAGTTGTTGACAATTAGAGGTATTTGCACTCACCATCTTTATTGTATTGTGTTCTTCTGTTCTAGGTGGCTAGGAACTTGGTGGTTCTAAACCTCTCTGGCTGTCGTAGGCTAACTGCTCTTCCTGATATGTCTGGATACCAAAACTTGAAGAAGCTAATACTCGAGTTTTGTGTTGGGTTGACTACGATCCATGACTCGATTGGGACGATGAGTTCTCTAGTTCACTTGAGCCTAGCATGGTGTCAAAATCTTGTTAGTTTTCCTAGTGATGTGACAGGGATGAGAGGTCTTAGGGAGTTGATCCTTTCCAATTGCTCAAAAATCAGCGGGTTACCTCACGATGTTTGCAGCATGACATCCTTAGTCAAACTCCATGCAGACAACACTACAATCACTGAATTACCTAAATCTTTGTTTCATCTCGCTCAGCTTGAATCACTCAGCCTAAATGGATGTCAGAACTTAAGAGCATTGCCTGACTGCTTAGGTATGCTAACTTCTCTAAAAGAGCTCAATCTTATACAGACTATGTTGGGAGAGTTACCCGAATCTATTGGGGAATTGGAAAGACTCGAGAAACTAAGTTTAGCTCACTGTACCTCCCTTACAACTCTTCCTGATTCAGTTGGAAACCTTACGTCCTTGGTTAGCCTACATCTAGATCGCACCTCAATTGAGGATCTTCCCGAATCCGTTGATTCACTTTCCTATCTCAAATCCCTAAGCTTAGCAGGATGTCGTTCTCTCACTGTCTTTCCTCTTTCAAGACAAGGGCTAGCTTCATTGGTTGAGCTCAAGCTAGATGGGACGTCCATAACAGAACTGCCGGATCACATTTGTTCGCTGAAATTTCTGAAGGAACTTCTGATGACCAAGTGCACTTTGCTTGAAAGGCTGCCTGAATCAATTGGGAAAATGTCAAGTCTCTCTGTCCTGTCCATCGTAGAAGCTCGCATAACTCAGTTGCCTGAGTCCATAGGCGAGTTGGAGAATCTTAGAATCTTGACATTAAGCAGGTGCAATCAGCTTTGCAAACTACCAGACTCGATTGGGAAACTAAGTTCTTTGATACGGTTCATAATGGACAAAACTGGTGTAACTAGTTTGCCTGAAAGTTTTGGGTTGCTTCGAGGCCTAGTAGTACTGCAAATGAACAAGCAACTGCCTTTGGAAAGCCATAGACCAGTTGATAAACTACAACAGAATGTCATTCCTGCTTCATTCTGCAACCTCACCGCCCTTGAAGAATTTGAAGCTCGAGCATGTAAAATTTCTGGCAAAATAGACGATGACCTTGGAAACTTGTCAAGGCTAGAGCTTCTGGATCTGAGTTACAATGATTTCCACAGTCTTCCTCGTTCCATGGACAGCATGTATGCCCTAAAGAAGTTACTGTTGCGCTCCTGTGAGCAACTAACATCTCTGCCTCCACTTCCTTCAACTCTGGTGGAGCTGAACGCTGCCGATTGTTATGCATTAGAGAGTATATATGATGTTTCAAACCTCGAGAACTTACAAGAGTTGCAACTGTCAGAAACTCATGGATGTTCCTGGTCTTGAATCCTTGACGTCTTTGAGACGACTGTACATGGGTTGTTGTCAAGCAAGTGCATCAGCTGTCAGAGGAAGATTGAACAAGGTATTAGTCTCCCCTTTTATGTCCATAATTTGGATAGCGGAAAACTAATTTATCTTTTCAGCTTAAATTGTAACGCTCTAAAACAAAATTCCTCGTAAACCTTATTCTGCAGGTTGCTCTAAGGAATCTAAGCTTTCTGGTCATTCCTGGTAGTGAAATACCGACCTGGTTTTCTCCAACTGCAGAGAACTTCACACCTCGTCCAAACCTGTCGATCAAAAGTGTGCTGGTTGGTGTCATCATCTCAGTCGATTTCGAAAGTTTGGATGAAATGCGAGCCAAGTTACCGAGCATCACCGACATTCAAGCCAGGATAATCAGACAGGGGGAGCCTATCTTCACAACTGTACTGCCTTTGTTAGGGTTGCCAATGGTAAAAGAAGACCAGTTTTACCTATGCAGATTCAAAGACTTTCACCCTCTGGTGAAGTTGTTAGGAGAAGGGGATACCATACAAGTTGGGTGGCGATTTGAACCAGTGTGTGGCATTGAGCTGAAAAGCTGGGGAATCCATCTAGTCTTTGAGAATGATGATGATTATGATGGTAACGAACATCAGTTGACATTGCCGGAGAATCAGCTATCTGTATCGCATAGACTAGGCACATTTTTAGGCCAGATGGATCAAAGATGAATGCTTTCGTGTGTTGTGATTATGTATCAATCACATTTAACAACTTTAAAATCTTTTCTTTTGTTTTTGGCTCGTTTCCGGTTTAGTAATCTCTGAAATTGTGAAGAACATCAGCAAACTGTAAGGCAAGAACAGTATTATTGTTGGAGCATACCATATTTGCCTTATCATTCACAATATATGTGATGCAATTAGATTACAGTAGACCATATCAATCCTATCACTATCATTGTTTGCTCTCAAAAGTGAGACTAAAAACCAAGTTTCAGATTCAGATGTGAGCAAAACAATTGAGCAAAGCTGCCCCCAAGCTGATGTTAAGCTGCTGATGTCAACTTCAACTTATGATATTGTGCTCCTATTATTTTGCCAGGTTAAATCTAAGTATCCTAGCTTATCTCAACCTAACACAATTTTTCAAAAAAGTATTCACTCTAAAAATACAATTTCCCAAAAAAATATCATAACTTAACTATCCTAACTTAAAAATAACTCATCCAAAAAACAGGACCTGTATTTGTTGTGTGTTATATTGGCTATTCTGTTTTCCCTCCCTTTGTTTGGACGCCCAAGTTGTTATGGATTTATCAGGTACGTGAACATTCAGATAAATGTCACTTCTACCTACAAATTCGTTGAATTTGGTGTGAGGTAAAATTTGGACCAGTAATGGAAATGTATGTTTTTGTGTTAAGGTTGCTTAAAACGTCTGGGCTCCCCATAGGGTCAGGAGGGTCGCTTCATTAATGGGTTGGTCTACTTGACAATGTTAAAGAGTAGGTGAATGAGTCGAACTGAATCGGCCTATCAATAACTGAAAATAAATAAATTTTCCTATTATTTTAAATAAATGGTATTAAATATATTATTATTACTACACAGTAAAAATTATTTAGCATAACTACTTTTTTTTTTATCATTTTATGGTAAAAATGGGTCGACTTATTGTTTTCTAGAAAGCTCTGACTTGATCCAACTCGGCTCATTAACTACCCTTGTGAGCTAGATACTTGGTTTTGTTGACATTGAAAAAAAAAAAAATTGGTGCAACTAATTAATAAGACTGGTTACATTTTACAGTAATAAATTAACAGGATGGTCACGGTCCTAGAGTAGGAATGGCAATGGGTACTGTACCCGCCCTAAACCCACCTAGCTCCTCCCATTTTTTGAGGGATAGATGAGTGTAAATTTTTTCTTTTTTCTGAAGGGATAGATGAGTTTAATTAGTTAGAACAATGCACATGAATGACTTTAGTATATATAATTGGCCAATTATTCAAAAAGAATCAGACCCAACATTTGGACTATGTGTAATTGTAAATCAAGTCAATTTTAGCCAACTCTATACATTATGATTAACGACGCAAATAACTAAAAATTGTACACTCTTAACATTTATTTTTGGACCCAATTGCCAATAATCGGACCCAATTGCCCCTTGAATAATGAAATGGAAAAGTGAACAGCAAATAAAACTACAAATTAACAGAGAGAAATAAATAAGGGAAATTTGAGAATTCATTTTAGCTCCAAAGAGAAGGGAATCAGTTGTTAACCTAGATGGGGAATGCAAATACACACTGAGATTTGCTACAGACAAAACCCTTCGATTTCTCCTCTTCTACATATATACACCCAGAAGGCCAGAATTCTTGTACAAGTTTATATATCTTCAATTTTTGCATGTAAGATCAATATATTCTCTCTCCTTTCTAAATCCCACTATAAAATTAGGTAGAAGACGTGCGACAGTAAGAGGACAAACGTAGCAAGACACGTATAGCAACCAAAATCCCCATTTCATTTTTGGACCAAAATGCCCATATCATTTCAAGTTTTCAACCTTTTGACCAAAATGTTCACGAAGTACTGCTCATTTGAACCGTACTGAAATTACTGTTTAAATGAACAATACCACATAGTTTTGAGTTTTTTCATAGGTATAGTGATTATTGTTTCTTTGTTATTATTATAGTTTATTTGTTCAAAGATTGTGCACTCCACTCTCAAAAAATAATTGTACACTTCTAACAATAATAAGTAAATAAATAAACAAACTAATATAAAAATTTAGTATAAATGTTACGAGTATAATAAACTTTTAAAATGCAATCACCCTTTCCCATCATCCATACTCCTCCTCTTTGTACGGCTCAGATCACCTTAACCCACACCACATTAAAAACAAACCACTCCGTATAAATGTTTCGAGTTGACTCGCTCTCAATCCGAGTCAGAGCTCTAACTCCTCCCACTCCCAGAATGCCACAGAACGACCTCCCGCCGCCGTCGCCGGCGGCGCTCATCCCACGAATCAAGCTCCGGCACGGAAACCGGGAAATGCCGGTAATAGCGCTGGGGACAGCGGTGAGTCCGCCGGTGGCGGCGGAGGTGACGAAATCTGCGGTGGTGCAGGCGATCGAGCTAGGGTACCGCCACTTCGACACCGCCCACAAGTACGGATCGGAGCCGCCGATCGGCGACGGCGTTCTAGAAGCTCTGAATCTCGGCCTCATTCGATCCAGAGATGAAGTCTTCGTCACTTCCAAGCTTTGGGCTGGGCATTCTCATCCTCACCTTGTTGTCCCCGGCCTCAAGAAAACTCTTCAGTAAGTTTTGAATTTGTTTGTTCAACTTATTGCGAATTTATCTGAGATTGGGTGAAGTGCTGAAGTGAATGTATAGGTGATGTTGAGTTTGGGTGTTGTAGGAATTTGAAGATGGAGTGGATCGATTTGTATTTGGTTCACTGGCCACTGAGTTGTACGCCGGAAAAGTATGATTTTCCGATCAAGGAGGATGATTTTCTTCCGATGGATGTGGAGGGTGTTTGGGCAGCCATGGAAGAATGCCTCAAGCTTGGGTTGGCTAAGTGTATTGGAGTTAGTAATTTTACTTGTAAGAAGCTCAGGGATCTTCTCTCTGTGGCTAAAGTCCCACCTGCTGTTAATCAAGTGAGTTTTTTTTCCCGCTTTGTATCACCAATCTTGAGATCATGATGTTTTTTACCCTGTCAATCAATGCTTATTTTTCACTTTTTTGAGATTGTTGTAGACGTAAATACATGACACTAGTAATTAGCGGTGTGCAACGTGCTGGGTCAGGGTCGGCCCATGATTCATGTACGGTCGGGTTGGGTCAATGTCAGCCTTTGACTAAATGAGTCAGTTTAGGATTTTCTAGTAAAAATTCCACTTTACCTACCCTTTAACATTACGAACAGGTCGACTTGTTAATGACCCGTGTATATGCTTGTCTATTTCCTGTATATATACTTGTTTATTTCCTTGTTCACCGATTTGAGGAGATCCAAATGTAATAGATATGCACCGTACTTGTATACAATGCTAAATATTCGACAATAAGACATGCTAATTTTCAGGGGTTCCTGTATATATGCTTGTCTATTTTCCTTATTCATAGGCATGCTTAATACAAGTACCTGACATGGAGTTTATGTACAAAATGTCGAAAAATGAAAGGTGGAAGTGAACCCATTTTGGCAACAAAAGAAGCTGATAGATATGTGCAAAGAAAATGGAATTGCAGTCACAGGGTATTCTCCGTTGGGTGCAATAGGGACTTTCTATGGCACCAACAAGATCATAGAAAGCCAAATTCTCCAAGAGATAGCCAAATCTAAAGGAAAAACTGTGCCTCAGGTAGTTTGTTTACTGCTTCTCTATTACCTTCCAAGTTCAATCAACATTTCACTCATTCTGTGAAATTCTCAAGTCTTCTGACGAAATACGAGTGATTAATTTGCAGGTTTGCTTGAGATGGGCGTACGAACAGGGCATTGCTGTCGCGGTGAAGAGCTTCAACAAAGACAGAATGAAAGAAAACCTTGAGATATTCGACTGGGAATTGACCGACGAAGATCATGAAAAGATCAGGGGACTCCCTCAGAATCGAACGGTAACTGGCTGGCCTTATTTATCGAAGAAAGGACCTTTTAGAACACTTGAAGAACTCTGGGATGGAGAACTTTAGCAGCTTCCTTTTCTTGAATGAATCAAAATTGTGTTTTGAAAACTTTTAACAGTTTTGTTTGGTACATTGATGTGCATGTAGAAAGCTTGTTAAGATGGCCATGCAAGGTTGTATTTTGTAGTACATCTCAATCAATTGTTTGAGAAAGAAAATGAAATAAAACAAATAAGATGGAATTTTGATGTGCATTCGATTCAATAATTAGAGCTTGATCGACTGCAAACAAGAATCAAACAAGAATCAAACAAGTTTGACCTAATTTTAGGGTTTAGGTTACTCAATATGAATATATGATCGATCATATTAATCGAATGCAGAAAGTTTACTCAAGCTCATCCAAAATCAAATATATCCTTCATCTACTTCAAAATAACCATTGATTATACCTAAATCATATCATATACCCCCAAATCAAGAACTTCATTTATTTGGAGTACCAAATCAATAACTAAAACCCTAAAATCAATCAAAATAACAAATAAATTGCAATCGCAAGAACCAGAAAGGGGGGAAATTAAAAATCGAGAAGAGTTAAAACTTCCCGGAAGATGATTTGCGGAATATGTTCTTGAACCAGGAGAAGCCATTGGAGGCGCCATCTTTAACCTTCTTCATGCCATTGGACGCAGCTTCCTTGGTTTTACCCATCCCATTCGACGCAGCTTCCTTGGTTTTACTCATACTTCGACCGAATTTCATCGAGTATTTCTTGGTGAAACTCTTCCCAGATTTACTCTTGACGATCTTGTTGTTACTGTCAGGATTTACAGAGTAACTGGAACCCCATTGATCTGCCCATGTGTTCTCGAACGATTCGTTGTCGCCTCCCATTGATGATGATGAAATCAATCAATCAATCAATCAAAGTTCTTTCGATTGTTGGGGGATCAGAGGAGATTAAAGAGCGCAGAGAGATAAAAGGAGAGAATTATGGGGTTTGTTTGTTTGGGGGATTTGATTTTGTTTAGGGTTGTCTTGAACAGAATTGGGTGTTTGTTTGATTGAATTTTGGGGGGATTAATGTTGGCTAAATGATGGCCTATTAAAGGAACAAATTGTGGGTGATTATAGTCGGTTTATGGACTCAAAATCTTTTACCTTCCTAATCGAATGATGAGTCTTGAAGCAATAATACACAATGTGATATCTTATGGTAAAAAAAAAGTTTACTCCGTTCGTTCCATATTAAAAGAGTATGACATTATATATTCTTATGATAATATTTTTTGTTATGAATATAATGATAGTAGATTCATTTACTACAACAGTGTATATGTTGAGAAATTAATGACGTCAATGGAAAATTAATATAAAACGGAAAAAGTATTTACGTATTGAATTGAATAAAAATTATATTATTGATCTTAATAAATATATATTTTTATATAAATTATATAAACTTATATTTTTATCTATAATTTTTAAAAATTTACTCAAAACACCTAAAATAGGGTTGATTCAATTACAATCTAATTTATGATTTACAATTGTTGGTGTAGTCAATATATTTGAAGCTTCATATCATTGATACAACTTTCGTCTCTAATTATTTGTCGCTAAAATTACTTTCATAAAACGAATGAACAACTCTTGGAATAGGATTAAGGAGTACTATTTGTCACTATAAATCTTTTCATAATTATTAGGGATAGACTGGATATTATTATTATTATTGAAATCGTAAAGGTTAGGTACTTTGTTGCATCTTTGATGTTTTTAGCCAGTTGACTTCCAATGAGATAGAAATTGGTAATTTGACAAATAATAAAGAACGCGCAGAGTAACTAACACTCCCTGTAGAAAAATTAATGTAAAAATGACAATACTACAATTTATTGCATTCTGCTTCGATCATATGATATGTTTCTTTCATATCCTATGATGATTCTTTTTCTTCTATTTTATTTGTGTGTGCATATGTCCGGCTAAATTTGTCCGGTTAATTGACACCCGTTCAAAGGAACAAATAAAAAAAATTAGTTTAATGAAAACCAACATATCATCTTCTGCTTTTAAGAACATATATATTCCTGACGATTTCGTCAAAAATCTGTTAGCACGTATGACAGATTAATTTCACATATAACGCAACAGATTTTTGACGAATCATCAAATACCCAGTTGAATATCGCATCTTTAGTTCCTTACATTTCGTGTAAAACTAAACAAAGACAAAATCAAGCAAAAATATTATACCTAGTATGCTCAGCAAACCCAGAAGTAAGCTGCTTCAGTTTCACATCGTTATTAATAACGGCGTTATTATGTTGTATGTTGGCGCAAATTTTGTCGATGGAATTTTTACCAAGAGTCGTAGGAGAAACCTGCATGAAAAGATAGTTCCCAGCAAAGAGATCACCCCAATGATTCTTACTTTCCTTCAATCTCTTTACAATCTTCCCCCACAAAATCCGCCTCTTTTTCGACCCGACCCTGGTGCTTCTTCTAAACCTGAAAAACCGTCGTAAACCGGCGATTTTGATCCTGAACCGCCTCCTCCTGAACCCACCGAGCCAGCTGAACCGGGCTGGTCTTGAACCGAGGATGAGTCGTCGCTCATCCTCGAAAATCACTTCTTGCCTTAGTCTTTGGTAAGACATCCTCGACGCCATTTTGGGTTGGGGTCTGTTTGGACGTAGGAAAATTATTTGGGTGGATGTTGTTAAAGGGGGGATTTTGGGGGTGTCATATAGGAGGAGAAATGGTGGGTGTATAGGAAGAGTTGAACATGTGGTGTTGGGGGACAATATAGAAGAAGGTGGTTGATGGTAATAAAGGAGTTTGGGTAAGGATGTTGAGTGTGCATTGAATTGAATGCAGGAAAAGGAAGGGAGGTTGGAATAGTAGATAGCCAAGATAGGGGGCTTTCTCATTAAATGTGCATGAGAGCCTTTAATAATTTTCAGTCTACATCATATTCATGGGTTTTATATGTATGTGGTAGAGTTGTCAAACAATAAATAGTATGGTGTGAATTTGGGTCGATCAAATTGATCAATGATGTTATTCAGACAAGAAATTGATTTTCGTTTCATCATTTTTGGGTTGAATTAGACAATCAGATCGGAAAATTCAGGCGGATTTAAATTCAGGTCGAAATTGAATTTAGAAAATAGAAAATATATAAATATTATATCCGAATATTTAATCAAATCAATCAATGGCAAAATCTAAATAAAAGATTTATGACAAACTCCGAATATTTATGTGGGGCAAAATTTTATGTGCGATATATGTATGAATTGACGTTTCGCATACATTTTTTTTTGGTTGAAAAACAAAGGACATTTGACATATACAGAACGTGATAATCTTTAGGTAACTATTTGCTCGTGGACTCCAAATACATCACTAAACTTTTTTGTTTTTTCTTTTTGGCAACGATCACTAAGACACAACTATTTATTCCTGCGTGATCCATTCTCATTAATTAGAGACGAAAAATTTGGTAAATAAGTGGATCCTGTAAACCCATGAAAGATATTTTGAATTAATTTAAATAGATTTGGATTACTAGATCCAGTAACAAGATGGTTTAGAAATAAAAAAAGTTTTGAGTATCCTAATCGCTTGCAAAGAAAGAGGGAATAAGGATGTGATCTTGATTTTTGTATGTAGATTGTTTTCCTAAATTTTTTTTATGGATCCTAAAATGTTCTTTTAAGGCCCCGTTCTTCGATGCGGTTAGTTGATTGTAGTTCCACACCACACCGCACCACAATTTTTCATATTCCACCGCAACCCACAACAATCCATCACAACTCGCCACAATCTACCAACTCATTTAAAATTATTTACATCACAATATTCCACAATCCATCGTAACCTTCCACATTCCACAACAACTTTCCCCAACTCATCACAATTTTTAAATTTTCACCACATTACACTGCAACCAACTGTACAAAAGAACGGAGTTAATCTATTGGAATCATTTTCTCAATCAATAACAACGAGACCCATGCCACTTTTGGCTAAAAAAAATTAAAAAAATCTATATGTACCTAATGTCACTCTTATATTATTTATTCGAAGTAGAGCGGATAAAAGTTTGGATCCGGGTAAAGTTGAATTCGTCGAATACTATCAATGTTCATTTGAACAAAAATTTATGTTTAGACCCGATTTTCATTCGAGTGAGACCAGATCAGACAATTCGAACGGACAAAATTCAGGTCAGGATCGAATTTTGACAATAGAAAAAAAGAAATATTATATCCAAATATTTAGTTACTTTAGTCAATATCAATATTCGGATGAAAAATATTATTACTCTAACATAATATTTAAGATTCTGTTAAAATCAAACATGAAAAATTAATAATCAAAATATTACATTAAAAACCATGAAAAAAAATTGAACAATCTTTTGGAATGGAAGTAGGACAATACAATCACACTTCTATTACCCACAAGGACTCTTTTTTTTTGAGGTAAAACAGTTGGTTTATTGGATGGATAAAGAAATCAGTACGTTAACCTAATCCATAATAAAATCCAAATAAATTAGCCAGATTTGGAGAATCCTAACTAACACAAAACTCTTTGCACTCCCTATAAAAACAGCCTTAATCTCAATTTATTCTGCATCATCGTGTTAATTATTTCACAATATTGATACAGAGAAAACTCTGTTAAGAAATCAATTAACCCTAATCAACAAATTAGCATGGGAAGCATCGGGGATTCAGCGGCTACGATGAAGAATGAAGAAAACATGGCTGCCTGGCTTCATGGCATCAACGACCTCAAAATCCAACCTTTTCAACTCCCTGCTCTTGGTAATTATTCAACTTTCTTTCTCGATTTTTTCTTTTAATTTCTCTTTTTTCGGTAAACTAAGCGACTAATTTTGGAATTTTACGATTAATTACAGGACCTAATGATGTTAAAATCCGTATGAAGGCTGTTGGCATTTGTGGGAGCGACGTGCACTATTTGAAGGTTTTCTTTTATACATATACTTGTCCTCCCAGTTTTATTATTATACTATAAATAAGTGTCAATTTGACTAGATTTTAATTATAATTGTTCACAAGTCACAAAGAGTTATAATTCATGTTTAATCAATAGTTAAAGTTTAGTCAAATTAATATACGGCGCTTTTCTTCTTCTGCAACACATGGCTAGTTATATATATTGGCAAAAAGAGAATTTAGAAATTTCAAAGGCAATCCTCATATATATATTTTTATTGAGTAGAGAAATGGGATATTGTCAAATCCTACCATGTTTGACCATTATATAATGATTTAAAATATAAAATTAATATTATTGGATTAATTGTAAAAAATAATTTTTAAATATATTTATATAATCCCTATTTTATCGGTAGATTTACACTTTTTGAAATCTATTTTTAATCAATAATTTTTCATATAAATTTTTTATAAAAATACAATATTATAATTTTTAATATTATCTTTTATTATAAATCTAATGACATCACAGATTATATAATGAATTAACGATTAGAGTTTTTCAACAAAATATTAAGATCATGGTCAAAGTTTTTAACATAACAAAATTTTATCGATTAAAACTTTTAACAGAGGACAGATAAAAAGAAACAGAGAGAATATTTTCAAATATATTTTGCTAGAAATTGAATTTTGAAATTGATACTTATCACTTATGTGCATGTTTCCCCCTTATGAAACATAAAGACAATGAGCTGTGGAGACTACCAAGTGAAAGAACCCATGGTGATCGGGCATGAGTGCGCCGGGATCGTCGATGAAGTCGGAAGCCAAGTCAAGTCCCTCGTCCCCGGCGACAGGGTGGCTCTCGAGCCCGGGATCAGCTGTTGGCGTTGTGACCATTGCAAGGAAGGCAGTTATAATCTGTGCCCCGACATGCGCTTCTTTGCTACTCCTCCAATTCATGGTTCTCTTGCTAACCAGGTACCTACTCTGCTTATATATATATATATATATATTTTTCTTGTGTGTTTTCTTGTTGGTGCTTGTAGTAATAATAAATTATGTATCGCATTTGTATTGAAAATTCATTCTAAATGCATCCGTCTTGCTTATATATAACATGTATTTCTGATCCGAATAATCAAATCGATCAAAGATTTTCCGACACAATTTTTCGAACATAATATTTGTCTAAATTATTTGATGACCCATAAATTATGATATAGACTTCAATTTTGACAATATCAATTTGATAGATACAAATTTGATCCTTGTTCAAGTTTTTGCCACATCCTAGAATGCATATATATAACATGTATTTCTTTCATCACGAAACCCTAAACTAATACTTAACTATAGTTAATTATCAATGCTACAAAAGCTTAGAAGTCCATACATACTTGTAAAAATGTAATTTTATATAATTTGTATCAATTATTTATACTCATAGGATTCAATTTTATACAATTTTGGCCTTGTTCTTTTGCCGAATTGGTTCTAACTCTCTGAACTTATACGAATTTATCTTAATCTAATATAATTACCCGAAAAAATATCCACTCTAAAAACACAATTCCCGAAAAAAACATCATAACTTATAACTATCTAACTTAAAAATAACTCATCGAAAAGACTATGTTATTTGAAATACTTATGAACTTATGATGAATAGGTGTCTTGTTGGAAGACTTATATATGATTTCTATATAATATATGTGATTACTGATTATGTGTGTGCATGAATTGTATCAGATTGTGCACCCAGCAGACTTGTGCTTCAAGTTACCGGACAACGTGAGCTTGGAAGAAGGGGCAATGTGTGAGCCATTGAGCGTCGGTGTGTATGGATGCCGCCGAGCCAATGTTGGGGCTGAGACTACAGTTTTGGTCATTGGTGCGGGCCCCATTGGTCTGGTCACTCTGCTGTCGGCCCGTGCTTTTGGATCTCCCAGGATTGTGGTGGCTGATGTCGATGACTTCCGTCTCTCCTTCGCTAAGAAGATGGGCGCCGATGAGGTCGTTAAAGTCTCTTATAACAAAGAGGTACCTATTTTTCTTTATTTTACGATCAGAATTTGATTTTGACTCTAATTTAGATCTTTTACTTTTGAATTGTTACGACCCAAATAGAGTTAAGAAGCAAGGTTGTTAAAATCGAGATCCTAACTCGAAGCTATGGTAAAGTTAGGATCAGAATTTAGCCCATGTAAAATCATGTATTGTGTGTAAATAATAGAATTGTATTGACAATTTTGGATTATAAAATCGCAGAATCGTAAATCAGGATCGGGATTTTAATAACTATGTTAAGAAATTAACATTGATTTGGTCACGCACGTAACACACAGGATATAGCTAAAGAAGTAGAGGAGATCAAGAAAGCAATGGGAAGAGACATAGATGTTACTCTTGATTGTGCCGGTTTTGAGAAAACAGTGTCAACAGCTCTACGCGCTACTCGTAATGGAGGCAAAACTTGCTTGATTGGGATGGGTCACTGTAACATGGAAGTGCCTCTTACTCCTGCAGCTTCCAGGTAATTCTGTCATTTTAATTAATTTTTTATATTGATACCCGTTTGCTAATATGACGCCTAATTACACTCATAATTAAATAACGATGCAGGGAGGTGGACGTGGTAGGGGTTTTCCGGTACAAGAACACATGGCCGCAATGCTTAGAGTTCTTGAGCAGCGGCAAAATCGACGTCAAGCCATTGATAACTCACAGGTTCGGGTTCTCCCAAAAGGAGGTCGAGGAAGCTTTTGAGACGAGTGCTCGTGGTGGGAGTGCTATTAAGGTCATGTTTAACCTCTAAGATGCCCAAGATTAGTGATTGCATTCTATCTAGTTTTGTCTTTTTAAGATAGACGGAAGTGGTTAGCATAGCTATTAAGTACTTAGGTTAGATATATGGAAGTTTTAGTTTGGATGAGTTTATTAGCTATTGAACATTAGGATTTGGATCTTATATTGTCCATCAAATAAAAGTAGCATTATTGAGTTTAATTTACTCTCTCTATATATATATATGGGCGATCATGGGCTCTTGGCAAACTTAATTTTAAATCATATGGGCTTGAAGAGGTCACACAACAAAGTTGTCCTTAAACACTATTTTACCAAACAATGAAAGTTTAAGAATGTTTTCGCCTAATTATTCAGTTGAGATTCTCAAAGTTAACTAAATCGCTATTGCTAAACAAGGCCTAGATCTCTCCATCCCAGAGGTCTTGGATTGTTTTAAAAGGCCCAAAACATGAAGTGTAGTCGAACCCTTTACACACTCTACTTTGAGGGATGCCCTTGATCTTCTCATGATCCTCTTGACTCAAACTCCAGTCGAATATGTCGAGGTTCTGTTTCATTCTTTCTTTGTTGAAGCTTTTCACCACCACCGCGATCCCCTGCTCTATAGCCCACCTCAAACAAACCTACATTAAGAACCATACATACAATCCCCATCATTAATCCCATTACATACAATCAAAGATTCATTAACGATAAATGAATCACCTGAGCGACAGATTTACTCCTACGAGCAGCGATATCCTTCAATACATGAGATTCCATGAGCAAGTTGCTGCCGTAGAATGTCCCTACAGCACCTAAGGGAGAGTAGGCAGTCACGACGACTCCATTTGCTTTGCAGAAGTCTATGAGTTCCTTCTGTTGCCATGACGGGTTCACCTCCACCTACATTTCGAAAACAAGGTAGAGTTTTACGGTTGACAATTAATCATGATACATCTTAATTCCGCGAAAAGAAAGAAGATTGGTGTATATATATATATATAAGGATAATTGGATTCTAATAATCCCTACTTTCATCAATTGGACAATGGTGGACTGTACTTTCACTTTGTATTCTGGTGGTCCAAAAATAAATAAAATTGGATTGTAGTGGAATATTTTCAAGGGAATCATAGATTTTGTGTTGCATTTGATTCAAAACTTAGTATAACACTTCACAATGATTTTTAATGAATTTACAATGTTTCTCCCAATTTTTTTCATTTTTCTAACTATTTTTTACGATTTTTTCACTCTTATTATTTTTAAAAAATCATAATAATTATTCGGAGTCTCAAAAAAATAATTTAAAAAATGTTTTAGAAACTACAATTCATTAACTTTCTAGGGGCAAGAACGTAAAAAACAAAAACAATATAGTGTAGGAATGAAAAAAATAAGAAAAATGTGGAGGTGGATTTGGTACCACTACAATCCAATTTTATGTTTTTTTGGACCACCAGAATCTGAAGTGAAAGATTGGCCCATTGTCAATTGGTGAAAGTAGGATTATTAGAATCAAATTATCCTATATAATATATATATATATATATATATATATATATATATATATATATAGGGATATTGGATTCTAATAATCCCTACTATCACAAATTGTATGGCAATAATCCCTACTATCATTTTGGATTTTGGTGGTCAAAAAAAAAATTGTATTGTAGTGGGACAAAATCGAGTGTATACGCTAAATATCATAGATTTTGTGTTGCATTTGATTCAAAACTTTGTATAACACTTTACCACGATTTTTAATGAATTTACAGCATTTCTCCCAAATTTTTTTAATTTTTTCAATTTTATTCCTTTTAAAAAAACATAATAATTGCTCGGAATCTCAAAAAAATAATTTAAAAAATGTTTTAGTAACTACACTTCGTTACCTATCTAGGGGTATGAACCAAAAAAACAAAAACAATATGGGGTAGGCATGGAAAAAATAAAAAGAATGTGGTTATGGATTTGGTACCACTACAATATAATTTATTTATTTTTATCACCAGAATCTAAAATGATAGTAGGGATTATTGTCATACAATTTGTGATAGTAGGGATTATTAGAATCCAATTTCTATATATATATATATATATATATATATATATATATATATATAGGGAAATTAGATTCTAATAATCCCTATTTTTGCAAATTAGATGACAATAATCCCTACTTTCAATTTGTATTCTCGTGGTTAAAAAAAAAAGTAGATAGGTAATGAAGTGTAGTTGCTAAAATATTTTTTAAATTATTTTTTTGATATTTTGAGCAATTAATATGATTTTTTAAAAAGAATAAAATTGAAAAAATCATAAAAAAATAGAAAAAAATTCAAAAAAAATTGGGAGAAGTGTTGTAAATTCATTAAAAATCGTGGTAAAGTATTATACAAAGTTTGGAATAAAATGCAACACAAAATCTATGATATTTAGGGTATACTCTCGATTATGTCCCACTACAATACATTTTTTTTTCGAACCACCAGAATACAAATTGAAAGTAGGGTTTATTGCCATCCAATTTGCAAAAGTAGGGATTATTAGAATCCAATTTCCCTATATAGTCTGATTAATTACCTGGTTAACTGCAGGAGGTATAGCGGAAAACTGGAGGATATGAGCCAACTTCTTTCGAGAGAAGTTGCTGACACCAATGGATTTGGCTAAACCGAGACGCTTGCATTCTTCCATGGCAGTCCAAACAGATTTATAGTCCATGGGCAGAAAATCTTCCTTTTTTATAGGGTACTCGTACACCCCAGGTTTGGAGCTCACTGGCCAGTGTATCAGATACAAATCAACATATTCCACATTTAACTTCCTACATCAGTTAAGATGTTAATGTGCATGTATATAGCATGTTTTCGTTAGTAAAACATCCCAACTCAACATCCATCAAATAAAAATTAAGCCCCACTCAACAGTTGCATTTTACAAGTTTGTTATGAAGGGTCCCAAGACAAACATCCACAAGTTCTACTTCTACAGGCAGTGGCAGATCTAGATTTTCTGATTAGAGGTGACAACTGCACTATTATATTCCTCAGATATACATAAATTTATAATTTTATCCCAAATAGTACTGATTTTTTTTATCGGTGACCATGACCACCCTTGACTTATAGTGGGGTCCGTCAGTGTTTGCGTACAGGCCGGAGGCAAGAGTTGAAAGTTCAAACTTGCTATGACAATAATGGCTCATCAACTCTACAATTTGCGTACATAAACTTTTTAGGTTTTTGGCAAGACTTATTCCTTAGGAGTGTTTGGTAGGAACCCAGGGAAAATTTTCCCCGGGAAAATTTCCCATGGGAATTTTTTCATGGGAAAGATTTTCCTAGGAAAAATTTCCTTTAGCCCCCTAAATGGAAAAAGAAATTTTCCCTAGAGAAAATGGTGAGTCCATCGTAAAAACTTTCCCAAAGTCAACCCGCATCCAAACATAGAGAAAATAAGTCAACTCAGAAAAATTGACAATTTCCCTGGGTTTATTGACCAACCAAACGCACCCTAGTGGAAAACCGAAAAACTTGAACTTTGTGTGCGTATATATATCCAATGACTAATTGAGTCATCTTCCTAATCAAAAGGGTACAATTCGATCATTAAATGACTAAGTGAGTACTACCTCCGTCCCATATTGTTTGTCCATCTAACTATATTTAAAAGTCCAATGGTCATGGGAAATGGGGTGGAAAATGTGTAATGTACTAGAATTGCCCTTACTTTTCTCATGTGAAGAAAAATAAAAAAGAAACAAAAGAGTATTTATTAGGGATATAATAGGAATTATAAAATGGACAAATATTTTAGGACAAGAGAGTTAGGTAAATGGACAAACAATTTGGGACGGAGGTAGTAGAAGTAACATTAATGATCGAATCGCCTACCTAAACCAGAAAACGAACCCAAATGGTGACGATTAGGATTAGAGTCAAAATTGGTTGGTGATAACTGATAAATGAAAATGTCAAATCCACTTACTCCATTCCATATTAATGGTTATTTTGTTAATTGTCACAGTCTCCAGTATCATTTTTTGACTGATAATTTTTTATATTTATATTTTTTTAACAATTGCAATATTATACTTTTAGGATAGTATTTTTGCTACGAAGCCAATGATAGTAATTTTATGGCCTTATTTGGCAACCGGTTGATAGCTAGTAGATGTTTGACCTTTATGTGTTTAATTTAGTTGATTGTAGGAAAATGGTTTGATAAAATAACTTTTTGTGAAAAACTATCAAAAAAAGTTTCATTGAGTAACTTTTGGAAAACTAGCTTATCAAATAAAAAAAACTAACATACATTTTTTTTTTATCAAATACCTCACGTAAATTTTTAACTTTGATAAAAAAAACAAACAAGTGTCCAAAAAACTAAAAATTAGCCCAAAAAGTGGATAGCAAAACACTCCTATATAACAAGCCAATGAGAAAATTATAATCAAAATTTCTAAAGTTTGATCGCACCTACAACTACTACCTCAATCTCATTATAGTAATTCATTTACCTAATTTTTTTGTCTCAAAATATTTGTCTCATTTACAATTCTAACAACTGAAATTATTTTTCTACCCTTAATTAATAAATTCATTTTTTACTTTTTATAATTTTAATAACTATTATTTTCAATTAAAGTAGCGATATTTTGGATAAATTATAAAATTTTAATCCAATTTTCATATTGGTATTTTCGAGTTAGATAAATGGAAAAATATAAATTGACGGAGTTATTAATATGAAACCGGTGGAGAAGAAACAAAAGGGGGCAATTAACTAGCAAATGCAACTGAAATTGCCGAAAATGAGAAAATTTCGAACAGTGTACTATACCTGAGAGAGGTTTTTAATGCAGGGAGCACCAAATGAGGATGGGCATCGCTGCACCATAGCTTAGTGGTGATAAACACTTCACCTCGAGATTGAATCAACCCCATTTCCACAGCCTCGGCGATGGCTTCTCCGAGTGGCTGCTCTGTGTGGTAAAGACACGCCGTGTCGAAGTGGCGGTAACCGGCTTCCACGGCGGCGATCACGGCGGCCCTGGTGGTCTCCGCCGGTACTGGTGGGTCAGGCGCCATTCCGAACCCCAATACCGGCATGCAGCCGCCGTCGTGGCTCAGATTGATTGTTGGAATTATGTGGCGATTGGCAACCATTGCGAAACTGAAGCCTTTGACTGAATTTTTCGAGGGATGGATTGGGGAAATGTGAAGAAATTGTGATGTTTACAAATCCAGTAAATACTAAATATTTTGGTGGAGTTTGGTACTGTGGGGAGTGGGGACTCCTTCCCTCCTTGAATTGACCGTTGGGGTCCTCCTCATAACCGCCCAAAAATTCTCATGACATTTGTGTGAAGCGTGATTTGATCACATTTTACAAGCATGAGTGCGTGACCAATTGGGTGAAACTTTTCGAGTATTAGTAAAACATCTGCAACGGTGAATTTGAGAGTAAGATTATACGCTATATAGCGTAGGCGAAGGTGAGAAAGACAGTGTAGTAGTAAGGACGAATTTCAGCAGTGTTCTTCACGCACGCGAGGATGAACACTAGATTCTCGTTATTTTTTCTTTCTTTTTTTATAGTATATTTAAATTATTAAATATGGGGTCTACACCTTTTTAAAATATTATAATTAAACCCACACTCACTATTAAAATGCAAGTTTATACGAAGAGTTGAACTCTAACTTTCTGATAGGTCATACATACCATTTCCACGTCATCTATTAACTATAATTTATGCTGACAATTGCAGGTGCTATTTTCTCAAAAAAAAAGTCCACCAATACTCAATACTAACAAACTTATGGGATTGCATACAATTACATCTTGATCCAAACAAAACCAGTTCAAACTAAGCTACAAAAATTCAGTTCTAGATTCTAAACAACCCAAAAAAAAAAGTAAAACAAAACTAAAACCATAAATCACTTATTAGGGTGCACCTTCTTCTTCTTATGCACCTGGCAATCACAACTACTCATCTTCTCATACCCACTGTTACTCCCCATGCACCCAAACTTCCTCTTCATCTCCTTCCACAAACTCACCTTTTTCTTCTTCTTCTTCCCCTCACACAGACAATTACTCTTCTGCCCCTCCCCTATCTCCCTCCTCTCACTCATCTCATCCTCCTCCCTCTCTGATCTCACTTCCTGCTCTTCCTTTTCTTCTTCTTCTTCTTCTTCCGCAGCCAAGTTGCTGAAATTACCACTCTGCCCCACGGCCCGGATCACGTTATCCCTGAGCTGTAACTGAGAGACGAACAGCGCCTGGACGACGACGCGCAACGGCAGCCGTTGATTCTGGGCGGCGTGATCGCACGCCTCCGACGACATCTTCTGGAAGTCAAGCAGTTGACAGACCTCCTCCCTTTCTAGTTCGGTCAGCTTCTTGTGTTTGTCTAGGTAGATGTCGACGGCGCGATACATGCCGTCCGATGACCGGTCCGATCCGACGGACATGGTTGACCGGACCATCTCGGCCACCTTCACGAAGGTGGCCGGGTCCAGGTCTGACTCGCTCGCCACCTCGATTAAGTACCCTTCCATCAACTCCGCCACCTTGACTAAACCCGACGGGTCAGGGTTGGTGAAATGACCGTAGTACCCTTTTAGTATTCTCCTTAGGCTTTCCACGTCGAGGTTTAAGGCAAGGAGATCCTTTACTGTGGCCCGGTCCAGCTGTTTTCCAATGCGGGTTTCCAGCCCATGGATGCAGCCTGGCCCGGCCCCCGAGAAGAGTGCCAGCGTGTAGAGTTCGAAAAGTAGGGTTGGAGGGAGGGGGTGGTTTTTAGGGAGGAGTCTTTCTATGGCTTCGATCGCCTCGCTCCTGCACGTGTGGTTTGACACGTGGCACTTCAGGTACTGCAGGAGGGACCCGGCGATGGCTTCCGGCGGGACCCCCCTCTTCCCCATGGCGTCGAGGACCGGCTCGTACATCTCCAGGGGCAAACTCGTCAATTCCTCCGCCGGCCTGCTACTAGGTTGATCCGTCGAGAACAGCTTCCTCCTTGCACTCGTCGACCTGTATGTTGTGGGGTTATCGGGCCCGGGCTGGGCCAAGAGGGCCGGGTCCGCTAAGGCCTGGGCCGCCAGGGCGTCGACACAGTGATCAAAGAGCCCGATCTCCGAGGCCCGGTGGAAGGAGCGGGCCCCGCAGCGGAGGGCCCGGACGGTGGAGTCCCAGCTGGGGAGGACGTGGTGGTCGAAGAAGGCGAGTGCTTTAGTTAGGAGGTTGTTGGGAGAGTGAGAATCGGTCATGCCTAGGCTGTGAGACAAGCAGATGAGAGGGATGATATTCTCACACGTCATTGATATTTCGAAACCGTGACAGAACCTCGCCACGGTTTCTAGGGTTTCGAGGTCAGCTCCGATGGTGTCGAAGAAGGCGGAGAGGTCGGTGAAGGGGTTTTCCTCAAGCAATGCTGTCACTTTCGATGATTTCTTTGCTAGTAATTCCTGGATCGTAATATGGGGTATGATTAAATATATATTGATTAAAATGAATTTAACTGAGAAAATTTGAAAAAAGAATGAAGGAATTAGGGTTGTGATTAGCTAAGTTTTTTTTACCTTGTCTAATCTGAATGGAGGGCTAGTGCCTCTTAAGAGGCGGATACTTGGTGCAACTGTACGTATAGGCAAGCTGAAAATTGACAATATCAAAACATTCAAAATCTTAATAATATATTGTATGATCAATGATATAGGAAACTATGTAGTATGGGATTATAACATTTACCTAGATGATGAATCTGAAGCTCTAGCTGGTGCCATTTAGCCTTTCCTTAGTCTATATATATATATATGCCCAAATTTTCTACGAATTGTGCGTGATTCTCCAAGTAGTTTACTTGCTAATTTCTGGTATAGCTAATTTCACATATAACGCCTGCAAAAATCAATCAACTTTCAATCAAATTATTTCCACGAATAAAATTGAAATCAATTTAACAACAACAATAAACTTTCAACGAAACATGTCAGATAAAACTGAAACCTATATATATTCATAAAACCATTGGAGACATAAGAGTAAATATTTGTTCAATCTGTTACCAATAATCATTTCTTGTAGATACCCTTTACGTGGGTAGAAGTAACCCCTAACGTTGAGATTTAATTAAACATGTATGTAATTGAAACATAATTAGGACATGAATAAAAGAAAGAGATTAGTACCTTAATGAGTTGATTAATGGAGTGATTATGGTGGAGATGAGGATTATGGAGCAAATGAGGGAGGAATTGAATGAATAACGAATTGAATTCAAAATGTAGAGAGAGAAGGGATGGTGGTGGTGGTGGTGTTGAGGGAGTGGTAAGTTGAGAGTGAGTAGTTGGAGAGAGAGAGAGAAAGCCAGCCGGAAGAAAATTCTTTGTAGTTCGATTTATTAGGAGAGGTGGTTACTTTCAAATCTTCCCATTATTATTCTCTCCAACCAAAATGCTACAACAAAAATGTTACGAAAAGGTCCAAAAATCGAAGCCCAATTAGATGCCAAGGCCCGCGATGCTTTCAGGAAAAAAAAGCCCAAACTGCGTATCTTTCAGGGCCTTAATATACATAAGGGATAGCCCATCAAGTAAATGAAGCATAAAGTTTCAAGTAAAATTGTTTAGTTTTTTTTTTTTTTGAAGAAATTGTTTAGGTTTTAATATGTGAAAAGTATCAATTTTAATTTTGTTTATGTTGTTTCGTATTTTTGGTGGTTTCAGGATAGGTTTCATATTTTGTATATCTAACAAAAATATTAAAAATAAAATAAAATTTATATTTCTCATAAATTCGAACATTATACTTTTGCTTGGAGCTTTATGGTTCATTTGCTTAATGGGTCATTCTTTGAGGTCAAAAACCTTATATATATGGTATGTTTCACTTTCTACCCCACATAGACGCACATGTGTGTGTATATATGTGTGTGACAAAAACTGATAATGTTCTCGATCATGGGATGTAGAATAGGTTCAACATATTATGGGGTCTTACTCCAAACATTAACCTCAATTTTGTACACTTTATAATATCGTATACTCAAAAATAGCTATTCACAAATAGAGGTTAACAGGGTTGTGGTCTTGTCTCACCCACTTAAAGCTTTGCCACTCATATATATGGTATAAGTGTAAAATGATTTTTTAAACTAATATTGTAATTTTATAATGGACTAAAGCAAAATATATTTTTAAAATTTATTTTATTTTTTTGCATGTCTATATTATATCTTTGAGGTGGGACTCTTTTCTAGATTCCAGCTTACGAAGCTTTATGCACCCAAACTACTCTTTTTTATTATATTTCTTTGATATAGAGTAATAGATAATGAACAATTTTAAATTATTGAGTCAATTGAAATTAATTCTTATGAGGTGGAGCGTAGGGCCTTTTTGTTTTTTGGATCCCGAACTTTGGGAGTATTTATTTTTTGAACCCCCATATTTCAACGTTTATATTTTGGACCCTATATTTTGTCTCCCGCAATAATATGGACCCTATACTTTGTCTCCGACAACATTATGGACCCCCATATTTCAAAGTCATTATTGATTTTTTTTCTTTCGAACATTTTCCAGCCGCAACTTCTTCTTCCTCTTCTTGCACGATTTTCAACCCCCATATGAGCATAAATTTGCCAAAAAAGTAACCAAAATTTAACTTTTACCCTACTGTTTTTTATCCATGAATTTTACACACCCTTAGCTGTCAAAGTCTAGTCAATTTCAAAACAACAGTCAAAAGAAGGAAAAAATGATAAAAGGGCATATAGGGAAGTTTAGCCAACAATTAGGTCATCGTCGGAGTCAAATATAACTTCGGGCCACATTTTTTTGTCCATAAAGTATAAGGTCCAAAATATAATCTTTGAAATATAGGAGTCCGGAAAATAAATACCTCCAAAATTCGAGATCCAAAAATAAAAAAACCCATGGAGCGTATGATATCAAAATATTTGTTAGTGAAAGGTCTTTAATTCTAATCTCAACAACCCTTATACTATATTTGCACGTAATTAAGAGATCTTGCATATCTTTCACCATGAACTTAAATAACTTTTAAGGCCCTGTTCTTTGCATTGGTTCAATTATCAAATCCAATCCAATTCAAACTTAATCAAATTTATTCAAACTTTAGTCGATTCTCCAAAAAATATCCTATCTAAAATGACTAAAAACACACATAAAAAAACATCATAACTTATCCAAATTAATTCAATCCAATCCAATTCAATTCGATCATCCAAACTTAATTTTAACCAATCGAAAGAACATTACAAGTGCTCTTGAATGGCAGGGTATTGTACGTGTATATTTAAATCATGACTTTTACCGTCCAAAAGATGTTTCAAGAAAAAGAAAGAAAAAGAAAGAAAGAATGGAGAGAATATGGACCATTAATGAAATAATATATTGGTTGACAGACTGACATGCATGAAATAATATATTGGTTGAATTGGTAGAACAAATGTTCTAGCATATAATATAAATCAAATACATACATTTTAATTCCATTTAATTACGAAATTAAAAGCGAGTCTCATGCAATTTGAATTAGGCATTTTCGCAGCCTCTATTTTTATTGGAAAAACATAAAGTGGGGCTCCAATAATGGGTAGCCAAATGTGAGGACGGATATAAAGAAGAGAAATGATAAATGTCTTGAGTAAGACACATATTAAGTTGTCTTGTCATAATATAAAGGATTTTTGGCTCAAAATAATCCGAAGTCGGAGGTCATTGGCTGAAAATAATCCAAACTCAATTTTTGGCTGCAAATAATCCAAACTTTTAACCTAATTACTCGGACTAAACCTAAATCGATTTCCGGCGTCGAAATTCTGACTGAGAAGCCTAAGCACGTGTTTCTTTAATTGATTTTGATTTTGAATTTATGCTGACTGGGGTCTACATAAGTTGACCAGTCAGTATTCCAACGCTGGAAATCGATTTCGGTTTAGTGCGAGTAAATATGTTGAAAATTTGGATTATTTTCAGCCAAAAAGTAAGTTTGGATTATTTTCAGCCAATGACTTTCCTACTTCGGATTATTTTGAGTCAAAAACCCTAATATAAAACCTATATATTTGCAAATAAAATTGAAAAAAATGACATGATTGGCTTCTATAACTATAATAATATATATAAATGGTAAAAAAATCACATTTTTATCTGTATTTTTTAAAATTTACAAAAAAAGCGTCCAAAATATATCTAACAGATGGAATTCATTCGTTAGTCAATTTTAATTGTTGACATAGCCAACACATTCTAAGCCTCTTATAATTGATAATTAATACTATTTGTCAAAAAAATAGAATTAAAAATGATAATAAATATTAATTTCATAAGAAACAATTGCCCAAGACGCGTATCATTAAAAAAAATTAAGTAGGTTTTGTTACAACTGAAAAACAACTATAAACATCATCATATCCATCCAAGACTTGAATTTTGTTACACATAATATTATGTATGATAGGAACCCATGCATGCTCAAAAGTAGTGGCCTGTGTGCATTTGCAAATCAACGTAAGGCAAAGAGGCCCAACACTATATGCGTAGGCGTACAATTCTTCTTTTTTATGGGTATTGGTCATAGTGATATTATATCATACATCGAATACATTCAGATTCTGTTTAATTAAAATGTTTATTTAGATATTTCAGTTGAAACTTTTGTAAAGGACTGAAGTAACTTTTTTAAAACAAAAAATTGAGGTAAATGAATATAATCTTCTGAACCATTATAGACATCGACAATCTAGCACCCCTCAAGAAGAGCACCTAGCATTGTTCATTATTAATCTATGATTCTACAATTTTATGATTCAAAATCATCAATGTGATCCTGTTACTATCTACATTACGATCCATGATCCTATGTTGGTTAATTTCGATCCTAACTACCCCATGGATCCAAGTCAGAATCCCGATTTTAACAATCTTGAACACAAGAAATTAGATGGTAATTAAGAATATGAGCATCATTCTTTATACTTCTACCTACTATTCCAATCTATGTTTTTTTTTAATATGCTAGCAAGGTTAGCTATTTGAACATATATATATGCATGCAAGTATACATGAGTATATAATTTTTATGTTTAGTGATCAATTGTGTTCGTGATTACGCATGCTAGGGTTAGACTTTTTGAACGTATCATATGTAATCTACGTTTAAGTTTGTGTTTGTTGTATTTAATTGGAGTCCGGTATATAAGATTAAGCTTTTGAATGCATGATTTATTTAAACATGTGAAAATTGATACACTGAGAGTTTGTATTATGCTTTATAATCGCATGATCATGGGCACTACCGGATTTTAGGGTACCGCGATGGTGGCCACGGTCATTGTTAACTCCAAAAAAATTAATAAATTAGTATAATTTGGAATAAAAATTATGAATTTTATGGTTAACATATAAAATAACAGTGTATTGATCACCCTTAATCAATAGGTCGAGATCCGCCACTGATCATAGATAACAGCTGACGAGCTTATTCATATATGATGGATGTATGACATGAAATTTTGAAATTTTACATTAGCCAAGATGTATACCTAAGTTAATCATGCATGTCCTTAATGATATATGGTTTTGTAAAGAACATGGATTTAGTCATGTTCTTTGGATTGATAACTCTTTCCAATCCAATCTAATCCAAACCTTACACAATTTTCCTAAAAAATATTCTCTTTAAAATCATAATTTCCCAAAAAAGTATTATAATTTAGGGTAATTGGATTCTAATAATACGAACTTTGGGCCATATAAGACTTAATAATACGAACTTTCGATTTGATTCTTAATAATACGAACTTTGACCCCCTGTTGCCCCCAGTAACACGCCACCGAGTTAAGTTGAACTTAACTCGGTGGCGGTCCTAGCTGGCGGTGGAGGGATAAGTTTAGTCAACTTTGACTTGCCCAATCAGCATAATTTTTCCATGTCAGCCCCCTTATCTCTCTCTTTCTCTCTCCTCTCTCTCTCTTTCTTGCAGATTTCCAGTACCCCCAACTTCTTCTTCTTCCTCCTTCTTCCTTCTTCTTCTTCTTCTTCCCCCATTATCCATCAATGGCCCTCAAGCTCTTATCTTTCTCAGAGAACACAAACCTTAGATCTACCATTAACAATCTTCTTCTTCTTCTTCTTCTTCTTCTTCTTCTTCTTCTTCTTCTTCTTCCACAAAACTCGCACAACGAACACTAATCCAAGGGAATCAAGCCCTAACACTAAGTACCAGATCTAATGAGAAATTTGACACCAGAATCTCCAATGAGGACAAGTTTGAACAAGTAATCGTAATCATCGTCTTCGTTGTACCCCATTGTAGCAGGAATTGGAGCTTCTGACTGAATTGAATCAGAGATAGCGATGGGTTGGATCTGGTGATATGCAAATACACCTCCGGAAAGAGAGTTGCTCCGGTAGTCACCTCCCATACAGACGCCACCATCTCCACCAGTGAATACACCGCCACGATTCCATTCGCCGCCAGCACAAACCTCAAATTTCAATCAAATCAGAATCAATCGATCGAAGAACAAAAAGAGGGGAAAAAAAGAGAAAAAGAGAGTATGTGTAGATACCTGAAGGCGTCGAAGTCGAACCAGTGAGGTTGCGGACGTGAATTCGTGAGCAAGAACACAAAAGACGACAGAGTGAAGACGAACGTCGCAACTCGGAAGAGGAGAATCAGTGAGTTGAATCGCTTGAGTTTGTGTACAGAGAGAGTAGACTGGAACCTGACATCGTGTGGCGACGCCGTGGGAGTCCGCCGGGTGGCGGTGGTGGAGTGTCATACACTCTCATTGGATTTGATTGACTGTTTGAGAAAACTTTGCAGTAAGCAAATCGAAAAAATTTGCTTAATTTACGGAACAATTATGAGTTAATGAGTCATCAATTTGCAGAGGAGAGAGAAAAAGATAAGAGCTTGAGGGCCATTGATGGATAATGGGGGAAGAAGAAGAAGGAAGGAGGAGGAAGAAGAAGAAGTTGGGGGTGCTGGAAATCTGCAAGGAAGAGAGAGAGAGAGAGAGAGAGAGAGAGAGAGAGAGAGAGAGAGAGAGAGAGAGAGAGAGAGGTAGGGGGCTGACGTGGAAAAATTATGTTGATTGGGCAAGTCAAAGTTGACTAAACTCATCCCTCCGCCGCCAGCTAGGACCGCCACCGAGTTAAGTTCAACTTAACTCGGTGGCGTGTTACTGGAGGTAACAGGGGGTCAAAGTTCGTATTATTAAGAATCAAATCGAAAGTTCGTATTATTAAGTCTTATATGGCCCAAAGTTTGTATTGTTAGAATCCAATTACCCTATAATTTATTCAATCTAATCCAATTCAATCTATCCAGACCTTATTTTATCCAATCCAAAGAACATGACTATCCATAGGCCTACAATAGGAAGTTGAGGTGGGATTGAAAGAAGAAGTGAACCTATAAAAAAGGGAAACAAAAACCTTTTTTATGAAGTAATGCAAGGATATGTAATTTATTTTTCATTTATTTATTTTATTTGGTACTGTTGTATCCTGATACAAAAAATAAAAAAATTCCTCGTTGTTGATCCACAAAGTGAGGAAAGTGAGAGTTTTCAAAGGCCAATACAAACGGTGTTGACAACATCTGAAGAAACAACCAAACCTGTTACTACCACTTCACTCATAGTGCTTGCTAACTGTTTATGAGTTGTAACCAGTTTTGCTTTCTCCCTGCCTTTTTTTTTTTGTTTCTGTGTTTCTATTTTTATTACTAGCCTAGGATAATTACTGGCCAGTAAATGGTAAAATGTTTTCAAAAAAACTAATGCATGCACTGAGAATATTCGAAGCAATTGTACATACACTATTAGATTCATATATAACATAGATAGGATGCCTTTGGTAGAATATTTTGAGAAAAATCTTTCCAAGTCTGTGAGTAAAATAATCACTGTAAAATTGTCCCATCCATCTATAAAACCAAATATATATAGTAAAGTTCATTGGCCTCCCTAGAAGATCGATCGCCCAACCAAATGCAATCTTAGGATTTATTTTTTTTTCAACTTATTTTAATTGAATATATTATAAAACTATTTTGTTAATTTTGTTAGGACACTATTTATAATTTTATATGATTCTTTTCCCTAAAAGTAGAATCCGTTGGCATGTTGGGCCCATAAGGCCGGCCATAAACAGTGGGAATGGGATGTCATGATATAATCTGTTGGCCCTTAATTTGGTCCATCTTTGAAAAAACAGTCCCAGGGTAGACTGCCAGACCATCCATTTCATGAAATGAGACCACTCATATCATAAGGTGGCAAAAATAGGACCCCTACATAGTTTTAAATAAAGCTCCTTGGGTCAATTTACAACAACCTACCCCTTCTCAATTCTATTTAGGCTATAACTTCGTTCTACCTACTCTGTCTTCACTACCAAAAAAAAAAAAGAGCTTCATTCTACCGATAAATCATCGTATTCACATTTTGTTTGGTTTGATATAGATAGTTTTGTACGTTAAGATTTAATTTCTTCTAGGATGATATTGAAGTATTGTGTGTACTCTATTGTACGACTCATTTGAACTATGCGCACATTTACATAATATCACACAAAGGCCCCGTTCTTTTATGGGTTAACGTACCTAAACGCAACGTAATTTACTGCAACTTACCATAACATACCGCAATATAACGCAAATTACCATTATTTTTTAACTATTTCCACCGCAATTTAACGCAATATACCGCAACTAATCGTCACGCAACGCACAAAAAAGCGGAGATAAAGTGTGTTTTTTTTGTTCTTATACTTGAAAATGGAGAAACTGATGAATCATATTTATTATATAGTATTTGTTGCTTTTTATTTTTGACCAGTAAATATTATGGTGATTGATTAGCTAAGATATAGAAACTACCCTAATAAATTATTTTTTTTATTTGAATACACAGATAAAGAGGGATATAAAGGAATTAGGAGACCCTTCTCGCGAGGCGTCTTCCTAAGTTATCATGAAACAAAAAAAGAAAAAAACAGAATTTGGGCTAGTACTTCAAACGACCCTATTTTTAGATAGAGTGCCCCTTATTCGCTAATCAATCTGCTGTCAAGTTGGTTTCTCTAAACACATGATTTACCGAATAAGCCTCACAAAGATGAAGGTGCTTCCTGATGTCTCTAATAGTCATACCCTAATAAATTAATATGTTGGAGAGTGAAGAAAAAAGAAAGAAAAGAAGACAATTTCTTGATTGCCATTCTTTTTAGTCTCTAGGGCAGCTAGGAAGGAAATGTTGTATGTTGGTATCAGCATCGAGCAAGCTGGAACTTTGAATTATTTTTCCGTTTAAAAAATAAATGTATTACCATGTTACAGCTGGAAGATGGCAACGTGAACCTAATAAGCCAAGAAAAAAATGATTAGGGACAAATGTTGGTTCAAATCAATGCAAACACATGAACTTAACTGCCCTAACATAATCAAAAATTAATTAGAGTAGAGCAACTTCAATTGATTATTATTAATTATTTGACCTCAACTTCATAGTCTATAGAGTGTGTATATCTAATTTTTCTAAACCTAGTTCTGTGCAAAAAATTGCTCGGGGTGTCATACATTCGCTAAAAGTGACTATTTGGGGACCACATTATTTTTTTTTAACTCTTTGTGGACCAGATTGTTGTCAAAAGTTGTTGGTTGGGTATTTTCCGACCAAAACAGCCGAAATCAATAAAAAGACGTAAATGCCCCTTGACTTATGATTGAAAAGTCCAATTTGCCCCTTTTATTTGCCCGTTCAAATGTGTCTTGGTTTTCTTCATCTTCACTTTCATTCGTTCTTCTTCTTCACTACACTACTTCACTCAACTCCAAAGATGCAGAGAGAATTGGAGAATTGGGAAGGAAGAGGAGCATTGAAGGTTCAAGTTTACGAGAATTGGTCGAGCTTCTAGTTTGAGTGTCGGTTTCAGCCACACCACCGTCGACGGATAATCTTGCAGTGGTAAGCATCATTATCAAATTGTATGTCAGGTTCGAAAATTAGGGTAGATGGTTATTAATTTTAAATGTTAGGGTTCGAAATTTGTATTAGATGGTTTTGTTCAAAAGTTAGGTTATGAATTTTGTTAATTTGTAAATTTAGGGTTTGAATTTTGCTAAAAGTAAAGGGGAATTATTTGAACAAAACTGGGAATTGTTTGTTGAAATATGTATTGGGTTTGATTGTGATGCACAGATGATCCAATGTATTCATTCATTGTCCGATTCAACTCATTGAGGATTTACATCCCAGAGAAAATCAACAAAAAAATCGACAACAAAACCCTAAACTCTTACCCAAATCGATTCAAATGAAATCGACAACAAAAAAAACAACTCTCAAACCCTAATTTTTGAATCTTCAGACTAACGCACACCCCCCATTCAATTGAAGGTTGTCGATTTTCAAAACAATTGAAGGCTGTCGATTTTAAAAACTCATGCCATCTCAAACAATGAATTCGTTTAGATTTACCTCCCATCCTCCTCGACATCGTGGGTTGCAAAGCTCCTCCTCAATCTCTAACTTCCTCTATCTCAAATCTTGGTCTTTAATGGCCGATTCAATTTGGTAGTTGGGAGGAGGAGTTAATTCAGTTTTAAAGACAAAAATTGGAGCCAAATAGAGATATTTTTGTCACTCCAGCTACCTAAATCGTTTTTTGTGTTGACTCCGGCTGACTTCACCGGATTTTCATAACTTTTAGTCGGAAAATATCCAACCAGCAGCTTTCGACAACAATCTGGTCCCCAAATAGTAAAAAAAAATAATGTGGTCCCCAAATAGTCACTTTTAGCGAATGTATGACACCCCGGAGCAATTTTTTGTAGTTCTGTGTAAGGTCTTAATTTGACCGCTTATCCAAGTTAGATAGGGTTTGAAAAAAGGTATCGAAAATAGACAGACGGTGATGATTAATGTACTTGATGATATGTGTTTTGATGAAAGATACTCCCTCCTTCCCATTTTATTTGTCACTTAAGACATGATTCACAAAACCAATAAAACTTCCAATTTACATTAATTTGCATTCTTGGAAATGATAAAAAGTTGAATAAAATGGTGAATAAAAAGTAAAAATGATGAATAATAAAGAAAAATGGTGAATAAAAGAGAAAAGTTGATGAAAAAGATGTATAATTTGATAAATTAGTAATTAATGTGTTATTGGAATTGTAAGGTGACATATATTATGGGAAAAAAGAAAGTTAGTTAAAGTGGCAGATAATATGGTTAGGAGGGAGTAGTATTTTTAAGGTGCCTTTTTCATCAAAATACTATTTATGATTGTGGAATTATCTTAACAAAAAAAATTAAGTTGATGACAGAAAGTCTAACGATGATTTTATACTCGAACATGTCTTTCGATATTTCATGGTATAAAAACCTCATTCACTTTATGCAAATAAAAATATATGGGAGTTGCTAAAGCTTAAATAGAAGACCGCTAATTCAGTCTAATTCTAATAATATACATAAAAATATCTCAAACATCCTCAAAATTCAGTATTATACTTTTCAGTATATTATTATCTCACAAAGTTCTTCAAATTCAACCCAACCCTGTTGCTTAAAGTCACCAAATGCAAGGTCAAGTACTGAAGTGATCAAGTCTTTCAAACAGTCCGAAATGTCTCGATGTAATTTTCTGATGTCATTATGATTTTCCATGGTTAAGAGTTTCGTATAGTCAATTTTTAAATTATGAATTCTTAATATTATAATTTATTACATGAAACTATTAATTTAAATTTATGCATAGCAAAAAATGTTCTATAAAAATAAAATCCTTTTGTTCAATTCTATTAAATTTAAATATATTAATAAAAAGCCAATAACATTAAGTATTAGAGATTGTAAAAATAAAAAAAGATGTACACGAAATTGAATAGAAAGAGTCCTCTGGTAAATTATTTTGCAATAGTACCTACACATGATCATGTGACTCGTGGTTCAAGCTAAGCAAAGACATTTTTCTATCTTTAAATATTTTCATCACATTAATATTTATTATAATTTACGACATTATTTTTTTATAATTGTAATTAATTATCAATTACAAGAAATTTAACATCTGTTTTTATTGTCAACAAATATAGATAATACCATTATTGAATTAACCCATCTAAATACTTTACCCGTTTTTTTTATAAATTTATAAATAAAAAGAATAACTTATTATAATTTATATACATACGTGGTGTTATACTTATAAACAGTAATTAAGTATGCTTTTTCAAATTAAATGTCCAATAATATGATTTTCAAAGTAGACCAATATAGTTGATAAATTGTACCTAGTACAATAATGAAAGACACGTTTAAAACTTTATATTTTGCTTTTTCCTTTTGCTTTCAAATAAGAGGGGCTAGGTGTGTCAAAATAGGAATGGTGGAATGATCCCCCAGTTTGACATGAATTCCCATCTCCCAAGCAAAATTTACAAGTTTAATTTCAACACCAAATTAATAAGGACCACGTAGTCACGTACCCTCTTATGATGACGATTCCAAGTCATTTATTTCCAACCTTACTATAGTCAACACTCGACAACATATATACCTCACAACAGAGTCGGCCACTATCGCTTTTAGATGGAGAAAAGATTACATAACTATTTAATTAGGGTGCGTTTGGTTGGAAGTTGTGGAATGGAACTTCATATTTAAAGGTATCAAATTCCTTTATTTTGTGTTTGATTGAAAATTTAAGGAATGAAACTTGATATCTATAGGAATCAAGTTCCCCCCATTTGAGAGAGTTTTGATACCTCTCCTTTTTGGGAGGTTTCATATTTCATTCCTTAAAATATCAATATTTATCTTCAAAAATAAAAATAATTTATACCAATAATTTTATTTGCATAATTTTCCTTTAATTCATAATAAAAATAAAAATAAAAATTAAATTAAATTTAAAACAAAAATAATAAAATAAATGTTAAAATAATACTAAATTTAAAATATTAAAAATTGAAAATTGAAAATTAAAAATTAATTGACAATAATAATAGTATTATTTATTATTTAACTTCATTCTATATTTAAATCAAAAATTAATAATGATATTGATTTCATTCCTTTAATCAACCAAACATATGATTTCAAAGAATCAAGTTCAATTCCATTCCTCTCTAGTTGAACCAAACAGACCCTTAATTTGTTTTGACTATTAATTAAGACTAGATTAGGAAATGTTATTAGTCCCCCTTATTTTAGGGCTGGTTCTTCTGTACCCTACGATCATGGTTGTTAGAATCAGGATTCTAACTCAGACACATTAGGTAGTTAGGATTAGAATTAACCCAATAGAATCATGGATGACAATGACAATATATAGTAGAGTCACGTCGAAGATTTTAGATCATAAAATCGTAGGAAAATAGATCAGGATCAAGATTTTAATAACTATGGATGCGGACCACAACTCACTATACTACTTCTTCCAAATTTCACCACACTTCACCACACTTTATCACAATTATTACCAAATACCAATATATCTCCTCACTTTTCTCCTCTACTATTCACTTTTTTTTCCTCACCTACCGGATCAACCATATTTTCCATAAATTTTACCATATAATTCCACATCTTACCGCATTTCTCACAATTTCACCATACCACATTATTTATACATCTTACCAACTAGGGGGGGCTTAAATTAACTACATCAACAAGGTCACTGTATTTATTTTATGCGATAAGAAATTGTTTAGCCCATAGTGCATGGCTTTCATCTAATTTTGACATGTAAGGTAAATAAAATATTCTTATCACATAAAGATGTCATTGATATAAACATTTCCGCTCCTATGATATAGGGTAACATGCAAGTAGGTGGGCTGGGATAAGATTCGAACAAGCTCAAGGCCAAATTATAATGTATTAAACTAATTAGTTCTCAACCTAATCTTTCACATGAGAATAAATCTAGTATCGTATATAAGTTATAACTTATAACTAGCAAGCATTTGTGGTTTTCTTAATCAAAATATCATGAACAAAATTTAAGTATATGGAACGGCTAACTTATATAGATGTCCTTTTTTTTTAGCTAGAGAAAGTATCAGTATGGTGCAACGGCTAACTTATACTGTATTGTAAGTAGGGATGGAAGGCACAATAATACTGAGTTACCTAGCCTTGAAAATAGGTTTATAAGAAGTCTCCAAAAATATCACAATATTTATTGAAAAAAATACGACATTGTTTGGTATGGTAAACAGCTATTGATTGTTGACTATTAATTGTTTGTATGGGTTGTTTATAATTGATTGTTTGGATTGATTATTCATATTGATTGTTTCGAAAATATGTGTGTAGTAAAGTTGTTTCTGAAAAGTATTTGTTGAAATTTCATTTATATCCTTCATAAATAATATTTTTAAGATGACATATGTGTAATCATAGACAACTTTTGGAGTAAAATGCATTTTTTATAATAAGTCATTTTCAAATAGGTTGCTTTAACCAACCTATAGGAAATTGTTGATTGGACGAAAACAACCAACCAAATAAGTTGTTTATCAAATACATGAATAACATATTTGACACTCAATAAACTAACTTTTACAATAAACTCTTTGACAAGCCGTTTACCAAACATGACCTATGGTTACCGGGGACTCAAACCCCAATGAGGAAGGATAAATCTTAATTAATTTAATCTTATACTACCCGAGAGCGTTAACCTTTAGATTGCTTATACAGTAGTATACTCAACTTAATTGTTCTTGTTCGTTAATGTTTGATGGGTGTATATATTTCCAAACAGTATGATTACTGAGTACTGACAAGAGAATTAAGTATGTTTAAACAGTGTAGTGATATAGTATAATTGTACAGATTACATACTTTGCAAGTATTCTGCCCTACGTATAGTTATACATCCAAAAACGTGATTAATTATCACTATTTAATTACCTTAGGATATATAATAATACTGTTGATTAACAGTGAAGAGTTATTTTCTAATATGTGCATCTCCCAATTGTACGTTGTGTATGGAGGCTTCACATGCAACATTTACAACCACCATACACACGTACGGCTTCATAAACTCCCCATAACAAAGATCGTATTGCACCAAGTTATAATGTCTTTCTTCTCCAACTACGCAACTTAGCTCATATCCTGCCAGCTTAACCAGAAATCCAGGAGAAACAATTAACAAGAGCTTTATCCGAATTCAAATGTATATATGCATGAACCATCTATATTAATTTTTTTTTTCTTTTGTTTGTCTGTACATAATACTATACCAATCAAAAGTTTAAACTAATGCAAAACGCTCATAAAATATTTGTATGGACTTGAAACACAGTTGATGTAAAGATATATACCATCTACAGGTGAGTATGGGATTGTTGATATTTGAGCAGAAGATCTTTGATTTTTTTTTTAATTTTAGATAAATTTAGCTTGTTTACTGGGTTCTATTTTAGAATAATATATATTATATGCACCTTGATCTTGTGCTCCAGTTTATTTATAGTTAACAATTGTAATAATAAGGGTGAATAATTAATCATAATAATAAGAATGAATAATCGTAATATTTAAAACACATGCTTCGAGTATCCGTAATAAATTGCAATTTCAGAGTTAATCATGAATAACTCTAAGACCTTTGATTTAGAAATGTTCTAACTAATATATACGATAGTTACGGTGAGAATTTATAGTTATTTGTTCTAGACTTTTGATTTGATATCCTTTCATATATAGTAATCCCTTTGCCTCATAATATTTGCCATTTATCTAACTTTTTAAGTCCTTAAATGTCATTTTCTGATCTTAAGTTTTTTATATAATACTTTGTCACTAATTACAATGTTGCTTTTTTATGATAATACTTTTTGTTGAATAAAGGGCAGCCCGGTGCACAAAGCGTCCCCGCAAGTGGGGGTTCGGGGAAGGATCTCACCGTAAAGATGTAATGTACACAGATCTTACCTTGCATTTCTGCAAGAGGCTCTATATGATTAGATAACAAATTAATTATTATATATATTGAGAAATCAATACTAGAATTAAAATTTTAAAAGTTCGATCTGATATAACCTTTGATGCGATAAAGAAACTTATACAAAAGGAAACATAAGTTTAATGATGTGATTTTTTGGATAAGTTTTCTCTAATAAACAGATACATACAAGACGTCTAGCTAGCTAGCTAGCTAGCTAGTTCCTACAATCAAGTACATAGTAAAAGGTCCTAATCTCTTGGCCAAGGTATGGTGTCACTAATCTTGTCTGTGGTTGCATAGAATAAAGACGTTTATTTGGGAGGATTACGATAATTAATGTCCTCTTGATTTCCATCACTCCTAAAAATGATTGAATCAATCTAGACCCTTCATCCATCTTCTTTAATCATCTATTATTTGATAATATCACAATTATTTTTTTGTGTGGTTGAATAATCACTTTATCAATTACTTTATTTCATCCACGGCACTTTATTCTACCTATTTTTATGTTATCTCATCTACTTTATTCAAATTTATCCCACCAACTCACCAATCTATCACACTAAAAAAATGACGTTATTTACTTATTTAAAGTCAAATTCAATAGAATTGTATTGAACAGTAACTTTGTCTATTGTTCCACACGCTAACACTTATAAAAAGGTTGTAATTGAGTGACAACACTCATTCATGCACGCCGCATCAAGGTCAAATTTTGATGGAACCAAAACATTTTTCATTGGTGGATCACAAATTGTAAAATTGATAAATCATATTTGTCATAAGTAATTTGATATCAATCTATTAAGTTCATTGGTGATTGCCCCTAAACTAGAGACTCAATGGACCCTCTTGTAAAAAAATTGCGTGTCTAAAAAAGCGCGCATACACTGACATTTCATCGGGACCCACTCCATTCCAAACTCTAAACCTTAATTTGGAGTTTTCATTTCAAAGTTATAGTATAAAGTGGTTTGGATATAAGTTTGTGAGGTGATTACGAAATTTTTCTTTATAAATATATTAGTGTTGATCCATGCATGCATGTATGAAGTTATTAGTCATCCTTAATAGGTTGTATTATTATTCATGAATAGATTAATGTACCATTTTTAGATACATCATGAAAGCTAAATCACTGCTATTTTACAAAATAATTCATAATTATCTCAAAAACTTTATGGTCATATACAACCTTTAAGCCAATTAAAAATCCATTTAACTTTTACTTGTTTACTTTTTTAATTTATTTATTGCTTAACCTTTTTTTGATTTTGCTCCCACTCAGCCAGCCTAATTAAGGCTAGCTTTCTCTAATTGCTCTCCAACTTTGACTTATAAGGATTCGAGTTTAGCTTTCTCTAAGTGCATGGCTAATTAACTTAATTATCTATTGGATGGAAGAGATATAATTAAAATAATGAAACCTGAAAACTGAAAATTAAGAGAGATTAGTTTGAGAGAAGGCACATATATAATCTAACCTAAAAACTGAAAATAGCTTTTGGAAAACTAAGCAGCTGGCAACAACAAAAGGGCAAAGGTTAGTCCAAAGTGGTAAGTAAGACCTTGGCCTACCTACTAATTATTGATTTGTGACATCTATAAGTTTATGAGCGTACGGTATGTATTGGAGATTTAGGGAGTTATGGCTTGCCTTCTAACAAATTATCTTGGTGGGGGTGGGCCCTCCTCATGCTTATATCTTTTTCTATAGTCCCGGAAATTCCCATTTTGTACTTTACACGTAGACATTTGGTTGGGTTGGACCATGCTCCCCCTCTTCTTCTTCCCATTTTCCTCGCGAAAGCGTGTAAGATATGACTAAAATTGTTACTCAATTAACATATTTTCTTCCATAAAAAGTAGCGTATTTTTGTTTTCTATAATGATAAATAAATGTCAAAGATATATTATTATATATCAAAATAAAAAATAATAAAATTATATTTTATATATACATATTACTGCATATAAATTACATAAAATTATATTTTTGAGTCTTTTATAGAAATTTTGAAAATTTATGAAAAATTATAAAATATGTCTAAAACATCATTTGATTCAGATGTCATTTGTATTTGTCGTCAAAAGAAGACGATTTCACCAACAAAATGATAAACATCTTGTCGTAAGATGGTTAATAAACATTTTGCATTTCACCAAAATCACTCATAAAGTTAAATGTAGATATATTCAAATCATTATAAAGGTATATTTCATTACTTTAAGGATTATTACAACTTAATTATAAACAATATAAAAATAATTAGGTTATTATTTATATTTTTTACTATGATTTGATAAAATTAGGTTATTATTTATTTTTTTGATCTAGCTATAATAAGTATTATATTCTCTATATTTTTATAGTCGATAAATATATATATATATATAACTATTAGAGAAAATATTAATAAAATTACAAAAATACGAAATATGAAGAATTCAAGACGATTATTAATAATCTAGAATCATGATCTGTATCATTGTCCCTCAAAATAATCCGAACCCGATTTGAGCATCGGATTGTAGCTAGTAGTGACAAGTCCTTGGATTGTCTCCTCTCCCTCTTTAAATACACCTTTCAGGATTGCTGGCGCATTCAATCTTGAGTATTTGCTCATTTTAATTTGTGGAACACTGAGAGAGAGAGAGAGAGAGAGAGAGAGAGAGAGAGAGAGAGAGAGAGAGAGAGAGAGAGAGAGAGAGAGAGAGAGAGAGAGAGAGAGAGAGAGAGAGAGAGAGAGAGAGAGAGAGAGAGAGAGAGAGAGATGGGACTTCTTTCTTGCCCTCTACCATGCAACACCGCCGGCGAAAAAGAAGAAGACGATTCATATAATTCCTCCTCTTCCTACTCCTACTCCTACTCCTACCGCCGCCGCTCCTCCTCCACCAGATCTTACTCCTCCTCCTCCTCTCTCTCCTCCCAACGCAGCCTCCAGTCACTCCCTTCCCTCTCCTCCTCCGCCACCGCCGCCCTCCACCTCCTCGACCCGCCTTCCTCCGACGCCGTCCACCACCAGTGCGCCACCACCTTCAAAGGCCACTCCTCTCACGTCTTCTCCCTCGTCCTCTCCGGCAAGCACCTCTACAGCGGCTCCTACGACGACGAAATCCGCGTCTGGCCCCGCAACCACCTCGCACCGCCGCCGCCCTACCCCGTCGCCACCGTCAGGGGCGCCGCCGTCAAGTCCTTGGCAGTGTTCGGAGATAGGCTGTTCAGTGCGCACCAGGATCATAAGATCAGAGTCTGGAAAATCAATAATGATAACAATAATACCGCCCATCAAAAGAGAACGTATGAATGCATTGCTACTCTTCCAACGCTTAACGATCGTTTCCTCAAGATCTTCTCCGCTAAAAACTACGTCCAGGTATACACTATGACATTACTATGAATTACTAGTAAATCTTAATTGAATTAACCACAAATGCAAGGCATATTAATTAATTATATATGTTTTACTTTTGCATATTAATTATATATGTTTTTTTCTTAAAATTGAAAATTATGTCTAAAAGAATTACTATAATTTTACACAGCTTATGTAATATATGTGATTATAAATACCAAAACAATAATTGTCTTCCCAAAAATTTTATCATTTTCCTACTGAATTTGTATGAGCGGTTTGGATTTAAATTTTTGTTACATAATCCCATGTTATATTCAAATTGAACACTGTTATAAATACTTTCAAATTGATGCATAATATTATTCTTCAACTCGACTAGATCTGATATAAATTTAACAAAAATAATACAAGTCTCAGATAAAATATTTTTAAGTGTCTTGTCTTGATATAAAATTCATCTATATTAATATTAATTAAAAATAATAATAAAATCGACATATATAATCATAATACTACATATAAATTTTGTAAAATAATATTTTTATCCGTAATTTTTTAAAATTTACAAAAAATGCCTAAAATCTATCTTTGAACGAGGTTAATATAATTAGGGTGTGTCACTCTCAAATTTTTAATAAATAATAGTATCTATAAAAAAGTAGATATAAAAACTATAATAAATGTTAACTTTATCAAAACCGACACACATAAATTTTGTCTACAAACTCGTATGATTGTCCAAATCTTAACTCTAACGGCTACTGCCCTACATAGGTGAGGAGGCACAAGTCATGCACATGGGTTCACCACGTCGACACCGTCTCCGCCCTGGCCCTCTCCCCCGACGGGTCCCACCTGTACTCCGCCTCGTGGGACCGGACCTTCAAGCTATGGCGTACTTCCGACTTCCGGTGCGTGGAGTCGGTCGCTGGGGCCCACGACGACGCCATCAACGCGATCGTACTCTCCCACGATGGACACGTCTACACCGGATCAGCCGACCGTACCATCAAAGTTTGGAAGATGAAAAAAGATGGCGCCGCCAAAAAACACTCCTTAGTCTCCACCCTCTCCAGGCACAGGTCGGCGGTCAATGCACTCGCCCTCACCGACGACGGCAACGTCCTCTACTCTGGTGCGTGCGATCGATCGATCATCGTGTGGGAGAGATCATCATCATCATCATCGGACGGTGGAGAGCACATGGTGGTGGCGGGGGCGCTGAGGGGGCACACCAAGGCGATCCTGTGCCTCACTGTAGTGGATGATCTGCTCGTTAGTGGGTCCGCTGATAAAACCATCAGAATATGGAGGAGGAGATTATCGACAACAGAAACAGAAACGACGTCGTTTTTGGAAGGGGGTGGTGAAAAGAGGAGTAGTAGTTATGAGTGTTTGGGTGTGTTAGAAGGGCATTCGAAGCCTGTTAAGTGTTTGGCTGCTGCTGTGGATCCGAATAGTGGTTCGGGTTCAGGTTCGGGTTCAGGAAAGGGGAGGTGGTATTTGGTGTATAGTGGGAGTTTGGATTGTGATATTAAGGTTTGGAGGGTTTGGATTCCTTGTGTTTGAAGGTGACACTAGAATCATCATGTTTGTGGGAAGAAATTTAAGGTGTAAATATTATAAGTATGAGATCTACACGTGTGGTTGCTGAATTAATCATGCAAGAGTTTTGAGGGTTTTCTTCAATCTACTTCATCTTTGGTTTGGATGAACGTTAGGGTTCATTTGGTTGGTCGAAAATTTTGGGAATCGATCAATTTTTCTATGATGATTTATTTTTTTCATGTTTAGATATAGCTTAATCTTAAGAAAAATTTTATGGGGGTCCACCATTTTCTACATTTTTCTAGGAAAATTTTCCCTTAAAGGGGATAAGAGAAATTTTTACCAGTAAAATCTTTCTTATGGAAATTTTTTCTGAAAAAATTTTCTCTAGCAGGAAAGCTCCATTAGTTTTTTTTCTTTGATTATTTGAAGTTACATAAAACCAAAAAGCTTTAAATATACAACAATACACAAAACTTCAAAATAGTAGTCTCTTAATAAGGATTAAAGAATTGCATCTCAAAAGAACGGCTAAATCAAAGAGTGCTGCAACACACTTTAAAAAATGATCAACCTTTATGTTTTCTCTTTTCTTTCGCATTCCTCTTGAAATATTCTATAACTTTAACTTGGTCATTAAGGACCTGTAATGTCATTACCAATTAACAAAGGCGTCTTGTGAGCTATCTCTGTGTTGATATTGTCAAGATTATCATTATCCGAATTGATAGTGTTCTTTGTCATACATGATGGCGGGGATCAAATAAGTCAAGCTAGAGGTAAATAGGTAATTATACGTACATGAAAGCAACACCATTAATAAAGTCATAACTTCATAAATGCGATTTGATTAGGCTAATTACATAGCTTATAAAAGTTTAAATTACTAATTGATTTTATATCTTCTTTTAATTAATTACAACTGGATTTGTTTTCACTCACACTCATGGGATACTCATGAATACAGCTTTTGGCCCGATCTAATCTAATGGAAAAGAGACGAACCAATAAATAAAATATGCACGTTTGTTGGAGGCACAACAAAAGCATCATATCATATGAATTGATTCAATCTCAAGAATTAATTAAAAATGTTATTGTTTTCATATTATATAGGGTCCTAGCTGCTAGCGATGACAAGGGTACTCCATTTCTTAATCATCAAATAATTTCTCTTAATTAATTAATTAAGCAATATATTATATATATTCACATCACTATATGCCTTTGATTAACTGGCTCGATCAAACATGCAGATGATCAATGCATGAAGATTAATTAGCAGTGTATATATTCTGCCATCTGAAAAGGTGTTACCAACTACTTTGATACCATTGTCCCTAACATGCATAGACCAATACGAAATAACCACGTCTATTGGTAAAAATGTCTTAAGGATCTTATCTTATCAAAAAAGGACGTGGTTAATTGTAATTAATTAAACTCGATAAATGCATTTAAGTGCCAATCTCAACTTAAATATATTCCTAACCCTAATTAATTAGCCCCCGTATATAGCTCACGCAAACTTTCATCTCTATAAACCAAAAATCATTAATTGGATACAAGTATACTACTAGTTAGGTAAAAAATCGATTCTTTTGGTCTTGTTCGATAAATGCATTGTTTTCCCATGAGGACCCTACTCATAAATTCAGTTGTTTTTTTTTTTTCATAAGTAGCTAGCTAGCTAGAGGTGGGTGATTAATTGTTAATGAGAGAGATGTATATGTCTTATGACTCAATTAGATTAAGAGTAATATGGTCATTTTTTCCAGCAAGGGTAAAGAAGAGTAAGTACTCTCCCTAATTCCGCCTAACACCCCCCCCCCCCCCAAGCAAGCCCTTACTCTAGTTAACACATCTATTATATCATGTCAACAAGGTTTTCAATCAAAGAATCCAAGAGGAGACTTTGCGGAGCAAAATTATCCACCTAGTGTACTTTGATGATTATCAAACATCACTACATATCCACAGTACTCTTCTTTCATATATATGCTGTAACCACAAATTTTCGAGTCTAAAATAAATAAAGATAAGAAAATAATGGACAAATATAATTTGTATTGATTTCAAAGAATTTGGGTAAAATCTCTATAATATTTGTTACAAGATGAACAAATAAAAATATTCCTCTGATTCGATCTTTGTAGTCTTCTTGAAGGAGGGCCGATGCGGCTTGAATCTCGATCAAATTTGTGTTGAATCTCTAGAACAAACGACACATAATGTAGTGTTTGTTGTTTAATTCTAGAGAGAGTATTTTTGAGAGTTTGATTTTTCTCTGTCTCCCCTTAATGAGAAGATGTAGAGTCCTATTTATAGGGAAATGACTTGATCTCTCTCTTGGGCTTATGACTTGGTAATCTTTGTGGGCCGTTGTCCAGCCTTGACTTAGCGATCTGACTTTGACTTGGCAGTAGTCATAGGGTTTGACTTTGAATGACTTTGACTTAATAGTCACTTTGGGTCTTGACTTGGTAGTCGATTTTACTTTGACTTGGCAGTCGTCGAGCTTTGACTTATTAACTAGCTTTAGCCAATTTCACTTAAATAAATTAAATTAATTAATTTGGACCGACCAAAATAATCAACTTAATTTATTTTAACTTTTGACACTACTTTGATTTTTTTTAGTGTCTACATATGCATTTTCGATCAGTTAATAATCAGTTAGAGAGCGTTGGGTAGGAATCTCAGGAAAATTTTTCCCGGGGAAAATTTTCCATGTGAAGTCTTCCATGGGAAAGATTTTCCCTAGGAAAATGAAAGAAATGGTGGGGCCACCGTAATATTTTTCTCGAGGTCAATCTACTCCCAAACATGGGGAAAATAAGTTAACTCAAGAAAGTTGATCATTTTCCTGGAATATTTGACCAACCAAACGCGCCCTTAGTTAGAATTAGTTGTGAGTGTTGAATTCTCTCATCTGCATTAACAAGTATATATTTGGCACCTACATTTTTATCATTGGGTTTAATTTCAGATCAAGTTAATTAGAATCGATTGATTTGGTATATATGGTGGGGTGGAGTGGAAGAAATAACCAATCTTATGCCCCCTTTCAAAAATAAATGCAGTTATCAGTCTTATGATAGGGTCTACCAAGAGTGGCCTACATTATCGACCCCAAATCAGAAATTAAAGTGATGTATTTATTGTTTGATTTTTGGAGTGTACCACCTATGTCTCTTATTAAGTGTCATCAAAATTAATTTTAGGAGTTCGAGTGTATCATAAAATGAAAATAATATCAGTGAAGGGTGGTGGTGTTGGTGGTTTGGGAAGTGAGAAAGAGGGAAAACGAGAATGGGAGCTGAAGGTTCGAAGAGAGAGAAAGAGTGAGCAGGGGACATCTTTTCCGAATGTTTTATAAGGCGAACCATGGTTCGCCTTTGTAATATCAGTGGATATCTTCAAAGGTGAATCGTGATTCGTTTTGTAAATATCTTGTGCATGGATCAAAGAAAGAGGGGATAAAGCAATCGAAACAAAAAATTTTTAAAAAATTGACTGTCGATTTGACATGCGTGGGTCCCTTTCTTTCTCATTAATTGGGACCCCATGGTCTTAAGCCCTGTTCTTTGATTAGGTTGGATATAACTCTCCCAACTTATCCTAGCTTATCTAAACTTATCCAAACCTAACACAATTCCCCCAAAAAAACATTCACTATAAAAACACAAAATTCCAAAAAAAAAATCGTAACTTATCCCAATTTATCCAAATTTATCCAAAGTTATCAATTCAAACCTGAAAATAACCTAACTAAAGAACCGGGCAATATCCTTCATGGTCAATTTACATTTTGGGTCATCTTTCATGGTCAATAACCCTTTTTTAACATTTTGGTTGAACTAATTCAAATGGGCCTTTCAAAGTGATATCCTATATATTGGGCCTAACAAACAGGATACCCCAGAATTCTTGGACCCATTAAGCAGTTTGAGGTCATAATCTTCTAAGATTATTTCTAAACATATCCTCTTAGTGTTAGTAAAAAAAAAAAACAAATTAACATATAAACCGACACTTGCATTAAAAATTAAATAGGGCTGACTTGGCGAGAAGATCGATAAGCTCGGCCCGATAATCCTCCAAGAGTATTTCTTAATCTTGATAAATACACTCGAAATAAGTTTGAGAACGTCTTAAATGTCAAAAGTTAATTCAATAAGCTAATAGCCAAACACCCCTTAACTTGTAATTCAATATTTCCTCCCAACATTCAAGAATATGACTATTACATCAGACCTCACACACCATTTTACAGTTGAGAAAAATTCACTTCACACCTTATTCAAAATTTTGAGGTGAGACAATATAGCTAGTTGCATACATATGGGGCACACAATATATCATAGTGTGGGAATTTCTCTCTCTCTCTCTCTCTCTCTCTCTCTCTCTCTCTTGTTTAGGTTTCATCATCATCATCATCAAAAGACCACCACCACCATCTAGGAGTAGTACCAAACAATCATAATGGTGTCCTCTTCCTTATTCCTAATCTCATCATTACTTCCTCCTCCTTGTTTTTGTCAACTCTCCCTCTTTCTATCTCCCCCCTATTTCACACCCTCCAAGCCTACCTCTACAACTACAAGAAGGAGAAAGAGGAAGAAGAAATCTTCCATTATATTAGGGTTTCTCAAGTTCACCATCTCTGAGAAGACCCAGTTTCCTTATCAAGGAATATAGTTGAAGAAGAACAAGAAACCCTAGCTAGGTTTAGCTGGTTCACAAACCCTAACTAGGGTTTCCCAAGTCTCACCATCTTTGAGAAGATCGAGTTTCTATCTTCTTTCAGATCCCCTGGGGAATCGAAGCCTCACGGTCCGATTTATTTTAATTTCTTGCCTTAGATCTATATATAAATACTAATTATGTTATTGCTACATAAACCATATATATATGCATGGGTTTTTTTTTTCATTTTAATTTGTTTTGCTTTCTAAACTCTAATTTTGCTATTAGGGTTTGAACTGATGGAGGATATTTGATGATGTATATGATGAATTTCTATCTTTCTTGTTTGATTTTGTTTGTTAATTACTTTGTTAGCAATCAAACTAGTTTACTAATGTATATTTGGTGCAAGTTTGCTGGAAAAATTGAATGAATTTGCTGTGACAATTTTGAAAAGGGAGCAATTAATGTTATTCTCTAAAACAGTGAAAACTCTGCTGTATGATATATGGGTATTTCCATTCTTATGAAGTATATATGACTGTATGAAATAAAAGTATATGGTACCCCTTTTGATATCAATTTGTTCTTGTCTTTTATTTATGATATGATTTATTCTATTTGTTTCTCCAGATTTGTGTATGAGAATTTTTTTAGCTGGATCTGTCATTGATCAGTAAAAATGGAGGACAGTATTTTTGTTCATTTGAAATGTCACTATTCATTATGTTAGATTTATCAAATTAATTCCATCAAAAAAAAAAGATTTATCAAATTAAAATTTTTGTTTGACACTGAGCATTTATATATGTATATCATTAATCAAAGAAATTGTTGTCTTTTCATGAATTCACATTTTATGTAGCTTATCATGATATCTTGGAACTTGGTATAGAAACTAGTATGAGTCAGTTGGAGATAGGCTTTGTTCTTTAGTTAGATTATTTTTAGATTCAAATGAATAAGTTAGGATAAATTAGGATTCATTGCAAGATATTTGGAGGTTAATTATTTCATTTCATTATCAATTTTGAAACACTTTCACCTTTTTCCCCATGATTTTTATCAACATAAAGGTGGTGGGTGAATACAATCATGATATATATATATATATATATATATATATATATATATATATATATATATATATGCGCGCGCGTGTGTGTTTCATTTGCATAATTGTGCTCCTTGTTTTACTGATGATGATTACCTTTAACATGACACTTGGAAAACGAGGTAGCAACGTTATGATTGCTTAGTTGAAAGGTAAATATATGTGTTGAGTTATTTACTACCTTCGTTCCATAATAATTGTCATAATTTTGACTTTCACGGTCTCCAATATTACTATTTGATTGATAATTTCTTACATAATATATTATTAACAATTGCAATATTATACTTTTATGATAGTATTTTTCTTCACGAATCTAATGGTGGTAATTTTATGTATGGCAATTCATTGTATATATTGAGAAATTTATGGTCAAAATTTTTAAAATTTGACTGCATAATTTCCAAAGACGACAGTTAATATGGAACGGAGGGAGTAGCTTTCTTCATATATTCAGACAAATGACAATTGCCCAAGTCAACTCATAGGATACCACACTTTATGCATATTTTTGTCTTTCATATCCTTATTCCACAAATTTCATGATCTTCAGTATATTACTTTAATTTTTAATTTCTAATTTCTAATAACATACTTACATTATAAAAATTACATTGCTATATTCACATGAAAATATTGTCATGGAGTTAAGTTTATATTTTAAGTTATTGTATATATTTTAAATAATAATAATATATCAAAATTTGGAATGGTTAACTGTGTGCACCTCATGAGAACTAATACTATGGAACAAACAAAGTAGGGTTTAAAGGGGTTAATTTTTTCACAATTAAGGGTAAGTGTAGATTCTTTAGAGGAGGCATAAGGTAATGCAAGTTAAAGTTGGGAAGTTTACGTAAAAATATTCCCTCAAAAACTTTTATGTAAAAGTAGAAAAGTTAACTCTTGAAACAACCAGAACAACAATAACAACATACTCCGGACGGAAACACAAATTAAATAAATATTTAAAATATGGATAAAAATGAACACATTAGGATTAAATTGGATGAAGTATTTATCCCTATGAACACAGTCTAAATTGGATGAGTATGTTTGGGTAAAAATTATACTTCCTTTCAATCAAAAAAAAAAATTATACTTCCTACTCTCGTGAACAACAAGCCCAAGGTCCCACTCCTCAGGCCCAAAGGACTGAGTAGCACGGCCCACAAATCCGGCCCATTACGCGTAGAAAAAGAACAGTCCGTGAACTATGGGCTAAGAATGGGCCCACATATGAAAGACTATTTCGCTTGACTTAAAAAAGCAATTTTGCTTGATTTGGAAAAAGGTAGCTTTGACAAATGGGCCATCTTCAAATTTATTTGGCCCATCTTATTCCCACCCTCACCCCCGCCCCCTCCAAAAAAAAAAAAAAAAAAAGAAGAAGAAAAGCCAGTCCTTTTTCTCTCTCTGTCTTTCCAATTTCCATATTTCCTTCTCTCTCTAGGAAGCAGCGTTGCTCTTTCCAACTATCCCCGTCCATTCCTACTTCGAAGAAGAAAAGGATAATATTCAATCTTCAATTTTCAATCGTAGTCTTCAACTGTACTTACTCCAGAATCACTCACTATCTTCTTTCTCATTTCCTTTCAACTTCCTTATTTCAGTTTGATGTTCATCATTCCAGCATTCAATTCTTTCTCCCCCTTTGATTTTTGCTTCTTTTTGAGGGGATTCATTCATCAATCTTCAATCCTACTGTTGAGTAGGTAATTCTGGATTTTGAAACTTCAATTCGGTCATAATATGTCCGATCATTGGAGGAATCGCTCCTCTTTTCCACTCACTGATCGGGTAATTCAATCCCTCCTCTTCAATTTCTGCTAGATTCGACAATTAGGGTTCTGCTGCTTTGTTCTTGCTTCTGATTTATCTTTTTTTTTCTATTTTCTGTGAATTTGTTGTTATTTAAACTTCAAATCATGTAGAAGTTGTGTTTCTGGGTGGATGCTACAGTTTAAGTCTAATATTGGATTCGGATTCGATATGCTGGATGATAGGATGTAACGTAATCAACCTTGTGATTCAATCGTGATTACGAATTTGGAACTTATAAGGACTAATGGGAAGTTAGGTTGCAAATTTGTTTGTTTTACGAGTTCATGTACTAATTCAGCTATAGCGATGTTCAAAAATAGAAATTCAGATCGTGTAGCAGTTCTGGTTCTTAGTGAATGTGCGTTTCATTGGGTGAGTGTTATAGTGGTTGTATGGAATTTGGTATGTTGATCAGTCATTGGGTTTCGATAGGAGAACTAAAGTTTTGTGTGAGATAAACAAAGTATTGATCTTAGTTTTGTCAATATTTTCTGGAAAATCTGCTGATGTTTTGAGTGATTGGTTTGAGCTGAATGTAGGTGGTAAAGAGGGCATTGAGGCCGTCTGAAGATGGTTATCCGAATAACATGTCTATGGTGGTGAGAAAACGTTCCATCAGCAATAGATTGGGCGGGGATTCAGATGATGCAAATCAACTCTACTACAAGCGGTATGTGTATGTTCGTTGTTAATGATTGAAATTTACCCTTTTTGATTGATGATACAAACTGTGGCACTGAATTTGACTGGTGGCGTTCGTTTTTCAACTGTGAGAAAATGATTTTGTGGGCTGAAATCATGCTGTTTGAAGAAGCTTATTTGCCTTGTGAATTGTGATGTTGTTTAGGTTCAATGTGAACTTGCTATGTATGGTAGTATAACATCAACCACTCAAACCAAACATATGCTTTGAAAAGTCCGTCTAGAGTAAGCGTAGGGAATGGGTTATGAAGCCTTACTCCTGTGATTGAGAGTCCACTTATGTTGACTGGTTGACCCTACAATTTTAAGATGTCAAAAATCAATTAATTGTTATCAAAAGCCCTATACTACATTTTAGGGATGCAGTGATGCACTATTAGAAATTAGAATTGCTGGATAATTTTTCTTTACTAGTCCCTCCGTTCTTTCTTTTTTTTTTCTGACTTTTAACTAACTTTTCCCATTTCTTATTATCTGTCATTTTATAATCCCGGTAACATATTGGTTATTACTTTTCTTATTTCGCCCATATTCTAGGCATGTGTTGTTTTCTTGCTACCAAAAACTGCGGGCTGCTTGGTTGGTCCTGTGTTTGTCGAGTACTGAAATGTCTCCTTAGGATACCCTTGATTCTGCTGATAAATATGAATGTACTAGATTAGTTTGTAGGATTTCTGGTTTTTCTATACGAGGTGTGCCTTTTGATTATCTTCCAACTATTATTACCAGACAACACGGGGAGAGTCACGGTGCAACCAGTGTGAACGGTAACAAATCTTTATGGACATTCTCATGTATTGCTGTATTTCTGAACTTGTTTTCGTGTTACTAACCCTGGTCTGCTTGGAATACTAAGACATGCATCTCGACAAAGACGATCTGCGGTTCAAACTCCTGCAAAAGAACATGATTAAGAAATTACAAAAGAATGATTCATCATGGGGCAATGTAGATCTTCGGGATAAACTTTCAAGTAGGGCCACTCAGCCATCTGTAAGCGGGAAGATGATGTATCCTGCTGAAGCTACTTTCAGCACACGGCGTTCTATGCCCGAAACGATTCCACCCCCAAGAAATGCGAGTAGCCCGTCTATGGTGGACCCCGGTAGAACTTATCCCACTTGGACATCAAACAATCCCCGACGATTATCTCCTGAAAGGATCCCACACCCACACCCGGTCACTGCTAGGGGACTCTCACCAGAAAGAAGTAGTGAAGCGTTGCACAGGACACTAGAGTTACAGAGATCATTAGTCAGGGCATATGGTGATGAGAGGTCTAGTTCAAGGTTGAGAATGAGTCCCTCGAGACCCGTGTGTTCTTCTGCATATATGACCAGAACTTCTATACCTGCAGCTCCTGTAAGCTCTATGGCGCCCCCTCCTCCTCATTACCCTCAAGGTAGTGGGATTGTACAGAAGATTCCATCTATGGTACGAGCTATGATCTCCGCCGCCTAATTTGTTTGGTGTCTTAGGCTCTGTTTGGTCCTTGAAAAATAAGATGGAAAGAAAATTTTGATGTCTCTTCATTAATCTAGGATAAAAACCCCATCTTCACCACCAATCCCTCGCTTGATTTTCTCCCTCCCCAATCCTACCTCTCAGTTAGCTTATGATGTTTTCCTCTCTTTTTTCTCCCAAATTTGGAAGGAAAATACGAATAGCAGTGTCAATATAAAATTTCCATGATCTTTTCCTTGCAACTCCTCTTCCTTCACCTTTTTGAGAGCCATACGAAGCATATTTTCCAAGGACCAAATGGAGCCTTAGTGAAAAGTATGCTGTTGGCCATTTCTGTATACTCTAATGGATTTGAAATTTTCATACAAGCATATTTTCCTTTAAATTTGTGTGTTTGCTTAATATCAAAAGTTCTTGTTCGAATCTGAAGACACTTGGGGGAATTTGTGATAGTTGTTTATTCGTGCTGACAAATATATATATATTTTGAGTCATCTGAAAGTCATTGTTGAAATTGTTAATGTTATAAAAATTAATATTTCGTAACGGTAGCACGGGGTGGTAAGCAGAGCCATAATCTGTCAAATCATTTAATCTTTGGGTGTTTTACACCTAGCTTTCTTTTGGTTATTCGATTGTTTTAGTTACCAGAGCCATGATTCTTATAGGGAGATTGGAAGAACGATGGATGCATTGAGCCTAGGCTCTCGTAATATGCACTATGTAGTCCTTTCTGAAGGTCTTGCTTTTCTTATTGTTGAATTGGTCTAAATCATTGGCCCACAGCGGTTGTTGCTGTATATTAATAGTGCACTCTTAATTATTTATATGATGGCCTCTTTAGGTTGATCGGTATCCCACAGTTGAAAGCTTGTTGCGATCTATAGGCTTGGAGAAGTATGCGATTTGTTTCAAAGCTGAGGAGGTATTGATCTCATTTTCAAAATGCAACTTTTTTGGGTTACAGTATATGTCAGCTAGTTGTATCATGCATATCTGTTTAGCTTTCATGGTGAGACAAGAAACCACATAAGTAACACGATGTTCTCTGTAGGCTTTAGCTTAGAACACAAACTATACCTGTAGAATGGGTTCTTCCCCGTTTTCTTTCCGCTTGGTTGTTATGTCTCTTTCATGTGTCTATACTCTAGTGGAGCTAACAACACATTGGTTCCTTGATGCTTATTATAAATTTTCCTTATAAATTTGACAACATTATCTTGGAAATAGTTTCCATCATGCTAACCATGAGGTTGACAGGTTAAAACAATAAACACTTTCTAGTTTGGATCCCGCTTTCATGGGATCAACAGAGATCCAAAAAAGTAGGCATCAAACCTGTATGACCATCACTATTTGTGGAGAGGGTGATAGGTTGATGGGTGTTTGGTGTTATTTAGTAATTTCTTTCAAAAAAGCGGGGTTTTTTTTTTTTTTTTGAAAAATGAACGGCTATGTCGGAACCTGAACCAAAATTGCAGTTAGGATAAGGTTCCAAAATCCAGGAACCTATTCTAACAAGATAAAAAGGTAAGGTTTGGAAATCAGCGAACTTGTCCTAATGGTTAAGGGTGAGATTCCTAGTTTTAGGGGAGGGTACCCCGACCCACTCACCCCTAATTTTACCCGGTTTAGAAAAGCAAAAAGAAAATAATAATAATAATAATAATAAAAAAAAAAAAATTTGAAAACCAAACTATCATGCGCTTCTTTCATCGATGTCTATAAATGCTAGGGCCTTTTGGAAAACAATGTCTAGTATATTTACTTGCATACTCTGTTTAAGCTTATTTACTCACATATTAACAAATGTTCTTTAAGAAGGTCTGTGCTCCATCAGGACCAGTTTCATTTCACCATTGTTGTTTAGAGTTTGCTGACCTAATTCTTCATCAAACTATCTGGATTCATTCCCGACATGTACTCATCCATCCATCTGTGTGGAGTTTTCTTAGCTTGACGTTGAAAGACATGATTATGTTTTGCATCTTTTATGTTAAACTTCTGCTTCATACATGAAGTTGACTGTGCTGGACTATGATCTTATCTGTCATGTACTCACATATTGCACTCCTTGCATGTTCTTGCCTTTTGTTACTTTAGAACAATACCTGAAACTTCATCGATCCTTCTTTTTTTTTCCCCTTTTTATGTGACTTGAGCAGATAGACATGAATGCATTCAGGCAACTTGGCGACAATGATTTGAAAGAGTTGGGCATACCCATGGTAACCATCTTAATCTGCTCGTAACTTTTATTTCTTGTCTTCTTTCCTTCTGCCATTTGCAAGCCTATGTTTATTACCTCTTTGAAAGAGTTGGACATACCCATAAAAGTGCACTTATAACAACACTCAAAATCATTCCGAAGCCATAACTTACTTTGAAAATAAGTTACATATGACATCAAAGAAGTCGTAAGACTTTACTTATGTCTATAGAAAAAAGCTCCTACTTGCATTCTTTTGGGCTAGGAGGGACAGAGAGAGGAATAAAAGATTGAAAGAGAGAGATAGAGATAAAAGAAGAGAGAAATACTAAAACAGGGAAAATTCATAAAACAATAAGACAGTACAATGTCAATGTAAAACAAAAGTTGTGTTGCCTGAGTTCTTAAAATTAACCTTGTCCAACTCCCATACTTGTGTTGAACTAAAATAGGGCATCAGTAGACAAACCTTGAACAACAAACAATGTGTTTTTCCTTTGGCAGGGACCTAGAAAGAAGATTCTCCAAGCCATAATGTCCATATTCAGACGGTACCCACCAAGAGGGACTGTATGCTAGCCGGGACCCACGGTACATTAACGGACAATGAGTTCCTTCCGGATGGCTCATGCTCATCGTGTTCCCTCACACGGCAGATAATGGAATGAAGGTTTAGATTCAGTTGTCAGTCTAATCAGCGACACTTTTGATGAATGCAATGCACGGGGTGTTGATATGATATCTGTAAATGGTATGCAGACAGATTTTTGTTGTGATTCTACAATGGAGTTTCGAAGATTCTTCATTTGGCATCGCACAAATGCACAATGCCATGAGATACAATGTAACCAACAGGGGAACAAAAATTGAAGAAACTGTATCTTATGTTACATTGTACTTTGTATTACTATACACATACACCATACTCAACAAGACACTAATTAGGTTGATGACTTGCCCATCAGGAACATTGAGTTCCAATGTTTTGAAACAGCTGCACAAAATCTGTATTCTGTTATTGCTAAGAAACCAACCCCCCCCCCCCCAAAAAAAAAAAAGTAAATAAATAAATGATGTTGTATGTAAAGTTTTGCATGCGAGGATTTTTATCGAGGTAAAACTGCGTACATCTGAGTCTCAGTAAGATGCATAAACTTGGACCCTTCGAGATGGTGTCAAGTGTACAATCATGCAAGATTATCAAATATTAATCATTGAAGGGATTAATATTATGGTCATCGGAGCAAGTGAGAAAATGTGAGCATTTCTTGCCAAAACTGGTAACAACATTGAAGGACTTTCGCAATGGTGAGTCATTTTTTACCAGATCATTGATGATGTCAATTTCTCCATAATTTAGTCACTTGATCAATCCCTCAATTAGTTTTTTTTTTTTTTTGGTCTATCTCTCTCCTCTTCCTCTCCCCACCTTACTTTTGTGTCTTTCCCTCTCCCTAATCAATCTCTGACTATTCACTAGACACTAAAAATCACTACAAATCATAACAAAATCTCTCACAAGGAATATCCATATTGGAAGTAGTTAATGTTGCTAGAATGCTAGGGCTAAGCAGTTTCGGGTACCATATCTTAATATTAGGAACTTTACCCTTAGTCCTTTATCTATTAGAACATGTTTCTAAATCTTTGAAACCTGAATATTCTTACCTGCACTTCAGGTTTCAATTCGAGAATATCCACCGATTATAAAATTTATATTCTTTTGACATATAATTTTTTAAAAAAAATACTAATTTTCTAGTCAAGTGATAAATACACTACACTACCTAGTTACTATAGTCACAAGACTACACTTAATTTAGCACATACAATGAAAATTGAAGAATTTCAACGCGGATTTTCGAATAATATATACTTTTTGTAATTTATTTACTTAAAATTAGGCTTCACATTCTGGATGTCATCGATTCCAGGTTTTTGGTTCCAATCAACCAAAATCTAAACCTGTATGACCAGATATAGGTTTTTGTTTAGGGTAGTAGTTGTAGGAGATTTAATCAATAACCATTGTGACATGTTTTTAAATTTTAGAAACCTTACTCTTACCATGAACCAATTTCAGTCAGGTTCAAAATGTCAAACTGCTCACCTCCTAGAGTCCTAGTATGCTACAAAATTCAGTTGAGAACCCATATTTCATGGTAAAGTTACTCTAGTACTCAATTTTTAACAATTAAGTCTACTTTTGAGAATAAAATTATCTACATATAATTTAAAATTTTCATATAATCCACTTGAGTTTCTTAAAATCCACTTGGTAAGACCTAGTACTTAGAAAAGTACAAAAGCTATTGTGGTTACGTTATTGTAGGCCTATGTATAAAAATACAAACCCACTTATTATAAGATAAAATAAATAAATTATACTTAATTTCTATTTGACACTATTCTATAGTGATTTATACAAAGCACTGTTTTTTGCAGGCAATTAATATTGATACTTTTATGACATTATAGCACCAATCGTATGTCAGTTGACAATTAAATAGTGGATTTATGCCTTATATTGAAACATAAATAAGTAGATAAGAACCAACAACTTTAATGAAAAAGCCACTGACCAAGCAAAGCATATTTTCTGAATATTTGACGTCATTTTTATTATTTTTTTGTTGGTAAGTGGGGAGTTATTAAAACCTCGATCCTGACTTAACATCCTACAATTTTAAGATAAAAAATCATCGATACGATTCTACTATCAACATTCCGATCTACGATCCTACGTAGGTTTATCCCGTTCCTAAGTGTTATATGGATCCGAGTTAGGATCTCGATTTTCACAACCTTGCTCTCTCCGATTGAACTCCCTTATTTCAATGAAAGTCCAATGAGTCTACCAGTCCATGAGAGATAGGGGAAACCAGGCACGCACGCCTGTTATTGCTCCCAAAAATCGATTGCAAAACATATGTGATACCACAGTGCAGCAAATACCAACTAAACTAAGAGCTAATTGGTATATTTGACGTCATATATCACAAGATTGGGATCACTACTATTTGCCCACTACTCCATCATTCCAAATCCTGCTGAATATAGAATAATATAAAATCACTTTAAAAATAAATAAAATAACACTATGTCAACTGGGGGAAAAAAAAAGGTTAAATTGATGATGTCTAGAAAAGATGCAACTAGTTGCACCCATACAGGGTTCCAAAGAAACAAATGAGTGCAATGTAATTTGCATATTGGAGCAATAATTTAATTTATTTCTATTTTGAAGTAGACAAAAAAACCTTTCCTATTAAGCAAAATAATTCTCTTACATTATTACTTAGCATCAAATCTAATGTAGATTCATAGAATATATGATGGCTAAGAATTGCATTCAAAAGTCACTTCTTTTTTTTCCCCTCTTTTTTTTGGGGTTGCCAAAGGTCAAGTAGAATGATGATTAATATGGGAAACAGCCTAAAATTGGAGACAAGATAAATGTGCATTAAATTCTTTTGACATACAACTCGCATTATTTTGATTCGATGCATGTTCATGTTGAAATGTTGTGTAATTAATCGATGTGATTATATATGAGTAAAGTGTTTGAATCTTTATTGTTATGTTCTTCCTTTTCTAACACTATGTGAACTAAATAGTTTACAAAATAATTTGGGGGCATTGGCATGCAAAAGGACAAAGTTTGGTTTTGGGACATGCTTAATTTGTGAGAGTCATGAGATTTGACGAAGCTGCTTAAGAAGAAATGACGACAAAGAGGGAAAATGACACATTCAAAGAACATGTTGGTTTTTGTGTCATTTTTAGTTGTCTAGGCCGAGATGTTCCATGTTGGTTTTTATTTAGTTGTCTTGTTGTTGTTATTTGTTGTTTTCGTAATGTTGTTACGACTCTTTAGTCTTGTTCCGGCTTTAAATAATTAAAAATTAAGTAATCTATGTCATAAAATAGAAGAAAATCGGGAAAGTAAAAAAGATTTTTGAATCTATATACTATCCCCCACCTAATTTTGATGCCAATTTTACAGTTTATATGATATATCAAATCAAGACATAAAATTCCACCAGCTACAAAGTTATAACTAAGAACATATGTTTTACTAACAAGGAGATGTTCACAAAATGAGACATGTCTTGCTGAACCCTTCCAGATATCAATTATTATATCATGCTGTTAGAAACATATGTTATTTAGGAGACATATCAATCTAATTAATAGTAAAAGATTGGTATATGACAATACATGATTGAGATATAGAAGTAATTTTTTTATTTTTTTTAATCTGGATAAAAGAGAGATACGAAAGAATTTAGAAATTTTTTTTGCAAGGCATATTCCTAAATCATCATGAAACAAAATAAAAATATAGACGTAAATGAAAAAGTATGTACTCCTAGAAACTAACTAGAAACAGTTAAAGGGTGTTTGGTTGTTGGTTGTTCAATTAGTTCTTGGAGCTCAATAATACTTTTGGAGAATTTTGACTATTTTGGACAATGAAGAACAACTACTATGGTTCTTAATAAATAGTCTTTTTTTAGAAGTTATTTTTCTTCAAAAGACCAATTTTTAATAGGCCGAAACATATAGATAATATTAGCCTAAAACATGTGTTAGCTATATAATTCTTAGTAAATTAAACGTGTTTTTCTTAAGAGTTTGTTGTTGCTATTTTTGTTGTTGGTTATTTAAATTAACTATTTTGACTAGTTATATATTTAGATGTTTCGAGAATAAAAACAATGAAATGTGTTCAAATATATATTTGGTAGAATTCCTATATATCCTTGTAATTCCATGAAATAAAATAAAACATAAGTTTCTTCAATTCAAATCTTGTGACCAGTTATATAATTAGACTTTCACCCATAAAATAAATTGTTGTCTTTGTAACTCCATGAAATAAAATAAAACATAAGTTTCTTCAATTCAAATCTTTGAAGTTAAAATACATAAAAGAAACTCACAACCTAACAACTTATTAGTGGTTCACTAGTTTAAAGTTGGAACTATGCAAGGGTTAATTTAAAATTTATATTTAATATTTTACTTTCAAACAATCCTTCATAAATTTAAAATTTAAAATTTATATTTAATGATCTTAGAAATCATTTTATCCTCTCTTTATAAATAAGGCGCTAAATGTGATTTGAACTTTTAATTATAATTTATAACATATATACATATATATTAAAGCGAGTATAATGAGATAAGCGTAATTTTAATACTTTTTAAGCAAATAAATAATTTTCACAAAACTTAAAAAACTATATAGAATTCCAAAATGAGAAACATGCACATAACATTAAAAAAAGAACCTCTAATGCATGAAAGTGACATTCAACAATGAGAGTTTTGATGATAGATGATGTTATTACCTTTAATTTCTTTTTTTTTAAAAAAAAAAAGAAAAAATCACATCGTTGAGTTATGTTATTGAGAAATAATTCCCGTGCATTGCATCTGATTATTCTGATTGATCTTGGTTACATTGGTCAATATCATAATGCTTGTTTAATATAACTTCTTCCATCTTCAAACATATAAAAGTCGTAGTAATAATCATTACTTTATTTACTTAATTACTATAATCTTGGTTTCTTTGTTTTTTTCCAAGCCCGTGACTTTTGCCCTTATATAGATTCAAAGACCAAATCAAATTTTTTACTACGTTCCAAAACCCAGATTACTGTTTCTTCTGACTTGGTTGAAAATTTAAACCCCCTACGTGGCACTTCTTAGTTGATTATAACATCTTCAATATTTGCATGCAATTAGTTAGTCATGCATGTGTACCTAGCTAGTACCTTATTAAGAGGGTAAGGATTTTGATAAGTATCAAATTACTCCCGGTTTCATGTTAATAGTCGTTTTTTAAAATTGTGCAGTCAAACTTTGAAAATATTGATCATAAATTTCTCAATACATACAAATGACTTGTTATATAGAATATTATCATTAGATTCATTATGAAAATATTATCCTAAAAGTATAAAATTACAATTGTTAACAAAATATTATATGAAAAATTATCAACCAAAAAGTAACACTAAAAACATAACAGTTAACAAAATGATAATTAATATGAAACGGATGGAGTATATAATAAGCATTATTCACCAACCTCGTAAGTTTTATATGGGTAATATTTTTTTTGTTTCCAACAAGTTTGGTTGATCTTTGGTGAAGATCAAAGTTTGAACGATAAAAGTTAGAAAATTGTTCTTTTCAACTCATTATAAGTGTATGATTGTATGAATACTTATTATCACTAATCAACATTCATCACCTAGCGTCATTATTCAACATCAATCAAACACTAATCGATAATTTTTTCTTGTCACATTTTTTTCTTCAATTCTCATTTATAATAAGAACTCGTTAATATTGACCAACAACAAATTACTTTGTTTCAGTTGAAAAGAAGAAACTTAGACAATCTTGTCTTAATTTTAATTTCCTAAAACAAATTTTCCAAATCGATGAATATGGAAGAAATTAAACTCGTGATTAATGTGGATTATTACTATTGTTGATAGAAATCAAGAATAGTTGTTGAGGTAAACTTTGTTTACCCCACAGTCTGCGGCCGCCATGACTGCACCTTGGATTGGAACAACTTACAAGCTTAAGGGCCAATAGTTAACTAATTAGGTACCAAAACATAAACAGTGATTGGTAAAAACACTCGTGGGTTCAAGTTAATCCACCTATATTTCTTTATTTTAATTTAATTCACTTTCTTATTAATATTATACTATGAGCTTTTCCATGAATTATAGTTTAATTTGACGTGTTGAAAAATAAAATTGGGATTTCACAAGAGGACAATGATACACATCTTGATTTAAGATGATTAATAATCATTTTAAATTATCTATATTTCACATTTTTTGTAATTTTTAATAAATAATTATATATATTTATTAACTATAAGAGTATAATACTTATAAGCTAAGCCAAAAAATATAAATAACAGCCTAATATTATCAATCGTAGTAGAAAATGTACATTTCATGTATAGTTTTCTATTTATTAAAAAATATAAATAAAGAATTATTTTATATTGTTTATAAGTTATAATAACCCTCAAAGTAATCAAACATATCTTTAATATGATTTCAATATATTTACATTTAACTTTATGTATGATTTAGACGAAATGAAAGATTGTTATTAACCATATTGCATCAAAATATTTATCATTTTGCTTCACAAATACATTAAGACTATATATATAGCACTTCAGAGAAGATTTTTTCAAATATATTTTAAGATTGTTGTAGCTTCATATTCAACACAATCCATTACTATTACCGGATATGCAATATATATTTAGATGGATTGTTTGACCAGTTACTATGAAATTATCCAGCATTATTTTTAATATTATGAAATGTAGCCTAGCTAGCTTTGAGGTTAGTTCATTAATTACATATTTTTTGGATAAATTCAACATTTTTCTTTGTAGGATGTGATTAGGTGAAAGCTAATATAAGTACATTTAGTGTTACCAACATTTTAATATTTTTGTTTGCTAATTTTAAGCAGATAGTAGTCAAATATGTTTACCAAATCTAGTCTAACAGGAGCAATTAATAAAATTTTAATATTTATGACGATTATATTATTTAATTTGTAGATTAAGTAAAAGAACCGCACATGTTTGTGCTATTATTATGTCCTTAGTACGTACTAGTGGTACTACGTGGGATATATACTATAGATATATATGCCAATCTACTAATTTTCCATGTGAATATTATAATATACATTTATGTATATAAAATATACAATGCCATAATAATTAATGTTACAAATTAAATTGTAACATAAAATTTAAAACTAATCACATGAATATATGATGGATTTTCATAAAAAGTTTATATAGTAGTAAGTTGTCTTGGTCAAATTTGGTGTACTTTTTATGACAAATATTGTCTAGATAAATGGAAGATGAAAATAATATTCATGGTAGGGTTAGGGTGAAGGTTGAGTAGGGTCACCTTAAGATCCGCCTCCAAATTATGAGGCTTTTTTTATTAATCAAATTGAATTAAAATTAAAATTAAAATTAGATTAGATTAGACTGATCACAACAAACCCATCCACCTAATTAATCTATAACCACCATATATATTATAATAATCCACATTAGAAAATAAAGTAATTCGTTTTTCTCATTTGAGTTTGCTTAATGCCCCACTCTTACTTGAAATTCTTCTCCACCAAAATAAAAGGAAGAAATTAATAAATTGGTATTGAATAAGATGGAGTGTAAAGAGAGAGAAAAAAAAAATGGAAGTAACAGAGAGAGAGTTTGGAATCTACATAAATTAGATAACAAACATGTATAATTATTTTTATTGATGAAAGAGGAGATTTGCAATAAAATTGTTCTATGTTTTCTTTAATAATTTTAAAATAAAATAAAAATTTTATTATAAAAATCTTATAAAAAAAACTATATAATTGTTCTGTGTTTTCTCTAATAATTGTAAAATAAAATAAAAATTTTATTAACTTTACTAAAAACTATAATTAATAATTATATAAGTGATGTAGGCCTCGTACAGTAAATGATGTAAAATATAAAGTATCAAAATTGTCTCAATATGTAAGATAAAAATTGAGATCATTATTTAAAACAAGTAAAATTATTTCTTATTAGAAAAAAAAATGGTGAATGAATTATAAATGAGATGACCACGAATTACATAAATTTTAAGTTACATTCATTAAAAAAAATTGGCATTAAAATTCTTGATTTGTTTTTCACCTAAGAAATTTTGAAGATAATTTGTACAAAGAAAATATATATATATATATATATATATATATATATATATATATATATATATATATATATATATATATATATAATGATAATATAAATTTTGTACTCCTTGCATCCCAAAATATTTGTCCCTTTTGATTTAACACGTATTTTAAGGAAAATCAATAAATTAATCTCAATTAGTAAAAAAATACTAATAGTACCCTTAGTCTTAAATTCAAAACTACTATTTATATTTTTCCCTCTCATATTTAAATACTTTTAAAATTCAAACTAAGAGTATTGTAGTAATTTCAATAAGATAAAATTTTCCATTTTAGAAAAGTGGACATAATATTGAGACATCCAAAAATGGAATAATAGCCAAATAATTTGGAATGGATGAAGTATAATTTTACATATTATTTAATAATTATTATTTAAATTGATAATTACTATAAAATTACTCTAAAAATTAAATCATACATAAATATTTAAAATATTTATGTATATCGCAGAAGATATACAATACTAATTTCGTTTAGAAACCATATATATATACTAGTACATGCTTTTATCAATTATGCCGACTTCAACTAATTGGGATCAATAGATAATAGAATATGTAAGTTCACGAGCATTTGTTAATTAATCTCATAATGTAAAAGCTAACAGGAAAGCTGGGGTCCAATTACTAACAACAACTGTCCAACCAAGCTCCTTTGCTTCATTCCAATAATACTATAATTTATTTCAATCAAAAGAAAATATTAATTTATGGCTTGATACACCCACAAAATTCTTCTTTTTTTTTCAAATAATGTAGGTTTTGTCTGCTCTATGAAGATATGATCAGATCTTAATGAAGACTAACACAAATTAATTAACCTTAATCAAACTAATTATATAAATTAAACTATAAATGCTGGCATCATTTCCCACTTCTTAATATTCCTTGGTTTAGCAACTACTCTGCTGCTCTAAGAGCTTTTTCTCACAAAAATGGTCAACACACACTTATTTTAAGTAATTGTTTCTTTATAAGATGTGCCTTTAATTAATTAATTAATTATTATTTGATTAATTATACTCCAAAGAAGGTTCTCCTAGTGCTGAATAATCACACTTCTACAGTAGTAAATAATACTCTCCCCTTGTTTTTTATCTGTCATTTATGATTTTCAGTATCAATCTTTAATCAATAATTCTAATATAAAATTTTATAAAAATATAATATTATACTTTTATAATTGTATTTTTATTACGAATCTAATGACATTAATTTTGTATAATGAATTATTATTTAAATTAAGATATTAATGATCAAATTTTAATACAATTTCCTAAATGACAGATAAATAAAAACAGAGACAGTATTGATTGTTGACAAATAATGTTAATTAAATAATTGCATCATATTAATAGTATTATTAAATTGTAGTGGATGGGACTGGACAGGACATGAAAGTAGAGTTAATTGAATTAATTAATTAAAGATTTAGTACAAGTATTTGATAAGGATTAGCTTTTTTTGGTAGATGACATTATGTGACTCCACTAGCTTGTTAGTTGGTCAAGCAAAATATTGTTTGTTTAATACATTTTAAAGTACAGTGTTAGATTTTTTTTTGGTTAGAGACCAGGAACCTTACCTAGGGATATATTTTATTACATCCCCATTTTAATTTCTTTGACTTTTGTAATCTTGGGATTAATTTAATCAGATTAGGTCTGGTAAATATCGAATCAGGTTAATATGAGCATGATGATGTCATATTAGGTTAAATTATTAACTTTCATGTGACACGTCTAATATACTCACTCACCCTCAATATAACTATCATTTTTAATTTTTTTTACGGATTTTAAAATGACACTTTAATTATTATTTATCACTAATATATTATAAAAACTATATAAAGTTACACTATTTAATTACCATGATGTGTTATATTGGATCATTGTATATGCCAATATAATTATAGTTAAAGTTTTAAAAATTTAAGTACGAATAATTCACAGTGATAAATATATTAAATCCTTATATATTTAACGTGCAAATCAAAATTTGTCAACCTAATTTTAATAGAGTTTACCGTCTTCGGCGTGTAAGGATATAATAAAGTTTTTTAAGAGTTGTGCTCCTCTTTCCACCAACAAAAAAATGACTTACCTTAAAAATATTATAATTTTGCTAATATAAATTTAATTGGCTAAAATTAGATATAATATGTAAATTTCTAAACAGCTTTCATTTTCATGGCCAATTTATTGCATAAATTATATATTCTCAATTTTTTATTAACAACTTGGGTCAAATGAAAGAAAGTAATTTTCTTTACATTTAAGAAACCCATGAATCAAAGTACGACTAATTCCACCTATATATATTAGCCGTCAAAAAATAACTCCATTATATTAATATTTTTGTGTCATATGTGCCAACAAAAAAAAAATATCGATTGTTATCACATCACACCTAATTAGTTTGTTTACTCACAATCTAGCAAAGATTATACCATCTATCTCTAAACATTTATGGATTGATATATGTCCTCATGAGATATTCACATATGTATTTATGGACATTCTTTTTGAAGTAATAAAGCTATATATCCAATTTTCTATTAAAAAACACTAGTCCCACCATTCCTTAATAATTGTCATTTTGAAGTTTTAGGAAGATTTTAAGAAAATACTCCCTCCGTTCCATATTAACTGTCGTCTTTGGAAATTGTGCAGTCAAATTTTAAAAATTTTGACCATAAATTTCTTAATATATACAATGAGTTGTTATATAAAATTACCACCATTAGATTTGTAAAAAAAATATTATCATAAAAGTATAATATTGCAATTGTTAATAACATATTATGTAAGGAATAATCAATCAAAGAGTGACATTGGAGACCGTGAAAGTCAAAATTATGACAATTAATATGGAACGGATGGAGTAGTATTGAAAATGATAATTTGTATTGAAAATGGTTAAAGTAAGAGTAAAGTTTCTATTTCAGATACTACTAGTATATAATTGTATCGGGAATTATAAAAATAAGACGTAAATTCGAAAAATTGTCATTAATGTTGCATTGGAATTGTAAAGTGACAAATATTGTGAAAAATAGAAAATTGATCAAAGTGACAGATATTAAAGAATGGAGGCCGGAGTAACTTGTTTGCTCGATTTATTGAATTTTCTATAGGTTGCTTAAATTTAACTAACCACATGAATACATAATGAAAAATAGATTTAAATTACATATTAAATATTTAAAAATTGAAAATCATAATGATTAGTTTTACTATGTTGTAAATATAATAATAGGCAGCAGTTGTTCACATCTTTGAACAAGCTAGGAATAATTAATATTATAGTTGTAAAATACTCCACATTGTATTCCTTTAATTGCACGGTTAATCTATTCATTAAATTATGTTGATCGACCATATCTCTTGTCGTTTATTAAAGCAACTGAATCCTCACTGATAGAGAAAGTGTTAAGGTGTATCTAATATTTTACTCAAAAGCTCTCTCCCATAAATTAAAAAATAAATAGCCATTTTGCATGAGAGCTCCGTTTATCTGACTTAGTTAATTAATTCTTAATTTTAATTTTAATTTGGCGTCCACCCACCCTTAGTTATTATTTAATTACTTAATTAATTATTTAATAATTCCACCCTTATGACAAATAAAAACAATACCCCATCTCATGTTCCTTGAGATACAAACCCTATTAACCTCTCCCCCCTATATAAACCACAACCTTAACAACCAAATTGATCATCTCCCCTTATAGCAAAAAAAAATACATCCCAACAAAATTAACTATACCTACTTGAACTCAACCGAAATCGATCTCATTTTTCCAAAATAATGGAGATGAAGAAGCTCAAATTGTTCGGTTTTGAGGTCGAAACCTGCAATAAAAGTAACGAAGATCACCAGGATCAGGAAAGCACAAACTCATCAAACTCGATCTCTTCCGATGATCATCCTCAAAAACCCGAAAGGGCGAGCTCGGTAAATATGGTAATGGAAATAGATGGAGATAACAACAATATTCATCAAAAGAAGGGTTTTGAGTGCCAATATTGTTTCAAGGAATTTGCAAATTCTCAAGCCCTAGGAGGCCACCAAAATGCCCATAAAAAAGAAAGGATGAAGAAGAAGAGGCTTCAACTTCAAGCTAGAAGAGCAAGTCTAAACTTCTACCTTCAACAACAGCATAATAACCAACACTTTTGGTACAGTTTTAGTAACAACAATAATGGTTGTAGTTATTATGAAGATCTCCAAACCCAGATCAACTTTGGGCCGTTGGATCATGATCATGATCATCGCCATCAGACGCAGTTCACGGTGACACATGGCGGCAGCAGGTGCAGTTCTGAAAGTAAGCAGGCTACTACAGTGATAATGAAACCAACAGTAGTTCATACTGGTCAAGGTTGTAAAACTCTAGATCTTCAATTAGGGTTGGGTCTTGAGTCAAATAACATTAGTTTTACTAGCTCATCTAGAAGTGGGAAGCATATTTGAAGATTAATATTTGATTATTAATTAATTAGTTGTAATTTCTTCTTAATTAATATTTTAATGAGTATATATTTATCGAGCCAATCATTCATATATAATATGTGCTTTGCTTCTAGCATGTTTTGGACCAAGAAACTGTCAACCCCAAAAAAAAAGGGTCTATTGAGAAGGAAAACCAAGTATGAAATCTAATAAAGTATTAAATGACCATAATTTAATTATGTGATGTATATATTCTTACGTCAGCTATATTTTATATGGCTACAATGGAAATACAGAGGTTAAGGAATAAGGATGCTTGTTGATTTACTGAATCTACTTGTAACAATCGCAAACTGTATTTTATTTGACTATACAAGACTGTGAAATATTTTTTACATTTTTAAGATGACTTCATCGATCTGTTACTTCATTATATCTGTGTATTCAAAAATTTGAAATAATGGAATATATATATCGGGATGATATTATGTTCTTAGGATTATATATGCAAATTTATTAATTAGGGGTAATACGACATCCTGACTGGTAAGCTAGTGAGTTTATGGTCCGTTATAAACGCTCCACGCATGGCTCATATACGACCTTCACTGGCCACCACCCTAACCGCCATATGGGTCATCACTCATTGGTATCTAGAGTAACAGTCAAGTCTATCACTCCGAACATATGGTTAAAGTGTGACTTAAATTGATTGAAATGACTACTTATATTACCAACGTACACCGTCTTTTAAGGAAACTCATGCGTTGAGAACTCTCCAGTTAAATGTGTTTGACTGTAAGTAGTCTTAAAATGGGTGATCTTCTGAAAAGTTTTTCCAGACAGCACGTACGTAAGCGAGGATGAAACATGTTGAAAAGATTTGTGGCGATTCGTTGGGTCAGTCGGTGACCCCTGAAGCGGTTATCAGTAATGTCCGCGGTCCAGGAAGGGTCGGCCCGTTACAATGTGTACTTAACAATTTCATCTTAAACATCAACAAGATTGTCATTAGAGCCAAGAGAAATATCGCTGATCAGTGATGGCAAGCTCAAAGTAGGTTCTCATGTGGTGAGCCAAGCACCAAGACGCTTAGGAGTCATCAACGCATCATAATTCAAGTACAATGGGAACAATCGAGTATCTATTAGTGCGTTTGTTTAGTCAAAAACTGTGGGGAAATGATCAATTTTCCTGAGTTGACTTATTTTCCCCATATTTTGGGGTACATTGACCTTGGGATATCATGTGAAATAATGGACTTGAGCCCAATTCAACCCCAAAAACTAACTTATGAGGTTGAGGCATCCAAGTCATTATAAACACCACAATATGGGTGTCAAAGGCCAATGTGGGACAACTCAATAGGATTTATCGAGTTTTTGTCAGGTTAGGCTGGAATTTGGTTGAGCTCTAAACTATAATGGTGCAGAAATTGGGTTCGTTATTAGGGATTTATTTTGAACATTTCAAGAAAGGAGTTTCTATGAAAATCTGCTCTCATTCTATTCGCATTACAGAAGTGTTAACAATATGATTTGGACTTCAACATACGTTACAAGCAGATTCTCACGAGTTGAAAAGACATGATCATCTTACAAGTAACTTTATTACATAGACATGTAGTCTAGTGTCGTAATTTTTCATTCATTTTATACCAGAACAACCTAAAATAACACCTTGAGAGAAGGGCATGTTAGACTACCGTGCATCACGTTTTACTTGTCCTCAAAAACATTTGTATATGCACGTTTGCTAGGCTTCAAAAAAAAATTGTATAATTGTAAATGATATAGAGATGATTTCGATTGGACCAGAACTTTCAAAATTGTTAATTACCTACTATAATTTAAAACATATCAATATCTGATAAGTAGATTTTTCATTCATTAATCCGCAGTAGAATAGAAGTTTTGATCACTCTCTTTTAATTTGGCTAGCTAGTATTAATTTGAGTAGCTTTCTTCTATTTTACAATTTTTATTAAATTACACCTGTATATTTAAGATCTATCCAAATAGATAGTTAGCTAAACATATAAAGAAAATATTTTGACTTGATCAACAGTATCATGAAAATGTGAAAGTTCTTTTCGTGAAATATTATTGTGAATCAACATAGAAACTTCACGATACCACATCGATCAAACGACTGAAAACTATAACGCTCATATTAATTATCGATTAGCTTTCAACCTTAGGTTGATCAAAAATAACTAATTCATGACATTTTTTTATAACTAATGATATTAAATTGACATGGTCAATAATGAATTGAGAATTGAGTTAAGACTAATTTGATATTTGACACATTTAAATGTATCGAAGCTTCATAAATTCCTACAAAGCAGTCAACAAATGTTTAAGGGTTGATTAAATGAAGCTTACTTTTCAGAAACATGGGATTAATGTGGATTCAAACCAAGCTGACGCATTTTAAAATGATTGTATTAAGGGAAGAAAAAAGCTTTCAAAAGGAATCCTAGCAATATGATTGAGAGATTATTAAATAAGTAGCCATCGAAAAAGAAAAGATAAAGGCTAACAAACAAGAATATTATTGGGTTGTTTTCGCTTCATTCAACTTGAAATATTTTTTTTATTAACATGAATTATTGATGTATTAATTTATAAATAGTACTAACCCATATTAATAATTTATAACACTATATATTTTAGTTTTATGTTGTTTATGTTAGAGAAGTGGGAATAAAGTTACTTGTGCTCTAATTTATAGATTTGTCCCACATTCAACAGTTTCTTTTGAATAAAAAGGAGCTTGTTTTTCTGTTATCAAAAGAAACTACCCCTTCATTCCATATTAATGTAGTATTTGGAAACTGTGCGGTTAAATTTCAAAAGTGTTGACTAAAAATTTCTCAATATATACAATAAATTGTTATAGAAAATTATTACCATTAGATTCGTAACGAAAAATACTATCATAAAAATATAATATTGTAATTGTTAATGATATATTATATAAGAAGTTATCAATCAAAAAGTGACATTGGAAACCGCAAAAATCAAAATTATGATAATTAATATGGAACAGAGGAAGTATAATTAGCCCACTTGAAATTTTATAAAATGAAACAATCAAATTGAAGGGTTTTTTTCTGCATATAATTATTTATTTTTTTCTAGAAAAAAAAAAGCTAACTACTTTTCAATGGATAAGAAAACTTCATCTAACTCCAATAATTAAAAAAAAATGTTGTGACATGTGTGTGAAATGTTCAACATTATTTATTCTTTTCATATGTCATTCTACACCTTCTTCTAATTTATAGTGAAATAAGTTTACATATATACGATTCAAAAGAAGAAGAAAAATACATATTATGTTTGAATGTGATCTACTACAATAATGATTAATGAGTTGATTCTTTCCTTGTCTTCCTAAGTTTAATCAACAATCATTATCATCGAATAAAATTTTGACAATTTAGGAGTTTAGGATGTTTTTTGCACTTTTTTTTATTGGTGTGGTCATTGTCCTATCTCATTTTTAGGGGGTGATCCATTGTATTTCATATCAATAAATTAATTATATTATTGTATGTGTATATTAACTACAAGTTTCTGACCTGTTTATACTATAATATATAAGTTTAGGAAGTATTATCCAATTCTAATGTATTATGACCATCAAAAAAGTTTTAGTATATTATAAGGTATTATTCAATTCTCATAAATATCTATGCCAACCTTTATACTTCGTTTAGGACATGGATGATTAGGTGAACACTTATACGGCCTATGCCTGTTCAACGGGCCAGGGACCCGCACGGCCTGACCCGTTCAGTAAAACGCAGGTTAAGGTCACAATTTTAGAAGATGACCCGACCCAACCTGAAAGAGTCGGGGCCCCGAAGTATGGTCGGGTCTGGCTCAGGCCTAGGATCGGTGACCCCGTCTAAATACAAACTTTTTTTGAAAAAAAATCTTAGATTAAGTTTTAGTTTTTTGTGATCCGATCCGGCCCGGCCCGATGACCCGACTAAATATGTAAATAAAATGCGTGAATTTTTAGGCTTTTTTAATAATTAAAAAAAAAATCAATCTTAGCTTCAATTCGAAAATTACAACCCCAAGCTGGTGAGTTTTCTCTTGATTCAAGCACTTCTATTGTTAGGATTCTTTCAGGAGCGGCCATCTTTCTCCCTTGTTTTCGCGCCGGAACAGGGCCGAAACGGGCCGCCTATGGCTGCCGACGGTAGTCCCCGACCTTCGCCAAAACCACTCACCCACTGCCGCCCTCGCCGCTCATTGACCGCCAGCCACCCTCTGCCTTCCCCTGTTTTGGTAGAGAGAAAATGAGGAGGGAGATGAAAGGAGATGAGTCAGTACTTGGGCCCCCACTTCTAATTACAAATACAAACTTTAGTGTCCAGTCCAGCCTTTTAGGTCAATTTGTTTTTTGGGTCATCCTTTAGAGTCAATAACCCTAAAACTAAACCAACCTACTAAGCCAAGCCTAACGACCAGACCGCGTACTGGACCTACCTGACCCTTCAGAACTTAATGACATTGACAAAGGCTCACACACAGCCCACTTACATAAGAAAAAGAACTACCATCAGAGTTTTCCGAGCGAAAATGATAAGTACTCTCTTTCCGTCATTTGGAAAAGAACTGGCTATCCTTTGGAAAAGATTTATGCTCTCTTCGCTTTCTTGAGGGTTGCAGTAACCCTGATAATACGTCGCCGCCTGCTCTTGTCGATGTTGCATTTGTTCCTCAAAGTTCTACCTACACTTTTACTATTAAATAGTTGCGCGCAGTCTGATTCCTTTCAATGCAACTGCTTGCATACTAATTGTTGACAACATGGTTGTGAATGACTTAGTACTTCCTTCTTGACTATATTCCTAACCCACATGGTTAACTTCAATCTATAAATTTTAATGTTAACTATTGGGCAAAACCTTATTAATCCTTCCTAAAAATAAAATTTAAAAAAAACAACAAATTGCAAGTAGGGGATTCACCTTATGTCCAAGGCCCACAGAAAAACTAACTGGAGCAAAAAGGTAAAGTCGAGTTATCATGGGTTTGAGCCCAACCAAGTGTATTTGCTATTAAGCAAAGCCCAAACCCACAAATCCCCATCCTAACTATACAATTTTTCATTCATAAAATATTAATTTTGCATGAAGTTTCATTGATCAAATTATCACGTATTTCATCAAAAGAAAAATTACTCGTAACTTACTCAACGTACAATTAACATACTAATAACACCTGTTTTATATACTTATTTTTTGAAAGTAAAGTGGGATTTGTTCCATTCATAACGAATCCATAAATACACAGCTCGAGATTGGAAAGATGAAGGATGGGCTCTGAAACTAGACTTGCTCAACCAAATTAGGAAAAATACTATCGTAATGAATGAGAGACAAACAATTTGAGTCTAGTATAATTGGAGGCGGAGTTAAAAATTTCTTAAAGGTTGTCGCTTGATATTAATGCGATTGATGTTACTTATACTTCTACTCTAAACTTTATATCTTTGTATACAGTATATTTTTCCATTACCCAAGTTGTGTCCCTAAGTTTATTATGATTAGTTGTTAATATTTTGATCAAGTCGTGTTCGAACCACTTACCAGCCAGGTTGGTTCATATAAGCGCGCCCTAGTTGGAGATAAACATTGGATCTCGTGCAATAAAGGACACACCGCTCACAAGAAAGAGCCATAAAGCCACCAACTCCCTGATTGGCAACCTGCTGTTAATCGGTAGTTTTTAACTGTTAGTCGGTAGGTAATAGTTGTTTGGATTAGCGATTTGATTTTACCTGTTTGAGTTAATTGATTATAAAAAAAAGTGTTCAGTAAAATAGTTGTTTGTGAAAAGCTTCTTCAAGTATCCTTTTGAAAACTAGTTTACATAGTCCAAAAAGTTAATTAGGGTGTATTTGGTTGGTCAAAAATCTTAAGGAAATGGTCAATTTTCCCATGTTGACTGAATTTTTCAATGTTTAGACGTAAGTTAAGATTGAGAAAAACTTACCGGGGGCACCATTTCCTACCTTTTCCTAGGGAAAATTTCCGTTAGGGGGACTAACCGAAATTTTTTCAGGGAAGTCTTTCCACTTCCCATGAAAATTTTTCCACAAAAAAAATTTCTCTGTGGTTCCTAACAAATGCTCCCAAAAATAAAAAGTTATTTACCAAACATTTCATGTAACATTGGATCAAAAAGCTAATAATGTCAAAAAAAAAACTAGAAGTTGTCTCAAAAAGCTGGTAGTCAAACACTAGATATTTTCAATTGATTCATTGTAAGTTGTAACTTCTTGCCATGAGTATAAATAAGCCAAATAACGTTCCATAAGCTTTAACAATCTTGATTGTCCAACTCGGGCCCTGTTCTTTTCTGCGGTATTTCGCGGTATGGTGTGGTGTGGTGTAGTTGAATTGTGGTAGATTATTGGTATGTGGGGTAGGTGAGGAGAGAGAATGAAAAAAGCAGATGAGAAAAGTGAGGAGAGAGAAAAGTAATGATTTGTGGTAAAGTGTGGTGAGTTGTGGCAAACTGCGTTATGCTGTGGTACCACAGTTTGCTAACCGCAAAAAAAAAACACGGCCTCACTCTATATACAATGTTTTAATCGCTGCCATGACCAATTGACCACTCAACGAGTATAAGTTTTTGCCACCATGCCAAGTCCTATCCATGCACCTTTGTGCTCATATGTACCATCGCATCAACATTTTTTAACAATAGGTTTTTTCATGATTTTTTTCGAATGATTTTTTTTTCCTGATGAATTTTGAATGATGGTAATAACTCTTTCTTGTTTAAATTGGTGATTGAAAATTCTAACTTATTGGAATCTCATTTCCCAGTTAAAAAATGTACTAAAATGTTGACTTGTCATAACGGTGTGAAATAGATGTTCTTATACGTTCGAATGTGTTTAATACATTTACCTATAATTTTAATTTAAAAAAATGTCTTATTAGTTGTTACGATTAATTAACAACTTTCTAGAATCTTCATAGAACATTATTGAAAGATAAAATCATCATTTTATATAGCCAAAGCTCCATAAAATAATATAAGGTAATATTAAAATCTACACATTAATCATCATAAAGTGTATAAAAGAGACGGACAGGAGACCATTGGATATTGTTCAAGTTTATATATATATTAAACACTTGTTCAAGCAGCCGGATTTCTCTATCAAACATTAAAAAACAATGGAGTAAATTCTAAGAATATTAGGATTAATAAATCTAATAAGTTGAGGAGAACATAGATTAAGATGACATATTGCTTGTTGTATTAATTTGTTTGCAAGTTAAGGACAGTATTAGGGGTTAGGTATTTTGTCTACCTCATGAATGTTAGGGGTTTCAACTTTCAAGGCAAACCTTAGGCTTTTGGCTTTAAAATCAAACAAATGTTGGCTAAAAGGTTAAACCATATGTTATCAACACCCCCCCCCCCCCCAAAAAAAAACCAAAAAAAAAAATACATATTTTGAAATTTTTGAGAGCTTAAAAACAGTAATTAATGTGTAATTTAATTGAGCTTTTTGTTATTTATTAGAGGCAAATAGTACAAAATTTTCATTTCAATTTGTTAGGAAAGAGTGTAATGTAGTTGCTCATACTCTAGCTCAGCTTGCTTTTGACACTCACTGTAACAAGGTTTGGTTGGGGATTTGCCCATTTGAGATTACCTCACTGGTGGCCGAGGAGAGGCAAACCCCCGATTTTGATTTATAATAGGGCATGGGGCCTAATTTCCCTATAAAAAAAATAATGGTTTTCAATAAAGATTAGAAGGAGTTAGCACTCTTAAAGAAATAATATTATGTTTGCATTTTAATTTTTTAGATGCTATTTCTACTATTTAAAAAAAAAACGTTATTAAACATATGTTTAAAAGTTTTGACACCCCTTTAACTCAATAACGACATATGGGATGACTAATTCCATCTCTATGTAATCCTATCATTTCATATTATAATAGTATTTCATTTATCAAATGTATAAAATGCAAGAAGAAAATAATAACATGATAAACTTATTTCAAAAATATCTGAAAATTAAGCAATTAGTAATTACATTGAAGTCAAGTAATACTATCAAAGAAACATTTTGCACAAAAAAGAAATTCAAAAAATTCACCTATTTAAGAGATAATGAAAAAGTAAGTAATGCAAAATCAATATCCAAAAAATTATTTCGTACTTTAGTTAGCCATTGGTAATAATTAATTACTCCCTCCGTCCCAAATAATTTGTCCTGTTTGATTTTTTGCGGTCTCCAATGCAATGGTTTGACTGTTAATTTTTTGCATTTTATCTCATCAAAACTTATAATGTTATATTTAAGTATAAGTATTTTGTATCCCAAATTTGATAATGATAATCTTATACATTAAGTTATCATATAATTTTATTAATTAACGGTCAAACTTTATAAAATTTGACCTTGTTAGTCAAACTGGGACAAATTTTTTGGGACGGAGGGAGTAGTTTGGTATGGATCAATTTTAATTAATTTGATGATGTAATTAAAGTATAAAATGCCTTTTAACTAAAAAAAAGGTATAAAATGTCATTGATTTAGATCAATATTCAACTTTGGTTAGTTAGCTAATTAGTTAGCTTGAGTGTCACAACTTGATATTTTAGTTGTCCAATTGCATAATCTCCCGAGTATTTGGTGAATGAATGCTTGCCCAACCATGTGTAAATGTCAAAATAAGTGCAAGGAATGGGGGAAATATTTTGACATGGCAATGACAAAAAAATTAATCAATCAGAATCTATTAATTACTCCCTCTATTTCATAATTGTCACTTTAGGCTCTGCTTGGAAGGAAATTTAAAAATGAAGAGTAAGAGTTCATAAGAGTAAAGGAGGGTGAGAGTATGGGACGGTTCATAAGGGTAAACTACTTACCCCTACTTGGGAGAACAATTTGGAAAATTCATAAGAGTAAAATGTTAATTGACATATTTACCCTTTCATAATATATGTAGTTCAATGGTGAAAGTAGAGCTGGCAAAATTTTGTTCGACCCGGATTACTCGAATTGTCCGACCCGGAAAAAACCGGGTCTGGACATAAATTTTTCGTCCGAATTTTTATATTGTCCGAATTGACCGAATATTCGGACATAAAATTTCTCCTTTTTCTATTGTCCGAACCCGATTTTAGCTTCGTCCGAATTGTCCGACCCGGTTTGACCCGAAATAAAACCGGGTCCGGACATGAATTTCTCGTCCGAATTTTGACATTTTCCGAATTTGTCCGACCCGGATTTACCCGGACCCGGATTTTTGCCAGCGCTAGGTGAAAGTATGGGAGGATTAGGGGTATAATGGTCATTGTCTATGTTATGTATGATATACACCTCCTTACACCCCAAATTGGGGTGTTAAAGAAAACAAGAGTAAAGAGGTGTAAAGGGGGTAAACCCTACTCCCTCTTACTCTCCTTTACCCTCCCTCACTCTCTTCCCAAGCAGGAGTAAGAAGGAGTAGGAACCCTCCTTAACCCCTCATAACTCCCCTTTACACCTCTCCCAAGCAGACCCTTAGAGTTTTGGGAAGATTTTAAGAAAATGGTATTGAGAATGATAATTATATTGGAAATGGTAAAAGTAAGAGCTAAATTTCTATTTTAGTTACTGTAGTATATATTTGTATTGGGAATTGTAAAAGTAAGAGATAAATTTGAAAATTTATCATTAATTTTGCATTGGAATTGTAAAGTGACAGATATTGTGGAAAATAGAAAATTGATCAAAGTGATAGATATTGAGGAATGGAGGGAGTACTAGACTTTAAGATGTTGATTCATCGATATATTGGATTCTTCGTTATTATTGGTTCACAAACTTTTACAAATTATATCATTTTTCTCTCAATACAAATATTTGTCTTACTTTTATTAAAAAAAATAAAAAAACAATATCTTAGGCAAAAAATACTTCATCCAAATATGAAGATACTCTTTTTCCAAAAATTAAGAAAAAATGACATCATACAACTGTAAAAATATATTTTTAGAAAAGGAAAAATATATCAACGCTACTAATGATCTCAATAATACACTCTAAATCATAACCTAAAATATTTAAGGATATAGCCTATTATTAATATTAACATACACAAAATTAAAAACACGCTCCTTTCGAGAAATGTACTCAATTCTCACATGCATGTACGAACGTTGCATTTATAATGAATGGCCATCTTTAATTAAATACAATATTCTATATCAACTTAGCTATTAAAAAAAATTGTAAGATTGTAACTTAATCGTTTATTGGTATTATCAAAAAAAAAATATAATTACAAATTTAGTTGTGATAGTTTCTTATAATGGATATGATACCATCATGTATGTTCAGAAACTAATCGCCCAAGTTGGAAAAAATGATTGATTAGTTGGATAATAATTAGAGTTAGGACATTGAACATGAACAGAACACTAAACTTAGGGCTATAATTACCATCACTAAGTTGGGAGCAAACCAAGAAATTGAACATAATGAGTACGTATTAGAAGAAGTAGAATACATTCCTAGTGAGCAAAAGAAGTAAGAAATCAAAATCAAAGGAGTAGACAAAGTAAGCATATGATGTGTTTTTATCATAATAAATAAATTGAAAACAAAGTTTCGTTGGACAGTGATGGGCCCACCAACTGGCCCACTACCTGGCCTGTTTATTGGTGTTGATTGGTTGATTTGAATGGCCTACCTTTTATGCATTGATTTCGGGTATCATCAAGCCAGCAAGTAAGCTTTGTTTTTGCTGTAAAAATTCCCCAATCAGTCTCTTTCTCTGGTTCTGTGTGAAAAGTTCCCTTAATCTTAATTCTAATTGCCTTGTTAATTTGTAGTAGGGTGCGTAATGCGCACACACCCACCTCACATAGTCACATGCGGTTTGAGACCTTGTTCTTTGGGTACGGTTCTCTTGTGCGGCAAACTAGGTATGGTAAATGGTATAGTATGGTAATATTGTAGATAGTATGGTATGATATGGTAAGATATGGTAAAATTTGTTGTAAAAATGATTGATGTAATTAGGAGTGTGCATTATTCGGTTTCGAACCGAATAAACCGATAACTGAACCGAATTGAACCGGTCCAAACCAAACCGATTTTTATTCGGTTCGATTTTCGGTTTGAACTTTAGGCCTTATTCGTTTTCGATTTATTCAGTTCCGGTGGAAAACCATGAAATAAGTGCATTTTTCGGTTCCAAACCGAATAAACCCAACACCGAACCGGAACGATTTTATTTGGTTTTCGGTTTGGACTTTACCCCTTATTCATTTTTCGGTTTATTCGGTTCTGCCCGGTTTGGTTCGGTTTTGAACCGATGAACACCCCTGGATGTAATATATGAGGAGATAGAATGTGAAAAGTAGAAGAGAAAAATAAAGTGAGAGAAATATATGATTGTCGTGATAAAGTGTGGAATGATATGGTATGGTATGCTATGGAAGGATTGTAGTAATTGTGAAAAAATGTGGCAGGTGCCGCACAAAAAGAACAGGGTGGTTGATAAGGTACGAAAACGGTGCGTTGTAGAAAAATTTTGGAAAGTGCGATATGGTGTAAAATGGTAATGGCGGTCTTCTGTCATGTCATCAAAAATTGAGTCAAACTTTATGTAATTCAAATTTGATACAAATAAGAAAAATAAATTTATCGATTGAGTATACTACTATTAAAAAATAAGAATCATAATATTTGAACCCAATATCCATGGGGCTCCGTTCTTTTATACAGTTGGTTGCAGTGCAGTGTAGTTCGGGTCGGTGGAATTTGAAAAAGTGTGGTGAAGTGTAGTGGGTTGTGGTGGAAATTTTGGTAGGTGGGTTTGTATATTTTAATTTGAAATTGGAAAAAATAAATTGGTATTTTAAGTTAAAAAATTAGGAAAGAAATGATATTTTAATTTGAAATTGAAAAAATAAATTATGGTGGGTGGGTTGTGGTGAAAAGTTTTAAGTTTTAATAAAAAGAGAAAGTGATGTGTTGTGGTGAGTTGTGGCGGAAATTTGAAAAATATGGTGCGGTGTGAATCCGCAACCAATCAACCACGGAAGATAACAACACCTGAGACAATATATTACAATCTAAAAAATCTTTAAATAAACACAAACAAACATAAAAATATATTTGGATTTGGGGAGTAACTTGCTTGGTCCAAGTGTCCAACTCAATTTATAATTATAAACGATTTTCTTTATGATATGTTTTAATTATATTAAATCAATTCAAGTTTACTTATAAATTATAGCATGCCTTTAAAAGCACATATTCATATGATAAATGCAGTATAGACTGTATAGTTTTTATGAGTACGCTCTGAGACAAAAAGAATATGTTACTACAAACTACAAACGATATCACATGCTTTTAAGAATGTTTGTATAAATTGTATTTATTGCTTAGTTTTAAATTTATTTGAGAATATTTAATATTGCATTTGGGATGAATGGGTGAACTTAAATAGTTATATCATTTTAATCAAAATTTAAATATATTTTATCAATGAATGAGTGAATTTACAGCCTATTTGGATTAACTGTTCGACTTTAAATTTTTTGAATTAACTGATATCAGGAAAGTGTTTGATAAAGTAACTTTTGATGGAAGTCGGCATCGTTCTTTTATGCGTTAACGCACCCAAACGCAACACAACTTACTGGAATCCTATCGCAACATAACGCAAATTACCATTACTTTTTAACTATTTCCACCGCAACTTAACGCAATGCAAATGCAAACGCAACGCAATGCAACGCACAAAAGAACGGACTCAAAAGACTCTATCATATAACTTTAGGGGTGTTGGACAATAATGCACTGAACTATTTTCTTGGACTATAATACACTGAACTTTGAGGGTATTGGACAATAACGCACTCAGACCAATTCAGCTGGTGGTTGACGCGGTGGATGTACTTTGAGGTGTCATTTTTCTATTTTTTATCAGAAAAAACTTTTGTCGTGTAAGAAAGTACACATAAGTAGGATTACTAATATATTTTTTTGGAAAAAATAGAAAAACGATACCTCAAAGTATGACAGCCACCGCGTCAACCACCAGCTGAATTGGTCTGAGTGCATTATTGTCAAATACCCTCAAAGTTTAGTATATTAAAGTCCAAGAAAAAAGTTTAGTGCATTATTGTCCAGTACCCCTAAAGTTCAGTGTATTATTATCCAATAATCCTTTTAAAAATTAATTTATTAAGTCTTAGAAATTAATATAAAAAAACTACTTACTACGCATCTTAAATAATTTTTTAAGGGAAATTGGACGGTAATATACCGACATTTAGGGGTGTTGAATAACAATATACCGACCTTCACTTTTGGATAGTAATATCACTGACCTTTATAGTTTGGTGACATTAATGTACCTTTAAGGATTTACACCCTAAAAATTAACAACAAAACTAATCTCCAAATCCTAAAAATGCCGAATACAAACACTCAACACCCCTAAAAATATCTAAAAATGGCACCAGTTTTTTTTGCACCGCCTGCCACGTCAAATTGTCAACCGGTTCGCCGCCCAAAAATCTTTGAAGGTATATTAATGTCACCAAACTATAAAGGTCAGTGATATTACTGTCCAAAAGTGAAGGTCGATATATTGCTATTCAACCCCCCTAAAAATCGTTATATTACCGTCCAATTTCCTATTTTTTTAATATCAGTTAAAAAGCTAAAAATCACCAAAAAGTTGTGTAGCCAACGCGTTCTTAATTCAGCTCTACAGTCCACCAGTCTACACTGTACAAGTGACTTATGACTATCACCCATTTATTTTATTTTTTTCAAAAAAGCTAAGAAAAAAACAAGTGACGACCTGGCGCATCTTAGCGTCCGGTGTAAAAGTTTATTTGAAAATTTAATTGCTCGCTGTTTAACGATAAAAAATTAACCTAATCCCTCTCTCTCGAAGTTCCAGCTCGGATGCGTACATGGAGTTGCTGTATTAATGCTGCTAAATCTATCTCCCCCTTCTCTCTCTTTCTTCTCCCCCTTCTCTCTCTAGATTTCAATCTCTTTCCTCTTCCTCGGTTTTAATTGAAGATAAAGGGGGAAGAATTTGGAAGATTGAAATCTAATTTGTCAGATTTCTATCATTTTCCCTGATTATTGTCGTAATTATTATTATGTCGGAGGACACAGTGTAGATTTCTAGGGTTTGGTTTCCTTCTCCACCCAAGGATTTCTAGAGACTTCCATTCGTAGCAAGATGCCGGCGCCTCCGAAATCCAAGCCGGAAAGAGTCGATTCTGGCAAACATACGCCGGAGCAGCAACTCCGGCGAGATCCCTACGAGGTTCTTGGTGTCTCTCGCAACTCTACTGATCAAGAAATCAAATCTGCTTACCGCAAATTGGCGCTCAAGTAGGGTTCTTCATTCTCTTGTTGATTTGTTTTTTATGTTAATCTGTTGTTTGTCTGCAATTTTATTTGAAATTAGGGTTTCTTGAGAGGAAATTCGTTCGTAGAGTGCATTCTTTGTGAGTGAGTGGAGTAGGAATGTAAGTAGTTCATTCGTCCGTGCGATCTCTCAATGCGTTTTCTGAAATCTTTATGAGGTTGTTGACTGTTTTACGCTTGTTGCTTTTAATTAGATTCGACGACACTTTTAGTAGTTTCTGAATGTAGTGGGTAGGATAGTACTCAAAAATCTTCTGATTCAGTCATTTGGAAGTGTACGAAAGAAAATTATGAGCTTGTGGTAGGTGGTGTCTGCGCGTGCATTCATTGTGAGCTATGAATTACAGGAAAAATTGATAAAATGACTATTGCTGATGCTTTGGGTCTCAAGTATCTGTTGTTTTTCACCATTGTTAGCTCAGCTTCTTGATTGACTTTGTGACAAAACAATGTGTTGATCGGAGAATTCTGCTTGCACCGTATTCGTTTTGCCATATGGAGTGAATGTGGTTTGTTATCTCATATTGTTTGGAAGAGGGTTTGTATTTGGTTTGGTTTAAAACCTGTTGCAGACTTGCCTGTATCGAACATTCAGGGATATGCCGGCCTTACCGTAAAGATTAGGTGGGACGTGCTCACTATTCCAAACAGAAGGGTATTATCAGTTGGGTAGCTTTCTGTTTGTCTAAGAAAATGTGGAGAGTGTTGTGGCGGCGACTGGTAACGTGTTACCTACCTGGAAAAGTAGTTGAGATTTGAGATTAGTGCCATGCCACCTCCATATGAAGTTTTTCTTTAAGGATTTAATCTAATTCCCCTAGTTATTTTCTGAATGACACTGAGGACCGAGGCCTGATATTTGATTCCTGATTGTACAATTTGTCCAATGTGGATATGCTATCAGTGCAAGTTATATTGTTGAAACTCGCATGAAGCTTGAGAAAGCTACTTTTCGTAATACTTCTCTGCATTAGTGACAGAGGCAGTATAAATGAGCCTGGGAAATGAATCCTGAGGAAGCGGTATATCCGTGCTTTGCTGTTTGATTGTGATCTGGGAAAAAAATATGTTGCAATGAACAGTTGTAAAGACTGCTGTTCCATCCATATTCTTGAATCTTCTATGATCTGTGTTAAAAAAAATAACATCTAGCAACGATTATGAGTAGGTGCTAAGGTACTGCCATAACATAACATGATGTTCTTGTTGAGCATGGGTCACACTTAGCCCTTAAGACAGAGTGGGGCATAGGATGGGGTAAGGTTGTGTGCATAGGGGACTTAGACATCAGGCTGAAGTGTGTAGCATCTACTTCACAATACATATGCAGGTCAAACAGTTTAGTGGGTCATTTTGATTAGTTCAAATTTTCCAATGTAAAGATGTATTGTCAACATTGAGTACTTCAGATCATGGAAACTGGACTGGACAATATCTTTTAACAGTATGCGGCACCAGTAATTGAGTTGATGATTGAATCAGGCTATGGTTTTGTTTTTTCAAGGTATCATCCTGACAAGAATGCAAATGATCCCAAGGCTGCTGATATGTTCAAAGAGGTCACATTTTCATACAATATATTATCAGATCCTGAGAAAAGACGCCAGTACGATGCAGCTGGTTTTGAGGTGAGAAATTAACAAGGCATCTTATCACATATAAAAGTGACAGATTAATGTTTGCTTAGGGAGTGTTTGTATTTAATTTTCTTTGTTAAAAGTTTATTCTTCTATCATACAGAGTTTCTTGACACCTATGAAGGCTATGATCTTCGTTTTATCCCTCTTTTAAGTTAAGCTGAATATATTTTGACGTGTGACTCTCTTAGGCTGTCGATTCAGAAAGTCAAGAACTTGAGCTAGATCTTTCAAGTTTGGGAACTGTAAATACCGTGTTTGCTGCATTGTTTAGGTCAGTCTTTCCTTCCTTTCCTTTAAATATTTTGAATTTCATTTGCATTTCATGTTATGAGCGTATGATACTTGAGATTCATGAAGCTTTGCCTTTGCATTAGTGACAACTACTTGCTTTTCCTGGAACAGCAAACTGGGTGTGCCAATCAAGACTACTGTCTCTGCAACTGTGTTGGAGGAGGCTTTAAATGGCAGGGTAACAGTCTTACCACTTCCACTGGGCCAACCTGTGGTTAGAAAGGTAAAGTTGAATGGATTTTTGTTATATCTTCTTTAAAAAAAATAAAAAACAACAACACAGAAGGTGTTTTATTGAATATTAACTTGTTTTATAGGTTGAAAAGCAATCTGCCCATTTCTACTCTGTAACAATATCTGAAGAGGAGGCACAAGGTGGATTTGTCTGTCGCGTCAGGTCATCTGACAAAAGTAAATTTAAGGTTTGTATTATAAGTCGTCTTCAATCTATCCTTCATCGGTTCATCTCAGGAATTTGTGCCTCTTTCTGGTCGAATTCACCATGGATAATGTGCCATCCTGCTCATGGCCCATATTTTTCTCGACGGCATTTGATCCTTATATTGTTCCTCCAATACACCCATATTCATATTTGAGCAGACACTATGCATTCGATGTGAATGTGATACCTTCTTTAATGATATGTGTGATTTTGGCACCATCTTGCCATTGTTAACAAACTTTATGTATCCTAATGTGCAGCTATTGTATTTTGAGCAAGAAGATAATGGCGGTTTAAGCCTTGCCTTACAGGTATACCCTCCTAATTTCCCAGCACAGACAGAAACTTCGTCTGGATGACAACTAACCATAATGGATTCTAATGGCTCAATATGTAGCAACCTTTGGAGGATTTCATAATTATTACTGCTTTCATTTTATCAACGCATGGCTAGAAAATCAGGATGGCAGCTGCTAGGAAATAAGAGCCTATTAGCATGTTAACATAGTTTTAAACATAAGTATCAAAACCGGATCATAGATATCCATTTATTCGTAGTCCTGTAGCTCTCAACCTCTAATCTGTGGCTTCTCCTGAGTATAGGAAGACAGCACCAAGACCGGGAAGGTTACATCTGCAGGAATGTATTTCTTTGGTTTCCCTGTTTACCGGTTGGACCGCGCAGCTAATTCGGTGAGCTATTGTTGAAAGTTGTGTTCGAATGTTTGGGGTTTGCTGCTTTTTTTACGGCAACCATCTGACCTATCCCTGTGTCTTTGATAAATATGGTAGGCGGCAGCTGCAAAGGATCCAGATGCTGCCTTCTTTAAAAAACTTGATGGATTTCAGCCGTGTGAAGTAACGGAACTGAAAGCCGGAACTCATGTTTTTGCAGTTTATGGTTGGTACACTCATAAGCGCTCATATTTCTCACCTTCTTCTCTCTTTCTTAATGACTGGTTCTTCTTTGGCTGATATTTATCATACTATATATATTCAGTATTCTCTGGTTCATCTGGCGTGCTAACAGGTGATAATTTTTTCAAGAGCGTGAGCTACACAATCGAAGCTCTTTGTGCTGCATCCTTTTTAAAAGAGAAAGATGAACTTAGAGCTGTGGAAGCACAGATATTAACCAAAAGGGCAGAACTATCTAAATTTGAAAGTGAATACAGAGAAGTATGTACTTGCATTGCTTGCTTCAATTACTTTCAAGTTTCAAGTTATATGCACTCTTACACATTGCTCTGTGTTGTCTAGGTTCTCACCCAGTTTACTGAGATGACAAACAGATACACGCAAGAAATGCAGTCGGTTAGTTTGCAAATACTTGCAACCTCTTTTACTCCAAATGCAATTCAAAAAGACTAGTTAGATTGACCCAAGATGCGACTTTTCTAATATCACACTTAGACCTGTCAATTTGTTTGGATGCGGGTTCGGTACGGGTCGGTTTCAAGTTTATTAGGTTTCATTTTTGGAAAATTTGGGTCTGACCCTTAACATCCGGGCGGGTTTTGGTTGACTTCGGGTCGGTCGAATTCTGCCAGGTCTACTCACACCCCTATGTGAGAATGTGTACACACAAAAAGAAAATCAAAACCCTAATCCATACTCTTCTCATCATGCAGATCGATGAACTTCTAAAACAACGGAGTGAAATCCACACGTCATACACAGCCCTTCCTCAAATGAAGCGGAGTTCGAGTAAGAGTAAGAGGAGTTCTTCCAAGGAACCGAAAGAAGAGGGGAACGTGAGAGAGAAGAAACCGATGAGGGAGAGGCTGAAGAAGAAGAAATGGTTCAACATCCACTTGAAGGTAGATAAAAGAAAGTCGTGTTGAACCCAAACAGAATACCGAAATTCCCATGGAGAAGAAGAGTTTGCCACTGTGAAGAGTTTGCTAACTGTTTCTTGGGGCATCAATCCAGCTGTTTGGATTGATCGATGGATAAAATGCAACTCAAGTTGGTAATGGTGCTCAATCAAGTGCAGTTTTGTGGTCTAAGGTTCGGGATTATTACCCCTCCCAAGTTATTGCCAATGCCAATACAGAAAATCTGAAATGGTGGTGTTGGATTAGCAACTCTTTTGTAAAGCATTAGTAATTCATTGCCATTGTATAATTCATTTTCGTAGTTCATTTTCCCACCACAGCAGATGCTTCTTCGTTCGTTCGTTGGTTCGGTTTTCACGTGTTTCGGTGAAGAATTAGTTCGTGTAAAATACATAAATTTATTCATAACAAGATGAATGTTTAAGGACTTGTTCCTCCCTAGAAAAAGAAGGGGGTTGCACAGTGGTTTCTTCAAGTTGTATGATTCATCCCTACTATTCAGGTTCTCCGGCTTCTGGATAGTTGGACCAAACCGAGGCTTCTGGATAGTTGGACCAAACCGAGCCTGATAGTTGGACCAAACCGAGTCTGAGTGGAAAAAATTGGGTATGATTATAGAATTTTTTTAATCTGAATTTTGACAATTATCAATTTGATCCAAAAGTAAAACTCTAGGGTCACATGTCACAAGTGTGACATGCTTCGGCCCAAAATAGGGTGGAACGAGGGAAAGGAGGTCGCGGCCGTGACACCCTTTTTGTCAACCCAATCAACCATGTCTTCAGGGTCACAATCGTGACCATGGGGGTCACGCCCGTGACAAGCTGTTGGATCTACCCTCACTTCTTTAACACCTCCTATCAACTTTAACCCTGGCCTTCCTCCGTTATTGGTGTTGAGATGAAAAGAACCCCCAACTAGAGGGTGTCCCAGGTCACCCTAGGGATGGTGTTGACGTCCTCTTCCAATCTCGGGTCTATCTTGAAATGGACCCCACACCGAAACTGGAAGTTGATTTGCTTGGAAAGTCCAAGGGACGTACGGATGGGGTTGATGACCAAGAACTTTATGACTCAGACCCTATCTCGATACGGTTCAATAAGGGTATAACTATTAATTTAGGTTGTGATCATGTAGAACTATTTTATTCATCATTGTCATTGTTATATACAAAAAGTAGGCATCATTATAGCCTTCCGGTTAATCAATCACAAAAATTATAAATCCAACCGAACGGACTTGTCGGTTAACCTACTTTCAATTAACCAACAGTTGAATGTGTAAGCCGTAACCGAACCGTAACTCGATTAACCACTTTTTAGATTCAGTTTATGGTTAAGCGGAATTTAATAATTAAAGCATTTCTTTTTCCTTTTGAACTTGGACCAACATTTCAAAAATTACAAATGGAAACCTAGAACCGGTTAACTGTAGTAAACCACATCTCAAAAATGTGAACCGGTTTTTCTTCGTTAAATATAAAAACGAACCCGCCTCTCTCACTTCCGCTGACTCTTTTCTTTCCTCCATCGGTCGTCAATCCCCAATTTTCTGTAATTTACTCCCCGGCGGTGGCGCGAGAAATTCAGGTCGGCAGGGTTCTAAATTTCGGTCAGTATTTGTTTCAATTTTGGATTTTGGTTATTTTTCCAGTTTTCAATTGCTTAGTTATTTGTTATTTCGATTTCAGTTTTGACTTTTCTGGTTTCAATTTCGATGTTTGATTAGGTATTTCCTAGTTTGCTCTGTGATTTGCTTGAATTTGAGTCGGATTTCATCGCTTTAATGATGATTCAATTGAATGATGAGTGATGACGATTGAGCTTTCAGTAAAAAGTGGTGAAAATTTGTGTGCAGATATGTACTTGTTTTGCTAAACAATTTAGTTTCTTTGCTTGGCTGTTGACAATCTATGTCGTTTCTAATTACTTTTTGAAGATGTTTTCCATTGAAGATTTGATAGAAATTTCCTATTTTGCTTGGAATTTGGAAACCAGTAAGCTTCTCAATTTTGCTTGCTAAGGGGATTGATGATTGATGATTGATGCTGTTCTAGTGTGTGATTGTCTGTGAATCATTTTTGAGGAATCAACACGACGAATCGCTAACTATTCAAAATTTAGGCAGCATTACCCCTATGAACGGAAGCTCGTGAAGAGATTGATCTCGGTAGATTCGCAGAAAACATATATGGCGTTAAGTAGTGCGAAAAGTTTGGGAGAACGATCGTTGGCGACTTGTGTTCTACCCGATGACCTAATACTAGAGATTCTAATAAGGCTTCCAGTCAAGTCCTTGATCAGATTCAGGTGTGTTTCTAGGCCCTGGTACACTTTAATTGCAAGCCCTGAATTCGTCTCCGCCCATACCGATCACAACAGCAATGCAAATAACTACCATCTCCTTGTGCGAACTTTCAATCGTAAGGCGGATGAAAAGGTCCGGTATAAGTTATGCCAAGGTAACGACACAATGGATCGGATCATGACGATTGATTTTCCATTTGTGAGCCAACATAATGATTTCTTCAGGATGGTGGGTTGTGTGAATGGACTAGTATGCTTGTCTGATGACATTGTACAAGAAACCGACACTCTAGTTTTATGGAACCCTGTGATTAGGAGATTCGTGACCCTTCCACCACCCGAAATGGGCATTGAATTTAGTAACAGGGGTCAATCAATTTACGGTTTTGGCTTTGATGCATCGACCAACGACTACAAAGTAGTAAGAATTCTATACCGTAACCAGAACTCCAGCTCGAGTACTGAACTTGAGGCTTCAACCACAGTTTTTAGGCTCAGCACGGGTAGTTGGGCAATCAAGAAACTCGCTCATTTGCCTTTGCTTGATAGTCGACAAGCATATGCAAATGGGGTTATTCATTGGTTGGCGTTTGAGAACTTTATAGAGGGATTTGACGTAGGGAGCGAGGAGTTTAAAAAGATATCGCTTCCTGAGCCCTTGAAGAAAGCCAATGTTAGGAACTTGACCATTGCTCCTTGGTGCGGTTTGTTGTCTGTATTTGAGAGTAGGTATTGGACCGGCGAGGGCGGGGGAGTTTCGTTGTGGGTGATGAATGATTATGGGAATGAACGGTCGTGGGTTAAGCAATTCGCAATTGAGTCACTAGCAATAGTGAGAAGTCTTAGAAGGAATGGTAATGTGATAATGGAGAATAATAAGGGTGAATTGTTTTTATATAATCATAGTACCAATCAGATCGAGGATTCTAAGATCCCTGTTGAAGGCTCGGTTCGTGGGTTTCATATGAAGTCTTACTTGGAGAGCCTCGTTCTTTTGGATCGGGTCGATGCACAGCCTGTTTGTTCATCAGCTAGGACTCGGGGATCATCATCGAAGCAATGACACGGGAACCTATGAAGGCAATGCGCAGACTTTAAAAAGCTACGCTTGGTTTGGTGTGTATAGACATTTGAAACTTGAAGGAATAGTAATGGTTGGATGGTTGTTATCGACTTCTACTGTAATGGAATAATGCAAAATGTGTGTTATTAGATTGTTCTATTTTGATTTTGTTGCATGATCACTGCACTTCTAAATCTAGTGTTGGACAAGCATGCTTATCAACTCCATAATTTTTGTACTTGCGGAATTTTTTTGGCATCGATAGGAAGCTTAAAAGAACCTGTTTGGTAATTGAACCTGGGAAGAGTGCTAGTAGACTGGTTCTTTTCGACTTCCTCGGTAAGGAAATAACCTGAATGTCTTGTATAATTGTTCTTTACCTAAATTGTTTGGATTTAAGCCTGCCTAATGCCTATACTCATGTTTTACCTACGATTCCACAAAAACAATCTTATATGTCAAAATGTTAATCTCTACCTAAATTGCTTGGATTTAAGCTTGCCTATGCCCATTTTTATCTCCCAAAACCTAAACCAATACTTCAATTTTACATTTCAATTGTTTGGATTTAAGCATATGAGTACAATGGTCCATTTTTCAATTGAACATTTGGACAAAAATGATACATTATGTTACATTTCACAACAACTATAATAGAGAATCCCTTTGTTCAAAATCCATGAAAAAACATAAATAGAATAGGTCATGACTAGTGAGAAATTGAGTCCTCCTGATAAGGGTTGAATCCTATGAGTAATATTAAAAAGTCAAGGGAGAGCTTCTATCAAAAGCTATAAAAACAAATATTCGACAAATGAAAATTAATTAATTATGAAATAACAATCACATTAAACAATAAACATTTAATACACAAATGAAATCAAAGTGAATGAACCACAACCCGTCACGATTCATCATTAACCATTCATTCCCCATTCTATTTAAGAAAACAAAAAATTAACCTTAAAAACTCTCTTTGCCAACTTGAGATGCATACAATCATACATTTTTTTTTCTCCCCCACAATTTTTGAAGCCCTAAGCCTTGTTGAATTGATCACACCTATTCCTAACCTCTCCCTCCTTCCCAATCTTGATCTGAAAAACACTCACTTTTTGCATTGCCTTACCAAACTCGTCAAAAAATGCAGTCTCATTGGCAGCAAACTCGTCCACAATGGGCTTGGTCCTTGGGTCGTCGGCCATGGCTTGGTCCGTGGCAAGTAAGCCCAACCCATTTTGTAGGTTCCTGTAGTACATGTTGTCGAACTTGCCAGGTGTCATCACGTCGTTGAAGGCGGCCATGGTGGGGTCCTTGGTGTAGTTGGCACACAATTTCTTGAGTCCCTCGGCATACTTCGGGTTCATTTTTGGATCGGGTTTGTCGAAGATTCGCTTGCTAAACTCCTTACAGTGGGAGAACCCGATTGTGTGGGCCCCAACTAGGGCCACCATCTCGCGGATTGTGAACCCTTTGTGTTTGAACATGTCTATGATTTGGGTCATGGTCATGTTTGGAAGGGCTATGTTGCCTGCCACCCTTGAGGCCTATCAAAAATTTACCAGTGACACAATATTATAATAACAATAAACTTTAAGAGAAATATGTAAATATGTGCTAATTGCTATAATATTAAATAATGTTTTTCGTCCATCAACCAAATGTAGATAAATGATTCAAACTAAGTTCTATCTTCCATCCAACTTTTTGAAAAAGAAAAAAAGCAAATTAGGGGTGGAGTAGTGGGTTGGCTAGGTCAAGGTCAACCGGTTAACTAAATGGGTTGGTTCATTGCATGGCTGGTCCATTAGCCTTAGGCCCACAACTGTAAATGGGCCACATGCTTTGATCTAGTATTTGAAATGAACTAATTTTGAGCCAAGACAGTTGGGATTTCGTAGAACGAACATTCTTACGTCCAACCAAAAACGATACATGGATGATTTTTAAAGGAGTATGAAACCAACCTCAGAAACAAGGCCATCCTTACGTCCAAGCTGGATCTCGTAGAACGGCCCACCTGTCATCCTAACCAGATTCCGAGCCGAGATAGCTAAGATGTCGGCACAAGACACGACCCCAGGGCATTGGAGCTCAAGGGCGGTCTTGACACGTGTCACTAGATCAAATGCATCACCGGGGAGGGACAAGTTGACGTCAGCATCCCTTTCTGTCTTTCCATGGATCGCATTTGAGGCCACTAAAGTTGATGCGTCACAGCCTCCAACCATACAATCATGGAAAAACACACGGACCACCGCCGCCGCCGTGGTTGGTTGGTCCATTTGCTTTGTCGTCACGATTTGGTTGACCACTTGATCAAACATTGGGCATGACTTTTTGTAATAGTCTTTGGTTAGGGTTTCGGATTTGGCGATTAGGGGGAGGAGAGAGAAAATGGTAGATAAGAAAAAGATAATAGAAATTTTGATTCTGTGATTAAATAATGTCGCCATTGTGAGAAATGACGTCTTTTTGCTCTTATTTCCTTTGCCTTTTTCAAAGATTTGTTGATGTTTTTAAGCGTGCTTTTCTTTTCTTTTCCCCCTGCGGAAATTATGAAGATGGATCTTGGAGAAACTATCAAAGAAAATGAAAATTGGTGATAAAAAGTTTTAAATTTGGACAGGAAAAGAGAACCTGTCGAGTTTGAAGGGAGGGGGTGAGGTTATTTAAAAAAGGAGGGAGTGGATATATTTGGGGGGAAATCAGTTATGAGAAAAATGTACCAATAAAGTTTGTTGGTTTTTTTTGTTAATTTGAATGGTGGGGAAGTGTGTTGTTTTGTTTAGGTTAATTTGCTAGATAGATATATTTGCTATTTTATCGCAAATACCCGATAAAATTGATACGTGATTTGATAAAATAGGAACCATAAACAAATATTAATACATGCTACAAATTTAAGGGACGTGGAGAATGAGGAAACGGAGGGTGGTAAATGAAATGACAACTTGGCTTGATGTTTTTTCTTTTTTTTTTTTCTTATTCCTCCCCATCAATATTGACATGGTCTCATATTTAGGATAAGTTTAGATAAAGTAATTGTTGTTACTAAATTCGTAGCGGGCTACTCTTCTAAACTTAATTGTTTAGTATTTGGAGGAAGTAATATTTTATTTTTAAAATGACATATGTTTAAATTTATTTACACTTATTTGGTGGGAAATTTTATCTGATTGACGTAGGGTTCATTATTTTACTCTCAAAGTTTCATATATTTTAGTTAATTTGAAGTTCAATATTTCACTCTCAAACTAAACATATATTTTATCGGGAAGAGAAGAAAAGTTTTTCTTAAAAAAAAATCCCCAAATTCTATCAAATACACCCGTATATATGCTTAGAAAAACATGGGATATTTTCACATGAATGTTTCATATATAGTGTGCTTATTCGTCATTGTGGACATGTACATACTCCCCCACCCATTGATGTAGTTAGCTCTTATGTGTTACATTATTTATCTATAGACAAAATAAATTTAACCGAAGAACATGAAAATAAAGAATTACGAAGGAGCCCAAATAAGAGCAAATGATGACATGCTAATAAAGTTGTTTTAACCTTAAAAGAAATGTTGTTCTAAGAAATATTTTTACTATAGAATTTTTATAGATATAATTCTATGTACAATTCAACAATAAAGTACACCATAATATGTACAAATTACAAAGAGAGATTGTATAAAGGGAGTGAAAATCAAATATGACATCATCATCATCCAAATCATACGTACATATCATCATACATACACATCATATATAAAAGGGACATGAAAATCAAACTTGACACTTTTACCATCATCCACATTACATACATCACCACAT